>CM024705.1:4366322-5856406 GCA_014182895.1 Angophora floribunda
CTTGAATGGAGGAAAAGTTAGAGACAGATTAGGAAAAGAATGCCGGTGCTTACATATTCATGTGAACAAGGCGAAGTAAAGCTAAAGCCTTCCTGCTTCGTGTTAGGTTCTCTAACACTTCCATGGCAATTAGCGAATTCATGTTCCTCATGTATTCACGGTGTCCAATTCTCTTGTTATCTTCGCTGCCTCTTATATCTACATTCCTTTGGTGGTGCTCCACGCTTCCAAATGAGCCATGCAGTTCACCCATAGATGCAATTTGTAATCCCCAATCATCCATAGTGCTATCTATCAAACTAACCATAGTGCTGAAGAAGAAAATCACTAATGTATGTCCAAGCTCCCCAACATTGATCCCATGTATTCGGGAGAGCTGAAGATTGGCATCAATAGCTCTTACAATCCTGCACACTTTCATAGGTATTCTGTTAGCATTTTCCATGCACCAAAACCCACTATAATTGACACTACTTTAAAAGTCTAGGAAAAACAAAGTGAGTGGATGACAAGTGGAAAAACAAGGCTGGAAGAAAATGATTTTGCTCCACATGGAACCCTCCCAATGATTCAGAAATGGCTAGAAAGCCAAACAGTTATATAAAGCACCTCGTACTACAAGGTTGAGGAAAATGAACGGAACCAATCCAGGTCAACCTTTGCTTCAATGTAGAGAGCTATGTCTTTTCTTGTGCATCCAATCATTATCTAGTTCCACATTCTCCTTCTAGTCCTTAATATTAGAAGCAGAAAAACTAGTGACACCATGCTTTGGAAAAAAAAAAAAATCGACTTTCTGTGAAGGAAATTTGCATAAAGCTCTGAAGAAAATCTAGATGACAAACAAAAAACCTACATGTGAAGCTATACATCAATCTGCGAGTACTATACGAAGTGATGTCTTCAAGCATCTTGTGAACATTGAATCACCACCATGTACAATCCAGAAATTCTCTTCAGTTGCATATCCATGCGACAAAGAAACTCAGAGCATAATTATTATCAGCATGACCATGTAAACACTTCAAGTACATGCTTCTATCTTAATCATCAGCAAAGTTTGCCAAAGCCATTCTGATGTCTTTAACTTTGAGTGGTATAAAAAGTGACATAAAGAAACCATACACCCTTTATCTGAACACAAGTGAACTCTTGATAAGGAACAAGTCCACCAAAAGTTCTAAATCTTATAAAAAGTGCGTCATTGAGTGCTGAGACTTTCGATTGCTGCAATCAAGTCCTAAACATTATCGAAAAAGGAAAAAGTGGACAATTCAAGGGGCCATCAAAATTTCTGATGTAAGCAGCATAAAGTCCTCGAAATTGCCATGCAAACAGTTTTTCCCACCAATGTAGACATTTTCCAAAAGAACAACAATGCACTTTTTGAAAGTTCATGAAGTAGTTGCATCAACCAAACGATTTAGAACTTGATCGCATTCGGCATGTGAGTTGAGGACTTCCCATGAACCTTTTGCCTGATAATAATAACAACTAGAACTACTTCTGTCATGGATTAAGCAAGTGCAGACATCATGATTGAAGGTAATAAAGCTAGTATTCCACTCAAATGTTGAAGTCAAGAAACTAAAACTTACTTATCTCTGGTAGCCTTTGAGGGAACGTCTTCAGGGGAAAATGTATATCTAGCTAAGAGGTTGAGATAGAGTCTGTATGCCTCTGGTTGAGCCTGCCGACAGGAGAGGACCCTGTTGCAAATGTGAGGTTAGGGACAAGAAGCTTCTGCAGAAAATGCAAGATACAGAGTCCAACAATCCATCGAATCATTGTCCAAGCAAAGCCATAGAGCAAAAGGCCTAAAAGCAGAGATAATCAGACAACTGCACTTACTTCATAAACCTCCACTGAACTAGCCATCAAACCTCTCGAAGAAATCAAATCACAAAGCCAGAGCAGAATTTTGAGAATCGGTCATTTACAAGTACACACACGCAAAAGCAATCCCGGTGATCATTCTTTCCAATCTTCATCGAACCGTATTGACTTAACGACGTCTTCCTAAAAATCATCAAATCTATTTCCCATTCGTTTGTCGTGACATTGGTCCGTCACGGACAGAGTATCGCTTCCCCTTGCGTGCGTCGTTTCTTCGATCACCGCATCACATTCGGAGTTCAACGACATCACATTTCAAAAAGAAACCATAACGTTCGCCATTTTCCGCTCCTGATCGCAGGCATCGGAACAATCTCTCCTACACTCCAGGATCGCCATCCTCGCAGTTCGTTCCAACTCAGCGCTCAGCGACACGAAACAAAAAAAAAAAAACGATCGCAGGCACATAGAAACAACCGCCCCCAGTGAACTCCACAAAGCGAGCGAGCGAGCGAGAGAGAGAGAGAGGCGTACCTGGGAGTGAGGAGAGAGAGGGCGTGGAGGGAGGAGATGAGGCGGGAGGCCATGGCGTGGTCGAGGAACTTCCAGAGAGAGGGCTCGCCGAAGTTGGAGGAGAGGCGGGCGACGAGGACCTCCCCCAGCTCAGCGCTCGGCAGCTCGAGCCCCCGGGAGACGACGCAATCGGCGACCTCCGCCGACCACGCGGCCGGAGCCTCCCCCCTCGCTCGGCACCGCTTCATCGCCTCCGCCACCAGCCCCTCGAACTCCGCCGCATCCTCCGCACCGCCGCCGCCACCGCAGTCGCTCCCCATCGCGCCGTCGTCCGCGCTCGCCGGAGGGTGAAGCGTCGGAGGAGAGGAGAGCCTAACACGGAGAAGCACTGAGGGAAGGAGGGAGGTGAGGTAGGTGAGTGAGTCGGTGCATGGTCGCGAGGGCGCTGCGATTTTGAAGGTCGTTTTTGAATCGCAATCCGACGTTTATGGAAAAACTGGATAATATGGTAGAAAATCGCTCCTTCCTAGATTTGGGCGCATCGGACGGTCGAGATCCGTTGAAGGATATCGATCTGACGGTCTGCAAATTATGTAACTCTCGCCGTATCACAATCAATGAAAGACAAAAACAATTATTAAATATATAGACACACACACTTTAAGAAAACAACGGAAATTGGTGTGAGATGAAAATTCGACATTTACGAAAGTCTGATGGGATTATAAAATTATTTCCTCCATCCTTTGGAATTATCATTTGACATCATCTAGGTATATCAAACGAGCAAGATTCGTTGAATATCGATCTCACTATCATAAATTAAACATTAAATATATATATACGTTATTAAGAATATGAAAATTGCGTCAGATGAAAACTTGACATTTTACCAAAATTTCATGGGATTATAGAATTATTCCATGAATCCTTTGATCGGTTCAAGCCATGATGCTATCATTTTGCAATCAATGATGATGTATTAAAAAGTTCTTTTGATCAATTTTTTTAAAGGTCGAAAGGGGTTTGAATTTTCTTAATTGTATAGCTTGAGGTGGTTAACGAAGCAAAACTATAAAATCCATTTGGTTAATGAACAAATTCTTTTGACCAATATTCCTATACAAATTATGTTTATTTTGGCTTTAAAAAAATTGTTAGAGGAATTTCTTGTTCCTTTTCTTTTACTTTTCCATCGAAATTAAGAATATTACTGAAGTGAAAAAAAATATATATCTATGAATCTTCATATTTCATATAAACACATCTTTGAAAAAGACCCGGACATTTTTATTATAAAACGATAAAGCGCAGGCACCATAAAATATTGAGAAAGCCGAAAATAGAAAGCATCCTAACTCTGTAATTGCTGGATTACGATGTGAATGTTACCTAACTTTTTTATGAAAATAGAAACGGCAGGATAAGTGACAACGATGTGGCCCTTTTTTTTTTTTTTTTTTTTTTTGGGGTGGTCGGTAACAACGATGTGGCGTTCGAAAGGCTATTTCGCGGGCCCCACGCTAGTTACGCTACGTTAAAGAATGAAGTGGGTAACGTTGTAAAAGGTGTCGAACTTCATGGGCACGAACGGAAAATTTATTGTAGTTTTTCATCAAAATTTACTCGCGGAGCGTCTTAAATGAGACTCTCTCCGTATGCGTTAGAAGGGTAGGAACGACCGAGGGGGTTCTCAACATCACGTCAAACGATTTACACATTTTTTCACAAAAAAAAAAAAAAGTTATCTCTAACATGTACAGGAAAAACGAGTGAACCGAGCCATTTTTATTGCAATTCTTGCCAATGTAATCAACCATCTCGATTGCTTGAACCATTCTGTCCATTGAATGACAAGCATGGTCTCTCAAGTTAAGTTTCATGCATTTTCAATTTAGTACGGATAATAAAAAATAACTATTTTATTTTTATTCAAATTCAGGTAGTTTCGTATCACATCGGTTTGATTGAACTGATATTTGTCCATCTTCTTGATATTACGGTTCACACAATCCCTTTTATTTTCCACTAAACTTCTTTACAACCAAATCGAACTGGGGCATGCCCAAACAATTTAGTTCGGATTTCCTAAAAACAATTCAAACTGAATCGAATCACTAACACTCCTACATCTAATCACTCTATCGGGCTCAAGAGGGTTGACATCGATCTAGAGGAATCTAGAAAGATTTGATCTCGTGTCCAACCATTCCCACCAACCAACTTTCCACCTCTCTTCTAGTCCCCTAGAGGGTCTAATTTCCAAGATCGGTCTGGCCCAATCTCCAACTCTCCATTCAAAGCATTGGCGGGTCCTCTCTCCCCTCCCTCCCTCGCATGGACCACTCTCGTTTCGCGGGGGGTTAGCTAGAGAGAGGAGGAGTGATCATCAGGCTGTGGTGGGCTGCTGCTGCATCACGTTTGTACTTGTTCGTGGCCCTGGAATGGGCACTAACGTTGTAGGTGGGGGTGCCCACCTCCCCTTCCCTGCGCTTCCACCTAACCACAGGACAACTCACTTAATGCCGACTTTGTGGGCTAATTTCATAGCCGTGTCTGTCTCTGTCGCTGTCTCTTGTCTCTCTTCTCGTGTCGGCGCGTTCGTTCGAGCTATACGTGTTGGGTCCCCCGTGTTCCGGCCGAATCACCTACGTATAAGCGATGTCGTGTGAAGGGAGGGGGAGGAGGAGGAGGAGGAGAGGGAGGAGGATTTTACGAGCTACGAGCTATCGATTAGGGTACGTAGGCATACGCACTGGGTGACGAATTTGCTGCTGTCCGTGGCAAAAAAATTACTAAAATAATTCTAAATTTATTTCATGAATGTCGATCTTATATTAAAAATTTCTTGACAAGTTGCAAACACAATCATTTCGATTAATTTTGGCTACAATGACATACGTAAATGGCGATTGTTCTATGTGCATATCGTGTTGATATAAATAATTTTTGCATTTTAAAAAAATCGTATTTTTTTCTCTTTTCTTGTGATTTTTTTTTCTACCAAGTCTACTGAGGGTCGCACCCTCATTTGCAGCTAACAAGAGTCAACTGCCCCTTGTTTGTGGTTAGTGAGCCTCATCGGACTTAGAAGAAAATAAGAAAAATCAAAAAGAACATATATACATATATATAAATTCATAATTCTTTTTACAAAATTATAAAAATTATCCACATCAGACTAAATGTTTTTTGCATAATATGGCTAATGTTCATATCACTCATTTTTAGTGAATATTGACCGGAATTGATTTATTGACAAATTGTCAAAAAGGTTTATTATTCACTTGACAAAATCTAAAAATTCATGATTAAATTAACATCCATATAATTTCTTGGTAATTATTCATTCGTGCACATTCCCAACTGGATCGGCCTTCCAGGGGCCTTTTCAAGTCGAGAAAGAAACTTGGATAGAGAGAAATAGTGAGTGTTGGCTTTTCAATGTCATGGAATTCAGTAATTCACCATGGTCAAGAAGGAAAATTCGGTTTTTTTGCACGAAAATAGTTTTTTATGATTCTATTTCTAAAATAAGTTTCTAAGCATTTCAAGACATTTGATAATTATACAAAATTTCTAATCTCGATATAGAAAAGGAACATAAATGCATTTGATACGATCCTAAAAATTTTTTGTAGAGTAGAATTTCTTTTAATTTTTTAACAATTTTATAAAAGTTTTTTTTCTTTTCTTTCTTTTCTTTTTTCTTTTCTTCTTTTTCTTCTTTTGGCCAGTCACTAGTCTTGGCGATGCAAAGTCAACCTCATGATAGTTAGGCAAGGTCAAACCTCACCCAGGCAAGCACTATAAGACCTCATCTATGGCCAGTCGTTGGCCATCACCAAGCCCAACAATTGGCTAGGGGAGAAATAAGAAGAAAAGAAACAAGAAAAAAAAAGAAAAAGAAGACTTGGGCTTGATTCTAGAATTATTCCTAAGAGTAAAGAAGTGACTTTTTTTTTATCTCTTATTACTTCTTAATTCTATTCCAAATATATTCTCATGAACAAATCTATTATCGAAAGTAAAAAAGTTAGTTAACATTATCAAACAGATTTTTGTTTTTTTTTATTTTATTTCGAGGAGCAAAAGACATAAATAAGCAAGCATTGGTCGGTTACCAAATAGGCACTTAGATGATGTGTCGATCTTGATACAAAGGAGGAGGGATACACCTGGGACAATTTAACGTAAAACTAATTTTTTAACAACCAAACCCCCTCTCCCAAAAAACAGGTATAATAATGATAAATTTATCATAAATTAATTTTTTGACCACTAAAATTAATACCGCAAAAAATCTAAAAACTCAAATAGTATATCTGTAAATGGCGACATGTCATTCTACTCAACAATTTGATGGTAAAATTTAACAAAAACTAATAAAAGACAAATTTGTCAGATATGTACCAGATTGAGTTTTTTCATGGTAATAATAATAATAATACTATATTTTTGGTTTGGAGATAAGTGCATTGGAAAATCTAAAACTTGTTATGACAATTGAGTGCTAAAAAATTTCAAAAAGTACAATTAAATTTTAAAACTTATCAGGAAAATACAATCAAATCCTGTAATTTTTAAAAAGTGTAATCAAGTTTTAAAATTAGTCAAATTGGTCTAATCAAGTAATTCCATTAATTGCACTTTTTAAAAATTTTAAAACTCAATTGTATCTTTATGATAAGTTTTAGAATTTAATTGTACTTTTTGAAAATTTTAGGATTTGATTGCACTTTCATTTTGAGTCTTAGGACTTGAGTGCACTCTTTTTAAGTTTTAGTATTCGACTGCACTTTCATAACAAGTTTTAGAACGCGATTATACTTTGTAAAATTTTTAGGATTCGGTTGCACTTTTGAGATAAGTATTAAGGTTTGATTACACTTTTCAAAAGTTTTAATATGCTATTGCTGGTTACACTTTCATGACAAGTTCCAATATTTTCAATGCGCTCAATAGTTCTGGTTCGTAAGTAACTCTCTCAAAACTCAACTAATCCAACGGTGGATACCAAGTTACTAAGGCATCTGAATCACCCATTTAGCCTTTTGTGATCATCTTCTTCCTCATTTTGCCAGACTAGCAAATGACCTCCAACTCTGCCTCTAAAGCCATGAAATCATCCTAGGCCTTGAAGGCCTGTCCTAAAGCCTTCCTTAGCTTCCGGCATCACATCACATGGAAGAAGCGTCGGCACCCCGATGCCCGATGAGCAGCCGAAGGAAGGTAAGCAGAGCAACAAGTGTCGGAACATCTGCATCACGGCATCGGTGGTCGTCGTGATCCAATTCCTGGTGGTTTTGATATTGGCCCTGACGGTTTTCAAGGCCAGGAAGCCGGTGATCACGGTGAACTCGATCAATCTGAAGGACTTGGATGTCTCCTTCGACATGGCACGGACGAGAGCCTTGCTGAACATGACGGTGGACACGGACCTCTCCGTGAGGAACCCCAACAGGGTGGGAGTCGAGTACACGAACTCGTCCGTGCTGCTGGGCTACCGAGGAGAGTCCATTGGCGAAGCTCCAATCCCTGCAGGCAGGATCTCGGCCGACAGCACGGAGGACATGAAGATCGCGGTGACGGTAATGGTGGATCGCCTCCTGTCGAACCCGCGGGGCTTCCCCGACATCATGGCGGGCGTTCTTCCCTTGAGTGCTTCCACGAAGATATCGGGCAAGGTCCCCATCTTGGGCATCAAGATTCACGTGGCGTCCGCCGTCTCCTGCGACATCATAGTGTTCATTTCCAACAGAACCATCGATGACCACCGATGCAAGTATGACACGAAGCTGTAGGCCGAGCCCGGAAGCAGATCCAGAAATCTCACCTATGCAGAAACGGAAAAGATGGAAGAAGAGGAATGTCAGAAACTTTTTTTGCCATAGCTCATTGCTTTCATTTCCTGAAAATCGCTTCCTCTTATCGTAATTGCATCGATGTCAACATCGTTGATGGCGGAGCCGTATAGCTCCCTGCGCTCCATGTTTTTTACTTTTCGAATAACTTCCGCGCAAAGAAAGGTGAGGCTTCGATCTTTTCTTTCCGAGCAGCTTCTATCATCTTGTGTTTTCTTCCTGTTCCTTTCTCTTTTCTGTTTCCACATTACCAGCGAAGAGGGTATGGTCGATGCTGATCCTGTTGAGGGTCCTGAAAGAATTTGTTCCCTCAGAAGAAGGGTTATACTTGAATCTGTTTACTTTCATTTGTAAAGAACAGTGAAGATCAAACCAACACCTCAAGAACGTTCAGATTGGTGAAATCTGACTGGTTTTGTGAAAGCATTTCGTTTTGGTTTGCAAACCAGCATTGTGCTGACCCATGGATTCATTTTCAAAGGCTCGAGCTTAACAATGGAAAGTGTGATGAGCATCGAAGGGGACGATGACTAATCCCGATTTATTCGAAAAGAAATGTCTCTTATGCAGGAAAAACATTGTGCAGACTCATTTTATTCTGTTTGCGAAGTTAACTTGGGGGAAAAATAGATGATCGGAGGAACTTTGAGAAAGTAAACGGTTCGAATGAGCTGCTAACTTCTGAGTTCTGATTACTTGCGGAAGAATGAAAGGATGTGCGAAACATGGTTACGGATCAAAGTTATACTTTCGGTAACTTGAGGAGATTATCCTATCCTGGCACCTGATGTTGGCTCAGTTAAAATTGCAGACAAGATTGGTTTTGCATAGTGAGACAAATGCATCAAGACACAGATACAACAATCGACAGCCTGCTATTTTCACAGAGGAATGCGCAGAATGCTTGACCTTCATTCGGAAAAGCTCATTGTTGAAAACTGTCAGAGGCTTTCAATGGCCTAAAAGAATTTCTGGATTTCCTCCTTAGCGAACAGCTCAATCAAACCAACAATCAGAAAAAAACCTCAATGGCCTTAATGGTGCATCAGGACGTATATCACTGCAACATTCACATCTACATCTCATAAATGGTACTTCATTAAGACTGCAGACTCGAAAGGAAAGTCTGGCGAAAAATTTCGGTCACTTCAGTTGTTAAAAAGAAGAGTAGAGTATGCATTGCATGCTTAAAATTGCAATTCTATGAATCAGATGCAAATCGCTGCACTTACAGAAACAATCCACTCGTCCGAATAAATAAAAACAATACATCCTGACTTTACACAAATTCAATCCAAACAGCAGACAGGGCAATTGTTCTGACAAAAGAATATTTAAGGACGCATTTAACTCCAAAATAAAAAAAAGAAAGAAAGAGCTTCTGCATGATCATGATGTGAAGGAATATATGTTACAATCCTGAATTAGCATATAATCGTCTGGTTCATAGCAAAAGGAGAAGAACCTGTCTAAGTCTCAACACTCAACAGCACAGCAGTCAAAAGTATCAAAACTGAAGCCTCCTGCATAAACCCGAACCAACATTCCTCGATTGAGTGATGCGCTTTACGGGAGCACCAGGACAACTTTCTACAGTGTCATTTGATCGTGGTGCAGAAGGAGGCGTCCTGCAATCGTCATAATCCTGCTTTGCGTCCGACTTTTCAGTGAAAAGATCCTCAGCCTTATCAAGCAGAATCATCTCTAACAAATATTGGTAAATTAATTCCACCACCTCCTCGTCTGACAGCATGGCAAGATCCCTCCCATGAATTGCACCTCCCCAACCATCAGTTGCGGGGCCGAAATTAAGCTGCCGAGGAATGCTGCTTCGCCATTCATCTGTATGCTTTAGCTTTTGATGAGTCATTTGCACACTGTCGCAACCATCAACGACCCTATTGCCCAATGCATCATCCATGGGAGTGTGGCAAGCCATTTCTTTCTCTGATGCCAAAAGGGGAGATTCGAGATCAGAGAAAGCATCTCCGGTCTCGCATTTGACATCCAAAGTAACTCCGCGTTGAGCATATGACTGGTCATCCAAAATCGAAGCAACTCGCTCTCTAGCACCCTTCTTGGTATCCTTAACACTTAAAGATTCAAACTTCTGCACAGAATCTGTACATCGACACTCAACATCATCGAAAGAACCAGCTTTCGTTTCCGAACCCATGAACACGAGCAAAAAAAAGCAGTACCTGTTTCAAGAACAGCACATAGCACCATGAGCATTTCGCTAGACAATAAAACCTTACTCTCTACCCTAGCTCCAAGTTGAACCCAGAATCTTCAAAGAAACAATAAAACCCCCAGGAACGACAACCCAAGACGAGAAAGAGGGCATATCCTAAAATGGGTCTCATCAAGTTCAAATCTTGACGCAAAATACAAAGCGGGTCCATCGCAAAACCGACAATCTCGACACGAGCCAAACGATTCCAGAGCCTAACGATGAATCGTGCAAAAGAGACCATCGAAAGAGCAGAAAGCGAAAAGCGCAATGCAGGTGCATTCCCATGAGAAATCGAAACGAAACGACAAAAAACCGAGGTGAAAATTCGCAAGTCGCAGGAGAAAGTACCTTTTGGTATTGTACAAAAAGGGGTCTTCACAAGGGAAGAAGAAGAAGGAGAAGAAGAAGAACTGAGTGGCGAGAGAGGAGGCGAGCAGATCAAGAAGGGCCTCGTTGCGAGAGCGCGCGCTCACTTCGCCGGAGCTTTTCCAAGGAAAGATTGGGATGACGGGCCGTGGGCGGTGCGGCGGTGGCGGACGAACTCCGAACTCAGAGAGGCGTCACTCCAGTCAAAGTGCGCACAGGAAATGATTGCCAAAACTGCAGTAAGAGATGCTGCTTTCTATGCTGTCCCTAGTTTCGAAGCGGGCAAAAGGCCAAAAAAACACCGACTCCCCAAAAACAAAAGTAGTACCGTTCGCTTCTCCAGGCATACGAAGGCATGTGATCCCGATACATGTGAGCTCAACTCCTTTGCATTACGATCTCGCATGAACGCGAATCATCTAACATGCCGTCCGTTTTCTGAACTGCTAGTTTCCTAACGGGGTGAAATTATACTTGTGTCGTTAGATTTTGATTTCGATTATGTAAAATGCTTAAGAATATCCTGTAGGCACTTGTTTAAATCTGATCAAATTGTTCATTCAACATTTGAAATATCTGTGATTTGGCGTAGAAAACGTATTAAAATGGGTAATGTCTTCATTTTTTTGGCTTTTAGTTAGCTTCAATAGTGCTAATAGGGCACTTGTTAACAAAAACCCTTTGATTATTAGGAGTTTGATTAGATTGATTTTACTTTTTATGCTCTTCTTAATCTAAAACCTTGTGACTTTTATTGGATGTGAAACTCCTGAATTTTCTTACTGCTCAAATGACATGTAAAATGCACATATAATTAGTTCATATTTTTATTAAATCTTGTGACTTTATTCTTTTTGCGGTTGATGCATTTTCGTCATATTTTAGCTAATATCGACCTACTAAAAAATCAAAAATTACAACTAGACTTATGTCGATATCACAATACCTTTCACAAAAATGAACAACATAATAAAGTTCGAATTGGAAATAAGTAAAATACATAGTCAATTGGTTATGTATAGATGCGTAACTTAGCCATTCAATATTTATGTCATAGTAAAGTATAATGTATTTCGATCTAATTTCCAAACTTATTACCTAATGTCCTTGCCATGGATTTGCTACTTGGATATGAGAATTGGTGTGCTTATCATTAGTGGCAGCTATCCTATTTGGGGCCCATTTGGCTCGCTTTTGGGGAAGGATTTTGAGAAAATATAAATACTTTTGGTGTAATGAGGTTTTCCGAAATGCCATCATGTTTGACAAACTATAACTCTAAAATACGTTGGAAAACAACCTTGGCTTAAATGTCATTTGGTGATACCACATTTGCAAAGTTTTTTTTTTGTTAAATTAAATCTGGTAAAGCTCCATCGTTGGCCAACCGTCGGCAATCAGACCAGCGGTCGATGAGCTCACTTGAAGTCAAACAACCTCAAGCATGGCTGCCAAAGGTCATGTGACCCAAGCGTGATGGTCAAGTCTAGCCACCGAGCAGCCTCCCTTAGGTCGTGTGACCCAAGAGCCACCACCTGAGGTCACGCAACCTTAGGCATTGCCCTAGGTCAAGCGACCCAATCATGGTGATTGGTCGCGCAACCTAGACCCAAGCACGATGGCTAGATCTAGCCGTCACTCGACATCATGCGACCCAAGGGAGGCCGCTAAGGTCGCGCAATCCAGTAGACACTCGAGGTTGCAGTCAACACCTAAGGTTGCGCGACCTCGGGCAGCAACGTCTTCGGTCGCGCAACATCGAGCAACGGTCACCTGAGGTTGTGCAACCCAGGCATTGGTTATTGACTCCAATGGCTCTATAGTGCATTGAAGAGAAGACGATAAATAGTACAAAGTAAACAATAGCACTTGCATTCTCAAAATGGTGAAAGTCCAAACACCTCAAAACCTGTATTGGGCTTTTAGAATTTGGAATGTTGTTATTTGGCCAAAGGACTCTCAAAAATAGTTGTCAAATACTTTGTATTTTGGAAGCCCAAAGCTCCTTTCTAGTACTGAATCAAACGAGACCTTAATTGCTTAGAATGTTTTGATTTGGTCAGCTCAAAGTAGAGCTCGTTAGGGCTTGATCTATATAATAACTATTTTCAATCAACCTGTGTTCTCGTAACATGAAACAACCTGTATTGGTTCACGCCCCTATGACACTCTAATAGTAATCATTAGACTGTGTCGCCTTGACACGGGGCAACCTATCCACTATTGATTCCCCATGTCAAGATTGCCTCTTGGTATAATCTTATCCACTAACCGTTCTAATCCTCCGATCACAAATGCACCATCAATTCATTCATTTTCGATGCTTTCTGATGTCTCGATAAGGCAATTTTGGCCTTCATTTCTTGAACTCCCAGATTTCAGTAGATCGAACCAGTAAAAACTCTTCATGACTCACCATATTTGTGACTTCTAGCGATTCAGCAGTCCTCACTAGCCATCTCATATTCAAAACCCCACCTTACGTTTTTCTAGTTTTCCTATTAAATGCCATCTCTTAAGACCGCATATATTCCAAAGCTTTCATATGTTCTCTATTACTTATGTGGATAAGGCTTATGTTATAAAGTATATAGCTTTGATCATAAGGATCAATTTCTAGTCGCATAGCTTCATGATAATTTTGTGGCTAATAATCCATGGTGCCAAGTCATCTAACGTGAGAAATATAGGATACTAATTGCTAAGTGCATTTTGGATGGACTGAGTGTTGAAACTAAAGTTCATTCAATTAATTGAAAATTTTACAGTGGATGGTACTTACAATATAAATCGATGCTAAAAAAACGAAATGACAAAACATATGGTATGTCAATTCACGTGCAAACGAAGTAGCTTGAGATTGAGTGAAGACACCAGCAGGCTCTTCTTGGGAGAAGATGAATACTAAGAATTCTTGTTAGCATCCAGTGTCATGTCCTAGAACTTGGACAAGTTTTCTTCTTTTTTATCGATCTTACTCTACTAATACATTACCTCTTTATAGGGTGTGGGAGTTAAAACATATGCCTGAAACTAAATCGTTCCTACCTAAACTCTCACATCTCCCTTCCCATAGGAGAATGGTGACTATTGAGGCAAACCCCAATGGTTAAAACTTGGATGAGCTTAAAGAGTCATAAGTAAAAATGGACTAGAAAATTATCAAAAAAATCCTAAACTTAAACTTCTTTTTTTGTCAATTGGGTTCTAAATTTTTATATTTGTCCCAATTTAGTCCATCTGATCAATTTTGACCAGAAATCGCTGATATTGATGCCGGTCGTCCTACAAGGTACGACTACCGCTGATGTGGATGAATTTAATAATACTTCAATAATTTTTTAATTTTTCCTTTTTTTTTTTTGGTCTTTTCTTTTCCCCATTGGGCCAGCGAGAGTCATGGGAGCTTGTCAGTCGCGGGCTAAGGTGACCTCACCCGTGGTCACACCTCGCGAAGGTGGGTATTTACCAGCATCGTTCTCTCTATTTGCAAACACATTTTGATACTCACAAGAGAGTCCCTTCTTGTTCGTTGGGCAAAAGGAAGTTTTTCTCCTCTGGGTATTTACCGACATTGTTCTTTATTTTGTCTTTGTTATTGTTAGCTGATGACAACCACTTTGCCGCTATGCTTCCACGTTCCAGCGTGATCCTAAGCCTTCCCCGACGCCGGTTCACTATCATGAAGCCTCAACAGTCGCTCGCTAAATCTCTAGCTGGGACGATTTTTTTTTTTTTATTTGCAAATTCTCTGTGATTCCAGCAGCGCCGCACCTTCTAGCAACCCTGTCGCATCTTGAGCCAAGATCTGGGCAAGGCGGCCTCACCCCCAGCCTCGAAGGCCTTGGCCATTGCCAGCCACGGTGGGGAAAAACAAAAGAAAAAAAAGGAAGGAAAAGAAAAAGAAAAAGAAAGTAGAGAATAAATAATATAAAAGTTCGAAAAATTATTAAATTTTGTCTATGTTAGCGCTGATCATACCACATAGGACAATCGTCATTCATGTCAACGATTTTCGGCCAAAATTAATTGGATAGACTGAATTGATACAAATGCAAATGATTTATGACTCAATTGAGAGAGAAAAAGAAGATTTATGATTGAATTGACATAGTTACAATAGATTTAGAATTTTTTTGGTTATTTACCCTAAAATGGACTATAGTTTCAAGACACTGGTTCTGAGACTCCTCCGAGTATTTAACGGCAAAGGAGACAAAGTTCTTGATCAATTACGAAAGAAACACCTCACACGCCAAAAAGAACCGACCGGGACTTTCTTTGATCTTCAGAAAAGCAAAACGAGAAACACAACTATACAAGCAAACGTAATCTCCCAAACCAGTTAAGTCATTATTATATAGACAATCTTCCATGCGTAGAAGCATGTAAGACATGGACATACACCAAGGCATCTAGAATTTCACTGTAGCATAATGTTCTATGCTAATGCCAAGCAACGGACGAACCAAAGAGAAGTAGCTCTCTATTTATTGCCATCAAATCATAAGCAAGAAATGTAGGAGGAGGAGGAGGAGGAGGAGGAGGAGGTGTTATGGCTAATTTACCAAGCACTGCAGTCACCTTCCTTGCGTTCCTTTGGATGTTCAGCATGGTTTCCGGTGACCCACCCGGCACCTTCGTGTATGACATTTGCAACACCGCAGTTTACACAAGCGGCGATCCCTACGGGGACAACGTGGCTTATGTCCTCGAGGACATGGTGCTCATCACGGTATGCCAGCCGGGTTACGACTACTACACCGAGTCGCCTTTTCCTAATGCTGTTGCTCACGGCCACGCCGCCTGCAACGAGACGCTTTCTTTCTACGGCTGCAGCTCGTGTCTCACTTCCGCTAAGTGTCAAATACTTAGCGATTGTCCTAATAGCATCGGGGTTCAGATGGTGCTTCAAGGCTGTAAAATGAGACATGAAGAATACCCGTTTACCGACAGTTAAGGAGTTAGCCACCGTATTGTCGGATCCCGTTATCATCGCTGGTTATGTGAATTATTTTATGCTCATCGTTTGTGATCGAGCAAGTTCTTAAAGCATGCCTTTTTTTGTATATTGTAATAGCATGAAAACGATTCCATTAATGTTATCTTTTGAGCTTATATTGATTTTAGTATAGTTCAATCATATTTCTTTATGAATTAAAAGTTCGAATCTATCTGATCGACTCTAAAGTTGAGCACTATATTCTAGTGCAATCTTTATAAGCGTAAGTCATGAATGATGAAAGACGAACCCACTATATAGTTTTGATGATGGATAAGTTGATGATATAAATGAGGGAGAATTGCCAAAAAAGTCCTAAACCTATTGCAGTTGCGCCAATTCAGTCCTAAACCTTTTTTTTTTACCGATTTAGTCCTAAACCTTTTGCGATTGTGCCAGTTGAGTCCATCCGGCCAAATTTGGCCGGCCGGAGGAGTCGACGTGGACGCCGGTTGGCGCCGGCGACTATAATTTAATAATTTTTTTTATTTTTCGAATTTTTTTATTGTTTTTTTAATTTTTCTTTTTTTTTCTTTTCTATTTTTCCCCTCCCCTCCCCCCCGCCGGCGGCAGTGGCGGCTAGCGCCGACGAGGCTGCCGGCCCGCACGAGGGCCGCGAAGCCCTCGCCGACGACCTCGCCCGGACACTGGGGCCGTTGCGAGGGTCGCGGCCCCGCTTCGCCCGAGATCGGGCGAGGCGGCTCGGCCGGGCGGCTTCGCCCGATCCGGGCAAAGCCGGCCGCGGCGAGGCACCTTCGCCCGATCCGGGCGAGGGCGAAGCCGCCGGCCGCGGGCGAGGCGGCCTCGCCGCGGGCCGGCGAGGCCATGGCGGGCCGGGCGAAGGTCGCCATGGCCTCGCCAACCGCGGCGAGGCCGCCTTTGCCCACGGCCAGCCATAGCAAGGCCGGCCTCGCGCGGCCGGCCTCGCCCGCATCGAGGCGAAGGTGCCTCGCCGCGGCCGACTTCGCCGGATCGGGCGAAGCCGCCGCCGGGCGGCCGGCCTCGCCAGATCCGGGCGGCCGGGCCGCGACCCTCGCCGGCCGCCCCCAAGTCGGGCGAGGTCGCGGCGAGGGCTTCGCGGCCCTCGCGCAGTGGCCGGCAGCCTCATCGGCGCTGGCCGGCTACTGCCGCCGGCGAGGGAAGGGGTGGGGAAAAAAAAGAAAATTTTAAAAAACAATAAAAAAATTCGAAAAATAATAAAAAAATTATTAAAATATTGATGGGTATTATATGGGCAAGCCGCCCATGTTAGGCTAACCCATTCCATGATCCATCATGAAATTACTTGAGGATAAGGCAGTTGTGGAACTGCCCTTAGCAATTCAAATAAATAAAAATGAGATATTGTTAAAATATAACAAGTTATCCCATAAAAAGAAGGGACATTAGCATTTTCCTTCATATTTTGTCTTTGATGGGTTTTATATGGGAAGAACGCCCATGTTGGGCTAACCCATTCCATGATCCATCATGCAATTACTTGAGGATAAGTACAATTCACTAAGGACTCTTGAATATGCAATCAAAGCATTTAATATGTGAAAATTTTAGGTATGTTCCAAAGCATGATATATTTATTCAATCAATGATTCAAATATTTTTTGGGATACGTTTCTCATATGTTTGATTTATATTTTTCAATAGTTCGAATTATGCTATTAGGAATAAGAGCATGCATGACAACCAGCCAAACAATAATTGATTCTATTATTTTGTTCTAGGAAATAGATTTAGAACAGAAATCCATTAGTAAATTTTTGTTTTTGGAAATAGATTTGGAATATCAAGAACAAAAAAAAGTTACTCTTCGTTCGTAAGAACAGTTCTAGAATCAAGTCCAACCTATTTTTCTTTTTTTCTCATTTCCTTTCTTCTTTTCTCCTTCTCTCTTCTTCTTCTTCCTCCCAATTGATCACCGGCCACTACTGTTTGCTGTTGACTACCTGCTAGGCGAGGTCCGATGAGCTCGCTAGAGGCTTGCCTGGCCATCGCAAGCCTCAACCTCGCTAGCTAGCACGAGCTTGGCATTGGAGGAGCGGTGCTCCTTGAGCTAGAGGTCGCAGTAGCATTTGGAGCAGAGGTTATGGGTGGTGGACAACTGAAGAAGCCCCAGTTGTTGGTGTAAAGTTGCGGGGCCTAGAATCGGTGCTCTTCTGCCATCGTGGATCCGTCTCAAGGAGGACCTCTTCTCTTCTCGCAAGATTTGCCCGATCTGAACCAGGAACAAAGAGTCAGAAAGAGACAAAACAAAGAAGAACAAGAACAAAACCCTCCTCGAATTGCAAGAATAATGCCAAGTTAGCCTAGCCAACTTCACGCTGCTTGGGTGAGGTCGAGCCTTGTCGGTGGCCAAGCGAGCCTCCAACGAGCTCGCCAAACCTCACCCAGTAGGTCGCCAGCCACAATTATGCCGACAACCGGCCACAAAGAAGGAGGAAGATGAAAAAGAGAAAAATATAATAAAAATATTTAAAAATTAAAAGAAACAAAAAATTTAAGAGTTTTATCAAACACATTTTTTTCCTCCAAGAATAAAAATTTTGGATAGTTACCAAATGCCTTCAAATACTCAAAAATTATTCTCGAGAACAGAATAAAAAAAATCATTTCTTAATAGAAATTATTTCCGAAAATAGAATAATTACCAAACATACCATAAATTTCCTTCAAACTTCAAGTCGTCGTGTTTTAAAGAGAGCAGAAGAAGATGGGCTACTCATGGATCGATAGTCAATTTAACAACCATAGCTCATTTACGCACAAACTTCAGGTGACAAAACTTCAACTGTCCCTGGTCAATCAACTAGTCAATACCTACTCCAAGACAAAAAGATAATGTTGACAAGTTAACTACAGGAAGAACCGGATTAATCAACGAAACTAGAATCCCATTAGCACAAAAAAGTGGGGAAATTAATTATTGTTTGCATTTAATAATCCACAGTGCAAAGTAGTAGTGGGTGGAACCAGAAAGGAACCCATTTCATGAATAGCCCTAAAACGGGTGCTTTAGCAGCAATTAGAAGCACAAAGAATTAATTAGCAAGAAATTACTAGTATGATGGGTACTACTCCAAGAGCTGCACTTACTCTAATTGGGTTCTTGTGGATCTTTTGCCATAGGTGAGGACTCTAAGCATCACGTATGGTGTTTGTTCAATAAATTATCATTAAAGTTCTAAACGTATTATGAAGCGATTAATTCAATCATAAATCTTTTAATTTTACTAATTTAATCATAAATATTTTAACAAATTATCAATGAAGTCTTTCCGATCAATTTTGGTCGAAAATTGGTGGCTTGGATGCTAGTTATCTGCATGCGCATAATTGGTATTAACGTGAATAATTTTTATAATTTTTTTATTTTCTGAATTTTTTCTCCTTTTCTTGTCATTTTCTTCTTTTCTTTCTTATTATATTTTTCATTTCTGAGTTGACAAGGGGTGGTCCAGGTCAGGGGCTCACAGGCCTCCCAAGATCAAGGCGAAGAGCTCATAGCCATCACTAGTCATGCAGGATCCTACCGCATGACTAAATAATATTTTTATTATATTTTTGTAAATTGCAAAAATTATCTACATTAGCATCATTTGTGCCACTTAGAACTGTCCAGCCTCTATATTAGGAATTTTTGGCCAAAATTGGCCTACAAGACTAAATAGAAAAATCGTCAAAATATTTTGAACTAAATTAGTAAAATTGAAAAGTTTATGACTTAATTAACTGTGGCATGGTGTAATATGTTAATCACCTTTTTTTGGTAGTTTTTTCTTATTTATTCATTCCACGTGATGAATTAGAAAGATTATATAACAACGAAACAAAGATTAGCTTAGGAGGAAAGAAACATCTCCCCAAATACTCTACCCTTATCAAGTTAAAAAGGACCAAATCCGATGCTTGCCCGTTAGGGACATTCTCCATGATATTATACCATATTAAGAAAGTAAAACTCAAAAACTTAAATTTATAAATAGGAAGACATTGTATCTATATGTATATAAAGAGTATATTTTAACACACTTCCACACCCCCTCTCTTACATACGAGATAATAATAACACGAAAAAGAGAATTGTGTAATTTTTGTATATTGCAACGAAGATGGTATGAGCCTGCTTTACCATATCAAGGATATGCACAAAATTAAAGGAGAGATATGGAAAATTGAAGAAAAATATCTTAATCATCACTGACATTGCTTGAATCAGAACGATAAAGGAGGGATGCTACCCATTCATTTATAATGTACTTGATCCACCGAAATTTTTTTTTTCTTTTCCCCAGATTTTGTTTAATGTACTCGTGATCTGGCTAGGTCATCGCCATGTGGTCCGCTTAACAAAAGGGCAAACCCTGAGTATAATAAAGAAAATTCCGAAAGATATGGTCGGCCGATAATTTCACATGATGATGAATCCACGATCCTTTTTCCATTTCCATGTGCATGACAAAACAAGAAACTTTGCTGAAACGCCAGCGAAAGAAAAAAATATATATGATTAGACATTCAGAAAACCAAATTCAAATACTGGAAAATGCGTATCAAATCAAGAACCGATGGTGGCGATGACGCCTCTCATCATGTCCTTGAACTCGAAGAAGTCGACGAGGCCGTCGTGGTTCCGGTCGACCGACACGATCATCTGCTGGACCCGCGCGATCTCCTGCGCCTCTGGCAGCCCGAGCTTGCCTAGGACCGCCTGCAGCTCCCTCGCCGATATGAACCCGTCGCCGTCCTCGTCGAACACCTTGAACGCCTCCGACAGGTCGTTCTCCTCCTGCGAGGAGGAGGAGGAGGAGTTGCTGGCATCGTTTTCCTCGCCGTCCTCTTGCGGGGTGGGGAAGATGTCGTCGAGGGACTGGTGGAGGAGGACGAAGCCGTCGAACTCGAGCCCGGGGGAGCCGGGCTTGACGAAGGAGGCGACGGCGGAGTCGACCTCGGAAGGGTCGGCGTTGAGGCCGAGGGAGGCGAGGGCGTGGCCGAGCTCGATGACGGTGATGAACCCGTCGCCGTTCTTGTCGAAGAGGTCGAAGATGCGGCGGAGGCGGAGCGAGTTGAGGCTGGGGCTGCGGAGGCGGAACGAGGCCGACTTTCTGCTCAGGCTCCTCTCGCACGCCATCGCTGGAGGAGGAGGTGGAGGAGGTTCCGGCCTTCGTTTTAGAGAGAGAAAGGTCTAGAGAGAGAGAGGGGATCGATCGTTTTCGAAGGATAAATAGGGGAGGAACGGGGGAGGGATTGATGGTCGATGCGCGTTTGGCGGCTGTTGGCCGTTGGCCGCAGCCGTTGCGCGACTGCTTCTTCGTTTCTAGATCTTGACAAGAGCCGCTCCCCCTCTCTCTCTCTCTCTCTCTCCTTGGAATTCAACGTTGACCAAACGGCAGGTTCTCTTTCTTCTCTTCTCTTCTCTTCTCTTCTTTTATTTTATTTTATTTTAATTTATTTTCCATTTTGGGAGGAATACCATATCTTCGATTATGTGTTGCGTACCACTCGTACTACTCGATCAAGTCACCGGAACGACATCAGACACGTCTCCCTTCGTAGGACGCCAAAGGAAACACGAATCATTAAGAAAAAGTGTCCAATTATGACTTCACGCGGCATAATGCACCTACATATTGACTAGACCCAGGTCAAACTGGTGAATTGTGTTGAAAATTATTTAATCCGAATTTACATATTTAACATGTTTCAACTCATTTTTATATAATACAAATTAAAGATGAGCATAGTTGTAGGGTAGAATTTGGAACCTAAGAGTTGGATGGATGGAAATCTATCTAAATTCAAGGTAGAATCTAGGTTCCAAAAATTTGAGAACATATTTTAATAGATAAGTTTCAAATTAACCTGAAACTTAAAAGTTAAAACAAGTTTTTATGTTTTTCTTTGTCTATATATTTGCGCGATCATACAACATTTCCGACATTCGATAATAAGTATATAATCTAGAACCAATAATCTGAACTTTCATTTTATAATTGAAACTTTTATTTTGTTAATATTTCATATTTTGCATGTGTTTATATATAAGTAATGGTTAGTAAATTGTAAAAGCAAATGACAATCATCAAATGTGATAATTCACTATAATTATTCAATTAATAATAAGGATAAAACTTAGTTGAACCTTGAAACTAACTTTAGAACCTATGATAGCATGCAGGGCAGGTTCCATGTTCTTAAAAATGAGGAATTCGTTTCAATGGGTAGGTTTCAGATTTCAAGTAAAACTTATACGGACCATGGAACTTGGAATTTTTAATTGCTCACCATTAATATAAATCTAGTAATCTTGACTCGATCCATACCTAACTCATATTCAATCAATCCATACTGATAGAATATTTCCATATTTAATCTAATCTAAGATAACTTACATGATTATATCCAAACTAATGTGAGAGAGCGGAGTGAGTAGTCACTAAATTCAATGAGGGAGAGAAAAAGTGGAGAGGAGAGTCATAAAGTTGGGTGAAGTTTAAGGGTCTATTGGTTTTGCGAAAAATGGGTTATTTGGAAAATATTTTACTAAAATTAATCGCTTGTATCAATTAAAATAATTAGTCAATGAATTTTTTTTATTATCAGCAACAATTTATGCTTAAATGTTTTTCGTAAACGATGAAGAAAATTTTCATTCATAATTTTTGTAAAAGATGCAAGCCACAATTTTTAGGAAAATGTTTTTCAAAATATTTATTTTTCGCAGAACCAATGTACCTTAAATAAGTTGTGAACCATTTTAATTCTATTTTATCTTATTTATTGAATATAATTAATCAATATAACATTCATGCTTTACATTGAAAAATAGTCAACGGAAAGTGGATGGAGACTTCCGTAAATCCGTGCCGTCGGGCGGAGTGCTTCGCCACGTGCGAGAGCGTGGACCGGCCACAACCCAATTTGGCAAGTGGAAGACTTGGACGATACGGCGAAATGTTAGGATCCGTTCAAATTCTTTTTTAAATCTTCATAGTCGAAGCTAAAAGAATCCTCTATTTTTCCTTTGGAAAAAATAATTTAATTTTTGAAATTAATTTATTTCATGAAAAATAAATTATTCAAAACATATTGTCTTAAAAACTATCATTCTTATTGTCTACAAAAAATAAACAAACAAATAATATTTTCATCATATATGAAAATAATTAAACATATATTGTCATCGATGATGGAAATATTTTTATTGATTAATTATTCAAAGCGAGATGAACGATTGCTTTTAGAAAAATATTTTGAGAATTATTCATTTTCGGTGAAACTAAACACATTGTATGTTCACTTTTATTTGCCCGAAAATTAATAATTTGACAAATGTGTATGTTGAAATGATGGATTGTCTCCAAGAAAATTAGTTGACAGAACATGTTTTTGTCGTCAATTATGACTTATGCTTCGATATTTTCATCAATGGTGTAAACATATTTTATTTTTTCGTTTTTAAAAGTAATACAAGTGATGATTTTTAAAATCATATTCCATTAATTGAGCACTGCCCTCAGGTCAAAAGTCTTGCATCGCTTGACTTTATTTGAAGGACAATTTACCATCACATGGTTTGTCGTCACGTTCTTTTCACGAGTTGCGAGAGTAGATTCGAAGCACTTATTTTTATTTTTATCCTATTTTGGAAACCTAAAACCTCAATTATAAAATATAGGGCGGAAGAAATGCTAATTGACTATTCGATTCTCATCCACGCGAGCTCTACAAAATTAGAAAAAATAAAAAAAACTTTTGCTTCATCGTCACTTATATAACTAGACATGTCAATCTGATCTCATAAATCCAATTAAACATCATTAATAGTAAATAAGTTTATGGGTAGCTTATCCGTGTATTGCACAATTTGTCGTGCAAAAATATAATTAAATTGGAGGATGAAACATTTTAACATTAACGCATCATGTTAGTCATAAAAGTTGCGCATGAAACCAAAATATTAACGTACAAAAGCGACTAATTAGTATAAAAAAAACTCTTAAAAGTACTGTTAAAGATTATATAACGGTAAATATTATGCTATTAAAATGGAGATGGGTGTATCCTTGCTGAGCTCATTGAAGAGGGAATATTTGAAAGATGACAAACTGTTCTTGCAAAGTGGTTTGATTGATAAATGGAAAAGGCCACCGAAAATTCTAAACTATATTTACTATGATAAATTTATATATATGATATTCCAAATTTATACATGTGTGTCATATTTACGTTCCTTCTAAGTTTCATTAATGAAAATTGTTAAAATCTCTCCACATGGATGCTAGGAAGTAAATAGTTTTGACATGGTACGCATGTGACTTAAATGAAATAAAAAAAATGATGTTATTTTGGCTGAACTCATCTAATGAAACTTTAATGAGGATAAATATGTCACATAAACACAAATTTTAGGTTTTTTATGTTACAAGAAAAAGTTCGAAACAAATGAATCACGGTGGGTAAATTTTGGAGCTTTTGATGTCACAATAATAAATTCAGGCTAAATGTGTTACAATGAGTATAATTTATGGTTTTTTGCAATTTTTCCCTTCAATATATGTGACAAAATATGAATTTTGTCCTTGAGTGTGACTTAAGGCAATGAAATTATGATCTTGTTGTCGTAGGGTGTGTATGACCTATGGTGACGAATGTAAGAATTTGATACCTTTATTATCGACCCTAACTCTAAGGCGAGAAACTTAAGAATTCGACGCTTGAGACAACTAGAACTTTATTATATTTAGTTGCCTTTGGGTGACCTATGGCGACAAAAGTTAATTACATGCCCTCAAGGGAATGCAATATAGAAAATTTATGTTGCAAATTTTTTTTAGGATCAATATCACAAAAAACCTTAAATTAATACATTTGCGAAAATTTTTACTTCAAATTAATACCAAACTAATATTCTTGTGACAAAATTTACCTTCCGTAATTTTTGTTATATTTTATTATCAAATTGTTCGGTTGGATGATTCATGGTAGTTGACCCATGTACTAATTTGAGTTTTTCCATTCGTTTGTTATAAGTGCACTAATTTTATGATTTTCTATGATACTAATCTAATTTTACAAATCCTTACCAAAAAAAAAAATCTAATTTTACAAAACTAATAAATGGTAAGTTTGTCATAAATGTATCAATTTGGAGTTTTTGTATATATATTAGTTTGAAAATTTTCGTGATATTGATATTTTTTTATCCATTCACAATTTTCTCTTTTCTATTCTTTTAAATAGGGTTACGTTGGCTGGCTCATCGAAGAATTTTGGGCTTGTTTCTGTGTAATTCACATGACTTACACGTCGACGTCAGCAATTTTAAGGGAAACGGGCACGTGAGTATCACGTGCTCACAGGACGGGCAGTTTTGGCATTTTCTAATTTAAAATTATTTTTATTTTTATTTTTTTTTCATTTGGGGGTAGGGACCGTCGCGCCCTCAGTTCACCGTCGCACTCGACGCCGCTCTCGCCCACCCGCTCTTGTCCTCCTCTGTCGCCGATCGCGGCCACCAACGGCTAGGCCGAGCGCCGCTGCCGTCCGCCGCCGGAGCATTCGTCGCCGTCCTCGCCTGGTCCTCTCCCGCTCGTTGCTCGCCGACGATCCCTGGTTTCGCAACTCCCGCTCGCTCCAACAGCGATCTTCGTCGCGTTCGATAGTCCGTCACCGCTCAGGTCCATTCTCTCTGTCCTCTCTCTCTCTCTCTCTCTCTCTCTCTCTCTCTCTCTCTCACCTCGCGGATTCTCTCCGGCGTCGCTGATGAGCTCCTCGGACAGTCATCATTTTGTCTCGAAAGATTGCTGTTTGTGAAGCGGAATGCTCTGGTATTTTTAGTTGAATTAGGAATAGCTGAGTCGGATATATTCGTGAGTGAATTCGAAATGTGCCTAGAGACTCCGGTGTCTAATTCGCAGAACTGATTTGTTGGTGGAGATCTTTTCTCTGTTTATGTTGCCGGATCGAATTTTAGCTGTTAGCTTAGGAATAGAGTGAGCTAAAGTCTATGCCAGATGCTATGCTTCATTCATATGGCGTGGGTTAGAATTACTGATTGTTCAATTACTGTCTTATGGGATACGGGAATTGCTTGCTAGTTTTTAAGTCATAAGCAGCACTTTTACCGACCTTGTGACTGTCTTCCTCCAAGCAGGGAACAGGCAAATAAAGGGTAATGTTTGGGACGGCGATTAGGCTTTTTGCAACGAAGTCAAAGCCAAAGATGAAACCGATTGAGCTCAAGATGCCTCCTGAGCAGACGCCAACCATCACGAGGGTCATCTTTGACATATTGAAGGAGCACGGTCCTCTCACGATTGCAGACACCTGGGAACGCGTTCAAGTAATGCCCGTTATGTTTTTAAAGGTTTCAGTGCTTGCTGGTTCTCATCCCTTATTCTTTGCCTCCCTGCTCTACAATGCATCAATGCCTTTGCATCTCTTAGATGTCATCATTCTTATTGTCATCTTGGTGCACTTAATTTGCTGATCATTTTCTTGAAACAATTCAGGAAGTTGGTTTAAGAGGACTGACCAGCAAAAGGCACATGAAAATAGTGTTGAGATGGATGAGAGAGAGACAAAAGGTGCGGCTAATATGCAATCACATTGGTGCAAATAAGCAATTTCTCTACACAACTTGGTTCACAAAAGTGCGGCAAGAAATGGACAGAACAATGAATGCTGCTTCAAAACCTGAAAAACCATGACATGTTGCAGGTAGCCTATTGTAAATGTAGAAAGCACACACAAAGATGTGTTGCTTTGGCTTTTGAGTCATTATTGTATCTTACCCCTTCTTCCTAGTTCGGTTGTTGCTTGTTAGAAGAGCCGTACTTGTGTTTGTAAGGTTGTGTAAATAAAGTTGAATGCTATGGTATTGCCTGATTTGCATAATCATTGGATGCTTCTCAACTAGAGGGGTAGCAACATTCTTGGGGTGGATAGATAATTTCTTTTCTTTGTGGTTGAATCATGATAAGTTGCATTGCTGGGGTTGAATTAGTCTTAAAATTCAGAATACTGCAGTTTTTCAGTTGCTTTGACTTAGATTTAAGAGATGAGCTTGATTAGATTGTTATCAAGCTCAATCAAGTCAAATAAGCAATTGTCTAAATTTATTTGCTATGCTTTTGCTCTAGAGAGTTACAAAGCTTCTTATCTCTAAATCCAAAACCTTCATGTTAGTTGAGAAAATGTTCTTCTGGGCAAATCATGAATAAGATAAGATGATGAGTTTTTTACTGTGCATTCTCATTCCGGTACTAATGTGCCAAATTTGCCCCTCCGTTCCTTGTAACGCTTGTCTATATACAACCTGAAAGGCATCCACTTCTCTATTTGTTGATCTGCCATTGTCCCATGGATTGTGATTAGATTATGCTTGCTCTCATACCAATTTCAAACACCTTCACAATCTGGTGGTGCTTCTTCTCCTCTAGAGCACAAAATTTCGCACAAAAATATTTTTCTTTCCATTTTTGCTGTTGGGGCTTTATCTTCCACTCTAAATCCTAATAATTGCAATGAAGATGGAATATTTGAGTATGTGAAAAGCTAGTCGGATATATTTGTGTGCACTGGAGAATACTAAATGTGGTGTCTTGCAACTTTTCTTCTGAATAAGAAACCCATTTCACATGGATGGATTAAGAGGTATTAAGATTGTTGGATGGTGTAAAGTGGTATAAGGCACGTACACATTGGTTGGAAGGGTTGATTATCACAACACTTTTCATCTTGTTGTGTGGCTGGCCATTGTACGTGTTTTTCCAGTAGTTGGTTTTATTTGCTACAGTGGTAGTTGGTGTTCTTTGCTACAACTCGACACTGCGATCTTTATTAACTTGATGTGTAGATGCCTTTGTAATTATTTTCAAAAGAAGTTTATATAACATCCCTGCCTAGTCATAGAAAGTTGGTTTCTGAACTATTCTCTACCACGTTATCAGATGCTGGTTTGGTTCAATCTTATGCTGATAGATCCATGGTGTTTCATGCATTGTCTCATCCTCTGTATTCATTTTGGTTTATGCTGATGACTTGGATATGATTGGAAATGACCAGTAACTGATTTGAATGTGAAATGGTTTTAATTCCACAATTTTTGTTTTTGCGGATTTGGGTTCTGTAAAATATTTTCTTGGCATTGAAATGACCTTATCCTTATGTGCTATCTACCCTCGGTGTAATATGTTCTCGACCAAGTGATCCCTACACAAATATTGGGGCCAATGTCCTAGTTATTTCTTGCTGCATTTCAGCATGGTGTTGTGCTTTGAGTTCAACATATAATCATATGGTAAATTCACAAGCAGCTTCACCAAGGTTATGACCATTACTTTTAGTAGGCAGCGTTTCCTTCTATTGACTTGGGCTTTTGGTTTTGCACCATGTAGCACGTCCTCTACTTTATGTCTCCAGCTGCTGTCTCTTGAAGACTCGCTTGAGAATCATAATAACAAATCCAATGACATAAGTGTGGATTGAATACCCCACGCAAGTTTGATTTTTGCACTAGTCATTAGCTTCTAGCTATTTAGTTAGGTTTTTTTCGTCATGAAAGATCAATATTATTTTGAGAACTTTAAAATAACAAAGACAGCATACCTCCTATCATATCATTTCCCACGAAAACAAACGAACATGACAAAACTTACGGCAGAAACAACCGCATACAGTAGAACAAGGTTCTCTGGCTCGGCGGCAAACTTCTTAATCAGTAAACGAGTAGTTTTCATACTTTATACTACAATCTCCAAGCACCATGTCAACGCCAAGACGGTATGGACAGTCCACCAGAATCTGGGATTTAGCAGAGCTTACGCTTATGCCACAATCGCTATAAGAAAGCGCTGGGTTACAGGTGGCGTGACCATAGGCAATCACTGTTTGATAAGGAGATGTGGTGTAGTAGTCATTGTTCGCTTGATTTGGGTCACGGTCTCCATGTCCGCTAGCGCATAAGCCACACTATTAGCGTAAGGGTCACCGCTCGAATAGGTACCACCATTGCAAGCCCTATAAACTTTGCCGGTGTCCGGAGCACCTTGAACAACATGGAATATCAAAAGGGATCCAACTAGCATAATTGCAACTCTTGAAGGAGTATCCATAACTCAATATCCTTCACTTAATTTTAGTGCTCCATCCTATTTTGCACCTTGAGAGGCTGTAGTCTTGACAATTTATAGTGGTTGTGCCCAGTAGGTTTTCTCCTATGATTAGCATAGAATCTTTCTTTGACGGTACCGATGAATGAGCATTCCCAAAAGCATCTGCTTGTTTCGGATATAGGATGGAGACAATGCAATTTGTTCTTTTGCTTAGGACCAAGTATGTAGTTTAATCTGTGCAAGTAATTCAATTAATTTCTTAAGTGTACATTTGTCATTTTTCTTGGGAAAAAAACACAAAAATCCTAAACTTTACCCATTGTAATACATTTATCCTAAATTAATTTTGTAACATAAAAAACCCCAAACTTATTACCATGTAACACATTAGCCCTAAGCTTATTATATCATGTATGATATGTTTACCATAAACTATTTTTTGAGAAGTCAAAATTTTGGGATAAATATGTGGTATGGATTTAAATTTGAGGTTTTTGATGTTATAAGAAATTTGGGGTAAATGTGTTATATAAGTATAAGTTTGGGATTTTTGACGTCACAAAAATTAATTTAAAATAAATGTGTCACGGTGAATAAAGTTTGAGACTTTTTGTGTCTTTTACCATTTTTTCTTTGGCTAACTTGTCGAATTGCTCATTGGCCAAGAGTTAAATATCATTCAAATTCCTAGATTGGAAAAAAATTTAGATGATGTATCCAGTAGTACAATTTGAGCATCTATAAGTTTGTCGCTCGTTCTTTCACGAATCTTTGGTAATCTTGGTTTTCTCCTTTGGGAGTTCTAATGGTTTTGTAACGTTTCATTTGTCTCCCGATGTTCACGTGTATGTCGTTTATGTCGTTTCCATCCTTTTTCATCTCGTAGTTTTATGAAGGCACTTCTATCTTTCTGAAATTATCGTTCGTTGAGTCACTGAGTAGTAGACAAATTAACCTAGAAGATTCTTGATGCCTTTCGTTGTTCGACACATTCTCGTATCTTCTTTCTCATCCTATTTTTAATACAATTTCTTCTTGGACGACATTTGAAGTATTCACATCTTTAACTTGATTAGCACTCACAAACGTACCTAAAAAGATGATGACTATTCTCTAAGTAAGCTCTCATGTGTGATTTCATGTTGAACACAGTCTGAATCTTTGGATAAACACATTTTCTCTAAGATCTTTATTGATGTGGTTAAGGAGAAAAAATATCTATATAAGATATGCGATATACAAATTCTACATTTCAATATCAAGCCACGTGATATTTTTCTACATTAAAATTTCACTTGGATAGTTTCTAAGTTTTGGGTTTGCAAGACTTTTTTTCCTTTGGACATGGTGTCCCTTATGAAGTCTATGTTTATAGTTTTGGAATGTTAATGATGGAAATGGGGAGGGCAAAATGTAAATACAGATGTTAAAATGGAACAATAAAAAGAAAAAAGAGAAATTACTCGGAAGATGATGATGGTTGCCATTTGATGAACAGAGTTCCTAGACGGTTTCCAGATTCATCGTCTGCTGATGAAGCGCGCGAGTCTCTGCGGTGCTTCCGTCTCCCTTCTCCTCCTTCGTGCTCCAGCTGCGATCTCCGGCGAGTCTCATCCTTCTTCTCATCTCCCTTTCTCGTCTCGCCGTCGTCGGAGGTTTTGTTCGATCCCCGACCCTGATTTAGACGACCCGACCCGGCTCTTGGGTTACGTGAGGAGAAATTGCAGGAATGGCGGTGTGTTTACGAGTGTCCGTGATGCCTTATGTTGCTTCGATAAAATGATAAAGGCGAAGCCTTTGCCTTCCTCCAGGGATTTCGGTCTGCTGTTGGGTGCTGTAGTGAGGATGAAGCAGTACTCGACCGCGATCCGCTTGGTTGAGCGGCTGCATTCGTTGGGGATTGAGGATGATCATGTCTTGCTGACGATTTCCCTGAATTGCTTTTGCCGGTCAAGGCGGGTCGATTTGGGTTTGTCGATTCTGGGTAGAATTTGAAGCTTGGGTTTCCCATCAATGTGGTGATCTCGAGCACCCTAATTGACGGTCTCTTTATTCAGGGCGAAACTGATCGAGCACTGAGGTTCCTCGATGATATGGTTCGAAACGGCCCCGAACCCAATGAGACCACGTTTGCGATAATCGCGAAGGGGTTATGCAGGGTGGGTAAGACCAGGTTGGCGATCGAATTGCTGAGGGACTGGGAAGATAGAAGCTGCAGGCTCGATTCCTTCGCGTACAACATAGTAATCGATAGTCTTTGCAAGGAAGGATTCATCACAGAAGCGTTGAGACTCCACGAAAGTATGAGTAGGAAAGTGATCAAACCAGATGTTGTTACTTATAACTCCCTGATTCATGGTCTGTGTAGTGTAGGCCAGCTGGAAGATGCTCTCGTATTGTTGAAAGAGATGACGAGCAGAGTGGTCCAACCCGATTTACCCACTTATAACTCCTTGATTCATTGCTTATGCAACCTAGGCCGATGGAAAGATGCTATGGTCTTGTTGGAGAAGATGACAAAGGCAGGAATTGAACCGGATGTCGTTTCTTATACCTCTGTCATTCAAGGAGTGTGCAATTCCGGCCAATTGAAAGAGGCTCGAAGACTGCTGAGTCATATGGTGCAAAGCAGAGTAATGCCGAATGTTCGAACCTTCACTATCATGGTGGATGCATATTGTAAAGAGGGAATGCTTGTAGAGGCGGAGGCCCTAGTCGACCAGATGATTCAATTAGGTCAAACAGCTTCTAGTTTCGTTTATAATACATTGATGAATGGTTATTGTTTGCAGAATAGAATGGACGATGCTATGGAAGTGCTTAATTTGATGGTTGAAAGAGGCTGCTCACCTGATGTTGTTAGTTATAGTATGTTGATTAACGGATACTGCAAAGTGAAAAGAGTTGACAAATCAAAGATGCTTTTCCAAGAAATGCTTCAAAGGGGCCTGATTCCTGATGTCATAACATACAGCACTCTTGTAAACGGATTTTGCCAGGTTGGGAACCTTGAAGCCGCGGAGGAGCTAATTATCGAGATGCAGTCTTGCGGTCTATCTCCAAATCATTATACCTTGAGTGCTTTACTCGATGGCTTGTGTAAAACGCAGCAGATTGACAAGGCCATGATATTGCTTCGAAAGATGGAAGATTCCAAATTTGTTCCAGACATTGTGACATACACTATTCTAATAAATGGCATGTGTAATGCCGGAAAGCTGGATGATGCTAAGTGGCTGTTCAATTGTTTGCATGCTCGAGGGTTGCAACCTGACGTGTGGATGTATGGTATTGTCATGCATGGGTTGTGCAAAGGAGGACACTCAGAGGAAGCATATCAGCTGCTAAGGGAGATGGAAGGAAATGGATGCCTTCCAAATGGCATCAGTTATAACACAATCATCCAAGGACTACTAAGAAATAATGAAAATATGAGAGCAGCAGAACTTGTCAATGAAATGGTTGAAAGGGGTTTTTCTGCAGATGTAGTGACTATGGAGTTGTGGGTTAAATATCTTGTGACAAATGGAACTTCTTCTTCTTTGAAAGGCAAGCATGATGACAGCATTTGATCAAATTAAGTGTAAGTTATGTTTTATTCTGTTCTCTCAAAGTAAGTTGAGATCTGCAATACTTGGCTATAATTCATATTGAATTTGTATACTTGATGAAGGCTCTTGATGAAGGCATTGATCATTGTTCATAATAACTATGGAATTATAAGGAAACATCTCTGTTTATACTCTGGAAAATTTCTCTGCTTATATTGTCAGATCAAATTTCAGTTGTTAATTTAGGAGTACAGTGAGTTAAATTCGATGCCAAATGCTATGCTCTGTTCATGCATTGTGTGTGCTGTTAGATGTTTATTATCAAGTTATCACATTATTTATCAGGCCATCCACAATCCTGCAAGTCTCAAGTACTTACGAGAGATATAAAACTGTGTGGATGAATCTCACTTCTTTGAACAAGAACAAGCAAATCTGATTTTGCTTGGGTCAGAATTACTGATAGTTCAATTTCATCATATGGCAATACTATTGCTTGCTAGTTTTTAAGTTATAAGAAGCTCTTTTACTGACTCTGTGACTCTCTTCCAAGCAGGAGACAGGCAAATAAAGGGTAATGTTTGAGACAGCGATTAGGTTTTTTGCAAGGAAGCGGAATCCAAAGATGAAATTGATTGAGCTCAAGATGCCTCCAAAGCAGACACAAACCATCATGAGGGTGACATTGAAGGAGCATGGTCCTCTCACAATCGCAGACACCTGGGAATCTGTTCAAGTAATGTCTATTTTGTTTTAAAGGTTTTCAGTGCTTGCCAACTCCCACCTTTATTCTTTGCCTCTCTGCTGTATAATGCATCAACACCTTGCATCTCTTGGATGTCGTCATTCTTATTGTTATCTTGGCGTGCTTAATTTGCTGATCATCGTCTCAAAACAATTCAGGAAGTTGCTTTAAGAGGATGACTAGCAAAAGGCACATGAAAATAGTGCTGAGATGGATGAGAGAGAGACAAAAGGTGTGGCTCGTATGCAACCATGTTGGTCTGAATAAGCAATTTTTCTACACAACTTGGTTCACAAAAATGTGACAAGAAATGGACAGAACAATGCTGCTTCAAAACCTGAACATCCATGACTTGTTGCAGGTAGGCCTATTGTAAATGTAGAAATCACACACAAACATGTGTTGCTTTGGCTTTGAGTCATTATTGTATCTTAACCCTTCTTCCTAGTTCAGTTGTTGCTTGTTAGAACAGTTATACTTGCGTTTGCAAGGTTGTGTAAATAAAGTCGAATGTTATAATGTTACTTGGTTTTCATAATCGTTGGATGCTTCTCAACTAGCAACATTAATGGGGTGGATAGATAATTTCTTTGCTTTGTGGTTGAATCATGATAAGTTGCATTGCCGGGTTGAGTTAGTCTGAGAATTCAGAATACTGCAGTTTTTCAGTTGCTTTGACTTGAATAAAAGAGATGAGCTTGATTAGATTGTTTTCTAGCTCAATCAAGTCAAACAAGCAATTGTCTAAATTTATTCTCTATGCTTTTGCTCTGGAGGGTTCCAAAGCTTCTTGTCTCTAAATCAAAAACCTTCATCTTAGTCAAGAAGATGTCTTTCTAGGCAAATTGTGAATAAGAAATGAGGATCACTATTCTTCTGCGTCTCATTCCAGTACTAAAGTGCCAAATTTGCCCACTTGTTTCTTGCAACACTCATCTATATACAATCTCAAAGGCATCCGATTTTCTTCTTGCCAACCTGCCATCATCCCATGCATTGTGACCAGATTATGCTTGCTCTCAAACAAATTTCAATTACCTTCACAATCTAGTAGTGGTGCATCTTCTCCTCTGGAGCACAAAAGTTTGCGCAAAAATATTTTTATTCCCATTATTGCAGTTAGTGCTTCCACTATTGATCCCAGTAATTACAATGAAGCTGGAATATTTGAGTACATGGAAAGCTAGTCAGGTATACATGTGCTTTGGAGAATACTAAAATGTGGTCTCTTGAAACTTTTCTTCTGAATAAGAAACCCATTTTATGTAGATGGGTGTGCAAAATTAAGTGGCAATCAGATTATCAGATGGTGTTAAAGTGATATAAGGTGCATACACATTGGTTAAAAGGGTTGATTATCACCACAGCTTTTGTCCTGTCATGTGACTGGCCAATGTTCATGTTTTACTGGTAGTTGGTGTTATCTGCTATGACTCGATGCTTTTATTAACTTAATGTGCAGATGCCTTCTTACATTGCTTCCAAAAGAGGGAGTTTATATATCATCCCTGCCTAGTCACACAAAATTGGTTTCTAAACTATTCTCTACTGCGTTATTAGATGCTGGTGTAGTTCAATCTAATGCTGATGATGCCACTGTGTTTCATGCATGAATGCATCCTCTGTCTTCATTTTGGTTTATGTTGATGGCACGGATATGATTGGGAATGACTGGTAGGTGATCTGACCAATGAAATGGACTCGATTCCATAAATTTTGTTTCGCCGATTTGGGTCCCATGAAATATTTTCTCGGCATTAAAATGAGCTTATCCTTGTGTGCCATCTACACATGGTGTAATTTGTTCTCGACCACCTTGATGATTTTGAGGCGTGATCCTTATGCAAATATTGGGGCCAAAGTCCTGCTTATTTCTTGCCGCATTTCAGCATGGTGTTGTGCTTCGAGTTCAACATATGATAAATTCACAAGCAGCTTCAGCAAGGTTATAACCATTTCTTTTAGCCTGCAGGCAGCGTTTCCTTCTATTGTTTTAGGCTTTTTCGGTTTTGCACTACCTAGCACGTCCTCTTATTTGTGGGTCTCCAACTAGTCTCTCTTGAAGACTCACTTGAGAATCGTAATAACAAATCCAATGAACGTAAGTGTGGATTAAATGCACAGCACAAATTTGATTTTTCGTACTACTCATTAGCTTTTAAAATAGCGATATTATTTTGAGAACTTTAAAATAACAAAGAAAGCATCCCTCCTGTCATATCATTTCCCACAAACAAGTACGGCAGAAACAACCGCATACAACAAAACAAGGCTCTCTGATTCGGCAGCAAACTACTTAATCAGTAAATGAATAGCTTTCATACCTCATACTACAATCTTCAAACACCATATCAACGCCAAGACTGTTTGGACAGTCCGCCAGGATTCGGGCCTTAGCGGCGCTAATGCATATGCCGCAATCGCTGTAAGAAAGTGCCGGGTTACAAGTGGCATGACCGTAGGCAGTTGTTGTGGGATAAGCAGACGTGGTGCAATAGTCGTTCGCATGATTTGGTGTCACAGTCTCCATGTCAGCAATGACATAAGCCACACTGTTAGCATAAGGGTTGCTGCTCGAATAGGTACCGCCATTGCAACCCCTATAAGTTATGCTGGTGTTCGGAGCACCTTGAACAGCATGGAACATCAAAAGGGACCCAACTAGCATGACTGCAACTCTTGAAGGATATCACAAGGAGTATCCATAATGTGATATCCTTCACTTAAGTTTTGTGCTCAATCGTATTTTGCACCTTGAGAGGCTCAGGTCTTGACTATTTATAGGGGTTGTGCCCAATAGGTTTTCTCCTACGATTAGCATATGAATCTTTCTTTGATGGTGCCGATGCATATGCATTTTCAAAAGCTTCTGTTTGTTTCGGATATAGGATGGAGACAAAGCAATTTGATCTTTTGCTATTGACCAAGTATGCAGTTTGATCTGTTCAAGTAATTCAATTTATTTCTTAAGCATACATTTGTCGTTTTTTCTTGGCTAATTTGTCGATTTGCTAATTGGCCAATTCTAAATTGGAAAAAATTTAGATGAAGCACACAATAGTACAATTCGAGAGTCTATAAATTTGCCGCTCTCGCTTTCACAAATCTTTGGTTATCCTGATTTTTTTTCTTTGGAACTTCTAGTGGTTTTGTAACATTTCGTTTGTCTCCCAATGTTCATGTGCATGTCATTTATGTTGCTTCCGTCCTTTTTCATCTTGTAGTTTCACTAAGGCACTTCTATTTTTCTGAAATTATCGTTCATTGAGACAATGAGTAGTAGACAAAAATCAAGGAGATTCTCGATGTCTTTCATTGTTCGTTGCATTCTCTTTTCTTCTTTCTCATCCTACTTTGTCTACAATTTCTTCTTGCATAACTTTTGGACTATTCAAATCTTTAACTTGACTAGTACTCATGACTGTACGTAAGAAGATGATGGCTGTTCTCTAAGCAAGCTTTTGTATATGATTTCATGTCGAGCATAATCTTTAAATAAGCACATTTTCTTAAAATATGACGACTATTCTCATAATTATAAGAAAATGTACAAGATCTTTCTTGGTGTGCCTAGGGGAAAAAATATTTATATCGAAGATGAGACATGCAAATTTACACTTTGACATTAAGTATCATAATATTTTTCTAGATCAAAATTTCACTTCTAAAGTTTTTGACTTTAGGCTTGCAATACTATATCCCATGGACCAAAGCATAGTGTCCTTGATTGCTAAAATAAAAATATTGGGATCTATGGCTCCCGATTTATTTTACATGGACAGTGGTTGTGTTTCTTAAAAAGTGATGTTTTTAGTTTTGGAATGTCGATGATGGAAAATGGCCAGTTGGTGGAAAATGCAAATGTAAATGTTGAAATGGAACAATTATAAAAGAAAAAGAGATAACTCGGAAGATGATAGTAGTTTGCCAATATCCACCTCAATCACTAAAAATTGGCCATCAATGAACAAAGTCCCCCAACATCAATTGGTGGATACACTGTGCCCATCTTCCCACGAAGCCACTTCTATATCCATCCGAGAGGCGAGTTGAATAATGTTGACACTAAAATCGAACTTGAAACATTCTTGACTTCATCAAGTGTCCTGACAAATTTTTGTAAAATTCCAACTTCAGGGTGACAATAATATTATGAAATTGCCCTTGTTTGATTCTCTTTTCTAGGGGTGTCCAAAATGGATTGCTCAAATCAGGAGCCACTTGGATGAGATCGGATCAGCTCGTGCGGTTCGATTCTTAGGAGTATCGATTTGGTTCTCAGTTTTTAAAAATGAAATCAATGTTCGGATGGTCTAGTTCTTGGTTCTAGGAGGGAATTGAATCAGACTGAATCAATTACATATGCCCTTTTTTTTATTATTCATTCAAAAAAATTAATAAAAAAAGAAATAAATACCATTATGTCCAAAGATACCATAAATTATAATATAAGAACTTTTCACTCATCGTCGCTTTAATTAATATTTTAAGATTTATCATTCTTTTATGTTATTCAAGGCCACTTTGTTTTTTTTAAAAGTAACTAATTGGACCGGACCAGAACGATCGATCCTCGATTCCCAAAATTGAGAATCGAACTAGACTATGAATCAATTGCCTCCCTCTTTTCTCCATGTAATTCCTAAGGCCTAATCTATTTACGGTTCTTGTTTCCCGACCGCCCCTGATCCGACAGGCCCAACCTCGTCTTGCATGGAGCGATGAATCTCTCCCTCTTCCCTCCCCCGCCCACCGTCAAGCTCTCTCCTTCCCGCCAAAACCTGCCCCCTCGCCCCTCGACCGCCGCCGCCTCCTCATCGACCGCCTCGATGGCGGCGACCTCCGCCGAGCAATCTCGCACCTCGAGCTTGCTTCCCGTGGTGGGTCCCATCCCGACCTCCTCACCTTCTCTCTCCTCCTCAAGTCCTGCATTCGCTCCCGCGCGTTCGCGCTGGGGAGGCGCGTCCACGGCGCGCTCGCTCAGTCCCGGCTCGAGCCCGACTCGGTGATCCTCAACTCGCTCATCAGTCTCTACTCAAAATCCAGTGACTGGGCTGAGGCGGAGAGGATTTTTGGGGACATGGGTGATAAAAGGGACTTGGTTTCTTGGAGTTCCATGATCTCCTGCTATGCCAATAATCACATGGAGTTTGAAGCGGTGGATACGTTCGTTCGTATGCTCGAAGATGGCTTTTTCCCTAATGATTATTGTTTCGCCGCGGTTATTCGGGCTTGTTCGGTTCCGGAGAATGCATCGATTGGCGATACGGTTTTCGGGTTTATTATCAAAAGCGGCTATCTTGATTCTGATGTGTGCGTTGGGTGTGCATTGATTGACATGTTTGCAAAGGGTAGTGCTGATTTGGTTTCAGCTCGTAAGGTGTTTGAGAAAATGCCCGAGAGGAATGTGGTTGCTTGGACTTTGATGATGACAAGATGTACTCAGTTGGGTTGTCCAAAGAAAGCTGTTGATTTGTTTTTGGATATGCTGCTGAGTGGGCCCGCCCCAGATGGATTTACACTCACGGCTGTTTTGTCCGCATGTTCGGAGTTGGAGTTGCTACCGCTTGGGGTACAACTGCATTCGTGGGTTATACGCTCTGGATTGGCTTCGGATGTCTGTGTTGGATGCAGTTTAGTGGACATGTACGTGAAGTCTGTAGATAGTGGATCGCTTCATGATTCAAGAAAGGTGTTTGATCGGATGCAAGATCACAATGTGATGTCTTGGACAGCGATAATCACAGGATATGCTCAATCTGAAGAGAATGAGGAGGCTATCAAACTCTTTTGGGAAATGATGAAAGGTATTGTGAGGCCGAACCATTTCACATTTGCTAGTGTTCTCAAGGCATGTGGAAATATTGGTGATGTAGATATGGGGATGCAAATATATGCACTAGCTATAAAATTGGGCTTTGCCTGTGACACTTGCATGGGTAATTCTCTTATAAGCATGTTTTCCCGGTCAGGCCACATGGAAGATGCTCAGAGAGCTTTTGATGCACTATTTGAAAAGAATTTGGTTTCTTATAATACCCTTGTGGATGCCCATGCCAAAAGTTTGGAGTCCGATGAAGCCTTTGAACTACTACATGAGATTGAGGAGAGAGGGATTGGAACAAGTGCCTTTACATTTGCCAGCCTTTTAAGTGGAGCTGCCTGTGTCGGTGCTATTGGTAAGGGGGAGCAAATCCATGCGAGGATGGTCAAATCGGGGCTTGACTCAAATCAGTGCATTTCCAATGCTTTGATCTCTATGTATTCCAGGTGTGGAAACATAGAAGCTGCTTTTCGAGTTTTCAGCGAGACAAAAGAGAAAAATATCATAACTTGGACTGCAATGATCACGGGCTTTGCAAAGCATGGATTTGGGACGAGAGCTCTGGACACATTCCATAAAATGCTCGATGCTGGTGTGAGGCCAAATGAGATCACCTATGTTGCTGTTTTATCCTCTTGTAGTCATGTGGGTTTGGTATCTGATGGATGGAAATACTTTGGGTCAATGTACACAGAACATGGAATCGTGCCCAGAACTGAACACTATGCATGTATGGTGGACTTATTGGGCAGATCAGGATCCCTTGTCGAAGCGCTTCAGTTTATAAATTCAATGCCTTTCAGGGCTGATACACTTGTCTGGCGTACATTTCTTGGAGCTTGCCGAGTTCAGGGCAATGTTGAACTTGCAAAGCTAGCTGCAGCAATGATTTTTGAGCAGGAACCAGATGACCCCACAACTTATATTTTGTTATCAAATATATATGCCTCGGCTGGTCTATGGGAAGATGCAGCAGCAATCAGAAAGAAGATGAAACTGAAAAATCTTACAAAAGAAGCGGGTTGTAGCTGGATTGAAGTGAAAAATACAGTTCACAAGTTCTATGTGGGGGACGCTTCACACCCGAAGGCACAGGAGATCTATGAGGAACTGAACCAATTGGCAAGTCGAATAAAGAAACTGGGTTATGTTCCGAATACTGAATTTGTTCTTCATGACGTGGAAGAGGGACAGAAGGAACAATATTTGCTCCAACACAGTGAGAAAATTGCTGTTGTTTATGGCCTTATAAGCACCTCCAGTCCGAAGTCTATCAGGGTATTTAAGAATCTTCGCATTTGCGGAGATTGTCATTCTGCGATCAAATATATCTCCATGGCAACTGGAAGATCTATAGTCGTAAGGGATGCAAACAGGTTCCACCATTTTATGGACGGAACATGCTCATGCAATGACTATTGGTGAAGGTGCCTTCTTGACGCATTCATCGAGTATGCTGGGCTGATATTGCTTCAGAAGACGGAAGATTCCAAATTCATGCCAGATATTGTGACATACACTACTCTAATATAAGGCATGTGTAATGCAGGAAAGCTCGGCGATGCTATGGGGCTGTTTAATTGTTTGCATGCTCGAGGCTGGAACCTGATGTGTGGACTTATAACATTGTCATGTGTAGATTCTGCAAAGGAGGACGCACGGAGGAGGCATATCAGCTGCCAAAGGAGATGGAAAGAAATGGATGCTTTCCAGATGGTGTTAACACAATTAAGGAAAACACGAAAGCAACGCAAGTTGTTGATGAAATGGTTGAAAGGGGTTTTTTCAACTAGTATAGCAATGATGGAGTTGCTGGTTACCAAATTCGTTCGTTTGCTCAAAAACTCGTCCAAGGATATAAATGAAAAAAATTATTTCTTAATAGAAATTATTTTCGAAAATAGAAACATTACCAAACATACCATATATATATATCCATTGACAAATAGAACTTCTTTCTCCTCTATTTGAACTCTTCAGTGTCTCTTAGAGTTGTTCACTAACGGCAAGTTTTGTTCCACACATCATCTCATTGAGTCTAATGTCCCATTAATGGAGTTTGTTTTAAATCTACGAGATCTTCTATTGCTTCGTTATAAGGATTTTGGAGGGCTAAAATGTGTGCTTTGTTTCTCATATACCTAGGTTTTGCAAGAAATCTCTTATTTTTGAAGGTACATAGGCACGTTGGTTCACGCTTCATGATCAAGCGGTGTGAGGAGACTCTTAAATTAAATGGATTTTAATAGCCATAAGTTATTTTTTGGTCGGTAATACTGATAAGTTTACAATGAACAAATCTTTTTTTTTTTTTGGTTAATGTCATAAATTCTCACTAGCCTATTATGAATGTGCTTGAATATAAAAAATGTGAATGCCTCTTTAAAATGATTGAGGCACAAAAATCATTTCCATTCGACTGTGGCATTTTTAGATTGTCGTCGATAAATGTCACTAGCGTTTATTAATATTAGGATGGTATTTAATATTTTAAAATGGTTCTAAGGACCTAATTGAACACCAGGATATGATATTGCACATTATGTAAATGTTGATTGACTTAATCACATAAAAAATGTAACTTCATCATCATTGTCCATTTTCAATTTAGTTGAAAATTACGTTTCTCCATTATATTTTTGTATCTTTTAGTATAAAAACACGATTTTGAATTTATAAAAGTACATTTGGAAATTGAGTATGTCTTGATAGAGAGTAGGGGAAATCGGTTCTAAGGTGAGTAAGTTTTAGATCTGGAACTCGAAATTGACCTTATTATAATCATACTATCAATTCCTAGTTTTTGAAACTTATACCTTACCTTACCTTATTTGTATTGGAACTACTTTGTTTTTCCGGTCTGGTTCAGAGTCAACCCGAATACCTGTTTATCATAAATGCCTCGAGCAAGAAGCAACAGTTGGATGTCCTATTTGGTTGCGGATTTTACATAAACACACAAGTAAACAAACAACCTAATTTTTTTGAACTTGTGAGCAGTTGAATATGGTAATCAAGGTCCCTAGTCAATTAATTCACATATCAACAAATTCCTACTAAACATACGAATTCTATCAATCTGGTTTGTCAATCAATGACTTTGTAATAGTATAACGTTAGTGTTTAAACAACATTGAAGGATATCCATTTGAAATAAATATGATAAACAGAAAAAAAAATGAATTGAAAGCAAGATTACTTCTCCAACGCAGATTGTATTAGAAAAAAATGTCCAAATAAGAAATTGCCAAGTTAAATAGTTCCCGGATGGGTCTTCCCTTGGAATCGGTTCGGTTCCAACTGATTCCAAAAAAATAGAACCGTTTTCCAGACCAGTTTAAACAGGAACCCGTTCCTGGATTTTTTTTCGGGTGATCCGGTCTGATCGACGAGTAAATCCGGTCCGGTCGCAGACACCCGAGCCAAAGCGAAAGAGCTCTCTGGTTTTCGGATTCATCGTCATCAGCCGATGAAGCCAACGAATCTCTGCCGTGCTTCTTCCATCTTCCTTCTTCTTCTTCGTGCTCCAGCTGCGATCTCCGGCGAGTCGTCATCCCATTCCATCCTATATCTCCCCCATCCTTCTCGCCGCCGTCAGAGGTTTTCTTCGGCCCCTAACCTTAATTTCCACGACTCGAGCCAGGTGTTGAGTTACGTGAGGAGAAATTGCAGGAATGGCGGTGTGTTCACGAGCGTCGGTGATGCCCTGCGTTGCTTCGATCAAATGTTAAAGACGACGGACCCTATGCCTTCCTCCAGGGATTTCAGTCTTCTGTTGGGCGCTGTAGTGAGGATGAAGCACTACTCGACTGCCATCGGGTTGGTTGAGCAGCTGCGTTCGTTGGGGATTGAAGATGATCATTTTCTGACGATTTCCCTGAATTGCTTTTGCCGGTTAAGGCGGGTTGATTTGGGTTTGTCTATCCTGGCCAGAATCTTGAAGCTTGGGTTTCACGTCACGGGGGTGGCATCGAACACCCTAATTGATGGTCTCTTCATAAAGGGCGAAACTGATCAGGCGTTGAGGTTCATCGATGATATGCGACGAAAAGGCCTGGCGCCTGATGAGATCACGTATGCGATAATTGCCAAGGGGTTATGCAGGGCGGGTAACTCCAGATTGGCCGTTGAAATTCTAAGGGACTGGGAAGAGGGAAGCTGCAGGATCAATTCCTTCACATACAGCATAGTAATTGATAGTCTTTGCAAGGAGGGATTGATCACAGAGGCCTTGCGACTCCACGAAGGTATGAGTAGAAAAGGCCTCAAACGAAATGTTGTTACTTATACCTCCTTGATCCACGGTCTGTGCAATGTAGGCCAGATGGAAGATGCTCTTGTATTGTTGAAAGAGATGATGAGCGAAGGTATCCAACCTGACTTAATTACTTATAACTCCTTGGTTCATTGCTCATGCAACCTAGGCCAATGGAAAGATGCTACGGTCTTGTTGGAGAAGATAATGAAGGCAGGAATTGAACCAGACGTTGTTACTTATACCTCTGTCATTCACGGAGTGTGCAAGTCTGGTCAATTGAACGAGGCTCGAGGACTGCTGAGTCATATGGTGCAAAGTAGAGTAATGCCGGATGTTCGAACCTTCTCAATTCTGGTGGATGCACATTGTAAAGAGGGAATGCTTGTAGAGGCACAGGCCATAGTCGACCAGATGATTCAATTAGGTAAAATGCCTGATGGTGTCACTTATAATGCATTGATGAATGGTTATTGTTTGCAAAATAGAATGGATGATGCTATGGAAGTGCTTAATTACATGGTTGAAAGAGGCTGCTCACCTGATGTTGTTAGTTATAGCACGTTGATTAACGGATACTGCAAAGCGAAAAGAGTTGACAAGTCAACGATGCTTTTCCAAGAAATGCTTCAAAGGGGCTTGAATCCTGATGTCATCACATACAACACTCTCGTGAACGGATTTTGCCAGGTCGGGAATCTTGAAGCTGCGGAGGGGCTAATTAATGAGATGCAGTCTCGCGATCTCTTTCTAGATCATTATACATTGAATTCTTTCCTGGATGGCTTGTGTAAAACGGGACAGATTGACAAGGCCATGGTATTGCTTCAAAAGATGGAAGATTCCAACTTCTTCCCAGAAATTGTGGCTTACAATATCATAATAAATGGCATGTGCAATGCCAGAAAACTTGACTATGCAATGGGGCTGTTTAATTGTTTGCATGCTCGAGGCTTGCAACCTAATGTGCGGACGTATACTGTTGTCATGCATGGATTGTGCAATGGAGGACGCACGGAGGAAGCATATCAGCTGCTAAAGGAGATGGAAGGAAATGGATGCTTTCCAGATGGGGTCACCTATAACAAAATCATCCAAGGACTACTAAGAAATAATGAAAATACAAGAGCAGCAGAACTAGTCAATGAAATGGTTGAAAGGGGTTTTTCTGCAGATGCAGTGACTATGGAGTTGTGGGTTAAATATCTCGTGACAAATGGAATGACGGCATTTGATCAAATTAAGTGTAAGTTATGTTTTATTCTATGCTCTCAAAGTAAGTTTAGATCTGCAATACTTGGCTATGATTCATATGGAATTTGTATACCTGATGAAGGCATTGATCATTGTTTATAACAACTATGGAATTATAAGGAACATGTTTGTTTATACTATGTGAAATTTCTCTGGTTATGTCGATAGATCAAATTTCAGTTGTTAACTTGGGAGTACAGTGAGTTAAATTCGACACCAAATGCTATACTTCATTCATGCATCATGTGCGCTCTTAAATGTTCCTTATCTAGTTATCACATTATTTATCAGGCCATCCATAATTCTGCAAGTCTCAACTAGTTGCAAGAGATATAAAACCGTGTGCATGAATTCTCACTTGTTCGAACAAGAAAAATGCAAACTGATTTCGTCATGGGTTGGAATTACTGATAGTTCAATTTCGTCATTTGGCAATACCTGGAATTGCTTACTGAACCCCCCAAAAAAAAAAAAAAAAAAGAAAGAAAAAGAAATTGCTTGCTAGTTTTTAAGTTATAAGGAGCTCTTTTACTGACTGTGACTGTCTCCAAGCGGGAGACAGGCAAATGAAGGGTCATGTTCGGGACAGCGATTATGCTTTTTTGGAGGAAGTCTAAACTGAAGATGACACCGATTGAGCTCAAGATTCCTCCAGAGCAGACACAGACCATCACGATGGTCATCTTTGACATATTGAAGGAGCATGGTCCTCTCACGATCGCAGACACCTGGGAACGCTTTCAAGTAATATCTCATTTGTTTTTAAAGGTTTTCAGTGCTTGTCTATTCCCATTCCTTTTTTTCCCGCCTCTCTGCTGTATAATGCATCAACGCCTTGGCATCTCTTAGATGTCATCGTTCTTAGTGTCATTTCTGTGCGTTTAATTTGCTGATCATCATTTCAAAACAATTCAGGAAATTGAAGAGGCCTGACTAGCAAAAGGCACATGAAAACAGTGTTGAGATGGATACATGTGGCTCATATGCAACTAATTTGGTCCGAATAAGCAATATCTCAACACAACTTGGTTCACAAAAGTGTGACGAGAAACAGACATAACAATGATGCTGCTTCAAAACCTGAACGTCCATTACTTGTTGCAGGTAGGGCTATTGTAAATGTAGGAAGCACACACAAAGATGTCACTTTAACTTTTGAGTCATCATTGTATCTTGACCCTTCTTTCTAGTTCAGTTTTTGCTTGTTAAAGAGCTGTGTTTGCGTTTGCAAGGTTGTGTAAATAAGTTGAATGTTATGGCATTGCCTGACTTGCATAATCATTGGATGCTTCTCAACTGGAAGGGGAGCAACATTCTTGGGGATAGAGAATTTCTTTGCTTTGTGTTGAATGATGATGAGTTGCATTGCCGGGTTGTTGAGTTAGTCTGAGAATTCAGAATACTGCAGTTTTTCAGTTGCTTTGACTTGAATAAAAGAGATGAGCTCAATTAGATTGTTGTCTAGCTCAATCAAGTCAAATAAGCAATTGTCTAAATTTATTGCTATGCTTTTGCTCTAGAGGGTTACAAAGCTTCTTATCTCTGAATCAAAAACCTTCATCTTAGTTGAGAAAATGTTTTTCTGGGCAAATCATGAATAAGATACGATGGTGAGTTTTTCCTTGCGCGTTCTCATTCTGGCAACACTCCGAGAAAATTGCGGTTGTTTTTGGCCTTATAAGCACCTCCAGTCCGAAATCTATCAGGGCATTTAAGAATCTTCGCATTTGTGGAGATTGTCATTCCGCGATCAAACATATCCCCATGGCAACTGGAAGATCTATAATCATAAGGGATGCAAACAGGTTCCACCATTTTATGGACGTAACATGCTCATGCAATGACTATTGGTGAAGGTCCTTTCTCGACCCATTCACTGAGTATGTTGGGCTGATATTGCTTAGAAAGATGGAAGATTCCAAATTCATGCCAGATAGAGTGACTTACACTACTCTAATAAAGGCATGAGTAACGCTGGAATTCTTGACGATGCTATGGGGATGTTTAATTGTTTGCATGCTCGAGGCTGGAATGTGTAGATTGTGCAAAGGAGGATGCACGGAGGAGGCATACCAGCTGCTAAAGGAGATGGGATGAAAGGGAGGCTTTCCAGAAGGTGTCACTCATGACGTAATAATCCAAGGACTACTAAGAAACAAGGGAAACATGAATGCAGCACAAGTTGTTGGTGAAATGGTCGAACAAGTATGGCGATAGTGGAGTTGCTAGTTAAGAGTTTGTTTGGTAATGATTCTACTCTCGGGAATAATTTTTGATCAGAAATGATTTTTTTTATTCTTCTTGAGAATAATTTATTAGTATTTAAAATGTTTGATAAACTGTTTAAAATTTTTATTTCCGGAATAGAAATACATTTGGTAAGAGTTTTCAATTTTTGATTATTTTAATTTTTTAGTACTTTTTGTTATAATTTTCTTATATTTCTATTCTTTTTATTTCTTTTTCTCTTTTCTCTCATTTTTCCTCTTGGTTGTTGCCACAAGTGGTGGCTGACGAGCGGTCGGGTGAGGTCGAGGTTTGTCAAGCTCACCGGAGGCTCTCGCTTGGCCACCGGTGAGCTTGCCGGACTTCGCCCTGGCCTGATGGGGCTCTGGCAAGCTCGTTGGACCTTGCTCGGCCGCTTGGTGGTGGTGGCCCAGGGCAGTGATGGGTTGGCAATGGGTTGGGAGGAGGAGGAAGAAGAAGAAAGGGAAAGGAAAAAAGAGGAGAGAAAAATGAGAAAAGGCAAAATTGATTCTTAAAATTATTCATAGGAGCAAGAAGTAATTTTTTTTTATTCTCGATTATATTCTAAATATATTCTTAGGAACAAATTTGTTTCTAGGAACAAAAAATTTACCAGACGGATTTATGTTCCAAATCTATTATCGAAAACAAAAGAATAGAATCAGTTGTTTTTTAGAGAATTACCAAATAGGTTTTAAATATTTGGTGACAAATGGAACTTCTTCCTTTTCTGGTTGAGCCCTCCATCGTTTCTGAGGTCTGTCCACATTTTCCCATACAAAAGGTGATGAAGAGTAAACTAGATTGAGGGCAAGTTTTGTTCGCCACGTCATCTCACTCTGTCCAATGTCCCGTTAATGGAGTTGTTTCACGCCCGGGAGATCTTCTCTTGCTCCATTACAAGGCTTTTTAGAAAAGAGGAGGGGCAAGGCGCGTTTGGTTTCTTGTATACCTTCGCTCTGCAAGAAATCTCTACATTTATATGGTACATGTACACGTCAGTTCATACTTTGTATAAACGATGAAGCAGTGTGAGGATGCTCTTAAATTAAATAGATGTTAATACCGATAAGTAGACATACTAAACATATGGGTTGGGTTAGATTTAGATCGGGTCATATATGGTTCCACTCAAATTGACTCATAGCCTGTTTATGATCAATTTATGCATAATGTAAATTTTTTGACCCATAACTAATCCGATCCATATTGCTAAAACACTTCCGTATTTAACATAATTTTGGAATACTTATTATTATGATTTTTTTAAAGATTATATTGCTAAAACACTTACAAATTTAGGAAAACTTGTTTCTTATGATTTTTAAAAAAAAAATGGCATTGCTAAAACACTCATTTAATACTAATCTAGTGGACAATTTTTATAATTTTTTTTAAAAATTGTGGATTTTTTTAAAATGTTATTAGGAAGTTATTTTCTAAGAAAATAACAATATATTTTATGTTTATCTGAAATTTAAAAATAAATTAAATATATATTTTTTGCCGTCTGGTATAAAAATTTGATTTGATTTCTCTTTTTATATTTTTTAAAAAGTCAAATTTTTAATTATTTTTCTTTTTTTTTTTTTTCCTTCTTCCTTCTTCTTTTATTGGTCATTGGCCATGGAGATAGCCAGCGAGCTTGAGCCTCGCCATAGACTTGCAAGACTTGAGCTCATTTGATTTTGATGAGCTGAACCTCGCCGACCTTGGGTGAGGCTCCACCTTGTGAGATCCCATGAGGTCAAGCTCAAGTCTCATCGGATTGGCAAGGTCTCGGCCTCATTAGACTAATAAGCTCGAGCCTCATTAGCACTAGACCTTAGTGAGCTCGAGTTTTGCTGACCTCCAGCGAGCTTGTCCCTTGCTTGGTTGGCTATTGCTATCACTGTGGCTGCCCATCTGTCAAGGAAGATGGAAGAAGGAAGAAGAGGAAAGAAAAAAGACAAAAAAAAAAAGAAAAAAATAATTTGATTTTTAAACACTATTTTTGTAAGGCTGAAGATAGACAAAGTGGGTTGAAAATGAGTTTTAAACTTAATCCATTTAGATTCATTTATTTTAATCTTTAAATATAAACCCATTTAAGGTAAACTCTTCAAAATTAAGTTTCTATATATGACCCATTTATAAATGGGTTTAAGACCTATTTTGACAGGTCTACCAATAAGTTTACTATGTACAAAAATCGTATTCGCATACAAAATGTTATTATTCAACTTGAGAAAAGAGCAAGAGAGGAAAAAGAAAATATGTTACTCTTTTTCATTTGAAAGAACAACATGCCACATCTATATTAAAGCATTGATTGTTTCCTGCGCATTGCATTTGATAATTTGGGTGGCATAGTTTTTCTTTAGTGAAATATCATGATTCAGACCTAGCAAGTGCAGCTGAATGCGATCTTCTTTTTCGTCCAATTTTCGTATCTATTATAGCCAATACGCCGTTCATCATATCAAAAAAAGTTTGGTTGATTTTAGGTGCATCGTGTGTGGAACAAAATTCTTACCATAAGAAACTATTCGAAACAAGTTTTTAAATGAGACATTAATGGGATTTGGGAGGCTTATTTTGTGTAATTCATGGGATTTCATGTGAGTAATTTTGAGGGAAATGGAAGTTTTGGGACAAATTAACCCCTAACCAAACGGTGGGAGGTGGCCATGCGACCGTCGCGTGCTCGTCGGACAGCTATTTTAGCATCGGTGATGAGCATGGGGATTAGCTAACTTCCTAAGGGGTCCTTTAAGAAAAAGTTCTAACGGGGTATTTGGGCATTTTTCCTGATTTTTTTTTGACTTAATACAACTAAAAAATATCTCAAATTAGTAAACAAATGATGCATTTATGGCACATTAATTTCATCTAAAAAACATTCAAATTGATACTCGTAACCAAAATCTAATCGTAATGCATGTTTGTCAGCACACGTGGCAAATTCATATATGTTATCACTTCTGCATTTTAACTTGGGACATTCTGTGAGATGAAATTAATTTGGGATATCTTAAGGGATTTATTGGATTTTTTCCAAGAGATTAAAGCATTTGAATAAATGTTTAAGATGGTATCAATTCGAGTTTCTTTATGAAAGTAAGCTCGTTTTTCATTTTGGGTAAGCTCGTTCCCCTCAATTTATGCTCACGCTTGATGCCTCTCTCACCCTCTCGTTCTTGTTCGCCTCTCTCACTAATCGCAGCCACCAAGACTCGCCGGAGCCCGCCGCCGTCCACCACTGGAGTATTCATCGTCGTCCACCATTACTTCTCTTTGACTCTATGCCCCACTCAAAACCATCCCTATTTTTTTGCCACTTTTGCCGCTCCAACAGCAATCTCCGTGGTATGCAATATATTGGGGTATTGTTCATAGTCTTCATTAATAGGAAGGCACGGAGAAGTTCGAGAATTTTTATAATTTAAGCCTATATTTTATTAATAGTTTAGGCTTGGCCCTATAAATAATTACTGTGAATATATAATTTATTTCTCTTATAATTGATGGTTATAACAAATGGATACAATGTGCTGATTATGGTGGAATTATTTATTGAATGTATTCCTAGTTTAAGGATGAACTAGGATGAACCTTGTGTTCGATTTCTCTTTCTTGCTTTTATTCTATTTCCTTGTTATTGTGTGCAAAATCTTAACACCATAGCCCATCACCACTCATGTTCTCTCTCTATTAGCTTGTGGTTGTTTATGAATTATGAAGCAGTGGATTAGGACATAGAGTGAGTTAAATTATGTGTCATATGCCATAATCTATTCATCCCTAAACACATACGCCGTCATAGATACGAGTTAAGCTAATTGAAATATATTGTTACATTCTCATTATCAAGTTATTACATTATTTATCAGCCCGTCCAATGATCCAACAAATCTCAACTACTTGTAGGAGAAGTACCGTGTGCATGAATCATTACTTCTTCAAAGGAAAAACAAAACTTGATTTTGGGACGAAAATGATTATTAGTATCACTCATAAAAAAAAGGAAAAAATTTAAATAAAGACTTAAAATACCCTCATTTTCTCCTATAATGATTTGGAGTGGATATTATTTTAAATGAGAAATTCAAGTGACCCAATCATCTTAAATAAAGGTCTGAGGTGGCCAAATTATTTCAAATAAGGGCCTTTGGCCAGCCGGTGGCTATTCTTTGGCTAGCTAGTGGCTATTCTTGCCATTGTGGAAGGGGTATTTTAACTATATTTTTTTAACTCTTTTCTTTCCTTTCCTTTTTTTCTTTTTCCTCTTCCCTTGAATAAGTCCAGGGGGAATAACATAAAAAGAAAAGAAAAGAAATTAAAGATTAAAAAACGAAAATACCCTTTAACAAAAGAGATTATGCCATTTTGAGATTTTGATATAGCTTTTGAAACTAAAAAGCTTCTTATTTAAAATAAGTTTCATTTTATATCCTTATTTGAGAATAATTGATTATTTTAGATCCTATTTAAAATAAGGTTCATCTTAAATTTATATTTAAAAAAAACGAGAGCATCTCTATTAAGAATTTCTGTTAAAAAGAAATTGATAAAAAAAAAATATTTGTATCGTCAGTAAATGATGCTGAGTATAAAAGATTGATAGGAGAGAGAGAGCCATGAGCAAAAGCTTTTCAGTTTTCGGATTCACCATCTGCCGATGAAGCGCACGAGTCTCAGTGGGGCTTTCACCTTCCTTCTTCCTCGTCCTCCATCTGCGATCTCCAGCGAGTCGTCGTCATCATCATCCCATTCCATTCTCTATCTCCTCCCTCATCCTTCTCATCTCCCTTTCTCGTCTCGCCGTCGTCGGAGGTTTTCTTCGACCCCGAACCCTCATTTCCACGGCCCGAACCAGTTCTTGAATTACTTGAGGAGAAATTGCAGAGCTGGTGGTGGCGGTGGGTTCATGAGTATAGGTGATGCCCTGTGTTGCTTCGGTAAGATGATAAAGACGGACCCTTTGCCTTCCTCCACGGATTTTAGTCTGCTGTTGGGTGCTATAGTGAGGATGAAGCGCTACTCGACTGCGATCCGGTTGATCGAGCAGCTGCGTTCTTCGGGGGTCGAGGATGATGTTGCCTTGCTCACTATTTGGATGAATTGCTTCTGCCGGTTAAAGCGGGTCGATTTGGGTTTGTCTATCCTGGGCAGAATCTTGAAGCTTGGGTTCCCCATCAATGTGGTGACATTCAACACCCTGATTGATGGTCTCTTTATAAAGGGAAAAACTGATCAAGCGCTGAGGTTCCTCGATGATATGGGACGAAATGGCCCCGAACCTAACGAGACCACGTATGCGATAATCGCCAGGGGGTTATGCAGGATGGGTAACACCAGTTTGGCGATTGAATTGCTGAGGGATTGGGAAGAGAGGAGCTGCGGGATCAATTCCTTCACATACAACATAGTAATAGATGGTCTTTGCAAGGAGGGATATATCACTGAGGCCTCGAGACTCCACGGAAGTTTGAGTGGGAAAGGTGTCCAACCAGATGTTGTTACTTATACCTCCTTGATCCATGGTCTGTGCAATGTAGGCCAGCTGGAAGATGCTCTGGTATTGTTGAAAGAGATGACAAGCAGAGGCATCCAACCTGACTTACTCACTTATAGCTCGTTGGTTCACTGCTTATGCAACCTAGGCCAATGGAAAGATGCTAACCTCTTGTTGGAGAAGATGATGAAGGCAGGAATTGAACCGAACGTTGTTATTTATACCTCTGTCATTCAAGGTGTGTGCAATTCCGGCCAATTGGAAGAGGCCCAAAGACTGCTGAGTCATATGGTGCGAAGCAGAGTAATGCCGAATGTCCAAACCTTCACTATTCTGGTGGATGCTTATTGTAAAGAGGGAATGCTTGTAGAGGCAGAGGCCATAGTCGACCAGATGATTCAGTTAGGTCAAATGCCTAATAGTGTTACTTATAATGCATTGATGAATGGTTATTGTTTGCATAATAGAATGAAGGATGCTATGGCAGTTCTTAATTTGATGATTGAAAGAGGCTGCTCACCTGATGTTGTTAGTTATAACACGTTAATTAATGGATACTGCAAAGCGAAAAGAGTTGACAAGTCAAAGATGCTTTTCCAAGAAATGCTTCGAAGGGGCTTGAATCCTGCTGTCATCACTTACAACACTCTAGTGAACGGATTTTGCCAGGTTGGGAACCTTGAAGCCGCAGAGGAGCTAATTAATGAGATGCAATTTCGCGATCTATCTCTAGATCATTATACCTTGAATGCTTTCCTGGATGGCTTGTGTAAAAGGGGACAGATTGACAAGGCCAAGATATTGCTTCAAAAGATGGAAGGTTCCAAATTCATCCCTGACATTGTGGCTTACAATATCCTAATAAATGGCATGTGTAATGATGGAAAAATCGACAATGCAATGGTGCTGTTTAATTTTTTGCATGCTCGAGGCTTGCAACCTAACATGTGGACATGTAATATTCTCATGCATGGCTTGTGCAAAGGAGGACGTACGGAGGAAGCTTATCAACTCCTAAAGGAGATGGAAGGAAATGTATGCTTTCCAGATGGGGTCACTTATAACACAATAATCCAAGGACTACTGAGAAATAAGGAAAATACCAGAGCAGCACAACTTGTCGGTGAAATGGTTGAAAGGGGTTTTTCTGCAAGTGTAGCGACGATGGAGTCGTGGGTTAAATATCTGCTGACAGATGGAACTTCTTCCTTTTCACTTTGAAGGCAAGCATGATTGACGGCATTTAATCATTTTAAGTGTATGTTGTGCTCCATTCTATGCTCTCAAAGTAAGGTTAGACCTGCAATACTTGGCTATGATTCATATGGAATTTGTATACTTGATGAAGACATTGATCATTGTTTATACCGACCATGGAAACATGAGGAACATGTCTGATCTGTAGCAAACTGACTCAGACGCTTTACAGCAAATCTTGCTCTAAATTTCTGGTTATTCATTAGTGACACTCTTCTCAGGAGATGAGCTAGAAAAGTGGAATCAAACTCATTAAAGTAATTGGTCCTCTGCGGAACATGTTTTGAATCTAGAGATAACATTTCTCTAGTTTCTGTACCATTTCTTGGTCAAACGTGTGATTTTAAAGGAGCTAGACTAGGCTGAGATGATGCTTTCTGTCGTTCTTTTTTCCACTTTGCTTTCAGGCCAACGGCAAAGTTAAAAGGCGATCATATATACATTATCTCTACTGGGTGCATCAAGCAAAGAATCTCATCACTGATCAAAGATTCTGATTGGAAAAGAAATAAAATGGGTCGGCATTGTTTCTGCTGTGCAGTTCGGAACTGCAGGCAATCTTGTGGACACAGCTGAGGGAGGTGACTTGTCTAAGACTTTGTTTACAAGTTCATTCCTCGTTAAGCTATTATCCAACGTGAGAAAAGTGCATGACAGGCGGAAGAAAATACGTTACTTCTTTTTCCTCTTTCTTAGTTTCTTTGCCTCCTGGACGCATGTTCTGCTTTACATTGACATTTCTCTTAATGTTCTGTTGGTTTTATTTCAATAATTCTGTTGCTACTTTGCCAATTGTTTAATGGAGATTATATACTTGATTAAGGATCATGACCTGAAAGCATAGTGTCCTTTTGATTCAATACTTTTTTCATATAATCATCATTAACACATGTATAAAATGATCATGTGGTGTGCTGGGTATTGAAATGTGTCATTTATTCTCTCGATTTTAATGTTTTCCATAGTAATCATCGAAATCACGTGAATAGAATGAAAACGAAATGAAAAGTTTGGTGGTGATGTAAATGAAACTATTAGCACTATGTAATTCATTTTTACCGAAGTCGAATTAATGGAAATTTCGAATTAATGGAAATTTCTATTTAAAAGGTAGCTGACACTATTGGAGGAATTACTGCTCAATAAGGGAAAAAAATTGTTAGAGGGTTCTCCTATTGAAATGTCAAATTTGGCTGATTATTGGATTCGAGATTATTATAAATGCCTTACTTTGTGATGATAAATTATATTAAGGCTATGTCGCATTTTTTTAATATCTATTAATTCAGTCAGCTGAATCTTCCTCAGTAATAAATTTGAGCCATTATTAACTTCTCTTCTCTTGAGTTGAGATCCCACCAGATAAACTCATATTGATTATAAGTCATTTACTTTACAAGAAAGGAATAGATTTTTCAAAGTAATATTCATTCAATCAAACTTCTTATTTGCCATATGTATAGCTTGCATTTTCTTAAGTTAAATGAGGTTAAACATGGGAAAGCTTTGATGTGAAGTCGAATTAGCAAAGTCTGTGTAGGTTTATAAATTGAAAATAAAAGGGTTTATGGAAAATCAAATATTCAACTTTATTCTTCTTATTTAGGAAAAAGTTACAAAAAATTTTAAACTTTATTCACCGTGACATATTTTTTTCAATTATTTTTTTTACATCAAAAACTTTGAATTTATACAGGCTTAATACATTTACCACAAATTTATACAATGTAACCCATTTATTCTATATTTCTTATTATGATATAAAAATTTCAAATTTATATTTATATAACTATACTAAAAATTTGGTGTTAAAAAATATTTGGAGTTTTTGGTTTTGAAAATAAATTAGAGGTAAATGAACAGGCAAGTCAAAAAAAGTAGAAGGTAAATATTTGACAACTTTTTGTGTGTTTTTGAGTTTGGCCATTGCAGCGACTGGCGTTCTTTGAGATAGAGAGAGAGAGAGAGAGAGCACGCCTCGGCAGAAGCTCTTTCCAGTTTCCAGTTTTCAGGTTCATATCGTCTGCTGATGAAGCCAACGCGTGTTCATGGTGCTTCCGTCTTCTTCCTTCGTCTTCTTCGTGCTCCTCCAGCTGTCATCTCCGGCGAGTCGTCGTCATCATCATCATCATCTTCCATTCTCTATCTCCTCCCTCATCTCCCCTCTCGTGCCCGCTTCTCGTTTCGTGATCGTCGGAGGTTCTGTTCGATCCCTAACCCTAATTTAGACGACCCGAACCGGGTCTTGAGTTACGTGAGGAGAAATTGCAGAGCTGGTGGTGGTGGGTTCGCGAGTGTCGATGATGCCCTGTGTTGCTTCGGTAAAATGATAAAGGCGAGGCCTTTGCCTTCCTCCAGGGATTTCGGTCTTCTGTTGGGTGCTCTAGTTAGGATGAAGCACTACTCGACTGCCATCCGCTTGATTGAGCAGCTGCTTTCTTTAGGGGTTGTGGATGATGTTGCTTTGCTGAATATTTCCCTGAATTGCTTCTGTCGGTTAAAGCAGGTTGATTTGGGTTTGTCTTTCCTGGGTCGGATCTTGAAGCTTGGGTTTCACATTGATGTGGTGGCATTGAACACCCTAATTGATGGTCTCTTTATTCAGGGCAAAACCGATCAGGCGTGTAGGTTCCTCGATGATATGCAACGGAAAGGCCCTGCACCTAATGAGAGGACGTATGCAATAATCGTGAAGGGGTTATGCAGGGATGGGAACACCAGATTGGCGATTGATTTGCTAAGGGACTGGGAAGAGAGAAGCTGCAGGCTCGGTTCCTTCACATATGGCATAATAATAGATAGTCTTTCCAAGAAGGGATTGATCGCAGAGGCATTGAGAGTCCACGGAAGTATGAGTAGGAAAGGCATCAAACCAAATGTTGTTACCTATACCTCCTTGATCCATGGTCTGTGCAATGTAGGACAGATGGAAGATGCTCTGGCATTGTTGGAAGAGATGACGAGCGGAGGCATCCAACCCAACATATTCACTTATAGTTCCTTGGTTCACTGCTTATGCAACCTAGGCCAATGGAAAGATGCTATGGCCTTGTTCGAGAAGATGATGAAGGCAGGAATTGAACCAGATGTCATTACTTATACCTCCGTCATTCAAGGAGTGTGCAATTCCAGCCAATTGAAAGAGGCCCGAAAACTGCTGGGTCATATGGTCCAAAGCAGAGTAATGCCGGATGTTCGAACCTTCAATATTCTGGTGGATGCACATTGTAAAGAGGGAATGCTTGTAGAGGCACAGGCCATAGTCGACCAGATGATTCAATTAGGTGAAATGCCTAATAGTGTCACTTATAATGCATTGATGAATGGCTATTGTTTACAAGATAGGATGGACGATGCTATGGCGGTTCTTAATTTGATGATTGAAAGAGGCTGTTCACCCGATGTTGTTTCTTATAGCACGTTGATTAACGGATACTGCAAAGCGAAAAGAGTTGTCAAGTCAACAATGCTTTTGCGAGAAATGCTTCAAAGGGGCTTGAGTCCTGATGTCATCACATACAGCACTCTTGTAAACGGATTTTGCCAGGTTGGGAACCTTGAAGCCGCAGAGGAGCTAATTAATGAGATGCAATCTCGCGATCTATCTCTAAATCATTATACCTTGTATGCTTTCCTGGATGGCTTGTGTAAAATGAGACAGATTGACAAGGCCATGATATTGCTTCAAAAGATGGAAGGTTCCAAATTCGTCCCTGACATTGTGGCTTACAATATCCTAATAAATGGCATGTGTAATGATGGAAAGGTCGACGATGCTAAAGGGCTGTTCAATTGTCTGCATGCTCGAGGCTTGCAACCTGACGTGTGGACATATACTGTTGTCATGCGTGGATTGTGCAAAGGTGGACGCACGGAGGAAGCATGTCAGCTGCTAAAGGAGATGGAAGGAAATGGATGCTTTCCAGATGGGGTCACTTATAACACAATAATCCAAGGACTTCTTGGGAATAAGGAAAATACTAGAGCAGCACAACTTGTCGGTGAAATGGTTGCAAGGGGTTTTTCTGCAGATGTAGTGACGATGGAGTTGTGGGTTAAATATCTCGTGACAAATGGAACTTCTTACTTTTCTAGTTGAACACTCCATTGTCTCTGACATTTGTTCACCTTTTCATCTGAAATGTGATGAAGGGTAAATCAGATTATCAGCAAGTTTTCTTCCAAACATCATCTCATCGAGTCCCATGTCCCATAATGATGTTGTTTTGAATCTGGGAGACAGTTGACTGAATCAAAACTGCTTAAGAAGGCAAATATTTGGAGGGGTGGAAGGTGGATTTTGATCCTCATATACCAAGGTTGGTATGAACTGTGTATTTAACTGGTACTTGTTACTCATCCGTTAGTACCTAATGTTTTTTCGAACGGGTGAAATTCGTCCAAGTGATCAAGCGGTCTGGGGATGATATTGAATTAATTAGATGTTAATAGCAATAAATTTACTGTGTTATACAAGTAAATTATGTCACAAATCCTGATTAGCCTGTCGTATTTGTGCTTTGAGAGAGAGATCCTAGTTTTCTGTTAGAATGTTCCTTTAGAACAATGTTTTCTGTTAGAATGTTTTTTCAGAACAATCTGATCATTTAAATATCCTATTTACCATAGTTTCCTCAAAGAACATGCATACCTCGGATAATATCTGAATCGATAGTGGAGGATATTTGGGTCGAGCTGGGAGCTCAAATGATCACCACAGGTCGATTACATATTTGGGTTATTTACTCTGCTTCTTACCTGCAAATTAGGGATGGCTTGCTGACTAAGGAACATGGTTGCAAGTGTATGAAAACTACTTGAAGTATGTTCTCCTTTGCACCGCGAGGGATATTCCAAAAAGCATCAGATGATGGGTGAACATGAACTCCATTGACAGAGATTCCCACTGCTAAATGTCTCGGTGCAAACACCAATCAACTTAGTCGCAGTCAGGCCCAGTTGATGTGAAAATTTCCATCATATTTTCCACTGCATCAACTGAATTACTTTCCCGATCAATAGGGTTGGCTCTCCATAGAGCTACATTCCTTGCCATTTTTATCTGTACTGACTCAGGAACACATTTTTCTGTTTGTTTTTAAGTGTCTCACTTGCAACTGGAGGATTTGCCTGGACGGTCCGCCTCTTGTCACACCCTCTACTCTTTGTTAGCTGACACAATCATAGTAGCATGCCGGTGTTTCAGAGACAAGTCTTCAATCTAAGTTCACGTGTGGCTACCGTGGCGGACACACGATCAATTGAACTCAGAAAACACAACCTGTGAAGCAAAAGGATCAAATTGAAGTTGTGCATATATCCCAGGACGATCAACTCCTCGGCTCTCTTTTGTCCGTTTCCTGATTTGAAAAAGCAGGTTCATGGGCTTATCAACTGAAGCAAGGCCACTTTTACGGTAAAATCTTTAGAGAAAATTGGTTTCTTAAGTATCCCCTACTGCGCCAGTAGATGCTGGTTTGGTTCAATCTTATGCTGATAAGTCCATTTTGTGTTTCATGCATTAGCACATCCTCCGTACTTATTTTGGTTTATGTTGATGAGACTTATATGGTATGACCAGTAACTGATTTGACATGGTTTCTGTTTTGCTGATTTGGCTTCTTTGAAATATTTTCTTGGCATCGAAATGACTGAATCCTCATGTGGCGTCTATCTTATATGCTGTAAGTACGTCTCTCAACCTACTTCATGATTTTCAAGCAATCCTTATGCAAATACTGGGGGCAAAGTAATGGTTATTCCTTTCCAAATTTCAACACAGAGTTGTTCTTCGAGTTAAACATATATGAAAAATTCAAAAGCTGCTTTAGCAAGGTCGTAACCATTTCTTTTAGACTTTAGGCAGCGTTTCCTTCTATTGAGTTAGGCTTTTGGTTTTACGCCATCTTTCACGTCCTCTAATTTGCAGCGTCTCCCCAACTGCTGTCTCTTGAAGACTCGCTTAAGTATCATAGGAACAAATCCAATATGTGCGTGGGGATTAGATACACGATGCAAGTTTGGTTTTTTACACTAGTCATTCGCTTTTAGCCACTTGCTTGGGTTTTCTCGTCATAAAAAAGCAATTTGAGAACTTTAAAATAACAAAGAAAGTATTGGAAACACATATCATATCATTTCCCATAAAAAAAACATGACAACACGTGCGGTAGAAACGACCACGCACAATAGAAATTAGGATACATGATTGAAGCATTTATTCTTCCACACTTAAGCAATGCACGTCCCAGATGGAACCAAACTATTTAACCGTTGAACGAGTAGTTTTTCATACCTCATCCTACAATCTTCAAGCTCCGCTTGAGCGCCCAAACTGTTTGGACAAATCGCCAGTATTTGAAATTTAACGGAGCTCATGCATATGCCACAATCGCTGTAGGAAAGTGCTTGGCTACAAACAGCGTGACCGTAGGCAGTTGTTGCGGGATGGGGAGATGCTGTGTAGTAGTTGTAGTCCACGTCATTCGGTGTCACAGTCGCCGTGTCCTCAAGGACATAAGCCACACTGTTTGCATAAGGATCGCTCCTCGAATAGGAGCCGCTATTGCGAGCTCAGAAGACTATGCCAGTGTGCGGGGCACCTTTGACAACATTGAACATCAAGAGGGACAACATTGGCATAATTGTAACTCTTGAAGGAGTATCCATAACGTGATATACCTCAATTTTTTTCCTCCTCTACTTTGTACCTTGATAGGCCCAAGTCCTGACCTATTTATAGCGGTTGTGCCCGCTAGCTTTTCTCTTACAATTGGCATATCAACCCTTTCTTCCATAGCACAAATGCATAAACAATCTTAAAAGCTTCTAACTGTTTGTTTATAGAATGGAAACAATGCAATTTGATATTTTGCTATATGCAATTTGATCCATTTAAGTAATTCAAAAGATTTCTTTAGTTTGCATTTGTCCTTTTTTCTTTGGCTAGCGTGTCGTTTTCATTACTTGGGCAACAGTTGTACGCAGTTGTAACAATTTGAGCATGCACAAATTTGTCGCTTTCTTTCACGAATCATTGATAATCCTGATTTTTTCTTTTTTTGGAATTACTAAGGGTTTTGTCACCTTTCAATTGTCTATATATTCTTGTGGATGTCATTAATGATGCTCTTGTCCTTTTTCATCTTGTACTCTCATTTAAGGCTCGTCTATTTCTCTGGAGTTATCTTTTGTTGACTCCAACAATTCTAGACAACTTAATCAAGAAGATTCTTGATTCCTTTTGCTTATTCGTTGAATCCTAGTACTCACAAGTTTACATAAACCGTTGCATTCGCATGCAGTACATGAGATTGCTCGCCGGTGCTCACAGAATAGATGACATATCTAAAGAAATAGCGAAAAGATTTATTCATAGGATCATGTCAATGATTATCTCAATGAATACTTGGCAAAAATGCTCCCAAGAAATTTTCTTATCTTGGATGCTTCAGTAGGTGTTTCTTGAAAATTAGAAAAAACCCATATCTAGTTACTTAATATATAGCCAAAAGGTAGCATGCGTCGATAAAATTTGGTATCTATCTAGTTACAGATGGAGCTTGAGTACATAGTTATTTAAAGTGCAGTTGCGATTTTGATTTGCACTTTGTTCTAACCACGATCCATCACTCGTTGTATGGTCAATCACAGGACGCACGATCATGGCAGATCAAAGTCGTAAATGTGGTGACCTATCTAACAGAGCTGAGCTTAGATTTCTGGCATCATTTACTTTCGATTCATTGCCATTGATCATCACCATTAGTTGATCCACCATCGATCCTGCTTTGCTCTGTTCCGTTTAGAGAACCTATAAAGTTCAGATTTTCAACTAACGCCTTTCTACTGGTGCCACTTTCTTCAGTTTTGTTCCTTAATTCAATTAGAAATCGTAGCTTCATATCGTTTTGTGATCAGATAATTGCATTGCTCCTTTTCTTTTCCTTTTGTTTCAGTGATTCACAAAATTGAGATGTATTCATGTTGTTCGAATGTAAATCATTAAGAACCTGAATTAATCAGAGTCTTCTTTTAATGATTTGTGATGGCATTGTTGTTGTAATGCTGATTTTAGAAAAGAAACCATTTCAATGCCATGATTAGACTTAGTAATTTCGTTGTGCGCAAGTTGTCTGTTGAAATGCCCCCATGAAGTCGCCAGATGTATTCGAGAAATAGTTGATTGAATCTGTTGACTGAAAGGTTCATCATGTGTTCAAATCACACTAAGAAAATTTTTGTTTATTTATATAGTCATTGTTTCGCGAAACTTGAACATGAAATCGAGAATAACATCGCCGTTTGTTGTGTTGTTCTGTTTTGTACATTGAACTCCTGATGGTGGCTGACATAAATTGCTGGAAAAATGATTGGGAGTTGATGGCCTAAGCGTTGATCTCTAGAAGCATTCATCTCAGTTTGTTTTTTCTTAAATACGCTCTAAATTTCTGCAATACTTTGATTGTGAATGTTGAGTTGTTGGTGGCCAGCGGTAGTAGCTGACAATGGTGGTCTGGTGAAATATGGAGGTGGTCGCCGGTGAAGACTGCCGGAGGAGCTATAGAAATTTGGTTAACGTCCGGTGAAGATCTTCAATTTTCTGGAACTTGTGTATTTGGTTATGTGATCTTGGTTTGTAGATCGAAGGAGAAACTGAGAGGTTTAAATAGAAATTTCTTTATTTTTTTTGTCATGTGGGATAAATAGAAATGAAAAGCAAAAATAATGCATAAAGAAAAGAAAAAAAATTGGGAAAAAAAGAAAAGAATAAAATGAATTTAAGATGGGCTTGATTTAATTTTAGTATATTTGATTGTTTTGGGTTTTAGAAATTTTGGGCTAGGCTTAGTCCAGGTGACTTTAAGCTGAGTTCTCTTCTTTTTTTTTTCATCAAATTTAATTTAAATTGAAAGGTTTGGTTGTAAAGGACTCAATGATGTCCTCGCCAGGTCCGCAAGGCCATAGTATGGCCCACATTTGCACTGACCCCCTTGGTGTCCCCTTTTGTTTGAATAAAATTAATAATTATACAAAATAAAAAATAATCACAAAAAAATAGTTTAGAAACATCACAATTAAAAATAAAAGATCATAGTAAATAGTTTGGTTGAATTTACAAGGCTACGTTCTTATATTAATTGATTGCATTCCTTCTATGTTGCTTTCGAAGTCTTGATTTGCTTGTTTTAGTCGAATGTTTAGGTTACACTTTGGGATCATAATAAACACAAAAACATTGCATTGACACTTAATAGCTCAGAACCTTAGGATTGATAATTTGGTAAAAGGCTGCGTCGACACTTTAGTTAACAAATAATCAAGTTTAGGTATCAAATCATACTATTTAGATAACTAATGTAATCAAAATTTGACTCTAGATCTCTAATTCCATAAAATGGTTTCTAATTGACATCAATAGATCAGTGGTGACTCCTCATATAAAATTTTCACAGGGTTTATCAAATTTTGCCATTAGTCCCCAATTCAACATTATCTCTAAACTTGTCTTTCCCCGACACTCGCTTGGAAGGGTCACACTAGCTTGACAACTAGGACTTGGTTCTAGACCTCAGAGGATTTATGCCTAGAAATAATTTGATTGTTTGTTAACTATTGTGGTTTTCATGGCAACAAATGTCAAAGTCGCCTGGAAAAATGAGGATAATTGGCTAATGTGTTAAATGTTGATGCATTTTGGGAGTAATAAGAGATGGACTATTTGTTGATATGTCTGTCTTGAAGGGAGAAGTAGGAATGAATGATTAAATGGATATATATCGAATCGGTGTTTCGATATAAACTATCATACGCATGCTTTATTTATTTAACATTTTGTGCACACAATCCGCAACTATGACTCCGTGTTGCATCCTTAGGAAACTACCTAGGATGGTATTGAGAATAGGTTGGATCATCCGCAATTAGTAATGATGGGACAATCATTCTCAACCACACTCATCTCGTAAGAGAAAAGACAAACCCATCTAATTAATAACATTGGAAAAAAATTATTACTTCGTCGGGATGGGAATCTTGAACCTATAGTACATCCCAACTTTATGTGTCAAATCTCACAAGTACATTTGTGTGTCTATTTGATTGAAAACCCTTCTCATCGTCATTATAAGTATGTCCCATACATTCTTAAATTCTTCTACTTTTTTTTTTTTTAGGTCAAAAATTCTTCTACTTCATTCACTTATGTTTTCAAAGTTTATATTTGTAATCCATAGTAATTGACTAAAACGTCTTTCGTGATCTGGATATAATGGGAAGTTTGGATATTTAAATCATTCTCGTTCCTAAAGACGCTCTCTCTTGGCATAATGGATGAATCACAGATCAAAGACGTCAAAGCTATGTGGAAAAAATAACTGGTTACCTCATCTTTCTTCGTCGTGTTAATATCAAATGAGTCTCACGCAAGCGATGGTGCACTTTTGGAATTCGATCATCTCAACATTCATTTTTGGCAAATATGGATTAGTTGCGACAATTGTGGAATACGACAGTACCATCGGAGTTGTCTCTTTCTCTAAGTTGGTCGAACCAACCGTTGGCCTAGAACCCACAAGCGTTCTAACTCAATTTTTAGGGGTAAGGAAAGATCTAAATTGAAATTTTTTTAAAATGTAATTGCAATATTTGTCCACCCTCTTTCTTTACTGACAAGTTCTCGAGTCTATCTCTATATTCTAGTCATTAGTTTGTTGGGAATTTTCTCTAACACTCCATTTGTTCAACAGAGAATGTTAATATTTTTCTAAGTTTGACTGAAATTCTGAAAAAAGAATCGTAAAATATTTTTCGTCATTCGAAAATAAAATCCGATTTGATTCTCCTAATTATATATACATCATTCGGCTGCTAATGACTTGTGCATGGACAATTGGGAAATCAAACACGAGCAAGGGTAGCCCTCCATGGCGAGAGTCGCCCTCACCGGGCTAGAAGAGGGACACCCTCACTAGCTCAAGCGAGAGCAGCCCTCGCCTAGGTGAGGGTGAGGGTCGCCCACCCAGGTGGAGTTGCTCTTGCCTGATCAAGGGAGGGTGACCCCTCGCCAGCCCAAGGCCGAGTGTCCCTCGCTCGAGGCTGGTGACCTCCACTATCCAAGGTCTGACGGTAGCTAGTGGAAGAGGGGGGAAGAAATGAAGATAGAAAAAAAGGAAAATTAAAAAATTGAAAAAAATATTAAAATATTACTAAAATTTGTTAATGCCAGTGTTAGTCATGCCACATAGAATGACCAACATGTATGTCATCAATTTCTAATCAAAATCTTGGTCAAATGGACTAAATAAGTAAAAAGTGAAAATATTTAAAATTTAATTGAGAAAATTGATAGGTTTATGATTGAATTTGCAAGAATGCAATAGGTTTAAGACCTTTTGAACAATTTTCCTACAAATTGAAGGACACTTGGACAATTGCCTAGGTGCACGTTCCTCCATTTTTGTCAACATCTCCTTACCATGCCCGCTAATTGATTTTCACCAACAATTGCATTGTCAGAGTTTATTTTGATTTGTTCTTTTTGAAGTTCCTTAATAGGAAGTAGTGCTTTCTATGGTATGATTTGAAGGTAGGCCTTCAGGTTGTACGACGAGCTTATTCAGAAGTGTGAAGTAAGAGATCAGATTGAACGGCTGCGGTTTCATATTGGCTACAATCCTTCTCTGGTTGCTTTCTTAATCGGAGCACATCAAATAGAGACTAGCCATCTATTATTTTATAGTCATATGCTAGGTGCATTTATTTGGCGAATAATCAATAATATGGAAAGCACTTTTATGAAAATGATCGCTAACATCATTTATTAAAATTAACTTAAAATTATTTTTATCCATAAAAATGGTTGTGAAATCATTTGAAGCTATGTCCTAACCATATATATATATATCGAGAAAAGGTAGAGTTGAGCCTGTGGCTACGAGGAAGGTCTTGAAAAGGAGGCTAATGATGTAAATATACTATTGTTCAGAACTTTCTCTCCAAAATTTGGGGAAAAATTATTTTAAACTTAAAAATATGAATAAATCATATATCATCCTAAATTTTTAATATTCCTACAAGTTAAAAACATTTCAGATATTCTTCATAGATAAAAAGAAAATTAGGTCCCCCTACGTAAATTCCCAATCTTTAATATTTTAAGCTAATGTATACTAATGAAATTTGAAATTGCATTATTATTTTCGGGGTTGGGCCATATACCCAACCTACCAAAACCCCGACAGGCCCAGGGCCAACAAGAATTGAAGGATGATGGAGCTGAGCTCCTCCTCCTCTTTTCCTACACAATCTCATTTTATAATGCAAAATTTTACTAAAAAAACAATTTTGAAAAAAAAATCACCAAATAATAGATTTTAAAAAATTCACAGTGAATTTTCAATAGAACCTTATCTATTCCTTCTTGATTGTTTGGTGGAGCAAGACCTAAAACCAAACCTCTCGCTCTTCACTAATTAAGCGAAACTAGATCAAGGCATCTCTAATTACTTTCATTAGGGCTTTCAATTGGATAATCTTCATCCTTGTAGAAATAATTTCTTTCAAACTCCTCCATAATTATTCAATATTACATTGCATCCACACGATTAAGAAAAACCCAATTCCTCTATAAATTTACCAAAAAAGAAAAAAAACCATTAAAGAAAAAGATCTCCACTCACATCATTGACTGCTCAGTGACTTGTCCAAGGAGATGCCTTCCTTGCAATAGAATATGTCAAACTAGTCATACTCATGGACAAAGTAACCTCAATTTAAGGCCCTTAAAAAGGGGGATTTTATGGATAATCTGTATTTCTGTGTTGATTAAGAAATAAGGGTCGACAAAGAGAGTGGAGCCCATGGACATCGGGGTGGTTCGCAGGCTCTTTTCAGTTCTCAGCATCACAAGCACATACAAAAGATAACATCACGGGATTCTGTTCTTGTACATGTCCATGTCCATGATCTTGTTCATGGGGTTGATCTAGTTCTAGTATGAAAACTTTTCCTGCTTAGTCATATCAGAAGCATGAATTAAGAATTCACATAGGGCTAGATGAGGAGAATAATTAAGGATAACGATAACGTCTAAACCACACTCTAGACGCTGACAATTTAAAAAAAAAATTAATCTAAGTTACACGGACCACGTCAATGTTATTTCAATATAGAGGTTTGGTTGCATGGTTTGTGTAGCCAATTGATGGTTAATCACTCGAAAGTTTGTTTTAAAGTTTCAATTTGCAAATATTTAGTCCCCAAAATAGGATTACAAGTTATTAAACAGTAAATTCACTAAAAATTCATAAATTGAAGGATTGTTCCTAAAGGGCCAATTGAATTATTAAATTTAATTATAGGGTCTTTGCTTATTTGATTATTTTATCATATTTGATATTTCCCAACATTTAATGGACCGATTCAGAAAAAATTAGATGATGACAAAATTATCAAAGATGGGCATTCCTTATTTTTATTTAAAAAATTATAAATAAAATATTTATATGTTTATTTATTTGTGATTTCAAACAACACCCTCAATATAAGGCGGAATTTTCATACACATATCAAGGAAGTGGAAGAAAGATAAACTAATGATCACCAGCGGCATACCACCAAAATTAAATTTTTCAGGAAAAAAAGAAAAATAAAAAGGATTAATATATGAGCAGACTAATTAAGACTTAAATATCAGATTTTAGATCAATCAGACATTAATCAATAAAAATTAGGTGTGGGATGAAATGTCATATTCAATAGCATTGAAAATTCATGGAGAAGACAGAGGCAACAAATTTGCAATCGTGAAGGAACCCAATATTGAATCACGGAGATTCGCGGTTAGTGGTCAAGAGTCAACGTTGTGGGACGGTCCAAAAAAATTTAAATTAGCAATGAACCACGGTTTTATAATTAATTAGAGAACCATGCAATGATTTTGGACTTCAAAACCCTTTTTTTTTTTTTTAATTTCTTGTTTGCATGTCCATTTCAATCCGATGTTGATGTGCTAAAAGGCGTTTTGTGCATGCATATCATCTTCTTGTGTGGTGATCTTCCTCTTAGCTTTGCCCTAAAGCATGAGCTTGAAAGAGCAAGACCAGCGAGAAGATCGCCCGGAGAGCTTCTCCTTCAGCAACTATGACTTCTCCTCCTCCTCCTTCGGCGTCATCCTGTCCGACGGCGAGGACAGCGACGAGTCCTACATCGAGATTGAGCTCGAGCGAGCCAAATCTTACAGAACCGGCGGCGTCCAATCTGACGACGAGGACGGCGAGATAGAGCTGCGCATATCGATTTCGTCCCATGTCCCCTTCCCCCAGCTGTCGATCCCAAGCTTTGGCCATGGGGTCGATGCCGCAGAGAGCAGAAGCAGCCCGTCATCTCCGTCCACCACATACACTTCCACCTCTTCAGTTTCATCGAAAGAACGCGATGACAACAAGAAGGAGGCGAAACCGAAGGAAATTCCCAGTGGCCGGAGAGGCGCAGGGCAGTTCCCGGCCATCAGCCGACTGCTGAGTATGCTCATATCAAACTTGAAGGTCCCGCCGGAGATTTGCCAAGAAAACAACGTTGCTTGCAGCAATGAAAAGCAAGATAAGAAGACTGAGATGCTGCGCACGAGGTACTTTAGTAACTTAAGATTCAGATGCGTCGCCTTGTCCTTGAAGCTGTCCTGAATTCATGGCATGATTTTTCTACCTGCCTAAAATCATCGTTCTATACTCTCATGCATGGAAAGTAGATTTACATATCATTTTCTGTTGAATTTCAAAGGAAGCCATCATCGAATACAAGAACGACTGCGAACGGAGGCATCATGAAGTTCTTCATCAAGCTCCGAGCCATGCAGGCCAAAGCCCTCTTGGCCCCGATCATGAAGACCCGCGACGCGATCGCGACCGATCCCAAATCCAAGAAGAGGACTCCGGGCAGAGAAAGGAAGCCAAAACTGGAGGAGACACACGAGTTCTACAGGAGGATGCCCACTAGCAAATCCGCCAAGAATTCGTCGCCGTCATCATCAGCTGGGACAAACTGGTGCTACAGCAAGAGCTCGTCTGTGAGGACGAATAACAGCGGTGATGGCAGGTCGTCGATTTCGAAGATGAGTAGCCAAAAGAGTGTCGCGGAGGCTTTGAACAGGGGTCGGGTCAAAAGAACGTCCTCCCCGTCGTCGTCGGTGAGTTGTCCGAGTTCCATTAGGTGCTCTCCTCTTCATGCCGGAGAGAACTCTATTCAGGCGGCGATTGTCCATTGCAAGAACTCGTTTGCTCCGTTCCCTGGATTTTACTTTTGATCTTCACTGCAAGTTAGATTTTGCAACATGTATTGGAATTGTAGCAACAGTAATATTGAGAGTGATGGATTTTACTTTTGATCTTCCCTTGGAGGAATATCTCCATTGTTGAGTTAGATGTTATGGATGCCATTTATATGCAAACTTATCCACAAATATGTTCATATTTGTAGCCTGCCAATTAAAAAACTTTAAGTTTGCATTCGGTATGACAAAATAGAATAGAACGATAATTCAAAATATTTTTATTTAATAACCTTTGTTATGAAAGACGAGCATTCTTGTGTTTAGTTGTAAGCAAAATATTATTAGAAAGAATTGTGCAAATTGTCCTGAAAATCATAAAAGTTATTATATAGCTGCACATTCAGTTATAAACTCTCGTACGTGGTTACAAGGAAAATGTTATGAAAAAGGAAGGGGAGAATTGTCCAAAAAGTCTTAAACTCATTATTTATTTGCCAATTTGGTCATAAACTTTCCAATTTATCTATCTAAAACCTTTTGAAATTTTTTAATGTAGTCCATCCAACCCATCTTTAGATTAAAAATCGCCAACATGGTGGTTAGTGTTGGCATGACATGACCATTGCTGACAAGATTTTTGCATTTTTTAAATTTTTTGGAACTTTTTTCCTTCTTTTTTTTTTCTTTATTTTCCTATTCTACTATTCATCTTTTCCTCCATCGATCGTTGGCCATAGTTAAAGGCCATGATGCCCTTGCCAAATCTAGGCAACGGAATGGTGGCCAATGAGAGTTGAGTTGCCTTTACCAAAAACTAGGCGAGGGATGGCTAGCAAGGGTCGCAAAGGCTCAAGAACAATAAAGGAAGAAGATAAATAGTAGATTAGAAAGAAATAAATAGAGGGGAAAATATTCAACTTTGAAAAATTTGTTAAAATCATCCAAATTAGTGTCGGTTATGTAATGTAAGACGATTGGCACTAGTAGAATGACCAACGCTGGCTAGACCACGTCAACAATTTCCAATATAAATTGACCGAATTGACTACATTAGAAATCATTAAAAGGTTTAAGAATGTATTGATAAAACTGAAAATTTTAGGATTAAATTAGTGGCTATACAGAAGGCTTATGATTTTTTGTACAATCATCCTAAAAATAATTAAATGATAAATATACTCAAAATTTATAACCTTTGCATTAATATTATGATAATTGGTAATTCTTAAGTATAACTTAAAAAATATAATTAATAAACTGTAAATAAGGATATTTCTCAAATGCAATTTGAAATTATTGATCAATTAATATTAGTATTATTACTGATTAATTATAGTTCATTGCTATTAATTATTAGGATTAATACCACTAAAAATCTCATATTAGTATAATCGTGTCACATTTATACGAAACTAATTTTTGTATCACAAAAACTCCCGAATTGATATATCAATGTCACATTTATCCTAAATTAGTACATCCTTGCCATATTTGTCTTAAACTAGTGCACCCTTGCTACGTCTACCCCAAAAAACCCTAGTTTTTTCACAACTCAAGTTAAATGTGGCATTTGTATATACTTAGGGCAAATATGACACATGTGTTAATTTGTAATTTTTTGTGATAAAAAAATTGTTTGGAGTAAATGTGGTACAAGTGTATCATTTTGAGTTTCCCAGTGGTATTAGCAATACTTATTACATATAATCAAATAGAATGATCATTTAAATATGAAATCAAATTTAGAAATATTAATTACTCATATTATTCATTAATTATAATTTGTTAAATTAGGGAATATATTTTTAATATATTAATTTTTTTATTAAAATTTCTAATTATATTTTATAGAACAATTGCAAATATAGGTAATTAATTACATTTCATACTTTTGTTATACTGATTATAATTGATAATTTTCTTAGTAAAATTATCTAATTTGTTGGTTAAAGAAAAAGGGAAGGAATGGTCCTTCCTCCACTTAGATGGTAGAATTACCAATCCTTCATTTAGGGCATTGGAATACCCCCATTCGATTCCAAGGCTGCTAATCAAACACAACATTAGTACTAATAACTATAGAATCAAGTTCAAAGTTGATGCCAACCCTTCGAACCACTCGATGTAGGAAGTTTTTGAATTATTGTAAATTGTTCGATGACGTATCTTAACTTTTGTTTTTAGTATTTCAACTATCAAATGTGTACTTTTTTGTTCGAGTCGGTCCTTTCGTTAAAAAAGCCTCGAAAATGCTAACATGGTGGTTAAGTAGCTCTTAAATGAAAACATGACTCCAAAAATTTTAAAAACTAAACAAAAGAAGAGTACACAATAAAAAAATAAAAAACAAGATAATTACTTAAATGTTCAAAAATGAGCAAATATGAAAAATTAAGGAGAAAAAGGAAGAGAAATGTGTTCACCAATGGGAGGCGATGCATCATGGGGTCGCCCTAACGCGGCTATCAACGGTTGGACTCTCATGCGATAGTTGATTTCGCCCGACCTCGATGATGGTTGACAACCCAGCCAATTCTGGGCTGCAAGCTTACTTCTCAAGTGGCACCACATCAAGAAAACATGGCAACATCAGAAATGACAACTCAACGCGTAAATCTCCATTAAAGTAGCCATCAATCTTGACTCGAAACCCTTCCATTAGATAGAAAATATAAAATTTGCCAACTCCATCGCAGCCTTTAAACCCTGAAGCCGCTCACGTCCAGCGACGGGTCACATCGAGAGAAAACCAAACCAAATGGAGAAATCATTAAGAGCAAAGCGAGATAGGAGGCCAAATCCAGCTCGCCTCCGGTTGCGCGATCCCAGCCACCATCGGCAAGGGCGAGGTGGCCTTGGCTTGTGGGCGCCGCCACATCCACAGCCAATGGCTCAACGCCGTGTCCCCTTCCTCTCTCTCTCGGTCAATTATAAGGTTTATTCCTTTTTCAAATTTTGTGACATCTAATCACACGAGATTTATCAAATTACCGTTGAGTTGTACTGATGTGTCAGTTCAAGTCAGCATTTGCGTCTCTTTTAATGGAGAATTGACTTTACCAAAAAGATATGTATATAGTTTGATGACCAAATCACACAAAAATAGAAAAAAATGAGGTACTTCATGAACAATTTACAATAGTTCGGAGGCCTCTTTGATCGTCCTCTCAAGTAGTGGAATGGGCATTCCATTTGAAATGCCCTTTCCAGCGTTACTAAACAAACACATGAATGGAAAGAATAAAATTCCGTTTCATTCCAGTATTCTTAACCGACCACAATATTAATTCTAATAGATGTATTATCAAACTTGAAAATTCGTAAAAAATTTTTTACAACCTTCTTAATACGGAAAATTCTAAATAAGGAAACACGATCTCTTCATTTTCTCAAATAAGAATTTAAAGTTAACCTTGTTTGAAATAAAGACTTACAGTGGACATTATTTCAAATAAAGATATGAAGTTATCTTAGCAATCTCAAAGAAAGGCCTAATTCACTCCTTGAAAAAGGGCATTTTTGGTCCTTTATTTTTTTATTTTCTATATTAAATGAAAATTAAATTTAAAAAAAAGGGAAGGGAAGACAGTGAGGGCTGTGTAGATCCTTGCATCGCCACCCCACCATCATCGGCACCATCACCAAGAAGGGCCGATTATGGTGGGGTGGCTACAGTAATGAGAGCTTAGCCCTTTCTATTTCCCTTTCTTTATGGTTTTTATTTTTATTTTTTATATAATTTAAATATTTAAAATTAAAATTGCACTATACCAAATGCCCTTGATTAGCCGGAAGATTTATCACCTGATGAGATCATGTCCTTATTTGAAATTGTTGTAGCCAACCATGACTACTTTATACTTTTATTTGAAATAAAATTCACTCCAAGCCCATATTTAAAAAGATAATGACACTTCAAACCCTTATTTAGAATTTTCCCTTCTTAATATGAAAAAATAATAAAAATTTAAAATATTATTAGACCACGTTTATTTCAATAATTTGGAAAATGTTTTTTTTTTTTAAATTTAACACTTGTATAACTTATAAAAATGAAAAAAAATGAAAAAAATTCATAATCCATGAAAATGTTTAGGCATAAAATTTTATCAATAGTAAAATAAAATTCATTGACTAATTGTCAAGCAATATGCACAATCATTTTTAAGAAAAATACTTTTCAAATTATGTATATTTCGCAAAACAAATGGAGTGTTAATGGAAATTCAATATTCTTGGACAACCACTCATATAATGCATTCCCAATTTTTGAAATCCCTATCCTTATTTTCTTTCTAAATGCCCCCCACATTCATCTCAAATTGGGTGCTAAAGAACTAATGTAATTTTGGTTTTATTTTCATAATAAAGGAATTGCAAAATATTAAATGTAACAACCATGTTCGATGAAGGCAATGAGTATTCATCAAGACTAAAGGACTTGGATAAGTAGTAATTCCTAACAAAATTTTAGGATGGCAAATGGGGCAAGCTTGAACTAAACTATACACCAAATATGGGGAAAGTGTATATATATGAAAGTTAGAATTAACTCACGAATATGTCTTTTAATGTAACAATAATATTTAGTTTTGTAACTCCAAAGTTACGCTTGTCTAGGTGGGAGCACTTTTAGGATAAGTGATCTCTTAAAAAAGTATCTACCTCTACACAAAATTAGATAGGTTAAAGTAGACAATTCTTCATTGAATAGAGTGCAAAAAATGTTGGAAATTACATTAAAATAATACCATGAAAATCCAAAATTGATATATTTATGACATATATATCTATTAGTTTCTATTAAATTTTAATACAATAAAAGCCACCAAATTATAAATGAAGGGCAAAATTAGAATTAACTCACGAATATGTCCAACTATTAGTGAAAATTATTAACTCAATAATTTGATGGTAAATTTAAACGAAAATTAATATGAATAAATTTTTCGCACTTGTATCAATTTAGAATTTTTCATAATAATGATAACATTTTTTTATGGATTTACCAATTTCAATTGTTGGCGATATTAATCCTAATTTTAAAAGAGAGAAGTGTTGGTACTAAGGATGAACAGGGTGGTGACTAGGCAATTTGGCAATGAGAAATCTAGATATTTGAAAAATAGTTAGGTGATTAATATATTTTGGGAATGGCTCTTTTGAGAGATTTATCTTGGGAAAAAAAAAAAGAATCGATTTTCCAACAAAAATAAAAATAGACGAGTCGAAGGACGGGGCGAAACCCTAGCAAACCAAGCTCAACGTTCGCCCTCTTCAGGTTCACCCGCTCTCTGGAAAGGGGAGCGACCGCAGGCAACATCATCCCGTTCACGTCAATCCTCTGTCTCGAGACTCACCGCCACTCTCTCTCTCTCTCTGCGCATTCCAAGCCATCGAACGATCAAGGCCATTGAGGTACGCTTTACCGTTGAAGCTAGCTTGTAGAATCGCTTCTTCAGAGCCACGAGACTTGGCTTTGTGAAGCAAAAGTTAATCTTTTTGCCGGACCAAGATTTTGTTTGCAAATGACGTTGTTGGGTCGGCATTGGTTTGTGTTGGGGATGTTCTCTACTCATGTGGGTGGCCGTTAGTGCTGTCGTATTACGTTTCTTTGCTTTGCTGTTACTTGGCCAATCTTTCGGTGACAGAGAGTGTAAATTGATTGTTTAAGCTGTGGTTAACTGCTGCTGTTTGAAGGCTAAATAGTTGTTTGATTGGGGGTTTTTGTTTCTGGGTGCATTTCGTATGGCCTAGGATTCGAGTTTTAAGCTTTGAGCCCTTCGGATTTCTCTGGGATAATGTACAATAGGCCACGGTTATTGATAAAGCTTGTGGATTACTCATGCTGTTCTTCTGTTTTGTGTGACTGATCAGAGTCATGTCACTCATTGGACTGGTTGTTATGTTTTCAAAACTTGGCTTAAAAGAATCTTGTGTCTGGTATGTGATCAGCTGTGTGGGTTAGTTCATGTTGGGTATAAGAGCGCGATAACTGAATACATCTGGTTGTTTATACAGATCATTAAAGTGGAAGTTCTCTGCTTAGAGTTCGGTCCAAAACTCCCTCACATGGCTTAGTCTTACCCAATAACTTTGCTATCATTATTGGATTGATTACTTTTTGCTTCTGGTCACGTGAGTTTTTCTTCTTCGTTTTTTTGCAACAGGTTCTTGCATTAGCTTGACAGTCTTCTGCCATGACTCTTCTGGAGCTTATAACCAAGGCCGCTAGTGGGCACAACTTGACAGATTCTGAGTCAGAATATCCAGTCACTCTGAACCCAGACCATATTCTTCAGAATTTAAAGCCTAAACAAGAAGACGGAGATCCTCTATCTCTTGTTTGCCCCATTACAGGATGGCAAGTCTCGCAAACTGATTCTGAGCTCATTGATCTAGTTGGCAAGTTCTCTGACAATCTAAAACAAAAGCTCAAGGACACTAATAAATTTGACAGGATTGTGTTTTTTGAAATTTTGGAACCTTTTCTTGGGAAAGTTCTTCAGATTGTTGGAATTTCAGTTGGAGTTTCTCAAACTCATAGAAAGTATACAGAGGTTTTGATTGAGAATGTGGGTACTTTCATTGGTAAAGAAGTCATGTCCTTGATTTTGGAAGCGTGTGTGGCTCTGAATTTATGGGAGCTAGTGGGATGCATAATTGTTCATGGGATTGTCGATCATTCATGCTATTCGAAATTGATATTCAATCTATTGCTGAAGAGGAGGTCGGATTTGGTTTGTCTTTGCATTAAGCATGCCCCGGTTCTTCATGTAGATGAGCTGGTTTGCATCTTGAAGTACTTCCTCTGTCCACCTAAAGATGCCTTGGATAGCATGGTCACCGTGAGAAAAGAATTGGAAAGCCAGGGCATGTCAGCTATCGCAAAGGCAAGTGATAAGAATCTTACAGAGAAGGAATGTGGAGTCGCAAGGGATGCTGCGATTCTGCTTATGGTCGCACATGATGGTTTTACTATTTCCGAGCTTTGTTTGCATCATTTGATAGCAGTGGCAAACATCGATGAAGTGATGTTGTCGTCTGCCATAACCAAATTGAATGGAGAAGAGATGGCAAGTTTGCTCAGTTATTTGGAGAAGTGGCTGAAGAAGTATGAAAAGTTTCCTCAAGCATGCCCGTGTCCACAAGCATCATCCATGCTGGGATTGTGGGCTTGTGATTTGGTTCCTAAACTTGAAGATGTTGTCAGATGCCTCAGCTTGGTGCTTGACACGAACTACTCCTCTTTGGTGTTGCATCCGGAGTTCCACAGACAATTGACATCTATGGATGGCCTGCATCCTCTTTGGCTGCTGAAGCGAGACTATGCTGTTCGTTGGACAATACCGTTGAGAGTCTGATGAATGCAAGTCAAAGTTGCGTGCTCTAGAATCTGCTATTAGTTTTCCATCATCAATCATTCAGTCACAGGGGCAACATTGAGGGATCTCCTGTAAAGGAGTACAGTGATGTGAGTGTACTTCAGGTGTAGAAAAAATGGAAATTTTATGTTGAGATTTTGTAGTCATTATAAGATACATTCTGGGGTTCAATTTTTCCAGAATATATGTCGCTCTCTCTCTCTCTCTTCCCCCTCCCTCCCTGATGATGTTCCTGCCAACCGATCGTTTGTTGAAAAATTAGGCAGGTTTCAATCTCCCTGTGGGCCAACTCTATTCTCCCTATGGAAGGGGCTAGCCAGAGATGATGCTTTTGCAAATTCATTCTCTTTCGTTCAGTGTTCAGCGTGAGCATTCTCTCCAGGTGAAGAAATTTCAACAAATATAGGGAAGAAAATCCAGGACTGAATGTCGTCATGGTACAAGCATTGAAAAAGAAATGCCCTGTCCGAACTCATTGGGTCAGAGATACCTAAGGACGATGAAAAACTTGACCTGAACAAAGGAAATTGGCCTTGGCAAAATCGACCTGGTCCGGCTTGAGCTGACTTGAAGCTTATAAACAAAACATCAGTCCTGCAGGATTTTGTTTACTTGACTTATCAATTAAATCCCAGCAACATGCATGAGGAATTTCCGGATGATTAACTTGGCAATTCTTAATACACTCTTAAAGAACCTTTATTCATTCATTTGTTTATTAATGGCTTTCCTTTTACTCGCTTTGGAGGATCATCTCCAGATGTATATCGTTCTTGAATGCTCGCTTCCGCTGTCAGTTCTTGCAGGTTAGCGATCATTGTTGTTTCCAGTTTGTATTCTAGAATCAGTGATATAATCGAGTTGTTAATGAATCGAATCAAAAACGGCAAACTGGGGTGATTTGATGTCCGCTTCATTCCATGACTGCGTTGCCCAAATCTTCCCAGAAACAGAAACATAGAAAAGCCAAATCTGGTAGTCGTATCGCCAAAATTGTAACAGACACAAACATTTCTCTTTCTGGCCTTCCCTCTTCACTTCCACTTCACACCACCTCCATCTATATAATCTGTTTCAGAGCTGAGGAACAAATCCTCAGAAACCCAGTCACTCGCTTTCTTTCTTCTGTTTCAGAAAGTTTGGCAATTTTTCTCTTCACAAACTCACGACAATGTCCAGGTTTGATTCATCATTCATCATGTAACATTCTTTCAAAAAGGAAAACTCCCATTTTGTTCCTCTTTTCTTTTCCTCTTCAGTTCCTTCAGATATCTGTGTTAACAGGCAAATGCAGTTGGTGTGAAAAATAGAGTCTAGTTTCTTTGTGTTTACTTAATTTCTGGTGCAGTAGAAAAGTGCCAGTGTTGAAGTGGAGAGAGGGACAGAGGCGAAAAAGTCCACGAGCCTATGCATTGGGCACGTGCAAGTCACGGGGAGCAAATCGTGTGGATGACTCTGTTTGCATTTCGCCACAAAATGATATTACTGAGAAGAGAAATGACTCCCAGGACCAGGAGGAGGGGCCAGCTTCTAGGACCAGAGCCAGGAACAAGAAAAAATTGCCCATCCCTCACGATGACGGTGTGGCAGTTAGTCCTCTAACCTCTCACTCTGTTAAAAACAATCGACCATATATGCAACGTGCGTGTCTGTGTATCGATTCATTGTCCTAAGAAATTTATGTCCAATTATGTTTTGATGAATCATGTGTTTTGAGCCCTGGAAAGTTTTAGGTCCTCCGGTGGTTGAGGTGATTATACTTTCTTCCTAATGAAAGCTGATGAAGTATTTTTCTTCAGTGTATTGTCATGTGAAACTCCAAAAGGGCCCATTAATTGCCGGGTCTTTTAGAGCCAAGAGGGCGCTGCTTCTTTCGACTGCGTATGTGACACTTCAGAATTTTTTTCTTGCTCTTGTTGGAAATGTTAATACAGGTCAGAAGCCGAAGAAGACATGAAGATCTTGAAGTTGATAGATGTAAGCCTTTTAGCAATAGCAAACAAGTGAACAATAGTCTTACTTCCTCTTCCTAATTGTGATTGTCCTGAAAAAATCACTTTGTTCAATGTTTTCAGATGAGCAACAGGTGATGCAGGACCGGGCAAAGTCTAAACTTGGAGATCACAATGGGAACAGAAACAATGGTTGGTTGCCTAAGTTCAGTGATCTAAATCTGCAATGTATATAATCCTGCCAGTACGAGTCGTCTGACTCAGATACTCGATCCTGTTTTCTTCAGGCCAGCAATCAGCTCAACGTCTCAAGTTGTCCCTGACACCGGAGATGCCAGAAAAGCGCATGCTGGAACTTGTTATCGACACTTTACAAAGGTAGGATTCTTATGACAACTTTTGTATGACAAAATCTGACAAGTAGACTTGGTAAATAGTCAAACCGGTCATGTACTGACCATATTTCGCCAATGTCTTTCTGTTTCTGACCTCTTGTTCTTTAATCAGGAGAGACACTTATGAGATATTCGGTGAACCAGTTGATCCGACCGAGGTATTTGTCTGGTCTCTACCATTACGACCTTGTCTGCACACATTCGTTTCTCCTTGTAACATTGACCCCGAGTTTTCTCTGTATCTTTTTCCACATAAGGTTGAGGATTACTACAAAATCATTGAGGAACCTATGGATTTCGGAACCATGAGAGCTAAACTTCATGAAGGAATGTATAGCAGTCTTGAACAGTTTGAGGTATGGTCCTTTCCTCATCTAATAACTTTGCCTGTTTTTTTTTTTTTTCCTGAATGAATGTAACAGTAGCTACTGTCTGAAGGAATGTAATAGCATCTGGTTGGAATAGGAGAATTAGACTTGCTGCAATTTCCTTTCTGGTTTCCGACTGAAATTTGTTATCGCTTATTGACAGACAGTCTAACATCTTATGCAATACGAAGATATACCACGATAAACAGAGGCATATACTGCCATAAGCTTGAAAGATAGTAGCTCTCTTTGATTTTTCCCTGTAGTTTTAGTTAGGCCGGTCCATCATTATTACCAAAGAAAATCGGCTATCATACACAATGCCAGTGTCATAGATCTTCTTTCCCATGCTCTACATTAAGTCTTTCCCGACGACGCATACACATTACTGTCAAATCAAGGACAAAACAGCAATTGAAATGTGAGAGAAGATCACTGTCATGCAAAACTCTAGACATTATCTTTGACTGATCAGTTTCTTCTCTCCTTGCAGTATGATGCCTTCTTAATTACCAGAAACGCAATGCGTTTTAATCCGTCGGGAACCACTTACTTTAGAGAGGTACGTTTAGCTCACTCTAGCAGCTGCCCTGGATAGATACAAAATCCGAGAATGCCCGACAAGTTAATTCTCGCATGGTTGCACAGGCTCGAGCCATCCATGATCTAGCAAAGCAGGTCTTTCATCTCCTCAGAACCAATCCAAATGATTTTGATTTGCAATTCTCGGAGACAAGAAGAGTGACCAGGAGATCTCAGGCAGAAGTTAGGGGCCAAACTAGCAGTTCTTCCAGGAGAACTCATAAGAACATTAGGTCAAGTCAGGACATATCATTGAAGGCCTCCCAATCTTCAAGAGGTCCTTCAAATCTCAGGAACGTCTCGATGAACTCTAGGAGCTTTCGTGCTGTCAGTCTTGCACGAGCATCAGATGGACCGAATATCGGTAAGAAACGAAGTCTCTTGAGTTCCTTGGCCTGCGAGGACCTGAGTTTACACAGTATCTCTGCTGATAGATGGGAAATGAGGTGGAAAAAGGGATGTTGCCAGATTATGTAATGATCTTTTCCTTTTCCTCTAGGTTACAGCAGAGACGGGGGACAACGATCTAGCCTTCCTGATGTGGATCGGCGTTCTTCGTACAGGCCCTGGACATCCCTCCTCGATGGAAGCGATCCTAGAAGCAAGACGATCGGGCATGTACAGCCGCTAATGCATGTATGTCCTTAGCTCCTATTCATGTCCGAATGTAGATTTAAGCAATGTGGTTTCAGGGTGCTCTGTACTTACTGAGGAATATGCGATCACGGCGCAAAATTTCTAGTCTCTAACTGATGGAAAAGAAGAATACATCTTCAGCATAAACATTGCTTGTTTACCAGTTTAGCTTCATTTGAACATGACAGTCAGGCTAAGTAGCTTACTGTCGTGCCTCGAGCTTACGATAGCGGTTTCGCTAGTAGTAAGGCGAAGCAGGCAAAAGGATCAAAACGGAACTGTGGCACTGACGGTGAGAATTCTCACCTTTCCAGGTGAAGCAACAGGATATCGGCTACAGAGAGAGTCTGGTGTTGTTCTCCAAGGGCTTAGGACCGGTCGCGCAGAAAATCGTTGCAAGGAAGTTGCGAGCATTGGACTCGGCATTAGACATGTGTCGGCCGGATGTTCTGGAATCCCTGCAGGAGAACCGCGTCTCCCAATCCTTGCCATCCTCACTCCAGAAGAACAAGAGCAATGTCTGCGCAACTGAAGGCGCAACAGAAATCTCAAGAACACACAACTGGAGAGATTCGTGTCCAGGGTTCAGCAAACCGTGCGATGTCGGAGCAGCGTCGAAAACTGACCGACCGGAGCACACGACTTCTCAGTTCTTATTTGACTTACCGTACCTAAAGGCGAAGCTGGACCAGATGATCTCTTCTTCAGGTCCGGAAAGATCATCAGCTCAGCCAAGTCTCCAAGCGAGAAGCCCTCTCCCGACGAGAATGTCTACCGGCAACCTCCTTCGATCTGCGAAAAGGAATCGAGCATCCATTGCTACAGCCGCAAGCGACAGGGGTTGTCCTTTGATCCGCGTCATCACAGCGATCCGACCCTTCAGCTGTAAAGAAACAATGCACGACGAAATGCGGCGCCGCCTCGCCGGGTATGAAAGGATACGCTGGCGAAGATGTAAGACTTGTTCGTGAAGCGATTAGCGTTCACCGAACGAGCATTGAGCGGTTCTTTTCGAACGGGGTCGCTGCTCCTCGGTTCTCACCAACCAACCAACATCTCGATCTCTTCCGCTCTGTAGTACCAAAAGCACACTGACCAAAAATACATGCGAAAAAAGAGACATTCCTTAAAGAATCTCTCGCCACGACACGAGAACACGACAAGTTGCACGTTCCGGTCTAGGGGATGCCGATGAATGAATGAAGGGGGCCTTCTTCGAGTCGCTCCCTCGCTCTATATGACCGACCGGACTTTAGAGAACAGTCATAAAGAACGAGATATTGACACAGATCTTGTTTAGGAAAAAATTTACGATTGAATCAGACATGGTATGAAAAGGAAGTACGAGTAATGGATCTGTATTTAATAGGAGACATGTCATGATTTGATTTAAAAAAGAAAAAGTAATATGATTCAAAGATAAATAAAAGAAATAAAAAAAAAGAAAAAGGAGATGGTTTTTCTCAAGAAAAGGAAACTATTACGAAGTCAAAAGCTGCATTCGCGGGGCCTCCAACGATTATGAGTTGGGTGACCCCTCACACCACCCCCAACGATGCATGCGTAAAAGGGGTTCATCATGGGTTCCAAGTAGAAATTGCAAATGCCACTTCTTTTAATAGATGAGATAATGAAATAAATAACTTTGAACTTTGATCAATATATAATGTGATTTTTTTAAATTTTTAATTTGTTCAATATGATTTTTAACTTTAACATAATATTGGATGTGATCTCTAAAATTCAAAAAATAAATTAAATAAATTAAAAGTTCAAATGCCATATTGCACATTAGATTAAAGATCAATGATTAAATTGAACTAGGGATATCTTTACTAGAAGTTTTAAAACTTGACACGAAAGTATAATTGAATTCTAAAATTTTCAGAAAATATAATCGAGTTATTCTTTTAACTACGTCTAATTTAGTTAATAGAAAATGCTAACTTGGCTTTTTTTTAATTACTTTCTTTCTCTTATGTGATACTAATGTGACTAAAATAAACAAAACAACCCAAAACGACATCGTTTTGATCCAAATTTAAATTATAAACATAATTAAATTAAAAAATAATAAGTTAGAAAACTAGTGAATGACTCTTGCTACTGCCCCACCATCGTCGAAAAGGGCCAGTGATGGTGAGGCGAGGGTTGGATAGGGTTATTAGGCCCAGCCTAATGCTTGAATCACTATATCTTATTATTCATGGCATTGTGATGGTGTTGTTCATCACTATTGTAGCAATATTGTAGCAAAGGCAAAAATTGTGTAATATGAGTCTATCAAGTGTCGACCGCGAGGGTTGTAGCCCTCCCCCAAATCAAGCCAAGGCCACTAGCCTCGGCTCAAATCAAGCCAATGGTTGTCACTAGCTGGGGTGGGGTTGTTGGTCATTAGCCCCACCATAGCAAAAGTGGTGACCCTTGGCTTGATTTGGACAAGGGCTGGTGACCTTCACTTGATTTGGGCTTGCCTATAGTTGGCCAAGGCCACCGAGGCCCTAGTTGACTCGATGATGGTGGGGCGATGTAACCCTCGCATGTTTGCTAACTTTTATTTTATAAATTTAGTTTGTTTATTTAATTAATGTTTATATTAAACATTAAATTTGAACCAAAATGATGTTATTTTAGGGTTATCCTACTTGTTTTCCACATTAGCACCACTTAAGAGAGATAAGGTAATAACAAAGTCACGTTAACATTTTTCGTTAGTCAAATTGGATGGTGTTAACAAAATAATTAGATTGCATCTATTTAACAAGTTTTATAATTTAATTATATATTTTGAAATTTTTAAAATTCAATCGCAATTTCATGATAAATTTTAGGATTTTCAGTAAACCTCACGTCCAGTCCGATCGTACGGTGATGAGATGAACCGCTGCGCGCCATCATCCCCTACTCTCTCTCTTCCTGTGCTGATAATTTGTAGTTTTTTATTTTCTTCTTTTTTCTCCATTTATTTTTTATTTTATTTTTAGAAAATATTAAAAAAAGGAGGGGGGACAAAAGAGTTCGTTAAAACGTGAACGAGGTGGTTTCTCTTTTTTCCCTCTGGTTCCCCTCCAAAAACAGCTCATCACCCCATTTCGTCCGAGTGGGCGACCACCACCACCACCACCACCCCTCCACCCTCTCCGGCGGCTCAGCGGCCTTCTCCGGCGGCCCTCGCCCCTCCCACGCGGCGGCCGATTCGGCTCGATTCGATCCTCCTCCCTCTGTCCCTGTCTCTCGGGACAGTTGGTCGTTTCCGTGACGACAGAGCGTCGAAGGAGTGGGGGCCGAAATGGCGTATCGGCGAAGGCAGGGGATCACGAAATCGACGACCTTCAAGGAGGAGATTTACTACGCTCCGCCGGCGACCGGCGGCGACGGCGACCGCTCCTCCTCGTCCTCCTCCTCCTCTCTGGCCGCGCAGGCGATCAGGGCGTCCGCCGCTCACCGCGAATCGTCTCTCTCGTCTGCGTATGGCGACTCCGCTTTCGCGTACAGAGACAGAGAGAATGATCCTCTCAGATCTAAGGTTCTGCTTCTGCTTCTGCTTTTCCTTTCTTTTTCATTTTTTTCGGGAGCTTTCGTCGGTGTTCCATTTCTCTGTTTTGTGTCTCGCTTTGATTTAATTTCATTCGCTGTTAACGAACGAAAAGTTGGCTTTGTTAGGGTGTTACGTGTTGTTTGCTTTTTTCTTTCATGTAGGACTTCACGTGATCCGAGATCATTTGTCTAAATCAGGATTTTCCGCGTCCTAAGAAGCGGGCTAGTTCTAGTTAGTCGATTTGGAAATTTTCCCCTACTTTTGCCCGTTCAAAGATTGTATAACATGCTATATAATAATTCAATCTGAATCTTTTACATGTGGGATGCAGATATGAGGATATTGTTAGTTCTTTGATGGCTTTTAGTTCTGCAAAATACTGGGAATTTATAGAAAATTCATCATCATGAAGCAGCTCACTCATCTCTTTTTCAGTGATTGAAACAGACTGCCCTGAATATACTTTCTGAAGAACTGAAAGGAACTTTTTTTTTTATACGTGCATTTCTTTTTGACCTGTTGGTTATAATTTCCATGGGAAATTGTACTGATTAATGTGATTGTGTATGAGGAATTAAAATTTCGTTACTGGCATCATAATCTCAATCTGGAATAAGCATGGAGGGGTAAAAGAAGAGTGAAATCACATATCAGTAATTTATATTCATCGACACCTGGTCTTGGGACCCTTCATTCTTTCAGGAATTTTACCATAGGACATCTCTGTTCATCTCCTAGAAGGAAAATGGATTGAAGGTGACTGATAAGTAGAGTCTGGTTTGCCTGAAGGATTTGCTTCTGATTGAGCTGCGGATATATCTCATGGCATCTGGTTTTTCCTTTGGTTGATGTCCGAGATATATTTGGAATTTATCGTCTGTAGCTGGGCCTTCACATTTTATTTATTCTGAGAAGTTCCGCTAAACAAATTAATCTCCTTTTGAAGAGTGTTTTTGTTTGCCATGACAATTTGACAATATATGGTGTTATATTAGTGTTAAGTTGGAGGTAACGCATTCCAAAATTTTGTCAAGTTTCTCCATAATGTTGACTGTTCATGTTTTCCCTCTTTCAACCTAAAGTTGCATGTAGGGAGCAATTGTCTTTCTTTCAAGGTTCTCCTTAATGTGATAGAACACACATATGTAGTGGTTCACTCAGGAATAGAAATTTATGTATTGTACTCTCTCTCTCTCTCTCCAGCTCAATGAATATAGTGGTTGAATTGTAGAGCTTTTCTGCATATGGGAATTCATCAGCGCAAATGGAGTCGAAATCTGGATTTTGGGGTGTGTTGGCTCGCAAAGCTAAGTCAATACTGGAAGATGAAAATGTATCTCAACAGTTCGAAAACCCCAATGGAACAATGCCTCAGGTGATTGCTGGCTCTGTGGATGGCCAGGTAAATCTTATGTATGATCTGAGGAGAAATATTGGTAGATGTCGACATGATAATTGTTGAAACTTCGAAACCAAATTTTAAATATACACTAGAACATTATGATATATATGTTCTCAATTTAACATGTGTTGATGCCTTGCTTGCTTGTACTGGTTCCAGCATACTCATCAGATCTCTGAGAGCTTCAAAAGAATGGACAACCCTAGATTTCGAAAGGGCTTGGATAGGATCACTACTTCGCTTAATCAAATTGGCGATACTTTTGAGAAGGCTTTTGAGGTAATATCACTAGTCATCATTTATGGTTATCATAGTTTAGCCACTTTTTGATATTACCTGCAAATCTGTGATTTGAGTTTAGTCATTATGAATACTCAAGTTGCCCCTGTCGCAAATATTTCCCTGTCTATGGCTTGGATTAAAGACTCATTCATCCACCTTTAAATTCAAAGAAAAAGAAGTTCATGAGTTTTATCCATTTCTCATCTTACTACTATATATTATTATGGCCATGATCCTTCTTCCGTTTAGATAATTATATTTATGGCAAAATTATCAAAGCAGGATATAGGACTAACTTAACAAGGAATGAACTTGTAGCCCACCCATTAGACAAATCATTGTGCTTGGTTGTATGCACAAGATTGCTTTAGTTCTGAACTTCACAGCAGAAACAATGCCAACCTAAATTCTTTCTTTTGAGATGAGAAATTTGATCAGTGACAAGATTCTTTGGTTGATACAAATGGTAAAGATAGGCTAAATGTAAATGATCCCTTTTAAGTTAGCTGTTGGCCCAAAAGGAAAGCAGAAAAAAGAACGACAGAAAAATTTGATGTCAACCTAGTATAGTTTTTAATTCCAGCTCCCTCAGATTCTATCAGATAGGCAAATTTGGAGAATTTTATGTTCGACAAAGAAATGGTACTGCAATTAGAGAAATGTCATCTCTGGATTCAAAACATTTTGGGCAGAAGACCAAATTACTTTTATGAGCTTAATTCCACTTTTCTGGCTCATCTCTTGTGACAAGTCTGTTATTAATGAACGACCAGAAATTTAGACCAAAATTTGCTGTAAAGCATCTGAGTCACTTTGCTGCAGAGTATAAACAGATATATATTCCTCAAATTTCCATGGATTGTATAAACAATGATCAATGCCTTCATCAAGCATACAATCTGCACTGAATCATTGCCAAGTATTGGAAATCTAATAATGCTTTTGGAGCATAAAATCAAGCATAACATAAACTAAAATGATCAAATGCTGTCATCAAGCTTGCCTTCAAAGTGCATCTGCAACGGTTATCTCCTTGCCTATTGGTATCTTACCAGGTCAAGTGCAAGCAATATTGTGTCCTCCTCCTCCATCGCCTTAAGTATGCATGCTCATCATGACAAGGCTTTAGCCAAGGTTTGGAAATCTATTATACATCAATTTACAAAAAATTTGGACAAATGTAATTTTTTCTTTCAAAAAATCACTTGAAAACACAGTTTAATACCAGAGAGATTGCAATAACATTGCCAGGTCTACGAGTTCTGAATGTTTGAGATAACCTCTCTAGGGTTTTCTTAGAATTATTTAGTATTCCGTCTAGAACTCATGTTCACCAGCTAACAGAGCATAATAACTTCACAGAAGCTTTTAATGTCATCCTTTTAAACTGAATAATGTTTTCTATCTCAGCATTGTTGATGCCAATGCATATTCTGTCATGTTTTATGAAGACTTTGGGAATGTAGTAATATGCCACTTTTGCATCGTTGTTTTTTAAGCCAAGCAAGACTGCTCATTTTGTAAAATATTTTTTCTGCTGCTCTTGCCTCTGCATACATGTTGATTGGCACCATCTTGACATGTGCATAAATTGAATAGTGATATCAGGTCTGATTCAGCAGCTTGACATGTTGATGATCCTCCAATATTAATTGTAGCAGGAATCACAGATTCTTTTATCTGGGAGCTTGGCCAACACATAACTGCTAACTAAGAATGTATATATTTTTCATTGTATTGACAATCAGTTTTCACTCAGATTAAATAGAGTTTAATGACCATTTCAATTCCTTTTTAGATTAATGCTGTTTTCTGCTATGGATTGATTAATGCAAGATTAGAACTTGAGTCATAAAGCTATTGGAGTGAAATGTTGCCCTGTGCTGAATCTCCTTCTCCACATTTGACTGTTCTGTCTATGGACTAGTGTTAGTAAAGCCTTGAAATGATTTATAGCATTCCCTTGCCATACAAGAAATCAAATGCTCATGAACTTCCAAATATATGCAGGAAGGCCGGACTATTGTGGAAAATAAAACTGCAGATATTATTCAAGAAACCCGCAAACTGCAAATTAGACGGAAAGGGAGTAACCTGGAGGGGCAGAATCAAACCCCTGGCATGAATAGTTCCTGGCAGCAGCCAATCCAACAGCAGAACCCTACCAACCATGAAACTCAACTCAAGGCATCTCGCGATGTAAGGTGGCACCCTTGTAGTGTATGAATGGCTAAGTATCAAATGCCTCAAAATTGCGAAATTTGATTAGTGCAATTCTATGGTAAAACATTACTCGCGCATACATGTTGCTCTATAACAAGGACTATCCTCTCGTGCAAGGCATTTTCGATTGGGAAGAAATTATTCTCATACATTACCTGACTCAGTCTTGGGATCATGATAGGGTGTATCTACAGTACAACCATTGTATGGTATAATTTTTTTAATTTCCAAACAACTTTTGCACTTGATGCAAACAAGAAAAGAAATCACATTTTAGGATGTTTTACAACATTTTTACTTGGTTATGATGGCATGTCATAATGTTGTACAACGGTTATACAATAGAAGTCACTGCTCATAAAACACAGACCAAATAGTAACCCAAACAAGTCATTGTATTACATAATTTGGCAGGCCAGCACATGAATGTCTATCTAGTTTTTTCCTGATTATGCATTTGAAATATTGACAAGTTTACTAGATTACTTTCAGCATCAATTCTATACTGTAGGAGGTGCTTTTCTTTCCCTCAGTTCTTTTGCAGATCCAGCTTCTTACATCTAATAGCTGCTGATTGTTGTTTGGTCACAGGTTGCAATGGCAACAGCTGCAAAAGCAAAACTTCTTCTACGTGAGCTAAAAACTGTTAAAGCAGATTTGGCTTTTTCAAAGTTGCGATGTTCTCAGCTTGAAGAAGAAAACAAGAGCCTTCGAGAAAGCCGGGAGAAGGGGGGTAATCCTGCAGATGACGATATGGTTCTCTCTCTCTCTCTCTCTCTCTCTCTCTCTCATGCATTCAAGGACACAAATATTCACCATGCATGTGTCTGTGCTCTCATACACTGTAACTCTGCATATTTTTAGGCATTTTAGGCCCACCTCTACTCAGCTTCATTTTAAATGCATCATTATCTTCATGTAGCAATTTCCCAGTTTGCTAGTAGTCGCAAGCTATTATCTGACCCAAGAACCAAAATGGGTAAGCTTCTCACAAATTAAAGCAAAATATTTCTCAGATACGCCTTCAACTCGAGACCCTTCTTGCGGAGAAAGCTCGTTTGGCCAATGAGAATGAAACATATTCACGTGAGAATCGCTTTCTAAGGGAAATTGTTGAGTATCACCAGCTCACCATGCAAGATGTGGTTTATATAGATGAGGGCATTGAAGAAGTCGCAGAAGTTTATCCCATCGGTTACCCTTCAGTTGCTAGCATGCTCTCACTTACCCCAACTACACCAAAATCACCAACCTCGCCAACTGAGACCCCTGCACCCACAAAAGGCGAGATTTGTAATCTCCCACCCGTTGAAGAAGAGGACAACGATGACTTGGAAGATGAAGTCATCAAAAACTTAGATGACTCGGTTACAAAGGAAGAAGGTGATAGAAGACCAACAACAGCTTCTGCCTAAGTTTTTGCCTCCCTATTTTATTTACAAGATTTGTCGAATGTCGATTTGTCTTAATTCTTTTTCTTCTTTTTCTTCCATTGTGGTTTTTCATTTGGAAGGTAAAGGGGGGTCGGGAGTAGACCATATGCTTGCTTGCTTGCATTAAGCTATTCATTGGGTTTGTGACTGTAATGCGAGCTGTTTGGTTTTGCTCTTACAATAATGTCTTGATGTTGTTTGTATTCCTTCATTGATGGCCTAGAGCGTAAAGCTAATATTGTAAATGATGTTCTCTTAAAGATTGCACTCTGAATTCTTGCAAAGGTTGAAGCTTTCAAGCTGTCTTGTTGATATTGATACTGAATAGGAAATGGATCGATCTGAGGGGAGTTGATGTAATTTACAACTCGGAACGAAGAAGTCTAATACATATCTCGATCTCTCACTTGATAAGTTGTCTCTCGAGCTCGACCTTTAGCTGACCTCACTTGACTCAAATGTCAAAAGGAAATATGAGTCTGATGGAGAGTCAAATCTGAAAGCCAAGAACTGAATACCCATGTTACATGCATGTTCCAACACTAAATATAATTGATATAAATGGAAAACAACTCGACGTTGGTATTACTTTTTATTGCATAACATAGAGAATGGCATCAATATTGATACCTAATATGGCTTAAACAAGCAAAGCTGAATCTCAGTGAAAAATTTTGCTACATGAAGTTTCTTCGTTTCATCGTAAAAGTGGCTTTGCTTCGGTGGCTCAGCCCATGAACCTGCTTTGTTCAAATCAGGAAAAACAGAGACAGCTGATAGTATTGTTAATCTATGCAGAACTTCAATTTGACCCTTTTGCTTGACAGGTTCCTTTTTCTGAGCTCAATTGAACAAAATGTCAGCCATGATATCCACACGTGAACTTAGTTGAAAGAGCGGTCTCTGAAATGCTTGCACGCTTCTATGATTGTGTCGGGAAACAAAGAGTAGAGGGCACGGCGAGAGACTGTCCAGGCATATCCTGATGTCGTGAGTGAAACACGCAAAAACAAACAGGAAAATGTGTTCCTGAGTCAGTGATTCAAACAGATAAATGTAGCTCCATGGAGAGCCAACCCAATCGAAAAGGAAAGTAATTCAATTGATGCAGCAGAAAAGACAATGAAAGTTAAATCATCTGGGCCTGACTTTGATGAAGTTGAATGGTGTCGCTCAAGATGTCTGGATGGTTTGCCATTTGGAATGTCCATACACGGCATTCGTGTTCCCCCATCAGCAGATGCTGTACCAAAAATCCCTCACAATGCAAAGTAAAAGGTACCGCAAGTAGTCTACATGCACTTGCAGCCATGTTCCACAGTCAGCAAGCCGTCCCTCAAACTTGGCCATTATTTGCATGTAAGAAGCAGAGCAAATAACCTAAATACGTAATCGACCTGCAATGATAATCTGAGTACCAACTCACCACAATTATTCTCCGCTATTGATTCAAAGAGCCCATCCCCATGATCAAATACCAACCACTTCTACGGATGCATCTTCCTTGGAAGTAACTGTTGTTAAACAGGACATCAAAGGGAATAGATTGTGTTACGGAAAGAGTATACAAGAAAACTAGACTCTCTCTCAAAGCGCATACATAACAGCCTAAATTGCATGACTTTAATACATAGTTAAGTTATTGCTATTAACATCTATTTGAATCAAGAGCATCCTCACGCCGCCTGATCATTTGTACAAATTTAACCCGATTGATAAAAATTGGGCACCAAAAGCACTAACTGTTGAGTACATGTACCAGCTAAAATACAGAGATTTCTTCCATAACCTAGGTACACGAGAAACAAAACCCACCTCCCACCTCTCCAAAAGCCTTGTAATGAAGCAAAAAGTGGACCGATCTCAGAGACAATGGAGAATTCAACTTGCCATTGATCTGGTTTACTCTTCATTACATTTCAGATGAAAAGGCGGACCGATCTCAGAGACAATGGAGAGTTCAACTTGAAAAGGATGAAGTTCCATTTGTCATGAGATGTTTAACCCATAACTCTGTCGTCGCTACACTTGCAGAAAAACCCCTTTCAACCATCTCATTGAGAAGTTGCGCTGCTCTCGTACTTTCATTATTTCTTAGTAGTCCTTGGATTATTGTGTTATAAGTGACACCATCTGGAAAGCATCCATTTCCTTCCATCTCCTTTACCAGCTGATATGCTTCCTCCATGTGTCCTCCCTTGCACAATCCATGCATTAAAGTATTATACGTCCACACATCAGGTTGCAACCCTCGAGCATGCAAACAATTAAACAGCCTTTTAGCATCGTCGAGCTTTCCTGTATTACACATGCCATTTATTAGAATAGTGTAACTCACAATGTTAGGGACGAATTTGGAACCTTCCATCTTTTGAAACAACATCATGGCCTTGTCAATCTGTTGAGTTTTACACAAGCCATCCAGGAAAGAACTCAATGTATAATGATTAAGAGATAGATTGTGAGATTGCATCTCGTTAATTAGCTCCTCCGCAGCTTGAAGGTTCCCAACCTGACAAAATCCGTTTATGAGAGTGCCGTATGTGATGACATTAGGAATCAAGCCCCTTCGAAGCATTTCTCGGAAAAGCATTGTTGACTTGACAACTCTTTTAGCTTTGCAGTATCCGTTAATCAACGTGTTATAACAAACAACATCAGGTGAGCAGCCTCTTTCAATCATCAAATTAAGAACCTCCATAGCATCATTCATTCTATTTTGCAAACAATAACCATTTATCAATGCATTATAGATGAAAATATCAGGCATTTCACCTAATTGAATCATCTGTTCAACTATGGCCTCAGCCTCTACAAGCATTCCCTCTTTACAATGTGCATCCACCAGAATAGTAAAGGTTTGAACGTTTGGCATTATTCTGCTTTCCACCATATGATTCAGCAGTCTTCGGGCCTCTTTCAATTGGCCAGAATTGCACACTCCTTGAATGACAGAGGTATAAGTAACGACATCAGGCTCAATTCCTGCCTTCATCATCTTCTCCAACAAGATTGTAGCTTCTTTCCATTGGCCTAGGTTGCATAAGTAATGAACCAATGAACTATATGTGAATATGTCAGGTTGTACACCTCCACTCATCATCTCTTCTAACAATGCCAGAGCATCTTCCATCTGGCCTACATTGCACAAACCATGGATCAAGGAGTTATATGTAACAACATCTCGTTTGACGCCTTTCCTTCTCATACCCTCGTTGAGTCTTAAGGCCTCTGTGATCAATCCCTCCTTGCAAAGACTATCAATTACTATGTTGTATGTGAAGGCATTGAGCCTGCAACTTCTCTCTTCCCAGTCCCTTAGCAATTCAATCGCCAATCTGGTGTTACCCGCCCTGCATAACCCCTTTGCGATTATCGCATAAGTGTTCTCATTAGGTTCGGGGCCTTTTCGAACCATATCATCGAGGAACCTCAACGCTTGATCAGTTTTGCCCTGAATAAAGAGACCATCAATCAGGGTGCTCGAAGTCACCGCATTGATGGGAAACCCAAGCTTCAAGATTCTACCCAGGACAGACAAACCCAAATCAAACCGCCTTAACCGGCAAAAACAATTCAGAGAAATCGTCAGAAAATGATTATCTTCAGTCCCCATCGAACGCAGCTGCTCAATCAAGCGGATCGCAGTCGAGTACTGCTTCATCCTCACTATAGCACCCAACAGTAGACTGAAATCCCTGGGGGAAGGCAAAGGGTTCGTCTTTATCATTTTACGGAAGCAACACAAGGCATCGCCGACACTCGTGAACCCACCACCACCGCAAGCTCTGCAATTCTTCCTCACGTAACTCAAGACCTGGTTCGGGTCGTCTAAATGAGAGTCGGGGATCGAACCAAGCCCCCGGCGACCGCGAAACGAGAAATGGAGATGAGGGTGACAGAGAACGGAAAGGGATGATGACTCGCCGGAGATCGCAGCCGGAGAAGGAAGACCAAGAACGAAGATGGAAGAAGGAGGGCATAGGCTTGTTGGCTTCATCAGTTGATGATGAATCTGAGAACTAAAGAAGAGCTTCCGCTTGTGTTTCTGTCAGAGCACGCCGGTCTCTACCAAGGCTGACTGTAGTAGATCAAAAAGCCTTCCTCGACTTAAGAAGTTTTGGATCCTAAAATCTTAAAATTAAAATTTGAGCAAACACCACCAACAACTTCAAATTATGTCACTTATGATAATTTTATTTTAAATTTTTTTATGCTACCATAAATTTTAAATTATGTTACATGGTTGTCAACCACATTTGTGACAATTTTACCCTAAACTTTTTATACTACAAAAAACCCCAAATTATATCACATGTCACAATTTTACCATAAATTTTTTTTTATCATCAAAAATCTCAAACTATATCATTTAGAACAAATTTACCTAAAATTTTTGGCTGAATGGCATTTTTGTCATTTTTTCTTTTCTTTTCTCTCTCGATATCCACATGTGCTTAGGTCAACAAGGGCGACCCTCGATGGCATCTGAGTCAAGCGAGGGCTACTCTCACTTGCCTTGGCAAGGGCAACCCTCGCCTGACTTAGGGCGAGGGCGAGTCAAGCAAGGGTGGCCCTCACTGGTGTCAGACAAGGGAAGCCCTTGCCGATGTCAGGTGAGGGCAACCCTCCCCTAACTCCGATGCCAACACCAACGAAGGAAAGAGGGAAAGAAAAAAAAATGAAAATGAAAAATGATGAAAATGCCATTTACTCAAAAAGTTTGGAGTAAATTTGTTCCAAGTGATATAGTTTGGGATTTTTGGGGCAAAAAAGAAGTTCAGGGTAAAATTGTCACAAGTAAACATAGTTTTGAGTTTTTTGTGGCACAAAAAAAAAGTTAAAGGGTAAAATTGTTACAGATGGCATAATTTAAGATTTTTTATGACATAAAAAAAATTCAAAGTAAAATTGTCACGGTGCAAAAGAAAAAATACTGCAAGTTGTTACATACACTTGCAGCCATGTTCCTTGGTCAGCAAGCTGTCCCTCAAACTTTGCTGTAAGAAGCAGAGAAAATAACCCAGACATGTAATCTGAGTTATTTTCTGAGTACCCAGGACGCCACACATATTTACCACTATCGATTCAAAGTGCCCATCACCGTGATCATATACCATCCACTTCCACCTGAGCATCTTCTTCGAAGAACTATGGTAAATAAGATATTGAAGGGATCAGATCATATTAGGAAAAGAAAATAGAAGAAAATCAGTCTCTCTCTCTCTCAAAGCACACATAACACCCCGGAAAAAAAAAAAATTGTTTTCTTTAGTTCCATTTTGAGTAAGAGGTCCATGATACTTGCGTATGATATCTGAATTGCATATAGTACACAGTAAAGTTATTGCTATTAACATCTAGTTAATTCAAGAACATCCCCACACCACTTGATCATTCGTATGATTTTCACCTTATTGATAATTTGAGTACCCATCTCATCACAAATATTCTCCAATATTGATTTAAAGTGCCCATCACCATCATCAAATATCATCCACTTCCACCTATGCATCTTCTTTGAAGTAACTATGATAAATTGGACATTGAAGGGATCAGATTGTGTAAGGGAAAGAGTGTAAAAGAAACTAGTATCTCTCTCTCAAAGCACTGGGGATCAGATCGTGTCAGGATATATCACATAACTTTTTAACCGCCTGAATTGCATTTTTTAAACACCCCCCCGAAAAAAAAATTTGTTTCTTTAGTTCCATTTTCAGGAAGAGTTCCATGCTGTTTCTGCCCAATGACTGAATTGCATGACTCTAGTACGTAATTAATTTATTGCTATTAACATCTATTTAATTCAAGAGCATCCTCACACTCTCTGTTTGATTATTATTAGACACAAGAAGCTCCAGCCGACGAGCACATGTACCAGTTAAATACAGAGATCTCTTACAGAACCTAGGTACACGAGAAACAAAATCCACCTTCTACCCCTCCAAAGCTTCATATAAAGCTGGCAAAAAAGTCTCCAGACCAAAAACTATACTTCTTTAATGGGAAAAGGGACTCACAAGATGATGTGTAGAAGAAAACTTGCCATTGATCTGGATTACTCTTCATCACATTTCAGCTGAAGATGTGAACACATCTCAGAGACAGTGGAAAGTTATGATAGATAAGGAGAAGTTCCATTTGTCATGAGATATTTGACCCACAACTCCATCATCGCTACATCTGCAGAAAAACCCCTTTCAACCATTTCACCAAGAAGTTGCGCTGCTCTTGTATTTTCATTATTTCTTAGCAGTCTTTGGATGATCGTGTTATAAGTGGCATCATCTGGAAAGCATCCCTTTCTTTCCATCTCCTTTAGCAGCTGACATGCTCCTTTGCACAATCCATGCATGACAATATTATACGTCTGCACATTAGGTTGCAAGCCTCAAGCATTCAAACAATCAAACAGCCCCTTAGCATCGTCAAGCTTTCTGGCATTACACATGCGATTTATTAGAATATTGTAAATCACAATGTCTGGGACAAATTTGAAATCTTCCATCTTTTGAAACAATATCATGGCCTTGTCAATCTGCTGCATTTTACACAAGCCATCCGGGAAAGCATGCAAGGTATTTAAATCATCAGGGCCTGACTTTGATGAAGTTGAATGGTGTCACTCAAGATGTCTGCGTGGTTTGGCATTCAGAATGTTCGTCAATGCAATCTTGTTCCCCCATCAGCAGATGCTTTGCCATAAATTCCTCGCGGTGCAAAGTAAAAGGTACTGCAAGTAGTTTTCATACACTTACAGCCATGTAGTCAGCAAGCTGTCCCTCAAACTTGGCCATTATTTGCATGTAAGGAGCGGAGAAAATAACCCAAATACGTGATCGACCTGCGATGATATTCTGGGTACCCAGTTCACCACAAATATCTACTGCTATTGATTCAAAGTGCCCAGCACCATGATCACACACCATCCACTTCCACATATGCATCTTCTCTGAAGTAACTGGCAAATAGGACATTGAAGGGGAACAGATTGTGTTAGGAAAAGAGTATACAAGAAAACTCTCTAAAAGCGCACATAACAACCTAATGAGGATTTGTCACACAATTTGTTGACCACCCCAAAAAACAGTCGTTTTCTTTAGTTCTACATTGAGGAAGAGTTTGATGATAATTGTGCATAACGTCTGAATTGCATAACTTTAGTACATAGAAAAGTTATTGCTATTAATCTCTACATGAATCAAGAGCATCCTCCCACCGCTTGATCATTTTTATGACTTTTAACCTGTTTGATAAACATTAGGCACCCACAAGCACTAATTGAAAAGTACCTGTACCAAAGTATACGAGAAACAAAACCCACCTGCCACCCCTCCAAAAGTCTTATAATGAAGCTAGCGAAAAAAATCTCCCAGAATTAATACAACTTCATTAACAGGACATGGGACTTGAGGAGGTGATGTGTGGCAGAAAACCTGTCATCAATCTGGTTTACTCTTCATCAAATTTCAGCTGAAAATGTGAACACATCTCAAAGACAATAGAGAGTTCAACTACAAAATGAAGGAGCTCCATTTGTCAAAAGATATTTAACCCACAACTCCATTGTCGTTATATTAGCAGAAAAACCCCTTTCAACCATTTTGCCAACAAGTTGCGCTGCTCTTGTATTTTCGTTATCTCTTAGTAGTCCTTGGATGATTGTGTTATAAGTGACACCATCTGGAAAGCATCCATTTCCTTCCATCTCCTTTAGCAGCTGATATGCTTCCTCCGTGCATCCTTCTTTGCACAATCCACGCATGATGATATTATACGTGCACACGTCAGGATGCAAGCCTCGAGCATGCAAACAATCAAACAGCCCCTTAGCATCGTCAAGCTTTCCGGCATTACACATGCCATGTATTAAGATATTGTAAGCCACAATGTCAGGGACGAATTTGGAATTTTCCATCTTTCGAAGCAATATCATGGCCTTGTCAATCTGCTGCATTTTACACAAGCCATCAAGTAAAGCACTCAAGGTATAATGATTTGGAGATAGATTGCGGGACTGCATCTCGTTAATTAGCTCAGCCGCACCTTCAAGGTTCCCAACCTGGCAAAATCCATTCACGAGAGTGCTGTATGTTATGACATCAGGAATCAGGCCCCTTTGAAGCATTTCTTGGAAAAGCATCTTTGACTTGTCAACTCTTTTTGCTTTGCAGTATCCGTTAATCAACGTGCTATAACAGGCGACATCAGGTGAGCAGCCTCTTTCAACCATCAAATTAAGCACTTCCATAGCATCCTTCATTCTATTTTGCAAACAATAACCATTCATCAATGTATTATACACAAAACTAGAAGGCACTATACCTAATTGAATCATCTGGTCAACTATGGCCTCTGCCTGTACAAGCATTCCCTCTTTACAATGTGCATCCACAAGAATATTGAAGGTTCGGTCATCCGGCATTACTCTTCTTTGGACCATATGACTCAGCAGTCTTCGGGCCTCTTTCAATTGGCCGGAATTGCACACTCCTTGAATGATGGAGGTATAAGTAATGACATCCGGTTCAATTCCTGCATTCATCATCTTCTCGAACAAGACCGTAGCATCTTTCCATTGGCCTCTGTTGCATAAGCAATGAACTAATGAGCTGTAAGTGAATAAGTCGGGTTGGATGCCTTGGCTAGTCATCCGTTTCAACAATACAAGAGCATCTTTCAGCTGGCCTACATTGCACAGACCATGGATCAAGGTGGTATAGATAACAACATTTGGTTTGAAACCTTTCCGACTCATATTTTCATGGAGTCTCAACGCCTCTGTGATGAATCCCTTCTTGCAAAGACTATCTATTATTATGCCGTATGTGAATGAATTGATGGTGCAGCTTCTCTCTTCCCAGTCCCTAAGCAATTCAATCGCCAATCTGGTGTTACCCGCCCTGCATAAACCCTTCGCAACTATCGCATACGTGGTCTCATTAGGTTCGGGGCCATTTTGTCCCATATCATCGAGGAACCTCAACGCTTGATCAGTTTTTCCCTGAATAAAGAGACCATCAATCAGGGTGCTCGATGTCACCACAGTGATGGGAAACCCAAGCTTCAAGATTCTACCCAAAATAGACAAACCCAAATCAGCCCGCTGTAACCGGCAAAAGCAATTCAGGGAAATCGTCAGCCAAAAATGATTATCTTCAATCCCTAACGAATGCAGCTGCTCAATCAAGCGGATCGCAGTCGAGTACTGCTTCATCCTCACTAGAGCACCCAACAGAAGACTAAAATCCCTGGCGGAAGGCAAAGGGTTCATCTGTATCATTTTACCGAAGCAACATAAGGCATCGCCGACACTCGTAATCCCATCACCACCAACACCACCACCAGCTCTGCAATTTGTCCTCACGTAACTCAAGAGCTGGTTCGGGTCGTGGAAATTACGGTTAGGCATCGAACAAAACCTCAGACGACCACTGTAGATCGCAGGTGGAGCAGGAGGAAGAAGGAGGAGGAAGACGGAGGAAGCACGGCAGAGACTCGTTGGCTTCATCATCTTCTGATGATGATGATGAATCTGAAAAACTGGAATAGCTTTCGCTTAGGCGTTCTCCCTCTCACGAAGCACGCCACACTCCCTATCAAGGCGACAGCAGTTGAGTCCAATATGAAATTTTCATACCATGAAGGCAAAATTCCAAATAATAATACTTATTTTTTGAAATAAAAATCTAAACTTCATTCGTTTCATAAAAAAATCTTATCATTGTTTTTAAAATAACGATAAGGAAAAATTTCAAAAAAGACCCGAAATAAAGTTTCTATTTTCTCAAATAACGACCCAAAGCCAATCAATTTGTTATCAAATAAGGACCAAGTAGTTTAAACCAATTTCAAATAAGGACTCAAATCGCGGCAGCCTAAATGTTTCGACCTAAGCGTGCGCAAGCATTTAGGTAGTCGAGAATAAGAGCAATTTTGTCAAAAAAATTGATAGAATTTAACAAATCCTAAAAACAAAACCCCCAAACTCTTCACGTTCTCACATTTTCTTCTTCTCCGTTCACGTTGTAGAGCCTGTCGCGGTTGGCGAAACTAAGCTCACACGTCGTGAAGGCCAATCTCGTCGCTGCCGACGACACCACGGTGCAGCTCAGTATCATCACAAGGAGAAGAAGAAGTGGCGGCGGCGTTGCCAACAGCGAGCCGTCGCCGCCGCGACGAATCGTCTCCATTGCCTCAAGGCAGAGAGATCTTCGGGCGAGCTCAACCGCTCGATTCCGTCATGAGAGTTTCGCAGAGGATCGTAAGAGAGGAAACCCTGAGAGCCAAGAGAGTGAGGTGAAATGCGAATCCATTTCCATGGACCCAATCAAGAGATACAAAACATCTCGATCTCAAGGACCCACATCTTGGGCACAATGCGAATCCACTTCCATGGAGAGGGAGAGGGGCAAGCGAGGGGGTGATGGCACATACCTTTAGAACTCGAGGAGTAAAAGGATCTTGCTCCATTAACAAATAATTTGGATTTTTCGAGTAAGAGGGGACAAAGAGCCTAGAAGATGAAGTGCAAAAGAAGAGTGTGAAGAGTTTGGGGCTTTTATTTTTAGAATTTGTTAATTTCTATCAATTTTTTTTGACAAAATTACCCTTATTCTGGACACTAGAAATGTCACACGCTCACCGGCCGGCGAACATTTAGCTGCCCAGTGATTTGAGGTTCTTATTTGAGATTGATTTAGCCACATCGGGTCCTCATTTGAGACAATGGCCACTTTGGATCCTTATTTGAGAAAATATGTTCATTTTGAGTCCTTTTTTTTAAATTTTCCCTAATGATAATATTTTTCGGTATTCAGTTGAAATCTAATATTAAAATGAAAAATATTTTTTATTGTTTGATATCTTATTTGATTTTTCATTACATACTTTTTTTGATGATTTTTTATTTTACTTTTATTTTATTATTACTGTTCTTTTTTAGTATATTTTATTTAAAATTCGAATTTTTAATTATTTTTATTTTCATTTTCTTCTTTTCTTCTTTTCTTTCCTATTGTTTTTTATATTCTTACTTTTGCGTTTCCTAGGCCGGTGAGCGCTGCCACAGCGATGATTAACTAGTGCCTCCATCTCAAGACACTTAAATCGGCTACACTCAAGCATCGCCAAGATGACAGTGAGGCTCTGGCCTCACATGTTAGTGACGCCCAAGTATCTCTAAAGGTCGCAAGGCTCCAGCCTCATCAAATCAACAATGATCGAGCATTGTTAGACAGCGGTGAGGCTCAAGCATTGCCGATCAATGATGCCCAAGAGTCGCCAAAGTTCACGAGGCTCAAGCGTTGTTGAGCTAGCGGTGCTTAAGCGTCATAGAGCTAGCGGTGCTTAAGCATCACTCATCTGTGAGGCTCAAGCCTCACCGTTGTTTGACAATGCTCAGGTCTCATTAGATTGGTGAGTCACGAGCTCACTCGTGAGCTTGGCTCACTTATGGCCGATCGCCAACCATCACATGATCGAATAAGAAGAAGAGCAAAAAGAAAGAGAAAAATAAAAATAAAAATGATTTTAATGAAAAATAACAAAAAATTCAAATTTTAAAAAAATCAGTTTAAAAAAATAAAAAGGAAAAAGTGGGTGGGGACTAGTAGAGGGTGTGAGATAAAAGAAAAGGAATATGAAAAATGTTTTCCTCAACTTGCAAAGTGAAAAACATTTTCCCCAATTTAGAGAATTTTTTCTCTTCATTAAAAAGGTTTTCCCCTAATCAATACATTTTCCATTAAACAAATGCCAGAAAATCTAAAAAATATTTTCCTTAAAGTTATTTTTTGTAAAATGAATGGAGCCATAAAGTGAACTTTATTTCAAATAAGGAATTATATCAGTCTCAAAAAAAGATGAAGTGGTTATGGCTATTTTAAATAAAGGCTTAGCCTCTTTTGTTGGAAAAAGATTCTTCAACCGATCAAAGGTCCAAACATAATTTAATTTTAATTTTAATTTTAATTATATTCAAACTTAAAAAATTTTAAAAAGGGGGAACACACAGGCAAGACGACTCCCACCCACTTGTGACCACTGTCTCATCCTTATTTGAAACTAATACGGTCCCTTCAGGCCTATATTTGAAACATTATCCACTTCATGCCTTTATTTAAGATAATGAGAACACTTTGGGTTCTTATTTAAAAAATGTTCACTTCATGACTTTATTTAAGAAAATAAAAGCATTTTAGGGTTTTATTTGAAATTTTCCCTATTATGAAGCAAAGTCGTAGCAAGAGATTGTCAATTTTGGTCCGGGGTAATCTTTTTTTTTTTTTTTTTTTTTTTTTTTAATTTGATGATTACTTTTGTTATTTGGATCTTGTTTTGTTTTGAAATTATAAGGGATTTATCTTGATTTACAAATTGGATTCTCTCTTTTATTTTTGTAAAAATGATTGAAACATTACTTTGACGAAAAAAATCAAATTGACACACTTTAAAGAAATCTTTTTTTTCTTTTTTTTTTTTAAGCTTTTAGAAGAGTTTCAAAATAAGCATAATAACCCAACAAGAATCACCAACCCTAACAATAAATTTTAAGAAAGGGATGGCCTTATTGTTCATATTGAAAAAAAAAAAAATATTATATATATTTATTATTTTGATTGATCTTATTCTACTCTTACTCTAATGCTAATTTATATATATTGATTGATCCTACTTTACTTATACTCTTTACTTTTATTCTACCTCTTCGTCAAAACTCAATCCTGAAATTAAATCGTCTTCATCTCAATTCCTCTGAAAAGATGGGATTCGAACCCCAATCTTTCATGTAAAAAGGGTAGCCACTAGGGCAAATTTCAATAATTAAATAATAATTCATATTGATTGAAAAAGCCGCCAATGAAAAATAACTTCATTGTCAACGGTAATTTATATTCAAATATTTTTATAAATGATAAAAATAATATTTTATTTATTCAATTTTACAAATGATACAATCAATGATTTTTATATAAATATCTCTCTCTGCGTGCGGGCACAAGAGGGCACTAGTATCCACCAGCATCCCCTTCGCCTGTCTCGGACAACACCAAAAACAATCCTTCTCGCTCTTCTGCACACTTCAGCAGGAGAAGCTTCAAGTTGCCTCCTCCTTTCTGCTGTCAATAATAGCAACAATCTTCGACCAAAAATAAAAATAATAGCAAGAATCATTGTCCCAATTTCTGCAGAACTTCGATTTGATCATTTTGCTTGACAAGTCCCTTCTTCTGAGTTCAGTTGATCATGTCGGCCACAATATCCATACGTAGACTAAGAACATTTTCAATAAATTGGGGATAAAAATTTCTGTGTGCGAAAATAAGAGATGGTTTTCTCTTTTATCCAACTACCTCCTTTTTCACATCCATGATAACTTGCTTTAAGGAGAGCGATGCTTTCACACATGACTTGTCTCTCCAAAAATAACTTCAAAGAACATGGATCCGGCTTTTGAGTTGATCAATTCTGGGTGGCCCCGATCCGATAACCAACAGACCTGGATTTAAGGACACCACACAAAGCAAAAAGTAGCACAACGGGGATGAATAGCGGTGGTACTTACCAACTGCTTCCACTAGCAAGATGCACTAAATGAGGGAACAAAGAAAAGACAGATTTTCTACAATGCAGCGTCCCATCAAAGGGTCATAGAATAATTTAGGACATCAGAGGCTAGTTCCACATTTTTGGGACGGTCAAAAAATTACCGATCCTCACTTTATATGTTATTTTCAAAGCACGTGCATAACATTCTAACCAGGATCTATGACAATTTTTTTGATGGTGCATAACGTCGAAATTGCATCACTTTAGTACATAGTAAACTTATGGCTATTAGTATCTATTTAATTCAAGCACATCCTTGCACAGCTTGATCTTTGCATGAATTGCAACCGTTTGATAAATACTAGGCCCAGAAGCACTAACTGATGAGTACCTGTGCCAGTAAATACAGAGACTTCTTACAGAACCTAGGTATACGACAAACAAAATTCACCTTCCGCCCTCCAAAAGCCTTGGAATGGAGCAAGAGAAAACATCTCCCTGACTAAAAACAATTTCATTAATGGGACATGGGACTAAATGAGATGACGTGTGGAAGAAAACTTGCCGTCAATCTGGTTGACTCTTCATCACATTTCAGCTGAAAAGGTGGACAGATTTCAGAGACAATGGAGAGTTTGACTGGGAAGAAGGAGAAGTGGTTCCATTCGTCACGAGATACTTAACCCACAACTCCATCGTCCCTACATTTGCAGAAAAACCCCTTTCAACCATTTCTCCAACAACTTGTGCTGCTCTCATATTTTCTTTATTTCTTAGAAGCCCTTGGATTATTGTGTTATAAGTGACACCATTTGGAAAGCATCCACTTCCTTCCATCTCCTTTAGCAGCTGATATGCTTCTTCCGTGCGTCGTCTTTTGCACAATCCATGCATGACAACACTATACATCCACACGTTAGGTTGCAAGCCTCGAGTGTGCAAACAATTTAACAGCCCCTGAGCATCATCGAGCTTTCCGGCATTACACAAGCCATTTATTAGAATAGTGTAAGTCACAACATTAGGAAGAAATTTTAAATCTTCCATCTTTTGAAGCAATATCATGGCCCTGTCAATCTGCTGCATTTTACACAAGCCATCCAGCAAAGAATTCAATGTATAATGATCTAGAGAGAGATCACGAGATTGCATCTCAATAATTAGCTCCTCTACGGCTTGAAGGTTCCCAACCTGGCAAAATCCATTTACAAGACTGTTGTATGTGATGACATTAGGAATCAAGCCCCTTTCAAGCATTTCTTGGAAAAGCATCTTTGATTTGTCAACTCTTTTCACTTTGCAGTATCCATTGATCAACGTGTTATAACTAACAACATCAGGTGGGCAGCCTCTTTCAACCATCAAATTAAGCACTCCCATAGCATCTTTCATTCTATTTTGCAAACAATAACCATTCATCAATGTATTATAAATGAAACTAGAAGGCACTTGACCTAATTGAATCATCTGGTCCACTATGGCCTCTGCCTCTGCAAGCATTCCTCTCTTTACAATGTGCATCCACCAGAATAGTGAAGGTTTGAGCATGCGGCATTACTCTGCTTTGCACCATATGACTCAGCATTCTTCGAGTCTCTTTCAACTGGCCGGAGTTGCACACTCCTTGAATGACGGAGTTATAAGTGACAACGTTCGGTTCAATTCCTGCCTTCATCATCTTCTCCAACAAGACCATAGCATCTTTCCATTGGCCTAGGTTGCATAGGCAATGAACCAATGAGCTGTAAGTGAATACATCGGGTTCAATGCCTCTGCTTGTCATCTCTTTCAACAATTCGAGAGCATCTTCCAGCTGGCCTACATTGCACAGACCGTGGATCAAGGAGGTATAAGTAACAACATTTGGTTTGATACCTGTCCTACTCATATTGCCGTGGAGTCTTAAGGCCTCTGTGATCAATCCCTCCTTGCAAAGACTATCAATTACTATGCCGTATGTGAAGGAATCGATGGTGCAGCTTCTCTCTTCCCAGTCCCTCAGCAATTCAATCGCCAATCTGGTTTTACCTGCCCTGCATAATCCTTTCGTGATTATCGCATACGTCCTCTCATTAGGTTCGGGGCCTTGTCGTCCCATATCATCGAGGAACCTCAACGCTCGATCAGCTTTGCCCTCAATAAAGAGACCATCAATCAGGGTGTTGAATGGCACCACATCGATGGGAAACCCAAGCTTGAAGATTCTGCCCAGGATAGACAAACCCAAATCGACCCGCTTTAACCGGCAGAAGCAATTCATCCAAATAGTGAGCAAGGCCACGTCATCCTCCATCCCCAAAGAATGCAGCTGCTCAATCAAGCGGATCGCAGTCGAGTACTGCTTCATCCTCACTACAGCACCCAACAGCAGACTGAAATCCCTGGCGGAAGAAGGCAGAGGGTCCACCTTCATCATTTTACCGAAGCAACACAAGGCATCGCCGACACTCGTGAACCCACCACCGCCAGCTCTGCAATTCTTCCTCACGTAACTCGAGATCCGGTTCGGGTCGTGAAAATGAGGGTTAGGGCTCGAGCAGAACCTCCGACGACCGCTGGAGGCCGCAGACGGAGAACGAAGAAGGAGAAGGAGGAAGACGGAAGCACCACGGAGAGCCGTGCGCTTCATCAGCAGATGATGATGATGAATCTGAGAACTGAAGAAGAGCTTTTCTGCTTATGAATTTAAAGACATAATGGAGGAGATACATGAAAATCAATTGAATCGTGAAAGGATAACGATCCAAATGGAGGTGGTGAACTTTCGTATCGCAGGCAATGCCCGGCTCCCAACTATTTATTTGTTCAATTAGGTTGGGTTAATACCCTCAAAACCCAACCAAAAACCCCCCCCCCCCCCCTTTTTCTTATAATATTTATGATAAATTTATTTCAACTTAATTTTTAATTACCAAAAATTCCAAATTAATACACATTTAATAAATTTATTATTTGTTTATTTCCATTAAAACTTACAGTCAAATTACTGAGTTAGCATAATAGTTGATTAACGTACTAGCTTGGGATTTTACTCTTCATTTGTTATAGTTATAATAGTTTTATGATTTTTTGTGATATTAATTTAATTTAATGAAAAATATATTTGTCATAAATGTACCAATTATAAATTTTTGGGATAAATTTATCATTAGTATACCGGTTTAGGATTTTTTATATTCATTTAGGATAAATTTGTCATATGTACATCAATTTAGGGGTTTTGATGGTCAAAAAATTAATTTAAGATAAATTCATTACACGTGTGTACCAATTTAGAGTTTTTAGGATATTAATCCTTTTTTTAAATATCCAATACTCTCCGCACAATTGCGTGCTAATGAAATTTACTATGATGGACGCCCAATATACATATTTGAAATTGCAAGGATTTATACGCATTCCTTTGTCCTATTTATCTTAAATAAGCAAATTGGTCCTTATTCAATCACTTTTAAGTAGACTTTTTCATTCGACCCAAATTCGATATGGTGATTTCAAGTCATCTCACAAAATTTGTATGGAAACAATGAGGAAAGCCCTTAGTAAGAAGTATGGACACTGAATTTTTACTTAAAAATCCAATGCGGCCTGTGACTAATAGATGTTTTTTAAAACAGTTTTATAAATAAAGCCATCATTCATAAAGTTTTGGCAATAAATTGATCATTTATAAAAATTTTATTCTATAAGCTTTAATATTAGAAATTTGACAAAATGGCAGAGTAAGCTTAAAGCAAATATTCTAATTTTGCCCCATATCTTTCTTTCTTTCAACGGACTCAAAAGCAAAATCATAGAGCAAGTATCCTCTCCAAGAAATTTCACCAAAATCACAAAGATCTATTTGTCTTCTTCCAAAGAGAAAAAAAGAGAAGGGGAAGTAAGTAAAATTTTCTTCACCGCTACTCTACGCATTCGTCTCTTCTCTAACCTTGCTCTGTTTTGAACAACAAAGCTTGGAGCCTTTTGGAAATGCAACACTTCACTTTGAAGTCCGAGTGTTAGAGATATATTTAGTGAATTTTGCATTTTTTTTTTCGTTTAATAGTGATTGATATTTTTGCTATTTTCTATAGTCATCCTTTAAAGTTTCTAGATAGATTGTATATTTTTTTGATCGCATGAAATACTACATCTCTATTTCATCATAATTCCCAATGTAATATTAAAACCTCATTGTTATACAAGGAAGCTTTTAATCGAGTAGTTTTATGATAACGCTAGCTGCTTGGGTTGCATTTCTCCATGGCATTGGTGATGATGCTAGCCGTACCGGCTACATTTCTTTGTTAGTCCGCAAGCCTTCCATAGGTGTCCGACATTCTTCCGCTTATCGTTTTGGAAAAGGAACACCATCACCAAACTCGGCACCCCTCAAATGGATTTTTGCCGTTAACAGCCACCTTCCCCGTGCCGTTAACAGCCGCCGTCCTCTATTCGAGATAGACCCTAGCAAGCGCATTGCCTTTCGTCATGTTACGCATGAAATCCGCGTGCTACACGCTTTGCATCGGAAAATTGACGTCATCACATCACGTGCCAAGCACGTGACTTGTGGCGGACCGTCAGCATTGATATCATTGACACGTCATCTCCATCATGTTAGTTTTTTAGCCACGTCATCAGTCCACGCCCACGACCATTGATCGATAGTTGACTCTTGACTCTGTTGACCAATCACTAATCCGTTCAATCAAACTGACCTGCTGCTTTTAGGATTGTTTCTGACCGGTTCGACCGATTTTAGACATGTTCATGGCCATCTTATATCAATCACGAAGGTATTTTGATGTGCTAAGTCCATTTTGACCTTATTGTCTGCATATCTGATTTCCTGATATCAATTTCTTCACATACTTCATACAAATTGCTGTGTTTTATCTGGTAGAGTGCATTTGATGGACAAATTTTGTAAGCATTGTCACCGACGTGGCATCCAATTACTGTCGACATCGGACTAAAAAATCAACCCCGAGGTCAAAGTTCACGTGCACATCCATCCGCCACGGCTACTACCATAGAGGCTTCTCCCAATGGATTATTTGTTACTCTCTCCGTAGAGGAGAGGGCATTTGTTCCATTCTTCGGCTACTTCTACCTTCTTTGTCCCTTCTGCTACGTTGTGGCTTTAGGTACTTCTGATTCGTGGTTTTGCTCTGTTTGCTGCAATCGTATGATTTCACAAATTCTAATTTATTTCGGTCAAAAACATTCACTTCAGATTGGGCTCTGTTTTGCTCCTCCATGTCCCTGCCCCTCAATTCTCTCCCTTCCCACCTGCACTTAGGAGACTCCATCGCCCTTCCCCTGTCTCAGACAACACCGCCACCATCCCTCCCACTCTCTGCACACTTCAGCAGGAGGGCTTCAAGTTGCCTCCTCCCTTCTTCAGTCAACAATAGCAAGAATCATCGTCCCAACCTCCCTCCCCTCCTTGTTCTATTTGCAGAACTTCAATTTGATCATTTAGCTTAACAAGTCCCTTCTTCTGAGTTCAATTGATCACATTGGCCACGATATCCACATGCAGACTATGCTATCGTAAGGGAAACACGCATAAACAAACTAAAAGATGTGTTCCCAGGTCAGTAATTCAAACAGATGCCAATGGCAAGGAATGTTGCTCCATGGAGAGCCAACCCTGTTGATCAGGAAAATAATTCAATTGATGCAGCAGAAAAGAGAAGACAATGGAAAGTAAAATCATCCAGGCCTGACTTTGAAGTTGAATGGTGTCGCTCGAGATGTCTACATGATTCAGCATTCGGAATATCCGTCGACGGCATTCATGTTCCCCCATCAGCAGATGCTTTTCTGAGATTTCCTCGCAGTGCAAAGTAAAAGGTACCTCAAGTAATTTTCATACACTTGCAGCCATGATCCATAGTCAGCAAGCTGTCCCTTGAACTTGGCCATTATTTGCATGAAAGAAAGAGAGCAAATAACCCAAACACATGGTCGACCTGCGATGATAATCTGAGCTCCCAGCTCACCACTAATATTCTCCACTACTGATTCAAAGAGTTCATCACCATGATCAAATACCATCCACTTCCACATATGCATATCCTTTTAAGTAACTATGGCAAATGGGACATCAAAGGGAACAGATTGTATTAGGAAAAGAGTATACAGGAAAACTAGAATCTCTCTCTCAAAGCACATACATAGCAGCAAACTCAGGATTTGTGACACAATTTGTTGACCACCCCAGACAACAATTGTTTTCTTTATTTCCATATTGAGGAACAGTTCCATTATAATTGTGCGTAATGTCTGAATTGCATAACTTTAGTACATAGAAAAGTTATCGCTAGTAACATCCATATGAATTGAGAGCATCCTCACACTGCTTGAACATTTGGATGAATTCCACCCGTTTGATAAACATTAGGCACCAAAAGCACTAACTGTTGACTACATGTACCAGTTAAAAAAACAGAGATTTTTACAAAACCTAGGTATACGAGAAACAAAATCCACCTTATATACTCCTCCAAAAGCCTAACAATGATGCAGGAGAAAAAAACCTCCCAGACTTAAAACTACTTAATCAATGGGACAAGCGACTCAAGGAGGTTATGCATGGAATAAAACTCACCTTTAATCTGGATTACTGTTCATTGCAGTCAAGATGAAAAAGTGGACAGATCTCAGAGACAATGGAGAGCTAGAAGAGGAAGAAGTTCCATTCGTCACAAGATATTTAACCCACAACTCCATCGTTGCTACATCTGCAGAAAATCCCCTTTCAACCATCTCACCGACAAGTTGCGCTGCTCATTTGGAAGGCATCCGTTTCCTTGCATCTCCTTTAGCAGTTGATATGCTTCCTCCATGCGTCCTCCTTTGCACAATCCACGCATGAAAATACTATACGTCTGCACATTAGGTTGCAACCCTCGAGCAGGCAAACAATCAAACAGCCCCTTTGCATCGTCAAGCTTTCCAGCATTACACATGCCATTTATTAGAATATTGTAAGTCACAATGTTAGGGACGACTTTGGAATCTTCCATCTTTTGAAGCAATGTCATGCCCTTGTCAATCTGCTGCACTCTACACAAGCCATCCAGGAAAGAATTCAAGGTATAATGATCTGGCAATAGATCACGAGATTGCATCTTATTAATTAGCTCCTCTGCGGCTTGAAGGTTCCCAACCTGGCAAAATCCGTTTACAAGAGTGTTGTATGTGATGACATCAGGAATCAGGCCCCTTTGAAGCATTTCTTGGAAAAGCATCTTTGGCTTGTCGAGTCTTTTCGCTTTGCAGTATCCATTAATCAACGTGTTATAAGTATTAACATCAGGTGAGCAGCCTCTTTCAACCATCAAATTGAGCACTTCCATAGCATCTTTCATCCTATTTTGCAAACAATAACCATTAATCAATTTACTATAAATGAAACTATTTGGCATTTTACCTAATTGAATCATCTGGTCGACTATGGCCTCTGCCTCTTCAAGCAATCCCTCTTTACAATGTGCATCCACCAGGATACCAAAGGTTAGAACGTTAGGCATGACTCTGCTTTGCACCATATGACTCAGCAGTCCTCGAGCCTCTTTCAATTGGCCGAAATTGCAAACTCCTTGAATGACGGAGGTATAAGTAACAACGTTCGGCTCGATTCCTGCCTTGATCATATTCTCCAACAAGACCGTAGCATCTTTCCACTGGCCTAGGTTGCATAAGCAATGAACCAAGGAGTTATAAGTGAACATGTCGGGTTGGATGCCTCCGCTTGTCATCTCTTTCAACAATACGAGAGCATCTTCCATCTGGCCTACATCGCACAGACCGTGGATCAAGGAGTTATAAGTAACAACATTTGGTTTGATACCCCTCCTACTCATACTTCCGTGGAGCCTCAACGCCTCTGTGATCAATCCCTCCTTGCAAAGACTATCAATTACTATGTTGTATGTGTAGGCATTAAGCCTGCAACGTCTCTCTTCCCAGCCCCTCAGCAATTCAATCGTCAATCTGGTGTTACCCGCCCCGCATAACCCCTTGGCGATTATCGCACACGTGGTCTCATCAGGTTCGGGGCCGTTTCGAACCATATCATCGAGGAACCTCAACGCTTGATCAGTTTTGCCCATTATAAAGAGACCATCAATCAGGGTGCTCGACGTCACCACATCGATGGGAAACCCAAGCTTCAAGATTCTACCCACGATAGACAAACCCAGATCGACCCGCTTTAACCGGCAGAAGCAATTCAACGAAATATTCAGCCAGAAATGATTATCTCCAACCCCCAACGAACGCAGCTGCTCAGCCAGGCGGATGGCAGTCGGGTACTGCTTCATCCTCACTACAGCACCCAACAGCAGACTGAAATCCCCCGGGGAAGGCAAAGGCTCCGTCTTCACCATCGCGCCGAAGCAACGCAGGGCATCGCCGACGCTCAAGAACACGCCGCCACCTCTGCAAATTTTCCTCACGCGACTCGTGGGCAAGCTCGGGTCGTCTGATTCAGGAGGGGCGGGGATCGAACAGAACCTCCGACGACGCCTGGAGATCGCGGCTGGCGCACGAAGAAGAAGGAGGAGGAAGACGGAAGAAGCAGGGCGGAGACTCGCCGGCTTCATCGCTCTTGGGTCTCTCTCTCACGAAGCACGCCGGTCTCTCCCAAGGCGACGCTGATAGCTCAAAAATGAAAAATAGATAAATGATATATGCGTACTCACACTTTGCATTGGCTTAACTTATGAGACCCACTTTGACTGCATTTGGTTAGCAAGAACTTGATATAATATCATATCTTATATTTATAGGATGCCTGTTTAAACAAAGGATAAAATCAGATATAAAAATTGAAAAATGATGTATACGTTCATATTATTTTTACTTAAAATATATCAAAATATCACGGAGATATATGAAATTCAATTAAATCTAGACGTGGCTTTATCATTGAAAATATGTCAAATAGGGTCCTTCTTTTAATGTAAAAAGGAAAATTTCAAATAAAAGTTTAAAATAAGGTCATTGCCTCAAAATATAACTCGAAATTGACAATTTTTTTTTTAATAAAAGCATAAAGTGATAAAGGTATGAAGTTGTTTTGTTGGTTTGTAAGGTCCTGTTTGGTAACCGGCCAAAAAGTAAAAATTTATGTCCTTTTGTTCTCGGGAGTAGGTTTGGAATAGAAATCCATTTGTTAAAATTTTTGTTCCTAGGAACAAATTCAAATAAATTTGGAACGGAATCAAGAATAGAAAAAAAATTACTTCTTTGTTCCTAGAAACATTCCAGAATCAGCTCAATTTTTTTTAATTTCTCTCCTCCTTCTTTTTTTTCTTCTTCTTCCTTTTAACTGGTCGCCAGCCTCGGCCATGGCCAGCAACCGGCCAGACTAGGGCCGACGCCCTCGCTGGCCCTCGGCGACATCAAGCACGGCGCAGCACAAGCCTCACCATGGATGGGCAAGGTCTCTGGCTGAGGTCGAGCTTGCCCAGCTCGCAACCTAGCCTTGCCGTGGCTTGGCGATGCTCCGAGGAGGGCGCCAGCCACCGGCAATTAAGGAAGAAGAAGATGAAAAGGGAAAGAAAAAAAATAAAATTATATTTAAATCATTAAAAAATTAAAAGAAAATATTTTAGATTAGAAATTTTTAAGTTTCACCAAACGCGTTTCTATTTCGGGAATAAAAATTTTGGCCAATTACCAAACGCCTTCAAATGCTTAGAAATTATTCCCAGGAGCAAAATAAAAAAGAATTATTTCTAAGCAGAAAATGTTCCCAAGTATAGAATTGTTACCATGCGCGCCCTAAGCATACATGTTGCCTGACTTTTCCAGCCACCTAGTGCGGAGCAGGGGTACTTTTGTCCAAAAACATTTCGCGTAAAAAATTAAAATTCCCCCCAAATTCCCAAGTTGGCTCTTCGATTTTCGATCCTCTATTGATTTTCCTCCACTCTTCCATTTTCAAGCCATCCTTCTCCGACGAATGCATTGTTGCGACCTTCTCTGAGTGAACCTTAATGAATTACTAGGTGAGTACAAACGATCGCTTATTAAAGAAATGGTAATGTTGTACCAATCGTAGTTTGGGGTCTCAATTTGAACAAATAATGTATTTTTACCTTTTGGAGCCAATATTAATCGATTATGGGTTGATTAGACACCAAGTAAGAATTTTACTTATGTGAACCAATTATTCATAATTGTGAGAACTTAATTACATCGGATTAGTATTTATTTCAAAAATATTTTGCATGCAATATTTGTTGATTCTAATAATAAACGACGTGTAGACTCCTAAAGTGCCAAAACTTGACACGAGTAAACACTTAAGTGTTAAAAGTTTGGAAAAGTACATTTAAGTGTCAAGATCAGAGCAAAAAAATTAGTTAAGTGCCAATGACGAAAAAATCTGGTCAAAATGCTAATGTGGCACTTTTCCGGCGAGTTGAGATAGAAACAACATTGTTTTGGATGCTGACATGGCTAAATAAGCTCAAAATGACATCGTTTTGAGCACTAATGTGTGGCTAGATCAGCCCAAAACGACGATATTTTAATCTTAATTAGATTTTTATATAAATATTAAGTAAATTATATTAAAAACGATTTTTTTTTTTTAAAAAAAAAAAAAAAAAAAGCAAAGGACAGGCGGGAGGGGCTCTTCGCTTGTGGCCGCCACCCCATCGCCAGTAGGGCGGTAGCGCTAACCATGAGGGTCGTCGGTGCCTAGGCAAGGGCAAGTGACCCTCACTAACCAAAAGTGAGGGCTAAGGGTCATCGACCTGCGACCAGGCGTCGGCAACCCTCGTTGTCCATTGCCACTCCCCCACCAACAATGGGGCAACGGCCATAGGCAGGGGAGGCTCCCTAACCCGTGTTGCTACTCCCTTTTCTTAAAATTTTAATTTTTAATTTTAATATTATTTAATTAATATTTATATTAAAAATTAAACTTAGATCAAAATGGCGTCGATTTTTGTGAAAGTATGCTGATGTGGAATTCTGGCGAGCCACATAGATATTAGAAATTATTAAAATAAGTTACATCGGATTTTTGATAGCCTTCGTTGGAGTTGGCATTTAAGTGATAATATTTTTTTTAAAAAAAAAGTAGCACTTAAGTGTACTTTCATAACTTTTGGCACTTAAATATCCTTTCGTGCCAAGTTTTGGCACTTGAGTTATTCTTTTCCCAATAAAAAACCACTGACATGTGAGGAATAATCATATGAGTCCACAAGTAATAATGCAACACCCAATAATCAAAATTGTAAATAAGTTACTGCTAAAATTAAAGATTCTGGAATGCATGAGCAAGTAGACGTGAAACCCTATTTATTGTCCATTGAAACAAGGATCCCGTAAACTTAGACTCGAAAGGGAGATATGCAAATGATATATACAAAATCATATGAAATTCACGAATCTTATGCATGAATCAATGATTAATTATTCTGCAATCTATGTTAATTTTTGTATTTTATCATTCAATTAACAAAACGGACATGCAAGTTAACTCAAGATCACTACATGATCAATATTCAATATGGAGCGCATAATTAAACTACTTGATCATGCCTGAATTAAATTACTACATGACATGCGACGGGACGTGCATAAACCTAAAACACTAAATGACATGCGTAATGAACATTAAACTATATGCAGTGCGATTAAACATGCATTAATCCTAAATACAATGTATATATGAAACATAAGTCAATTAATTCCTAAAGATTCACTAAGTAACATGCATGTTGTAACATGAGTATATTATAGAACTAAGCATGAATTAATTCTATCATTAAATGCAGTTTACATGAGATATTAGTGAAGTATTCTGGTATTTTCTTTACAAATATAGAACTTACCTTAAATCTACATAACCTAAATTAACTAAGAAATAACATTATGAATTAGAGTAAGGTAATTTTACCCTAAATCTACATAATAACTTTAATTAACTAAGAAATAAGTTGCATTAAATCCAAGACAAGTACGCAGGAACTAAATATCATGATTACTAAAATTACCAAATGATTTCTAATCCATCAAATATATGAGATTCTAAATTAGAAAACATGTGTGAATATGATTTAGGAGGGAAATTATTCAAAAGGTCATAAATTTACTGTACAAAGGCCAATTCAGTCCAAAATATTTTTTTTTGTCGAATATTTTTAAATCTTTTATTTGTACCAATTTAATCCCAAACCTTTCGACGATTTGCCAACTAAGTCCTAACTTTTCAATTGTACAAATTTAGTCATAAATCTTTTGATAATGTGTCAATATAGTCATTTCAGCCAAATATCCAAGTAGTAGGTTTATGACTAAATTAACAAATCTTCAAAACATTTAAGACGAAATTGACAAAATTAAAAAAATTAGAGCTAAATTAACATAATGTCAAAAGGTTTAAAATCAAATTGGTGCAATTGAAAAGTTTATAACTGAATTAGCGACCATATAATAAATTTAAGACTTTTTAGATAATTATCCCATGATTTAAGTCCTTTGATGCAATACATATAACGTATGGTTCTCATGCCACGATCATTAAAAAAAAATACATTAACTTTTTCATATTTAGAAACATGCGAAACTTATTTGGTAAACCAATATTCACATTGGCAGGTCGGTTCGTCCATGTCCATGTCCATGTCCATGCCCCTCAAGTCTCTTCCTTCCCACCTGCAAGTAGGAGATTCCATCGTCCTTCCCTTGTCTCAGACAACACCACCACCATCCTTCCCACTCTCTGCACACTTCAGCAAGAGAAGCTTCAATTGCCTCCTCCTCCTTCGGTCAATAATAGCAAGAATCATCGTCCCAAGCTCCCTCCCTTGTTATATTTGCATAACTTCGACTTGGTCATCTTGCTCGACAAGTCCCTTTTTCTGAGTTCAATTTATCATGTTGGCTACAATATCTGCACGTACACTAAGCTCAGAGACTGATCTCCGTGATCAAATACCATTCACTTCCACCCCATGTATGCATCTTATCTGAAGTAACTATGGCAAATAGGACATCAAAGGGAACAGATTGTGTTAGGAAAAGAGTATATAAGAAAACTAGAATCTCTCTCTAAAAGCGCATACATAACAGGCTAATCAGGATTTGTGACACAATTTGTTGAACACCCAAGAAACAATTGTTTTCTGTAGTTCCATATTGAGAAATTGTTCGATGACAATTGTACATAACGTCTGAATTGCATAACTTTAGTACATAAAAAAGTTATAGCTATTAATCTCTATATGAATTAAGAGCATCCTCACACCGCTTGATCACTTTTATGAATTTTAACCCGTTTGATAAACATTAGGCACCCACAAGCACAAATCCACGAGTACCTGTACCGAAGCATAGAGAAACAAAACCCACCTGCCAGCCCTCCAAAAGCCTTATAATGAAGCAAAAGAAAAAATCTCCCAGACTTAAAACGACTTCATTAATGGGACATGGCACTCAAGGAGATGATGTCTGGAAGAAAACCTGCCGTCAATCTGGATTACTCTTCATCAAATTTCAGATGAAAAATGGACAGATCTCTCACACAATGGAGAGTTCACTAGAAAATGAAGGAGCTCCATTTGTCAAGAGATATTTAACCCACAACTCCATCGTTGCTATGTCTGCAGAAAAACCCCTTTCAACCATTTCACCAACAAGTTGTGCTGCTCTCGTATCTTCGTTATTTCTTAGTAGTCCTTGGATGATTGCATTATAAGCGACACCATCTGGAAAGCATCCATTTCCTTCCATCTCCTTTAGCAGCTGACATGCCTCCTCCGTGCATCCTCCTTTGCACAATTCACGCATGACAACACTATACGTCCACACGTTAGGTTGCAAGCCTTGAGCATGCAAACAATTAAACAGCCTCTTAGCATCATCGAGCTTTCCGGCATTACACATGCCATGTATTAAGATAGTGTAAGTCACAATGTTAGGGACGATTTTGGAATCTTCCATCTTTTGAAGCAATGTCATGGCCTTGTCAATCTGCTGCACTTTACACAAGCCATCCAGGAAAGCATTCAAGGTATAATGATATGGCGATGGATCGCAAGATTGCATCTCATTAATTAGCTCCTCCGTGGACTGATGCTAGCTTTTTAGCACTCTTAGGATCTCCCGAGAGGTTAAGGATGAACGAGCAATTTCCCCGCTGCATCCGGTAATGGGTATCCAAAGCAATGTCGCACGGACCCGCCTTTCCTGCTTGGAATTGCGAACTGCAAGCGGATCACGGTCATCGATGCCCTACACGAAGTATAGGTTGGAAGGGTAACAAAAGTCACTATCAGCAGCCGTGAGGGCCTTTAGTCGGCGAACCCCCAAAAATCGTTAAAGAAAGAGATGAAAAACTTTCCATATCTAAGATTCTATATGTTCCACAGAAAATAATTTTCAAAAAACATTTTCCCACCCAAGAAACATCTTCAAAAATAGCAAAAACGATTTGCTTTTTTTAAAAGAAGAAATCATTTTCCCTCCTTTTTCTTTCACCTAAACCAAACATATTATCCTCCTTGAGCTCCTTTTAAGAAATTCAAAATTTTAATTTTTTTTGTTTTTTAAAATATTTTTTTATTATTTTAAAAATTTTTTTATTTTCTTTGCTTTCCTTTCCTTTTCTTTTTTCTTGTTTCTTTTCTCTCCCCGCCTCCTTCCTCCATTGGCCACATGCCTTCGTGAGGACGGGCAACCGGGCGACCAGCCAAGATGCAGGTCGATGATCTCAAGGCTCGCGCAATCCAAGCAAGCTCGAGCTTCGCCAAGGCCGATGAGCTTGCTTGGCCGAGGCTTTCCCAATCCCCATGAGCCCAAGCTCCGTTGAGGCTAGCGAGCTCGAGGCTTGCCATATCTAGTATGTGCCTAAGACCCCAAGTGTCCTCAACTAGCAAGCTCGGGGTTTTAAGTTGACATTGTTTCAAACAAGGGCCTGACGTGGCCATGATTATTTCAAATAAGGGCATAACCTCGCCGGTCACCGATTGGCCATCAAACGACTAAATTTTCCAACCGACAATGGCATTTTTTTCATTGGCCACTTTTCCTTTTTTTTTTTTTCTTTTTTCTTTTGGTTCATCTTCTTCTTCATCGCCGATGTCCGATCCAAAGAGGGCTGGGCGAGAGTCATCCTCACCCGATCCGACAAGGGCCACCCTTGCTGGCCATAGCAAGGGACAAGTGAGGCCATCTTTCCCCTGAGGAGGCCGACCTCATAGCCATCTGCGAGGTTGACCCTCGTCGGCTGCGAGCAAGGCCGACCTCGCCAAATATGGCAAGGGTCAACCACCCTCGCCAACCACAAGCGAGGGATGGGTGAAGTCATCTCTCGCCTTAAAGGGGGCCACCTCTCGTGGCCAATAGCGAGGTTGGCCCTCGCCGGCCACCGACGAGGGTTAGCCACCTTCGCTAGTCATAGGTGAGGGATGGGTAAGGCTGTCTCTCGCCCTGAGGAGGTTGCCTCTCGTGGCCATCAGCGAGTTAAGCCTCACCGAGCTCGCGAATGGTCGCGAGGGGTGGCCTCCCCCAGGGCAAGGGTCGCCTCACCCAGGCAAGGCTATCCCTCGCCGGCCACCGGTGATGAAGAAGAAGATGAACCGGGAAAAAAATGAAATAATAATAAATGACAAAAATGCTTTTGATTGTCGAAAAGTCAAGTCCTTATTTAAAATAGACACAACCACTTTAAGTCCTTATTTGAAACAATATCCACTTCATACATTTATTTAAGAAAATGATGGCATTTCAAGCATTATTTGAAATAAGGTCAATTTTGGGCCCTTATTTAAAAACGAGGGCATTTGAGGTCTTTTTTTGAAATTTTCCCTAAACACGTTGACATTGCATACTTAAAATACATACTTGAAATTGAAATAATCAATATGCATTCCTTTTACACAATTTATTGAGAGCTAGCAACTTTTTCTTTGTCAATCACTTTAAATAGACATTTTTATTAACTACCGACATTTCATATTGCAAGGGAGAGATGAGAAATTCGATTCCCTACATTCTTAGGATTGAGGGCAAGGACATTTAGTAGGACAAAAGTCTAAAAATGAATTTGAAAGCTAAAGTAGGAAAAAAAAAGAATAATAGATATTCTCATTTACTCAACTCTTTTCGGTAGTGATTTAAGTTGTCTTGCAGTAGACAAGAAGAATGACAAAAGCCATTGATAACAAGTACGGATTCTTTAACTTGACCCTTCATTCTCAACTTAACGTGATCTAATTGAAGGGTAAGAGAGAAGATGATGCATTGAATGAGTGGTTCTTTACTAAATTCACAGGGATCACATTACATTAAAAAAATAGTTTAGATACCTAATTGAACCGATTCAGAGTTCATGAATGACTTCGTAAATTAGACAAAGTTGGAAAATCTAATTGCACTAATTAAAAATCCAGGAATGACATGGACATATTGCATAGACATTGACAGATTGCATATTGACCAAAAATTCGGGGGCTAATATTGTCACTGTCACGATCCAAGAACAATCCTATTAACAATCGCATATCCTTTCCATTTACATTTTATTAGCATGTACGGTCAGGCAATCAAATAAAGTAGCTAGAAACTTCAGCAGAAAGGAAAATGAGAGAAGTCGCTCCTCATCTTCTTCGTTGACTGTTTAACACATGACAACCTTGATCATCGAAAACATCATTGTTATCTTAAATATACTTTTCTTGAGAAAGACATAAAGTCAATAATTTTAAACTAAGGATCTGTTTATTTAACAGAAAATAAACAATTTGAAAAATATTTTCCTAAAAAATAATCCAGTATATAGCTTGAAATAATTAAATAACATTTATTTATTTTATTATTGAAAATAGTTTATGCCTAAATTTTATCGTGAACAATAAAAATATTTTTTGTTTATATATTTTTTTAAGCTATACAAATAATCATGCTTAGGAAAATTTTCCAAATCATGATTTTTCCGCAAAACAAATGGATCCTTAGACTAATCAAATGACTGATGAGACTTTCAGTTCATGGCTCCATCATTTAACTAAATAGTCAATTCAATAAGTTGGAAAATACAAATAAAGCTTATATAATGAATAAGCCTATGCATATGTCAAATGAGATTTTGAAATGTATCGATTAGTGGATCGAGATTTTGAAATGTAGTAGAAAGTCTTAAACATACCAAATGAAATTTATAAGTCACTATATCGAGATTTTGAAATGTGGTAAAATATCCTAGAGAAACCATATGAGGCATTGATATTCCCCAAATGTTTCGCATAGAAGATCGAAGTTATCTTTGAATTTAACATATATTATTCCCACTGCCTGTAAACTAGGAGTACTCCTTAGATCTGTGATGATTTATAGGTATCCTCACCAAGAAGTAGGTCCATTGCGAAACCATTGGGGGCCGCCCACTTGTCCAATAGATATAACGCTGGCAGCTAACAAGATTGCATCTGCCCCAATTTCCTAATTTCCCTCTTAATATTTATCTTCCCTAGATTGAGGGAATAGCTTCTAGATATTCTACATCCAAAGGATGCTACCATCCGCATGAGACCTCAAATGAAATGTTTAAGGTCATGTTTAGGACCAAGCCCTTATGTCCAAGTAGCACATGCGGTACAAATCATGTGCTACCGTGTTTATTCTCTCCCTATAGCAAATGTGAACAAATCCCAGTCAGTCATTTTCACTTGACTGATTTGAAATTTCGGAAAGAGATGCATTAACTTATGATCAGTATAAGGTGTGAACTGAAATTCCTCATCTAGTTCCCGACAAACTTCGTATTCAAGTCATAAATATTGAAGAGGACCAAGCAAATGTCTTCCTTCATCGTCTCTTCTACGGCACATGATGCCTGTCCCCTCGAACCTCCACCTCTGTTCCTGGTGGCTGTCTTCTCTCCTGTGCCAACTGCCTCTATTCGCCATCTCGTCCGTTTGCACCAGCCTGCCGTCGGCTCCTTCGGCTGTTACCTTGAGAGCAGCCTCGCCGTCCCATGCCCTCTGCTTCGCCGCCTCCGTGAGTGATCTCGCCACCCATCACGGTTCTCTGTCGTTGCTGAACCAGTCCACGGCAATCCACCACAACCTGCGACTATAGAAGCGGGTCTCGCTATCCTCGGCTTCCAACACGGGCCTTGCTGGTCATGGGTTTCTACATGAGGTTGGACCTTCATAGCCTATGTTATTTTTTGGGCCCCTTTTTATCGGATTTTTTTTTAATCTTATTGGCAACCATAAATGACCCTTAAAGAGGATCTAAACAGATTTTATCAATACCCTCGGACAGGAAAAGACACCACAAGCACTATAATTTTCCTACAACATTCACTTGAGTGTTTTAACTTTTTTTTTCCCAATTGCTTTTTTTTTTGTCTGGTTTTTCTGATCACTTGAGTATAATATAATTTTTCAATCGATCACTTGAGTGTTATAACTTATTAAAAAAAGTTCATTATGAATGCTATGCCACATTGGATTTTTAGCACTTATGTAGATATATTTTAAAAATTTTGTCACTCAAATAATCGATTGAAAATTATATAATTCAAATAAACATTTTTTTAGAAGTTATGACACTCCAGTAGACGAAAATTTTTTTATGACACTCGAGTGAGCGATGTATTGAAGTTATGGCATCTTTGGTATTCTTTTTCCTTTAAGACCAATCAATTGAGAGTGTGTCCAGTTGGTTGGATGGCCACACCACTCCCCCATCCTTAGTACTTCACATTTGGGAAAGAACACAAAGGAAATGAAAATGGAGTGCAAAATGATTGGTATTTCTCTTTTTGGATGTGAATGAAATATCCAAATCTTTTTGAGTACGTGACTAATCCCCTTGGAGTAAAGCAATCTCCTGTCCCCCAAGCATCAGTTAGCTACCATGACACACTAGCCTGTACTCTTGAAAGTTAATTCAAGAGAGTGCCAAGCGTAATGATTTAAATCCTAATCTTGTGTGAGAAGAAATGATCACCTAAATCACTTGAGCAAGCCCATAAAGCTAATGGAATTGATATTCTTAATCTTATGATTTTAATCATGATAAGAAAAAAAAATTGTGGGAATTCAAAAGGGATTGAAGTCAACTGTAAAATGTGAAAAGAAGCACGAGAGAGAGAAAAAAGAAGAAGTACACTTGAAAGGAAATTTCCGACAAAAAAAGAAAAGAAATTAAATACAGGCTCTTGTGGAAGGAAGGTAGTGTCCACTCCTCCCCCCACGGCAAAGATTGCTAATCCTTTTAAATAATGGAATGGTTGCTGCTCTCATTATTTATTTCCTTTTTGTTCCAAGAATGGTTGCTCTCATTGGGACGCTCGAATTCGCTAATGATGGGATCTCGCCAACCGTGAAATAAGGGATTTTAAATTTTATCAATTAAATTCAATTTTCTTTTCATATTTTACCAATTAAGTTCATCTGATCAATTTTGATTGGAAATTATTGACTTTGACATCAGTCGTCTTACATTGATAATTGGTGTTGATGTGTACGATATTTTTAAAATAATTTTTAGAATTCTTTTCTTTTCTTTTCTTCTCTTTTCCTTCTTTTATTTTTCATTTCCTTCCGTCGGCTATCGCCAAGCCTCCTTGATGGTTGACGGGGTCGCTAGTCTTAAGCAAGGGTCACCCTCACTAGCCTTGAGAAAGGGGCACTTGACTGTGGGCGAACGTGGGCCATCCTTGCTCGACGCTCGGAGTTGGTCAATGGAGGGAAAAAAAGGAAAAAGAAAGAAGAAAAATAAGAGTAAAAGTCAAAAAAAAAGAAAAGAAAATTAAAAAGTCAAAAAAATATTATTAAAAATTATGTTATTAAACGATTTTCAATCAAAACCGACTAAATAAATTCAATTAATAAAATGAAAAATATTTAAAACTCAATTGATAAAATTAAAAAGATCGAGAGTTAATGGCATCAGACGGTTTTCCCTACTGAAATCATTTACTCCACTCCAATCTTCACCCCGCGAGCCAAAACGCGATGATTGAAGCCGAAAGAGATTTCCCTATGGCGGGGGAGGCCGGTTTGCTTTTCACGAGCAGTGATCATCATCTCGGAGGGCAGGGGAAAGAAGCAGTCAAGAAACACTCTCTGATTGAGACGTGCTTCGTCCGCTAGTCAAAACCAGGACAAAGTCCCCAGCGTTCTCTCACCGACGCCTGCGGACGAAATGGGAAAAGGAGAAAGACGCGAGCGACCGGAGAGAGAGGAAACGAGCTGAAATCTAAAAAGCAGGGCGTGGTAGTAGGGCTCCATCGATTTGCTTTCGCATTACCTGTAAATCCCTCTTTCTCTCTCTCTCTATATGGGGTACACACCAAGCACCTACATCTATATATTATAAAAACAATTTGTCTTCTCTCTCTCTCTCTCTCTCTCTCTCTGTGTCGTTCCCACTTCACACCAGTCTTTGCTCCACTGGCCATCGTCGTCCCGGCCGTGGGAAGCTTATCTCCTTCGCTCCGCCCTCGAGATTCTTCCCCTATGTGATAATTCCGTGAGACCCGAGTCATCCCCTTTTCTCTCCGCTGTCAGGGTCGCACGAATTTCCCCCGTCTCTCCTGTCGGGAAGTGGGATCCCAGAAATCCATTCGGCCGCCCGCCCGCCCGTGCGGTACGATCAGAGACCGCGTCTTCGTTGCATTGCGTGAGGAGTGTTTCTTCTCTCGGTCGGCTTCGAGAGTCTGATGGTGGGGCTGGTTCTTTCTCGCCATTATTGGGTTTCCCGGAGTTTTAATCAAGAAGTACGGGATCTTTGTCGAGACCCATCTCCGTGTGAGTTCCAGATTCGGGTCTTTTCCAGGGTGAGTTGATTATATTGTATTGTATTTGATTTTGGGTTCTGTCCATACGTGGGTTTGATTTGGCAAGACTGTGGCTGGAAAGGAGCTGGAAGGGAGGAGTCGTCATTAATGCTCTTAATGTCGGGATTATATGGTAATGCTGGGGGAATCGAGGGGCTGTAATTTCTTTATAGGAAACAATATTAAGGCGTTTGTGTGTTTGTGAGATTTTGGCTTCTTTGACAAGGATCAAATAGGGAAAGGAAAATGATATGAGCATCGGTTGAAACCTTCAAAGTCGCTTTGCATTGAGTACCGCCCGTATGGAATATCTTTTTCTTACTCAGCATCCATTTTTGTCTCTTCACGGTTTGGAGAGTTGTCAGTCGTGCATTTCCGGAAATTTATATATGGTTCAGTAATGTCATGGAATTTCAGTGATGGTATCTGTGCTGGAAAAACCCCTTGAAGCTTTCCGGCTTCTCCATTTAGGGATCTGAGTTCTGAGCTATTCAGTTGTATTGGGGGAAGTCGATTGAGTTTTTGTGGGTCTTTCCTTTTACTGGGTTCTTGAGGTGAATAGAGATCGGAAAAGCGCGCGGCGCTGATCTTCGCTCGCAGAAGGCATCGATGGGGCTTCTTCGAAGTCTCACGATGCTTGTGCTTCAGTTATGGTTGTTGCATCCACTGAAACTTAGAGCCCAGAATGTTTCTGCTGAGAATTTCGATTCTGCAAGGGCTTTGGATAAGATGCTTCAGGACTATGCTTATAGGGCGTTCGTCCATCCCAGAACTGGGATTCCTTATGATGGGGTTGTTCCGTCGAGTTTGACCGGTGTCAATATATCGGCAATGAGGCTCAGAAGTGGGAGCTTGAGGAGAAAAGGTGTTAAGATGTACAAAGAGTTTGAGATTCCAACTGGTGTTATTGTACACCCGTATGTGAAGAGGCTAGTTCTGGTGTACCAGAACCTTGGCAACAATTGGTCTGAAAAGTACTACCCTTTGCCTAATTATACATATTTAGCTCCAGTTTTGGGTCTTCTTGCTTATAATGCATCCAATTTATCAGCCACGAATTTGCCTGAGTTGGACATCGGGGCTTCTGGTAAACCTCTATTGGTCCACTTCAGCAGCATCAGGCCAGCTCCAGCAGGGTCCGAGCCAAGATGTGTTTGGTTTGATTTGGGCGGGTTGGCCAATTTTAGCGATGTAGATTCGAACAATACGTGTTCAACGAAGCAACAGGGGCATTTCTCAATAGTGATTAAGTCGATTGTCCCTCCTCCATCTCCGACCTTTCCTCCCCCACCTGGGGGAGCCCCTGGTCCGAGTCCCGGGCCCAGTGGAACTTCCAAATCTTGGGTGGTAGTCGGTTCCGTGCTCGGTGGACTGGCATTGTTGGTTTTGTTGGCATTGCTGGTCTTTTGGGTGCAAAGATTCAAGAAAAGGAAGAGAATTCAGCGAATGGAGAGAGCTGCAGATGCAGGGGAAGCCCTAAGGATGACGCGGGTCGGCGACACGGCAGCCCCGGCAGCTATGGTCACCAGGACTCAACCCACCCTCGAGCATGAGTATGTGCCCTAGCTTATATATAATCCATACTGGATGGCCCCTACTACTCCGGTACAGCTCCTCATTCAAATTCAATCCCTGTATCCAGATACTTCCTTTTTTCTGATTGCAACTATTTTTTCCTCCTGGTGCCTTTGGTTGGTTTTGTCCTTGGGTAGGTTCTTGGTTTTAGTGTGGGGGGGAATATTAGGATATTTGGTGTAAATCCTTGTTTCTTGCAAAAACTGTCCATAGTCTTATGATTCATTGTGCTATGCCCATCGCGCAGATTTGTTCTATCGTGTATTCAATGCACATATCCGGTCGATGATCGAATAAAATTATTTCCCATTCTTGTCATTTGCATCTCAGACTTGTTCTCCATTCCTCGAATATGATTTAGTGGTCAGTTGATCAACTTATGATGATACTGTAATGGATCTATTCCGGATGTTCGGCTCATCGGTAGTTATGATTATGTGGCTCTTGTGAACCCATAGGCAAGGATCGTCCTTCTAATGTAACCTTCCTCTGTGATGGACTCTGCATCTTTTAGTGAGGTTCAAGCTTGAGTAATGGTAATTTCACCTGCTCTTTGTTGCATCTAATGTTAAAACAATAAGAAGCAGATGTGGGTTTCATGAAGCATGATTCACTCCACATCCATTTCAAAAAAGAAAGAAAGTGAAAAGTTGAAATTTAATGATAAGAAAAAACCTCCGAAAACCTCAAATTATACTCATTTTGACACATTTACTTTAAACATTTTTTTTATTGTGACATCAAAAATTTTAAATTTGTATATATGTGACACATTTAGAGCTTTAATGATAACCATTCTATTTCTAGTCAAATTTATTTTTCTGTTCTCAGGATCAAGGTTGAAACATAAATTCATTTGGTAATGCAATTTCATTGTTTTATTTCTAGAACAAATTATTAGTCTAGAAATAGGTTTGAAATAGAAAAGATAACTAAAAAATTTCTATTTTTATATTTATGGACAAAAATGAGAAATGAAAATTGTTTTCATCGCTCAGTATCACTACTAGTCGGTCGCCCACCCACAGCCGCACATTGTCCGCCGGTCACCTTCTACCATCAGTCACCCATCGCCTCCCATGGGCACCTATCACCGTCCTCCCATCACCCGCTCGAGAGAGAAATTATGTCATTATCAAACGAATTTCTGTTCTGGGAGCAGAAATTATGTTCTTATCAAATGCATATTTAGAGAATAAAAACAAAAATATCTATTTCTTATCAAAAATTGTGTCTAGAAACATAATAGTTATCATTCGCGCTATAAATGTGTAATGGTAGGTTATTGTCTTGAGTTTTTTATGTTACGAAAAAAAATAGGGGTAAATATGTTATAATTGACGTAATTTTGGATTTTTGATGTATTTTTCCTTAATAATATATAGAAAGTTATCAATATTTGTTTAAGTCATGCAACAATAGGCAAGTTGGGAGTTTGATAATCTTTTTCCTTTTTTTCATTTGTAAAATCAAAAGGGGCGCTTTTATGAGAAAAAGCGGACCCCATCAATTTAAATAATATACAACCTGTGAGGTAATTTTCGCATTTACAAGTATTTACGGACTTATTAAAAAAAAATCTAAGCGTTGAAACATTTTACCAACACAAAATATAACTTACGAGCAGAGTACCTAGAGGAAAGGATAATGCCCCAGGTAACATCTCGAAAATATTCAGCCAGTCATTTTGCATTTACGATACAATAAAGTATGTTACTACAATTAGATTTTGGTAGTGATTTAATGAGAATAAGTATAATTACAATCATCATTAATTTACACTCACTCAATCAACTATTAAGGTAAATTTGTTGCTTTGAATAACTTCCTATAAGATAAATTATCTTGCCTAAAGAGATGTTCCTATTTTGAAGTTAAATTATTCATTTTAAGGGTTATAGATAGAAGTAATTCACTGCCGAAGAAAGATACCAATTTGAGAAGTTCCCCTAGAATCAAACTTAATATAAGCAAATTAGATGATTGAAGTCTCTTCATCTCGCAAAATCAATCCTTTTGTGCTTTGTAACTTGGGATGTTCTCCCTATAATTATCAAATGAGATTGTGATTTTCCTTAAAGGATCATAATATTTTGGTTAGTGATTTTTCCATTATTAAAGGTGCATTCATTTCGCGAAAAATGAATGATTTAGAAATATTTTTCCAAAAAATGATTGCTTATATTATTTATAAAAATTAGTTAATGGAAAATGTTTTGATCACCGATGACAATTTATTCCTAACTATTTGTGTGGGTGATGAAAATTTTTCATTATTTTTTTTGTAAGCGATATAAGCAATTATTTTTTTGAAAATATTATTCAAATTACTCAATCTTCGTGAAACAAACAGACCTTAATAGTGAGCTCACTCTATACTTTGCAACTTGAGGATAAAATTACTTAGTAATTATCCTACCGTATTGTAATTTTTCTCAATGGGTTATAACTCGTGGTCCTTGTTTTTAATAAAATCACACCTCCAATAAATTGCAATTTACCTAGAGTAGTCATAATCTTGATTGCACCTATTGTCGATACTCTCTCCTTTCACGAAGTTTTGCTATAGATTTTGTATATGAAATTCCTATCACTTAGAAATTAATCAAAGATATAGTAATGTACCTTAAATTGCAGTAAGAGACCAAAGCTATAATCAGTAATTGACCTTGATAATAATCCATAAATCACATATAGATCTATGTGAATGATTATTAGTGATCTATATTTAGAGATAGTAAATTATTTTAAGTTCTCGTAGCTTCAAGTAAGCAACCTAAAATTACTATAACTTTCTTTGTCATGTGCTTAGTAACTTACCTAAATGATTGGAGCGTTTCTTTTAAGTTCATAAATCTATGACTTAGACCACGATGAACCGTCAACCCTCCTATCCTTTGAAAAATTGAGTTGTTTTGGAATTTATTGCGAATGTAGAGTATCTTAATTTGACCTACAGGCATATTCTCATGGACCCACAATCAAAGGACGATTCAAACCGTCGTTGATTCAAACCGTGTCTCCGTCGGTTTAAATTGTTGCAGAAAACATTCCGATGGTTCTCGAGAGGCATGTTTTGGCTCATTCATTTTTCTAATTACCGCGTAGATTAGTCTGTCATCGCATCATTCGTGCTTTTCGCTTTCCTGCTCCATGTGAAGGAGGAGGAGCTTTCAGCTTTGATTGATACATATGCTCTTCAGCCACACCCATACACCCACAAAGTCCAAAACTGGCTTGCCCCTGTTGCTGCTTGGGATTCTTAGTGCTTTGTTGGCTGCCTCACCACCTAATTTAATTCAATAGGAATCAGAATAATATGGGTCAAGGCCTTCTATATGATGTGAGACCCATAAAGACTTATTAATTATTGATTAGTGATTTAATCACACCCACCATGCTCTATTATTTTTCTCTGCAATTAGCTGTCTAGACATGGAAAATTTTTTTATGTTGGTGACCATCAATTTCGTGCTAATGGCACCAACTAGACATACTAGTCAAGGCTGGACAAACAATCCCTTCCCCACCAATTTTTGTTATTTTTCTAATGTTTGAAATAAATTTCAACTTTTTTGTCCAACCATGACCTCCTAACTTTGTTTAGTCTTGTTTATTTAAAAAGGGGGAAAAGGAGAGAACTAAATCAAAATAGGGCACGGTAGACTAGTCACATGTGCATGAAATTTGAAAAAAAAAAAAAGAAGGTGAAACGAAAGACAGGGGATTGAAAGTTATTTTATCCCGGCTTTCCTTCAAGATTTAAGCTTTTAAGGGTTTGATAATGATAAAAGGAATCATGCTTTGGAGGAATTAAGTGGTTAATTAATTGAGTGCATGACTTTGGGTGGTAATTTGAGAAGGAGAGTAGCGAGTAGTCTTAATATTGATAAGAGGGTAAATTTAGAAAAATTATGAACAAGAGACATATGATACTTTCAACCTAAATATATAAATAGACAAATATGAATCTAACAATCACAAATAATTTATAAGTCGGTGGGTCCATGTTATCGAACAAGCAAACTTATCAGATGAGTTAGTGAACGAGTATTATTCTGTCTGAGATTGTCTTTTTTCTAATCATTGAGGGGAAGGATTTGATTAAATTTTGTTTCTAAACGCTCCCTGTACACTCCAGGAAAAGAAAAATCAGGAAAATGCATCATACTTTTCATCAATCAAGCTTGAGCTGGAGAGAGCTTACAAGAAAGAGGGGGTTGGTGGGATGTCTTAAATGCTTCATATGGTGACAAAAGAATCAAAGGCATTAACCTGATGTGGCCATATTAAATTTCTGTCAGAGTATATTATATGATATAGTTTTGCTGACGTCAGAATGTGAATTCCCATGCGTGGCCCCGAAACATCACTGTCTTCAAAAGATTGGTGAAAAATGTACAAGGAATAAATGCTCTCGTAGCTTTAATTTTATACTGGATCCTGGACCCCTTTCTTATTCAGGGGAGCTAATTAATGAGTTTCTGCAGCCCAAAATGTGTAATTCTTAGGAAGTCAAATCTGATGTGAAAGCAAGTCCTGAAACGAACCGTCCAAGATGCTTGTTGCCCGCTTGATACATTTTCCGTTTCTTCGTGCCCATGCTCCTGAATTATAAAATTGACGAAAAAAACCAGAAACTTTTTAACATGTTATGAATTTTAAGATTTACATTTTCATATTTCGAATGGAATTTGATAAAAGCCCGGAATTTTCAATTGTTTGAATCTTTGATGGTAATTTAGGACATGTTTGTTAACTAGCCAAATAGTATTTGATTATGTTCTTATCCCCAAAAATAGATTTGGCACATAAATTCGTTTGTTAAAATTTTTGTTCCTAAAAATAGAATTAGAATAGAGTTATTTTTTGTTCCTAGGAACAATTCCAAAAATTAATTTTTTTTTCTTCTCTTTTTTCTCTTTCCTTTTCTTCTTCTTCTTCTCAACCTATTGCCGCCCCCATCGCAACCCGCTAATCACCATCGTTGCCGCTGGCAATGGTTGGCGAGCAGCTATAGGCTCACTTGGCTATTGGCAAGCTCGGCCTTGCAGATTTGGGTTAGGCTGAGCCTTGCCAATGGCCAGGCAAGGTGGGTGATTGGGCAAGGCTTGCCTCGCTAGCTCGTTAGAGCCTTGCTAGTGGCCTGATAAGGCTCGCCTAGCCATTAGTAGGGCTCGACCTCGCCTAGATATATGAGGCTAAACCTCACCGGTGGCCAAGTGAGCATCTAGTGAGCTTGGTAGACCTGGCCCAGCCACTCGTTGGCAACAGCGACCGGCCACAAAAGGAAAAAAAATAAGAGAAAAGAAAAAATAAGAAAAGTACAATAAAAGTATTTAAAAATTAGAAGAAACAAAAAAATTCAAGAGTTTTACAAAAATGCATTTTTATTTCAAAAACAAAAATTTTGAACAATTACCAAAACCTCCAAATGCTCATAAATTGTTCGAAAATAAAATAAAAAAGAATTATTTTTTATAGAAATTATTTTCGGGAACATAATAGTTACCATTTGCACCCTTAGCTCATACTAGATGGTTGTCACTTTAGCACCAAGGTGATTGGTCTAGTAAAAAATGGGTCATCTACTTTCTTGAGGTTGCAGATTCAATTCATGTGAACGATTTGTGAGTAGTTTGTATTGTATTGCCTAACAATGGGAAAAGACCAATCGACAATTAGTACTTTGGTGAGGCTATGGCAATGGGGTCATCCGACTTGAATGTTTGAGTCATGGGTGGTGAAGAGCAATTGTAACTCAACATCGTTTTTAGTGGAGACTCTTAGGCCTTGTTTGATAACTAGCCAAACAGTGGCTTTTTTTTTATTCTTTTGTTTTCGAGAATTAAAAAATAACATAAATACGTATAGTAACGTCAACTAGTTTTTCTATTCCTGAGATTAGATTTGTTCCGGGAAATAAATTTGAAATAAAATAGGTAAAGAAAAAAGTTAGCTTTTTGTCCCCAAAAATAACTCGAGAATCAAGAAAGTTTCTTTTCTTCTTCTTTTTCTAGCCGATCATTGACCTTGGCGATGGCCGACAACATTGGGGACCAACCAAATGAGTGTCGGCGACCTCGTTGTGGCTAGGCAAGGCTTCGGCCAATGAGACTTGACCTTGTTGGGGGTTAGCGAGACTCCCTTAAGGTCAACGACTAGCTAGAGGAAGAAGAATAAGAAGAAAAAGGAAAAAAGAAAAGAAAAGAGAAAAATGTTATAAAATTATTAAAAAAATAAGTCGAAAAAATTTAGGGTTATACGAAAGGTTTTTTTATTTTGAGATTAAAAATTTATAGTTACCAAACTCATTCGAATGTTTAGAAACTCATCCAAGGAATAAAATCAAAAAATATTATCTTTGAGCATAAATTATTCTTGAGAATAGGATTGTTATCAAAATCCTTATTATAACATCTGAAAGTGATCACTAGGACCCATGGCCTCTCACTTTCCTTTTGTTCCAATGAAAAAAGAAGATGATCGTAATAGTGGAGGGGTTATTTTTCTTTAATAATCTATTTATTTAATACAATTTACTTATGTAACAACTCAATTCATCAAACATGAGTTAAAAAATGAGTATATAATCTATTTCAATAAATCTAGTGCAAAGTAACTATGATACAACACCAACATTTTCGTAGTATATGCGTATGTGGTGTTTGTTCGCTAGGGTTTGTCGCTTCTCACCTTCCATTTATTCCACTAAAAAAGGATGGTCATTTTCTATTTTTGGCCGGAATAGACTAGGGTTTACTTTTCCCTTTTCCTTTATGACAAAAAGGGGAAAAGAAAGAAAGAAGAAGGAAGAAGGAAAACCTTTTCTTTTTCCTTGGCCTAGTCAAGAGATGGTTGTTTACTTTCACAAGAACCGAAAACCTCTCTTTTTAGTTTACTTTCTATTGTAAATGTTGTGACGTATGGTGCTAGGATTTCTAAAAATTAAAGGCTCCCGGATATATAGTAAAGTTGACTTTTCATTTGTTGCTTGACGTTTTTTTTTTCTTTTTGGCGAATTGTCTTTCATTATTTTGTATTCATTTATATGATATCCTAAAGTCAACCAGCAGCTCCATGGAAAATTAATTATTAATTGACCATATAATGTCATGTCTATCGTCATCTAATCTATGGTCTAATATAAAATAAGAAAGACCCTCTATTTTTCAAGGGATCACAATAGGTTTTTCTTTCCCAATATATTCTCAATTTGTTATCTTGTAAACATTCTATAAATGGGGAAACATGTGAATTAATAATTCCAGTCAACCTCTCAAGTACTTCGATTTTAAAAATTTGAATCTTTTCTACCTTGTATACAACCTTACAGAGGAATTTGAATTTCAAATGTATGTCATTAATTTCTTCATGTTGTATCAATAATTTCTTTTCATCAATTGACAATTCATATGTTTTCAAATGAGGCAGTTTTATAAAATCTTTTAAATGTCAATTTTTTAGTAGGTGTAGAACATATCAAGTCAATATCAAGGTGGGTCACCTTTGAAAAGTATTCGATTTGGAATTGTTGGTATTGTGTCGATCCACGCTTTGTATCATTTCAAATCAACGGTGAGAACTGTGGCTATCAAGGTATGATTATTTAACAAACTGCATTGTTCATAGTAGAGTACTGATTAATGAGGCTATGGCTATAAAGAAAGGTAGCTAACATTTCAAGATTTAAATAGTTTTCCGGATCACCAAAGGCATAGGCACTTTGGAATATTTAAAACCGAAAAACCTTTTTCTCTCTCTCTCTCTCTCTCTATATATATATTCAATAATCATATGATGTCGTCTCCCGTTCTTGATGGTTGATCATCTAATTCTTGCAAATCTTCCTGGGTTGGGATGACATACATAGATCAAACGCTGTAACTTAGCCGGTGTGTGGATTTATAAGCAGTCAAATCTCTGTGTTTCGGTGCGATAGATATAATATGAAAAAAATTTCAGAAAAAGAAGGGAGGGGGAAAGAACAGAGAAGGTAAAAGCTAGCACACCGACATGGGCTCATGTTTGTCGAATGTCTTGTCCATCTAGCTATCCTATCAACATGGGCTCGTGTTTGATTCTTGTCATTAGGCCCGCCAAGCATTAACTCAAAAAGGGTCGGTTTTGCTTTAGGCATAGGCTTGCTTTTCGATGGGAAAACGCCAGTGATTTTCGCTAACATAAAGTCAGTGATTGGCAATATGTACTGATGATAGGAAGGATTCATCGACGGTAACGATGAACGCATTCCCAATAGAACGATATTAAACCATATGTATGCATCGTCCAAAGTGGCGGTGCGCCATGATACAAGCAAGATTGAATGTCGTCTATTGGAACTTTGAAAATTTCCTGACCTAGTATGCGCTTCTAATTGCTCATAAATGATCTCAAAGCGTAACCATGTATTTGTCCATGAGAAAACAAAAATCCAATGGCTACAATCTCATGCGTTTTGATCGTGATAATGATGATTTCAATTTCCATAGCAATCGCTACTATTGTTGGGCCTTTTTGATTTTGATGTTGGTGATTTGATTTGCCTGGTTTTCTTCGGATTTTATTAATTAGGGGTGGGGCACGATGATGTTATGGGGGCATATTGCGATAGCATAATTCAATATATAAATTTTATTATTTTTTTGCGACGAAATCAAACTATCATACCTCAATAGAATTGAGAAAATTTTAATTTGAAACATTTTAATACAAAATTCAATCAAATCCTAAATTATTTTATTTGTGTGACGTAGTTCTAGTTTCTTATTAAAAATTGCAAAGTAGCATTTTAGATCATTACCGGTTAATTTTTTTTCCACTTGAATGGGAGCGAATGTGTGTGTGTGTGTGTGTTTTCATTTTTTGTTATTATTTTAATAATATGCATGAGAGTTGGAGTCATTTGAATTTCCTTAAGATCAACTATATAGCTTGGCGACATGAAAGAAAAATGTAAATTTCGACATAACTTCTGCATCGTGGTCAAACGTTGATTGTCTGGCCTAAAGTGAGTAATAATTCGTGGTTCCGAATTTAGCTAGCAAGAGGTAAAATGCATAGGTTGGGATGAACTGATGAAGGGTACCATTGCAATTAGTGGTGCATTTTTTTCATGCAAAAATTTCATTATAAAGGGAAATATCTTTTCCAAAAAAACATTTTCCCTTTTTAAGTTTGGGTATTTAATTTCCTAACTTTAAGCGTACATTTTTTTACCATTAATGATTTCCTGTTAACTGATTGTTTTCAGCAAAACCAAATACGTGAAATACCTAGAAAACTAATACTCGGGAATTTTTTATTCAAACAAATACACCTTAAAATAAAATTACAAGGTGCAAGAGGTTGAATAGCTTCTCTAGGAGTTAGAGTTCATGCGAAATTTTTTTCTGCCAGACCAATGTAACGGTAGCCAGCACCACTATTAATGACATATGAGAACAAAAATGATACGGATGGATATATTCTATAATTTTTCTTTAAAGTAAACTAAATGTCAAAAATTCGAAATATGACAATTAGGAATTTATGTTGCCGTGAGCTCATACTAATTGCATAGTAAATGAGAAAACCTTACATATAAGAAGGGGGCATTTAAATTACAAAATATTACCAAATCCTCGTATTTGATAATTGAATCGTATCTCTCTTTCTTGCCATCTAATGAGAAATCAAGAGAAAACTAAATTCACATGTATTAATATGCCATGATATAATCATAACTTCGACATATAAATAATAAATGATATGCTATGCCATTAATTGACGAATGAAAAGATTTATTATTAAATTGAAAATCGAAGCACTTTCCTACGAAAGTATAATACGTTGCATGTTTTATATGCGCATATTACCTTGCACTTCAAAAGAACAATATCACAAGCCCTACAAAGTTACGGGAGATAGGGGTTTTATAGAAATACGCGTACGTACGCGTAATATTAGTAAAAAAGTACGAGTATTTTACAAACAGAAGCTACCTCTAGTATTTTTTCTTCTTATTTTTTTGTAGAAATGGGAAATTTGGGAAAGGAAGGTAAGAAAGAGCGAGCGAAATGACGCCGTTTCAGGGAGGAGGGGATGGAGGAAGTGTATAGGATCCGCTCCCACTCCAGCTAAGTTAGGGTTGGCGGACATCATTGGCCACGGGCCTCGCTGCTTCTCTTGGGACCTCTTGATTCGATGCATGCCGAACACGTGTCGCCCCCTTCGCAACAGTCAAAGAAAATAATAAAACAGGAAAAAAAATTTAACTGCCTGCACTTCACACAGAGACACGGACACAGTAAGACTTACTGTAAAAATATGTTTTTGTCTCTTTTTTTTCTTTCTTTTTTCAGTATAATTTTCTTGACCTCCTCGGATGTTCCCGCTGACCATTTTCAGGGAATTTCTTGGTCTCGTTGCCGTGAGAAACTTATACCCTTTTGGTTATTATTACGTGGGTTTGGAGGAGGAAAAAGGGCAGGAAAGAGAGGATATTACAGCGCCGGTTTCGTTAGGTGATTGATGAGTTTTTGGTCGGCCAGTTTTTACAGTTTTTAAGGTGGTGGGGATGCTGGAAAATATAAATTTAATCCTGGGAAATACAGAGACCTGTTGTCGACTGCTTGCGGGTGTGTTTTTTTTTTTTTTTTCTTTCTTTGTTTTTTGTTTTGGGTATTTTTTTATTTTATAATTTCCTCTATATTTTCGGGGCTTCCTTTGCCTTACGATTACAGTCCTCCTTTATTGATGGTGCTGTGTCTCCTTTTTCTCTTTTGCTGCTGCGGCAACAACTAAAACCCTTTTCGAGCACCACCACCACCCTTTTCCCTTTGTTCTGGCCTCTCTGAATCTTCCTTCTTCTTCCTCCTCAGAGAGAGAGAGAGAGAGAAAAGGGGAGGCTATGTCAGGCTTATACAATCCCAACTACTCACCTGCGAGAGCTGCTTCGCCGCAGATTAGGAGCGCCCCGGATGTTGACAGGTGAGCCCTTTCTCGGAAGTGGGAAACTTACCCATCGGTTCATCAATAAGGTTAAGCCGCGAGGCGGCGGAAAGATGCAATCTTGACCCTGTTCTTGAAGCATCTCGTAGCTGTTTGCGGTTGTAATTTGTTAGCTTTAGTGGTTTCTTGGGTCTTGATCTGTGGCGGGTTTGTGAACTGTGTAGTCAGTACCTGACGGAGCTGCTAGCGGAGCACCAAAAGCTCGGACCTTTCATACAAGTCCTTCCCATATGTAGCCGACTACTAAATCAAGGTCGCTTTCTCTTTCTCTCTCTCCCTGCTTTGGATCTTGTTTTCTGTTCTCGATGTGTTTCGCTGTCTGTTTTTTCTGTTCTTGATGCCATATTTTCTTGCCGCTGGGCATGTGAATCTGCTCCTTCCAGTGATTTTGATATCTTGGTGTTGTTTCCGCGTCTCCGCAGATTAATTCTCACATTACTTTTGCATCTATGTCTGTTAATTTCTTGACCATCTTTCTCTGTGGATCGTTTTGAGCCATTGGCAGTTCTGTCGGTGGTGGTGGTACTACCACTTATGGTTGACTGCTGATGTAATGGGCATTTGATGATAAGAATTCTAGGAATAGATAGGTACTACATTTACAGCTGCCTTGGCAGTGTACAGCATTTGGACTTTGTGTGCCTATTTGGAAGGAGGAGGGGGCAATGCCAAAGCTGGGTTTGGGTTAAATTTCTGCGAGACAACGTCTTAGTGGGTTGATTCACCACCATGGTAATTCAAATTAGTTTAGTGCTCTTTAGATCGAATGACTAGTGTGATGTTATCTGATGTGTATGGGAAAAGTCCTACTAGCGCCGTTGAACTCTTTAGAATATTTGTTATCGAATGTCACCTTGAGGGATTTATTGTCTAATGTTTAGAAGAAATCCTCTCATGTCGGCATAGTTGGACTGGTGTTTTTTAATTATCTTTTATAAGTTATTAATTGACATTTCATCCTAGAATTATTTTATTGTGATTGGTTTCATTCATTTGACTTGATAAATTTTGCCTTCATTTTGTCGAGAAAAGGCTTACATATGACAAACAGTTCAGTGTTCCTCTCAAAACAACTGAATCGTTCCATTTTTTTGGAGTCAAATTGTTTCATTGCACTGTGGATTTGTCTATTGTGATTCCATTTCCCATAGGGGTATTGCCTTCTGTATGCAGAGATACTGCGGGTATCTGGAATGATGTCAAATCAAGGTTACAGTGACTTTGACAGACTACGGTATAGAAGCCCTAGTCCCATGGCATCTTCAAACGTGAGTGTTGGAGGGACGGGTTTAAGTGGCTGGAACAGTATTACTCAGGAGGTATGCACACTTCAATGCTTGGCCTCGCATTGTTATCAAGATGCATTTATCCCGGTTGTCCTTTCTGATTTGCCAACTTTGAAGTAGTGAAGATTATCTTTCTCTGTCTGCGCTTCTTTTGGAAGTGAATTTCTTGGAAGCTTGAAATATAAGAAATCGTCTTCACATTTATTTCAGAAGTTTTGCTGTGAATTCTCTGTTTGAGTTGGAAACTCGGTCTACATTTTCTGATGTTTATTGGCGAGATGTATGTGTTATATGTGGCCAAAGAAGGCTAAGAAAGACTTGGAATACCTGGAGGCAGATGTGAAAACTTTGTTGAACAATGAGAATGTCTAATTGCCTCAGTGAATTACTTATGCTCTACAAGAGAATGAACTGAAACTCTTTTGCCGCTAACAATGTCTGACTTTCTGTGATTTCATACTTAACCAAAACTTTAAGCTGGTAGTAGCCTACTTTCTTTCGCATAGTTGTTGGACTACGTATATTTTTTCACCTTGTATGTGTGCATATCCGACAATTTGCCATGTCTAAAATGCAAAGCCTCCTACTAACTTTTACCTGAGATCTATGTAGATAATTTTTGAGAGTTTGGCAAATTATAAAGACTTAAAGAAGGATTTTGATACCTGCAGAGACTTTCATGTTGGCTGTTGGATGGTATTTTTGTCCTTTGGGGTTTCTCTGCACCCTCCATTAAGAGAAATCCACTTGGAGAGTGTTCTTTGCTGCTTGAAATTTTGAAGAGCTTGTTATCTGTAATTAAAGAACACTTATAGTGGTTGGAACTTGAAATTGGGCACAAAAACTCTATCAATCCTTTTCTGAATAGTTACCAAAGGGTCAATAATTATGGTAATGTGCCATATTATCAAGCATCGATGTATCAATCTGATGCTGATGCAGACTAAGATTTTGCTAAATTGCTATAGTGCTCTGTAAATCCTTACTAAAAAGATTCGTCAGAAGTTTTTCAGTGAGTTGGAGAAAAAGCTTTAATTCATGACTCTACTGTTTCTCTTTGTCCTATCAGAGCATTGTTTTTTGGCTGCTTATATTACAAGTAATTTATAGTTATGATCAAATCAACAAAGCAGGTATAGAAGTCTTTACATGCTGAGAGGTGTGGCTGCATGGATCACCCAATGCTCTTTTGCCTGTTAATAGCGTAGTCTAATATAAACTTTCATAGTGATTTTCGTTGAGCAAGTGTAAGAGTTGTGAAATTTTGATGTTACCATTATGTGGGCTAACAATGAGCTTACTAGTTGATGGCGTGTCATGACACAACAAGGGAAGCAAATCGAGGTTTATATATTTCCAAGGAAAATCAAATCATAGTGAGGGCTGGCCTTTAGATCTAGCACTCTTGAATGTTATGCAAAAAGGAACAAAATCTATCTCCTAACTGCAGTGATTTGAGTACTTGGTCTTCAGACATTTTAACCTCCGTACCCTCCATAGTGATATTGGACTGGTGACCTCGTGAAAGGAGACTCTTGCGTGATTGAGCAACTCAAAGGAATTGCTTTTGAGGGGGTTCACTTAATTCAGACTTATGGTTTCTTATTTGATTTTCCTGATATTGAAGGACACGTGTAAAAGAATGTCCCATCAAGTGTGAGTGTTCTCAATGTAGTATTGTCTGTCCTCCTTTTCATCTTACTATGAATTTCTTGCTCATATGTCTAAACATTGAGCCTCAATACTTATATTACATACCTGCTTATTCCATTAATCACTGTTTCAATTGATATCCTAATATTAAATGTGGTTTTATCAAAAAGTTATTGTGAAAATGTGCCTTGGAATTGAGAAGAAAACAACCAGATATATTTAGTTCTCTTGTTCTGTATTAGCTTGAGCATCATTTATGCTCCAGTAACGATTCAGGCATAGTTTTGCTTGATACTTTGGGAGGATTTGGACAAGAGAACCAAGTCTTTTTGAGAGAAATTTTAAGAAATAATTTGTGAAATTTGAGATACTAAGAGGTCTTTCATTTCACTTACTAATTTGAAACCAGCCCTTAATTTTCTGTTTCAGGCACTTTATAGAACTATCTTGTGAAGCTGTTTTAGACATTTGCTTCTAAGTCCCAACGGTGGTTACGATTCAGCTTAAGTTTCCAATGGCATAGGAATTTGCTGGTCTGATTGTCCAATGATTGCCACTGTTCCTGTAATCATCGACCAACTCTGTCCTCCCAGTTAGATTTGACATGACACAAGATATTCTGCTTTGTCACAGAGATTGAGTGGACACCCTGGAATGACAATGGATTGGCAAGGCACACCTGCAAGCCCTAGTTCGTTCACTGTAAAGAGGATTTTGCGCCTGGAGATTCCAGTGGATCTTTATCCAAATGTAAGATTGATATATGAGAACTGGACTGATGTTTTGCTGCATTAAAGATTGAATGTGCACTCTAAAATTGATAAAAGTTGCTGACTTTTCTTTTGCTCGGGTCTTTCAGTTTAATTTTGTTGGGCGGCTTCTTGGCCCTAGAGGCAATTCGCTTAAGCGGGTTGAAGCGACAACAGGCTGCCGCGTGTACATCAGAGGGAAGGGTTCAATCAAGGATCCGGACAAGGTACTGCTATTCATTGACATGACTCTTCATGAAGTGCTAAAACTCAGGATGATTTCACTAGAGCTGAAGGAAGATTATATGATGGTCGATTTCTGACATTGGAAAATTGCCCCCTTATAATTTGTTGCTTTTACATCCTCAAGGAAGAGAAGCTACGGGGAAGACCAGGCTACGAGCACCTTAATGATCCACTCCACATTTTAATTGAAGCTGATTTACCTGCCAATATCGTCGAGTTAAGGTTGAGACAGGCTCAGGAAATTATCGAGGAACTGCTTAAACCCGTGGTAGTGTATCGATCTCTATCATTTAGTGTTATGTGGCCTTTTACTTAATAATGTGTTATTGTTGTTAGTTTCACATTCACATCACACACGTCATCATGTAGACAAGCTCCGGACATTTGTTTGGTGCTGTTTGTGAGTCTGAAATATATGCTTGCAGGATGAGTCACAGGACTATATTAAGAGGCAGCAATTGCGTGAGTTAGCAATGCTAAACTCGAACTTCAGAGAAGACAGTCCTGGGCCAAGCGGTAGCGTCTCTCCTTTCAATTCCAGTGGCATGAAACGTGCAAAAACGGGACGCTGAGAATCCATAGAAGATCGTTCCTGATGGTTTCTACCTGCTTACAAGATTCGTGGCTGAATACACTTCTAAGGTATATAACAGTTCAGCACAAGTACGAAAAGCATAGGCTAACGGTTCTTTATGGTGAGCTGCTGGTGTTCTCCAAAAGATTTTAGTTATTCGTTTTGGTCCGGGGGGTTTTTTATTATTTGAACCACAGGCGAACGATAAATACAGAAAAAAAACATAAAAAGGAGAAGTATATAGTTCTATATTGTTTGTGGCTTTTAGTGTAGGCTCTTCAAGGTCAGTTTTTTTCCTTGTAAACCCATTCATTGGATTTATTCTTGTATTAGACACCGATATCGCGCATTGTGGGTTAATATATGGTATTGAAATTGTTGTCCTAACGACAATAGTGCTTGTCGTGCACTTCTAGACATCATGCGCTCCTATGTGGTCCGATATTATGTTTGAGTAGAGATGAACAGAGGGGCTAAGTTGCTGTAAGAGTTGTGAAGGCTGTCTAAAAGCCATTTAAAATCTTTTGACCCTACAAAAAAGCATCTGGGTCTTTTGGCATGTTGGATCTTTGGGAGGCCAGAGATCACTGTCAAGGGATTCTTGGTTCTGACCTGTTTCTGGGTGGTGGCATTATTCAATCACTTGAAAAACATTGAAGCTTTTGTCAACTACCCAAGAAACAACAATAAAGCTGCTATAAAAGACCCAACAGCATAAAAGGGAAAAGAAAAAGAGCCTGCATTGCTGCATGCACCAGGGCCACAGAAAGATATTCCACTTATTGTTCTGCACATGCAAGAGTATCTTAATTCCTGGGGAATCCTATGTTGGATGCATGACTTTGACTGTTTGCTGTCCCTGAGGAAAACAAATTCAAAAGGTATTCAGTATCTGTCACCTCGCAATAATGCCCAAACTGTAGCTGCACAAATATTATTCTGCGAATGGGTTGATTAGAGTATGTTTTCTTATGATCTATTTCTGTCTGGAATTGGGCAGGAACAGCCTGCCCTTTTTGATTCAGGTGCTAATATGCCTCCGATTGGAATAATTACATGTATATACATATGTACTTTTTGTCAGCTTCTGTTATTCTGATGTGCATCCAACTTACACTAAAGTTCATAATTGCTCCTTTTGAGGCATCTTGAGAAATATAGAAAATGTTGGAAAGGCTGGCAATTCGATGCCTTCTAGATAAATGGGATCTGCTGCTTAATTAAACTACGAAGTTGGGTCATTATGTTTTATTATAGAGAATCGTGAGTTGCGTGAGTGGGAAAGCTTTACAGTGATTCTCTTCCTTTTTATAGAATATCATGCACACGTGCAGCCTGTGCAGAAGACATTGTTTGATTGAAAATGTTGGCGGGAGAGAGAGAATTGTTCGATGCAGGCCTAAAAACTTTTCAAATTTTTCGAATTGTGTCCCTCGTTTGCATTTTCCGTGAGTTATGCCGGCTCGTATGCCGGCAAGGGAAGGACTTATCCAGCTTTATACCGAGCTGATATATCTCGAGATCGAGCCCCTTTTGGATTGGCGCCTAAGCATAAACAGGAAATGGAAAAATTTACTGTGCGAGACCATGCTGCGTGGCCAAGATGTTGTCGGAGATCGCCAGAGCTGTGCTGCTGTCTCGCCGCCGAAAGCCTGTACCCGAGAAGATTTTCAGTATCTCTCCGAACCTGAATCTTGGCTTCTTTAGACCGTGCTCTTACCTTCTTTGGTAATGCAGACTTTGATTACATTCCCGCCTGTCTAATGTGAAAATAGTGGAGAAGTAAGGAGGGATCTTTATTTTGCCCTCACTATTATCGGTTTAGGATTGGTTAGGAGTAATTATCATAAAAGTTCCAAACCTATGTCATCGCAATTTAAATTTTTTTGATTTAGCTAATTCAATTTTAATCATTAGTCATTTTAATCAATTTTGATTGACAATTGGTAAAGTGAACGTCGAGCATCCTACACTGCTCGACCAGCATAGGTCAATCAGCTTTGACTTGGAAATTTTGTTGTTTTTAAAAAAGTTTCTGATTTTTTTTCCATTTTGTATTTTTTAAAAAGAAAAATTAATAAAAATGCATAAATTGTCCACGTTAGCTCTAGTCATGTCATATAGAACAATCAATGTTCACGTTAGTGATTTTCGACCAAAATTAAGAATCATCTTAAAATCGTTAAAAAATTTAGAACTAAATTAGTCAAATTAAAAAGTTTAAAAGATTGAATTGGCATCTAACATGTTTTTGGTAATTTTCTCTCTATCTACAGGTCAAATCTTTAACAAGATGTTGACTTAGAATTCAAAGAAGTGTCTAATCTATTTCTAAATTTAATCCGAATGAATGTTTATATAATTTACCTTGTCTCCTATTAAATTTGATGTCCACATCTCTTTCAAATCCTCATTAATTGTTGGACAATTAAGATAATACAACTTACGAAGAAATTTCATCACGAGCTATTTATATGGTCTATAAAAAAGAAATTATGATACGTGCATGTAAATCTTTTAGATGTTTCATAGAAAAATAAATGTTTTTAAGGATTAATTGTGTGTTTGCAGCCTCGGTAACCTTTTTGTTTTTTAGCAAATCATATCTGTGGTTCGTCTAATTTTCAAACTACAACTATCCATGTATATGACGAAACGTGATTTTTATGGCAAGTAGAATACACAAGATGCGTGTTACATAAAAATCCATATTCTAAAGGTGGTGAGGCGAATCGGTATATCGATAGCAATTCCTTGTGATTACGGCACAGATTGTTTTTGTTTGTTTTGAAGCCATGCTAGCGGACCATGCAATGTGAGGGAATGCAAGACGTTTGATGATCTTTAGAGCCGTTTTGGACGGGCGTTCTATCTACGTGAAAACCGATAGACTTGGATTCTCTTTAGCTACTAACGATCCAGGAAGGTGATTTACTAGTCAACTAGCTTGGTCTTTAATTTCATCACCAAAAATAAAAAAAAAATCGTTAGGTCTCTGATGATTGCACTCGTCCTAAGCACTTCATGAAATGTCCTCGAAATCGAACTTTCCCTTAATAGGATTTGGGGGAAATTCTATGATCAAGTCAAGTGTTTTAGCAGGACTGGTCCCGCAACCAATGTGGATTATTGCATAAAAAGTAACAAAAAAGGAAAATTATCCGTTTGATCTACTTTTAAAAAGTTCAACTGCTTTACCTGCAAAACCGATTTCCCGTCATAACTTGTTAACTTTAAAGGAAAGTTAAGGATGCAAAAGTGATCAAATTCATAATTGATCGAGAAAAGTTATGATGAATAGGGAAAACTATTGAATTATAAGTTGCAAAGATCACATAATGTAGAGGAAAGTTACGATCAATTAGGTATTTAACAAACGATAGCACAAAAGAAATTTACTATTAACTTAGGCAGATTACTAACTTTGAGGGATATTATTAGCCATAAAACTTAAGAAAACATACTTTACATGTAAATTACCATCGGTGGGGACGATTATGTGCTGGAAAGGATACTTTACAAAACATTGAGTAATTTACTAAAATATGATGGAAGAAATTTATTATCAACTTAGGCAAATTACTATTTTTTGTGAAGGGAAAATGATACAAACAATCCTTGAACCTTTAATTTATTTAATTTGGTTTTTGAACTTTAGTCCAATGGGTAATATGATCCTTGAGCTTTTAATTTGTTCAATGTAGTCCATAATCTTTTTGTATATATTCATATGGTCTCTAAACCATATAAAAATATTCAATTTAGTTCCTTTCCCTTAATTTAAGATCATGGACTATATTGAGCATTTTCATATAGTTCAAGGACTATATCGAACATATATAAAAATTTCAAAGATTACATTGAATAAATTAAAAATTCGGGGACTACATTGCATATTAAACTAAAGCACATATACCACATTAAATAAATTAAAAATTCATGGACCAAATTGCACATTAAACCAAATTTTAGGAATTGTTTGTGTCATTATCCCTTTTGTGGAATATTGCAAACTATAGGATTTAGGGAGAGAGTCGAGTTGTAAAAATATGTAACAGATATGCTACTATAAGTTAGGAAAGTTATGAATCCTAAAGGAAAATTACGATTATGCAAAGAGTTAATTGATTATGAACCATAGGACCTGATAAATTTAGGATGATGAAATGGAAATTTCATCGTCTAAAAAAAAGGATACAAATATGTAACATACTATTAATGGATACAATTACGTAGATAAATTTTTTTTTCACGTGAATCGCTAAAAATGAGTTGACCTAGGAAATTCACGAGTAAATAAGGAAATTTCTAGCAATGTTAAGGTAGTTTACTTAACTAAGAGAAAAGGAGGCGATACAAGTTATCATTTATATCAAAATGCTTTTCAATAAATTATTTTTTGCAAAATAAATGGAGCTTTATAACCATATTAAACACAATTAAAACCTTCTCTATGTGATGAGAGATTTCATTTATAGATGTGAAATGAAAATTAGACTACATGGGTGATATTGACAGTGAAAAGGGGATATATGGTGAATAGATTGGGCAAAGATGATAATAGTTATATTGTTAGTGAATAATCATATACAAATTGAAAGTTCCCTATTATGTAAAGTTAGGGTTTGCTCAATTCGGCGTAAGGAGAATCTCAATTAACAACTTCAAGGAATAATTTCACTAAAATAGCGCATAAAAACACAAACAAATAAAACTTCTTATTTTTTATCTATCCTGAACTTTTGTTAGGCTAATGGCTTACTAAGACTAGATTTAATATGAGCTCTCCCAAGCCCACAAATTTGCAACTCATGATCTAAGTTTTTAATCTACAAGTCATTTTCATTTTGAAGTCGCTACTAATTAATTTGTGGTAAATCAATTATAAACCCAAGTAAAATATTAGAAGTGATTATACTAATTAATCAACTAATGTCCTTCCGATAACCTTGTTCAAACTTCAGATTTGATTTGAAGGATCTTTTATGCATTTTTAGATAAAACTACTCAAAAACTATTTTTTAAGCTTTTTCCTTATTTTTTAAGTTTCTTTAAAAAATGATAATTTTCTTCAAAATAATAAAATATGTTATTATAAAAAGGATCCGGGTCGGGCTCGGCCTCGGCCCGACCCGGACTTCCCGGAGCCCACCAATCTGGGCCCTTCCTGAATTCAGTCGGACTGGGCTCTATCATGAGCCCAATTCGAATTAATCCCCTAGGCCCAATTTCCTCTTGCTTGCTTTTGAGACCAGCCCCCATAAGTCTTAAACTAAAGCCCAGGGCTAGATTCCATTTAAGCCCACACCAATCGGAGCTCTCTAGATCAAACTGAGCCCAAGTCTCGTTAAACCCACTGAGCCGACATCGGCATTGACATAAAAGAAGAATGGAGAAATTCTTCGGCAAGGAGACAATGAACAGTCCTTTCTTTTTTTTTTTCTTATAATTTTAACTACTTTGCAAAAATTTACACCAGAAGTCAATAAACAAATGCTATTTGCTCCGAAAAAATTACACTTGAGTAAACATTTTTTGGGGAATGACTTTGCATTTCCACAAAGCTAAACTTAACACGGCCTTAATCCTAGATCTAGGTTTCAGCTGCTCTTCTCCACCATCGGCTCCTGTTGTGGCCAACGACCTTGCCCTTTCAACACCTTCTTCATAAAACTCCTCATCCCTATCACCCATATCTGGAAATTAATGGCTCACTCTTGGTACTGATTGTATGATGAGTCATCCAAACTCAAATTAGTGTTTCCAATTTGGAAATATCGTATAGCCTCGTTGATAGAGTGTAAGGATGTTACCTTAACAACGCCATGAATGCTCAATTTAAATTTTGCAGTTCAAGTTTGAGCTTGTAACCATCCCTGTTTTGATGTTCTCGCTGTTTAGAAATAAAGAAAAAATATAATTATTTCAGACTTGGAGTTTCACTGATGAAGGAATAGTTGGAAGTTAGACTGCCATTAGAGCATAATAGAATGCAAGTCATCTTCATGGCTATTTTGGCCTCCATGATGGAAAAAAAAAGAAAGGAACAAGGAGAGTAGATAAATGAAGACAAGCATATAACCTTGAAGCTCACCAGAAAGCCCGCGCGTATTTAGGAAAGCGACAACCGAAAGAGGGTTGTGGAGGAAGTGAGAAGATGAGGAGCTTTATGAGGAAGTAGGCATTGAAGTGCAGGTAACTTATGTTCTTCCCAGGAGGAGCTGATGGCAAAGGAGAGGAGATGGTGAAATATTGAAGCTGAACAGTAAAAGAAAAAAAAAAAAAAAAAAAGAAAGAAGAGAAGAAAAAAAGGGAAAATTGAGAAAATTGAGAAAATTTGTAAAAATTATCCATGCCAACGTTAGCCGCACGAAACAAGCTAACTCCATGTCATTGATTTCCGACTAAAATTGACTGAAAAGACTAAATTGAGAAATCGTTCAAATATTTAAGATTGAATTGATCAAATTGAAAATTCGAAGTTGAATTGACCATTTTATAATAGGATTATGAATTTTTCGATAACTTTCCCATTATACATGTAATAATTTGGTTGGTTTTAAAATTTTGGCTCCCATTTCCAAAGTTTTCAATATGATTACATTATATACAAATTAATTAATTGTCTTACTCATTCTCTTGCGGTAAATCAATTAAAAGAATGGGTAGGCCTTGAAAGAAAGATTTATAGCATTTGAATTATTTTTCTTGTTTTAAATCTATTACTAATGTGATCTAATAAAATAAAGAAAAACTAGTGGTACAACCACAAACCGTTTGATGTGTCGTTAAGAAGGTGAAGTTTGCAGGAAAACTTTCATAAAGCAAGAATGTATGAGTTTTGAGCAGTTTGTAGAATTGTTATTTTTTAAATGTGCTGGAAAATAGAGCATCCATATTTAATAGAAGTGAAGTAATAGTTAAAAATTTGAAATGTACCAAATAATTATTTTACTAAAGCAATTATATTCCAATTTAGCCCACCAATACTCTAAGTAGGAATTACACCTCGACAGGAATAAAGTTTGTTTGATATATATTCTGATAATTTGGATCGAATATGCACACTCCCTCTTCGTTATTAATTTTGTTGTAAACTAGTATTAACACCTAGAGGGGGGTGAATAGGTGTAGAGGAATTTTATGCGCAAGCAATAACAATCTTTTGCAATCTACAAATAGAAATTAAATAGAGAGAGTAGAGAAAATTGCAAATACAATTTATAGTGGTTTGGCTTTAGACAAGCCTACGTCCACTCTCCAGACGATCAGCCAATAGGTTGGATTTCACTATATGATTAAAGGTGATTACACACTCTTGAGTGTTAGCACTCGGTGATGATGAGTCTCATAGAGTCACTCTTCTTGGTAATTCACTAAGATCACTCAATTACGCACTTTTTCAAACAACTAATGAAGAATTGAATCAGCCTTGGAATATATTTATCCTCTCTAGTCTCCTCGGTCTCATCCTATCTTTATATACTCTCCAAGCCACACTCGACCGTTGGCTCTTTCCTTGAGAGTTTCGTCTTCCCTTTTCTGGATAGACTTTATAAGGCAAGTCTTTTTAACCGTTGGAGGTAGATTTGATCCCCTTGGATTCTGTTCGCCCATACAATCAGAATCCGGGCTTCCATAAGTGTTCTATTCTTCTTTGGAAGTTGTCCGTTGATTGATCCTGCTAATCAGTTTGATACAACAGAATCAATATAAATAAATTAAGTGAAATACTTTATAGTTGGTGATCTTATCCTGTAGTTTCATTTTAAGTCTAATATACTCAAGTTCTGAGTCTACTTAAGTTTTCCGTCTGGTACGGACAGACTCAGAATCTGCCAGACTGAAGTTTTGCGTCTGCTTCATCCAGACTCAGAGGCTTTCTACGTTTGCTTCATCCAGACTCAGAGACTTTCCTATGCTTCTCTGTCTGCTTCATCCGGACTCAGAAGCTTTCCATCATCTGCATGGCAGCTTGTACGTCTTTCACCAAATTACTCAATAAACATGTTAGTAGCCTTTAATTTATTTTGTCATCTTCAATCATAAGTGATTTCCCTAACAAATTTAAGCTTCATAAATAGATTTAATTCAAATGCTAAATGGTAATTACAAAGTCTATCATGCATGGTTTAGCATATTATTATATGTAAAAAAACCAAAATAAACAATCAAGATAAATATAAGTATATCGAAGTAATCAATTTTTATGAATTTTATCATTTTTTGGAAGGATTGTCATATTCGTTGTTTCTTAGGTTTGAAAAATTCCATTGAACATAGCTTTTAGTTTCTTGCTTATTACACTTTTGTCAATCGAGTCTTAAACCTTTTTACATTTTATCAATTAAGTTTATCTGGCCAATTTCGATAAAAAATCATTAACGTGGCTATTGGTCGTAGATAATTTTTAATGGTATTACAATATTTTTTTGAATTTTTTTGAACTTTTCTATTATTTTCTTTTGTTTGATTTTTTTCTTTTTTATTGTCAAGGGCCAATGGGGAGCCACCAGCCCTTAGGTGAGGGCTTGTAGCCCTTTCTTTGCCTTGCCCTGTGGCTAGCCAAGGCTTGTTGCCCATGCGCGTAGCTGGCTAGGGCCGCGAACTTTTGATCAAATCTAAGCGAGGGCCGTGTACAAAGGCAACAAGCCCTTGCCAGCCACTATGTGAGGGTTGCGGCCCTTGCCCAGCTATAAGTAAGGAGCACGACCCTCGTCAAGTGGTGTTTGTCATGGGCTTATGGCTCTCACTCAAAGCTAGGCGAGTGTCGTGACTCTCTCCATGGCTGGTGAGGGCATGCGGCTAATGAGGGCTCATAAGGCCTCACCTAGTGGCTGGTGGTGGATATCAAGTCTCAGTTGGTGGCCTCCTTTTGGCTATTAACAATAATAAAAAAAAAAAAAAGTAAAGAAGGAAAATGAAAAAAGTAAATAATAATATGAAAAATATTTCAATATCATTAAAAATTGTATATGTCAATATTGGCCATACCATGTAGGAAGGCCGGCTTTCACATTGGTAGTTTCTAGCCAAAATTGGCTAGTATATTTAATTGGCACAACATGAAAATGTTAATGACTTAATCAATGCAATTAAAAGATTGAAATTTTTTTTCTGGTAACATTGGATAAATTGGTCAAAATTATCATATCCTTCACTTGGTAGAGTCACAAGGATAAGATTATCTTGGAAACATGTACTATTTTTTCTATTGAAGGAATTGATTTGATATTATTAGGTAACATGTGAAGGAGAAAAAAGTAAGGTATGCATCCCATAATTAGTAGAAAAAAAATTAGTCCCAATTTAAAGCTCTCAATCTCAAACACTCCTTTTTAAGGGAATATATTGACCAAATATCCAATGTGATTAACATAGGAAATTAAGGATATGCAAACATTTGTTGAGTTTTCAAGTCTAATACCATAAACATGACCTTGTCAATCCGATGACGTAACACGATAAACACATAAAGATATAATCGAGTTTCACTGGAGAACATGATTAGACTACATGGCTTTGGTAGTCAACACTCACAGTGAATTTAGATCCACGGCAATTGGAATTCCAGGATGGGCGATTTAAAGGGAGAGGCAAGCTAGAGCTTGTCCCTAGATGTCATCTTTGTCATTGTGGGCTGCTATTTAAATGAGAATGTATGAGGTATTGATCTTTATGTGATGGTCATGTTTCATCATAAGAATGGCTAGGCCATATTTATAGTACTAGACTTGAAAGCTCAAGAAAATTTTGCATATTCTCAATTTGGTTCCTTAATTAACTATGATAATCTTATTAGCAATTGAGCTGATTTATTTCCTTGAAAGGAGTATTTCAGATTAAGGGTAGAAGAACATTATGAGTGTCATAACTTTTGTACGGCGTTTATTTTGATGCCAATTTTTTTTTTCACTCACTTGAGTGCCACATTTGATTTGGCCGCCGGGAAAGTTGAAGTGGCCGTTGGTGGAGAATATTTTAATATATTTATTACTTTTTTTGAATTTTTTTTCTTTAGGGTTAGCGAGGGTTACTGGTGACCCTCGTCGATTGTGGAATCTTCGCCCTAGGTTGCAAAAGCCCGGGGTGAGGCCGTTGCGGCCTCGCTTGCAGCTGGCAAGGAGCTCACTAACCCTTGCCTAGATCCAGCCGGTGAGACCCTCGCCAGTCGTGGGTGAAGCCGCGACGGCCTTTGCTAGCAGCTGGCGAAGCTCCGACAGCCTCGCCCCCCAGGCCTTTGTGGCCCAAGGCGAGGTAGCCCTTGCCCAATCTGGGCAAGGGTTCCACGACCCATGAGGGTCACTAGTGACCCTCGTCAGCCCTAAAGCAAAAGAAGCAAAGAAAAAATCGAAAAAATTAATAAATATATTAAAATATTGTCCATTGGTGGCCACGTTAGCTTTTCTGACGGCCAAATTGGAAGTGGCATTCAAGTGGATGTTTTTTTTTTTACTTGTGATACTCAAGTGAGTGAAAATTTATTTTTGGCACCAAAGTGAGCACCGTACGAAAGTTGTGGCACTCCTAGTATTCTTCTGCCCAGATTGGGAGCTTTACATAGAGACGAATTCTTCCTACCAATTATGTGCTACATTTCCATATTCCTCATGCTCTTGATGCCCCAAAATATACTTTTGATTCTCCTATGCTGGATATGAAATTTAATTTTCAACCCATACTATGACAATATGTAATTACTTATACCTTTTAAAGATTTTCCTTCTATAAATGAAAATCCATGTCAAGTAAGAATGTAATGTCTCATGGACCTTCAATTGGAACTTTCTTTTGATAATTATTAACCACAATCGGATAATGCCATGATTGTTATTGCCTCTTATTGTATCTCACCGTCTCCTACCTTTGATGTTGAACTTCGTGATAGTTTGCTTCAACATTTATTAATATTGATTTAATGAAACACATGCAATTAGAGCAAAAAAAACATTTTTAGACCTGTTGAGAACATGTTGAGTACTAAATATGAAGGGTTTTCGGCATTATGTTGCTGGTTTTACTTAGTAAATGGTTAATCTCTTATATTTGTATTGTGAATGATAAAGTTCAACTCTGATCTTGTATGATTCCAAACATTTTATGCAGTGGCGCCCTGAATTTCGCTGTGGAGATAGATATTTTTTGAGTAATTATATTTGTTATCTTCATATCATTTTCGATGAGATTTTAATGGACAATTATTCAATTCAGCTAGTAAATAAGAAATAGTTTTCAGATATAATGCCGTTGCGGGGTTTCATAAATTTATGATCATAATTGCAGTGAAAATTGATTTCTTTTAATATATTCACTTTTAATTAAGAAATAAATGAGAAGCTATATATAGTCTAACAAGTGCAAATTTATGAAGAATTTTTGGTTTTTGCTAATTTACACATCAAGCATGGAAGATACATATGATGACCACGAAGAATATGTGGGAATGCATCTCGATCAGATGACATATGTCTTATGAGATGATGCAAAGAATAAACATTTCATGATCATGATTTTTAAGTTTCATCTCTCATGCTAATATTGAAATGTCTAATTAGTGAAGTTGTTATAATTCATCTCCACATGCCTAATTTGGGTTTGGTTCAGGTCAAAAATAGTTTGACCTAAATTGGCTTATTTAATCATAATACAAGTTTAGAGATTCATATCCAACTTGACTCATACACAACCTAAACCAAGCTCCATTCTTAGCATTTTTCCTCATTAAATTGTATCCTTTTAAGAATGCATGATTTCATGGACCAGCTCGTCGAGTCAATAACATAGCTCATATTATGCTAAGACATTATGGTTTGAGATCATGTGTTATCAAATGCACGCATGAATTGCAAGATGAGGATTTTACCAAAATTACTATAAAGGTGGTTTGGTCATATCCTTTCATCAAATTTTCAGCATATCATGCCAAATTTGAATGAATTTCGCGAAGTAATTTTACAATGCTTGACACGGTTCTTTACTTTTGTGACTTGTGATTGGATATACTTCATATGGCATCAAGAGCATACGCCATGCATGCGAAGCTCTCTTCCTCCCTAATCTAACGAGCACTAAATTTTTGTCGAGAAACAGGATCTTGAGCAAGCTAATGGCTCTCAATTGGAACAAAGACTATTAATTGAACTTTGAACCAAGACATGGGGCTTTCATTTATCATTTACAATTTGCAATTTTGCATGGTTGATGAAATAAAAAGTTGGTAGTGATGCTCGAGGATAGTAATGGTCATTGATACTCAACTCTACAAGCATGTCAAGCTCTCGACGTGCTTCCTAAAACACATGCAGTTTCGAATGCCTCCACCCAAATACCGACACCTCCCTACCAACCATCACCACCCTCATCCACCACTTGCTCTCACTTTGCACCTCCCTTCACTTTTTTTCTCGGTCTCTGTAGCTTTCACCTACTTCCTCATTATCTTCATACCTGAATCAATCCCCCATAAGGAAGAGAATCCCAAACCTATGTTTTATTCTCTGTGTTTTCCTTTTCGTCGAACACTTCCTGTGCACTCTCGCTCTCCATGCATATATTACACCTGCTACAAGTTCTCCACTCTCTTCCCCTCATTTTTCCTTCGTCTTGGTTTCTCTTCTTGCTACAAAGAATTAGTGTTCATGGCTGCTTGCGCTTTGCTGAGTGGTGGTGACAATAGCAACAACATTGACGACAGCAATGGTCATCGTGAGGACCCAAGCTTCATGAGCTCTTCCAGCATTGTTGGCCATGGAGGTAGCAACAATGTCAATCAATAAGGACAAAGAGGCTGAATGGTGGCGACAATAGTAGCAACACCAATGATAGCAACAATCGTCATGAGAACCCAAGCTTCATGAGCTCCTCTAACGTCATTGGCAATAGAGGCGGCAACAGTGTTAATTAGTAAGGACAAAGAGGAGGATAAGTGCTTGCCAATGATGGCATATTTTTTCTAGGGGGAAAACAATATAAATAGTTCTTGAACTTTGGCTCAATATGTAATTTGTTCTCTGAACTTTTAATTTATTCAATTTGATCCCTGAACTTTAGTCTAATGTGTAATGTGGTTCATGAACTTTTAATTTGTTTAATGTAGTCCCTGAACTTTTGGTACACATTTAATATAGTCCCTAAACTATATGAAAATATTTAATATAGTCCCTTTCTATTAATTCAAGACCGAGGACTATATTTAATAGTTCAAGGACTATATTGAGCATGTATCAAGAGCTTAGGGACTATATAGAATAAATTAAAAGTTTAGGGACCATATTATATATTGGGCTAAAGTTTAGGAACTACATTGAAATATTGAAAGTTTAGGGATTAAATTGCACATTTGTCAAAGTTTAGGACTGTTTGTGTCATTATCCCTTCTTCTAGGCTTTTCTCTTTGGACCCATTTATGATCCATATTCTCCATTTCATGTGACCCATTTTTAACCCATTTCAGCATGCTTGAGTCAAAACATGGATATTGTGATCCATTTGGACAACTCTAATGGGCATGCAATGTAGCCACTGATCAAGATGAAGGTGATGTAGTTGCGACTCTACTTAGCCCTTGAGTGAACACTATTTTCCATACTTAAAAAATAATTTAATTAACAAAAAGTGATTATGAAATACTCGGATTTTCCTATGTGTTTTCTTATTAAGAAATTCTCTACCTCAAAGAACTAGGATTTAGTGAGGAAGCCGTTTTCATATTCTAAGGTTGCAAAGTATCAACCCTTGACGTTGGTAGAACCTAATGTTGAAGCCGAAACATGATGTATTTCTTGTAAGAACCATTTCATTTTCAATGAGATGGTGTGTGGCAAGTGGGACCGATTGTGGAGTGCCATAACCTAATTTGGACTAGCAATATCAAAAAACATAATTTTATTGGTTGGCTTCTTTTGTAGGGACAGGCTTTTGATAGCATACATTGTATTTTGATGGATGTCTTGAGTCGATATCGAACATATTTATTTTTCCACTACAACTGGATTAAAAGTATATGGTGAAATTTCTTGGCATAATATGGGATTTTGTTATAACTGTAAGAGGGTGGAATGATGAACATGAATGGATGATTAGTTCTCCGAGGGGCAACAACTTGGCAAAGGGTCCTCAAGGTATCATTCTTAGCAACAATATTTTGCATTTGAATGGAGCACAACTACACACGTTTTCAAAACAAGTCAAATGATATCCACATTATTTTGGCTAGGGTGCATAAAATTATTAGAGGTAGAGCTTCACTCTATAAAAATATTAGACCTTCCTAGGCTAATGTTGTATTAGTTACTATGTGGAGACTTTCTATCTACATCTTCTCATATTATTAGTTCTATTTGTGATGTTGGGGATGCTCCTAAGCTTATGTACTTCACTTGATAACTAATACTTACATTTTGCTAGACACTTCATTTTCTCAAAAATAAATTATGATAGAATTAAAGAAGAAGTTCATTTATATGTCTATATGTAATTATCTTAGCTAACTTAGACCATGAGTATATATATGCTACTAAATTGTTCTTTCTCTTTGCAAAAGTAATTGTAGGATGACTACATTGATGAAGATAAGCTTGGAAAGTAGGATTGTGAGTATTACTTTCACTATGGTTCATGCAGATTGTCCATTTTGCAAAAGGAAAGCTCTAAAATTATTAATGAGGCAGGCAAATCTCCACTTTGAAGTAGTCCACATAATGATTTGATGGGGGGTATGAGAGCAAGTCAACTCGGACATAGAGAGCAAATGAGTGAGTAGATCTAGACATAAGAGGGGAAATGGGGTTGAGTGTGATGGTGTTGAAGATGCCAGTTGGAGGTGGTATGATGGCATTTACCAAGATTTGATGATGGGTTGTTTTGTTTGTGAAGGATTTTCAATGTTTTGGAATGGCATTGTGCAAAAGAGCAATTTTAGTGTTCTTTAGGATTACTTCAGGCATGAATGAAAGTCTTCTTGGTTTGGACTTCTTTCAAGGATCCCCAAATCTATACGGTTTAAAATTCCACAATCTTTGAGGTTCCTTTCATCTTGACTTTTTGTGCTTTGCCATTCGAAGATGTTATATTTTGTTTAGGCTAAAAAGAGAGGATTTTTATTTTTCCCTCCTTTTTCCTTTAAAACTAGCTTCCCTATTTTTTTGCATATATTAATAAGATGAGGCATAGTCTTTTATTCAATGTGTTTCTCTTTGCATCATTTTTCCTCAACGTGCACCTAAAAAAGAAAATGAATTACTATAGATGCCAACATCTCTAAATCCTAATTTAAATTATTTATAATATAAAAACAAATGAAATAGAGATAGAGATGAGGAAGATGTTAATAGCTTCCAAAGTCAATTACTAATCAAAAGGATTTTGCCAAAAGAAAATTCTATACAAATGATGTCTACCTTATTAGTATATATTGTTGTTTTTCCCGTTGGAATGTGAAAAAAATTACTACTAAAGGAATGCATTTCAAAAAGAAAGGGAGGGAAATAGGCATTAAGGAAAGAATTCAAATGCAAATAGAATTAAATAAAAGGAAACAAAAGGAAAAATTCAAAAACAGAATTCAAGTGCCCTAAAAATAGAGGATGACTAGATTCATCCACCACAAAATTAGTCAAATAATTAATGTATAATCATATAAGTTTATAGCTAATTAGGGAAATGACTAGAATACAGCACGTTCAAACTTACCCAATAAAGCATTGATGAAGAAAAATAAACACATGAAGGCATGTTATGAGATTTATTGCTAGATATGTATGTCTGTGCGTGTGTGAGCAAGTTATTCCCAAAGTAGGCCTATCTAAAATGGGTAAAAGAGAGTATATGGTAAAATATCTTTTGTATTTCCCATGAAAAGGTCAACGTGTATGATTTCTTGCATCCATATACTTTTCTTATTAAGCTATATGTGGGATTTCCTTATTAAGAATTATTGTGGGTAAAATATCTTTTGCATTTCCCATGAAAAGGTCAACATGTATGATTTCTTGCATCCATATACTTTTCTTATTAAGAATTATTGTGGGATTTCCTTCCACCAAAATTCACGTGACAAATATTCATCTTCAAATGAACCATTGACAATCATTTAATTTCAAAGAGTTTTTATTATCCTTTGGCTAAATGAATTAGCGTTGCATTTTTACTTATTAAGCTATATGTCATCACAATTGAATTACAATTCATTTGTTTCTAAGTTGAAATTTAGAGTAGTCACTAGAAAAATGACATCCTATGTCGTTGATATAACAATATTGGCTTCATATTCTTAACAATAGTGAACAAATTTAAATTGAGAAAACATAAAATAATCGTTAACAGTTGCCAACGAGAAAAAAAAAGTAGATGATAATTAAGAAATTCTAACGATATGTACGGTCAATCACTAACTAAGTTAGAAGATCCATTAATCGACTGTTTTAAGAAGTCAAATTGAGAATTAGATATATTAATTACCAATATGATGACATGTACATATTTAACTTACAAATCTCATGCTAGATTCCGGACCTTAATATCATTTACATTGGATAAGAAAATTGTTTCCATTTACAAAGAATGATAGTGAAAGGTCATGCATTCTTTCAGCGGATTACTTTGAAAATCTATGGGAAAAATTAAGGTCAACAAAGATCAAACCATTTTAAATATTGCGGGAGTGGGAGAATAATTGACCAAGAAAAGAATTAATTCGACAAAAGGAGATTAGCTTAAGATGAAATACAAATACAAATGTAAAATGACAATTAGAATTAGGATTTATCAGTAACTAAAGAGAGATGTCATATTGAGAAAGCTCTCCAATATGGTAAGTTTGAATTTACTCGATTAGGCATGAGGAATGACAATATAAATAGAGACAAATTCTACATTGCCAACTTGTTTTCTTAAAGTTTGTCTTCATTTTATATCATCTCATCTCTTCATCTTAGTCTATGCAAATTATATCAAAATTCTCTTGAACTCTCACATTGGTCTAGATCTTCCAGGTGATTTTTCATGTCCTATCTTGTTCTTTTTTCCCTTTCATATCCTATTTTTCTCCATAGCATATGTTATGATGTAGGTAGTTTTTGAACTTGTGCACGTTTTTTTCTTCTTCTTTATTTTAAATGTGAAGAAGAATTTGAAGATTATGTGTATTAGATCCATTGTTCAGATCTCATATGTGTTTGATAGATGAAGCATATTTCTTCAAGTGATTTTTTTATTATTTTTAATATGTATTTTCACTAGGATATTGATGTTTGTAAAAATCTTTATGCTTTCTCTTTTTCTATGACAAAATTTTTTTTTTCACATTGCACAAATTTTTCTGACAACGATAGAGAGATTGTACGAGAAGTATCATTTAAAGGGTATATAATTGCATTTCAAAATCTAACCACGCGATCTAATAGATCACTGTATCCCGAAGGGCATGGGATGTTTTACTAGCAACCATATATTTTGGATGTTACAAATCCATTTCTTATATTTGATTGTTGAAATAGTCGTACATGTAATTTAAAATTCTATATTTTATTTCATGTGATCAATTCAATGATCAATCGATGACATTAGTTCATTTTAATTCTCAATCCGTATAACGATGTAGATGTATCTTAGATGAGATATATCTTCTGTTATGTTATCTAATGAATCTATGATTATTTGCTCACCTTTTTCTATTTTAAATAAGTTTTTATATCTATTTATAATTTTTTTTATGAATGGCCTTTTTTGCAGGCTAATTTCAATCAAGGTTTACTTTTAGCCGGTGCTTCTCATCAAGTATGTATATTCTCATTTTATTTCCATTTCTTATGGTATTGAAATTGTTTAAAAGCCTAAATAAATGGTTATGGGCTGTCTTTGCTTCTATGCTTGTAAATTTCATTTTAGCCTCTAATTATTATTAAGGTTCACTCTAGCCATTTACCCTAGGGAGGGAGACCTTGGGCAAGCGGTGGCCCTCGATCAAATTTGGGGCGAGGGTTGTGCCCTCCCCCAAATTTAGTCTAGTAGATCCTCATCGGGGATTGCCAAGGCCTTGCCTAGGGCCAACGAGGGTCGCTAGGCTTTGAGAAGACATGGGCAACCTCCATCGGCCCTTCCTTGTGATTATAACGGCATCCATTGGCAAGGGCTTAGCCAAGCCATTCTTGAGTTTATGTTTTTCTATTTTTTTAGCCTTTTTTAAATTCAATTTTGTTGGTATTTATAATTTTTTTAAATTTTTTTTGATGTGGCGCTTGGTGGACACCATGTCATTGCCACATCTCTTAAGAAATTAATAAAATAAAACACATTAGCATTTTCCATTAGTTAAATTAGATAGAGATAACGAAAGAATTTTATTGAACAATTTGACAAAATTTAGAATTTAATTGCACTTTTTATAACTTTTAGAACTTAATTACACTTTTGTGACAAGTTTTAGGACTTCTAGGAAACTTATCCCTGATATTTATTCTAAAATATTATCAAATCCTTGATGTTTTTATTGCCTATGAGCTTTATCAAAATTGTCCTTAGTGACTTATAAGAAAATTATTGTTTTATTACGATAAAAGGTCAACTGCAATAATTTTTCTTGTGTGCATGATAATCAGCTTGGTTTGAAAAATTTTAGATCCCATTTCCAAAATTTTCAATTTCAAGCTCACTTTGTGTAAGTCAATTACTTGTCTTACTCATTCTCCGGTGATAAGTCAATTAAAAGAATATGTAAACATTGAAAGAAAATTTATAGCATTTGAATTTTTTTTTCTTGTTTTATATCTACTACAAGAGCAATTACATTCCAACTTAGCCCCTCCAATATTTCGAGTAGGAATTCATCCCTCGATAGAAATAGATTTTTTCAATAAATATACTACTAATTTCAATAAAATAAGGATATCCACTCTCGTGTATTGAATTTATGTTTCATGTATAGTTTTAATGCGAATGCCAAATGGTCATTACATAGTCGACCATACATGATTTAGCATTTTTTTAGAATATATAAAATCACTAAGAAGGAATTTTGTGCACTTAGTGGATCGATTCACCATTTGACGATGATTGTATGCTTTGGTATCCATAACATCATTAATAAAAACATAGAGATATAATTTGAAATCCGTTCATTCTCTAGAAGAAAATTTAATATTTTTTCCGAAGGTAATCTTATCATTTTTCTTATGATTTAGTAATTGATTTGTTAATATTTTGTCAAGAACATATTGGTTTCATATCTTTAGAGCTACTTTGGCATAATGAACATATACCCATACACATATACATACAGATATTTTTATTGTTAATACCTTGACAAAAAAATTTACATTTACAGGTCTTGACAATGGAAAATCAAGACACCAACACAAGTAGTTATACTAATAATGAATTAGCTAGACAAAATAATCTTCCAGGGAGTACTACACATTTCATTGGCCATACTTTAGTGGAGAACTTGGCACATGGCGATTAATCGTTGAGTTCAACCGATCCATTTGCTTCTACGACATCCGGAATGTTGAGATGGGCGAGTAGAGGGGTGAGGCGAGCTAGAGCTCATCCAGAGATATCTTCTCCATCACCATGGGCCACCATCCAAATAGGAATATATGAGGTATGTTCTGAAAAATGTAATATTGTTATATCTTTGAGTATTCATGTTTCATCCTAGGAATGATGAAGTCCTATTTATAGTACTAGATTTGAAAGCTCAACAAATTTTTGCGTCATTCTCAATTTGGTTTCTTAATTAACTATGATAATCTTGTTGGAAATTTTATCAATATATTTCCCTTAAAAAGTATTTGAGATTGAGAACTTTAAATAGTGAAGGATTTTTATTACCAATTATGTGATGCATTTCCATATACCTCATGTTCTTGATGCCAAATGACAATCGCATCGTATTAAACTTGTGATTCTCATTTCTATATTAGATATGAGCTTTAATTTATATGCCATATCATGATAGCATGTAATTAAATATACCTTTTTAAGAATTTCATAAAAATATGTGTAAATTCATGTCATGTAGAAAAATGGTAATGTCTTATGGAACTTTAATGGGAATTTTTTTTGGGCAATTATCAACCATAATCTAGTAATGTCATATTTGTCATTACCTCTTATTGTGTCTCCTTGGAGATTTTTACTTGCTTGTATGTATTTTAAATTTCTACCTAAATGATATTGAATTTTTACTTAGTATATGCACAATCTCTTTCATTGTATCATAAACTATAGAAAGTTCAACTAACCATAAATTGCCACTTGTGTATGACTTCAAACATTTCATGTAGTGGCATCATGAGTTTTGTTGTAGACATAATGTTTTTGAGTAATAAATTTCCCACCCTTGATCGAGATCAAGGGACATCTAGTTGCAACTTTACATAGCCCTCGAATGAGCAATATTTTTATACTTGAGAAATAATTTACCTAAGGAGAGTTGATTATGAAATGCTTAGGTTTTCCTCATATGCTTTCTTACTAACAACCTATCTACCTCGATGAACAGATTGGAGATGTTTCTAGAGGATTGAGTAGGGAAGCCATCTCTACACATCTAAGGTCGCAACAATATCAACCCCAAGCCCCTAATTTGGAAGAATCCAATGTTGAAGCTGAGTCCTGTTGTATTTGTTTGGTACGAACCACTTTATTTACTTGAGAACATATTAAGATAGTACTAAGGAATGCTTTTATTGTCAATAAGTAATTGTCTTAGCTAAATTTAAACTATGAGTTTGCATATATATATATATATTATTAAATCTTACGTTTTGTTTTGCTGGACTAATTGTAGGATGTCTACATTGTTCAAGATAAGCTTGGACAAGCTGGATTGTGGGCATCACTTTCACTATGGTTGTATTGAGAAATGGCTCACGAGGAAGAACTTTTGTCCACTTTGCAAAAGGAGAGCTATAAAATTATGAATGATGCATAGTTGGAATTTGAAGTTCATGTAATGGTTTTTGAGGAGATCGATTGAGTTTCAATTGATTTTAATATATTTGCCATTGTTGAATATCTAATTACTTTGTGTCCACTTTTAAGGAACTAAGTAGAAAGCAACATGATAGTGTCATGGGCCGATTGATCTAGCGTTCCCTTTCGCACCCGTGTGGCCTTATGATTTCTCCCAAGCAGCCTTTTGCTCAAACTCACAAGAATTCTAGAGAGAGAAACTTTAGAGAGAGAAGCTCTGGATTCTTTTATTCTTGTAGAATGAGATGATACAATAAGGAGGAGGAGACCTCTATTTATACAAATACAGGCAAACCGTATCCGTAGATCTCTCCTTGATCTACCGGTGCATATTACTTTCCCAAACTACCACCTACCTGCCTTAATTACATTTGTGTACTTTCCAAACTACTACCTACCTGCCTTAATTATATTTGTGCACAATCACCGCATCGCCTGCCCCTAGGAATATTCTAGAAGACTCAAGAAAACCCTAGAATCTAGGGATAATGGTTGAGGGTCGCTTGTACAAAGGATCGGTCACGGCATTAATCAGAACCCTCTTAGACCGTTCGTGTTTCTAAGCTGTGACATTCTCCCCCACCTAATCAGGCAATGCCCTTGTCGCGTCTTCGGCATGGTATGCTTCAATTTGCTTCTTGAATTGCCAAAAATCGTCCGCGAGTTCCCAACTTGCTTCACTCTCCAGAAGACCCTTCCATCGAACCATGTACTCCCGCTTCAGGGCACAATACCGCTTCCGTATGACTCGGTCCACCATGATGTAGTCCACTTCCCGATCATACGAAGTCTTCGCTCCTAATGGTGCTCGTTGTGACTCTCCCCTATCCGGATCTTCCTCATCCATATGGAAAGGTTTGAGCATACTCACATGGAAAACCGGATGTACCTTTAGCTTGGGTGGTAATTTTAGCTCGTATGCGACCTTTCCGACCCGTTGAAGCACACGGAAGGGCCCCTCGTAGCGTCGGATCAACCCCTTGTGTACGTCTTTGTATCGAAAAACTACGTGTAGTTTGGCTAACACTTGGTCTCCAACTTGGAACTCCATGTGCCGACGCTTTTGGTTCGCCCACTTCTTCATGCACTTTGAAGCCTTGTGTAGGCATGCCTTTGCCAAGTCCGCTTGCTCCTGCCAGTCTTTTGCGAACTTGAAAGCGGGAGGGCTACTCCCCTTGTAGCCTGATGCAATCGCACTTGGGGTTTGTAGTTGTTGCCCTGTCATGATTTCGAACGGACTTTGGCCGGTCGACTCGCTCCGTTGCAAGTTGTAGGAGAATTGGGCCACGTCGATCAATTTTGCCAAATTCACTTGCGTCGTGCTCACGTAGTGTCGAAGATAAATCTCCAAGAGTGCATTAATCCACTCCGTCTGACCGTCGGTTTAGGGATGTAAACTCGTGGAGAAGTTTAGCTCCGACCTTAGCATTTTGAAGAGCTCCATCCAGAACCGCCCCGTGAATCGGGGATCTCGATCACTCACAATCGTTTGTGGTACTCCCTAATACTTGACCACATGCTTTAAGAAAAGCTTGGCCGCCTCCTCGGCCGGACAATCCTTCGTCGTTGGCACGAAAGTCGCATACTTGGAGAATCGGTCGACCACCACCATAAGCATCCGACACCCTTTGGACTTTGGTAGGTTGACGATGAAGTCCATGGAAACACTTTCCCATGGACGAGTGGGGATGGGAAGTGGCTCCAGAAGCCTTAGGGACGATCCTTGCTCGAGCTTGTCTTGTTGGCATACAAGACAAGTCTTCACGTACGCCTCAACGTCGTCCCGCATTTGAGGCTAGTAGTACTGTTCCTCAACGAGCACCAATGTTCGGTGGATCCGTGGATGACTTGCCCACTTCGAGTCGTGGCACTCTCGTAGCACTTCCTTCCTCAGCTTCCCATTGAGTGGCATGTACAATCGCCGTCCCTTGGTGTAGAGAAGCTTGTCTTTACACCAGAATTGACGGGTCTTGCCCTCTCACGCGTACCGTAGGAGTCCCTGAGCCCTTTGATCGTACTTGACCCCTCCTTGATACGGTTGATCTACGGGCAATTCGGCCGACTCACGATGTTTGCCAACTTCGCCTTCCGACTTAGTGCGTCCGCCATGGAGTTAGCCTTTCTCGGCTTGTACTCCAGCACGTAGTCGAACTCCGCTAAGAAATCTTGCCGTCGAGCTTGCTTTGGACTCAGCTTCTTTTGCGTCTGAAAGTAGCTCGTGGCCACATTGTCCATCCTTACGACGAATTTTGCTCCTAGGAGATAGTGCCTCCACGTTCGAAGGCAATGGACCACCGCGGTCATCTCCTTCTCCTGAACGGTATACCTATGCTCGGTATCGTTCAACTTCCGAGACTCGAACGCGACTGGATGGCCATCCTGCATGAGAATACCACCAATAGCATAATCGAAAGCGTCAGTCTCTACCTCATAGGGTCTTGTGTGATTGGGCAATGCTAGCATCGGCTCCTTGGTCATGGCTTGCTTCAACCGATTGAACGCTTCTTAGCATCGATTGGTCCACTCCCACGGCTTTTCATTCTTTAGCATATTCATGAGTGGCACCGTGATGCTCAAGTAGCTCCGAATGAAGCGCCGATAGTAATTGGTGAGGCCAAGGAATGACCTCAACTCCGTCACCTTGGTTGGTGGTTCCCATTCGACCATCGCTTGGATCTTAGCCCCGTCCATTTGAACTCGACCGCCCTCGACTATGTGCCCCAAGAAGGGAACTTCCTTTTGGCCAAAAGCACACTTCTCATGCTTCACGTACAATTCGTTCTCACGCAAGACTTTGAAGACCTGCCGCAAGTGCTCGATGTGCTCTTCTAGCGTCCGGTTATAGATCACAATATCATCTAGGTAAACCACTATGAACCGATCAAGGAACAGATGGAGTACCTTATTCATCATGGTGCATAAAGTAGTTGGAGCGTTGGTGAGACCGAATAGCATGACGAGGAATTCATACGACTCGTATCACGTCACACATGCGGTCTTCGGCTCATCCCCTTCAACGATCCGAACTTGATAATAGCCCGATCGGAGATCCAGCTTGGTGAACTATCGCGCTCCTCCAAGTTGATCGAAAGATCCGCGATGAGAGGGATCGGGTACTTGTTCTTCACGGTGAGTTTGTTCAGCGCCTAGTAATTGATGCACATTTGGAGTGATCCATCGTGCTTCTTTTGGAACAGGACTGGCGCACCGAACAGAGACTTGGTCGGCCGAATGTACCCCGCATCGAGCAACTCCTTGAGTTGTCTCCTCAGTTCTTCCAATTCAGGGGGTGCCATGCAATAGGGCATCATGGCGGGTGGTCGAGCGTCATGCACTAGCTCGATCCGATAGTCTACCTCCCTTCGAGGTGGGAGCTTCTTAGGAAGCTCGGATGGCATCACGTCTTCAAATGCGTCGAGGACTTGGGTCACCTCGGTGGGAACCTCCTCCACATTGCCCGCATCTTCCTCAACTTTCAACGTGGCCAAGAAGGTCAGCTCGCCCTTCCGAACTCCTCTCAAAAGTTGCATGGCCGACATCTTCCGATCGCGACCCGATGCACAATGGATTGGAATCATGCATTGGCATCGTTTATTCAGAATACAAATGCAATCCGCAAACGGTAGCACACCAGCATTGATTCTATCGAAGAATCCTAGTCCTAGAACAAAGTCATAATCGTCTAGGGGAATTACCTCGATGGTTTCCTTGCTCGACCACGGTCCGAGGTGAAGCTCCACGTCCTTAGCCACACCGCTAGTTGGGACTTCCTTGGAGGTCACCATCTTGAGCTAACCAGCTCCTTTCTCGAATCGAAGATTGAGCTTTTTTGCGACCTCTTGAGATATGAAGAGATCGGATGCCCCAGTATCCACGAGCGCACTCATCATGGTGTTGACGATCTTCACATCTACGAACATCATTCCCTTAGACTCCTTAGCTTTCTTAGTCTTGAGGGAACTGAGGATTCGCAACGAACTCAATCACAATTATTCCATAGGCTCATCTTCTTTGCAAAGGGCCGCCAACTTGCCCCTTGGGACAGTCTCGAGCCATGTGTGGCCCATCGCAAAAAAAACACTTGTACGTGCAATTCCGGCGTTGTCCCCAACCACTCGACTCTGGTTGAGCCCTAGGCGGAGCCGCTGGTGGTCTTCCTCCGTTGGGACGTCTATACCAATTCCGATCTCCCCTACCATTGGCCATTTGCCTTGGTTTGTAGTCGGGCTTGGCTGTGGACACCGCCGCTCTCAGTTCCTCAAGGGACTCGGCCACGGTTGTAGCCGTCATAAGGTCACTCACGTTGTGCCGTTTCAATTCCTACTTGGCCCAGGACTTGAGGCCGCTCATAAACTGATGGTACACCTCCACATCAGTCATGGACGGGATCTGGAGCAGCAGCTCCGAGAACCGTTTGACATACTCCCAAACAGTCCCCCTCTATTTGAGACATTTGAGCTCGTCACGAGCGTCTTCTTCCACATAGGCGGGGTAGTAGTTCCGTCGAAACTCCTCAACGAACTTGGCCCATGTCGTGATAGGGTCGCCACTCCTATCGTCGGACCTGCGACGCCACCAAAGCAAGGCGTTCTTGCTCAGGTACATGGCCGCTGTGTTTACTCGGACCATATCATCGGTCATACCTGTGGACTGGAAGTATCGTTCCATGTACCACAGAAAGTTGTTCACGTCCTTGGCCACCCGCGAGCCTTTGAACTCCTTCGGCTTCGGGGTGTCCATGCGTGGTTGCACGGTGATCGTCTCGTTCACTCGTGCAACTTCAACCTTGGTGAGCTTCCCCTTGAGCTCGCCGATCTCAGTTCGCATGGCCACTACAGTAGCTTCCCAGATCTCATCCCGTTGCTGCAGCTCACGAACCAACGACCCCAGTAGCTCGTTATGGAGTTCTCCCATGCCGCCTTTTAGTTTCTGCATCTCGGCCAAGAACCCTTCTCGGTCAGCTTCTACTCCGTCGACGGTCTGGGTCAAGTCGTTCACCAGCCCATGAACATCCAAGACTTTCTCCTCTAGAGACGTCACGCGACGCTCCCAATCTCCTGTCGATTCTCTTGAACGGGATGTAGCATGGCTACGCCTGGTTTGGACGCTGACCCGCTCGGTCGCCCTTCCACGATCCTCGCGATCTTCCTCCTGGGTATTCGCGACGTTGGAACGTGGATTAGCCATTGCGTTTGTTGAGTCACGAACAAAGACACGAACGGAGGCACAACCGAGGTTCAAACAAGGCTTGAACAAGGCTCTGATATCACTTGTCACGGGCCGATTGATCTAGCGTTCTCTTTTGCACTTGTGCGGCCTTAGGATTTCTCCCAAGCAGCCTTTCGCTCAAACTTACAAGAATTCTAGAGAGAGAAACTCTAGAGAGAGAAGCTCTGGATTCTTTTATTCTTGTAGAATGAGATGATACAATAAGGGGGATGAGACCCTTATTTATATAAATATAGGCAAACTGTATCCGTAGATCTCTCATTGATCTAACGGTGGAGATTACTTTCCCAAACTACCAGCTACCTGCCTTAATTACATTTGTGTACTTCTCAAACTACTACCTACCTGCCTTAATTATATTTGTGCACAATTACCGCATTGCCCGCCCCTAGGAATATTCTAGAAGACTCAAGAAAACCCTAGAATCCAGGGATAACGGTTGAGGGTCGCTTGTACAAAGGATCGGTCACGGCATCAATCAGAACCCTCTTAGACCGTTCGTGTTTCCAAGCCGTGACAATAGCATACGCCAATTACACTGAAATGATATCAGTGCTAATAATAATTAATCAAAAATAACAAATATATTGATATTAAAGAAAACTATAAAACCTAATTAGTGAAATATTCTCATGTTTGTTTTGACAATAAGAAGATATAAACTTTGATGATAAGTAATGACAATATGATGTTAACAAAAATAAGAGCCAACCGATTTTCGATTTACGAACACCATCCATCGAGATATTTCAAATATTGAACGGGATTAAAACCCTTTATTTGTGGTGATTAGGCAAAGATGGTATTAGTTATATCGGTAGTTGATAATCTCTCTCAAGCACACAAAACTACTTATTCTTTGAGTAATTTTTTTCTTTGTTGAATTTCTTATTTTTACATTCATAATATCGAATTATTTTTTGTTGTTGTTTCAAAAGGCTATCTATTTTAAGCAGCGAGCTTTTGGGATCCTAGGTGATGCGGAACGTAATAGTTAAACATGGATTCATCAATCTGCAAACACTTACTAAGACAACACCCCTTCACATGCAATAATAGATACACATCTTTTTTTTTTTTTACATTACAGGAAACATGACAAAAAGCTATTGATACACATAATAAATCAAATAATTACCTTGTCAACCGTAAGTAACATTGACAAATCCAAAAGTTACATTAAACAATAAAGCATTATTCAAAAATAAAATAAAAATAAAAGCCTAATACAATGCAATAAAATGAGAAAAGTGCTTAGAAGCATGCTTAAACATTGGAATTTAAGGCTTAAAACATATTGTATTTGACTGATAAGAATGGCTTCGTTTAGCAAGAATAGCGAGATAAAAGAAGAATAAAGAAAATTTATGTCCCTACATAAATTTTACGATAGATCTAGGCTAATTCGAATACATCTACCACTCATTGTACCTTCATTTTTGCTAACACTGTAACAGGATGCCTATATCCTGATTAAGATTGGCTTGGGCAGTTGCATTGCAGCCATTGCTTTCACTACCGCTACATTGAGAAATGGCTCAAGGTGAACATTATTATCCAATTTGCAAAGTGGCAAGGGCAGCTCTAGCAATATAAATGAGAGAAATCTCAAACTGTAAAGGAGTTCATGTATGAAAAATTTTGAATTCATAACAAGATTGATCGACCTTTTTTCAACTTAGACAATGTAATTTGTGATTAGAGATGTTCTTGTTTTCCCTCTCATCTTATTCATTGAGAATCCAACACTTTTAAAGTTTATAGTCTTTGACATCATGATCATCTCTCTTAGTACAATGCATTTTCCATGGAGAACTTCCATGTTGAACCATTGTGGGGCCTTTTGAGTTTGAACGTCAAACTTCATTAATGAGAAAAGCAGCGCACTTCCATATGGCTTCTAAGTTGCAAGCTCAAGTAGTATGGTAGTTGCCGACAATGCTGAGTATGAGAAAGTCACGGGAAAATTACAAAACTATTTACTTTGCATGATGATTTTGAGATGTGTGCTTTGCATCGCAAATAAATAAAATCTTTAACACCTTAAAGAGAAGCCGCAACTACTTAAGCTTAATTATTCATCTCCAAAACAAGCCTTGCAATTTTCTCTACTATTACCATGTATAAGCAACAATGGGTATGAAGAAATTCTAAAAACTAGAGTCTTAAATTGGAGAAATATCCGCCAAACTAATATTAATAATTTTTATTATAATAGTGATAACAAGAAGAAGAAGAATTGAGACAACATGGAACTAAGACAATACATCTGACTTGAATGATAAATATTGCGCAAGAAGCCTCACCATGAAACTAGTATAAACGCATGCTACCTTCATGCAATACATCAATCATATTCTATATACTCTAGTTTGCCTTTTGCTGGATCTGCAAATAGACAATACATTCGCAAACCATAATCAACTAGTAGATTGGCAATGGGAATATAGTGACAATAACCATCCTCAACTCCAAACAGTTAACTTATAAGAGGGGCGAGCATGTGTCACTTCAAAGCTTGTCATTTTGTAATGCCTTTGTTTCATTTTTGGCAAGTAAAGGAAAAAAAATTTTTGAGTATCATTACGGGCACGTTTTGATTAGTTTACACTTGTACATTTAGGAAAACAATCAATTCCAAACTAAAGTGGGTTCTGTTGGAAGAATTATCACATTCTTTGCATCGATTGTGTTGTGCCCTTGGCGTATATTGATCTAGCACAAATATTGTGCTGAAACTCGAAGGAGATTTTTTAAAAAGGAGATGAATATATTGTGATGATCATCGCTAGATATGATATAAGAAGGTGGAGATATTAAACATAAAACAAAATTACGTTTCACCAAGTGACGACGGATGATGCAAATGGAAAGTATGACCGGACAATACTCTTTTGGAACTCCTACCATCTCCATTTGTTATTCAGGATCACATATCATCTGGATCTGATTGTATTCCAAAGCAAAAGCACAAATAAGTGTGAGATATTTTTAATTATGGAAATACTAATAATAATCTTAATAATAAAACCATCAATTAGAAAGATTATTGTTATAGTTTATCTTATACCGTGTCATTCACTCATGCATAATTTAGTAAATATTCAAGATGTAAGTATAAACCAAGGTTTTCCCCAAAGGCAAGCAGGCCAATCATAATTGAACCCAAAAATCTCTTAGTTCTTGCGGGATATAAGCAATATAAGTTATCATTTAGGAAAATGTTTTCCTATAATTCATTTTTCACGAAGCAAATAGAGCCTTAGAACCACATTAAACATAATTAAAACCTTTATATGTGGTGGGAATTTCATTTATAGATGTAAAATGAAAATTAGATTAATATATGGTGAATAGATAATGCGAAGATGATATTAGTTATATTGCCAGTGAATAATCATATACAAATTGAAAGTTCCCTATCATGTAAGGTTAGGCTCCATTTGTTAATGTTTTTATTTTTCCATTTTTCCGTTCTTTTGTTCTCTAGAAAAGAAAAAGAATAAAAATTCGTTTAGTATAAATTTTTCTATTCTCTAGAAAAGAAAGTGGTCAAAGAATAGATTTGAAATGAAAACAAAAAGTAAAAAAAATTGATTCTTATTCTAGGAAATAATTTTTGAAATAAGTCATTTTTCCCCTTTTTTCTTATTCTTCCTTTTTTAACTAGTTGTCAAAGCCTCGTTGGCCACTGCTGATTGTTGCTAATATCAATCGCCATCGCCCGTTGGCCGTTGTCGCTGTCATTCGACTAGAGGAGGAAGAAGATAACTAGAAAAAAGAAGAAACGAATATAAAAAATCTAAAAAAAATAAAAAATAAAAAGAATTTCTACGTTACAAAAAAATTTGTGGGTTGTATTAAATGCATTCCCGTTCTTTTTCTACTATGGGAATAAAATTTTTGTGTAGCTACTAAACATGTTCTTTTACTCGAAACTGTTCTAGAAATAGAAATAAATAAATAAAATTATTTTTAAGAAGAAATTGTTTCCAGGTTGTTATCAAACACACACTTTTTAGGGTTTGCTCAATTCCACACAATGAGAGACTCAATTAACGGCTTCCGGAACATAAACACACAAGCAATTCCACACAATGAGAGACTCAATTAACGGCTTATGAAACATAAACACACAAACAAACAAAACTTCTTACTTATTATCTGTAGTGACCTTTTTACCCTTTCAACCTTAGGCTAATGGCTTATTAAGTCTAGACTTAGCTCAAGCTTTCCTTAAGTCTACCAATTCATGACTTATGATATGAATTTCTAACTTGCAAGTCATTTTCATTTTAGAGTCGTCATTAATGGGTTTGTGATAGATCAATTAAAAACTCAAGTAAAATATTAAAAGAAATACTTTACTCTTATACAACTAGAGAAAATAAAATCAAGAAATTGATTACAGTAGTTAATTAATTGATACCTTGATAGCTAGTCTTATTTAAATTTCAGAGTTTGATTTGAAGTAATTTCCATGCATTCTTAGAGAAAACTACTCAAAAACTATTTTTATGGTTATTTTCTAATTTTTTAAAGTTTCTCTAAAAAATTGACAATTTTTTTCAAAATAATATTATATTTTATTATAAAAACAATTCGGGTTAGGCTATCAAGCCCAATCGGGCTCAGCCTGACCCGGACTGATAAGAGCCCACCAATCTGGGCTCATTTTGAGTTCGGTCGGACTGGGTTCTGTCAAGAGCCCATTTCGAATTAATCACCCAGGCCCAATTTCCTCTTGCTTGCTTTTGAGACCAAACCCCCTAAATCTTAAACTAAAGCCCAGGCCTAGATTCCATTTAAGCCCACACCAACCCAAGCTGTTTAGGTCAAACTGAGCCCGAGTCTCGTTGAACCTACTAAGTCCACATCAGCACTCAAACCCTTCTTTTCGCTTTAATGCTCTTCAGTTCAGGACACGCTTTCGAAGCATTTCATCGAAATTGAGGCAGACAGTCTGGATACACAGCACAGAGACAAGTTCAAGCGAGCTTTTTTGAAGCATTTTCATCGGGCACATGGTGAGCGTCAAACGAGGAGAATGTACGCGTTCCCATGGCTCATACTCGGACCAAAATTCGCACACAATGAGCAAACGAAATCGGTACGGGCATGAAAAACTGCAGGTCTCAGCCATGAAGGAAGAACACAAACGTGCTTCTTACTCGAGTATTTCATCGACCATTTGGCGAACGCTACTGAAATCGAAGCAAAACCGAACAACATGCTAACAAAACAGCGCGTATGGGCATACACGCGCTGCAAAAACTGAGAAAGGCTCGCCGACACTCGAAATCAAGTGCAACCGTGCACCGGCGAGCCTCGGCCACAGTTGACCCAGACGGAGGTAAACGGGATATGAAAGGATGTGTTGGTCGCAGGTCCCTACCCAGCTTGACGACGGCGACCAAAATACGAGCCCACCGGGATATGAAAGGATGTGTCGGGCCATTGCCAACCGCCTCGGTGTCGTCGATCTGGGGTCCTTGGGAAAGTCAGACTTAGACCAAGGCAAAAAACGGATACCCACCGGAGGCTTAGGGCCGGAGAAAACAGGAGCCGCGAGACTGAGGGTGCCGGACAGGACTCGTCGTTCTCAAATTCTCTCTCTCTCTTCCCCGTCTCACTCTCTCCGATCTCCCTCTGTCTCTCCCGATTTTTCACGGCCCGTCTCACTCTCTTCCCCGCTCTTTTATAGGGTCAAACAACCCATCCGCCGTACGTGGGACAGGTGGGCTTGCTGCCGGCCCGCTGCTCCCATCACGTCGCCCACCTGCCCCGTCTGTCCACTCTGCTCTGGCCACGCTCTGCTCGTCCTCGTTTGCGTGAGGGAGAGGAAGGAGGAGAGGAAGGAGGAAGGGGCCGGGCCGGGGTAAAAGAAATGAAAGGGGAAGGGCCCGGCCCGGGCTGAGAGGGAAAAATAGTTTTTAAATTTTTTCTATTTATCCGAAGTGCAATAAAATAAGGAAAAATAAAATAAAGATAAAACTTCGTTGATGCAAATAATACCAATGCCTATGTGATGTGCTATTCAATGTAAATATTTTTGGATAAGGCCAAATTAGTCCCTAATTTTCTATGCAATTTAATTCTAAATATTTAACTAAAATTTATGTGTCAACAACATTATCTTATTTCTTAATAATAACATCGAATTATTATTTTTTTCATTACAAAGGGCCTCCTATTTTAAGCTGCAACTTTTTGGAGATCGTAAGTGATGCAGCAAGCAATAGGTAAAAATAGATTTATCAATATGCAAACACACACTCATTCACGATTGTTTGGTTTAACAATGAAATCTCTTTTGTGAAATGTGAGAAAAAGCTACCTGATGCATTGAGTAAATTGAATAAGTACCCTGCTAACCTTAAGTGACAATGGAAAACTCAAAAGTGATAAATAAATAAAGGTCTAAAATAACGTGAAAAAGGACATGATAGTAGAATAGTGCCTCGAAACAAGTCTAGAAAAGGGAGTTCGAGGTCCAAAACGCAATATTGCTTCATTATGTAAGAAAATTGACATAAAAGAAGAATGGAGGAATTCTTCAGCGAAGGAGACACTGAACACTAAACTACTTTGCAAAAAATTACACTAGAAGTCAATAAGCAAATGCTATTTGCTTCGGGCAAATTACACCTGGGCAAAACATTTTGGGGGAATGACTTTGCATTTCCACAAAGCTTAACCAAATGTAGCCTGAATCCTATATCTAGATTTTAGCTCCTATGTGTAAATCAGTTTTACTTATTCTCTAGTGATAAATCAACTAAAAGAAATTGTAGGCATTGAAAGAAAATTTATAGCTATTGAAATTTTTTTCTTGTTTTGTATCTACCATGAGAACTATTGCATTCCAACTTTTGAGTAGGAATTTATCCTCAACACAAACAAACCTTTTCAATGTATACACTACTAATTTGGATAGAATATGTACACCCCCTCTAGTAAATTGATTTAAGTTTCATATATAGTTTTAATACAAATACTAAATGGTCATTACATAGTCGATCATACATGGTTCAGCATTTTTTTTATATGTAAAATCACCAAAAGAAGGAATTCTGTGCACTTAGTGGATTGATTCCCCATTTGATGGAGAATTTATGCTTTGGTATCCATAACATCATTATTATAAGCACTAAGAAATAATTTGGAATCCATTCATTCACCATAAAAAAATTCCAGAGATATCCTTATTCTTATGATTTAGTACATGGTTTGACATATCTTTAAAGCTATTATAGCATAACAAACAACTTATATCCATACACATATATACATATATATATTTTGTAAATATTCTGACAAAAGAATTTACATTTACATGTCTCTACAATGGAAAATCAAGACAACAACGCCATTGATCGTACGAATAATGACATAGTTGAACAAAAAACTTCTCCAAGGAGCGTTGTGCTTTCCATGGGCCATACCACAACTGAGAACTCAATAATGATACATGGCCATGGATCTTTAACTCCAACTGATGTATTTACTTTTGCAACATCTGGAATGTTGAGATGGGCGAGTAGAGGGGTGAGGTGAGCTAGAGCTCATCCCGAGATTTCTTTTCCATCACCATGGGCAACAATCCAAATGAGAATGTATGAGGTATGTTCTAAAAAATGTAATATTATTATATCTTTTGTGTATTCATGTTTCATCCTAGGAGCGGCAATGTTGTTTTTATAGTGCTAGACTAGAAAAATCAATAGATTTTTTTTGCAGAATTCTCAATTTGGTTCCTTAATTAATTGTGGTAATCTCATTGGAAATTTCGTTGATATATTTCTCCCAAAAGAGTATGGAGAATGAGAGCTTTAAATCGAGATTGATTTTTACTACCAATTATGTGATGCATTTCCATTTACCTCATGTTCTTGATGTCAAAAGATAATCGCATCGTATTAAACTTGTGATTCCCATTTCTATATTGGATACGAACTTTGATGTACATGCCATATCATGATAGTATGTAATCTTTTTAAGAATTTCATAAAATATATGAATTTCTCTATCTTGTAGAAAAGGTAATGTGATATGGACCTTAGTAACATTTTTTTTTGGGCAACAATTAATCGCAATCTAGTAATGTCATAATTGTCATTACCTCTTATTGTGTCTCCTTGGAGATTTGTACTTGCTTGCATATATTTTAAATTTCCACTTTACTTAGTATGTACATAGTCTCTTTTATAGTACCATGAACTATAAATATGTCAACTAAATAGAAATTGTTGCTTGTGTACATTTTGTGTAGTGGCATCATGAGTTTTGTTGTGGACATGATTTTTGAGTTTTATCTCTCATGCTAATGTCGATATGTTTGAATTAATGAAATTATTATAATTCATTTTTGTGGGTATATAGACGCTTGAGCCCCTTCTCAACATATGTGTGTTATTGTGTATTTTGCATCCAAACAACTAAAAAACCAAACCAAATGTGCATTGATGTAGACATTGATCAAGATCAAGGGACATCTAGTTGGTGACTTCACTTAGCACTTGAGCGACCGATATTTTCGATACTTGAAAAATAATTTACTTAAGGATAGGTTATTGTGAACTACTTAGGTTTTCCTCATATGCTTTTTGACTAAGAATTGGTCCTCCTCGACGAACGGGGTGGAGATGCTTCCATGGGATTGGGCAAGGAAGCTATATCTACACATTTAAGGTCATAGCAATATCAATCCCAACTCTCTACTTTAGAAGAATCCAATGTCAAAACCGAATCTTGTTGTATATGTCTAGTAAGAACTACTTCATTTGCTCGAGAACATTTTAAGATTGAATCAAGGAACGATTTTGTTGTCCATAAGTAACTATCTTAGCTAAATTTAAACTATGAGTATGCATAATTGTACCTTTTATTTTCCTAGACTAATTGCAAGATGACTATATTGTTGAAGATAAGCTCGGGAAGTTGGATTGTGGGCATGGCTTTCACTATGGTTGTATTGAGAAATGGCTAATGAGGAGGAACTTTTGTTTACTTTGCAAAATGAGAGCTATAAAATTATGAATGAAGCATATTACAAATTTGAAGTAGTTCATGTAATGGTTTTTGAGGAAATTGATTGAGCTTCAACTGATTTTAATGTATTTAACATTGCTGAATATCTAATTTTTGTGTGTCTAACTTTAAGGAACTAAATAGAACACAATTGATAGCATATGCCAATAATACTAACATGATATAACACCAACAATAATTGATTGAAATAAAAAATAAATTGGTATTGAAGAAAACTATAAAACCTTAGTAGTGAAATACTCCCATGTCTGTTTTAATGATGAGTAGATATAAACTTTGATGATAATTAATGATAATATGTTGTTAACTAGAATTTCCAACAGATTTTATGAATACCATCTATTGAGATAATTTAGATATTAAATGTAATTAAAACCTTTTATATATGGTGGGAGATTTCATTTATAGACACAAAATGAAAAATTATACTATATAGGAGATCTTCATAATGAAATCGATATATATGGCGATTAGACTGGGCAAAGGGATAATCTCTCTCTTAAACACACAAAACTTCTTATTCTTTGAGTAAGTTTTTTCTTGGTCAAAATTCTTATATTTACGTTCATAACATGGAATTATTTTTTCGTCATTACTAAGGGTCATTTATTTTAAGCAACAACCTATTGGGAATCCTAAGTGATGCAGAAAAAAATAGGTAAAACATGAATTCATCGATCGCAAACACGCACTGAGACAACACCACACTCACATGCACAATAATAGAGAGAAATCAATTTTTTTTAATAATGTGAAATATGAAAAAAAAATCTACCTTATACATAGAAGAGATCAATTCAATACCTTGCTAACCCTAAGTGACATTGGAAAATCCAAAAGTTACATTGAGTAGCATAGCATTCAGAAAAATAAATAAAAGCCTAATAACATGAAAAAAGATACTAAAATAGAAAAGTGCTTCGAAGCACGCTTAATCGATGGAATTCAAGGCCCAAAACATATTGTATTTGATTGATCATAGTTGCCTCATTATGTAAAAACACTGAGATAAAAGAAGAATGGCGAAATTTTTGTGCCTACATAATTTTTAAGACACTAGGCCAATTTGAATATAACTACCACTCATTATACTCTCGTTTTTGCTAACACCATTATAGTATGCCTATATCTTGATAAAAAATGGCTCGGAAATTTGGATTGCGGCCATTGCTTTTGCAACCGCTGCATTGTGAAATGGCTCAAGGTGAAGATTATCGTCCAATTTGCATACCGGCAGCTCTAGCAATATGAATGAGAGGGATCTCAAAGTTCAATGGAGTTCACATTTGATAAATTTTGAATTTGTGATGAGATTGATCAACCTTTATTATTACTTAGACAATTTAATTTGTAATTGGCGACCTTCTTATTTTCCCTCTCATCTTATTCGTTTTGAGTCAAACATTTATGAAATTTACAGTCCTTGACATCAACACATGATCATCTCTCTTAGTACAAGTACGTAACAATGCATTTTCCATGGAGAACTTCCATGTTGGACCATTGGGGGCCTTTCAAGTTTGAACATCAAACTTCATTAATGAGAAAAGCTGGAGACTTCCATATGGCTTCTAAGTCACAAGGTCAAATAGTTCAGTAGTTGCCAACGACGCTGGGATGAGAGTCGCGGGAAAATCACAAAACTATTAACTTTGCATCCTCTTATTTTAAGGCACGTGCTTCACATTGCAAATAATCAAAATCCTACACGTCCCAAAGAGAAGTTGTAGCTGCTCAAGCTTAATGATCCATCTCCAAAACAAGTCTAGTGATTTTCTCTACTCTATTACCATGTGCAACAATGATGAGTATGAAGAATTTCTAAAAACCAGAGTCCTGAATCGGAGATACAACATCTGCCAAACTAATACTAATAATAATTATTTTGATAATGACAAGACGTAGAAGAAGAAGATTTGAGACTACAACATAGAACTAAGACAATGTGGCTAACCTAAAAGATAAACGATGTACAAGAAACCTCAGCATGAAACTAGTATCAACACATGCCACCCTCACACAATGCATCATTATATTGTATATATGCTAGTCTACCTTCTGCTGAATTTGCAAAAAGGCAACACATTTACAAGCCACAATCAGCAAGTACGTTAGCAATGGTATCTATAGGAAAATAACTATCCACAACTCCAAATAATTAACTTTGATTAGATACAAAGAACGCATTTCCTTGTTCAGAAGTAAAATATTGTACATCGCATTTAGAAATTATGTGAATTTGATTATATAAGTTACAAGAGCAGCGAGCTATTGTCACTTCAAAGCTTGCCATTTTGTGATGCCTTGTCTCATTTTTGGCAAGTAATGGAAAAGAACTCTTGAATAACATTACGGGCAACTTTTGATTAGTGTACGCTTGTACATCTAGGATAAAAAAATCAATTCCAAATTAAAATGGGTTCTATTGAAAGAATGATCACATTCTAGGCTAAAAACAAGATAGCATCAACTGTGCCCTAAACTTATATTGATTGACCACAAATACTGTGTTGAAACTTGAAAGAGACTCTTTAAACATCAAAAGAATATTTTGTCATGCACCACTCTAGAAAATCATATGAAATAAGAAGGTAAGATATATGAAAAATGAAACATTATTACGTTTCATTGAGCGATGATAGATGATACAAATGGAAAGCATGACTAGACAAATACTGTTCTGGAACTCCCACCATCTCCATTTGTTCTTCAAAATCACGGATCTTCTGGTATTCCAAAGAAAAAGCACAAATAATGTGAGATATTTTTAATTATGGAAGTACTAATAATAATCTTAATAATAGAACCAGCAATTACAATGATTATTGTTACGCTTTGTCATCTACTTTGACATTTACTCCTGCATAATTTAGTTAATATTCAAGATGTGAGTTTAAACGAAGGTTTTCCCACATAGGCAAGTAAGCCAATCGTACATGAATTGAACCCAAAGACTTCTTAGCTCTAGCAGAATGGAGGCGATACAAGTTATCATTTATAGAAAAATGCTTTTCAATAAATTATTTTTCGTGAAATAAATGGAGCTTTATAATCATATTGAACACAATTAAAACCTTTTGTATGTAGTGGGAGATTTGATTTATAGATGTGAAATGAAAATTAGACTACATGGGTGATCTAGACAATGAAAAGGGGATATATGGTGAATAGATTGGCAAAAGATGATAATAGTTATATCTTTAGTGAATAATCTGAAAGTTCCCTATTATGTGAAGTTAGGGTTTGCTCAATTCGGCATGAGGAGAGTCTCAATTAACAACTTCAAGGAACAATTTCTCTAAAATAGCACATAAAAATACAAACAAACAAAACTTCTTACATTTTATCTATCATGAACTTTCATTAGGCTAATGACTTCCTAAGTCTAGATTTAGCTTGAGCTCTCCCAAACCCACAAATTTGCAACTTATGATCCGAGTTTTTGATATACAAGTCATTTTCATTTTGAAGTCGCTACTAATCAATTTGTGGTAGATCGATTATAAACCTAAGTAAAATATTGGGAGAAATACTTTACTCTTATATAATTAAAAAAAACTAGCATTGAGGATTCGATTACTCTAATTAATCAACTGATGTTCTTTTGATAGCTAACCTTATTCAAACTTAGATTTGATTTGAAGGATCTTTTATACATTTTAAAATAAAACTACTCAAAAACTATTTTTCAAGCTTTTTCCTTATTTTTTAAGTTTCTTTAAAAAATGATAATTTTCTTCAAAATAATAATATATTTTATTATAAAAAGGATCCGGGTCGGGTTCTCAAGCCCGAGCGGGCTCGACCCGACCCGGACTGCCCAGGGCCCACTAATCGGAGCCCCTCCTGAGTTCGGTTGGACAGGGCTCTATCAAGACCAGCCCCCTAATCCCCTAGGCTCAATTTCCTCTTGCTTGCTTTCGAGACCAGGCCCCCTAAGGGTGCATTTGGTAGAGCATTTAGAAAGCCCTTTCAAGCCCCAAAGCCCCTTCGGGAAAATATGGGGCATTTGGCAACCCATTCCCAAGGAGCTTTCAAGTGAAAGCAAGTTTGGGAAGGCTGAAAGCTCAAAGCAAGTCCCCCTTGCTTTGAGCTTTCAGCATTTTCGAATGCTGAGGGCCCCCTTTAATGAAAATATATGATTTGCCTTTGTTGAAAATCCACCTTTACCCTTGTTTAAAAAGGAAAACCCTAGTATTTGGCTCCTTTCTTCTTTCCTTGCAGTTCAGCCACAGTTCAGCCTCCTCTCCCTTACGTGCTTCACTCCCTCATGGTGGCGGCTCTTCGCTTGACTCTACCTTCGCGCGACGCGGCCTTTGTTCGCGACGGTTATCGTACTTCGCTCGACCCAGCCTTCGCTCAACCCGCTGCTCGCTCGACCCGCTGCTCGCTCGACCTGCTCCTTGCTCGACCCGCTCCTCGCTCGACCCGCTCCTTGCTCGACTCGCTCCTCGCTCAACCTGCTGCATCAAGTGCTCGGAATCCCATACGAGCAAATTAGCATCAAGTGCACCTTGGAGGGCAAACCATATCCGGTATGCTTGCGATTGTTCCTGATTGCACTTCAATTTTTCTTTCTTTGGTTGTCTTTGTGTGGTCTTGATTTTGGGTTTCAGTAATTGGGGGCTTCTCTCATGTCTCTCTATGTCGAGTAATTTTGGAGGAGCGGTAGGAGAATTCTCGTTTTTAATTTTTTTTTGGTTGTCTTTGTGTGGGCATGTAACCGCTGAAGAAATTGACGAGTTAAGAAATATCAGTTCAAAAGAAACTTTAGCACAGAGGTCATAACTTTAGGTAAAAGTCCTCACCCTGATAGTGTTTGCCTTTGTCTCATCCCCTACGAAGCATTTAGTAGAGCCAAAATCAGAGATCTTAGGGTTCATATCTTTATCTAACAAAATATTGCCAGCTTTTAGATCTCTGTGGATGATCCTGAGTCTGGAATCTTGATGAAGGTAAAGAAGCCCCCTTGCAATTCCATTAATGATACCAAAGCGAGTTGACCAGCCAAGTAGCTTTCTCTTGTTTTGATCTGTCAAATTTTTATTCACGTTAGCAGAGCATGTTCTTATTCAATTAGAGAACTAAGGCATTAAACTAATGGTAATTAAACTAATGGTAATATTACTGTTCTGTTTCCTCTCCACTTCCCAAGTAAATAGCATACAGGTGCTAGATCCAATTGTTAGACCTCTTGACAAATGACTCAGAAGCCAGTGCTACATCAATAATATTATAAAGATTACAAGCTCTAGTATGCTTATGGAATTGTGGAAGTAAGACAGACCAAAGAGACAGGAATCCAAGCTGTTATTGGGCATGAACTCGTAGATCAACAAAACGCTTTCCCCGAATGCAGCATCCTAGAAGCTTCACGCGGTTTCGGTGCTGAAGCTTCGCAATATATAGGACTTCATTCTTGAACTCATGTAGCCCTTGCCTTGAGTCTCTTGAAAGTTTCTTCACAGCAATTTCTTGGCCATCCTTCAACACCCCCTGCAAATAGTTGTCATACATCAACTTATTAATTATTCTGCTTGCTATCTTTTTGGTGGCTTCAATTCTCACAGTAATTTATCCTTTTTGAAATTGAGTTTTTCAGCCTCCCATCTTCATATTCAAATCATGTGTGTGAACTCTTAAGAAGAGCTGATAGTTTAAAAGCCTGTGAATAATATCAATCAATAAATGAGTAAAATCAGGGAAAGATTCATCAAAACAAGCTGATTTAAGTTGCCCATGAAAGTTGTGAAAATAATAACTTATACGGCCATCACAGTCGCATCCTTTCAAGAACTAAAATAAGGTATACAGGACAAGTATCTTATAACACAAGTATTATACCGTGCTGATGAAAAACTGGGGCATTTTATCAAATAGAAGAATGTACTTCACACGAGGATAGTATGCATTATTTTATCACATTGTAGACAGTTCCAAAACCACCCTCCCCCAACTTATTTTCTTCTGAGAAGTTATTGGTAGAATAGCTACTGTACCCAAGTCAAACACTGGTAACTCAAGATCTTCCTTTTGACATTCAGGGTTGTCTCCTGATTCAAAGAACACGCAGGGATATAAAACGGTGCTATGACAGAAATAAGACTTATTGTGAACAAAAAAAGAGTGCAGTAATAGAAAATATACTTTGATATCTTGCAAAATTTATACTTGCATGTGAGAAAAAGGCTAGTTCAATATCACTGTATTAAAGAGCTGGCATATTAGGAAGTCATATTCATCAACTAGTCTAGCATACAGTAGGCTTGCATGGAACAAACTGCACGTGAGATCGGTGGCAGCATACAGTATAATATGTTTTACCTTTAAGATGCTTTCTTTTCTTCCTCTTTTTTTGTATAATATAGAAAGTCAGAAACATACATAGGGAAAAAACTCCAAAATATACTACCAAGCCTATGAACAGCTTTTGCTTCTTTTTCTTTGACTGTAGTAGATCTAAGACAAGCAGCATGGCATGCACATCAAGAGTTAGAACCAGGTATTATAGGTACTACACTTCTTTAAGTGATTCGTCACAGTCACGGGACCATTTTTCTCTTCTAGTTTTAGCAAATTCTTGTCTATAATCTATGAATACCTGATTCTGATGCTACCATCCTGATGTAGAGGTCTTGCCCGTTTATGTTTAGCTCTCTAATGTCAATTAAATTCCATGGGGCAGGGATGGGAACATTCTCCGAACTTTGAGCTTTTTCACTTTACTTTCATAGCAAATGGCTTGCTTTCTCTTCTTTGTATTCACGAGCAAAAGCTTAAATTACATTTGTTTATGTTGTTTATTAGTAGATAGCAAGTTCATTCAAAGAAAAGGCATATTGGAACCCTGAAGATGTAGAAACCTTTTGTAAGTTATGCGTTGAACAAATTGACAATGGCAATTGTCCTGCAAATAACAAGAGGGATGGATGGACGGTTATAATTAAGAAGTTTGAGGACTTAAGGGGCAAAAAGTATGATAAAGGTCAAATGAAGAGTAAGTGGGATAATCTTAAGGAAGATTGGAAAAGATGGAGGGCATTGGTCTTAAAGGAAACGGGATTAGGATGGGATCCCAAAAAAAATACCATTGATGCAAGTGATGAATGGTGGGAGAAGAAAACTCAGGTTTTTTTCCATTCTTTTGTTTTTTTTTAAGTTCATATTCTCATTCTTTTTATATAACTCACGAAAATGTTTCTTATAACAGGAAAATCCTAAGGTTAGAGCTTTTAGAACAAAAGGCATACATCCAGATCTTCAAATTTTGTTGGATAGAATGTTTGGAGATACTTTTGTTGCTCTTTGGAAGTGTCACATGGAATCCTGCACAAGGCCTATGTGTTGATGATGATGTTGTGGCTACACAATTTGACATTGATGGATGTGCAGGATTTACTGATGATAATATAGATTGTGATATGGGTGAAAAGAGTGGTGAACAGACTCGAAGTGATAAAAGAACCTCCCGAGTTCGGTGAGGCTATCTCAAGGAAAGAAATAAAAGGAATTGAGTACGGCTACTAAGTTACAAATACAAATGGAGATAATTTGTTTAGCTATTGAAAGTAGGAGCTATGCCAGAGAGTTTGATCCTTACAAGGAAATCATGGAGACGTTAAAAGCTATACCTGAGATTAAACAAGATCAAGAGTTATACTTTTTTGCATTAGATTATTTTGCCGAAAAGAAAAACAATAGGCAAATCTTTATGAACTTGGATGGTGATCAAGAAAAAGTCACATGGATCAAGTATAAGTTCGCACAACGTAATCATCATTAGGATGTTAGCTATTTATTTGAACTTTTTTATATGCAACGTTGTTGTAATGTGAGACATATTTACGGTACTTATTTTAAACTAGTCGGCGAGACATGTTTATGTTATACTGTAAAACATGTCTCTGATTGTTCTTTTTATTGAGTGGAGTTTGCATATATATGATGTCGATAAATGTTTTTGTTCATGGATAGTCTTGTTATCTCTTATTCTAATTATATTTTATTACTTTAACCAGTTATGGATGATTCTCTTGAAAGGGAAAACTATGAAAGAGAGGAAGATGAATTCTGGCAACTTTGTGCAGCCGCGCATACATGCACTGTTTTTCAGGCAACAATTGGTCAAAAAATACCGTGCATGACCTCATCATATATAGGAAATGTATGGTTAAGAGAGTTGATGGACATGGATGCTAATCCTAAAAGGTTATATCAAATGTTTAGAATGGATAGAACTGTGTTTAGGAATTTAATGCATGATTTAATGACATGATATGGTTTGCAAGGATCTAAGAATATTGATGTTGCAGAAATGCTAGGATTGTTTCTTCATATTTTAGGACATAATATAGGTAACAGGTTAGCACAGGAGCGTTTTCAACATTTTGGGGAAACCATATCCAGGCTATTTAGCTTAGTTTTGGATAAAGTATGTGAAATGGGAGCAGATTTGATTCAACCATCTGATCGGCAATTTAGGGAAGTTCCAAAGAAGATCAGGAATAATATAAGATTTTTTCCACATTTTAAGGTAAGTTACGATAATACAAGATTTTTTCCACACTAAATATAAAGCAAATAATACTTGTGTTCTTGTTTTAGGATTGCATTGGAGCAATAGATGGTACACATATTCCAGCGGTGGTACCTATAGGTGACCAACTTCGTTATATTGGTCGAAAAGGAACACCGACGCAAAATGTAATGGCAGTGTGTAATTTTAACATGGAATTTACTTTTGTTTGGGCCGGTTGGAAGGGAACAGCTCATGATACTCGTATCTTTTATGAAGCCATTAGAAGACGTGATTTACAATTTCCTCATCCTCCGAAAGGTTCGTTAATTAATGATTTTTATACATTAATATATGTACGTGTTATATGTTGATTATTTTTACAATATTTTTTTGTAGGTAAATATTATTTGGTAGATTCTGGATATCCAAATCCCACAGGTTATTTGGGACCATATAGAGAAGTTAGATATCATTTGCCTGAGTTTTAACGAGGTCCTCAACCCACAGGTTATAAAGAAGTGTTCAACCGTGCCCACTCCTCACTACGGTCAGAAATTGAGCGAGCTTTTGGTGTATTGAAGAAGAAGTGGAAGATTCTAAAAAATATGCCAAGTTATCCATATACAAAGCAAGTGAAAATTGTGATAGCGGCGATGACTTTGCACAATTATATACGAAAAAATGCTGTCAATGATGCGCATTTTGATACAGTGGATTTAGATCCAAATTTATATACAACGGATTCCAGTGATGTAAATGAGGATGGTAATGCTTCAAATAATGACGTGGCATGTGATATGGCACGTTTACGTGATGAAATAGCTATGAATTTAGGAAATAGTTAAGGATGCTTGTAATTTTTAAGGACACTTGTAATTTGTAAAGACAATGAGTTTCTTTCCTTGAAGCATATGTTACTATGTTGCAATGAAAGTGTTCTTATTATTATTGAAAAATAGAGCACGTGAATATTTTTTTCATTTGATTTTTTTAGCAAAAAAAATTCATTTTAAATAAAATTGTTCACATGACATCTTTAACATTGTTCTAAAATATAATTAAAAAATATTTCCATTTTTTTAATTTTAAATAAAATAAAAATTAAAAACCTTAAATTAATTAGCAAATGAGCTTTTCAAATGTGTTTTATACCAAACAACATTCTTCTCAAAGTTGCATTTGAAAGCAGAATTTACTAAACAGTCTTTTACATTTCCTCAAAGCCCTTTAGGCTAAACTGCTTTGCATTTCTCCAAGGAGCTTTCTAAATGCCATACCAAACGCACCCTAAGTCTTAAACTAAAGCCTAGGCCTATATTCCATTTAAGCCCACACCAATCCAAGCTCTCTAGATTAAACTGAGCCCAAGTCTCGTTAAACCAACTGAGCCGACATCAGCACTCAAACCCATCTTGAGGCTTCATGCTCTTCAATTCAAGACACGCTTTCAACGCTCCCACCCCACTTTTTCAGTATCGAACAGAAGATGAACTGCCAAAGCTTAAAACTTGTTGAACCCAAACATCAACGAAGAAAGCACTACACACCAAAATATCAAAACGTTGAACGCCTACTCAAGAATCAGGTGGCTGGGCCACCACCACTGATCCATCTAGTCAACGAGCTGCTCTTGCTCAGTAGGAACTGAGAAGGGAACCCACACGCGTCCACAGCCAAGACTCGAATCTTAGGAGAACTGAACACGAGGTGAATGAACTAAAGACGAACGATTGTTTTCATGAAACGAGTATCCCAGAGTCTTGACTCTAAACGTTCCCTCAAACGAGAACACCAGCTCTATTTAGGCATTGTCACAAACACGTGGCAGACAGTTCGGATACACAACATAGAGACAAGTTCAAGCGAGCTTGTTGAAGCATATCATCGAGCACATGGTGAGCGTGAAGCGAGGAGAACATGGGCGTTCCCATGGCTCATACTCAGACCAAAATCCGCATACAATGAGCAAACGAAATCAGTATGGGCATGAAGAACAGCAAGTCTCAGCCATGAAGGAATAACACAAACGCACGTCTAACTCGAGTATTTCATCGAACACTTGGCATACGCTACTGAAATGGAAGCAACACCGAGCAACATACCAACAAAACAACACGGATGGGCATACACGCGCTGCGGCAACTGAGAAAGGCTCGTCGACGCTCAAAATCGAGTACAACCGTGCCCCGGCGAGCCTCGACCCCGGTTGGCGGAGACGGAGGCAAACGAGATATGAAAAGATGTGTTGGTCGCGAGTCCCTACCAGTTCGATGACGGCGACCAAAAGACGAGCCCGACACAAGTCGGGCCATGGCCAACCGCCTTGGTGTTGTCGAGCTAGGGTCCTCGGGAAAGGCGGACTAAGATCAAGGCAAAAGAACGGAAACCCACCGGAGGCTTAGGGCCGGAGGAAACAAGAGCCGCGAGACTGAGGGTGCCGGCCAGGACTCGTCGCTCTAAAATTCTCTCTCTTCCCCGTCTCACTCTCTCCGATCTCCCTCTCTCTCACCCGATTTTTCGCGGCCGGTCTCTCTCTCTTCCCCGTTCTTCTATAGGGTCAAATAACCCATCTGCCGTACGTGGGGCAGGTGGGCTTGCTGCCAGCCGGTTGCTCCCATCACGACCCCCATCTGCCCGTCTGTCCGCTCTGCTCCCCTCTGGCCACGCTCTGCTCGTCCTCGTTTGTGTGAGGGAGGGGAAGAAGACGAGAGGAAGGAGGAAGGGGCCGGGCCGGGGAAAAGAAATGAAGGGGGATGGGGCCGGCCCGGGTGGGGAGGGAAAAGGAAAATAATAATTTTTTAGATTTTTTCTATTTATCCGAAATGCAATAAAATAAGGGAAAATAAATAAACATGAAGCTTAGTTGATGCAAATAGTATCAATGCCTAAGTGATGTTCTATTCAATGTAACTATTTTTGGCTAAGGCCAAATTGGTCCATAATTTTCTATGCAATTTAATCCTTAATATTCAGTCAAAATTTAAGTGTTTAAGTATCAACATTATCTTATTTCTTATCAATAACATTGAATTATTTGTTTTGTCATTACAAAGGGCCACCTATTTTAAGCTATGGCTTTTTGGAGATCCTAACTGATGTAGCATGTAATAGGTAAATATACATTCATCGATCTACAAACACGTACTCAAACACACTTGTTTGGCACAACAATGAAGAGAAATCTCTATTCTACATCATGTGAAATGTGAGAAAAAGCTACCCGATATATTGAATAAGTACCCTGCTAACCCTAAGTGACAATGGAAAACTCAAAAGTGAAAAATAAATAAAAGTCTAAAATAACATGAAAAAGAACATAAATGCACGTCTAAACAGTGGAGTTTGAGGTCCATGATGCAATATTGCTTCATTATGTAATAACATTGACATAAAAGAAGAATCGAGAAATTCTTCAGTAGGGAGACAATGAACAGTCCTTCTTTTTTTTTTTTTTTCCAATGGGTGGCGTTACTTTTCTCTTCCTCTTGCAAAAGGTCGAGAGTTCGAAATTTTAGGGTGACTTACCTGGTTGCATGTGTGTGGTGGCTAGCACGTGCGGCCCCCGAGGTTTACTCCCCTAGCTATCGATGGGATGCGGGGTTCCCTGGGTCATAAAAAAAAAACAATCCATTTTTTTTCTTATAATTTTAACTACTTTACAAAAATTTACACCAGAAGTCAATAAACAAACGCTATTTGCTTTGAAAAAATTACACTTGAGTAAAACTTTTCTATGGAATGACTTTGCGTTTCCACAAAGCTAAACTTAACACGACCTTAATCCTAGATCTAGGTTTCAGCTCCTCTTCTCTGCCATTGGCTCTTGTTGTGGCCAATGACCTTGCCCAAATCTAGGAAGAACACAACGTTATTTTCCCTTCAATACCTTCTTCTTCATAAACCTCCTCATCTCCTTCACCCATATTTGGAAATTAATGGCTCGCTCTTAGTATTGATTGTATGATGGGGTCATCCAAACTCAAATTAGTGTTTCCAATTTGGAAATATCATATAGCCTCATTGAGAGTATAAGGATGTTACCTTGACAATGCCATGTATGTTCAATTTAAATTTCGTAGTTCAAAATTGAGCTCGTAAGCATAGAAATATTTCAGACTTGGAGTTTCACTGATGAAGGAATAGTTGAAAGTTAGATCGCCATTAGAGCATAATAGGATGCAAGTAATCTTCATGGCTATTTTGGCCTCCATGATTAAAAAAGAAGAAGGAAAAAGGAGAGTAGATATATGAAGACAAGCATATAATTTTGAAGCTCACCAGAAAGCCCGTGAGTATTTAGGAAAGCGACAACCGAAAGAGGGTTGTGGAGGAAGTGAGAAGATGAGGAGCTTTATGAGGAAGAAGGCATTGAAGTGAAGGTAACTTGTGTTGTTCCCAGGAGGAGCTGATGGCAAAGGAGAGGAGATGCTGAAAGATTGAAGCTGAACAGTAAAAGAAAAAAAAAAAAAAAAGGAAAGAACAAAAGAGGAAAAGAGGAAATTGAGAAAATTTTTAAAAATTGTAAAAATTATCTACGTCAATGTCGGTCGCATGAAAAAGGCTAACTCCATGTCATTGATTTTCGACTAAAATTGGCCAAAAAGACTAAACTAGCAAATTGTCCAAATATTTAGGATTGAATTGACCAAATTGAAAAATTCAAAATTGTATTGACCATCCTATAATAGGATTAGGGAATTTTTGACAACTTGCCCATTATACATATAATAATTTGGTTGGTTTTAAAATTTTGGCTCCCATTTCCAAAGTTTTCAATATGATTACATCATATACAAATCAATTAATTGTCTTACTCATTCTCTCGCGGTAAATCAATTAAAAGAATGGGAAGGCCTTGAAAGAAAGATTTATAGCATTTGATTTATTTTCTTGTTTTAAATATATTACTAATGTGATCTAATAAATCAATAAATAAATAAACTAGTGGTACAACCACAAACCGTTTGATGTGTCGTTAAGAAGGTGAAGTCTGCATGAGAACTTTCATAAAGCAAGAATGTAAGAGTTTTGACGAGTCTGTAGAATTGTTGTCGTTTTTTAATGTGCTGGAAAAATAGAGGATCCATATAAAATAGAAGTGAAGTAATAGTGTCACGCCCCGAACCCCGAGCACACGACAACCCCTTCTCTTGGTCGATTGAAAGCGACGTCCTAGGACTCGTCGACGACCATTCATTTTAATCTTTCGTTATGCGCAAGCGGAAGATGAACCATCCCCAGTCCAAACAGACAATCAAGCAATCAATCAGGGATAGAGGAATGAACAGCAGAAACTTCAACTACTCATTTATACAAATTACTAGATTAACCAATGGAGGATCGTTTTCCGATTTACAAGCCCGACAACAGGGGCTGATCCATCCTCTAAGCCAAACAAAAAAGGAACTAGGCTGGGCTAATCTAGCTATACAAAATGAACCCTCGGGTTCAGCACCACGGTCACTCGGACCCATCAGACTCGACTCTGTCAGGTCGATCACTGGAGAAGCGGGGGCAGGATTCTCCACTGCGGGTGCGCCATTCTAGGGGCCTGAAAATGGTGAACCACGACGGGTTGAGATAAAATCTCAGTGAGTTCTTCCCCTAAGCCCCAGTTAGTACACCAACTCAACTTGGGGTATCTCTCCAGAACCACCCCTCACTCAACCCAACCACAAACAACCAGCAATCAGCAATCAAACCACAAACAGGGTCAACCAACAAACAAAAGCCGGTTCGCATGCAACCTTACCCGGTATGCCATACCCTGCACGTTAAACCTCATTCAATGCAAGCAATGCAACCAACAATTAAATAGTCAGTTCACATGCAACCTTACCCGGTATGCCATACCCTGCACGTTATAAGTCAGCACAATACACGCAATGCACATGGCTGTTAGATGATGCGGTTCATCAATCACATGTGAGTCGCATCACAAGCGATCTCACCTAGCCATTGCCACACCCTGCACGTTATCAATTCATGCGTGCGTGCCATAAATGATATGATCATCTCATGCATAATCGGAACCAATGATGCTGGGTTTTCTCATGCACTCTCACATCCATACGTGTTTCGATTATTACTGCCCCACAGGGCTACAACCAAGGCGCAACGGCGCTACGACGCCCTTCCTCCGCAGAGGCACAACCGTGTCCTTCCGTGCCCAAAAGACGTCAAGGGATACTCTCCCAAGACCGCATGCCCAACGAACGTCAAGAGATACTCTCTCGAGACCGCATGCCCAATGAATGTCAATGGATACTCTCCCGAGACCGCATGCCCAACAGACGTCAAGGGATACTCTCCCGAGACTGCATGCCCAAAGGATGTCAAGGGATACTCTCCCAAGACCGCATGCCCACAAAACGTCAAGGGATACTCTCCTAAGACGGCATGCCCAAAGAACGTCAAGGGATACTCTCCCGAGACGGCGGTTTCAATTTAGTGATCACGCAAGCAAAACCATCACGACCCACTTATTATCTTTGAGCATTAGCCAATGCACACATGCTTGCATATGAAACCTCAAATCATTTCTCACAAAAGCGGTCAATTTCCGGTGTCCCTTGGACAAACCATTTTTCCCACCTTTCTCATAAAAGCGGTCCATTTCCAGGTGTCCCTTGGACAAATCACTTTCTTTCTCATAAAGGCGGTCCATTTCCGGTATCCCTCGGACAAACCATTTTCTTTCTTTTGTGAAAATCACACAATTCAAGCGGATGCTTATGCAATGCCACATCCAATTCACTTCATATGATCAAGGCACATGAAATTATGCACATTTTCACTTCCGGATGAACAATGCCGTGAACAGTGCACGTGAACAGTGAAATTCCGAATTTAATAATTTAATAATTTAATTCAGAAATCACATAATTTAATCAATAAATGCAGGAATTAAATAAATCAATTAATTAAAATAATTAATCAATTTAATCAAGCAAAGCATGCTTAATTAGCACATAACACACAATTAAGCATTTAAACATAATTAAGCACAAATAAGCAAGATTAAGCTAAGCTAGTCTTAACCCTTAATCTAACCACCTATCTTAGGGCTAATGCACTCAATTAAACACCTTAATAAACCTTTAGCACTAATTAATCCAACCCTAAGCAAGTTTAGGCATTAAATAGGGTTTAGGAGCTAAACTCACCCGTTAAGCGGGCCGGAGACGCGGACGTGGCGGCGGTGACGAACCTGACACCCAGGCAACTCTCCCACGACGATCCAAGGCGGTCCCGAGCTCCACACAGCAGTAACAACTTCGGATGCCTCACTGAACTTCACAAAACAGCACTGCAGGAGGAGAAAGCTGTTGGTCGAAGCAAAAACAAGCTGGCCGGAGCTCCGGCGAGCTGGTGGCGGGTGACCGGAGGCTCCTGGGGGTTGAGGGGGAGTTGTGGGCGGCTGGTATGGGAGGTGGTTAGGTCGAAAATGGAGGAAAACAGGTCAAAATGCGGAACACAGCAGAACTGGTCGCTACAGTGACGGTCCGACGAGCAGTTGGCTTCTGGCCGCCGTACGGATCGGCCGGTGGCTCCGTTTGACGAACAGCCGACACTATCTGTACGGAATATCTCTCCCGAGCGTAACGGTGGGTGGCACGGCCCGAGATTCCATCGGGAAGGCAATGAAAAACTCAGATTTCGGTGGAAGGTCAAAAGCTGAAAATTGCAGGAAGAAGGGAAACAATGGGAGAAAGGGCTGCGATTTTTGGAGAAGATGAAGAGGAGAGAGAGAGTGAAGTGAGGGCTGGAGATAGGCCTCATCAATACCATAAATGCTTGCTTCAAATCCCAACCAAATGACATCATCTTCTCTCTCTTCCTTTTTGACTTTTCTCCAAAATATCCAAGGCATTTTGGTCATTTCCACCTTGCACATTTCCTAATGTGCCCTTGGGCTGAAAATGAAAGGCAGGCCTAGGAAATGGGCCGGAAAATGAATAGGAACGGGTTCGGAAATTTATTGGGCTCGAATTGGCTCACGTTTGGATAATGGGCTAGGACGGGTGAGGGGTCGGTTGGTTCCAACGGGCTCACTTGCTTTCCTCGGGCCTTCCATGGTGGCCATCTCACCTTGGGCGTGAGGCCCACACTGATTTTTCCCGGCCCACGTCCTCGTAGGCTCAATTCCTCGGTCCGTAAACCCCTTTCCCAAAAACTCGGCTCAACCGATACTATCGACTGTCAAGGAAGCATCGTCCAAAAGTCCATCCCAAACGTTCCCGAAAATTCGAAGCCCAATATTGGATTCTCATGCCTTCTCAATTTCCCCCCAAATGCCATTTTGGTACTACTCGGAGCGACGGGCGGCTTCGAGGACTCACGCGTAACCGACTCGTGCCAGTTCACGTTCAAGACTTCTCGACACGTGGACGTCCTTGACTACATGAAATTGCGAAGGATTGATTCTTATTTCAAAGTACACGATTATTAAGGATCGGCATAGGGTCGTTCGCGGGTTCGATAATAGTAGACGGAATCACCCATCGTCCCATTATTTTTGTCCGCGAATCGACTTCTAGTCGTCCCTGAAATTGGCCTGCATGACTACAGGATAGTCCTTACGCAAGTCTCACAGTCAAGTCGTTTTCCCAAGTCAAGTTATTTAGTCGCACGAGTTTTGTCCTCACTAGCCTTTCCCCGAAGGTCGTATCTCGGGAGTGATCAGTTCCGAGTGAGATCAACCAACAATGCACTGGCGAAATTAACGTTCAATCCTCCCTCAGAGGGCTCGAATTTCAGGACGTCACAAATAGTTAAAAATTTGATGTACCCAAATAATTGTTTTACTAATGTCACGCCCCGACTCTCGAGCTCGCGGCAACCCCATTACCTTGGTCGATTGAAAGCGACGTCCCAGGACCCATCGACGACCATTCATTTTATCTTTCGTTAAGCGCAAGCGGAAGACGAACCATTCCCAGACAATCAATCAATCAAACAGGGATAGAGTGATGAACATCAAGAACAACAACAACTACTCAATTATTCAATTTATTGGATTAACCAACGGAGGATCGTTTTCCGAATTACAAGCCCGACAAAAAGGGCCGTTCCATCCTCTAAGCCAAATCAAATAGAAACTAGGCTAATCCAATTAAACAAGAAGAACCCTCAGGTTCAACACCACGGTCACTCGGACCCATCGGACTCAAGCTCCGTCGGGTCGATCACTGGAGGAGTGGGGGCAGGATTCTCCATTGCGGGTACGCCATTCTAAAGACCTGAAAATGTTTAACCACGACGGGTTGAGATAAAATCTCAGCGAGTTCTTCCCCCTAAGCCCCGGTTAGTACGCCAACTCAACTCGGGGTATCTCTCCAGAACCACCCCTCACTCAACCCACAACAAACAACCAAAACCAAACAACAGCCAACAACAAACAGGGCAACCAACAATCATACAGTCGGTTTGCATGCAACCTTACCCGGTATGCCATACCCTGCACGTCGAATCTCATACAATGCAAGTAAGGCACATGCCGTTAGATGAAACAGTTCATCAATCACATGCGAATCGCGTCACAAGCGATCTTACCTGGCCATTGCCACACCCTGCACGACTGTCAACTCATGCGTGCGTACCACAAATCATCATGACATTAAGAGCATGCGAATAATCAGAGCATCTCACACAACGTTCTCATGTCTCACACTCACACATGCTCCGATTATTAACGCCCCCTCCTGGGCCAACGGCACAACCTTATGGTTGGCGGTTCCTAGCTAAACCAGCTTTGTCCTCTTTACCTCGAGGCACGGCGACGTCAGGGGTCATCCCTTCCCTCAGACGGCATTCCCGAAGGAGCACAGGACCCGCCCACTACCGTAGTCCCGCAACTGACAGGAACATAGGACCCGCCCACTACCGCAGTCCCGTCACATGTCCCCCGTCAGGCAACTGACAAAGTCAGGACGACCAAACAGCCACGGCACAACCCCATAAGGATTGGCGGTCTTCCGGCAACGCCGGGTTCCCTCTCTTAATGTGATCATACAACACATCATCAAGCAATCCATTTATATCTTTGCTCTGTCGTGAATGCAACATCGCGCATGCTCATGTGACATGCCATTTCAAATAACCCACGCAATATGTCATGCGATCTCACTCGACAATTTTCAAAATTCAATTCAACCAACACTCGATCACGCAATTCATCAATATTCACGAGTATAATTAACAATCGGCACTCCAATTAATCACAACAATCAAGAGCACATCAAAATAAGACTAAATTTAGCTTCTGCATGAACAGTGCCGTGAACAGTAATCGTGAACAGTGATTATGAACAGTGATTTTTCTGAAATTCAATTAATTAAAAATTTAATCCAGAAATTAAACAAAACATTAATTAAAACAATTAATCAATTCAATTAAAGCAAATCATGCTTAATTAATCACATAAGCACAATTAATTACAAATTAAGCACAATTAAGCTTAATAAGAAAAATTAAGCTAATATAATCTTAACCAACTATCTAACCACCTATCTTAGGGCTAATACAACTTAATTAAACCCCTTAAACCAAGATTAACACTAACTAACCAACCCTAAGCAAGTTTAGGCACTAAATAGGGATTAGGAGCTAAACTCACCCGTTAAGCGGGCCGGCGACACGATCGCGGCGGCGGCGACGAACCCGACACCCGAGGACCTCACTCACGATGATCCAAGGTGGTCCCGGGGCTGAGAACAGCAGCAACAAACTCGAAATCCCTCTGCAACTCTGAAAAACTGACTGCACAGGAGGCAAGTTGCTGACCGGAGTTGAACGGGCTGCCCGGAGCTCCGGCGAGCGGCGGGCCAGCGACCAACGGCACCTGGGGGTCGAGGGGGAACCACTTGTGGCTGGTATGGGTGGTGATTTGGCTGGAAAGGAAGGAAAACAGGTGAAAAGGCGGAACAAAGTTGCTGCAGGCGGAACAGTGACGGTCCGGCGAGCAGTAACTTTCGGCGGCCGTACGGATCGGTCTACGGCTCTTTCCGGCGATCGGTCGACGCTATCTGAACGGAAATTCTCTTTCGAACATAACCGCGGGTGGCACGAGATGAGATTCCAACGGGAAGGCAATGAACAACTCGATTTTCGGTGAAAGGTCAGAACTGAAAAACTGAAGGAAGGAAGGAAAACCATAGGAGAGAGGTGCTGCGATTTTGAAGAAGATGAAGAGGAGAGAGAGAGTGAAGTGAAGGCTGAAGGATAAGCCTTATCCAAGCCATCAAGGCTTGCCCCACTTGCCAAACAATGACCTCATCTTATCTCTCTTCCTTTTTGACTTTTCTTCAAAATATCCAAGGGCATTTTGGTCATTTCCACCTTGCACATTTCCCAATCTGTCCTTGGACTGAAAATGGAGGACGGGCCTAGGAAATGGGCTTTAAAATGAATAGTAACGGGCTCGGGAATTTATTGGGCTTGAAATGGCTCAAGGTTGGACAACGGGCTCGGAAGGGTAAATGGTCGGTTTGGCCCAACGGGCTCACTTGCTTGCCTCGGGCCTTCCATGGCGGCTGTCCCACCTTGGGCGTGAGGCCAACACTGTTCTTGCCCGGCCCACGTTCTCCTAGGCTCGTTTCCTCGGTCCGAAAGTTCCTTTTCCAATTACTCGGCTCAACCGGCAGTGTCGATTGTCTAAGAAGCATTGTCCAAAAGTCCTTCTCGAACGTTCCCGAAAATTCGAAGTCCAATATTGAATTCACATGCCTTGTCAATTTCGCCCGAATGTGATTTTGGTACTACTCAGACTGACAGGCGGCTTTGAGGATTCACGCGTAACCGACTCGTGCCAATTCACATTCAAGACTTCTCGACACATGGACGTCCTTGACTGCATGAAATTGCAAAGGATCGATTCTTATTTCAAAGTACACGATTATCAAGGATCGACATAGGACCGTTCGCGGGTTCGATAACAGTAGGCGGAATCACCCGTCGCCCCATTATTTCTGTCCGCGAATCGACTTCTATTCGTCCTTGGAATCGGCCTGCATTTCTACAGGATCGTCCTTACACAAGTCTCACGGTCTAGTCGTTTTCCCAGGTCAAGTTCTTTAGTCGCACGAGTTCGTCCTCATTAGCCTTTCCTCAAGGTCGTATCTCGGGAGTGATCGGCCCGAGTGAGATCAACCAATAATGCATTGACGAAATTAACACTCGTTCCTCCCTAAAAGGACTCGAATTTCAGGATGTTACAACTAAAGCAATTATATTCCAATTTAGGCCCCCAATACTTTGAGTAGGAATTCCCCCCTCGACAGGAACAAAGTTTGTTTGATATATATCTTGATAATTTGGATTGAATATGCACACTCCCTCTTCGTTATTAATTTAAGTTTCATAAATAGATTGAATTCAAATGGTAAATGGTTATTACAAAGTCTATCATGCGTGGTTTAGCATATTATTATATGTAAAAACACCAAAATAAACAATCAAGACAAATTTAAGTATATCGAAGTAATCAACTTTTTATGAATTTTATCATTTTTTTTTGGAAGGACTGTCATATTCGTTGTTTCTTAAGGTTTGAAAATTTCCATTGAACATGGCTTTCGGTTTCTCACATTCTATACATCCAGTTTTGTTCGTGGATAAATTTTAAGTTACTTAATTGTCTATTTATCTTTTACCATACTCCAATTACTAGGTGTAATTTATTATAATATTGGGAAACTCATCCAAAAGCTTAAAATCTATTACACTTTTGTCAATCAAGTCCTAAACCTTTTCACATTTTACCAATTGAGTTTATTCGGCCAATTTTAATAAAAAAAACATTAATGTGGATATCGATTGTAGATAATTTTTAATGGTAATATAATATTTTTTTGAATTTTTCTATATATTTCTTTTCTTTTCTTTTGTTTACTTTTTCCTTCTTCACCTTTTTTCTTTTATTATTAAGGGCCAACGGAGAGTTGCCAACCATTAGGTGAGTGCTTGCAGCCCTTGCTCTACCTTGCCTTGTGGCCAGCCAAGGCTTGTTGCCCATGCACACAGCTGGCTAGGGCTGCAAACTTTCGGCCAAATCTAAGCGAGGGTCATGTGCAAAGGCAACAAGCCCTTGCACATGGCCCTCACCAGCCACTATGTGAGGGTTGCGGCTTTTGCCTAGCTATAAGTGAGGACCGCGACCCTCACCAAGTGCCACTATGCTTAGGGCTTATGGCCCTTACTCGAAGCCGGGCGAGTGTTGCGACTCTCTCCATGGCTAGTGAGGGCACGACCAATGACGGCTTATAGGGCCTCACCTAGTGGCCGATGGTGGTCATTGATCCTTAGTTGGTGGCCTCCTCTTTGTCATTAACAAGTAAAAAAAAAAAAGTAAAGAAGGAAAATTGAAAAAGAAAATAATAATACAAAAAATATTTCAGTATCATTAAAAATTGTTCATGTCAATATCGACCATACCATGTAGGAAGGCCAGCATTCACATTAGTGGTTTCTTGCTAAAATTAGTCGGTAGATTCAATTGGCACAATGTGAAAATGTTCATGACTTAATTGATATAATTAAAAGATTGAAAATATTTTGGACAATTTTCTCTTGCAATATTGGATAAATTGGGCAAAATTATTGTATCCTTCACTCGGTAGAATCACAAGATAAGATTATCTTGGAAACATTGATAACTCTATTTTTAATAAAGTATTTTTACTAATTTAATCTTGATATTTACTAAATTTTGATTTTGGGTGAATTCAATTGCTACTCATGTAATTTTATTAAATTTTGTAGGAAATATTTTCAGATCTTCCAAAACATTACAATATCTTTCAGAATATTTTATTTTGAAGAAAAATCCAACCCACATTAGAAATTTGGAGAATTTGACCATAATTGAGGATAGGGTTAAAAAAAAATCAAGGAGATAAAGAGGAATATTTTTCAAATCCTAATGGGAGTTAACCTAGGATAGATTTTTGAAGGCTATATAAACTACTCTTGTGTCGTAGATAAGGGAAGAAGAGAAGCCTAGGAGAAGCCATCTTTGTAGAAGATTTTGGGTTTTCTTAGTTAGTTTTTATTCTTTTAATTTATTAGTGGAGTTGGCGTGTGTCAGTGAGAGAAGGAGGAGACAAACCCGAAGCTCATTGTATCTCAAATCGGTGAATTTGTTTTAATTAGTATTATGTTCTCTTAAATTTTTGTCAATTTAGCTTTTACTATATTCTAAATTTCTTTTATTAGATTTATAATGGATCTTAATCATGAATGATTGATTTTCAAAGATTTTCTCATGCAATAGAATTGTTTCGATTGTGACATTCTTTATTATGATCTTAATGATTTTAGAAGTTTGGCCAACTTTTGAATGCTTTTTGATGTATGCATGATACCGAGTGGAGATTGTGTGCATGTGCATTAATGATATTGAACCATAAATTAAATCTGGGTCAATGTACACTAGGCTATTTGTGTGGCTGCGGTAGTAGATCTAGGTTGGGTTAGATTGAATCCGGGAATTTCTACTATAACTTAATGCTTTTAGGTAGTTTAAATTCATCTAAGGTTAGTGTTGGTTAACATATCTAATTAGGGATTATTAGGTATAGGTTGGCTTGTAATTAACCTTAGGGAAATTTCGCAAACACAATTGGATATTAGTTTGTTACATGACAAGTTAAGAAAATTGATCATGAATGGTTAAATAAAGTTGGATGCTTTAATGCTTTGTGATTTGGTTAAAATCTTGATAATTAGCCTTGTTAATTTTCAATTAGTTTTAGATTAGTTTTACGTTGCAATTTTAATTAGCTTTTGATCCTTTTAGTTTTGACTCTTTTATATTTTAGTTTTTTAAATTGGTTTAGCTCACCTTTTACTCGTCTTTTCGATTTGGTTAGCTAAATTTTTGGATTGATCACTTTCAGTAAGTAATTAGGTAATTAAAAAAAAATCTTGGTAGGAATGACACTCATCATTTTATTACTTGTCAATATTATGCACTTACAATTCACCTAACAGGTTTTTGGCACCGTTGCCAGGGATTGCTTTGACAATTTTCCAATTACTATTGATATTGAGCAATTCTTAGTTTAGATTAGCATTTATTTTATTTTTAATTTGTTTCTTTTGCGAGCCAAACTAACTTCTCTATAAAAGGTGGAGGAGCATCGTATAACCCGAAGCCAACAAAGGGACCATGAAGAGTTTGATCCCGAGATTGAAAGAACATTTCTTAGGAGAAGAAGAGAACAAGCACAAGCAATTCACATTGTAATAGCTGAAGATCAAGAAGTCGCACCTCCAAGGAGGAGTTTGAAAGATTATGCTACACCAACAATTCAAGGAGCATAAACAAGTATAAGGAGGTTGGCAGTGCAAGCCACCAATTTTGAGATCAAGCCATCCTTAATTCAAATACTTCAAAATGCAAGGCAATTTAAAGGATCGCCTGATGATGATGATCCAAATATACACTTAGAAGCATTCCTTGAAATTTGTGACATTGTTAAATTCAATGGTGTTACTGATGATGCTCTTAAATTAAGATTGTTCCCAATTTTCTTTTCGTGATAAAGCTTAAACTTGGTTGACTTTTCTTCTTGCAAGCTCTATCACTACTTGGGAAGACCTAGCTCAAAAATTCCTAAGTAAGTATTTTTCTCCTGCAAAATCTACCAAAATGCATAATGATATTACTACATTTATGTAGAGGATGGTGAGCCCTTTTATGAAGCATGGGAGAGGTTTAAGGAGCTACTAAGGATATGCTTGCACCGTGGACTACTGGTTTGGGCTAGTGTAGATGCGGTAGCTAGAGGCACTTTGCAAAACAAGTCATCCGAAGAAGCTTTTCATCTACTTGAGGAGATGAAAGACAATATCTACCAATGGCCAATTGAGAGATACCAAGCCTAGAAGCCAAGTGGAGTTCATGAAGCTGACACTTTGAATGCAAAACTTGATGCATTAAGCAAGATGATTGCTTCTTTAAAAACTCAAGAAGTATCTTGTGAATTTTGTGGCGGAAATCATATTAGCACCGATTATCAAATAGGTAACCTTTATGCTAGTTCTTTTGAACATGCTAACTTTGTTTCAAATTTTAACAGGGGTCCTCAAAAAAATCTTTACTCTAACACTTACAACTCAGAATGGATGAATCACCCTAATCTATCTTGGGGAGGTCAAAATCAACAAGGATCGATAGCACCACCACTATCCATGGAGAAGCAGAATTCCAACTTGGATGATTTGGTTGCCAAGCTAGCCCAAACTATGGAAAGGCAAGCCCAAGTCGTGGAAAAAAAAAGCTCAAACTACTCAAGATTTCATGAGAAGTACTGATATAAGACTCCATAATCAAGAAGCATCAATTTGAAACATAGATGAGAAAGTGGGGCAACTAGCTCAGAGAATTAATGAGAGACAAAATTGTGCATTGGCAATGCTGAGAGAAACCCCATAGAGAATGCAAAGGTAATTACATTGAGGATTAGAAAAAAAGTTGGAAAGCAAAATCAAGATGAGGATTTAGAACAAGAGAAAATGGCCAAATCTTCTAGTGAGACCAAACAAAAGGACAAGCCACTAAATAGCAAATAATTTCTAATGCCACATGTTCCACCTATTCCTTTTCTGGAGAGGCTAAGCCAAACAAAAGCAAGATAATCAATTTTCAAAATTTTTAGATTATCTTAAACAATTGCACATTAATATTCCTTTTGTAGATGCTCTAGCTCAAATGCCAAGTTATGCCAAGTTTTTGAAAAAGATCCTAGCAAACAAAATGAAGTTAGAGGAGTATGAGACCGTGAAGTTGAATGAGGAATGTTCAGCCATTCTTCAAAATAAGCTACCACCAAAATTAAAAGATCTATGAAGTTTTACTATTTCATGCAATATTGGTGATGCTTACTTTAATAAAATTTTATGTGATCTTGGTGCTAGTATAAATCTAATGCCTTATATGGTGTTTGTAAAACTAGGTGTAGGGGAAATAAAAGCGACCACCGTATCTTTACAATTGATGGATAGATCTATCAAATATCCAAGATGCATGATGGAGAATGTTTTAGTAAATGTGGATGAATTTATCTTCTCGATGGATTTTGTTGTACTAGAGATGCATGAATTTCCTATTATTTTGGGCTGGCCATTCCTAGCTACGGAAAGAGCTCTCACTGATGTATAGTAAGGAAAATTGATCCTTAGAGTGGGAGAAGATCGAGTCACTTTCAATGTCCTCAAAGTCATGAAAAACCTTGAGGGACCGATTGATTGCTTGAAGATAGATACCATCGATAGAGAAGCAAATATCATGTTTGAATTGACCACAATTCAAGATCCTATAGAGACATGTTTGGTTCAGCCAAAAGAGGAAGAAACCAAGAATGAAAAAATTAGAGAGGCCGTGGAGTTTTAAGAAGTGAGTCCATTATGTCCGAGATGGAAATCACAAAAATTTAAAGAGTTGGAGTCAAGTGCAAATAAGTCCAAGCCCTCCATTGAAGAACCACCAACTCTTGAGCTTAAACCTTTGCATTCTTCTTTAAAATATGCTTTTATTGATGGTGTTTCTTATCTAGTGATTATTTATTCTTCTTTGACAGGGGTGATGGAGGAGAAGTTATTTAAAATGCTTAGAGAGCATAAGACTACAATTGGATGGACCATTGCGAATATAAAAGGATAAGCCATTTGATTTGCATACACAAAATTTTGATAAAAGAGCAATACAAACCAGTCATCTAACCACAAATGAGGCTCAATTCGAAAATGCAAGAAGTTGTGAAAACCGAAGTGATTAAGCTATTTGATGCAGGTATTATCTATCCAATTTCTAATAGTGATTGGGTAAGTCTCATGCAAGCAGTGCCAAAAAAGAGAGTAACTATTCTAACCAATGAAAAGAATGAGTTAATTCTAACTAGAACAGTTATGGTGTGGCGAGTTTGCATGGATTATAGAAAATTGTATTATGCCACTCGTAAAGATACTTTCCTTTATCTTTCATTGATCAAATGTTAAAAAAACTTGTCGGACATGAGTATTATTGTTTTTTAAATGGATATTCAGGGTATAACCAAATCTCTATTGCACCTGATAATCAAGAAAAGACTACATTTACTTGTCTCTATGGTACATTTACATATAGAATGATGCCTTTTGATCTTTGTAAGCACCTGCTACTTTTTAACAATGCATGATGGCTATTTTTCTGACATGATAGAGAAATGCATTAAAATTTTCATGGATGATTTCTCTATTTTTGGTACATCTTTTGATTCATGCTTGTATAATTTAACTTTGGTGTTACAAAGATGTGAAGAGACTAACCTTGTGCTAAATTGGGAGAAGTACCATTTTATGGTGCTGGAAGGGATATTGTTAGGCTATAAAATATTTGCTAGAGTTATTGAGGTGGACCAAGCCAAAATTGAAGTTCTTTCCAAATTATCATCTCCTGCTTCTGTAAAATTATTTCGAGGATTTTTAGGACATGCAGAGTTTTATAGGCGATTCATAAGGTTTTTTTTTTTTAAGATTGCAAGACCATTCACAAAATTGTTTGAAAAATATGTTAATTTTGATTTTAACTCTAAGTGTTTGCAATCATTTGAGACATTAAAGGAGAAGCTAATTTCAGCTCCTATAATGATATCACCATATTGGAGCTTGCATTTTGAGTTGATGTGCGATGCTAGTGATTATGCCATTGGAGCTATGCTTGGTCAAATGAATGATGAAATTTTTTGAGCCATATATTATGTTAACCGAACCATTAATGGAGCCCAATTGAATCATGCCACCATTGAGAATGATGTTTTAGCAGTTGTTTTTACTTTTGATATATTTCGTTCTTCTTTAATTAGCTCTTAAGTGATTGCTTATACTGATCACGTAGCTTTAAAGTACTTGTTGGTAAAGAAGGATGAGAAACCAATGTTAATTTGTTGCATCTTGTTGCTTCAAGAATTTGATTTAGAGATTAAGGACAAGAAAGGGATCGAGAATCTTGTGGCCAATCACCTATCTAGGTTAGTTACCAAATGCCCCTAGCGATGATGAACCAATTTTGGATGACTTTTCTGATGAAGCACTCTTTTCCTTGAAAATTGAAACTCCGTGGTATACAGATATTGTGAACTATTTAGTAAGTGACATCTTTCCCTTGACTTGAATTATCGACAAAGGAAAAAGTTTCTCTTCGATATTAGTCTCCACTTTTGGGAGGATCCTTACTTGTTTAAGGTATGTACTAACTAAATAATAAAACGTTGTGTTGCTATGGAAGGAATCCCTAACATTGTTTTTCATTGTCATGATAGAGAGGCGGGTGGTCACTATGGTGCCACCAAAACTGCTGCTAAGATTTTATAATGTGAATTTTATTGATTTACTCTTTTTAAGGATGCACATGCTTATGTTTCTCATTGTGGTAGGTGTCAAAGAATTGGAAACATATCTATAAGGCATGAGATGCCCTTAAATAATATCATGGTGTGTGAATTATTTGATATTTGGGGTATTGATTTCATGGGTCCATTTCCACCTTCTTTTAGTAACACTTACATAATGGTTGCTTGTGAGTATGTATCTAAATGGGTAGAGGTCGTGGTTTTGCAGTCTAATGATTCTAGGGTTGTTTGTAATTTTTTGAAAAAATATATCTTTACTCGGTTTGGCACACCTAAGGCTATTATAAGTGACCAAGGCACACACTTCATGAATAAATAATTTAAGTCACTTTTGCATAAATATGGAGTCACTCATAGGGTAGCTATTGCTTATCATCCCTAAACTAGTGGCCAAACTGTTATATCTACTAGGGAGATAAAGAGAGTTTTGGAAAGGACTATGAATACTAATAGGAAGGATTGGGTAATGAAACTTGATGATGTTTTATGTGCTTATAGATTTGCTTTCAAAACTCCTATTGGTATGTCACATTTTCAACTTTTGTACAGTAAAACATGTCATTTCCCTATTGAGTTGGAACATAAAGCATATTGGGCTTTGTAAAAACTTAACTTTGATATGCAGGCAATATGTGAGAAAAGATTGCTTCAGTTAGATGAGTTGGAAGAGACACACAATGATGCATATGAAAGTGCAAGAATTTACAAAGAGAAAATAAAGAGATGACATGATTGACACATTTTAAGATAGGAGTTTCATGTAGATGAAAATGTTTTATTATCTAACTCCCATCTTTGTTTGTTTCCAAGTAAGTTGAAGTCTAGATGGATCGGTTCTTACACCATCACCAAAGTATTCCCTTTTGGAGTCGTTGAAATTACCAATGAGAATGATGAAACTTTCAAAGTAAATGATCATAGGCTCAAGTACTATTATGGAGGAGGTTTCGATGCTCAAACATCTTTCATCACCTTGGTTTTACCTACTTAGAAGCATGGGAAGAGTTTAGTTGCGAACTATAAAGCAAGCACTTTTTAGGGGGCAGCCCAAGTTTTTAAGCTTCTATTTTTGTGTTTTTTTGGTTTGTGTTTTGTCTAAAAAAATCAACAAAAACAAAAAAAAATTGAAAAAAAAAAAACAAAAAAAAAAAAAAAAGAATTTTTGCGGTGACAAATTTTCTATTTTGTAGGGATACTAGTGCGCATAGTAGGTAGAAGAGGGGTTAAGGACGCACGGCCATGCGATTGTGAAGCTAATAAATTTTCTGTGAGCAACCTCTAACCACACACCTAAACCATTCCTCACCTTATTGGACATGATTCAATATGGACAATTGCCATCTTCACATATCCTAGGGAGTATTTTGAACCTTACTCTACTCTAATTTGTTTGTCTTATTGCTTGTATTATTCTTTATTTTTACGCATTAAGGACAATACGTCATTTTAAGTTGGGGGTAGAGGATCGAAAATTTCGAAAATTTTTGTGCTAAAATTTTTTCTAGTCTTGAAAAGTTTTGCGCTTACTTAAAATTTTTGAAATATTTTTGAAAATATTTTTGAAGCAAACTTTACAAGAGATGATGATTTTTGAACCTTAATCTACAAGATTGATATCCTTTTCATGGTTATGAGTTATTGATATATGACTTGATCCTAATCCTAATTGTGCAATTTATATTTTGAGCATTTATCCTTGCCTTTTATGTTATGTGTACTTAAAAAAGATCAATGAAAAGTATGTGATTCTCTAAAACTCACTTAAGTCTTAAAATTTGTTTGATATTCTCTTGAAATTAATATGTTATACTTAATCATGAAGGTGATATATGCATTCTTTGGATTGTTTGAGCCTTCCAAGCTTACCTTGTTACTTGATCCCTAGTACTCTTTTGAGTTTAATTGGCCTATTTTTCTTTGATGACCTTATAATGTTGATCCAAGTTAAGTGTATTACTTTATCTTGTACCTCATAAGCATGTTTATACTTAAAGTTACTTTAATAGTTAGGGATTCTTGGTGTGTTTGAAGTTGTTGAAGCTTGAAATAGTCATAAAAAAAAGAATGGAAGAAAAAGGAAAAAAAAAAAAAAGAGGCAATGAAAAGAAAAGAAAAGAAAAGTCTTAAGTACAAGTTATAAAATGGAAGTTGTTTACTTTGGTACAACTTATATGGATTCCCACCACTGACTTTCAACTTGAGTGAGCATTTTGGATACTCAATGTGTTAGCATTACATTGTGGAGGGACTTAGGGAGGAACTTTACCGTAAAGCATGGAAAAAGAAGCAATGGAGCTTTAAAGTGTTAAGTGTTTGGACTTGCATGGCTATAATAGTGTAAGCAGATGGATGATATGTCTCGAATCCTATTTAATTCAAATGCTTTGAGAATTGATATGTTTATAGGGTTTATCAAGTTTAAATCGTTTAAACCCTCCCTTTAGCCAAGCCACATTATAAGTCTTAAAGACCTATTGATTTTTGAATGAGTATTAGTTTTCATTAATGGAAAGAGAATTGAAAAGCAAATTTATGGGACTTGGTTAGTGGATTTTGAGTTTAGAGTGTTACATATCAACTTGATTTATTTAAGCATACATGATTTGGAAATTCAAGGGGCACACATACACACGGATTGCATGGTTAATGTTAGAAATAGCTTATGTATTGATTTTGGATTGATAAAATTTATTTTTTCCTTTGAGTTGTGATTTCAAGTAAATATGAATGGATAATGATAATTGGAGATGGGATTTGTTTACTTCTATTGTTTGCTTGAGGACTAGCAAACTTTTAAGTTGGGGGTAATTGATAACTCTATTTTTAATATAGCATTTTTACTAATTTAATCTTGATATTTACAAAATTTAGATGAATTTTTGGGTGAATTCAATTGCTACTCATGTAATTTTATTAAATTTTGTAGGAAATATTTTCAGATTTTCTAAAACATTGCAATATCTTTCAGAATATTTTATCTTGAAGAAAAATCCAGCCTAGATCAGAAATTTGGAGAATTTGATCATAGTTGAGGATATGGTTCAAAAACAAATCAATGCGATAAGGAGGAATCTTTTTCGAATCCTAATGGGAGTTGACCTAGGACAAATTTTTTGAGGCTATATAAATTGCTCTTGTGTCGCAGATAAGGGAAGAAGAGAAGCCTAGGAAATGCCATCTTTGCAGAAGATTTTGGGTTTTCTTAGTTAGTTTTTATTCTTTTAATTTATTAGTGAAGTTGGCGTGTGTCAAATTGGTGAATTTATTTTAATTAATACTATGTTCTCTTAAATTTTTGTTAGTTTAGCTTTTGCTATGTTCTAAATTTCTTTTGTTAGATTTATAATGGATCTTAATCATGATTGATTGATTGATTTTCAAATATTTTCTCATGCAATAAAATTGTTTTGATTGTGATGTTCTTTATTATGACCTTAATGCTTTTAGAAGTTTGACCAACTTTTGAATGATTTTTTATGTATGCATGATACCGGGTGAAGATTGTGTGCATGTGCATTAATGATATTAAACCATAAATTAAATCTATGTCAAGGTACACTAGGTTATTTGTGTGGCTGCAACAGTAGATCTAGGTTTAGTTAGATTGAATCTGGGAATTTTCACAAGAACTTAATGCTTTTAGGTAGTTTAAATTCATCTAAGATTAGTGTTGGTTAACATTACCTAATTAGGGATTATCAGGCATAGGTTGGCTTGTAATTCAACTTAGGGAAATTTCGACAACACAATTGAAAATTAATTCATTTTTTTTTGGGGTAAAGTAAGAGGTTTATAACATTTCATCCAACAAAGCTGTACGGCACTAGAGACACTCGGCACCCATTGCACTCACCACAACAATCTCAAGTGAGTGGAGTGGTACCGAGCTCAAAAACAAAGACCAAAAGATACAAGAGACAACCTACACCACAAGATAAAAGCTAATCAGTTGCCAACTCTAGGAAAAATAGCAGGATCTAGTTCCCAACAACGTTGTATCCTTCTATTGCACGGCGTATCCTCCACTGAGTTGAACGACATAGCCTTGTCCTTAATAGCTTTGATAATATAGAACTTCATAGATGGAATGTACAAGGTACTTCCACAGAAGATGATATTATTTCGTGTCTTCCAAATAACATAGCAGAGAGTAGCAAAGGAGAATCTGGATATCTCTTTATGGAAGCCCTTACCAGAGAGAGACGATATAGCCCAACTAAGGGTGTCCCTCTAAGACCGGTCCTACCAAAGGAGATTACAGTTTCCAGCCCAAAAGGAAGCAAGAGAATATGAAACCAAGTATCTGAAAAACAAGTGATCAATGGAATCTAGCTCGGCACCATAGAAACCACACGCCACATTCGAAATTCTACCATACAACAAAAGCATCCATCGGGTAGGAAGCCGATGCCTAGTGATTTACCATAAATAAAATTGATGCCTAGGAACTAATGTCTTATCCCACACAAATGAATACCACGGGACTCTACAAACTTGACGCCTAATTGCCACCCAAGCCGAAGCTATAGAGAACATACCCTTAGGGTGCTCTAACCAAATTAGTTTGTTCAGGATGTGATGGAGACTTGGCACCGGGTATTGCCAAGATTGAATTACTTGCAAGATCTCCTGGCCAGCAGGCATGAAAAGGTCCGAGACCTTGGCCTGTCGAGGTAGTTTTGAGAGATAAATATATGCATTTGAGAAGACTGCATTCAAGGGTCCTCTCGGATGCCATGGGTCAAACCATAAACAAATGGAACATCCATTGGAAAAGACTCCTAAGCGCAAGTAGTTTCTTCCATGCCCATGAGCACACCGTTGGCATGGTAGCATCCCAAAAATTCTGCCTCTTCAGATAGGTTGCATGAATCCATTTGCACCATAAGGACTCCTTGTCCATGAACAAGAGCCAAATATGCTTCAGCATAGTTGCTTTGTTGTGGTCTTGGAGTTTACGCTGACCTAGACCTCCCTCATCCTTCGGAAGACAAACCTCCTCCCATGAGACTTTAGCTCCACCTGGTCCAAGACTCGGTCCCCTCCAAAGAAATTGACGGCATACTAGTTCGATTTTCTCAATTACCAAACTGGGAAGGATAAATAAACTTGCCTAGTAAACTTGAATAGCATGGAGTACTAACTTGATAAGCTGGAGTCGGCTAGCAAACGATAAAAAGCGATGCGTCCATGATTGAACTCTAGAGGTTAAAAGGCTCACCAGGGTGTTGTAGTCAGATTTGCCCAATCTCTTGGTAATAATCGGAACTCCCAAATACCTCATTGGAAGAGCTCCCTCCCAGAATCCCGAGGCTTGACTGATTTGATCCCGCACAGCCCTAAGGTCCCCGGCAATGAAATACTTACTCTTGCTCATGTTCGGCTTCAACTCGCTCCATGAAGAAAAGATTTGAAGGCCTTCTTCAGAGCACAATACAGACTCCAGATTTGTTTCGCTAAATAGAAATACGTCATTTACAAAAAACAAATGAGATAGGCAAGTAGACTTGCATCTCCAGTAATACTTGAATCCTGGACGCTGGGCTTGTTGAGATATTATCCTGGATAGTACCTTCATTGCAAAGGTAAAAAGATAAGGGGACATAGGATTGCCTTACCTTAATCCTTTTCCACTCAGGAAAAACCCATGAAGCTCTCCATTGATGGAAATAGAGAACTTAGGGGTCCGGATGCATATCATAATCCATCTCACCACCAGGTTGGGGAACCCGAATGCCACTAAAGTAGATTCCAAAAAGTTCCAATCGAGGGTGTCATACACTTTCTGGAAATCGACTTTAATTGCACATTTTGAAAGGTAGGGGTCGACATGGAAGCCATTGAATACCAAGTCCGGAAGGACTGCAACCATTATGTTAGCTAGAATCATAGTGATGCACTTATATATCGTGTTGCAACATGCAATGGGACGGTAGTCCCCCACAGTTGACGCATTGGGAGTCTTGGGACAAGTGCTATAATAGTGTTATTGACCTCCCTAAAAAGTCTCCCGGTAGAGAAGAAATCTAGGACTGCTTCAATAACTGCTTAACCCACCACATTCCAGTTTAGCTTGAAGAATTCAGCATTGTACCCATCCGAACTAGGGGCTTTATCAATAGCTAATGCAAACATCACATTATGAACTTCCAAGGGAAGGACTGACCAAGAAAGAGAACATACCTGCTCGTCCGTCAAGGTCTTCCGCAACCTAGTTTTTATCTTCACGTGGGGAGGCTGATCCGACAGGTCCACAGAAGCTAGCAGCTTCTAGAAGTGCTAAATAAATGTATGATGTACCTCCCCTGGGACTGTTACTAGGTTACCCATGTTATCCCAGACAGACAAGATCCGATTCCTCAGGTGCCTACTATTGGCCGAGTGATGGAAGAATTTAGTATTCTTGTCTCCTTCCTTTAACTAACAGACCCTAGATTTTTGCTGGAAGAAAGATTCCTCTTGAGCCCGAGTTCATAAAATGACCGGAGCTGGTCTTTTTCCATTACCGCCAATTGGAAATTAGTTTGTTGCATGACAAATTAAGAAAATTGATCATAAATGGTTAAGTGAAATTGGATGCTCTAATGCTTTGTGATTTGGTTAAAATCTTGATAATTAGCCTTGTTAATTTTCAATTTGTTTTAGATTAGTTTTACTTTGCAATTTTAATTAGTTTAACTCTTTTATATTTTAGTTTTTTTAATTGGTTTATCTCACTTTTTACTCGTCTTTTTGATTTGGTTAGCTAAATTTTTGGATTGATCACTTTCGGTAAGTAATTAGGTAATTAAAAAAAAGAATATTTGTAGGAATGACACTCACTCATCACTTTATTACTTATGGATATTGTGCACTTACAATTTACCTACCAAACATGTACTACTTTTTCTATTGAATGAATTGATTTAATATTATCAAGTAAAATGTGAAGTAGAAATAAGTAAGGTATGCATCCCATAATTGGTCAAAAAAATCGGTCCTAATTTAAAGCTCTCAATCTCAAACACTCATTTTTAAGGAAATATATTGACTAAATATCCAATGAGATTAACATAGGAAATTAAGGAACCAAAGTGAGGATATGCAATCATTTGTCAAGTTTTTAAGTTTAATACTATAAACATGACCTCATCAATCTAATGATGTAACATGATAAACATATAATAATATAATAATATTACATGTTTTGACCATATCTCATATATTCTCCTCTAAATAGTGGCTTGTAAGTGATGAAGACCTCTAACTTGCCACTCCTTTTGAATGCCCATCCCAACATTCAATTGTCGTAAAAATATATTGATTGGCAAGAGTTATTGATCCGTGTTCATGTACCCCAATCAAGTCCTCTAGTGGAACCCGATTTGAGTTCAAACTACAAGAGCCAATTTCATATGTAGAAGAAACCCCTAAGGGGAAATTCTATTGTGTGGTTGAGATTTAGAATCCTAGAGAAAGAACTAATGTTATTTTTCTTATCTTTGATTGTAGAGACCTGTAAATATATATGCGGGCAATACGTTGTTCATAATGCCATAAAAGGTCTTTAAGAAAAAGGATAAAATCATATGTAACAATTATGTGTTCCTAACAAAGATGGTGTGGTCTATGAAAAGATAATTGTGCAAATGAAGCACACTAAATGTCAACAACGTAGTTTGAACCCTATGGGACAATTACATGAGAAGTCGGTTCTAGTAGTTTGAACCTTAATCGGGTTTCATTGGAGAACATGATTAGACTACATGGCTCCGGTAGGCAACACCGATGGTCAATTTACATCTGTAGCAATTGGAATTTAAGGATGAGTGATTTGAAGGGAGAGGCAAGCTAGAGCTTATCCCTAGATGTCATCTTTGTCATTGTGGGCTGTTATTCAAATGAGAATGTATGAGGTGATCTTTATGTGATGGTCATATTTCATAATAAGAGCGTTTAGATCACATTTATAGTACTAGACTTCTCAAGAAACTTTTGCATATTATCAATTTGGTTTCTTAATTAATTATGATAATCTCATTAGTGATTAAGCCGATTTATTTCCTTGAAAGGAGTATTTGACATTGAGAGCTTCAAATAGAGATTGATTCTTACTACCAAGTATGTGATACATTCCCATATCTCTCATGCTCTTGATGCACCATAACAAACTTTTGTTTCTCCTTTCTATGCTGGATATGAATTTTAATTTTTAAGCCATACTAAGACAATATGTAATTACTTATACCTTTTAAAGAATTTCTTTCTATAAACAAAAATCCATGTCTCATGGATTTTCAATGGGAACTTTCTTTTGATAATTATTAACCACAATTTGATGAAGCCATGATTGTTATTGTCTCTTACATGTCTCACCGCTTTCAACCTTTGATATTGAACTTTGTGATAATTTGCTTCAACCTTTATTAATTTTAATTTAATGAAAAACATGTAATTAGAATGAAATTTTTTTTTAGACCTATTAAGAACATTGTTGAGTATTAGATATGAAGGGTTTTCAGCATTATGTTGTTGGCTTTACTTAATAAATGCTTAATCTCTTATATTGTACCGTGAGCTATAAAGTTCAACTTTGATATTGTACGACTCCAAATATTTCATGCAATGGCGTCCTGAGTTTTGCTGTGGAGATAGATATTTTTGAGTGATAATATTTGTTATCTTCATATTATTTTTGATGAGATTTTAATGAACAATTATTCAATTTGGCTAGTAAATAAGAAATATTTTCAGATATAACACCAATGTGGAGTTTCATAAATTTACGATCCTAATTGTAGTGAAAATTGATTTCTTTTAATATATTCACTTTTAATTAAGAAATAAATGAGAAGCTAAATATAGTCTAACAAGTGCTAATTTATGAAGAATTTTGGTTATTGCTAATTTACATGTCAAGCATGGAAGATACATATGATGACCATGAAGAATATGTGGGAATGTATCTCAATGCAGATGACATATCTTATGAGATGAGGCAAAGAATAGACATTTCATGATCATAATTTTCAAGTTTCATCTCTCATGTTAATATCAAAATGTCTGATTAGTGAAATTGTTATAATTCATCTCTGCATGCATAATTTGGGTTTGGTTGGGTTCGAAAATAGTTTGACCCAAATTAGCTTATTTAATTAGAATACAATTTTAGAAATTCATACCCAATTTGAACCATACTTGACCTGGACTAGGCTCCATTCTTAGCATTTTCCTCATGAAATTGTGTCTTTTAAGAATGGATGATTCCATGGACCAGCTCATTGAGTTAATAATAGAGCTCGTGTTACACTAAGACATTATGGTTTAAGATCATGCGTTATTAAATGCATGCATGAATTGCAAGATGAGGATTTTACCAAAATTACTATTAAGATGGCCGATCATATCCTTTCATCAAATTTTCAACATATCATGCCAAATTTGAATGAATTTCACAACATAATTTTACAATACTTGACACGATTCTTTCTTTCCTTTTGTGACTTGTGGTTGGATATATTTCATGTGGCATCAAGAGCATATGCCATACATTCGAAGCTCTCTTCCTCCCTAATCTAACGAGCACTAAATTTTTGTTGAGAAATAAGGATCTTGAGCAAGCTAATAGCGACTCTTAATTGGAACAAGGACTATTAATTGAATTTTGAACCAAGACATGGGGCTTTTATTTATCACTTACAATTTGCAAATTTGCATGGTTGATGAGATAAAAAGTTGGTAGTGCTACTCGATGATAGTAATGATCGTTGATGCTGAACTCTACGAGCACGTTAAGCTCTCAACGTGCTTCCTAAAGCATGTGCGGTTTCGAATGCTTCCACCCAAATACCGACGCCTCCCTACCAACAATCACCACCCTTATCCACCCTCTGCTCTCACTTTGCACCTCCTTTCACTTTTTTTCTCGGTCTCTATAGCTTTCACCTACTTCCTCATTATCTTAATACTTGAATTAATCCCCCATTATGAGGAGAATCCTAAACCTATGTTTTATTCTTTGTATTTTCCTTTTTGTTGAACACTTCCTGTGCACTTTCACTCTCCATGTATATATTACACTTGCTCCGAGTTCTTCACTCTCTTCCCCTCATTTTGCCTTCGTCTTGGTTTCTCTTCTTGTTACAAAGAATTAGTGTTTGTGGCTGCTTACAATTTGCTGAGTGGTGGTGACAATAGCAACAACATTGATGACAGCAATGGTCATCGCGAGAACCCAAGCTTCATGAGCTCCTCTGATGTTGTTGGTCATGGAGGCGACAATGACGTCAATCAATAAGGACAAAGAGGTTGAGTGGTGGCGACAATAGCAGCAAACTGATGATAGCAACGGTTGTTGCGAGAACCCAAGCTTCATGAGCTCCTTCAACGCCGTTGGCAATGGAGGCAGCAACAATGTCAATCAGTAAGGACAAAGAGGAGGGAGAGTTCTCACCAATGACGGCATATTTTTTCTAGGGGGAAAATGACACAAACAGTTCCTAAACTTTAGTTAAATGTGTAATTTGTTCTTTGAACTTTTAATTTGTTCAAATTGGTCATTGAATTTTAGACTAATGTGCAATGTGATCCCTGAACTTTTAATTTTTCAATATAGTCCTTGAAATTTTAATACATGTTTAATATAATATATAAACTGTATGAAAATATTCAATATAATCATTTTCTATTAATTCAAGACTAAGGACTATATTGAACATTTTCATACAATTTAGGGATTGTGTTGAACATGTATCAAGAGTTCGGGGACTATATTGAACAAATTAAAAATTTAGAAACCACATTGCACATTGGGCTAAAGTTTAGGGACCACACTGAACACATTGAAAGTTCAGGGATCAAATTGCACATTTGGCCAAAGTTTATGAACCATTTGTGTCATTATCCTTTTTTTTAGGCTTTCTCTTTGGACCCATTTATGACCAATATTTTCCATTTCATGTAACTCATTTCTAACCCATTTCAACAAACTTGAGTCAAAATATGGATTTTTGACTCATTTTGACAACCCTAATGGGCATGCATTGTAGCCACTTATCAAGATGAAGGGTGATGTAGTTGCAACTTTACTTAGCCCTTAAATGAACAATATTTTCCATACTTAAAAAATAATTTAGTTAACAAAAAGTGATTATGAAATACTTAGGTATTTCTATTTTTTTATTATGAAATTCTCTATCTCGAATAACTAGGATTGAGTGAGGAAGCCATTTTCACACTCTAAGGTTGCAAATTATCAACCCTCGACTTTGGTAGAACCTAATGTTGAAGTCGAAACATGCTGTATTTCTTGTAAAAACCATTTCATTTTCAATGAGATAGTGTGTGGCAAGTGGGACCGATTGTGGAGTGGCATAACCTAATATGGATTGGCAACATCAGAAAACATAATTTTATTGGTTAGCTTCTTTTGTAGGGACAGGCTTCCCATAGCATGCATTGTATTTTGATGGATGTCTTGAGTTGATATCCAAGTGCACTTTAGAACACATTTATTTTTCCACTACAATTGGGCTAAAAGTATATGGCAAAATATTTCGGCATAATATGGGATTCTGTTATAACTTTAAGAGGGTGGATCGATGAACATGAAAGGGCAAAGACTTGGCAAAGGGTCCTCAAGGAAAGCTCTAAAATTATGAATGAGGCAGCTAGATCTCCACTTTGAAGTAGTCCATGTGATGATTTGATGGGGGTGCAAGAGCAAGTCAACTTGCACATAGAGAGCAAACGAGTGAGTGAGTAGATCTAGACATAGAGAGGAGAAATGGGGTTAAGGGTGGTGATGCTGAAGATGTCGGTTGGAGGTGGTATGACGACATTTGCCAAGATTTGATGATGGGTTGTTTTGTCCATGAAGGATTTTCAGTGTTTTAAAATGGCGTTGTGCAGAAAGAGAGAGCAATTTCAGTGTTCTTTAGGATTACTTTAGGTAGGAATGGAAGTCTTCCTAGTCTAGACTTCTTCCGAGGATCCCCAAATCTATGCGGTTTAAAATCGCACAATCTTTGAGGTTCCTTTCATCTTGACCTTTTTCGCACTTTGCCATTCGAAGATGTTATATATTATTGAGGCTAAAAATGAGGAGGTTTTTATTTTTCCCTCCTTTTTCCTTCAAAACTAGCCTCCATTTTTTTTTTTTTTGCATATATTAATAAGATGAGGCATAGTCTATTATCCAGTGTGTTCCTCTTTGCATCATTTTTCCTCAATGTGCACCTAAAAAGGAAAATGAATTAGTATAGATGCCAACATCTCTAAATCCCAATTTAAATTAATTATAATACATAAACAAAATAAAGAGAGGTAGAGATGAGGAAGATTTTAATAACTTCCAAAGTCAATTACTAATCAAAAGGATTTTGCCAAAAAAAAATTTCTATATAAAATGATGTCTACCTTATTAGTATATTGTTGTCTTACTCTTTGGAATGTGAAATAATTTATTACTAAACGAATGCATTTTAAAAAGAAAGGGAGGGGAAAAGGCATTAAGGAAAGAATTCAAATGCAAATAGAATTAAATAAATGGCAACAAAAGGAAAATTCAAAAACGAAATTCAAGTGCCCTAAAAATAGAGAATGACTAGATTTGTCCACCACTAATTTAGTCAAATAATTAATGTATAATCATATAAGTTTATAGCTAATTAGGGAAATAACTAGAATACAGCAAGTTCAAACTTACCCATTTAGCCTTGATAAAGAAAAATGAATGTGAAGGCATGTATATGAGGTTTATTGCTAGATATGTATGTTGGTGCATGTGTGAGCAAGTTAATCCCAAAGTAGACCTATCTAAAATGGGCAAAAGAGAGTATATGGTAAAATATCTTTTGTATTTCCCATGAAAATGTCAATGTGTATGATTTCTTGCATCCATATACTTTTCTTTTCTTCAACAATGTTATTATTGTGGGATTTCCTTCCACCAAAATTCATGTGGACAAATAATCATCTTCATATGAACCATTGACAATAAATTAATTTCAAAGAGTTTTTCTTATCCTTTGGATAAATGAATTAGAGTTGCATTTTTACTTAGTAAGCTATATGTCATCACAATTTGAATTACAATTTATTCATTTCTAAGTTGAGATTTGGAGTAATCACTAAAAAAAATGACATCCTTTGTCGCTAATGTAACAATTTTGGCTTCATATTTTTAACAATAGCGAAAAAATTTAAATTGAGAAACATGAAATAACCATTAACGGTTGCCAATGAGAAAAATATATAAACAGATAAATAATAATTAAGGAATTCTAACGATATGTATGGTCAATCAGTAACTAAGTTAGAAGATCCATCAATCGACCGTTTTAAGAAGTCAAATTAACAAATTAGATATATTGATTACCAATATGATAACAAGTACATATTTAACTTACAAATCTTATGCTAGATTTTGGACCTTAATACCATCTTCATCGGATAAGAAAATTGTTTCCGTTTACAAGGACTGATAGGGAAAGGTCATGCACTCTTTAGGCGGATTACTTTGAAAATCTATGGAAAAAATTAAGGTTAACTAAGATCAAACCATTTTAAATATTGTGGGAGTGGGAGAATAGTAGACCAAGAAAAGAATTAATTCGATAAAACAAGACTAGCTCGAAAATGAAAAACAAATAGAAATGTAAAATGACAATTAGAATTAGGATTTGTCAGCAACTAAAGAGAGATGTCATATTGAGAAAGCTCTCTAATATGGTAAGTTGGAATTTACTCAATTAGGCATAAGGAAGGACAATATAAATAGAGACAAGTTCTACACTGTCGACTTGTCTTCTTAAAGTTTGTCTTCATTTTGTATCATCTCATCTCTTTGTCTTAGTCTATGCAAATTACATCAAAATTCTCTTGAACTCTCACATTGGTCTAGATCTTCCAGGTGATTTTTCATGTGCTTTCTTGCTCTGTTTTCTCTTTCATGTCCCTTTTTTCTCCATAGCTTATTTTATTATATAGGTAGTTTTTGAACTGTGCACATTTTTTTTCCTTTATTTTAAATCTGAAGAAGAATTTTAAGAATATGTATACTAAATCCATTGTTTAGATCTCGGATGTGTTTGATAGATGAAGGATATTTCTTCAAGTGATTTTTTTATTATTTTTAATCTGTATTTTCACTCGAACAACGATGTTTGTAAAAATCTATATGCTTTCTCTTTTTCTGTGCTAACATTTTTTTGTCGCATTTTACAAATTTTGCTTAAATGATAGAGAGATTGTACGAGAAGTATGATTTCAAGGGTATATAATTGCATTTCGAAGCCTAACCACACGATCTAATTGATCACTATATCCCGGTGGGCATGGGATGTTTTACTAGCAACCAAATTTTTGGATGTTATAAATCCATTTCTTATATTTGATTGTTGGGACAATCATACATGTAGGTTAAAATTCTATAATTTATTTCACATGATCAATTCAATGATCAATCGATGACATTAATTCATTTTTATTCTCAATCCGTAAAATGATGTAGATGTATCTTAGATGAGATATATCTTATGTTATGTTCTCTAATGAATCTATGATTATTTGCTCATCTTTTATCTATTTTAAATAATTTTTTATATGTATTTATCATTTTTTAATGGCCTTTTTTGCAGGCTAATTTCGATCAAGGTTTACTTCTAGCCGGTGCTTCTTATATCAAGTATGTATATTCTCATATTATTTCCATTCCATATGATATTGAAATTGTATAAAGGCTTAAATAAATGGTTATGGGTTGTCTTTGCTTCTATGCTTGTAAAGTTCATTCTAGCCTCTGATTATTATTGAAGTTCACTCTAGCCATTATTTACCCTGGGGAGGGAGACCTTGGGCAAGCGGAGACCCTCACTCAGATTTGGGGTGAAGGTTGCACCCTCCCTCATATTCAATCTGGCAGCCCTCACCAGGGGCCGCTAAGGCTTTGCCTAGGGCCAACGAGGGTCACCGGGCTTTGGAAAGGCATGGGCAACCTCCACCAGCCCTTCCCTATGATTATAGCAAGGAACCCCGTACAACCAATAGCCGGCGGGTAAACCCTGGAGCGACGCTAGCAAAGGACCCACCACCCCGACGTCGTGCTTAAGATCCCGTGCGGCCAGCGGTTAGTTTCAAGAGCTTAGCCAAGTTAGCCAAGCTGTTCTTGAGTTTGTGTTTTTCTATTTTTTTAGCCTTTTTTAAATTTAATTGTATTGGTATTTTTAATTTTTAAATGTTTTTTTTCTGATGTGGCGCTTGATCGACATCACGTCATCACCACATGTCTTAAGAAATTAATAAAATAAGACACGTTGGTATTTTCCTTTAGTTAAATTAGACAAAGTTAATGAAATAACTCGATTGAACCAATTTGACAAGTTTTAGAATTTAATTGCATTTTTTTATAACTTTTAGAACTTAATTACACTTTTTTGATAAGTTTTAGGATTTCTAGGAAACTTATCTCTAATATTTATTCTAAAATTCCATCAAATCCTCGATGCTTTTTATTGCCTATGATTTTTATGAAAATTGTCCTTAGTTACTTATAAGAAAATTATTGTTTTATTAAGATAGAAGGTCAATTGCAACAATTTTTGTGTGTGTGCGTGATAATGAGGTTGGTTTGAAAAATTTTAGATCCTATTTCCAAAATTTTCAATTTCAATCTCACTTTTGTAAGTCAATTACTTGTCTTACTCATTCTCCGGTGATAAATCAATTAAAAGTGTAGGCATTGAAAGAAAATTTATAACATTTGAATTTTTATTCTTGTTTTATATCTACTACAAGAGTAATCACATTTTGACTTAACCCCTCCAATACTTCGAGTAGGAATTCATCCCTTGACAAAAGCATACTTTTTCAATGTATATACTACTAATTTGGATAGAATAAGGATACCCACTCTTGTGTATTGATCTAAGTTTGATGTATAGTTTTAATACAAATGCTAAATGGTCATTACATAATTGACTATACATGGTTTAGCATTTTTTTTAGAATATGTAAAATCACCGAAAGAAGGAATTCTGTGCACTTAGTGAATTGACTCACCATTTGATGACGATTGTATGCTTTGGTATCCATAACATCATTGATATAAGCATAGAGATATAATTTGAAATCCGTTCATTCTCTAGAAGAAAATTTAATACTTTTTCCTAAGGTAATCTTATCCTTTTTCCTATGATTTAGCACATGATTTGTTAATACTTTGTCAAAAACATATTGGTTTCATATCTTTCGAGCTACTTTGGCATAATGAACAAACATATACCCATATACATATACATACATATATTTTATTGTTAATACCCTGACAAAAAAATTTTACATTTATAGGTCTCCATAATGGAAAATCAAGATAACAACACAAGAAATCATATCGATAATGAATTGGTTGAACAAAACAATCTTCCAAGGAGTGCTATGGAGAACTCTGCACATGGCCAAGAATCATTGAGTCCAACCAATCGATTTGCTTCAACAACATCTGGAATGCTGACATGGGCGAGTAGAGGGGCGAGGCGAGCTAGAGCTCATCCAGAGATATCTTCTCCATCACCGTGGGCCACTATCCAAATAAGAATATATGAGGTATGCTCTAAAAAATGTAACATTGTTATATCTTTATGTATTCACGTTTCATCCTAGGAACAATGAAGTCATATTTATAGTACTAGATTTGAAAGCTCAACAAATTTTTGCATAATTCTCAATTTGGTTCCTTAATTAACTATGATAATCTCATTGGAAATTTTGTCAATATATTTCCCCAAAAAGAGTATTTGAGATCAAGAGCTTTAAATATGGACGGATTTTTATTACCAATTATGTGATGCATTTCCATATACCTCATGTTCTTGATGCCAAATGACAATGCATCATATTAAACTTGCGATCCTCATTTCTATATTAGGTATGAGCTTTAATTCATAGGCCATATCATGACAACATGTAATTAAATATACCTTTTTAAGAATTTCATAAAAATATGTGTAAATTTGTGTCATGTAGAAAAAGGGTAACGTCTTATGGAACTTTAATGGGAATTTTTTTTGGGCAATTATTAACCACAATCTAGTAATGTCATATTTGTCATTACCGCTTATTTTGTCTCCTTGGGGATTCATACTTGCTTGCATGTATTTTGAATTTCCACCTAAATGATATTGAATTTTTACTTAGTATATGCATAATCTCTTTTGTTGTACCATAAACTATAAAAAGTTCAACTAACCAGAAATTGCTGCTTGTGTATGACTTCAAACATTTCATGTAGTGGCATCATGAATTTTGTTGTGGACATAATGTTTTTGAGTAATAATATTTGTCACCCTTGATCTTGAGTTTTGTTGTGGACATGATTTTTGAGCTTTTGTCTCTCATATTTTTGACTAATAATATTTGTCACCCTTGATCAAGATCAAGGGACATCTAGTTGTCACTTTACATAGCCCTCGAACAAGCAATATTTTCGATATTTGAGAAATAATTTACCTAAGGAGAGTTGATTATGAAATTCTTAGGTTTTCCTCATATGCTTTCTTACTAACAACCTATCCTCCTCGATGAACAGATTGGAGATGTTTCTAGAGGATTGAGCAAGGAAGTCATTTCTAGACATCTAAGGTCGCAGCAATATCAACCCCAAGCCCCTACTTTGGAAGAATCCCATGTTGAAGCTGAATCCTGTTGTATTTGTTTGGTAAGAACCACTTTTTACTCAAGAACATATTAAGATAGAGAGGAACGATTTTGCTATCAATAAGTAATTGTCTTTGCTAAATTTAAACATGAGTATACATTATATTATTAAATCATACCTTTTGTTTTGCTGGACTAATTGCAGGATGCCTACATTGTTCAAGATAAGCTTGGACAGCTAGACTGTGGGCATCACTTTCACTATGGCTGTATTGAAAAATGGCTCACAAGGAGGAATTTTTGTCCACTTTGCAAAAGGAGAGCTATAAATTATGATTGAGGCATAATTCAAATTTGAAAAAGTTCATGTAATGGTTTTTGAGGAGATTGATTGAGTTTCAATTGATTTTAATATATTTGCCATCGTTGAATATCTAATTACTTTGTCTCTACCTTTAAGGAACTAAATAGAAAGCAACATGATAGCATAAACCAATTACATTGACGTGATATTAGTGCTAATAATAATTAATTAAAATAAAAAATATATATATTTTTCTTTTGGTGACCCAGGATCCAATAATTTGCCAGCCCACGGCCCATAGAGTGCCGAGCAACCCGGACTAAGTGTCAATACCTGGGGGGAGCTTGCCCAAGAGCTCACCACCAGGGCCCCCCACGTAAATAAAAAATATATTGATAAAACCTAATTAGTGAAATATTCCCGTGTCTATTTTGACAATAAGAGATATAAACTTTGATGATAAGTGATGATAATATAATGTTAACAAGAATAAGAGCCAACCAATTTCCGATTTACGAACACCATCCGTCGAGATGTTTTATATATTGAACACAATAAAAACCCTTTATTTATGATGATTAGATTGGGCAAAGATGATATTAGTTATATCGGTAGTAGATAATCTCTCTCAAACATACAAAACTACTTAGTCTTTGAGTAATTTTTTCTTTGTCGAAATTCTTATTTTCACATTCATAACATCAAATTATTTTTCTAGTCATTCCAAATGACCATCTTTTTTAAGCAGTGACTTTTTGGGATCCTAGGTGATGTGGAAAGTAATACGTAAACATGAATTCGTCAATCCACAAACACTCACTAAGACCCTTCACATGCAATGATAAATACAAATCATTTTTTTTTTACATTACATGAATTATGACAAAAAGCTACCAATACATAGAATAGATCAAATAATTACCTTGTTAATCTTAAGTAACACTAACAAACCCAAAAGTTACAAAAAACAGTAAAGCATTATTAAAAAAAAAATAATAAAAAAAACCTAATATAGGGCAATAAAATTAGAAAAGTGCTTAGAAGCAGGCCTAGACAATGGAATTCAAGGCTTAAAACATATTGTATTTGACTGATAAGAGTGGCTTCATTTAGCAAGAACAGCGAGATAAAAGAATAGCGAAAATTTTCTTCCATACATAAATTTTAAGACAAATCTAGGCTAATCTAAATACATCTACCACTCATTATACCCTCAATTTTGCTAGCACCGTAGTAGGATGCCTATATCTTGATTAAGATTGGCTCGGGCAATTGCATTGCAGCCATTGCTTTCGCTACTGCTACATTGAGAAATGGCTCAAGGTGAACATTATTATCCAATTTGCAAAGTGGCAAAGGCAGCTCTAGCAATATGAATGAGAGAGATCTCAAACTTTAAAGGAGTTCACATATGAAAAATTTCGAATTCGTGACAAGATTGGTCGACCTTTTTTTTAGCTTAGACAATCTAATTTGTGATTGATGATGTTCTTGTTTTCCCTCTCATCTTATTCGTTGAGAATCCGACACTTTTCAAGTTTATAATCTTTGACATCATGATCATCTCTCTTAGTACAAGTAGTAATGCATTTTCCATGGAGAACTTCCATGTTTAACCATTGGGGACCTTTCAAGTTTGAACATCAAACTTCATTAATGAGAAAAGAAGGGCACTTCCATATGGCTTCCAAGTTGCAAGCTCGAACAGTGTAGTAGTTGCCAACAATGTTGAGTATGAGAGAGTCGCGGGAAAATTACAAAACTATTCACTTTGCATGATGATTTTGAGATGCATGCTTCGCATCACAAATAAACAATATCTTTAACACCTTGAAGAGAAACGGCAGCTACTCAAGCTTAATTATCCATCTCCAGAACAAGTCTTGCAATTTTCTCCACTCTATTACCATGTGTAAGCAATAATGGGTATAAAGAAATTCTAAAAACCAGAGTCCTAAATTGGAGATACAACATTTGCCAAACTAATATTAATAATAATTATTATAATAATGATAACAACAAGAAGAAGAATTGAGACAACATGTAACTAAGACAATACAACTAACTTGAATGATAAACATCGCACAAAAAGCCTCAGCATGAAACTAGAATCAAAGCATGCTACCCTCACGCAATACATCAATCATATTTTATATACCCTAGTCTGCCTTCTGTTGAATTTGCAAATAGACAACACATTCATAAACCATAATTAACGAGTACATTGGCAATGAGAAACATAGTGACAATAACCATCCTCAACTCCAAACAGTTAACTTTTAAGAGGGGTGAGTATGTGTCATTTCAAAGCTTGTCATTTTAATGCCTTTGTTTCGTTTCTGGCAAGTAAAGGAAAAAAACTCTTGAATATCGTTACGGGCAAGTTTTGATTAGTTTTCACTTGTACATCTAGGAAAAAAAAATCAATTCCTAACTAAAGTGGGTTATGTTGGAAGAATGATCACCTTCTTTGTATCGATTGTGCTGTGCCATCATTGTATATTGATCTGCCATAAATATCGTGCTGAAACTCGAAAGAGATTTTGTAAAGAGGAGATGAATATATTGTGATGATCATCCCTAGAAAATCATATGATATAATAAGGTGGAGATATTAAAAATAAAACAAAATTACATTTCACCAAGCGATGATGCATGATGCAAATGGAAAGCATGACTAGACAAAATACTCTTTTGGAACTCTCACCATCACCATTTGTTATTCAGGGTTACATATCATTAGGATCTAATAGTATTCCAAAGCAAAAGCATAAATAAGTGTGAGATATTTTAAATTGTGGAAATACTAATAATAATCTTAATGATAGAACCATCAATTAGAAAGACTATTGTTACGATTTATCTTATGATGTGCCATTCACTCATGCATAATTTAGTAAATATTCAAGATGTAAGTATAAACCAAGGGTTTCCCCATAGGCAAGTAGGCTAATCGTAATTGAACCCAAAGATCTCTTAGCTCTTACAGGATATAGGAGATATAAGTTATCATCTTTAGGAAATTGTTTTTCAATAATTCATTTTTTGCAAAATAAACAGAGCCTTAGAACCACATTAAACACAATTAAAACCTTTTATATGTGGTGGGAGTTTCATTTATAGATGTGAAATGAAAATTAGACCGATATATGGTGAATAGATAAGGCAAAGATGATATTAGTTATATTGCTAGTGAATAATCATGTACAAATTGAAAGTTCCCCATCATGTAAGGTTAGACTCCGTTTGTTAATATTTTTATTTTTCCATTTTTCTACTATTTTGTTTTTCGGAATAGGAAAAGAACAAAGATCCATTTGGTAACATCAGTTAATTTTTCTATTCTCCAAGAAAGAAAGTGGTCAAAGAATATATTTGAAATGAAAACAAAAAGTAGAAAAAAAATCGATTATTGTTCTCAGGAACAATTTCTGAAATAAGTCATTTTCTTTTTTTTTTCCCTTTCTTCTTATTCTTCCTTTTTCTAACTAGTCATCAGAGCCTCATCGGCCATCGTCGATTATTGTTGATGCCAATTGCCGTTGCCCACTGGCCATTGTCAACATTTATCGTTAGAAGAGGAAAAACTAGAAAAAAAATTAAAAACTTTTAAAAATTAAAAGAAATTCTACACTACAAAAAAAAATTTTGGTCATATCAAATGCATTCATGTTCTTTTTCTATTCCGGAAATAAAATTTTTGTGCAGCTATTAAACATGTTCTTTTACTCAAAAACTGTTCTAGGAAATAGAAACAGAAAAAAAAACTATTTCTAAGAAGAAATTGTTCCTAAAAACAAAAATATCATCAAACACACCCTTTTTTGGGTTTGCTCAATTCCACGCAAGGAAAGACTCGATTGACAGCTTCAAGGAATAACATAAACACACAAACAAACAAAACTTCTTACTTATTATTTATAGTGACCTTTCTGCCCTCTTAGCTTTAGGCTATTGGCTTATCAAGTCAACATTTAGCCCAAGTTTCCCTAAGTTCACCAATTCATGACTTATGATATGAGTTAGAAACCTGCAAGTTATTTTCATTTTGGAGTCGTCACTAATGGATTTGTGGTTGGTCGATTATAAACTCAAGTAAAATATTGAAAGAAGTATGTTACTCCTACACAATTAGAGAAAGTAGGATCAAGGAATTGATTACAATAATTAATCAATAAATACCCTAATAGCTAATCTTGTTTAAATTTCAAAGTTTGATTTGAAGTAATTTCCATGCATTTTTAGAGAAAACTACTCAAAAATTATTTTTTAAGCTTTTTTTCTAATTTTTTAAGTTTCTTTAAAAAATGATAATTTTTTTCAAAATAATAATATATTTATTATAAAAAGGATCTAGGTCGGGCTATCAAGCCCGATCGGGCTCGGCCCGACCCGGACTGATAAGGCCCACAAATCTGGGCCCGTTTTGAGTTCGGTCGGACTGGGTTCTATCAAGAGCCCAATTCGAATTAATCCCCAAGGCCCAATTTCCTCTTGCTTGCTTTTGAGACCAGCCCCCCTAAGTCTTAAACTAAAGCCCAGGCCTAGATTCCATTTAAGCCCATGCCAACCCTAGCTGTCTAGGTCAAACTGAGCCCAAGTCTCGTTAAACCCACTAAGCCCACATCAGCACTCAAACCCCTCTTTTCGCTTCAATGCTCCTCAGTTCAAGACACGCTTTAATTATCTTAGCTAACTTAGACCGGGAGTATATATCTGCTACTAAACTGTTCTTTGTATTTACAAAAGTAATTGCAGAATGACTACATTGATGAAGATAAGATTGGAAAGTAGGATTGTGGGCATCACTTTTACTATGGCTCATGCATATTATCCATTTTGTAAAAGGAAAGTTATAAAATTATGAATGAGGCAGGCATATTTTCACTTTGAAGTAGTCCATGTAATGACTTGAGAGGGGTACGAGAGCAAGTCAACTCGAACATCGAGAACAAATGAGTGAGTCGATCTAGACATAGAGAGGGGAAATGGGGTTGAGGGTGATGGTGATGGTGCTAAAGATGTTGATTGGAGGTGGTATGACAGCATTCGCCAAGATTTGATAATGGGTGGTTTTGTTTGTGAAGGCTTTTTAGTGTTTTGAAATGGCGTTGTGTGGAGAGAGCAATTTTAGTGTCCTTAAGGATTACTTCAGGTAGGAATGAAAGTTTTCTTGGTCTAGACTTCTTCCATGGATCCCCTAAATCTATATAGTTTAAAATACCACATTCTTTGAGGTTCCTTTCATCTTGACCTTTTTCATGCTTTGCCATTCGAAGAGATAATATATTATTGAGGGTAAAAATGAGGAGATTTTATTTTTCCCTCCTTCTTCCTTCAAAACTAGCCTCCACGTTTTTATGCATATATTAATAAGATGAGACATATTCTACTATCCAGTGTGTTTCTCTTTGCATCATTTTTCCTCAATGTGCACCTAAAAAAGAAAATGAATTACCATAGATGCCAACACCTCTAAAATCCCGATTAAATTATTTTAATACATAAAAAAATGCATGCACAAAGAGAGGTAGAGACGAGGAACATGTTAACAGCTTCCAAAGTCAATTATAATGAAAAGGATTTTGCCCCCAAAAAAATTCTATACAAAATGATGTCTACCTTATTAGTATATTGTTGTTTTACTCTTTGGAATGTGAAAAAATTTATTATAAAGGAATGTATTTTAAAAAGAAAGGGAGGGGAAATGACATTAAGGAAAGAATTCAAATGCAAATAGAATTAAATAAATGACAACAAAAGGAAAATTTGAAACGAAATTCAAGTGCCCTAAAAATAGATAATGTGAAGTGCCCTAAAAATAGAGAATGACTAGATTCGGCTACCACTAAATTAGTCAAATAATTAATGTATAATCATATAAGTTTATAGCTAATTAGGGTAATGTATAGAATATAGCAAGTTCAAACTTACCCAATTAGCCTTGATGAAGAAAAATGAATGCACGAAGGTATGTTATGAGGCTTATTGGTGGATACATATGTCAGTACATGTGTGAGCAAGTTATTCCCAAAGTAGACCTATCTAAAATGGGCAAAAGAGAGTATATGGTAAAATATCTTTTGTATTTCCCATGAAAATGTTAATGTGTATGATTTCTTGCATACATATACTTTTCTTTTCTTCAACAATGTTATTATTGTGGGATTTCCTTCCACCAAAATTCATGTGGACAAATAATCATCTTCATATGAACCATTGACAATCATTAATTTCAAAGAGTTTTTCTTATCCTTTGGCTAAATGAATTAGAGTTGCATTTTAATTGGTAAGCTATATCTCATCATAATTGAGTTACAATTTATTTGTTTCTAAGTTGAAATTTGGAATAATCAGTAAGAAAATGACATCCTATGTCGTTGATGTGACAATATTGGTTTCATATACTTAACAATGATGAACAAATTTAAATTGAGAAAACATAAAATAACCATTAACGGTTGCCAACGAGAAAAATATATAAATAGGTAGATGATAATTAAGGAATTCAAACGATATGTATGGTCAATTAGTAACTAAGTTAGAAGATCTATCAATCGATTGTTTTAAGAAGCCAAATTAATGAATTAGATATATTGCTTACCAACATGATAGCAAGTATATATTTAACTTACAAATCTCATGCTAGATTTCACACCTTAATACCATCTACATCGAATAAGAAAATTGTTTCCATTTACAAGGAATGAGAGTGAAAGGTCAAGCACTGTTTCAATGAATGACTTTGAAGGTCTAAGAAAAAATTAAGATTAACTAAGATCAAACCATTTTAAATATTGTCGGAGTGGGAGAACAATAGTCCAAGAAAAGAATTAACTTGATAATACGAGACTAGCTCAAGAATGAAATACAAATACAAATGTAAAATGAAAATTAGAATTAGTATTTGTTAGTAACTAAAGAGAGATGTCATATTAAGAAAGCTCTCTAATATGGTGAGTTGGAATTTACTCAATCAAGCATGAGGAAGGACAATATAAATAGAGACAAGTTCTACAATGCCAACTTGTCTTCTTAAAGTTTGTCTTCATTTTGTATTATCTCATCTCTTTGTCTATTCTATGCAAATCACATCAAAACATTGGTCTAGATCTACCAGGTGATTTTTCATGTGCTTTCTTGCTCTTTTTTCCCCTTTCATATCCCTTTTTTCTCCTTAGCATATGCTATGATATAGGTAGTTTTTCAACTTGTGCACATTGTTTTTTTCTTCTTTATATCAAATGTGAAGAAGAATTTAAATACGTATGCAAAATCCATTGTTCAGATCTCAGATGTGTTTGATAGATGAAGCATATTTCTTCAAGTGATTTTTATATTTTTTAATCTATATTTTCACTAGGATATTGATGTTTGTAAGAATCTATAAGCTTTCTCTTTTTTGAGCCAAAATCTTTTTTGTCGCATTTTACAAATTTTGCTTACAATGATAGAGAGATTGTATGAGAAGTATCAATTTCAAAGGTATATAATTGATTTCGCAAATTAACCGCGCAATCTAGTAGATCACTATATCCCTTAGGGGTGTGGGAAGTTTTACTAGAAACCATATTTTTTGGTTATTATAAATCCATTTCTTATATTTGATTGTCGAGACAATCATACATGTAGATGTATTACACGTGATCAATTCAATGATCAATTGGTGACATTAGTTTAGTTTTGTTCTCAATCTATATAACGATGTAGATGTATCTAAGATGAGATATACCTTATGTTATGTTTTCTAGCGAATATATGATTATTTGCTCACCTTTTATCTATTTTAAATAAGTTTTCGTATGTATTTATCAATTTTTTTTATGAATGGCCAATTTTTTACAGGCTAATTTCGATCAAGGTTTACTTTGGCCGGTGCTTCTTAGATCAAGTATGTATATTTTCATTTTTGTACTATTCCATATGGTATTGAAATTGCTTAAAATCCTAAATAAATGGTTATGGGCTATCTTTGCTTTTATGCTTGTAAAGTTCATTCTAGCCATTTTGTCTGATTATTATTAAGATTCACTCTAGCCATTTATCTTGGGGAAGGCGACCTTTGCTCAAATATGTGGCAAGGGTTGCACCTTCCCCCAATTCAATCTAGTAGGCCCTAGCCGAGGGCTGCCAAGGCCTTGCCCAAGGCTAATGAGGGTTGCTAGGCTTTGGGAAGGCATGGGCAACCTCTACCAGCCCTTCTGTATGGTTATGGTGACAGCCACTAGCAAGGGTTTGGCCAAGTCATTCTTGAGATTATGTTTTTCTTAGCTTTTTTTTTTTTTACAATTTAATTTTATTTGTATTTTTTATTTTTTTTAAAATGGTTTTTCTAATGTGGCGCTTGGTGGGCGCCAAGTCATCGCTACATGTCTTAAGAAATTAATAAAACAAGACATGTCGGCATTTTTTGTTAGCTAAATTAGACAAAGTTAACGGAAGGACCCGGTTGAACCAATTTGACAAGTTTTAAAATTTAATTGCATTTTTTATAACTGTTAGGACTCAATTGCACTTTCTAACAAGTTTTAGGATTTTTAATGAACTTATCCCTAATATTTGTTCTAAAATTTCATCAAATCCTCGATGCTTTTATTGCCTATGAGTCTTATCAAAATTGTCCTTAGTGACTTATTAGAAAATCGTCATTTTATTACGATATAAGGTCAATTGCAATTTTTTTTTGTGTGCATGATAATTGGGTTGGCTTGAAAAATTTTAGATCCCGTTTCCAAAATTTTCAATTTCAATCTCACTATGTGTAAGTTAATTATTTGTCTTACTCATTCTCTAGTGATAAATCAATTAAAAGTATGTGTAGGCATTGAAAGAAAATTTATAGCATTTGAATTTTTTTTCTTGTTTTATATATATTATGAGAGCAATTGCATTCCAACTTAGCCCATCCAATACATCGAGTATTAATTCATCCCTCGAAAGAAATAGACATTTTCAATGTATATACTACTAATTTGGATAGAATAAGGACACCCCCTCTTGTGTATTGGTTTAAGTTTTATTTATAGTTTTAAAACAAATGCTAAATGGTCATTATAGAGTCGACCATACATGGTTTAGCATTTTTTTAGAATATGTAAAATCACCAAAAGAAGGAATTATGCGCACTTAGTGGATTGATTCACCATTTGATGATGATTGTATGCTTTAGTATCCATAACATCATTTATATAAGCATAGAGATATAATTTGAAATCCATTCATTCTCTAAAAGAAAATTTAATATTTTTTTAAGTAATCTTATCCTTTTTCTTATGATTTAGTATATGATTTGTTAATATTTTGTTAGGAACATATTAGTTTTATATCTGTAGAGCTACTTCGGCATAATGAATAAACGTATACCCACACACACATATACATACAAATATTTTTATTGTTAATACTCTGACAAAAGAATTTACATTTACAGGTATCTATAATGGAAAATCAAGACAACAACACAAATAATCATATTGACAATGAATTAGATGAACATAACAGTTTTCCGAGTGTTGTCCGTTCTGTCGGCCATGCTATAGCGGAGAACTCGGCACATGGCCATGAATCGTCAAGTCCAATTGATCGATTTGCCTTTGCGTCATCTGGAATGCTGAGATGGGCAAGTAGAGGGGCAAGACGAGCTAGAGCTCATCCAGAGACTTCTTCTCCATCACCGTGGGCCACTATCCAAATAAGAATATACGAGGTACGTTTTGAAAAATGGAATATTATTATATTTTTATGTATTCATGTTTCATCCTAGGAATAACGAAGCCATATTTATAGTACTAGACTTGAAAGCTCAACAATTTTTTGCGTAATTCTCAATTTGGTTCTTTATTAACTTTGATAATTTTGTTGGAAATTTTGTTGATATATTTCCTTGAAAAGAGTATTTGAGATTGAGAGCTTTAAATAGAGACTGATTTTTACTACCAATTGTGTGATGTATTTCCTTATACCTCACGTTCTTGATGCCAAATGACAATCGCATCGTATTAAACTTGCGATTCTCATTTCTATATTAGCTATGAGCTTTAATTTATAGGCCATATCATGATAACTTGTAATTAAATATACCTTTTTAAGAATTTCATAAAAATATATGTAAATTCGTGCCATGTCAAAAAAGGGTGATGTCTTATGGACCTTTAATGGGAATTCTTTTTTTGGGCAATTATTAACCACAATTTAGTAATGTCATAATTGTCATTACCTCTTATTGTGTCTCTTTGGAGATTCATACTTGCTTGCATGTATTTTAAATTTCCATCTAAATGATATTGAATTTTTACTCAGTATATGCATAATCTCTTTTATTGTACCATAAACTATAAAAAGTTCAACTAATCAAAAATTGCTGCTTGTGTATGACTCCAAACATTTCATATAGTGGCATCATGAGTTTTGTTGTGGACATAATGTTTTCAAGTAATAATATTTGTCACCCTTGATCTTGAATTTTGTTGTGGGCATGATTTTTAAGTTTTTATTTGTCATGTTTTTGAGTAATAATAATTGTCACCCTAGATCGAGATTAATGAACATCTAGTTGCGACTGCACATAACCCTCGAGCGAGCAATATTTTCGATACTTGATAAATAAGTTACCTAAGGAAAAGTGATTATGAAATACTTAGGTTTTCCTCATATGCTTTTTTACTAACAACCTATCCACCTCCATGAATAGATTAGAGATGTTTCCAGAGGATTGAGTGAGGAAGTTATCTCTGCACATCTAAGGTCACAGCAATATCAACCCCAACCCTCTACTTTGGAAGAATCTGATGCCGAAGCCGAATCATGTTGTATTTGTTTGGTAAGAACCACTTTATTTACTCAAGAACATATTAAGATAGAATTGAGGAACAATTTTGTTGTCAATAAGTAATTGCCTTTGCTAAATTAAAATTATGAGTATGCATATATATTACTAAAATGTACCTTTTGTTTTGTTGGACTAATTGCAGGATGTCTTCATTGTTCAAGATAAGCTTGGACAGTTGGACTGCGGGCATCACTTTCATTATGGCTGTATTGAGAAATTGCTCATGAGGAGGAACTTTTGTCCACTTTGCAAAAGGAGAGCTATAAAATTATGAATGAGACATTTTTCAAATTTGAAGAAGTTCATGTAATGGTTTCTCATGAGATCAATTGAGTTTCAATTGATTTTAATAAATTTGCCATTGTTAAATATCTAATTACTTTGTGTCTACTTTCAAGGAACTAAATAGAAAGCAACATGATAGCATAGGCCAATTACACTGATGTGATATTGGCACCAATAATAATTAACTAAAATAACAAATATATTGGTATTGAAGAAAACAATAAAAGTTAAGTAGTGAAATATTCCCATGTCTATTTTGACAATGAGAGAAGATATAAACTTTGATGATAAGTAATGACAATATGATGTTAACTAGAATAAGAGCCAACTGATTTCCGATTTACAAACACCATCCGTTGAGATGTTTCAGCTATTGAATGCGATTAAAACTCTTTTATTATGGTGATTAGATTGGGTGAGGATGATATTAGTTATATCAGCAATAGATAATCTCTCTCTCAAACACACAAAACCACTTATTCTTCGTGTAATTTTTTTCTGTCGAAATTCTTATTTTTACATTCATCACATTGAATTATTTTTTTCGTCATTTCAAAGGGCCATCTATTTTAAGTAGTGACTTTTTGGGATCCTAGGTGATGCGAAAAGTAATAGGTAAAAACATATTCATTAATCTGCAAACACTCACTAAGACAACACCCATTCACATGCAATAATAGACACAAATCATTTTTTTTTCATTACGTAAAACATGACAAAAAGCCACCAATACATATAATAGATCAAATAATTATCTCGTTAACCTTAAGTAACAATGAAAAACCCAAAAGTTACTTTAAACAGTAAAACATTATTCAAAAAAAAAAGCCTAATATAACGCAAAAAGGGCATAAAAATAGAAAAGTGCTTCAAAGCATGCCTAAACAATGGAATTCAAGGCTCAAAACATATTGTATTTGACTGATAAGAGTGGCTTCATTCAATAAGAACATCGTCCCTACATATTTTTTTAAGACAAATCTAGGCTAATTTGAATACATCTACCACTCATTATACCCTCGTTTTTGCTAACACCGTAGCAAGATGCCTATGTCCTGATTAAGATTGGCTTGGATAGTTGCATTGTAGCCATTACTTGCACTACCACTACATTGAGAAATGGCTCAAGGTGAACATTATTGTCCAATTTGCAAAGTAGCAAAGGCAGTTCTAGTTATATGAATGAGAGAGATCCCAAACTTCAAAGGAGTTCACATATGAAAAATTTTGGAGACTGATCAACATTTTCTTGCTTAGACAATCTAATTTGTAATTGACGATGTTCTTGTTTTCCCTCTCATTTTATTCGTTGAGAATCCAACACTTTTCAAGTTTATAGTCTTTGACATCATGATCATCTCTCTTAGTACAAGTAGCGATGCATTTTCCATGGAGAGCTTCCATGTTGAACCATTGGAAGCCTTTCAAGTTTGAACATCAAACTTCATTCATGAGAAAAGCAAGGCACTTCGATATGGCTTCCAAGTTGCAAGCTCGAACAGTGCAGTAGTTGCCGACAATATTGAGTATGAGAGTCATGGGAAAATTACAAAACTATTCTACTTTGCATCCTCTGATTTTGAGACGTGTGCTTCGCATCTCAAATAATCAAAATCTTTAACACTTTAAAGAGAAGCTGCAGCTACCCAAGCTTAATGATACATATCTAAAACAAGTCTTGCAATTTTCTCTACTCTATTATCATGTGAAGCAATGATGAGTATGATGAAATTCTCAAAACTAGAGTCCTGAATTGGAGATAAAACATTTGCCAAACTAATATTAATAATAATAATTATAATAATGATAACAAGAAGAAGAAGAAGATTTGAGACAACAAGGAACTAAGACAATATAGCTGACCTAAAAGATAAACATTGCACAAGAAACCTTAGCATGAAAATGGTATCAATGCATGCTACCCTCTCGCAATACATTAATCATATTATATATACACTAGTCTGCCTTCTGTTGGATCTACGAATACCCAACACATTCACAAACCACAATCAACGAGTACATTGCCAATGGGAAATATAGTGACAATAACCATCCTTAACTCCAAACAGTTGACTTATAAGAGGGACAAGTAGGTGTCACTTCAAAGCTTGCCATGTTGTAATGCCTTTGTTTCACTTTTGGAAAGTAAAAATAACTCTTGAATATCATTACGGGCATATTTTGATTAGCTTGTACTTGTACATTTAGGAAAATTCAATTTCAAATTGAAGTGGATTATGTTGGAAGAATTATCGCCTTCTTTGCATCAATCGTGCTGTGCCCTCATCGTATAATGATCTACCACAAATATTGTGCTTAAACTTGAAAGAGATTCTATAAAGAGGAGATGAATATATTGTGATGCTCATCTCTAGAATATCATATGATATAAGAAGGTGGAGATATTAAAAATAAAGTCGTTGACCCGACTAAGATCGATGCGGTCATGAATTGGCCGAGACCTATGACGGTAACTGAGATTTGAAGTTTCTTGGCATTGGCAGGATATTATAGACGTTTCATGGAGAAGTTTCTTTGCGATAGCCATGCCATTGACGAGGTTGTTAAAGAAAGATGAGATGTTTGATTGGACAGACAAGTGCGAGCGTAGTTTCCAAGAGCTCAAGAGTAAATTGACTATCACACCTGTTCTGACAATACTATCTGGTCCTGGTGGGTACGAAATCTACAGTGACACATGATTTGGAATTAGCGGTGGTCATCTTGCCTCATGTTCAACAACGATAGATGGAACTTCTTAAGGACTATGATTGTGAAATTTGTATCATCCGGGGAAAGCGAACAAAGTGGCAGATGCGATGCGCTCAGTCGAAAGTCAACAATTGCACATATGAGGGTACGATAATGGATTCTCTTGGAGGGAGTCGAGGACTCAGATTTTAAAAATTGAGGTTGGCCATCTTACTAGTCTAATGGCCACTCTTAGGGTGGAACCCGAGATGCAAAGTAAGATCAAGAGTGCTCAAGTGACAGATCCTGAAATTCTTAAGATCCGACAGATGGACCAGGCAAAGAGAAAAACAGATTTTCAAGTGTTCGAGGATGGGACATTAAGGTTTTGAGGGCGATTGTGCGTTCCGAAAGATGCCAAACTTAAGAAGTGGAACGGCATGAAGTTAGACATCGCTAAGCACGTGGCTAAGTGTTTGACGTGCCAGCAAGTAAAGGCTCAGCATTGTAAGCCTGGTGGACTGCTGCAAGCTCTTGAGATTCCTGAGTGGAAGTGGGAACACATTATGATGGATTTTGTGATGAGATTGCCAAGGAGTCAGCGAGGTAATGACTCGATTTGGATAGTGGTTGACAGATTGACGAAGGCATCTCACTTCGTTGCGGTAAGAAAAGATTTTATGTTGGATAGGTTTGCAGAGTTGTACGTACGTCAGATTGTACGCATTCATGGAATTCTAGTGACGATCATATCTAACCGTGATCCTAAGTTTATGGCAACTTTCTGGAAAAGTTTGCAGTCGACCTTGGGATGAACTGCAAGAAGATAGGTGGTTTGTGGAATTCAGATAATAGTTCGATGGAAATTCAATGAATAAGATTTCAAGTGTCGATAAGTGACCTCGTAGGTTGACGAGTTGGAAAAAGTTTTGCACTTTGAGATGCTCAGACAAGGTTAAAACCGTGAGGCTTGGTATGGGATAGGCCAAATCGGATAATACCTCTATGAGATGGTGCATATCAAAAAGGGACTATTAGTGGTGCAGTTCGAAGATGCCCATAACGACCGGTCCGACGAGGGCGGGGAGTGGTCGCTGGGGCTAAAGTGCCTGAGCAAGGAGCGACTCCCAGCAGGCTTCTAGGATGTCGAAAGAGGCAGAAATGGATTGAACTACGCACTATGCAAAAAAGAGAGTGCTTGTGGGATAAGATTTTATCGGAATGGGATAGGCATAATATGATCAAGTTTGTGGAATTTCAGTTTATGGAACGAGGTTAGGGAACCGGGAATCGCTGGTTCAAAAATTCAATTTTGCAGTTATTGAATGCAGTTCAGATTATCTGAGTCAGACTAAAGACCGCTCAGAGTCGTCAGAAGAGTTGTGCAGATAAGCGTTGTAACCGTTGGAGTTTAAGGTGGGCAATCATGTGTTTTTGAAAGTATCGCCGATGAGGGGTACTTCTAGATTTGGCAAGAAAGGAAAGTTAAGTTCGAGGTACATTGGATCCTTTGAAATTTTGGAAAGGATCAGGGTTTTAGCGTACGTCTTGCGTTACCACCGAAACTTGCTCAAGTACATGATGTTTTCCACGTGTCCATGTTGAGAAAGTATGAACAGGACATGACTCATGTATTGAATTTTGAGGAAATGGACGTAAGCGACAAGGTGTCGTACGTGGAAAGGTCGATACGGATAGAGGATCGTAAAGAGCAAGTGCTTCGAAGCAAGACTATCACCTTAGTTAAGGTGATCTGGCAGTATCACGGATCAAAGGGAGCTACATGGGAAAGTGAAAAAGTGACGAAGTATCAGCACCCCCATCTGTTAAGGATTTGACAAGAGCAGCAAATTTCGAGGACGAAATTTTTATAAGAGGGGAAGAATTGTAACATCCTGAAATTCGAGCCATTTGAGGGAGGAATGAACATGAATTTCGCCAATGCATTGTTGGCTGATCTCACTCGGAACTGATCACTCTTGAGATACTGACCTTGAGGGGAAAGGCTAATGAGGACATAACTCGTGCGACTAAAGAACTTGACCTGGGAAAACGACTCAACCGTGAGACTTGCGTAAGGACGATCCTGTAGATATACAAGCCGATTCCAGGGACGAATAAAAGTCGATTCGCGGACAAAAATAATGGGACGATGGGTGATTCCGTCTATTGTTATCGAACCCGCGAACGGCCCTATGTCGATCCTTGATAATCGTGTACTTTGAAATAAGAATCAATCCTTCGCAATTTCATGCAGTCAAGGACGTCCATGTGTCGAGAAGTCTTGAACGTGAATTGGCACGAGTCGGTTACGCGTGAATCCTCAAAGCCGCATGTCAGGCTAAGTAGTACCAAAATGGCATTCGGGCGAAATTGACAAGGCATGTGAATCCAATATTGGACTTCGAATTTTTGGGAACATCCGGGATGGACTTTTGAACGATGCTTCCTTGACAGTCGACAGTGTCGGTTGAGCCGAGTTTTTGGGAAAGGGGTTTACGGACCGGGGAATTGAGCCTACGAGGACGTGAGCCGGGAAAAATCAGTGTGGGCCTCACGCCCAAGGTGGGATGGCCACCGTGGAAGGCCCGAGGAAAGCAAGTGAGCCCGTTGGACCCAACCGACCCTTCACCCGTCCTAGCCCGTTATCCAAACGTGAGCCAATTCGAGCCCAATAAATTCCCGAGCCCGTTCCTATTCATTTTCCGGCCCATTTCCTAGGCCCGCCTTTCATTTTCAGCCCAAGGGCACATTGGGAAATGTGCAAGGTGGAAATGACCAAAATGCCCTTGGATATTTTGGAGAAAAGTCAAAAAGGAAGAGAGAGAAGATGATGTCATTTGGTTGGGATTTGAAGCAAGCATTTATGGCATTGATGAGGCCTATCTCCAGCCCTCACTTCACTCTCTCTCTCCTCTTCATCTTCTCCAAAATCGCAGCCCTTTCTCCCCTTGTTTCCCTTCTTCCTGCAATTTTCAGCTTCTGACCTTCCACCGAAATCTGAGTTGTTCATTGCCTTCCCGATGGAATCTCGGGCTGTGCCACCTACCGTTACGCTCGGGAGAGAGATTCCGTACGGATAGCATCAGCTGTTCGTTGAACGGAGCCACCGGCCAATCCATACGGCGGCCAGAAGCCGACTGCTCGCCGGACCGTCACTGTAGCGACCAGTTCTGCTGTGTTCCGCCTTTTGACCTATTTTCCTCCATTTTCGACCTAACCACCGCCCATACCAGCCACCCACAACTCCCCCTCAACCCCCAGGAGCCTCCGGTCACCGGCTACCAGCTCGCCAAAGCTCCGGCCAGCTTGTTTTTGCTCCGACCAGCAGCTTTCTCCTCCTGCAGTGCTATTTTGTGAAGTTCAGTGAGGCATCTGAAGTTGTTGCTGCTGTGTGGAGCTCGGGACTGCCTTGGATCATCGTGGGAGAGTTGCCTGGGTGTCGGGTTCGTCGCCGCCGCCGCGTCCGCGTCTCCGGTCCGCTTAACGGGTGAGTTTAGCTCCTAAACCCTATTTAGTGCCTAAACTTGCTTAGGGTTGGGTTAATTAGTGCTAAGGGCTGATTAAGATGTTTAATTAAGTGCATTAGCCCTAAGATAGGTGGTTAGATCAAGGGTTAAGATTAGATTAGCTTAATCTTGTTTAATTATGCTTAATTGTGTGTTATGTGCTAATTAAGCATGCTTTGCTTGATTAAATTGATTAATTGTTTTAATTAATTGATTTATTTAATTTCTGCATTTATTGATTAAATTATGTGATTTCTGAATTAAATTATTTAATTATTAAATTCGGAAATTTCACTGTTCATGTACTTTTGTTCACGACATCGTTCACATGCACGCATTCACGAGACTGTTCATCCGAAAGTGAAATTGTGCATAATTTCATGTGTCTTGATCATATGAAGTGAAATTGATGTGTCGTGGCATGAACATTCGCATGAATCATGTGAATTTCACAAAAAGGGAAAAATGGTTTGTCCGAGGGACACCGGAAATGAACCGCCTTTATGAAAAAAAAAGTGATTTGTCCAAGGGACACTGGAAATGGACCGCTTTTATGAGAAAGGTGGGAAAAATGGTTTGTCCGAGGGACACCGGAAATGGACCGCTTTTGTGAGAAATGATTTGAGGTTTCATATGCAAGCATGTGTGCATTGGCTAATGCTCAAAGATAATAAGTGGGTTGTGATGGTTTGCTTGCATGATCACTTAATTGAAACCGCGGTCTCGAGAGAGCATCGCTTGACGTTCGTTGGGCATGCGGTCTTGGGAGAGTATCCCTTGACGTCTTTTGGGCACAGAAGGGCACGGTTGCGCCTCTGCGGAGGAAGGGCGCCGTAGCGCCGTTGCGTCTCAGAGGGTACGGAAGAGCACGGTTGCGCCTCTTCGGAGGAAGGGCGCCGTAGCGCCTCGGCCTGCACGGAAGGGCACGGTTGCGCCTCTGCAGAGGAAGGGCCCTGTAGCGCCGTAGCAATAGCACGGAAGGGCACGGTTGCGCCTCTGCGGAGGAAGGGCGCCGAGTTGTAGCCCTGTGAGGCAGTAATAATCGGAGCACGTGTGGATGCGAGAGTGCATGAGAAAAACGTGGCATCATTGGTTCCGATTATGCATGAGATGATCACATTATTTATGGCACGCATGCATAAATTGATAACGTGTAGGGTGTGGCAATGGCCAGGTGAGATCGCTTGTGACGCGACTCGCATGTGATTGATGAACTGCGTCATCTAACGACCATGTGCATTGCGTGTATTGTGCTGACTAATAACGTGCAGGGTATGGCATACCGAGTAAGGTTGCATGCGAACCTACTTTTGTTTGTTGGTTGACCCTGTCTGTGGTTTGATTGCTGATTGATGGTTGTTTGGTGTTGGGTTGAGTGAGGGGTGATTCTAGAGAGATACCCCAGGTTGAGTTGGTGTACTAACCGGGGCTTAGGGGAAGAACTCGCTGAGATTTTATCTCAACCCGTCCTGGTTAACCCTTTTCAGGCCTTTAGAATGGCGCACCCGCAATGGAGAATCCTGCCCCTGCTTCACCAGTGATTGACCTGACGAAGTCGAGTTCGATGGGTCCGAGTGACCGTGGTGCTAAACCCGAGGGTTCATTTTGTACAGCTGGATTAGCCTAGCCTAGTTCCTTTTTGGTTTGGTTTAGAGGATGGATCGGCCCTTATTGTCGAGCTTGTAAATCGGAAAACGATCCTCCATTGGTTAATCTAGTAAATTGTATAAATGAGTAGTGATGGTTGTTCTTGTTGTTCGTCCCTTTATCCCTGATCGATTGATTGATTGTTTGTTGGACTGGGGATGGTTCATCTTCCGGTTGCGCATAACGAAAGATTAAAATGAATGGTCGTCAACGAGTCCTGGGACGTCGCTTTCAATCGACCAAGAGAAGGGGTTGTCGTGTGCTCGGGGTTCGGGGCGTGACAATCTTATTCTGTGCCATTGACTCATGCATAATTTAGTAAATATTCAAGATGTAAGTATAAACCAAGGTTTTCCCCCAAAGGCAAGTAGGCCAATTGTAATTGAACCCAAAATTACACTCTCGCGGGGAATGTAAGCGATACAAGTTATCATGTTTAGGAAAATGTTTTCCAATAATTCGCTTTTCGAGAAATAAATGGAGCCTTAGAACCACAATAAACACAACTAAAACATTTTATATGTTGCGGGGGATTTCATTTATATATTTGAAATGAAAATTAGACTGATATATGGTGACTAGATAAGACAAAGATGATATTAGTTATATGGCCGGTTACAAATTGAAATTTCCCTATCAAGTAAGGTCAAGCACCATTTGTTAATGTTTTTACTTTTCTATTTTTCTATTTTTTTTCTCCGGAATAGAAAAAGAATAGAAATTCGTTTGATAACATCAATTAATTTTTTTATTCCCTAGAAAAGAAAGTGATGAAAGAATAGATTTTGGAATGGAAGCAAAAAGTAGAAAAAAGTTTATTCTTGTTCTGGGGAACAATTTCTTGAATAAGTCATTTTTATTTTTATTTTCTTCTTATTCTTCCTCTTCTAATTGGTCATCAAAGCCTTGTCGGCAACTACTAGTTTCTACCGTTGCCAATGGGAAGTGCCTGCCAGCCATTGCCGCTAGCAACCGGCTAGAGCAAGAAGAAGAAAACTGGGGAAAAAAAGAAAAGAAAATAAGAAAAATCTCAAAAAAATTAAAAGAAATTCTATGTTACAAATATTTTTTTGGTCATACCAAATGCATTCTTATTCTTTTTTCTATTTCGAGAATAAAAATTTTGTGCAGTTACCAAATGTATTCTTTCACTCAAAAACTGTTATGAGAAATAGAAATAGAAAAAAAAATAGAAAAAAAATTATTTTTGAAAAGAAATTATTTCCGGAAACAAAAATGTTAATAAACACAATTTCTGGGGTTCACTCAATTCCACAGAAGGAGAGACTTGATTAACGGTTTCGAGGAATAACATAAACACACAAACAAACAAAACTTCTCACTTTTTATTTGTAGTGACCTTTTTGCCCTCTCTACGTTAGGCTAATAGCTTACTAAGTCTAGACTTAGCTCAAGTTCTCCCAAGCCTACCAATTCATGATTTATGATTGGAGTTTCTAACCTGCTAGTCATTTTTATTTTGGAGTTGTCCCTAATCGATTTTTGATGGGTTGATTAGAAATACAAGTAAAATATTAAAAGAAATATTTTACTTCTACACAACTAGAGAAAGTAAGATCATGAAATTGATTACACTAATTAATCAACTAATACCCTCTTGGTATTTAATCTTGTTTAAAACTTTGGAGTTTGATTTGAAGGATCTTTCATGCATTTTTAGACAAAACTACTCAAAAACTCATTTTTAAGCTTTTTCCTAATTTTTAAGTTTCTTTAAAAAATGATAATTTTTTTCAAATAATAATATATATATTATTATAAAAAGGATCCGGGTCGGGCTATCAAGCCCGATCTGGCTCGGCCCCACCCGGACTGACAATGGCCCACCAATCTGGGCCCGACTTGAGCTCGGTCGGACTGGGCTCTACCAAGAGCCCAATTCGAATTAATCCCCCAGGCCCAATTCCCTCTTGCTTGCTTTTGAGACCAGCCCCCCAAATCTTAAACTAAAGCCAAGGCCTAGATTCCATTTAAGCGCACACCAACCCAAGCTCTCTAGGTCAAACTGAGCCCAAGTCTCGTTAAACCCACTAAGCCCACGTCAGCACTCAAACCCATCTTTCGTCTTCATGCTCTTCAGTTCAAGACACGCTTCCAATACCCTTAGCCCCCCCTCTCTTCACTAGTATCGAACAGAAGATGAACTGCCAAAGCTTCAAACTTGTTGAACCCGAACATCAACGAAGAAAGCTCTACACACCAAAATACCAAAACGTTGAACACCCGTCAACGAGCTGCTCCTGCTCAGTAGGAACTGAGGAGAACCCACGGGCGTCCACAGCCAAGACTCGAATCATAGGAGAACTGAACGCGAGCTGAATGAACTAAAGACGAGGGCTGCGATTTTTTTTTCATGAAACGAGTATCCCAGAGTTTTGACTCAAAACGTTTCCCTTAAAGGAGAATACCAGCTCAATTTAGGCATTGTCAGAAACACGCGGCAGACAGTCCGGGTATGGAGACAAGTTGAAGTGAGAACTTGTTGAAGCAATTCATCGAGCACGTGGTGAGCGTGAAACGAACCAAAGAATATAACTATACAAATTCAAACAACCCGTCCACCGTACGTAACTACATTCTCCTCGTTTCACCTTATTTGTATGTAACTATGTGGCACGGCCGGTGCAGACCTAGATAAATTAAAAAAATATTTTTTATAAAATTTTCTTTGATTTCTTTTCTTTCTTTTCATTATTTTTCTACAAAACTTGATGAAGGTTGCTAGTTGATCCTCGCCGGTCACAGGAGGGGCCAGCCAACCCTCTCCAACCACAAGAAGGGTTGCAGCCCTCAACCAATGGCTGATGAGGGTTGTCGAATCTGGCATATGATCAATGAGGGTTGGCTGGCGACTCTCACTAGATTTGGTGAGGAAAAAAAAGAAAAGAAAGAAAGAAAAATAAAACTAAAAAAGTATAAATAATTATTCACATCAACACTAACCATCTTATGTAACATTATTAATGTTCACGTCGGTGATTTCTAGTTAAAATTGCCAGATAGACTAAATTGGCAAATTGCAAAAAGTTTAAGACTTAATTGACAAAATTAAAAAGTTTAAAAGTAAATTGACAATAATGCAATAAATTTAAGACTTTTTGGATAATTTTTTCCTACTTATAATAAAAATTTATGTTTGACAAGGAGCATGAAAGTATTTAGTAACACTAGGCCACAAGATTTTAAACAACCCTAACACATGTTACTTCCTTTCTATCTAATAACTTAAAATTTTAGGTTGAAATCTTTAATATGATCAAATGTATAATCCTGTCGATACATGTTGAAAGTCTATTGGTCCGCCTGACCCCGATAATTGGCCACTTCCCCCACTTTCAATTTCAAGAAGATTCGGCGTGTTGAGTTCAATCAAAAGAATTCCTTTTCTTATGAGATATACTTGAAATTCAATGTAAAATGTGTCGAAATTGATTCTACATCAACTCAATGCAATTTGCCGACATTTCATTATCCTCATTTCACTGTATCGAAATTCAAATCGATCCTGAGAACACCACAAATGTTGACTCAATCTCGCAACATTGTTTCGCAATCTGTCCAATTCTATCAATGTTCTCGATGATGGCTGTAGATTAGAATAGGAAAAGCCAGGGGCATATACACATCCGTCATATTTACATATTTAAGTCACGAAAAAAAAAAGGGGTTTTTATTCACTTATAAAAAATATACACATTAGTCAAAATTCGTTTCACTATGGAGGCGTGATGGTCGGTACAACCCCGCTTATCATATTGCTTCATGATATGCTTGATGATATATACGGGTCCAGGCTCACGTAAGATGAACATGACGGAAATGACTTGCCTGAATAAATGGAAGCTATCTCAAAAAGTATGGCAATGGCATCATAGGTTGACGTAATTCTCAGGGAGAATTGCCAAAAAAATCTTAAACCTATTGCAGTTGTGTCAATTCAGTCCTAAACTTTTTTTTTTACCGATTCAATCCTAAACCTTTTGCAATTGTGTCAGTTGAGTCCATCCGGCCAAATTTGGGCGGCCAGAGCTGATGTGGACGCTGGCCGGCACTGGCGACAATATTTTAATAATATTTTATTATTTTTTGTTTTTTATTATTTTCTGAATTTTTTTATTATTTTGTTAATTTTTCTATTTTTTTTCCTCCTCCCCCCCCCCCGCGCTTGGTGAAGTGGTGGTGGCCGCCGACGAGGCCGCGGCCATCGCGCAAGGGCCGTGAAGCCCTCGCCCTGACACAGGGGCCGCCGGCGGGTCGCGGCCTCGGCTTCGCCCGGATCTAGGCGAAGCCGCCTCGCGCAGCCGGCGCCCATATCGGTGCGGGCGAAGCCGAGGCCGCGACCCTCGCCGGTGGCCCCTAGGTTTGGGCGAGGTCGCCGGCAAGGGCTTCGCGGCCCTCACGCGGTGGCCGGCAGCCTCATCGGCGGCGGCCAGCCACCTGCTGCCGGCGGGGGAGGGGAGGGGAGAAAAAAAAAAAAAAAAAAAAAAAACAGAAAAATTTAAAAAAACAATAAAAAAATTTGAAAAATAATAAAAATTATTAAAATATTGTCGCTGGCGCCGGCCGGCGTCCACGTCGGCTTCGGCAGGCCAAATTTGGCCGAATGGACTTAATTGGCACAATCGCAAAAGGTTTATAACTGAATCGGTAAAAAAAAAAAAATTGGTTTATGACTGAATTGGCACAACTGCAATAGGTTTAGGACTTTTTTGGCAATTCTCCCTAATTCTCGTTATGAATATATCGAATTATAGATGAATTCCTCAAATATGTTTTCCGCATTATTATTCTCAATTTGGTGTTAGAACCTCCTTTCCTAAGACAATCCTAGTGCATTGGGTGCACTTTGCACACAATGCACCTAAAAATGTTATCAATTCTATTCTTTCCGCTTTATCATTCTGAACGGTGCACTTATGCATCCCAAGCCAAAAAAATGTTATCAATTCTATTCTTTCCGCTTTATCAATTTCCACTATTTGATAATGTTCACCCAAGTGCATTATGCTTGTTTAAGTAAGTGCCACATGGTTGTGTTACCATGTCTCTAACACGTCACCAAATCAAACCTTTTCTTCTTCTTCTTCTTCTTTTTTGGAGGTATTCTTCGATGTTGCGAAAACACATATTCACACAGTAACTTTTCCCTTAGCAAAGCCTAATTTATTCTATTCGCTATAACCACGTTAGTTGTATTGATTGCGTTTAAGTTACTCTCATGATAGCAAAGGATGCATGCTGCTTGATTCCAATACCTTCGATTCTTGACTTTTCACTTCTTGTTTTGAGAAGCCAACTCCACCATTAGAATCACCACTGTCAAACAATCAACATATTGAAATATTCTTGTAGATCAAAATTGGAGTCATCACACGTGCCACTACACACTGCCTTGCCTTAGATTGAGCTCATTTTAATTGAAGATTTTGTGATATTGTTCGCATTATTTTTTTTTTCAAACTCAAGTTGATTTGTTTCAATTCATCTTGTGTTTGAGGGGATGTTTGAGATATTAGGAAACCTAATTAATTATGAATGTCTATGCATATATCTCATTTGATAGTGCATATCATTAATTGATATATTACCTTCAATAGATATCTCATAAAGGCTGATGTAATCCTCATTATGAACATATTGAATTATACAAAAATTCCTCAAATCTGTCATCTGCATCATTATTCTCAACTTTGAGTATGCTCTCGAGCTCCCTCACCACGTCCAACATCGATGGCCGTTTCTCCGGGTTGTTGTGGCAGCACATGTGAGACACAGCGACAAACCTCTCGACACATTCCGAAGGGTAAGAGCCCATTCTGCTGTTTATAATAGAGAACACCATGCCTACCTGATGCGCCTTGTTCACCTGCCATTGCACTTGAAAAGTTCAGCACCGAAAAAAAATGAAGGATCTCTGGATTCTCCTTCAGTGCATCTGATATTTGCGACTATCATCACCAAGTTCTGCAGGCGTTACACAATTGCAGACATTTCAGATCATGCTTTGTTAATCCCTGTTGCTGCATTTAATCGTTGCTCCCCACCTAAAATTACAATCTACCACAAATCACTATATTTGGATACGATACTATAAAGATATTGAAACCACCCAACACCTGCAATGGATTTCTAGAATCTTTGCAAGAATGTATTAGCATGTCAGTTTCTGTCAGGCTTCAGTGCATAGGTGATTGGAACAGATCATATCAGGGAAGTACCTCCTCTCCTATGCACTGATTTACTACTATAGGTCTCAAGCGAGAACAAATCATATCACTAATTTACTATTAAAGTAAGCCTCATTCTGAAGACATTATTAGGTGAGAAGTGATAAAACGATGATAATGACTGACAAGAACCATGAGAGCGTATCACATCAGGAAAGTACCTCTCTGACTATATTCTTTCCATATGATATGGGCTGCATTCCAGTCAATAGCTCCAGAAATACAACTCCAAGACTGTAGACATCACCTTTATCAGTCAACTTATGCGTCAGGAAATATTCTGGGTCAAGGCGTCCCTGAAAGGAAAAACCACATTGAAAAGTGGAGGTCGGAGGAACAGCAAAAGTACATAGTTGTAGGTACTTGAAGTTTCTGATAGACCACTTACTGGTGTCCCTTTAACAATTGTAGACACATGATGGGGCACGGTCCCTTCATCATCCAGGACAGGGGTGTGCCGTGATAGCCCAAAGTCAGCCACTATGGCAGGAAGCTTGGAGTCCAAAAGAATGTTACTGGCCTTAATGTCTTGGTGGAATACTGGAGGGTGTGCTTCTGTATGGAGGTAAAGAATGCCCTTTGCGGATCCCAATGCAATATGCAGCCTTATACTGAAGTTAAGGTACTCCTTAGTTTTACCTGCGTGCAAGTAAGATGAATTTCTGTGAAGCAAGTAAAGTATAAAGTACACAAAGCATCATGATAGCATTGATGCATTAAAGTGCATTTGAAAAGCTCATAAAAGAACTTTCCCGATGGTTCCATGACAATAAGTTTGTCATGGGACCACACTCCAAATGAATGCTTCTGAGTACTAGATAAATTATGTTAGAGGAGTTCTTCAAACAACACCTGGATATGGCAATCCAATTTTTGACTCCAAACAAAGCTGTCGACCTAGATTAGTCCTGAAGCTGAGAATAGCAGTTTGAAACAGAAAACAGAATTTGATTCTCTTAAAAAAGGAATTAAGCTGATGCAAATCTAATTCCTTCAATATGCATGTCTCCTATTCTTGTGGCAGCCTATTTTACTAGTCAAAAGTTTGGAAAACCAATATGTTGTTAAAATATTGAGTATATAAAGTACATAACAGAAAGCCAATCCTGCAGAGTACCGTTGGGCATAAACTCATATACTAACATCTGTAAATACACCAAGAGCATACCATAAGTTCTTCTGTTTAAATCATGAAAGCCATGCACACATGGTAATTTTGTTTGGAGGAAGACGACCATCGATTTTAGGATTGACGGTGAAAGAATTGTTCTGACATTATGTACACAAATACAATGTATAAACACTACTCTCCAGCAACTGTGAAGATCTTTCCATTTTCCTAAACATAATCATTTTGAACAAAATAGACAATTGAATTTGATCCTTCAACAACTTTTTAGCCGCAAGAACCCATATATCAGCGGATGGATTGAATGCTAAATTAGATTCATGAGTTATTTAGCAATTCTCCTTTTGCATTCGTTAAAGAATTCCATTGCTACTGCTGCTCATGATGAAGCATACATCTAGACACGCAAAGAGATAGTAATGCAAGTACAAATTGGAAAGACATAGAATATCAGCTGCAGTGTTAATTTATCATTCATTGCAGATGTTTTAGCAGGCAGGGCCAACAGCAAACAAGTAGAATCCTGTTGAATTATCTTGTTTTCTTGACCTAATTATTAGGAATATTTGATCTGATTATTTGATCCTGATTTTTAGGTCTTGATTATTAGGAAATAGCTGTAAAGAATTAGTTAGGAAATGATTTATTAGTATCCCTTAATTAGTGGGATCTTTCAGATTTTATTTTATTTTTTGGTTGACACTCAAAGTTGTCTTATAAATAGCTTTGTAATCGTGGTAAAAATAACATAGAGAATTATCACAATTCTTTTCTCTAAATTCTTCATGATATCAGAGCATCAAGCTCATTTTCTGGGATAGTATTGCAGTGCATCCTTCATTGATGCAATAATCTTCCAATCATAGCCTTCATTGCTGGATTTTTTTTTTTGCAATCTGATCGCAACCTTCATTGTTGTGATCCCTTTAGCTACAATTTTTCTCACTTCGCCTCTAATCCTCTCAGTTTTTGGCCCTAAAACCTCATTCACTTGTAGCCTTTATTCCTTTTGTTTTGCTCTTCCTTTCCAAGTACTTTCCTTGTGCTTAGAAATATCCATGTTTGAGACAAAACTGAAGGGAGTTTCCTCGGATCAAATTGAGGAGGCCAACACCACCCATAAGACCGGAGATCTACAAAATGTGAGGGCAACATATAGGCTGAATGAGAAGAATTATCTCAAATGGTCACAGTTCGTCAAAACCTACCGAAGGGTAAAGGGAGACTCGGCCATCTTCTCGGAACGGGTCCAAAACCAAAAGATCCCAAGTTCAACGCATGGGATGAAGCAGATTCAATGATCATGTCATGGCTATGGGATTCGATGGATCCGACCATAAGTGATACATGTATGTTTCTCAAAACTGCAAAGGAGATTTGGGATTCTGTTCGCAGGACTTATTCAAAGGCTCGAGATGCAGCACAAGTGTATAAAATCAAGGTAAAAACCAGTGCAACAAAATAAGGGAACAAAACTGTGACGGAATATGCCAATTCCCTTCAAAATTTATGTCAAGAACTCGATCATTATCGAGTATTTGAGATGAGGTGCATGGATGATGCTGCCATTCTAAAGACCTTCATTGAAAAGGATAGAGTATATGATTTCTTGGCAGGTCTTAATTCTGAATTTGATCAAGTCAGAATTCAAATACTTGGCAAGGAAGAAATCCCTTCTTTGGAAGAGACAATCTCTCTAATCCGAGCAGAAGAAAGTCGAAGAGGAATAATGCTATAGCCTCAAGCTATGGAAGGTTCAGCATTAATAGCTCACAATGCATCAACACAAGAAAAAGGAAAGACGGATGCTTCAAAACCAACATGGAGGGATAATCGAGACAGTATGTGGTGTACCTACTGTAAAAAGCCAAGGCATACAAAGGAATGTTGCTGGAAACTGAATGGCAAACCAACAACCTCAAGCCGAGAGTGGGGAAATAGAGGAGGACAGCAAAGGCCCCAGGCTCATTTAATTGAACAGACCAGCCAACAGATCAATTATAGTGAAGGACAAGGGAAAGAATCCTTCAACAGTGAGGAAATAAAAAGAATCAGAGGCCTTTTAGGGTCTCTTGAAAAACCCTCCGGTGCATGTTCATTGGCACTCTCAGGTAAGCCTCCATTTTCTTTTGGTCTAAATGCCTCAGAAACATTTTCGAGTGAACCTTGGATAATAGACTCAGGTGCTTCTGACCACAAGACTCACACTTCACAATTTTTTAGTACCTACATCCCATGTCCAAGCAATAGAAAAATAGCGGTGGCAAACGGTTCCCTGGCCACTGCTGCAGGAATTGGTGATATTCATAGTACACCCATTCTCACTCTCAAAGGTGTCCTTCATGTGCCAAAACTATCAGCCAATCTTGTCTCCATACAAAAGCTCACCAAAGATCTTAAATGTCATGCAATTTTTTACCCTACCTCTTTGTGCTTTTCGGGACCGGGATTCGGAGAGGAAGATTGGACTTGCTAAGGAAAAGAATGGGCTGTATTATCTTGAAACACCGAGGATTTCAAAGAAAGTCGTGAACAATTCACCCTTGTCATTTCTTAGTACTTCAAATAAGGATGTCATTTGGTTTTATCATTTTCGTTATGGTCATCCATCTTTTCGTGTCTTAAATGTCATGTTTCCTTCTTTGTTTAAATGATTAGATATGAGTGAATTCCAATGTGACACTTGTGAATTTGCTAAGCACACCCGTGTATCTTTTCCTATAAACAACAAAATAAGTTCTCATCATTTTGATTTGATTCACAGTGACATTTGAGGACCCTCCACAATTCCAAATATCTTAGGGGCTCGATGGTTTGTTTCTCTAATTGATGATTGTACTAGGGTCACATGGATATTCTTACTCAAACACAAATCTGATGTAATTAGTATTGTTCCTAATTTCGATTCCATGGTTCAAAATCAATTTGGAGTTAAAATTAAGAACTTTAGATCAGATAATGCTAGAGACTACTTTAACCAAATCTTATCAACCTATTTCCAAAGGGAAGGAATCATTCATGAGTCATCTTGTGTAAATACACCACAACAAAATGGGGTGGCTGAAAGGAAAAATGGTCATTTGCTTAAACTACTCGAGCGTTGTTGTTTCATGAAAATGTTCCTAAATCATATTGGGGAAGCTGTCCTTACATCTACATACATGATCAATAGACTACCATCAAGAGTATTAAATTTTAAAACTCCTATGGCTGTTCTTTCCAGCTTTTATCCCCATTTCAGGACAACAAATAATCTCACACCTAGAGTTTTCGGTTGCACCTCATTTGTACATGTTCATAATCAGAGGGGGAAACTAGATCCTAGAGCAATCAAGTGTGTCTTTTTAGGTTACTCATCCACACAAAAGGGGTATAAATGTTACCATCCTCCTTCTTGAAAGACCTACATATCAGCTGATGTTACATTTGTAGAAAACAAACCTTACTTTCCACAATCTAATATTCAGGGGGAGAAAATATTAGTGAAAGATGAAGACTTTGACAGCCTTAATCTTGACTTACCTCCTAATAATTCTCCAATTCGAGCTCCCACTTCTGATCAAGCAGTCCAGATTCAATCAACTCTTGACCAATCAGCTCCTAACAAATCAGTTTCTGATGAATCAGTTCATGCTCCTTCGATCCCAAACTCACACTTTATGTTTGGGTCTATTCCGAAACAAGTGTCTACTCCTACATCTCCTCGTATTTATGACTCTATGAGATTTCCTTAGGTGTATTCAGAAAGGCAACTGTTCTTGACCAAACACAAGTTCAAGATTCCCATCCGAGTTCTGCAAATGAATTTCCGGTAAGTTCTGAGTCTCCTTTACATAATCAGTCGTTTGACATGCTAGAAAATGACTCACACCTTCCCATTGCTGTTAGAAAAGGTACTAGAGAGTGCACAAAGCGACCCTTATACCCACTATCTCACTATGTGTCACTTGACCGCCTCTCACCACCTCATAGAAATTTCATTGTGAGTTTGAACACCATTTCTATTCCAAATACTTTATCTGAGGCATTGTCTAAAGAAGAATGGAGGAATGCAATGAGAGAAGAAATGAATGCACTTGAGAAAAACCAGACTTGGGAGATTATTGAAAAACCGAAGGGAAAGAATCTTGTGGGCTGCAAATGGGTTTTTACCTTGAAATACAAAACTGATGGTTCTCTTGAGAGATATAAAGCAAGATTAGTGGCAAAGGGTTATACTCAGACTTATGGAGTAGATTATCAAGAGACATTTGCTCCGGTGGCAAAGATGAACACTATCAGAATTTTACTTTCTCTAGCGGCTCACTTTAATTGGCAACTTCAACAATTTGATGTGAAGAATGCATTCTTACATGGAGACCTAGAAGAGGAGATCTACATGAGTATTCCACCGGGCTTTGAAGGAGAAGGGGTGGCAAACAAAGCATGTAGATTACGGAAAGCACTATATGGGCTTAAGCAATCACCTAGAGCCTGGTTTAGGAGATTTTCCAGAGTTATGAAAGCTTCAGGCTACAAATAGAGCCAAGGTGATCATACCCTCTTCATTAAGCATTCAACAATAGGGAGAGTGACCGCACTTCTAGTGTACGTTGATGATATTATTGTCACGGGTGATGATGATAAGGAGAAACAGGAGCTAAAACAGTGTTTGATTAAAGAGTTTGAAATAAAGGAGCTGTGAAGACTCAAATACTTCCTTGGCATTGAAGTTTCTAACTCCAGACAAGGAATTTTTGTCTCACAACAGAAATATGTGACCAACCTCTTGAAGGAAACCGGAAAACTTGGGTATAAACCAGTAGCTACACCTATTGAACCTAATAAAAAACTTGGGGAGGCAAAGGAAGAACCTTTTGTAGATCGAGAAATGTATCAAAAATTGGTGGGAAAACTCATCTATCTAGCTCATACTAGGCCTAATATTGCCTATTCAGTGAGTGTGGTTAGTCAATTTATGCATGACCCGAGAGACTCACACTTACAAGCCGTCAATCGAGTGCTACATTACTTAAAAGGAAGCCATAGAAAAGGAGTCCTATTCGGAAGAAATCAAAAACTGATGCTACAAGCTTACACCGATGCTGACTATGCAGGATCTATGGTGGACAGAAGGTCAACATTTGGTTATTGCACATTTCTTGGTGGAAATTTAGTGACTTAGAGAAGTATAAAACAGAATGTAGTTGCAAGGTCAAGTGCTGAATCAGAATTTCGAGCAATGGCCCAAGGAATATTTGAGCTATTATGGCTCAAAATCATCCTGGAAGATCTAAAAGTCAAGTGGGAGGGTCCTATGAAGCTATATTGTGACAATAAATCAGCAATTAACATTGCTCATAACCCTGTACAACATGACAAGACGAAGCATATTGAAATCGACAAACATTTCATCAAAGAAAAGCTAGAAGAAGGATTGATCTGCATGTCCTACATACCTTTTGGAAATCAGCTAGCAGATGTGCTAACCAAAGGACTTAATGGTGGGATCTTCCACAAAATAATTTCCAAGCTGGGAATGGAAGACATCTATTCCTCAGCTTGAGGGGGAGTGTTGAATTATCTTGTTTTCTTGACCTAATTATTAGGAATATTTGATCTGATTATTTGATCCTGATTTTTAGGTCTTGATTATTAGAAAATAGCTATAAAGAATTAGTTAGGAAATAATTTATTAGTATCCCTTAATTTGTGGGATCTTTCAGATTTTATTTTATTTTTTGGTTGACACTCAAAGTTGTCTTATAAATAGCTTTGTAATCGTGGTAAAAATAACACAGAGAATTATCACAATTCTTTTCTCTAAATTCTTCAAATCCAACTACCAAATAAAGCCAAACTCCAGTCATTTACCTGTTCCCCTTCTTCATCACAATACCCTACCAACGACACTAGATTCTGATGATGTAATCCTTCTTCTGCACGTTTGATGGCTACGACTGTGCTGTCATATAAATTTCCTTTATAAACTTTTCCATAACCTTCTTGGCCAACTTGAGTCGATCTATTGAAGTTGTCAGTTGCAACTGCCATTTCTCTAAATGTGAAGGCTTTCACGCCTTCAAGCTTCATAGGTACCTTAGAGGCTTTGAAGAGCAATACAAAATCAGATCACAGGCAAGTTTCATTAGTATTAGCTAAGAAAATCTTGAAGAACTTGCATAGATTCTTCCTTGACAGCAGAGGCTGACATCTGGTTTTCCTTCTTGCAATGAGAAGTTTAATCACAACAGAGATTGCAATGACACAGGCAATAGATAATAATACTATGGCCACCAACATCCCTTTACTAATATCCACCTTCAATTTGGGAAAAATCACTGTTGAATTATGAGACAACGTGAGTCAAATACTGGAGCATAGATCAATTTGATTATTGCTTCATTCTTGATAAAATCAAATTTAACAAATGATAATACATTTTGAGACATAAGCTTGTATTACCATCCTTGAAAAGAGTAAAGCATCTTTCTCGAGTATCTAACTAAACTTACATCACCAGGGTATACTTCTTAATCAGGGTAATTTATTATGACGATCATGGGTTTGTCTCGCATGGTCAACTTTATAAAGTTTCCTATAGCGGAATTGCCAGAGAAAAGAGGAAAAAGGTACATCAGAGATGCCTAATTAAAATCTTCAAAGAAGATGTACAGGTTATTGTCTTCATATGGAAGATAACTATAATCAAGAAGGAAATATCAAGCAATGACTATGTTTCTATTTGTTCGCAAAGTGATATGAAGTTGACACTTCAGAGAGCCAAATGTATTTTCAACCTAGAGTATCAGTTCTATCAACAAATTGCTGAATTTCATACCAACTTTGCAGATAAATGTCTCATACATGCACTCACTAGGAAGCAATAAAAATTCAAAAAAGTTGTTTTGAGGCAACTCTACTTACTTGATATAAGCTAAATAAGGGAGTATTATGTAATGCCTTTCCTGATTACCCATATCAAGTGATGGGATATATCAAAGACTACTTTGCAGCATCAGCATCATTAGAAATTTATCACCAAAGGTGACTCTTTTTAAGACAAATATTGTGTGGAATTAAGTACTTACTAGTTGAATATGGTCCCAAAAGAGTAAAATTGAGAAGTTCATAGGGTCCATATAAGTCATTTCCAGGAAGTAGCCATGATGTGAAGATGCTTCTTATTCGCTGAACCTCACTTGCATTAAATTTACTTGGACCATTAACTACTGGGAAAAGCTTCAAATACATCCTCATCCAAGGTCCTTCTTCCCAGGCATACGAATCAATATGCAACTGATATGGTTCCATGTTAAGAGATCTGGTTAAGTACACTTCAAATGGACGCTCATAAGGAGGGGAGTAAGAGAAGCTGGGACTCTTCAGTCAGTATCCAATTCTCAGGGGCGATGCGCAGAAGCATTGTGCAGGCGATGATGTAACATATTCGAAAAAATTTTCTGTAAGGCATGCTTGAGTAAGACAACTTGTGGAATTTGCTGAGCTGCCAGGTCTCCCATCGTCTCCACCCTTATTCCCACAAAATCAGCTAATATTTGTTATAGTCCCTTTACTGCAGACGGGATTGCCTCCAAGCCTAAAGGGAAACTCCTTCATTACATTCCAGACAGGAGGACTTTACCAAAGGCAAACAATCCTCTAAAGCACACTCCCTTCAAAAATATGAAAAAAATTGACATTTTCAAACTTTTTTTGCACAGCAAAGCTAAAAGAATGTGCCAAGAGCTCAAAAGAGCTTCTTTCTTTTGGCTTCTCGATGCAAGGCACATATGATGCCTATAAATAAATTATCCATAAGCCTCAATGTTTATGTTGGCCTTTTGGGACGGCTTCAGAGGCGCTGCCAAAAGCAACTGATAGTCCTGGATCAGATGCAGGACCTCCAGGTACCATTTACCAACAACTCTGCTACTTGAGAGAACCAAAAGCAGGGACTTCAAGTATAACCATGATCTTAACAGGTTGCTATAATCATTTTCAGGCATACAGTTGAAAAATGAGCATTTAAACAACATAATCTACATCTATATTTTTACTTAATGTTATTGGGGCCCGGAAGGAACTGAAACGATTCTCTGCTGGATTAAGATCTCCTTCCACATCTGAGAATGAATTCTTTTGAAGATCATGGTGATAAAAATAAAAAAATAAAAATAAACATCAACAATCTCAAAAAGAATAAAGCAGAAAGCAGATGTGCATAATGTTTTGATAAGCTTGTTGATAACACTACAGTGCATTTCAGGAATGAGTATGGTGGGAGACACTGCTTTAGGTCCAGATCAGACAATTATAAAGGAGGAAAACTGAGTGATTACATTACAAGAATCTGGCTTGAAGTGAAGGTCATATTCTGCCAAATGTTTGCAGGGACAGAACCTGTCAAGCTGTTATTCTCCAGTGACCTGCATTATATGTAACATCCAATTTCAGAATTATGGAAAACTTAATATTAAGAAAATGAGTATCTTGTACTTTATCAAGATTAAGTGAGAAAATAATCTCAGAAACACTGCTGCTCGTACACCTGCTAATAACATACAAAAACAATAATTTTTACAATCATGCAAGAATAGATAGTCTTACAGTCTTTGTAGAGAGGTAAGATTGGAAAAAATTGCTGGAATAGATCCATTAAGAAGGTTATTTGATAAATCGCTGCAATCAACAAAAATGTATCCCAAATACAGCAGTCACGCTGATATCATTTTAATGGTAGAGAAGTGGAATCATATAATCGATCGTGTACATACATGGTTGTTATGTTATCAGAGAGCTTTTTTTATGGTATAGGCCCACTAAGCCGATTATGACTGAGATCTCTGCAGTATGGCAAAAAATCAAAAGTCGAAACAAGTTTTAGATGTATCAGCAAGAGTATTTTCTATAACGCACATGATAGAAACATATACGTCAGACTTGGCAGATTATAGGGAACCGAGAACAAACGATTGGACTATTCTCAAACTCACAAAAAGCTAAGATTTGGTATCTGGCTAAGATCAGGAATTGATCCCTCCAAACTGCAATTTTGAAGACTCCTGCCAGGCAAGTTTGGAAATGCATTAGGAACCTTATGGAATTATTTGTGCAATATATGGTCCACAAATGCTTTTTGTTGTCTTTTTCATAAAGCATAGATGAAGTCTGCTACTTCCTTCTTAAACAGGAAAGCTGTTCCCCGCCACAATTTCCTAATACATCTCAGTTAGACCATTAGCTTCAGGAAGCAATTCCCCAAGTTTTACAATGTTATACAGAAGTCATTCCTCAATTTCCTGTCCAAGAATTTGTCGCATTCAAGACTGTTTTTAATGATGAAAATAATACTTTAAGGTGTCTGGTCCACATCAAATTTCTTGCATTGAGGCACTGGAGAATCTATAGTTCTTCACAGGTAATAACTGAATGTACAACAGGACACTTTTACAAGATCAGAAAACCTTTTTCTCTCAAGCAGTTTATGGCCCAAGCATCTTCATCATTCCAGCTGCCAATTTTTCTGATAATGCATTTCTCCAGTACTTTCAATCTTCCTGCTATTGTTAAAGAGCATGCTAGGATCATGTGATTTCATGACTCAGCAGTGCATAATTTACTACCAAGTGCAGTTAAAGACCAAATGTCAAATCACAATTTTGCTAATATGGAGAAATTCCCATAAGAAGCCAGTATTTCTGTGCCCTTGAAGTTGTTATTGTCAAGTTGATTGCAAAATTAAGGGTAGTTTTTATGGAAAGATCAGATCAACATACTTTAACAGTGTAGTATGCATGCCTCTAATGCATGTCTCCAGCAGAACCAGAGTAAGTCATCAAATGCAAAAGAAGGGGCCATTTGAATGCAAAATAAGGGGAAATTTGAAAATATAAGATCTGCTATTCCTCATACTACCTTTAGAATAACAGTTGACCTGGCATCCCAGGCATATAAAAATATAGCTACTACAGATTATAGAGCAGCAACATTGAGGAGAGAACTTCAATTGTGAAGAAGGCTATGAGAAGGCCAAATTCAATCCAACATTAGATTCCCAAACTTGTTACGAGTATGCATATCCTCTGTTTCAATGTTGCATGACAATTAAGTCTTCATGGGCAAAACAACATCACCTGCTGTTTATGGTTCAGTCAACCTGCTCGATTACAGAGTTGACCCAACCGATTGCTAATTATATTCATATTGTTGTCATCTTCAGATTGAGATGTTGCTGTGCCACGCCTTGTTATTACAGACTTCTTTGTTTGGTAATAAGTCCACTTGTTTCTGACCAAAGGTTTCTTTCAACGTAAGGACTTCACAAACTTCAGAAATAGAAAAAGAATAGAAGAGAGCCAGGAAAAGGAGAGTAAGCAGATGACTGCAGACCTAGTAGACATCAATTATGAGGGTCTTCATACAATGGAGGCACTAGTGACCTAAATAGACTATCATAGTTCCATATCCTATTAATGCATGGTGTTCACTGGACTCTGAGAGCCATATCCATACGCACCTTTAGAGTCAAGAAATTTACTAAACGATGTGGGATGAGATCAGAACTACAATAGAAACAACTTAATCCAAAATACTATCAGGGATTACATAAAGTGTTATACAGTATGTGCAAGTCTGGCAAGAGTGAGAACTCTAGTGGAAGATATCCAGATAAGTTGTTATTGTCCAAAAGCCTGCAAAATTAATTGTATTAAATTAAAAAAGTTTTCTTCTGTATCAGTCTTTAACAGCAGCGTAACAGAAAGTTGAGAAAATCAGAATATGGATGAGCTGTAAACTCACAAGTGAAGAAGCGTGGATATGTTGGAAAGCTCAACCGGAATTTGACCACTTATTGTGTTATTATTCTAATGGCTGCATCAATCAATCTGTGAGCACATACAATATGCAGAAGAAGGCTAGGCCACCAGCCAACACCAAGCAGCCAAATAAGGTTAATAATCCACTTTCAGGCGTTTCACACTTCTCAAGCTAGCAAATGATTTTGGTATTGGACCTGATATTTGATTCTCGTCCACTTGAAGTCTATTCAAGTTCAATTGATAGTCAAGCTCATCAGGTAAAGATCCAGATAACTTGTTTCCATTTAATAGCCTGCGCCAACAGAAATTATTCAAATCACTCTCAGAAAACCAGAGTTGGTGAAGCGAACTACTCTCATGAAAACGAATTTCCCAATCATGAAAACAGAGAACCTTGGAATGCTATTCTCTAACTTCTGTCCAGTTGCTGTTTTTCGGGCATTCAGACAAACAAGCAATTTCGAACTATGAGATTCAGTTAAAACTAATAGCCTTCTTTCTAAAACCTACAGTCTTCTTTTGGCAAGTTATTTCTAAAAATGAATCAATGAATGAAAATTGGCTACTTTTATAAGGATCTACAGAAAACGATTCGGAGAACAATTGAGAATGAGCAACATCTATTGAGACCTTTTGCAAACTGCAAAGATGTATCAATTTCAGAAATATGTAACGATTAAACAGAAACTTACAGCATAAGACATCGATTCCAATAAAGAAAAGCCATCAATTACATAGAGACAAAATGTGTGCATATCCAAATGCAACCTACCTTGGCGTAACTCCATCTGGTCAGACAATCTTCTATGGGCTATTAAATTTCTATCTGGCAAAGGGTTCTATCAGGAAATAACTCGGTTCTCATTTGGATCTCTATGCCAACTAATCTGGAAGACTAGGAACGAGATCCTTTTCCAAGGCCTCAACCTTTTTGTTCCTACCTTGAAGCTACATCTCTTCAAGGTAGTTAAAGATAAAGCACTTTCCTTCTCGTCGGTGGAAGACAGTCCTAGGAATAGAAGGCTGCAGCGCAGTTGGGGGATAAACCCTAGCATCTTTGCTTTGGAGCTGCCTATAGCTTAGGATAGCAGGTTGTGATCATTTGGCCCCCTTGGAGCTCTAGTTTGGTTGCATTGTTTATGTTGTGGTTCGCAGTACCCGTCCACTCGAGCGACATGTTGTCCAGCTGAGTGGCCGCTGGTACTGAGTCCCCTTTGATGTACTAGATTTTGGTTGATTTTATATAAACTTACCTTACCAAAAAAAAAAATGTGTGCATATCTTATTCATAAATAAAATACTATAAACCACCCAATGGCATATTATCATCGATTTCATTAGTCAATGTCACTTCCTTAAGTGGAAGACCTAATTAAGAAAGTTAACAGAACCTGACTCTTGCTCTGCATCGACAAATATATGTGCATCAAGAGTTAAAACAGTGAATCAAAGAGCTAGGTGGAGGTTGCAAAATCGAACCACAAACTCAACTTGCAAGAGTTTCAAGGATGCAATATGCTGCCAGTTAAATCATTCCACATGAAGTCTCTTTCTTCTTTGCTAGTAGCCGATGGTGGGTTGGGTAAGGGTGCCTCCCTTGATTAGCAAGGGCCCCCTCGCTAGCCATAGGCGAGGCCAATCCTCCCTAGATTGAGTGAGGCCACCCTTGCTGGGTAAGGGTTGCCTTGCTCACAGCTGGCGAGGTCATCAAGCCCTCATTATAAACAAAAATAAATAAATAATAAATAATTTAAAATTAAATTTATCTTTGGACAAAAATGCCTTTGATTGACCAAAAATATTTAGCCGGCCAATAACTAGTGAGGTTAAGTCCTTATTTGAGACTAGTGTAGCCACTTCAATCTCATATTTGAGACTGCCTTTATTTGACAAAATATCTACTTCAGATTTTTATTTGAGAAAATAATGGTACTTTATACCCTTATTTGGAATATTTTCAAAAAACTTGTATGTCATGATGAATCAAAAGAGATGTCTAAGCTCTAAAAAAAACTCGATTGAGCAGAAAAAAACATCTGAAATCTTGAAATTAAAGAGCACCAGATCAGAAAAAACCTCTCCAAGCATCTTAAAACAAATGAGACAGAGGCCCATTAACAAATACCAGAATTTGACTCCATTTGAACATCTTCCTCACCTCAAGTCCACCACAAATCCTAGCAAGAGCTCGGAGATTCCCTTAGGATTCAGGGCCAGAAGTCAAACAACTCGAGCGGTGGATATATGAGAGTAAATAAAAAAGTCGAGAGCTTTGTGCTGTGGGCATATCACAATCGGCGTCAGTGTGATGAAGGTGACAACAGGAGTGGATGGCGACTTTTCTCCGGTGTGTTCGCGAGCTGTGACAGTGGGCATGATATAGGACTTGCGACATGGTGGTTGCACCCACATATAAATCGAGCAAGCAAATGACAAAATCTGGAAGAGTTATTCTTATGCCAAGCTCCTTGAATGGGTTAGAACCATTTTTATTTCTTGGAGATCTATTTTATATTAATTATTTTCATTTAGGGAAAATGGCGCAAATAGTTTTCATATTTTGGCCCAATGTGTAATGCACTCCATAAACTTTTAATTTATTCAATAAAATTCCTGAATTTTAGCCTAATATGTAATGTTCATTCAATGTAGTCCTTGCAATTTTTATATATGTTCAATTTGTACCCAAACTATCGATCAACTAATTTGGTCTTTAATTTCGTTAGGGCTCGGATAATTTGGATGCAATTGTTATATGGTGCACTCGTCCTAAGTGTAACAACCCGGTCTTGCGAGGGATGGGCCGGAAGCATGTCTTTTGAGGATGGCGACGGGGGCTAGAATAAACTAAATCTCACATCACCTGGGAAATGTGACGTGATGTGCCATATAAGGAGTGGCACAAATCTTAAACACCATTGATGCATTCTAAAGCTGTGCATGCTCCAATTCAAAATGGACAATATCATTGGCAAGTGAAATGAAAGGTTAGCCTTTACCCTAAGAATTTCATGATATGTCCGTGAAGCAGAAGTTTCCCTTAATAGGATTTGGGGAAATTCTATGATCAAGTAAAGTGTTTTTCCAGGAGCGGTCCCACATCCAATGTGGATTATTGCAAAAAAAAGTAACCAAAAATGAAAATTATCCGTTAGATCTGCTTTAGTGCAACTGATTTGCCTCCAAAACCGATTCCCGATGCACAGTTTATTTACTTTAAAGGAAAGTTATAGACGCAAAAGTGATCGAATTTATATTTGATCAAGAAAAATTACGATGAGTAGGCAAAATAATTTAATTATAGGTTGCAAACGATGAGGAAGTGTACAGTAAAGTTAGCATCAATTAGGTATTTCACAAACGATGGGACAAAAGAAGTTTACTATTAACTTAATCAGATTACGAATATTGAGGGATATTATTAACCATAAAACCACAAAACTTAAGACCACCAAAGGAAAATTACGTCATTCAAAGAAAAGTTATGAAGACATACTTTACATGTAAATTACTATCAGTGGGCACGATTATGTTGCTGGAAAGGATAGTTACGATCCATTAGATAATTTACTAAAATATGATAGAAGAAATTTACTATTAACTTAAGCAAATTACTATTTTTTGTAGAATATTACAAACTATAGGATTCGCATAACTTACTGTGAAAAAGAAGAAGAGAGATTACGTATTGCAAAGAAATGATGTTTAAAAATAAGAAGCAGGTATGCTACCCCAATCAGGCAGTTTACCAACAATAAAAGAAAAAAATTACTCTTAACTTAGCTAGATTTTTTTTTTTAATGAAATACTACGGATCATAGGACCCGATAAACTTACAACAACAAAAAGAAAATTTCTTCCTCTAAAAAAAAATTCCAAGAATGTAACATACTATTATTGAGGACAATTATGTAAGTAAAAATGAAATGAAATTATGTGGAACGCTACGAATGAGTTGACCTAGAAAATTCACAAGTAAATGAGGAAATTTACTAGCAATGTTAAGGTAGTTTACTGTGAATAAGAGAAATGGAACTTACAAACTACATAGGGAAGTTAGATAAAATCTTAGGAACGGCTTGACCTCAAAACTTACGAGAAAATACGGAAAATAATTATCATTGTTGGGGAAAATCCTGAACAAAAAGGAAAGTTACTAACCATAAGTTTAATTAAATTGTTAGTTATTTATGATAATATTTCGCTATTATACGTGAAAATTATAAAAATAAATAAAGATTTCTTAAACTAACTAGAAATTGAGGTAAGAACTGAGCTAGGAATCGTATTGTATATAATTACTCTTTCTAGATAGCCGTATATTATAACTAATTAAGTGACTAATCGTGACATACCTTAATTTTCTAACCCTAGTAATATTCCTTATTGTAGTGTAAATGTTGATTTGAGTTCATATATTAGCCATTAGGTTATCTGAATTATCGTAAATCTCAAATACAATTCGTAAATTACCAAGTGATTCATTATGTAAGTTACTGTTTTTTTTTTGGTCAGTTATGTTACCATTTCGCTAGTATGTTTTTTGAAGTAATATTCCTTATTGTATCATAATTGATAAATAAATTTTTGTAAATAAATTTTTGTTAGCAAATTTCACACGAAGTCTAGGTCTATTTATTTTGCGGAAAATGAACAATTTGAAAAAACATTTTCCTAAAAATGATCGCTTATTTTGCTAATAAAATGAATGAATGAAAAATATTTTTATCGTCCATGAAAATGTTTGGGTATAAATTATTGTCAATAATGAAAATATCTTTTATTAGCTAATATTCCAAGCCATATAACCAATTATTATCCAATGTTTTTTCATAATGTGTTTTTTTTTTTTTTTTTTTGCAAAACAAACTAACACTAAGGGTGCGTTTGTTTCAATGAAATTATTTTTCTGGAAAGTGTTTTCCAAACTTTTAGCTGTTTGTTTCTCCAAAAATGATTTGGTCAATGGAAAATACTTTTCAGTCAACAAAAATATTATGTTTTATTTTAGGAAAATGAATTCCTGTGCATGGGAAGAGGAAAACAATTTTCCTCTTTATTAGGTCTTTAGGTCCTTCCTTTTTATTAGATCATCTTTATCATTTTCTTTTACTCTCCAAAATCTCTTCTTCTTTTTTCCAGAGAAAAGCTGCTCTTCTTCGGCGATTCTCATCATCTTCATCAATGGAGTTTAAATGTTATTCAATCATTTTCTAAATACCATCCAAACACCTGAAAATATTTTCAATCATATATCATTAAACACAGGAAAACTAATCATTTTTATGGAAAATGATTTCCTGGAAAATATTTTTCAAAACTAGTATGGTTTCAGTGAAACAAACGCACCCTAAGTATGTTAATATTACCTATTGTATCGGACTTGTCAAATGCGTTTCTAACTTGCCTTTTTGGTTGGGTAAGTCTCCTTTTTTTATTTGTCTATTCTTCTACAACTCTCAATTCACTTTCAAATTTTTGTCTAAATGCATTGGTGAATGATTGGTCCAATGGCAACGGAGGATAGAATAGCACTACTTTGAAAAGAGCTGATTGGTGGCGATGACTTGTCGCCCAATCAAATTTGGTAGTTAAAACATTGGTACAGACCCCACTTTCTCCTTACTCCACTCGATCAAGACAAAAGATTGCTCGAGGTTGGATAATCTATCAAATGTTGATTAAGTGTGGAGGGCATAGGTTGTTTAAGAAGAGAGAATCATTGGTTCCTTACAAGTAGAAGTGTCAATATGTGTTATAAACCCATATTATGACTCACTTTTAGTTAAATTGGTCAAATATGAATCAAGTGAAAGTTAAATATGTATCAAATATGGGTCAAGTGAAAATTCAATATAAGTCAAGTGAAAGTTAAATATTAATCAAATATGGATTGAGTGAGTTATTAGTTAGACATATCATCTCTCTCCTTTCATCCCCATCCTCTATGAGTTATTGACCTCCGTTGCCAATCTCACCATCACGCCACCGTCACCATTGTAGATCCCAAGTTTGCCGTCGCCGGTTGGAGCTTAACTTGGATCTGGGCAAGTGAGCCGCGACAGAGCTTGGGCTGACGAGCCCTAAGCTCACTGGCCGAAGCTCGGCCTAAATCTAGACAGGCAAACCGCAAAGGCGCTGGCCTTGGCCAAGCTACGGCTCGCTCGGATTTAGGTAGGCGAGCCCCGAACTACTTCTGCTTTCTAGATTACCATACATATACATATACATATATGTATGGTAATCTAGGAAGCAGAAGCAGTTCGGTATATATACATATACATATACATGTATATGGTAATCTAGGAAGCAGAAGTAGTTCGGGACTTTTATGAATCCCCCCTCCCCTCCCCTCCCGAATATCCGTCCACGAACTTCAATTGGCCCTTTTATGGTGCAGAAAGTGTCTTTTATATATGTTAGGACTTCTAGTTTTAGTGTTAGACAGTTTTGACAAAAGCCTAAATAACAACAAGCGATCGAATATTGTTTCCGGTCAATTCTTTAGTAATTTGTTCCAACTTTAGAAGCTGGGACAATTCTAGAGCTTATATTCAAAGTCGTGATGGTTGCTATGAATCAACTATACCCGCTATTGTAGTAGTAGTTGTTGCATACTGTTTCCCCGGAGGTGAGGTCCACATTCTTGATTCGAGACAAACACAATCAATGCCACCATGGCAATTGTTACTGAGTGAGCAAGACCAATGCGATGGCAGTGGTCTCGCGGCTATCGAGCCCCTTGTGTTATGTCTACTCTATTTTATTTTATTTTTTCATTTTTATAGCATGTGAGCTTCTTTATTTTATTTTTCAATTTCTTATAACCACGTTAGCAACGAAGGCACCGATAAAAAGAAAAAAGAATGCGTGTTGTCGAATGGCCTCCTGAATTTTCGGCTGCCAACTTGGCACGACTAATGGCAATACCTCTTAAAACGTACATAAACGATTTCAAACCCAAAAATAAAAGGAAGTGGATTGGCCATTTCGAATTTCGGACAAAAAATAAATGAATTTCCATCATCGCAATTGTAGCTTCACCAATTGCTCGGCATATAAATTTCAAACCACCTAACATATATAAAAGACACTTTCTGTACCATAAAAGGACCAATTGAAGTTCGTGGATGGATATATATATATATAAATTTGATGTGAAATTTTTATTCAAATTATTTATGATTGGACTAAATAAGTGGGATATATAAATTAAGTTAAATATTAATATGGGTAATCGGGTCGGGTATGGGTCGGATATATGTCATCAAATTTACATTGCATGAAAATGGATCAAAACGGGTTAAATGGGTCGATGTGGATCGGACCATTTTCGACCCAACCCAACCCAACCATTTGACACCCCTACTTACAAGAGATCTAGCACTAGATGGGACTTCCATTCTCAAGTTCTTTCCCTTTGGCTGCCTTACTTGCTTACCTGGGAATTATTTCATTTATTGATGGATTTTTCAGGATTTATCTCAAACGTCTACTCAAAGAAGTCCATGCTACTATGCTCCATAAGGAGCTTCCCTGGCTTTGGAAAACTAATGGACAACATTCTCCTTACCACAAGAAAGCACTCGATTGAGTCCTGAGAGACAGAAAGATTGACTAGATAGAATGGCCAATGACATAAACAAATACATTGAAAGAAGGAGTCACTGAGGAGCTAATCCAAAATCACCTACTTGATTGACAGGCATAGCTTTTGTAGCCGAGCAGTAGAGAGAGCATAGGCTCAGTAGGCATAGGCATCATAGACAGGGGCAAGAGAATAAGCATAGGTAGGAACTACCCATAGTGAAGAAGAAGTTAGAAAGCCATTGCCCGTTTCAACTTTCCTTTGTCCGCTTACATATCCTATAGTTGCAGGCCTCTTTGTAGAGTGTGAAAGTCAAAACTCACACTTGAAATTAAACGTCCCTAACTCAATCATCCTAAGAAGGTGGGGAATTAAACTTCCCATGTGGTAAGTCTCCTTTTTATTTGTACTATATTTGATGATATTCTTTGTTATGTTGCAAATGATTATTATTAGAGTTCCTAAAATATGTCTTGATTTCGTAATTTACCTCTTCAATCTTAAATTTTTTGTAGTAATATTCCTTATTGTATCATAAATGATCAATAAACTTTGTAAATTACCCTTTGAATTTGTATGTTATGGTCTCATTTCGTAAACTCAGTTTTCATTTTTTCAGCGCTATTCCTCATTCAATAAAGTTTGTAAATTAGTTTTGGGAGAGTAAATACCTTCTTTTTGCATTTCTCATGTGTAGTTAGAGGTAAGCATGATCTCTGGTGGACGGTTCCCATCCTAAAATTGGAAACCGCCCAACAAGGATTGGTTTCGAAAAATTGAAATTGGAAACCGCCTATTAATTCCATAGGTCACCTGAGAATCAAACCTCTAGTTCGGTTCAATTTCCAAGTGGGTCCATGGAAACAATCCCACAAGCTTCACCACTTAGGGCAATGTTTTTCAGCAAGTCAAAGTAAAGCAAAAAAACAAAGAACTACCCTATTCTTAATTGCAAGATAAGTAAAAATAATCGGGCTCATATTGAAAGTTGATAGTTAGGGCTATGAATTGATAGGCGTTGAGCTAGAGAGTTGAGGCTGAGAGTGAGAGATAGAGAGACAACTTAAACAATGTGAGTGAGACAAGACGAGCACTGAGTCAATGGGCGTTGAGCTTCAAATAATGGATTTTAAATTTTTCTCAATTTTTTTGGTTGGAAAATTTTCTTAAAAATTAATTATATATTATAGGTCCAGTCCAGGCGGGCGGGTGGGCAGTTCCACACCAAGAACCCGGAACCAAACCGGTATCCACCGGTTCCCATAACTTGGAACTGAGAACCAGACTTGTCACGATGAGAACTGCCGATTCTGGTCTAGACTAGTCCAATTTCAGGCAGTCTGAGTAGCTCTTGATTCCTTTGCACACCCCTACGTGTATTAGATTATTTTTATTCGGATTGTAGCCTTAAACTATCGTAAATTATGGCAACCTGCAAATAATAATTTCCACACGAGATGTGGTCTCCTCTTTTTTACTTCTTTTCTTAAAGAGGAAGTATGGAAGGACCCCGACAAAATGACACTTTTTTAAGTAAGACTACCCTCACTTGTGGCTGGCTCCATTAAAGTACCCAACATTATCTATCCACAGGTTTTGAATGAATCTGCTTGACTGACTTTTATTTTTTGCTTTTTACTCAATCAAAATCTTGCGACTCACTCTCTTTGACTTTTCTTTTTTTAAATAAGAAATTCTTGAAATTTTCACAATAATTTTTTCATAAATTATTTGGGATTATTATAAAAATTTTAAAACTTTGGCAGCTCATTAATCACAAACAAATCTGCTTTTATGTTTTCGTTAGACTTTCCCCAGGATCTGTCTTTCTAGCCCTCAGCACGATTGTATGCTTCCTCATTCATTTATTCCACATTCATTTTACTTATGAAAGAAAATTGTTCAAAAAGTTTTGAATTTAATGCACTTTTATCAATTTGCCAATTTAATTTTAAACTTTTCAATTTTGTCAATTGAATCTTAAACTTTTTAACAATTTGCCAATTAATTCCATTCAACTAATTTTAGCTAGAAATCAATGATGTGGACATCGACCATCCTATATGACACAATTAATGCTAACGACACGAACGTTGATCATTTTTATAAAATTTTAAAAATTTTCTATATACATTTTTTTATCTTTTTGATTTCTTTCTTTTCATTCTTTTTCTTCCAAGCCTAACAAGGGTCGCTAGCCAACCCTCACCAGTTACAAGCGAGGGCCGGCCTACTTTCACTGACCACAGGCAAGGATGCGACCCTTACTTGCGACCAGCAAGGACCTCAATAGCCGACAAGGATTGGCCAACAACCCTCCCCGAACTTGGTAGGAAAAAAAATAAAAGAAAGAAAAAAACATTACAAAATTACAAAAAATAGTCCGCATCACCAGCTGTCCTACGTGGCATTATCGACGTGTACATTAGCGATTTCTAATTAAAATTATACATAGACTCAATTGGCAAAGTATTGAAAAATTTATGATTCAATCGGCAAAATTAAACAATTTAAAACTGAATTGACAATAATGTAATTGATTTAAGACTTTTTGAACAATTTTTCCCATACTTAGTTATGTTTAACAAGGAGTATTGTGACACTTGTCCACAAGATCTTAATTAAGCCTTATACAATATTACTTTCCTTCTATCAAATAATTTAAAATTTTTGGTTGAATTTTTAATGTGACCGAATGTATAATCCCACACGTCATGAATCTTCTATCGGTCCGTCTGACCATGATAATTGGCTACTTCCTCCATTTTCAATTCCATGATAATTCGAGATGTTGAGTTCAATCAAAAAAATTCCTTTTATAATGAGATATACTTGAGATTCAATGTACAATTGACCTAAGTAGAAAAGCAACTTAGGTTAATTGCGTCGAAATTCATTCTATACATCAACTCAATGCAATTTGCCTCCATTTCGTTAACCTCATTTCACTGTATTGAAATTCACATCGTATCCTGAGAACACCACAAATGTTGACTCAAACTTGCAACATTGTTTCGCAAATCCGTCCAATTCTGTCAATGATCTCGCTGATAGCTGTAGATTAGACAAAGAAAAGCCAGTGGCATATACGCATCCCTCATATTTACATCTTTAAGTAATGAAAAAAGAAAACAAAAAAGGGTTTTTGATTCACTTAAGGAATATACACATTAGTCAAAATTCATTTCAATTATCGAGGTGTGACGGTCGGTACAACTCCGCTTATCAGATCGCTTCCCAAGACACTTGATGATATATACGGGTCGAGGCTCACATGAGATGAAGATGACGGAAGTGACTTGCCTGAATAAATGGAAGCCGTCTCAGAAAGTATGGCATCGGCATCAGGCATCATTTTGAGTATGTTCTCAAGCTCCCTCACCACGTCCAACATCGATGGCCGCTTCTCCAGGTTGTCGTAGCAACACGTGAGGGCCAGAGCAACAAACCTCTCGACACATTCTGAAGGGTAAGAGCCCATTCCGCTGTCTATAATAGAGAACATCATGCCCGCCTGGTGCGCCATGTTCACCTGCCATTGATTGCACTTCAAATGTTCAGCCCTGAAAAAGAAATGATCTCTAGATTCTCCTTCAGTGCATCTGATAGTTGAACCTATCACTAAGTTCTACAGGTATTTCACAATGCGGACATTTCAGATCCATGACCTGTTAATCCTTGTTGCTGCATTTAATTGTTGCTGCCCACTAAAATTACAATCTACCACAAATTCACTATATTTGGATACAATACTATGGAGATATTGAAACCACCCAACACCTGCATATGGATTTGTCTTTCTTGCAAGATTGTCTTAGCATGTAAGTTTCCGTCGGCCTTCAGTGCATAGGTGATTGGAACTAAACACGCTTTCACCAGTTTCTAAAAGCAGAAATCATCACTAATTTACTACTAAAGGTCTCAAGCGAGAACAGATCATATGGCTAACTTACTATTAAAGTAAGCCCGAATTCTGAAGACATTATTAGGTGAGAAGTGATCAGACAATGATAATGACTTAACAGAACCACGAAAGCCTATCATATCAGGAAAGTACCTCTCTGACAATATTCTTTCCATGCGATATTGGCTGCATTCCAGTCAATAACTCCAGAAATACAACTCCAAGACTATAGACATCACTTTTATCAGTCAACTTGTGCGTCAGGAAATATTCTGGGTCGAGGTATCCCTGAAAAGAAAAACCATAGTGAAAAGGGGAGGTTGAGGGAAAAGAAAATGTACATAGTTGTAGGTACTTAAAGTTTCTAATAGACCACTTACTGGTGTCCCTTTAACAATTGTAGACACATGATGAGGCACAGTCCCTTCATCATCCAGGACAGGGGCGAGCCGTGATAGCCCAAAGTCAGCAACTTTGGCAGTAAGCTTGGAGTCCAAAAGAATGTTACTGGCCTTAATGTCTCGGTGGAATACCGGAGGGTGTGCTTCTGTATGGAGGTAAAGAATGCCCTTAGCAGACCCCAACGCAATACGCAGCCTCATACTGAAGTTAAGGCACTCCTTAGTTTTACCTGCGTGTGAGTAAGATGAATTTCTGTGAAGCAAGAAAAGTTTTAAGTACATAAAGCATCGTATAGCATTGATGCATTAGAGTGTATTTGAAAAGCTCATATAAGAACTTTCCTGATGGTTCTGTGAAGATAAATTTGTCATGGGACCACACTCCAAATAAATGCTTCTGAGTACTAGAAAAATTATATTAGTGGAAATTCCTGAAACAACACTTGGATATGGCAATCCAATCCCCAACTTCAGACAAAGTAGTCACCCGAGATTACTCCTGAAGCTGAGAATAGTAGTTTGAAGGAGAAAACAGAACATGATTCTCTTAAGAAGAAGAATTAACTGATGCAAATCCAATTCCTTCAATATGCATGTCTCCTATTCTTGTGGTAGCCTATTTTACTAGTCAAAAGTTTGGAGAACCGATATGTAGTTAAAGTATTGAGAATATAAAGTACGTACCAGAAAGCCAATCCCGCAAGGTACCGTTGGGCATAAACTCATATACTAACATCTGTAAATACACCAACAGCATATTATAAGTTCTGTTTAAATCATGACAGCCATGCACACAGTAATTTTGCTCGGAGGAAGACGACCATTGATTGTAGGATTGATGGTGAAAGAAGTGCTCTGCCATTACGCACACGAGAACAATGTACAAACACTACTCTCCAGCAACTGTGAAGCACTTTCCACTTTCCAAACATAATCAGTATGAACAAAAGAGAACTGAAATTTGTTCCTTCAACAACTTTTTAGCTGCAAGAACCCATATATCAGCAGATAGATTGAGTACTAAATTAGAATCACAAGTTATTTAGCAATTCTTCTTTTGCATGCATTAAAGAATTCCATTGCTACTGCTACTCATGATGAAGCATACATCTAGACATGTGAACATATAGTTATGCAAGTATAAATTAGAAAAACATAGAATATCAGTTACCACATTATTTTATCATTCATTGCAGATGTAGGCACGACCGATAGCAAACAAGTAGGATCCAACAACCACACAAAGCCGAACTCCAGTAGTTTACCTGTTCCCCTTCTTCATCACAATATCCTACCAACGACACTAGGTTCCGATGATGTAACCTTGACAACATTTTTATCTCCGTCAAAAATTCCTTTTGTCCCTGTAATGATCCTTCTTCTGCACGTTTTATGGCTACGACTGTGTTGTCATATAAATTTCCTTTATAAACTTTCCCATAACCTCCTTGCCCAACTTTTGCCAATTCATTGAAGTTGTCAGTTGCAACTGCCATTTCTCTAAATGTGAAGGATTTCACGCCTTCAAGCTTCATAGATACCTTTGAGGCTATGAGGAGCAATACAAAATCAGATCACAGGCAAGTTTCATTCATATTAGCTAAGAAAAATCTCAAAGAACTTACATAGATTATTCCTTGACAGCGAAGGGTGATATCTGGTTTTCCTTCTTGCAATGAGAAGAGTAATCACAGCAGAGATTGCAACGACACAGGCAACAGATGATATTACTATGGCCACCAATATCCCTTTACTTATATTCACCTTCTGATTTGGAAAAATCACTGTTGAATTATGAAACCATGTAAGTCAAATACTGGAGAATAGATCAAATTTGATTATTGCTTCATTCTTGATAAAATCAAATTAAACTAATGATAATACATTTTGACACATCAGCTTGTATTAACATCCTTGAAAAGAGAAATAAAGCATCTTTCTCAATTATCTAACTAAATTTACATTGCTGAGGTATACTTCTCAACCAGGGTAAATTTATAATGACGTTCATGGTTTGTTTCACATGTTCAACTTTATAAAGTTTTCTATAGTGGAAGTGCCAGAGAAAAGAGGAAAATGTACATGAGAGATGCCTAATTAAAATCTTCAAAGAAGATGTACAGGTCATTATCTACATATGGAAGACAACAATAATCAAGAAGGAAAAATCAAGCAATGACTATGTTTCTATTTGTTTGCAAAGTGATACGAAGTGACACTTTAGAGAGCCAACTGTATTTTCAACCTGGAGTATCAGTTCTCTCAACAAATTGCTGAATTTCATATCAACTCTGCAGATAAATGCCCAATACACGCACTCACTAAGAAGCAATAAAATTGCAGAACAAATTGCTTTGAGGCAACTCTACTTACTTGAAATAAGCAAAATAAGGTAGTATTATGTAATACCTTTCCTGATTACCCATATCAAGTGATGGCATATGTCAAAGGGCTATTTTGCAGCATTAGAAACCATCACCACAGGTGACATTTTTTAAGACAAATGTTGTGTGGAGTTAAGTACTTACTAGTTGAATAAGGTCCCAGAAGAGTAAAATTGAGAAGTTCATATGGTCCATATAAGTCATTTCCAGGAAATTGCCACGACGTGAAGATGCCTCTTATTCGCTGAACCTCACTTGCATTAAATGTATGTGAACCATTAACTACTGGGAAAAGCTTCAAATACATCCTCATCCGTGGTCCTTCTTCCCAGGCATACGAATCAATATGCAATTGATATAGTTCCATGTTAAGAGATCCAGTTAAGTACACTTCAAATGGAAGTTCATAAGGAGGGAAATAAGAGAAGCTGGGACTCTTCAGTCGGTATCCAATTCTCAGGGGTGATGCGCAGAAGCATTGCACAGGCGATGATGGAACATATTCGAAAAAATTATCTGTAGGGCATGCTTCAGTAAGACAACTTGTGGAATTAGCTGAGTTGCCAGGTGTCCCATTGTCTCCACCCTCATTCCCACAAAATCGGCTAATATTTGTCATACTCCCTTTACTGCAGACAGGATTGCCTCCAAGCCTAAAGAAAAACTCCTTCATTACATTTTAGACAGGAGGACTTTACCAAAGGCAAATAATCCTCTAAAGCACACTCCCTTTATAAGAAAGGGATAAGTGCATTAGAAATCCTAAAACTCATCAACAAAGTGCAATTTAGTCCTAAAACTTTCAAAAAGTGCAATTAAGTGAAGTATAATCGAGTTCTAAAATTTTCAAAAGTGCAATCAAGTCCTAAAACTTGTCAAATTGGTCAAATCAAGTCCTTTCATTGATAGCACTTTTTGAGAATTTTAGGACTCAATTGCACTTTCATGACAAGTTTTAGGACTTGGTTGCACTTTTTGAAAGTTTTAGAACTCGATTGCACATTCGTGACAAGTTTTAGGATTTAATTACACTTTTTAAAAGTTTTAGGACTCAATTGCACTTTCATGACAAGTTTAGGACTTCTAATGCACTTATCCCTGAAAAACATGAAAATGTTTGACATTTTCCAACTTTTTTTGCACAGCAAAGCTAAATGAATGTGCCAAGAGCTCAAAAAGAGTTTCTTTCTTTTGGCTTTTCACTGCAAGGTTGTAAACACATTTGATGCTTATAAATTAGTTATTCAAAAGCCTCAATGTTTATTTTGGCCTTATGGGACAGCTTCAGAGGCACTGTGAAAAGCAACTGATGGTCCCAGATCAGGTGCAGGACCTCCAGGTACCATTTGCCAAGAGTTCCCCTACTTGAGAAAACCAACAGTAGGGACTTGAAGTGTAACCAAGATCTTAACAGGTCACTATAATAATTCAGGCAAACAGTTGAAGAATTAGCATATAAACAACATAATCTACACCTATATCGTTACTTAATGTGGGGCAGGAAGGAACAGGAAACGAACCTTAGAGTAACATTCTCTGGAGGATTAAGATCTCCTACCACATCTGAGAATGAATTGTCTTGAAGATCACTGTGATAAAAATAAAAAAAGAATAATAAACATCAACAATCTCAAAAAGAATAAAGTAGATGACAGGTGTGCATAATGTTTTGATAAGCTTGTTGATAACATTACAGTGCATTTCAGGAATAAGCATGCTGTGAGACACTGCTTTACCTCCAGATCAGACTATTATAAAGGAGGAAAACTGAGTGCTTACATTACAAGAATCTCGCTTGAAGTGAAGGTCATATTCTGCCAAATGTTCGCAGGGACAGAACCTGTCAAGCTGTTATTCTTCAGTGACCTGCATTATAATTAATGTCCAGATTCAGAATTATGAAAAACTTAATATTAGGAGAATGAGTATCATGTACTCTATCAAGATCAAGAATGAGAAAATAATTTCAGAAATGCTGCCATTTCTACACCTGCTAATAATAACATACAAAAACAAGAATTTATACAATCATGAAAGAAAAGATAAGAGTCTTACAGTCTTTGTAGAAAGGGAAGATCGGAAAAACTTGCTGGAATAGATCCATTAAGAAGGTTATTTGATAGATTGCTGCGATTAACAAAAATGTATCCCAAATATAGCAGTCACACTGATATCATTTTCATGGATAGAGAGGTTGAATCATAGAATTGATCGTGTACATACATGGTTGTTATGTCATCAGAGAGCTTGTTTGATGGTATAGGCCCAGTAAGCCGATTATGGCTGAGATCTCTGCAATATGGCAAAAGATTAAAAGTCAAAACAAGCTTTAGTATTTTCTAAAACCCACATGATGGAAACATATATGTCAGAATTGGCAGATTATAAGGAACTGAGAACAAACATTTGGAATATTCTCAAACTTACAGAAAGTGAAGATTTGGTATCTGGCTAAGATCAGGAATCAATCCTTCCAAACTGCTATTCCGAAGACTCCTGCCAGGCATGTTTGGAAATGCATTAGAAAACTTATGGAATATTTTGAGCAATATATGGTCCACAAATGCTTTTTGTTGTCTTTTCGATAAATCATAGATATTCCTTCTTAAAGAGGAAAGCTGTTCCCTGCCACAATTTCCCCATACATCTCAATTAGACCATTAGCTTCAGGAAGAAATTCCCCAAGTTTCACATTGTCCTACAGAAGTCATTCCTAATTTCGATCCATGAATTTGTCGCATTCAAGACTGTTTTTAATTATGAAAATAAGTGTCTGGTCCGCAACAAATTTCTTTCATTGAGGCACTGCAGAATCTATACTTCTTCACAGGTAATAACTGAATGTACAACAAGCCACCTTTACAAGATCTGAATTTTTATTTTTTTTCCTCTTGAGCAGTTATAGCCCAAGCAGCTTCATCATTCCAACTGCCAATTTTTCTGATAATGCAATTCTCCAGTAGTTTCAATCTTTCCACTGTAGTTAAAGAGCATTTTAGGATCATGTGATTCCATGCCTCAGCAGTGCATAATTTACTACTAAATGCAGTTAAAGACCAAATGTCAACTCACAATTTTGCTAATCTGGAGAAATTCCCATAAGAAGCTGGTATTTCAGTGCCCTTGAAGTTGTTATTGTCAAGCTGACTGCGAAATTAAGGAGAGTTTTTATGGAAAGATCAGATCAACATACTTCAACAGTGTAATATGCAGGCCTCTAATGCATGTCTCCAGCAGAAGCAGAGTACGTCATCAAATGCAAAAGAAGGGGCAATTTGAAAATATCAGATCTGCTATTCCTCATGCTACCTTTAGAATACCATTGACCTAGCATCCCAGGCACACCAAAATATAGCTACTACAGATTATGGAGCAGCTACATTGAGGAGAGAACTTCAATTGTGAAGAAGGCTATGAGAAGAGTAACAACAATCCAACATTAGATTCACAAACTTGCTACGAGTATGCATATCTCCTGTTTCAATGTTGCATGACAATTAAGTCTTCATGGACAAAACAACATCACCTGCTATTTATGGTTCAGTCTACCTACTCGATTACCGAGTTGACCTACCAATTGCTTATTATATCATATTGTTCTCGTCTTCAGATTGAGATGTTGCAGTGCCACACCTTGTTATTACAGAGTAGTTTGGTAATGAGTCCATTTGTTTCTGACCAAAAGTTTCTTTCAGCATAAGGACTTTACAAACTTCAGAAATAGAAAAAGAAGAGAAGAAAGCCAGGAAAAGGAGAGTAAGCAAATGACTGCAGACCTAGTAGAATTCAACTACAAGGGCCTTTATACAAATGGTGGCACTAGTGACCTAGATAGGCTAGCATAGTTCCATGTCTGATAAATGCATGTGTGTTCACTGGCCTTTGAGAGCCATATCCATATGCACCTTTAGAGTCAACTGATTTACTAAACAATGCGGGATGAGATCAGAACCACAATAGAAACAACTTAATCTAAAATACTATCTGGGATTACGTAAGATGTCATACAGTATGCGTAAGTTTGGCAAGAGTGAGAACTCTGGTGGAAGATATCCAGATAACTTGTTATTGTCCAAAAGCCTGCAAAATTAATTGTATTAAATCAAAAAAAGTTTTCTTCTCTCAGTCTTTTAACAGCAGTGTAACAGAAAGTTGAGAAAATCAGAAAATGGATGAGTTGTAAACTCACAAGTGAAGAAGTGTGGATATGTTGGAAAGCTCAGCAGGAATTGGACCACTTATTGTGTTATTATTCAAATGGCTGCATCATTTAATCTGTAAGCACATAATATGCAGAAAAAGGCTAGGCCACCAGCCAACACCAAGCAGCCAAAAAAAGGTTGAAAATCCACTTACAGGTGTTTCACACTACTCAAGCTTGCAAATGATTTTGGTATTGGACCTGATATTTGATTCTCATCCACTTGAAATCTATTCAAGTTCAAGAGAGAGCCAAGCTCATCAGGTAAAGATCCAGATAATTTGTTTCCATTCAAAAGCCTGCGCCAACAAAAATTATTCAAATCACTCTCAGAAAACCATAGCTGGTGGAGCGAACTACTCCCATGAAAATGAAATTTCCAATCATGAAAACAGAGAACCTTGGAAAGCTATTCTCTAACTTCTCTCCAGTTGCTACTTTTCAGGCATTCAGACAAACAAGCAATTTCGAACTATGAGATTTAGTTAAAACTAATAGTTTTCTTTTCAAAAAACCAGTAGTCTTCTTTTGGCAAGTTATTTCTCAAAATCAATCAATAAATGAAAATCAGCAACTTTTATAAGGATCTACAGTAAACCGTTTGGAGAACAATTGAAAATGAGCACCATCTGGTGAGACCTTTTGCAAGCCGCAAGGATGAATCAATTTCAGAAACATGAAAAAATTATATAGAAACTTACAGAGTAAGACACCACCCCATTTAGAAAAGCCATCAATTACATAGAGAAGAAATGTGTGCACATCGTATACATAAATAAAATACTTTAAACAACCCAATGGCATATTATCATCCATTTCATTAGTCAATGTCACTTCCTCGAGTGAGAGACCTGGTTAAGAAAGTACAGCTAACAGAACCTGATTCTTGCTCTGCATAGACAATTATTTGCGCATCAAGAGTTAAAACAGTGAATTGAAGAGCTAGCTGGAGGTTGCAAAATCAAACCACAAACTCAACTTACAAGAGTCTCAAGGACGCAATACTTCCTATCTCCTTTGGTATGCTGCCAGTTAACTCATTCCACATGAAGTCTCTTCCACCAAATAAAAGAAGAAGAAGAAAGAAAAAGAAAAAGGATCAGCATCAATACTTCTATCTTACTCGCTAGCTCAGCAAATATTTGCCCTATAACAGATGCTAAAGTTGGAAGATGACACAAGCACTAACTCACAAAATTTGAAGTTGAGACAACTGCCTGACAGCAGGAGCTATACTTCCAGAAAGATTCATATTCAGCAGCTGGCTGCATCCGGAAAGGAAATGTAAGAACACCCAGATACATTGTAAGTATATCTTAACAATAACTTGACTAAAAGCGGACTGAGAAGTTGATATTTTCAATACCAAGACTATAATAAATTGTGATTATTTAGGTTTCTACTTTAGAAATTCTAGAACTATTCATAGCAGTTAGAATAGACCGTACATCTCGCGCACATGCAAATAACCTTCAGTGCCAACTGTTTCAAAGCATAGAACTCCTGTCCAGTTAGATGTGCATGGATCCCCCTTCTCCCAATTCGCAAGGTGTTTCATAGGGTCAACCAGACTTCTCTTCATGGCAATTAATGCATCGACTGCAAATAGCACAAGCACTTATACATTTTACAGATGAAATTTCCAGAAATAATCATCCTTGAAATGATGCTGTAAAATCACACGTATCCTCAAATAGTAATAGCATTAGTTCCATTCTCCATGCGTCCCAAAAAAAATAAGAGTAAAGAAAGAAAGAGCCAAGCAATTCATGTCAACTACTACGTTTTTATTTTACTTTTTATGAATAATCCGGGGGCATGGGCATGGAGACTTGGCTACCTATACACCCATGAAAGTGTAAGCCCCATAAACTATTAAGTGCTAGCTGTAAGCCTGTGTGGGTGGCTTTGACTCAAAGTAGTCTGCATATAGTTAGTAGAATTTGAAAAGGTGACCTCCAATTCCTGAGCTGGAAATCCACTGACAGCCCATGTCAACTACCACTTTGCAATAGTAATATTCCCAATGTAACGATAACTTTCACCAAGGTACTGAAACAGAGTTCAAGAAGAACAAGGTTGGGAGACGGAGAAAAACTCCTGATCTTACAAATGAGCTTCAACCACATGTGAGGATTGGGAAACTAGACAATATGGTCTAACAATAAGAATGGAATGGCCGAGAATAATGCCAAAAATAAAAAATCAGCTCAGATCCTCATCTAGCAACCAAATAGACCAATATATTTGAAAGCTTACAATTTTACAACGTTCTACCAGAAAATATAAAAGATAAATATATACGCTGCTTCTCATGCACACATGGGCGATGCAACTAAAGTTAGAAAGATCACCTTCTGATGGAGCGGTGACCTGCGCTTCAACTATGTACACAAAGTAGCAACATGAAAGGACGAGAGCAGATATGGGAATTCTAAGCTTCAGCATCCTCTTTCCCTGAAACAACATTGCGCAATTTCTTCAAACTCTCAAAGCATTGGCAGTGCGTTATAAATTCGCATTTCTTCATGAGAAAATAAAACAGACATACGCATACACAAACCCTGTTCATCCCATTGCCGAAGAGGCTAATATGTTCTGACGAATCAAAAGAGAAGTCTAAGTTCCAAAAAAACTCGATTTGAGCAGAGAAAAACTGAAATCTTGAAATTAAACAGCACCAGATCAAGAAAAAACCTCTCCAAGCATCCAACGACAAATGAAACAGAGACCCATCAACGAATACCTGAATTCGACTCGACTCGAGCATCTTCTCACCTCAAGGCCCCCACAAATCTAAGCAAAGAGCTCGGAGAAACCCTTCAAGAGTCAGGGCCGGAAGTCAAACTACTCGAGCGGTGGATATACAGGAGTAAGAGTCAAAAAGAAAAAAGTCGAAAGCTTTGCGATGTGGGTACATCGCGATCGGCGTCAGTATCATGGAGGTGACAACGGGAGTGGTGGGATGGCGACTTTTCTCCGGTGTGAACACGAGGTGTGGCTGTGGGCACGAGATGGAATCCGCGTCGGGGTGGTTGCACCCACATCTTCGAGTCGGGCAAGCAAGGGACGAGATCTTGAAAGAGTGAGAAATCCGCAGCTCCTCTCCTTGACGTGCCTAGTCCGTTGCGGAGTCGTCATTTTCGTTCCCTGGAATTTTAAATTGATGGAGGTCGACGCTTTTGTCCGCGGTGACGGACGCGCGATAAACGGGAGACAGGACATCCCCCCCGCCATAGATGCTCGCTTTGCGCTTCTCAGACAGTGACAAAAGTACAGGAAAGATACTGAGGAAGTAAAATTCGTACGCCAAGCTGCTTGAATGGGTCAGAATAATTTTTTCCTTTTTGTAGTACTATTTTCCACTAGTTCTTTTCATTTATGTGTTACCATATTCTCTGTAAAAAAAATTTAAATTAATATTACGAAAAATTCTAAAATGATATAATTACAATAAATTTGTCTAAAACTATTTTTTTACCACAAGAACTCCAAATTTGTACTTTTATAACAAATTTATCTTAAATTATTTTTTTGATAAAAAAAAATAAAAATTAGTACATTAGTGACAAATTTACCCTTAGTTAGTTTCTATTAAATTATATTAATATCACAAAAAATCACAAACCGAAGTTAAATGTAAAACTTCAAATTAATACAATTATCAAGTGTCAAGTGTTATCCAACTCAGTGATTTGATAGTAAAATTTAACAGAAATTAATAAATAAATAAAAGTTATCACAAGTATATTAGATTGGGGTTTTTGGAGTTCAAAAAATTAATTTGGAATAAATTTTTCACATATGTATTAAGTTAGAGTTTTTCGTGATATTAATCTAGAAAATAACGACATAACGCATGTGATTGCAATATTTTGACAGCGGGGTTTTTATTATTTGGAGACCATGTACACAAGCTCCCTAAATTCAGATGGTGTATTTGTACAAATATCTCATTCGCTCGTGATTAAACACCAGAGAACTTATTTAACGAGGCATCGTTCTAATCAAATCACCATTAAGTATACTTAATGAGGAAATATCAGATATTTATTACACATGTCCCGACAAAGTCAGCACGCATTCACTTGTCTGAAAGTTTGTTTTTCACTAGAAATATAAGTACATACTATTGGAGATGAGATTGTGCTGCATCTTGTGGATGATAATCTGAAACTCTACTTCAAGTGCGTCATTCCATCACTGGTAGAATCGATCCGTGATGGGAAATGATCGTCCAATGTACAGATCGAAACTACCAATGATCTAAGTAGAAAGTGCTTCAGCACTTTCCTCCCGATTAATTGGACGTCATTCAGTTCAAGTAAAACATTGCCACTACGGGAAAGCGTTGGGAATAATATATTTAAAGGTGCTGAATTAATGATTAAAATTAATTTAGTATATCTCAAGATTAAATTAGCAGTTGGTCCAAGTATACTTCGATACCCTTACTAAAAGTTTCAACTCGAAAAATCATAAACCACACTCCAAATTTTCTTTTGATAACCCAATTAGTTGTTCAAGTAATAAAGGTAATGCGTTATAAAAAAATTCAGACCCAGGATATTGTGTTTTGATATCAAATGAAAAATGTGAAGAGAAGAGATAGTAACTTGATCGGGCTTCAGTATAACAACTTATGACCGATTTATAAAGCCTTAAACTAAATTGATGAATTGGAAATATAGTGTCACAATTCCAAACACAAACCTAAATAGTGATTAAGACTTGTGTAAATGATTTGCAAAATTATAAGTCCTTTGGATAAAACCTCTAAAATCACTTTAAATTATCATAAAATTGTTAGGGAAAATGCCACCAAAAACCCTTTGGAACAATTTTACTCTAAACTTTTTTTTGTACCATAAAAAACCCCAAACTATGCCCATTGGGACAATTTTACCCTAAACTTTTTTTTGTACCGCTAAACACCCCAAATTATGCCACTTGGGACAATTTTCTGCGAACTTTTTTCTTGTGCCACAAAAATCCTAAACTACGCCACTTGGGACACATTTACCTCAGACTTTTCAACTAAAGGGCATTTTCATCTTTTCTTTTTTCTTTAGTAGAGGGAAGAGGAAAAGAAGAAAAGGAAGAAAAGGAAAAGACGAAAATGCCCTTTAGTTAAAAAGTCTGGGGTAAATGTGTCCCAAGTGGCATAGTTCAGGATTTTTCGTGGCACAAGAAAAAGTTTAGGGTAAAATTGTCTCAAGTGGCATAATTTGGGGTTTTTTATAGCACAAAAAAAAAGTTCAGGGTAAAATTGTCCCAAGTGGCATAGTTTGGGGTTTTTTATGGCACAAAAAAAAATTCATGGTAAAATTGTTCCAAGGGGCATAGTTTGGGGTTTTTGGTGTCATTTTCCCAAATTGTTAACACAATGATTTGTTGACCGTCTTATGTGATACAATCAACATTGACATTCACGACTTTTGTAATTTTTTAAAAAAAATTTGAAATTTTTTCCTTTTCTTTTTTCTTTTTTTTTATTATTTTCCAATTTCCCTCTAATAATAGTTAGGTCACTAGTGATGACCGTGATGCCCTTGCTAGATTTGAGCTTCATCGACAAATTTGTTCAAAAAGTCTTAAATATATTGTACTTTTATCAATTTGATCTTAAACATTTTAATTGTGTTAATTAAGTCTTAAACATTTTTAAAATTTGTTAATCGAGTCCATTTGGCTAGTTTTAATTGAAAAATCCTAATGAAGATACATACCGTTTTATGTGGTATGATCGATACTGACATAAATAATTTTTTAATAATATTTTAATATTTTTCATTTTTTTTTCCTTTCTTCTATTTTCATTGTTCAGTGGAGGGGAATGCATTTTTTTTTTTTTTTTTTTTTTTTAACTTTTGTATAAGACTACTCATATGGTTATGAGCGGACATTGGAATCAGTCAAAATAAATATCTCCCTGGAAAATAGAAACCCCCAAATGGTTTCCTATTCAATTAATAGACTTTTCTTTAATTTTCTCCAATCCATTCCTCCAAGAGGGAGATTGTTTTATATCCTCCACGAGAACTTGACTATTCAGAGAAAGTAACTTCAATGATCTGGGACTGGCGTGACGTTACCCTTGATTGCTCAGACATAAAGAATTCCCAAGATGATTGCGAGAATTTTCAACTCTAAAAATTTCAACCTCTAAAAATTATAAACACAGCATGCAGATATGTAAATATAAATTCAATGGATAATGATGTGAGATATTATAACATCTTTATCCTCCCATTTTCAAATGAGTTTCACTTTCTAATGCCCTAATGAATTAAGGTAATATTTTCTTACAAGAAATAAAATTTCATTCAACTTAAAACCTTAATTCCCATATCATCTCACCCTAAACGCTTGACATTGCCCAACACATCTCCGCCACCGTCGAATAGTCCCATCTCTTCCTCACTTTGCAACAGACAAAGGCCGCAACCACCGCAGTAGTCAAAGCAACGTTAGATTTATAATCGCCTGAGGCCACGACTGTTGATTTGATGTCATAGCCTTAGAATGGCGATGGCATGAGGTTATGGCGGCCACGTCTAACATTGAATTTCAGCATAAATGATTTGTAGAATATAAGTCATTTGGGTAAAACCTCTAAAATCTCTTTAAATTACCATAAAATTGTTAACACAATGATTTGTCAACCGTCCTATATAACATAGTCGATACTGACATGCATGACTTTTGCAATTTAAAAAAAAAATTAATTTTTTTTCCTTTTCTTTTCTCTTTTTCTTTATTGTTTTCCAATTTCCCTCTTATAATAGTTAGGTCACTAGTAATGATCGTGACACCCTTGCTAGATCTGAGCTTCATCAACAAAATTATTCAAAAAGTCTTAAACATATTATACTTTTATCAATTTGATTTTAAACATTTTAATTGAGCTAATTAAGTCTTAAACTTTTTTAAAATTTGTTAATCGAGTCCATTTGATCAATTTTAATCGGAAATCACTAATGTAGATACTAGCTGTTTTAAATGCATGACTGATGCTAATGTGAATAATTTAATTTTTTTGAAATTTTAATTTTCTTCCTTTCTTCTCTTTTCATTGTTCAGCAAAGGGGAAAAGGGCAAAAGACAAAGGGAAAAGATAGAGAGGGGGGAAGAGAAAAAGTAAAGAAGGAAAAGAGAAGAAAAGGAAAAAATAAATAAAAATTCGAATAAAAATTAAAATATTATTAATATTGTCGACATCAACATTGGTCATATCACTTAGGAGGGTCATCCACGTTAGAGATTTCCAGCCAAATTTGGCAGAACATGAAAAGACTTGATTAGCACACTTAAAATGTTTTTAACTAAATTAACAAAAGTACAATAGGTTTAATGATCATTTTCCTTTTTATCCTTTTTTTTCTTTTTCATATTTCCCTATGCTAATCACCAGTGATGACTGTAGCACCCTTACTAGATCTAGGCTAAATGAGGGCAATCAGTGCAAATTAGACCTTTATGTCTATGATTTTCTACTAAAATTGGCTAGATGGAATAAATTGAAAAATCGTCATAAAGTTCCAAATTATATTGGTCAAATTTAAAAAATTTAAAACTAAATTGGTGGTCCACAATAAATTTAAGACTTTTGAGACGATTTTTTGGAGAATTCAATTTGTGTTGTGCGCTTAATGTGTGAATGCGTCTTTTTCTCTCTTTTTTAAACTTCCGTATAAGACTACTCATATGGTTATGAGCGGATATTGGAATCAGTCCAAATAAATATCTCCCTGGAAAATAGAAACTCCCAAATGGTTTCCTATTCAATTAATAGACCTTTCTTTAATTTTCTCCAACTCATTCCTCCAAGAGGGAGATTGTTTTTATATCCTCCACGAGAACTTGACTATTCAGAGAAAGTAACTTCAATGACGTTACCTCGATTGCTCAGACATAAAGACTTCCCAAGATGATTGGGAGAATTTTCGACTCTAAAAATTTCAACCTCTAAATATTATAAACACAGCATGTAGATAAGTAAATATAAATTCAATGGATAATGATGTGAGATATTATAACAACTTTATCCTCCCATTATCAAATGAGTTTCACTTTCTCCCATTATCAAATGAGTTTCACTTTCTAATGCCCAAACGAGTTAAGGTAATATCTTCTTACAAGAAATAAAATTTCATTCAACTTAAAACCTTAATTCCCATATCATCTTGCCTAAACACTTGACATTGCCCGACACCACTCCGCCACTGTCGAAGAGTCCCATCTCTTCCTCACTTTGCAACAGACAAAGGCCACAACCACCGCAGTAGTCAAAGCAACGTTAGATTTATAATCGCCTGAGGCCATGGCTGTTGATTTGATGTCATAGCCTTAGAATGGCGATGGCATGAGGTTATGGCAGCCACGTCTAACATTGAATTTCAGCATAAATGATTTGTAGAATATAAGTCCTTTGGCTAAAACCTCTAAAATCTCTTTAAATTACCATAAAATTGTTAACACAATGATTTGTCAACCGTCCTGTGTAGCATAGTCGATACTAACATACACGACTTTTGCAATTTTTAAAAAAAAAAATTATTTTTTTTCCTTTTCTTTTCTCTTTTTCTTTATTGTTTTCCAATTTCCCTCTGATAATAGTTAGGTCACTAGTAATGACCGTGACACCCTTGCTAGATCTGAGCTTCATCAACAAAATTGTTCAAAAAATCTTAAACATATTATACTTTTATCAATTTGATTTTAAACATTTTAATTGAGCTAATTAAGTCTTAAAGTTTTTTAAAATTTGTTAATCAAGTCCATTTGATTAATTTTAATCGGAAATCACTAATGTAGATACCAGTTATTTTAAGTGGCATGACTGATGCTAATGTGAATAATTTAATATTTTTTTGAAATTTTAATTTTCTTCCTTTCTTCTCCTTTCATTGTTCGGCAAAGGGGAAAAAGGGCAAAAGACAAAGGGAAAAGATAGAGAGGGGAGGGGGAAGAGAAAAAAGTAAAGAAGGAAAAGAGAAGAAAAGGAAAAAAAAATAAAAATTCGAATAAAAATTAAAATATCATTAATATTGTCGACATCAACATTGGTCATACCACTTAGGAGGGTCATCCACATTAGAGATTTCCAGCCAAATTTGGCAAAACATGAAAAGACTTAATCAGCACACTCAAAATGTTTTTGATTAAATTAACAAAAGTACAATAGGTTTAATGATCATTTTCCTTTTTTTCCTTTTTTTTTCTTTTTCATATTTTCCTTTGCTAATCACCAGTGATGACCGTAGCACCCTTACTAGATCTTGGCTAAATGAGGGCAGTCAGTGCAAATTAGACCTTTATGTCTATGATTTTCTACTAAAATGGCTAGATGGAATAAATTGGAAAATCGTTATAAAGTTCAAAATTATATTGGTCAAATTTAAAATTTTAAAATTAAATTGGTGGTCCACAATAAATTTAAGACTTTTGAGACGATTTTTTGGAGAATTCAATTTGTGTTGTGCGCTTAATGTGTGAATGCGTCTTTTTCTCTCTTTTTTAAACTTCCGTACAAGACTATTCATATGGTTATGAGCGGATATTGGAATCAGTCCAAATAAATATCTCCCTGGAAAATAGAAACTCCCAAATGGTTTCCTATTCAATTAATAGACCTTTCTTTAATTTTCTCCAACTCATTCCTCCAAGAGGGAGATTGTTTTATATCCTCCACGAGAACTTGACTATTCAGAGAAAGTAACTTCAATGACGTTACTTCGATTGCTCAGACAAAGACTTCCCAAGATGCTTGCGAGAATTTTCGACTCTAAAAATTTCAACCTCTAAATATTATAAACACAGCATGTAGATAAGTAAATATAAATTCAATGGATAATGATGTGAGATATTATAACAACTTTATCCTCCCATTATCAAATGAGTTTCACTTTCTAATGCCTAAACGAGTTAAGGTAATATATTCTTACAAGAAGCAAAATTCCATTCAACTTAAAACCTTAATTCCCATATCATCTCGCCCTAAAAGCTTGACATTGCCCAACACATCTCCGCCACCGTCGAATAGTCCCATCTCTTCCTCGCTTTGCAACAGACAGGCCGCGACCACCACACTAGTCAAGGCGATGTTAGATTTAAAATCGCCTAAAGCCGCGGCTATTGATTTGATGTCGTAACCTTAGAATGGTGATGGCCTAAGGTTGAGGCGGCCACGTCCAACATTGAATTTCAGCATAAATAAATAATTTGGGCTGTGATGACTTTTCAGTATCTTTAGAATAATCTAGGAAAGTCAAATCTATCATCGTGAAATTTTATTTTATGCACGCAATTGAGGCAGCTTGCGTGCATCTCTAAAAAAAAAGTGAATCGAGTCAAGCGGATGGCTGTATGATAACAAGAAAGTGACGGCTCTGTAATTGCAGAATATATCATCATAGTCTCTCTTCTTTTATAATTGAAATCTATGATTTGCTGATGGCGCCGGGAACGGCAAAATGCTTTAGATATTATTATGAAGTGCCTTGTCCGAATTGGCTTTCAAGCCAAAAGCTAAATTGCAAGGCTTGAATCATTCAATGACACATCTTTGGGATCAAGTAAGTCAAGCGGCCGACAGAAATGACTGCATCGACGGCTTCATGCGGTGTCCGCATGCCCAAGGAGGCATAATCAAATCATTAATATCTTTACAGTATAATCAAGTGAGGTCAAGGCTTCTAGATACATGTCGATGCTGAGGATCTGATGTTTGTCTGAATATTACCGCCTACTCCAATAACTTCATAATATTTATTTGTGGGAGCTCAAGTTACCAACTTTTGTTTAAGTTAATTACCAAATTTAATTTGATTGTCCTAAAAGGACAAACTGTTGCAGTGGTGTACTGATATTATTTTGTAACCTGACCATGTGAAAATCACATACTTTTATTTGAGTTTACTTATCAATTGTTTCGAAAGTACCGACCATTCGAATAATTTATCAACATTTATTGTGGAGCTTACTGAAGAGTTAAAATTACTAACACCGATATGAAATTACCAACAAATTTGAGAATTCTCACTATTTTAATAATTTACCGTTATTTATTATGGATTTTCTTTTTGGTTGGCGTGACATTTATTGCAGAGCTTAAGTCAACAACTATTATATAAAATTACCTATTAGTTACCAACGCTTAATTGATTATTTTGAATCAATTATTTCAATAATTTACCAACATTTAGTAGCACGACTTACTAACACGATGAAGCTACTAACTCTTATACAAATTTACAAATTCTAATTTGGTACATACAACACATTTGTAATTGACTCAAACAAATGTTGGTAAGTTACTAAAACAGTCGGCAATTTAAAAAAATAATCAGATAAAGTTGGTAAGTGACTCGAATTTTGGAAAATTATTGAAACAATTGCTAACTTCAAAAATCTAGATAAAGTTGGTAAGTCACTCTCCAATTAGAGATGGTATTTTTGTAAGAAAATAGTAACTTTAACACGGTAGCCTACACAAATGAAGTGTTTGCAAATTTTTTGAATAATTTCTAATTTGAAATAATCAAATATCACCAGTACTTTGTAAAAAGTGTTGGAAAGTTACTATCTTGTGATTGGCCAAGTAAATTGTCAATTTATCTTTTGTCAGTAATGTGTACTTGACTGTTGCCTTCGATTTCACGAATTTACAACTTGTACAACAATTCCCCATTTACATGCACGGGACAGCATAATCGTCCGAGATTTTCCTCTCGATAAAAAAAAAAAAAAAAATTCTCCTGCAGCATTCACAGGTTTTTCCATTTCCACAGATTGTCCCATTCAAACTTCAAAAATCACACGTTGATGGAAAAATTGACGTAACTCCTACGCCCTAGCTTTGGTTCTAGTCATGTAGGGGAAGATGAGTCTCTGCACAAATCTCCCCCACCGCTATAAAACAAGACATCCTCTGACCACGGCTATGTATTTACATGTCTCTGATTCTTAATTATCTTAGCTATGTCTTATGGAACGAACGAAATTAAACAAAGCCAAGGGAATATATATATCTAATCATGGGTTCCAAGTCACTCACAAGGTCACTTCTAGGGAAATTCATCGACACATATGGGCTCGTCCCCAGTGACATTCCCTAGTCCGGAAAAGTCCGATTCAGATGTGATCGCATCCGATTCAGGCAGCGAGAAAAACAGGTTCTCCAACTCTCTGACCACCTCCAACATTGTTGGCCGTGCCCTTGTCTAATGTTCACAACACTTGAGGGCCAATGCCATAAACCTTTGGACACACTCAGAAGGACATGAACCCATGCTCCTATCTGTGATGGAGAGCATTGATCCGGACGCACAAGCTTGTAGCACCTGTAGACAAGAGGAAGCAGCAATTCTAGGATTTTCTGTTTTGACCGGATAGCATCACAGTAGCAGTTGGTAAAAATAGTTCGTGTATGCGGAAGGGACTGCATCCCAAATAGATTACCGAACAAGAATTACGGCATCTCTAGCGACAGGTACAAACGAATTGAACTTAAGGCCCTTCTCCGTACTAATAAAAAGAGCCTTGTGGACTAGAGGAATGGCAACTTTCCCTGAATTACATTAATCAAAAGGAACGCATAGGATCCCCTAACATAGTCGAGAATATAAGTGTTGGAATTGACTTTGAAAAGAAAGCTTTAGTACCTCACTGACAATGTGTGCACCGCGACATATGGGCCACATTCCTGTCAGAAGTTCTAGAAATACAATCCTGATACTATAAACATCACTCTTTTCCGTCAGCTGGTGAGACATGAAATATATGGGATCAAGGTAGCCCTGCACGGAACATGGTAAAAGAGTAATCACAGTATTGCCTTGAGCTGGTGATATGAAACGAGGAAACACATCAATGGCAGGGGTGTTTCGTCATCAATATTACTAGCAGATTGACTTTAAAATATAAATGGGTGCATGTGGTTTTCATCTAGAGCAGTCAATAATTTACTGACAAAGAAATAAATGGTTGAGGTCCAAACAGTAAGAGCTTAAGTCCCTCAATTGTTTTACATAGTTTTCGCGAAAAATGACACCTTGGCCAGCAACTTCCACACTTGAATCACATAATACAGAGCTCCGCAGAAGCTTTGTAGTAACTCTTCTGTAAAGTTCGAGATAACTCAGAAGGAACCCCTGTTTGAGACTATCCACCGTGGCGAAGAGATAAATTCAATAGTAAAAAGAAGTAATTTAGTGGAGCAAACACATTTGACACAACACACTTCCACTTACAAGTAGTGGAATAGAGGCATCGAATCATGACAGGATAGAGTTACTCACAGGTGTTCCCTTCACAGTGGTCGACACATGAGCGGTTTCATACCCACTACCATCCAGAAGCGGTGCAAGTTTTGAGATTCCAAAATCGGAGACTTTTGCATTCAATTTGGAATCTAGTAATATGTTATTTGCTTTAATATCACGGTGTATTATAGGAGGGTCAGCTTCCGTATGAAGGTAAAGAATGCCCTTAGCTGGTCCCAAAGCGATGCGTAACCTCATGGCAAAACTAAAAGGACTTCTGCATCTAGCTGTGTCATCACAAGAAAAATCAGGTCAGAAAGTAATCATACAAATTTTATATTAATAACTACTCTCTGCATTAAGTTCTCCATAGTCATATATTAGTTAGCATGGCCAAGGGCCAAACATGAGTGCTAATTCATCCTCAGTTAATAAAATTATAGCAGGAAATAACTGTGCTTACATTTTTTCCAGCAACCGGATATTAGCCTTATTATTGGCGAACTGCAACAGATACTAATTGTGCACTGGCTTAGATGGTGTATAAAACTAGGACATGATGGCGCCTTCTTAGAAGGAAGGGTTTTTAATATGTGGGACAAGTTGATCAGAAAGCTAATTGACAAGAGAAAAGGGAAACTAAAAGCTGAAACAAATATAACTTCAGCTCTTGCAGATGGAAGAAAAGAAATTCCAGTGATGCTGAAAGTCAAAACGAGCCACTTCATTTCACAAAATGAAGCAAATCAAGCTGCATAGACATCACAGAGCATGGATAGCTAGATTATAAGTTCCCAAATTAAGATTATAATTTCCCAAATTAAGAATTACTTTACCAGATAAATTCCTTGGAGCCTAAGCATTCAAACATTGTAGTCACGTGTTAGTAAGATCTGCTAAATGCACATTTCACATTTATGAAGCAACACAGTTAGAGAAATTTTTAGGTCGAAGATAAATTTAGAAAAAGGTCAACAGAAAGAAAGGGAAAAAACTATCTGGAGTACGGGGAAGGTGAAATGTGTGATGCACCTTCAGAATACGATGTCTTGCTTGTTGACTGAATTCAACAATCTCATTTCATTGTAGAAATTGTCCTTCCTTGTTGTTAAAGTATATAAATGTCAAAACCACATCTTTCGTCTAATAGCTAGCTTTTAGAACATTTGATTTTGGTCCACAAAATTTCATGTAATATCAGACCAAGAAATCTTTAGTTCAAATTCTTCTAAACCTCTATTTACCTCCTCTATTAGAAATCGCAATGCTTTAGTCTTTGGCCGAAGTCCAACTTTTGCATGATGGGGAGTGTTAAGGTATTTAAATGTGAACCTTACATTTGTCTAATAGATTAAGTGTTTAGAATAGTTGGTCGTGTTTTCATAAAATTTCACACTTCTATTGAATTGAACCTAAGTTTCGCTCTTTTATTAAACACAACCTCTTTTTCTGTTTTTGGTTTGTCGCAATCGAATGGTATCCTAGAGCAGCTTTTGTTCAACAGATCACTCCTTGGTCAGGTCAAGGGCTGTACATGCTGGAATTGGGAGATCTGTCAGGGATTGCTTCCCTTAATTTGAAATAGAAATCTGGTAATGCTAAACGATATATGACATTTGTTTTTGACTTTCACCCAAATGCTTGAGCTTGCAAAGCTTTGCAATCCAGGGACTATGAGTGATTACTTGGGAATTTACTGAAGGACCTTATAAGTAGAGGGTATTATCCTGTTATAAACTTGAGGAAATATATGAATCACTGATCAGAATAATAGCTTTGGGGTACTTACAACGTTCCAAACTAAGAACAATAGTCTCGTGAACAAATTAAGATGTGCGGACCTCAAGAGTGCCAAAACTTAGTACGGGAGGACATTTAAATGCCAAAATTTCGAAAATGTACATTTAAGTGCCAAAATCGGAGCAAAAAGGATTAGTTAAGTGCCAACGGCGAAAAAAATCCAACCAAACTACACACGTGTCATTTTCCGGCGATTTTATTCGTTGACAGAGCAATTTTTTTTAAAACAAAATCCATGTAGCAATTTTTTTTTAAAAAGAAATTGTCCTCGTGGCAAAAAAAAAGCCATACCAAAAAAATTCAAAAAAATCGATTTTATTAGGAAAAAAAAAGGAAGGGGAGAGTTTGGGCAAAGGCTGTGTAGCCCTCGGCGCCGCTGCCATGGCCACCCCACCATTGCCAAGAAGGGCCGGTGATGGTGGGGCAACGGCGAGGGCTGTACAACCCTCACCTAGACCTGTTAAATGGGTGGGTTGGGTTGCGTTTAGGTCGGGTCATAAATGGTCTGACCCAAATTGACCCATTAACCCGTTTATGACCCATTTAAGCATAGTGTAAAATTTTTGACACATATCCAACCCAACCCAACCCATACCCAACCCATACCCGACCCGACCCGACCCGACCCATATTGTTAAAACATTTATCTATCTAACTAAACTTAGGAAAATTTATTCTTATAATCTTTTTTAAATATTTTAAACTTATTCAAGTTCATTAACAACCCATGTATTTTAATATTTTTAATTTTTAAACCCATTATGGATACACCTATCAAAACGGGTGTATAACCCATTTATGACCCATTTAAATATTAAATGGGTCATAAATGGGTCAGGCTTTCTTTAAATGGATCATAAATGGGTTATCTACCAATTTTGACAGTGTACCCTCACCCGATCCTCCAACTTCCACTTTTTTTTAAAAAAAAATTAATCAATTTTATAATAATATATTTTTAAATTTTTTTAAAAAAATTAATTGATATATTTTTAAATGACACGTCAACACTAAAACGACATCATTTTGGCTAAGTTTTGGCTGACTCAGCTTTTGGCTAGCCACATAAGGGAGTTATATTATTAAAATAAACCATGTCAAATTTTCGGCAGCCTTTGCCGAAATTGTTGCCGAAAATTTGACACTTAAGTGATCCAATTTTCAAAAAAAGTGACACTTAAGTATACATTTTGTAACTTTTGACACATAGGCCTCATTTGGTTCAGCTTTCCCAAGGAGCAGCCCCAAAGCCCATTGGGAAAAATTTTAAGTGTTTGGTTCAACATTTGAGGCAAATGCTGGCATTTGAAATGCTGAAAGCTCAATGCTGGGCATTTCAAGAATGCAAGTCAACCTCCTTTGACTCTCTTTTTTTTAGAAACCATGAAGGTGGAACCGACCATCGATGATGGGTGCGACTATCGTCAGAGGTCGCGCGACCCCTGGCGATCGTCGCTCGAGGTCGCGTGACGCTTAGGTTCCTGCGACCCAAGCGTCGCAACCTTCGGTGGCAACACGCTTAGGTCGTGCAAACCCAGGCATCGGCGCCGGAGGTCGGAGGTCGCGGTGCGATACCTAGGTCGCGCGAACCCAGGCGTTGCGACCTCCGATGGTGACACGCCTGGGTTGTGCAAATCCAGGCATCGCCGCCGAAGGTCGAAGGTTGCAGCGCAACACCTGGGCTACACAAACCCAGGTGTTGCAACCTCCGGCGGAGACGCGCCTAGGTCGTATGAACCCATGGGTTGTGGTGACGCCTGGGTCATGCGAACCCAGGTGTAGCGACCTCCGGCGGTGTCGCAACCTCCGGCGGTGTTGCGACCTCCGGTTGCATGAACCCAGGCGTCGCCGCCGAAGGTCAGAGGTCGTGCCGCGATGTCACACCCCGACTCTCGAGCACGCGACAACCCCTTCTCTTGGTCGATAGAAAGCGACGTCCCAGGACTCGTCGACGACCATTCATTTTAATCTTTCGTTATGCACAAGCGGAAGGCGAATCATCCCCAGTCCAACAAACAAACAATCAATGAATCAGGGATAGAGGGATGAACAGCAAGAACAACCATCTCACTACTCATTTATACAAATTACTAGATTAACCAACGGAGGATCGTTTTCCAATTTACAAGCCCGACACAGGGGCCGATCCATCCTCTAAGCCAAACCAAAAAGGAACTAGGCTGGGCTAATCTAGCTGTACAAAATGAACCCTCGGGTTCAAGCACCGCGGTCACTCGGACCCATCAGACTCGACTCCGTCAAGTCGATCACTGGAGAAATGGGGGCAGGATTCTCCACTGTGGGTGCACCATTCTAAAGACCTGAAAAAGGTTAACCACGACGGGTTGAGATAAAATCTCAGCGAGTTCTTCTCCTAAGTCCCGGTTAGTACACCAACTCAACCCGGGGTATCTCTCCAGAACCACCCCTCACTCAACCCAACCACAAACAACCAGCAATCAGCAATCAAACTACAGACAAGGTCAACCAACAAACAAAAGTCGGTTCGAATGCAACCTTACCCGGTATGCCATACCCTGCACGTTAAACCTCATTCAATGCAAGCAATGCAACCAACAATTGAATAGTCGGTTCGCATGCAACCTTACCCGGTATGCCATACCCCGCACGTTATAAGTCAGCACAATACACGCAATGCACATGGCCGATAGATGATGCGGTTCATCAATCACATGCGAGTCGCGTCACAAGCGATCTCACCTGGCCATTGCCACACCCTGCACGTTATCAATTCATGCGTGCGTGCCATAAATGATGTGATCATCTCATGCATAATCGGAACCAATGATGTCATGTTTTCTCATGCACTCTCGCATCCACACGTGTTCCAATTATTACCGCCACTGGGGCTACAACCAAGGCGTAACGGCGCTACGGCGCCCCTCCTCCGCAGAGGCGCAACCGTGCCCTTCCATGCCCAAAAGACGTCAAGGGATACTCTCCCAAGACCGCATGCCCAACGAACATCAAGGGATACTCTCCCAAGACTGCATGCCCAATGAACATCAAGGGATACTTTCCCGAGACTGCATGCCCAATGAATGTCAAGGGATACTCTCCCGAGACCGCATGCCCATGAATGTCAAGGGATACTCTCCCGAGACCGCATGCCCACAGAACGTCAAGAGATACTCTCCCAAGACGGCATGCCCAAAGAACGTCAAGGGATACTCTCCCGAGACGGCGGTTTCAATTTAGTGATCACACAAGCAAACCATCACAACCCACTTATTATTTTTTTGAGCATTAGCCAATGCACACATGCTTGCATATGAAACCTCAAATCATTTCTCACAAAAGCGGTCCATTTCCAGTGTCCCTCGGACAAACCATTTTTCCCACATTTCTCATAAAAGCGGTCCATTTCCAGTGTCCCTCGGACAAATCACTTTCTTTCTCATAAATGCGGTCCATTTCCGGTGTCCCTCGGACAAACCATTTTTCCCACATTTCTCATAAAAGCGATCCATTTCCAGTGTCCCTCGAACAAATCACTTTCTTTCTCATAAATGCAGTCCCTTTCCGGTGTCCCTCGGACAAACCATTTTTCTTTCTTTTGTTAAAATCACACAATTCAAGCGGATGCTTATGCAATGCCACATTTAATTCACTTAATATGATCAATACACATGAAATTACACAATTTAATTTCCGGATGAACAGTAATTTCCGAATTTAATAATAAATAATCAAATTCAGAAATTATAAATAATTAAATAAATAAATTATAAATAATTAATTAAATAAATTCCGAAAATTAAATAATTATTTAATTATTTAATTAAATGCAGAAATTAATTTAATCAATAAATTAAACAATTAATCACATTAATCAAGCAATTAAGGAAAAACATGATTAATTAGCACCAAACACACAATTAAGCCTAATTAAGCACAATTAAGCATAAATAAGCAAGATTAAGCTAAGCTAATCTTAATCCACTATCTAACCACCTATCTTAGGGCTAATACACTTAATTAAACACATTAATCAGCCCTTAGCACTAATTAATCCAACCCTAAGCAAGTTTAGGCACTAAATAGGGATTAGGGGCTAAACTCACCCGTTAAGCGGGCCGGAGACGCGGACGTGGCGGCGGCGACGAACCCGACACCCGGGGACCTCCACCACAGCGATCCAAGGTGGTCCCGGGGCTGAAACCACAGCAACAGCCGCTGCCCAAACACAAAATTCCAGAAAACAGCACTGTAGTAGAAGGAAGCTGCTGGTCGGAGCAAAAAGAGGCTGGCCGGAGCTCCGGCGAGCTGGTGGCCGGTGACTGGAGACTCCAGGGGGTCGAGGGGGAGTTGTGGGTGGCTGGTGTGGGCAGTGGGTAGGCCAAAAATGGAGAGAAACGGAAGAAAAGCCGAAGCTGCACAGTGACGGACGGAGGACCGCCGACTTCAGGCGGCCGTACAGACCGGCCGGAGGCTTCGTTTGACGAACGACCGATGCCATCTGAACGTTTTTTCTGTTCTGAACAGATTGATAGGTGGCACGGCCCGAGATTCCACCGGGAAGGCCATGAACAACTCAATTTTCGGTGGAAGGTCAGAAACTGAAATTGCAGGAAAGCAAGGGAAGAAGGGGAAAGAGGGGCTGCGATTTTGGAGGGCTGAAGGAGGAGGAGAGAGAGTGCATTGAGGGCTGCTTCTAGGCCTCATCAATGCCATTAAAGGCTTGGCTCAAGTCCCCACAAAACATGACATCATCTTCTCTCTCTTCCTTTGACTTTTCTCCAAAATATCCAAGGGCATTTTAGTCATTTCCACCTTGCACATTTCCCAATCTGTCCTTTGGCTGAAAATGAAAGGCGGGCCTAGGAAACGGGCCGGAAAATGAATAGGAACAGGCTCGGGAATTTGTTGGGCTCAAATCGGCTCAGGTTTAGACAACGGGCTCGGGAGGGTTGACGATCGGTTTTGGCCCAACGGCTCACTCGTTGTCTCGGTCTTCCACGGTGGCCATCCCACCTTAGGCGTGAGACCCTCACTGTTCTTGCCCGGCCCACGTCCTCATAAGCTCGATTCCTCGGTCCGAAAATCCCTTTCCCAAAAACTCGGCTCAACCGACACTGTCGACTATCAAGGAAGCATCGTCCAAAAATCCGTCCCGAACGTTCCCGAAAATTCGAAGTCCAATCTTGGATTCTCATGCCTTGTCAATTTTGCCCAAATGTCATTTTGGTATAATTCAGACTGACAGGTGGCTTCGAAGATTCACGCGTAACCGACTCGTGCCAAACCACGTTCAAGACTTCTCGACACATGGACGTCCTTGACGACATGAAATTGCGAAGGATAGATTCTTATTTCAAAGTACACGATTATCAAGGATCGACATAGGGCCGTTCGTGGGTTCAATAACAGTAGACGGAATCACCCGCCGTCCCATTATTTCTGTCCGCGAATCGACTTCTATTCGTCCTTGAAATCGGCATGCATGACTACATGATCGTCCTTATGCAAGTCTCACGGTTGAGTCGTTTTCCAGGTCAAGTTCTTTAGTCGCACGAGTTCCGTCCTCGCAGCCTTTCCCTCAAGGTCAGTATCTCAGTAATGATTGGGTCCGAGCGGAATCAACCAACAATGCATTGGCGAAATTCACATTCACTCATCCCTAAAAGGGCTCGAATTTCAGGACGTCACACGCGACGCCTGGGTCGTGTGAACCCAAGCGTCGCAACCTCCAGTGGCGACGCGCCTGCGTTGCACGAACCCAGACATCGTCGACGGAGGTCGCGACCTTAGGCGCGATGCCTAGGTTTGCGCGACCCAAGCGTCGTCGCCAGACAGCAACACCAAGTGGCCAAATCTAGTCGGCCACCCTTATTTCAAAAAAAAATTTAAAAAAAAAAAAAGGAAAGCTATTTGTAAATACAAGTTTACCAAACAGTATTTACACCAAAGACATTTCGGAAAACTCAATTTGCCAAACACTTTTGCTTTCACCAAATGCCCATTGAGCTAAAGATACTTGGGAAAATGCATGCATTCCCTAAAAGTTGAACCAAACAGGCCCATAAGTGTCCTTTCGTGCTAAGTTTTGACACTTGAGCTATTCTTTTCTCAACAAATTAATGACGAATTAAATTTAACTATACTCTTGATTTCAGTTGTAGCTGACTAGCATTAATGAGGATGAATAATCTACAAGAAAATGAGCAAAGAGCAACCCCAAAACTAGAATAAGAATAAGGTTATTCTTGGGCACCGGCACCCCTCCAACTCAAGTGTTTAGACTCTTTTAGACACAAATTACTTGGGAGAATTGCCAAAAAAGTTCTAAATCTATTGCAATTGTGACAATTCAGTCATAAACTTTTTTTTTACCGATTCAATCATAAACCTTTTGCGATTGTATCAATTTATTCCGTCCGGCCAAATTTGGCCGACTAGAGCTGACGTGGATGCCGACCGGTGCCGGCAACAATATTTTGATAATATTTTTATTATTTTTCGAATTTTTTTAATTTTTCTGTTTTTTTTCCTTTTCTTTTTTGTCTCTTCCTCCCTTGCCCCTCCCTCCTCGGCCAGCGGCAGTGGCCAGCCAACTCCGATAAGGCTTGCTGGCCACTACGCGAGAGTTGTGAAGCCCTCATCGGCGACCTCACCCAGGGGCCGCGATGTGGCGGCTTCGCCCAAATCTAGGCGAGGCTAGCCTCACCATGGCCTAACAGTGAGCAAAGGCGACCTCACCCGCGACTAGTGAGGCAATGGTGACCTTTGCCCAAGCTCACCATGGCCTCGCCAGTCACGGGCGAGGCCACCTTCGCCCGTGGCCAGGCCATGGCGAGGCTGGCCTTGCCCAAATCTCAACAAAGCCACCTTGTCGCAGCCCCTAGGCCTCCCCTAGGTCTGGGCGAGGCCGCCGGCGAGGGTCGTGGCCCTCGTTTGACTCCCCACCCTCGTCAAAGGCCTCTCCCAGACTTGGGCGAGGCCAGCCTCACCGCAGCCCTCATGCGGTGGCGGCGGCCTCGTCGAAGTTGACCGGCCACCGCTATCGGCGGGGGAGGGGCAAGGGAGGAAGAGACAAAAAATAAAAGTAAAAAAACAGAAAAATTTTAAAAATAATAAAATTCGAAAAATAATAAAAATATTATTAAAATATTGTTATCGGCACCGGCCGCCATCCACGTCAGCTCCGGTCGACCAAATTTGGCTAGATGGACTTAATTGGCACAATCACAAAAACGTTTAGGACTAAATCGTTAAAAAAAAAGATTTAGGATTTTTTTGGCAATTCTCCTCAAATTACTCCTAATATCACTATGCGAGCTCTATGCGCACATAGGGCATGTGTACTTGTAAAGGAAAGTGTTAAGATCTTCCCAAAACAATATGTTTTCCTCTTAGTTATGTCTTAGTATAGACAGGTCACTCTAGGTAACTCAGAGACCACCTGATGGCTAATATCATCCATGTCGCCAACCATCATCTCCAATAGCAACTTCTAATGTCCTCCGAGGGAAAGAGTTTCCTAGTTAGATTAGTTCGTATCACCTTAAGCACCCCATTGCTCTAGTATGTGCTATTCAAGTCGCTACCATAGAACATACTTCTTGTTTATGGCCGTTGAGGACCCACCCGTCCTCTCTTGAACTGGTAGCGGTGGGTAGACTCCACGAGGCGACAAGGGGGCCCCACCCCTTGCACTGGGTGAGTCTGAGCAGCTGAGCGTGGGGGAATTCAAATTCCGCACTGGTCCATGGAGTGAAGAGCCTCGGCCAGATACGCTGCTGCCCTTGGGGCGCCATAGAACAATATTGAGGGTGGCAATGATGCAAACAGCATTTGTGCTTTCAATGCAACTCAAGTTGAAGAAACTTATTGTATGGTCACCACTATGGCTTTTGGTCCCAATAGGTAGTTTTTTTCCAGAGATTTGAGTATATTTCATTATGTCGGCGCACCACTAGCCACCCTACTTTACGAACCCTACCGCTAGTAACCTAATTCTAGAAGTGAAGAAAAAGTAACAGGCAATAAAGAAATGGTGCATGTGTATGTCATGTACAACTATTAAGAAGCTTACTTTATGGTGACACTTTGAGGAGGATTCAGGGTGCCACCGATATCACTAAGTGCATTGTACTGGAAATCCCTGTGATGAATATGTTCAACACATAAAGTTAGGAATAAAAAATGATATCAGACAGAAGTTGACTCCAATTACAAATATAACGTAAACCTCCGTTCATTTATCCTTTCTCTCTTCCTGAAAATTTAAACACTTCATTCCATGGTTTCTCAGGCTGTCGATGATTTTAGGAGATTGGTTCAAGATTGGTAGGAGAGCTTTAGTGTTGAGGGTCACTTCATTTTGCGTTGGCCTCTAAGCAGAAGAAGTTGAAGACAGAATTGAAGAAGTGAAATCATCTGACTATGGGAAGGTGCAGCATCATAAAAGCTCTTTACTGGCTAATTTGTCTGAATGGGATAATGAAGAGACATTGAGAAGCCTTGATGAAGCTGAGAGGTTGAAAGTAGAGGTAACTGACTAATGAAGGTAATTAGATTTTCAAAGCAGATACCTTATAGAGATTAATAATAATAAACGTGGATCGTAATCTTATTGTGTAGACAATGTGCGTAGTTCTTGGCATTTGCAACATGCATACAGGAAAAATCATGGAGTCTAGTAGAAGAATAACTTACAACACAAGCAAAAGGAATGCAGGGGTATATTTCTACTTGGAGCTTACAGTTCAAGATTTGTAGATGCATCAAAGGTAACATTCAGCCAAATGTCAGTCGGCACATTACCGTCCAAAAAGTTGTTGCGAAGGGATCTGCACAGAAAAGGAAAGATTCTGTCATTCTTATAGTACTTTAGCTTAGCATCTAGTGATGGTGTCCATCTGCATAAGTTCAAATGCAGCGGTATCCATAAACTCACGGAAGACAGAATCTAAGATAGATAACTCTTAAACCATTGGTTAAAGCTTCGGCATTCATAGTATTAACTAATGGAAGACAACAAACAATGCATAAAAACCTAGGTACTCCTTACAATCTTTGAAGGTGGGGAAGACTTGAAAAATTGGAGGGAATACTACCATTAAGCTGGTTGTATGAGAGGTCACTGCATCATGTAAAATAGATGAGATTAGATGCAATGCAAAGTTGGAGATGTGCATTGGACTTGCTGTACATGAACGTCATATGCAAAGAACACTACGGGAAGTGGGTGTGCACGGGTGCTTTTCTCTTCTTCGGCAGGAGTGTTGAAATGAAAGGGAAACAACTTCCAATCTGGCAAATTTCTTACATTGTCGTGATCCCACTATTAAGCTTTCTTGTCGGTATGCTTCCAACGAGGTAATTTGAGCTTAGATCTCTGCCAATTGCACATCAAAAAGGGATCAGAAAAAGTCAACGGTGTCGAATTATGCTTATGATCTTCAAAACCTAATTTTCTTAAAATTGCTTCTACATGGAGTAGGGATAATAGTATAAATGGTCCATAAACTTTGGTTCAATATGCAATATTGTCCCTGAATTTTTAATTTATACAATGTAGTTTTGAACTTCAACCTAATAAACAATGTCTTCCTAGATTTTAAATTTGTTTAATGTGGTCCTCGAACTATTGGTATATGTCCAATGTAGTCCCTAAGACTATATGAAAATGACTTAAAAGTTTATGGACCACATTAAACATTCGTTACATTGAATAAATTAAAAGTTCAAACATGACATTACACATTGGACCAAAATTTAAGGTCATTTGTGTCATTTTCCCATGGAGTACTCTCAGCAATGCACCCTTACAGTGTGATATTAACAATTCAAAGACATGCCTGGACGCCGCTGAACAAGTATATTGCTTTTATGATATTTCAATGGCAAAGCACTTACACGTATAGAAGGCCGGGTACCCCGCTTAAGTCAGGAATAATACCACTCAAGTTGCAATTTCTGAGACTCCTGTTAAGTAGACATAAAGTAAAGCTCAGCGATGCAGAGTCAGAAACAATAAGTAAAATGAGAAGTACAACAAGAAATTACTGGTTTTTCAGGAAAAGAATGAAGAATCGGTGAAGTGAGAATCCTAAAAAACAAAAGCAAAGATCTTCAATATTCAGATCTAGAAAACATCAAATCCAAATTCATCTGGGAATTTGCATCTTTATCCCTTTTCAACAAAAGTTATAAGTGATTCTTAATTTTATAGGTTATCTTTGTCAGGATTCTCAAGAAAAATAAATTAGGAACTAAGAAACATATCCGGGTGCTTGTGTATGTGTGTGCTTAGCCTACGAGTATGTGAGCATGTGTGCTCACATGTGAAAGAGGAAGAGAAAGAGAAAGAGAGATTACAATTTCAAGAGTTCGGATATATTGGCATATGAACTTGGAATCTCATTCCGTTCCAAATTGTTGTTGTCAAGTTGGCTGCAGTAAAGTCAGCGCCCGTAGTTAGCAGCATAAGGTAAGCTAAAATTTGTTTGATTTGATTGCCTGTATGAAACTACAGCAAAGTTGAAGAAGACAGGTGAATTCATGCAATCCATTGCCACCACCTAAAGCACATCATTTGATGTAAGGACTCAAATCACTATTAGGAAAGCCAGTACATCTTCGGATTCACCTTTTCCTCTCAAAAAGGCTTAACTCTACATGTACCGATACTACGCATATCAGCCATTGACCACAGATATTACTAAGAGAAAGTTTCATTTTACTGTACAAACGCGGAGGATGCGAACATGTCTTCGAATTGAAGTTTTTCAAACAGAAAATAGAATCCCATGCAAAATTAAATGTTGCGTAAAGGACAAAGAAATATACAGGATCTTCATATTTGGCATCATTGAGAACTCTGGAGGTAGATACCCTGATAAATTGTTATTGTCCAATAGACTGCAAGAAATGCCTTTGAATGTTATTGAAGGAGATAAAGAGCAGAAGAACAACAATAATTTCCAAACCTACAGGTCTATAAGTTTTGGTAATTTATAAAGCTCAGGAGGAATCTGCCCGCTGATGGAGTTGTTATTCATATGACTGGAAAAAGAGGAGGCAGAGAAGCAAAATCCAGAAGTAATATGCCTGAATCCATCAAAGCAATTTAACGCAAAATGAAGAGTGGCAGGTGTATTTGCTTTTTGGAAAAGCTTACAAATATAGCACGTTTGACAAATTCGCAAATGACTTGGGCAGTGGTCCTGATATATAGTTTTGGTCCACCGCAAGTCGAGATAAACTGCCGAGATAACCAAGTTCATCTGGTAGAGATCCTGATATCTGGTTTCCACTCAACAGCCTGCAAAAAAGAGTGCTCTTTTTGGAATCTCATCATCAAATTTCATGTCTTTAATATTAGTATAGAATTCAATCAGGTCTCCGTCCAAAGTACCAGATCCAAATTTAGAACCAAGTTGACCATGAGAACACTCCAAATAAATAAAAATTTAATGCTATACTGTAACAGGCACTTACACAAGTAGTAAAAGACATATAATGGCAAAAATTAGCTTGCACTCTTTTAGAGAGTTCAAGGTTACTTGATGGGAAGGAATCGGTTATGGATCTGGCTAGCTTTAAATTTCTTTTTTCAGAATGTACATACACTAGAACAGAGATTTGAAGTAGCAAAGACAAGCATCTATGCTGATCTACCTGAGTACTTAGAGAAAACATGTAAGTGTCACCTTATTGGAGTTAAAACTGAAAATACCAAGGCAAACCTGCATCTAATATATCACTTTGGTTTCCCACTTCAATTTATTAGCCATACTTATATGATACCTAAGATGTCGTCCGAGATAAGAACAGCGGGAGTGCCAAAAGTTGGCACAGAGGGACACTTAAGTGCCAAAAGTTACAAAAAGTACACTTAAGTGCCATTTTTTTAAAAAAATGGATTACTTAAGTGCCAAGTCGCCGGAACCCTACCGGAAATCCTACGTGGCAATTTTTTATTAATTTCTCTTGCCTATGTGGCTTGCCGAAAACTGAATTGGCCAAAAATCAGCAAAAACGACGTCGTTTTGGCCGACGTGGATTTTAAAATTTATTAATTAAATAATATTAAATAATTAAATATATATATATCGATTTTTTTTTTTTATTTAAAAAAAAGGGGAGGAGGGGATCGGCGAGGGGCTGTGCAGCCCGCCGCCGCCGCCGCCGCCACCCCACCTCGCCGTGAAGGGCCGGCGAGGGCGGGCGAGGGTCGGTCGGGGTCGCCGGGCCCGGCCACTAGCCGGCGACCCCGGCCGACTGCGGCGAGGGTCGTCGGCCCTCGCCCGGCCAGCTAAGGGTCGTCGGGCGAGGGCGTGCGGGCCCTCGCCGCAGCCGGCCGGGGTCATCGGCCGAGTGGTTGGGGCCCGGCGACCCCGGCCGACCCTCGCCCGCCCTCACCCGCCCTCGCCCGCCCTCGCTAGCCCTTCCGGTGAGGTGGGGCAGCAACAGCGGTGGCAGCCCTCGTAAATCCCCTCCTCCCCCTTTTTTTTTAATAAAATTGATTTTAATTTTTTAAAAATCTGATGTGGACAATTTTTTAAAAAAATTGCCACGTGGATTTTTTGTTTTGAGAAAAATGCTTCGTCAGCAAATTAAGTCGCCGGAAAATGGACACATGGCAATTTGGCGGGAATTTTTCGCCGTTGGCACTTAACTGATCCATTTTGCTCCGATTTTGACACTTAAGTGTACATTTTGTAACTTTTGGCACTTAAGTGTCCCTATCTACCATTGATTTATCTACCATGATTTATTGTTTACTTCCAGATTTTAGGAATGAAATTTAGGTACTCTATTAGAAATAAACGAGCTACACTTTTTGAGGTTTGCTACATGCACTTCTGCTATTTGACAGCATCAGTATCAGTGCTTCATGGAAATACGAAATGAACAACCCTAAAACTGACCAAAATGCTATATAAAATTATACAAAAAGAGCAATTGAGGAAGGCAGAACCATCAATAGCAAGAGCAATCTTTGAAGCAGGGAAACATGGGCACGACTTTACTAGAAGAAGTGAAGCTTGAAATTAGCATTTCCCATTGTTATGCTTGTCTGGGACTAATCACATAAAAATGAGAGGGAGAGAGAGAGAGAGAGAGATTAATGCAAGCATAAAAATGTCCATAACAGACATAGAGTTCTCCAACATGGAGATTGCCATCACTGCTGTTTGCGTAGCAGATGACACCCGTCCAGTTTGATGTGCATGGATCGTTTTTCCTACAATTCCCAAGATAATTACTTGGATCACTGAGCATTGCGCGTATTGTGTACAGAGCTTGAACTGCAGCACATGGCATGGTGATTCATCTAGTTAAAGCTGGAATTGATGCCAGAAAAACACATCTTCACAACAAAGGACAAAACGGGTGAATAGGCCACGGATCTCAGTACCTTCGGTTCGTGGAGTGGACTGGCCCGGACCAAGTGAAGCGAAGCAACTCACTGATAAAGCAAAAACAGCTCCTAGCAAGCAAAGAAGCACCATCGCCATCTCTGAAGCACAAAACACGAAATTTCAGTTACTTCGAACGTCCTATCAAGCACAACTACCAATTGCTTCAAATATGAAAGCTTTCTCAATCTGGCATATATCTACTTGATTAATCCCTCAAAAAGTTGCTAGAAAATGCACAACAGACATCATCAACTCAAATAAAGCTATCCTCTCGCCCAGCTCCTTCCTAAATTGAAGTGCAACTGCAACTGCTTGGTGGAAATGAAACTGTGACAATACATGCTTACCCAGTCAAGTCCGAGTCCAAGTCTTCAGATTTGTCCGTTCTGGTAGGCGCCATTGACGTGATTATATCAGAAACTACCAAGAAATCCAAGAACATAAAAATATTCGTTAGTGGCACTGTAATCAGTTGAAGCTACTAATAAAATATGATTTCCATGGCAAGAAAAATGTTGTGCATTGTCACCTCTGGTGTTACGTACTTAGATCACAAAAAATTAATACACTTATGATAAATTTATCATAAATTAATTTTTTTATTACAAAAAATCTTAAACTGATACACCCATGACAAATTTATGTAAATCTAATTTTTTTACCACCAAAAACCCAAACTAATATACCTACGACAAATTTACCTTCCGTTCGTTTTAGATAAATTGAATTAATATCATGAAAAATCAAAAATTGATATACATGTGGTAAACCCAAACTGGTACACTTATCAATTGCTATGTATCATCCAACTCAGCAAATTAATGGTAAAATTTAACGAAAACTAATGAATGGTAAACTTGTTATAAGTGTACTAATTTAGAGTTTTTAGTTGTCAAAAACTTAATTTGAGGTCAATTTGTTACAAGTGGTGTTGATTTAGAATTTTTGTGATATTAACCTTTAAATAAATTACAATTGCTAGAAGCCCATTAAACATGAATTTCTGTTTTTTTCTACTTTAAATGTGAAAAATCGAATTTTGAAAAATGATTTCCTAATATTGATCATATTACTTATAAAACTTGATAGATGGAGAATACTTTTATCATTCGCAAATTTAATTAGACATGAACTATGATTAGTAATAAAAAAAAAGGAAAAATGCCACCAAAAACCCTAAACTATACCCATTAGGACAATTTTACCATAAACTTTTTTTTTGCACCATAAAAAACCCCAAACTATGCTACTTGGGACAATTTTACCCTAAACTTTTTTTGAGCCACCAAAAACCCTAAACTATACCACTTGGGACAATTTTACCCTGAACTTTTTCTTGTACCACGAAAAACCCTAAACTATGTCACTTGGGACACATTTACTCCAGACTTTTTAACTGAAGGGCATTTTCGTCTTTTCACTTTTTTTCTTTTTTTCTTTTTATTTTTTTTCTCTTCCTCTTCCATGGCTGGCAAAGGGGAAGAAAGGAAGAGAAAAAAGAAAAGAAAAAGAAAAAAAGTGAAAAGATGAAAATGCCCTTAGTTAAAAAGTCTGGGGTAAATGAGTCCTAAGTGACATAGTTTAGGGTTTTTCGTGGTACAAGAAAAAGTTCAGGGTAAAATTGTCCCAAGTAGCATAGTTTGGGGTTTTTTATGGTAAAACAAAAAGTTTAGGGTAAAATTGTCTCAAGAGGCATAGTTCAGGGTTTTTGGTAGTATTTTCCCTAAAAAAATTTCATTAACTAATTATATAATCAATACTCATGATCACTTTTTGGGGAAATATTGCCAAGTCATTGATTTTTTCATGAAGTAAGCGCACACAATTTATAATCTTTATCATGTTTAAGTTATCCACCATGGATCAAAAAGACGAAAAATAAGAAAAGAGTGAGACGATGAGTTTGGTTTATATAAAAATGAATAGGTGCGCTGACGTCATCAGAAAAAAATTATGAAATGCGAGTCAGTCTTAAATATTTTGATCTTAAGAATAGTCTTATCTCTTCCAGAATTATGCAAGTCTCAAAGGCATAGCTAGGGGGTAATGACAATAGCTACAATCCAACCCTAGAGACCACCAACTTTGTGGTCCAAATTAAATTGGCTGGACCCAAATGCTACAGATTAGAACCCAAGCAAGTTGGAGGATTTTTTTTACTCTCATATATAATAATGAAATGACATAAAAGATTGTATAATAAAAAATAAATAAATAAAAACTCATTGTCCAAAAATTTAAAAATAATGAGACTAGTTTTTTTTTTTTTTTTTTTTTTTTTTTTTGCTCGGATATGAGACTAGTTCGCTTTGGTCCTATACAGAGCATTTCAGTTTTTCAGTCGAATTTATCCTCAGACAACCCAAAATCAAAGCGCAGGCCACCAGCCAGAATGGAAATCTGATCGGAACGAAAGACAATCGGCCCCGGTTTTCCTTCCAATTTCGTGGTGATCTTTTTCCTTCGATTACGAGTATTTCCTAACACCTCCCTTGTATCTATCTACATGAGAGCATCGGTGGTTGAAGAGGGAATTCACGTTCATCAGGCCATGATGCACTCTCTTGAGGCAACAACTAACAAATGTTTCCTCACCAAAAGACTAAGCAGAGCAAGTATTTCAAGAACATAAGTGATCCAACAATGCTCCTGTCGTCAACAGCAGTTGCTTACGTTATATATATGCCCGAACCATCTTCTAGGTAATCTCAAAGCGTTCACGACAGAAAAGGATCTTGTAGAGAGAAGATCTAGCACTTGCACCGTCCATGAGTTGATAGAAACTTTGAGAAATGTCTAACGTGTTGAAGTTCTTTGATCCAACTCTGGGTCTAACCACGGAAACCAAAAAGGAAAGACATAACACAGTTCTCATACACCTCTCACCCAAATGCTGCACAAGCGCAACTCCCTGAGTTCACAGGCATGTCATCCTTCACATCTCAAAGGATTGCACAAGGTCGATTCGCTAAGTTCTTCATGCGTTGAAAGACACTCTTGGGGATGCCCAAAAAATATATTACATGATGTGACTGATCCTAGTTAAAGCGAAAGGAAAAGTTAATGGTGCATTAACGAGGCGTGATTGTGGGAATCACGCCACTCACAAGGTCACTTCCAACTAAATCGATGGACGTGTATGGACTTCTCCGGGGGTAAAGAGGCTGAGGGGCAGAATACTCGATTCCTGAACTGGAAGGTTCTGATTCTGTGGTGATAGTGTCGGTTCCCGGTAGCATGGAAGATATATTCTCCAATTCTCGTACCACCTCCAACATTGTTGGTCGCGCCTTGGTCTGATCTTCACAACACTTGAGGGCCAATGCCATGAACTTCTTGATACATTCAGAAGGATATGGGCCCATGCTTCGATCTATGATGGAGAATATCGATCCACATTGACAAGCTTGTAGCACCTGCCCATGCCACCAACGGTATAAAAAATCTCGTTAAGAAAGTACCAACAGTGGGATAACTTCATGATGCTAAAGCTACGCTTCGTCTAAAAATTCTGATACTATGACAAGAAATGCAATGAAATCGAATTTAAGGCCACTATATGAGTTATTGACAATAGATGATAGGATTCTATGATGTCTTGACATAGAATTTAGCACTTTGGTGAGTTGGGAAGATAATCATACCGACACTGCCCCCGATTGCAAAATACATAAGTCAGGAGAACACAATAAGCATTCTCCGGTCAATTTTATTTGACCATTATATTAGGATTTAAGGGAAAGCTGAAAGAACAAGTACCTCCCTGACAATGTTTCGACCATGAGATATGGGCGGCATCCCCGTCAACAGCTCCAAAAATACAATCCCGAGGCTGTAAACATCACTCTTTTCTGTTAACTTGTTTGTCAAGAAGTACTCTGGGTCTACGTAGCCCTGCAAAGGAAAACAGGATACTGAGAATTATTAAGGTCAACCCTCAAAATAGTGAAGCAGCACAAAGTACCGAAGAGATGACTTTAGAGCTGGATCTCCACTCATCTACTGTTCCACTAGTATATGAAACAATGTCAGATCCGAAAGCGGCGATAATGCCAATATTTTCTCCTGATAACATACTAATGCACTGGTGAAATAACAGGTAGCTCAAGCACAACTGGTTTGTCGTCCTCCAGTTTGTTTGAGACTATCCAATGATCATCAAATGAATGAGAAAACCAGCTCTTCATGTCTACAACTAAATGGGAAGGCTGGTCAGACAGGGAATAATCATCAAGATCTATGGCTGGTGGCAAATGGTCATTCTCCCACAGAAACGGTCCACAAAATTCTACTTTTGCTTTACATCAGTCAGGTACTCTTCATTCTTCATTTAGTATGATAAATTCTCCAACTATGACAAGCAGAGTTACTTACAGGTGTTCCCTTTACATTTGTGGATACGTGAGCAGTTACAAAACCATCGGTATTTGGTGATGGTGCAAGCCTCGAGATTCCAAAGTCTGCGACTTTTGCATTGAGTCTACTGTCTAATAATATATTATTGGCTTTGATATCCCGGTGTATGATGGGAGGGTCAGCTTCTGTATGAAGGTAGAGAATGCCCTTGGCTGAACCCAAGGCAATGCTCAATCTGAGTGCAAAACTCAACGGGCTTCTATATCGACCTGCCAATTAATAAATACCAAGATAGAGAAGCTATATTTAAGCTCAGAGCTATCAAAACAAGACCTCTTTTGTGGATATTTCTATATATTAAGGGAAATTTTGGCATTCGAAGCACGTCAAAGTAGCATTTTAAGATATTTGCCATGTTTCCTTTTATTTTTTTAGGTACAAAAAGGCCGGACTCTGCAACATGGGATTCAGAAATCCTGCTTTTCATATTGTCAGCATGAGAAAGTAAGCAATCAAAGATTGTGAGGAAATTTTAAGCCAAGTCAGCTGGGGACCAGCTTAGGAATGTTATAGATTTTGAATCATCCTGCCTTCTGCTGAGGGAAAGGAACAGATTATATGACATGCACACAACAGTTTGCCATCAAAAAGAAGGGGGAGAATGGAAAAAAATTGTTCCTATATAACCATATGAAAATTTATTTTACTCAATTATGAAATGAAAATGACAGGTGATGAATGTGGATAATCAAGAGACCAAACAGTTCTAAGAGATGAACAAATTAGATGGATGAGCTTTACAGAGCATGATGAACAATCACGGATACAGCTTATGAAACAGCATGATTTCTTACCTGACATGACACTGTGAAGGGAACCATTTGGCATGAACTCATATACCAACATCTGCAGGACAATTAAAAAAAATAGCATATTAAAGTTATCTAAAGTCATTGTCATTATTGAAATGCAGCGAACCAGTTTGATCCAGCTAAGAATGGTGAAACAGGAGTATTACCACAGCGGGACAATTATGAAAGAGTAGTATAGGCACAAGAACAACGAATAGTCACTTGTCATTGACAAAATTTTTACCTATGACCAAGAGTTTAGGACCTAATAATTTTCTGATTTGTTAGATTGACTTAGAAGGACTTCCATTGCCACATGAAATCTGTTCAATCAGGGTAGCGACTTAGATTCTGGATTACTAATAACTTCTTTAGAATATGAACAATTCAACTCTTGGAGACAAATTTTTCACCAAGTTTAAAAGTACCCAAGTCCATGTAAGACAGATTTCAAAAGATCACGACGGAAAGACTTAATCGAATGCAATAAATCCAACTGCTTGCACATTCTCAAATGGAAACATTAGTTGCAGAACTGACACCACACTTCTATCGTAGCATATGATAATAACCAGCAATGCTGATATAAGAAAGCATTTCTTTCCATATTCTAAACAAATGAAAACGTTTCTGCAATCTTCTGGGTGGTCAAACTCTTGGTAGTAGGTTATCCACCAGTCCATTGTGGTTCTCTGCGCTTAGTCGTCCAAACAATATTCACAACTCATAGTGGTAAAGATGGTAGAGGCCTTGCTGTACTAGATGATTTACTCAAATGTCCAAATCCTGGTTCTCACCATTCTAGAAGATGTGGTATGAATCATAAAAATGTTTAAGAGCATCTTAGTCATTTCATAGGTTCTACCTTAACAGGTTAGAAAATTGAGGACTTGTTATAGAGTTGATGTTCTTGCACTTGAGGTCAGATGATTACTAGATTTATCAGCATGCACTTCATCTTGGCTGCACTGTAAGTTTATAATGTATGAACATCACAGTTGAATCCTCAGAGGGGCACCTATTGATTACCTTATTTTTGTAACTCTTCCAGGATTTACTTCTAAAGTGGAATTCTACATATCATAATTCAAACTATAATATTTGACTTCGACTAATGAATGAAGTAGTGGCTATCTGCACACTTTTGGATACCACGTAGCTGGAGTTTAGCAGCACGCGCTTTGTACCCTTGTGATGTACTTTTTAAAGGGTTTTGTTATCTGAGAGAATATCTTTATAAGGAGCTTCACACAATTAACGAACAGGAAAGGCAACATGACACTTCTATAAAACATTGCTTCAATAAGCACATCAGGGCTGCCAGAATCAAGAAGATTCTACCTGCTCACTTTCTTCGTCGCAATACCCAACTAAGGCAACAAGGTTGCGATGGTGTAGCCGTGACAAGAATTCTATTTCAGTGAAGAACTCTTGTTGGCCCTGCAGCGATCTTTGCTCTGCACGTTTGATTGCCACCACTGTGCTATCTCCTAAGACACCTTTATAAACTTTTCCGTAGCCTCCTTGTCCTATCTGAGCAGTCATATCGAAGTTATTTGTTGCCTTCTCAAGATCAGCAAAGGAAAATGCTTTTATTCCTTCAACTTTCATGGGAAGTTTCGAAGCTACACGAGCAAAAAAAAAAATACATAAAAGAGTTCACTCTAGAGGATGGGGCTTTTCAAGTTGCAAATAATGTGGCAGAAATCACTCACCCGACTTTGTCCTTGAACCTCGATCCCGGTTCCGAGGGTGTCTTTGGTAGAACAGAAACGCAATGGCCAGGCATATGACACCCGCAGCTGAGATGGATCCAAGTACAATTGCAGCCAGAACACCCTTGCTCATGCCCGAGCTCGTTGGCAAACTAACTTCTGCACATGAGGAGATTACTGTTCTCTAAGCACCAGTTTAATTGTGAAAGACAGCTTTATCTGTTTAAGAAGAAGCCTTTGATTCAAAAAATTGCAGAGCCTCCCTTTCAAATGACCATTTGGAAGAGTTTTGAGAACAAGAGAAGAAATGATATTCCAATATAGATGGCTCGCTATTCTAGACATGCTCAAGATGCATTGCATGATATTAGGGAAGCTATCAACATCTATTAAATCTAACGATGGATTGGCTGGATACCCTTTAACGTTTAGTCAAATCCATACATGTACAAATAATCCAATTCATTTATGTAATCAATAATTTTTGACAAGGTAAAAAAAGATTATAGAAGGATATGCCATCAGTAGTAGGGAAGGAGGAGGAGTATATTTTATTACTAGAATGAGGTATGTGCGTTGCGTGGATCTATAAATGTCTTTTGGCCTTTCGAAAAATCAATTGGAATATTCATCTTTTAAAAATTCAATTAATCCATACAAATTCAAGATTTTAGGTAATGATAACTTATTCTAAATATATTTGCTTTCATCAATGGCAAACTGATGAGATTTATTTTCTATTAGCAAATTTACCTGCCATTATGTATACTTGTCACGTATATCAAACTTATGAATGAAATCTTATATATGATCTTTTGTTAAGTATCTATATTGCATTATTGATGCTATAAATGTGATAAATTTTCCTGATACTTTTAAAATTATACCCTCACGGAGTAATATATATATTTAGACTTATCAAGTCCACTACCAATTTAAAAATATATAGACTTTAACCCTTGGACAATCAATATATGGAACAACTTAGTTACAAGACCAAGGCCAAACACACATATCACTCATCCAATGGTGAAGTACTAATTATCTTTTTACAACGATAGTAGATCTAATAATTTTTATGTGAATTTACAACCGTAAATATGCAATTAGTTAATACAAATTTCTAAACCTTATTTTGAAGAACTTTTTGTGATGATTAGATATTCTCACTTAGATATTCTCACTTAGGAACTTATCATAGTCCTTGAATCAACAACTACAAAAAGAAATCTTTAAACTTATATTTCTGAAACATGTGCAATCAAATATTAATCTTTTCTTGTATAAGCTTTTTTAAAATTCAAGATTCTGACTTGAGAAATTTTCATATTTCCAAAGTGACCATGAAAATTGGAATGCTAGACAAAGACCGCAAGTGAGCGCGCCTCGTGGCGCGACCTCGCAAGATCTTGACCCACACTCGAAACTTACCGGATTGATAAAGCCCAAGAGTAAAATTTAGCAGATCATAGGGCCCGAATATGTCACTTGAGTTAATCGTAAATGTGGCGATATCGTTCACAAGCCGCTGGACCTCGCTCGCATTGAATTCACCATAATAATTGCCTACTGGAGGATAAAATTTTAGAAACATTTGCAGCCTTGGACCGTTCCGCCATATGAAGGAGTCAACCACGAGCTGATACGGTTCCAAGTCAAGATTGGAGGTGAAGTAAGATATGAACTCATCAGCATACGGGCGGAAATCAAATATACTAGGACTGCGTAAACGAACTCCAACACCAAGTGGTGCAGCACAGTAGCATGGAACTGGGGCATCAGGCACGTATTCGAAAGAGCCAGGGCAATGTTGATACGGGCAGCTGCTGCTGTTGGAGTATGTAAAACTAGCAGGAGCATCGTTGCCATTTCCAGGTGCGCAGTAGGTGACGATATTAAGTTCATTTTCTCTTCTGCAAACGGGATTGCCTTGAAGCCTATGCATAAGTAAAAATCAGTAAGTCGTCAAACTGCTCCCCATCATGAATACGTTGATACAAAGGGAGTGACAGGAACTATATATAACATGTCTACATCTTGAATAGTAGAAATCATACCAGATTGTAACATTTGGAGGAGGATTGAGACTGCCAACAACATTAGTAAGTGCATTGTTTTGGAACTCCCTGCAAGTGAAGATTCATATACAAGGGTTAGAGGACAAAGGAATCAGGTACCTAGGAAATTTCTTCAAACAAGTGGGAGGTAAACTTGTAAAGAGTTCGGGTAAGCCTACAGTTCCATTTTCTTTATGTTTTTTTCTCTAGTGCTCAATCTACAGTTTGATCTCTAACTTTTTATCTGGTTCAAATGAAAATGTCCGTAATTGGGCTTCTTCTTTTTTGAGGAAGGGGGGGTTGTGCGTGAGCACACGTTCGATATTTGACAGTTCATGTAAATATGAACCATGAAACATTCCTGGAAGGAGACATCACAATTTTAGGGCAGTTATACCATAAGTCATTGAACCACTCAACAAAATGCTCATAGTTTTATTAAGAAATGGCTAAGAATGAACCCATGATTTTATCTTTCAGCAGTTGGCTCACAATCTAAGTGTTGTCGTTGCATTAAAAGTGATATTCTGCCATATATTGGTCGGAACATCACCGGACAAGTAATTGTCGTGAAGAGATCTGCAAAAGACAAACAGAGTCATCATTCCTATGTACGCACATTATGTAACTACTACTTCTATCTGTAGAAAAATGATATAGCACCATCAACTGATGGAATTAAGCAAATAGCTGCTTAAAGTTTCAAACTAGGGTTTACTGAGTTTGACAGAAAACAAGAATATGTAATCAAAGCCAGATGATCCTTACAGTTTTTGAAGCTGGGCAAAACCAGAAAAATTTGAGGGAATAGTCCCATTGAGCTGATTATGGGAGAGATCACTGCACGATATGAAGCAATTCAATTGAATATGGACAAAGGGTTATCATTACCGACATACCTCTGACCAGAGTATTCAATTCCAGGTATCATTATATTTGCACTAAGTGCCTTTTCTTGCTTATTATTTCTTTGTAAGAGCGCGTGAATGTGAGATTGTGAGTGTGTTTGTTTATATGTGCATGCACGCGCACGTGTGAGTGTGTGCGTGTGTGTGAGAGAGAGAAGGAGAGAGGGAGGAAGAGAGAGAGCAACATAAATAATTTAAAATCTCATGGAGCACCTACATTGTAGTGATATTTGGAGAAAGCTTATTCGTGGGTATGCTTCCAGCAAGGTTATTTGAGCTAAGATCTCTGCATATTGAACAACAGTTTTGGTCAGACAGCATGCCCAGATTGTTTAAGTCTTTTTTTTTAACTTGACACTTCTCATATGTCTCCTAATCCCATCTACACATCTAAAGCCAAGAAACAGCGGACAAATGGTAACATAATTGATACTAACTGCCTAGCATCAATTAAAAAATTGAAGCTTGAAACTTACAAGTAAAGAAGACCTGGGATGGTACTGAAATCAGGAAGAACGCCTGTCAAATTGCAGTTTCTCAAACTCCTGTGAATATTAAAAGATTCAAGTTTAGAAAGTAGACAACTATCCTTTTTGTGAAAAGAAATGATGAAGAAATATGCAGCTTGTGGCTAGCCCTGGCAAAAGAGTCTAAGATCCATAATGATGAAAAGCAAAGATTGCAGTCTCCCTCCAACAGAGCAAAACTTTCAAATGCCAAAATACTGACTGAAATTAGCCTCCATGTGGCGCTAAGTTCCCTGGCAATCATTTTCATGTAAATGCAATATTGATAACAATAATTATAAGCAGTGCAACATCAATCAACACGCATGGTTGTCTGTTTTATCTTCGAACAAAAGAAACCAAAAAAGGTAGCCCAATGCTGGCTTTGGTTGCATGCTGTATGCATGCATGTGTGGCATACATGCATGCAGGTCAGAGAGAGATAGAGAGACCTTACAATTTCACAAGTTTAGGCATGTTTGAATAATTACTTGGGATACTATTCCCCTCAAAGTTGTTGTTGTCCAGTTGGCTGCAATGAAACAACATAGTTAAAATTGTAGCTAGTTTCTAGTAATAGGTGATCAAAATTTCAAACTTTAGTTGTCTGTATGAAACTTTGTAAACCAGGATTAGATGCAAGGAACAAGACAAAGCAACCTCAAGAAAACTGAGCTCCTGCTCAAATCTTAACTAGACATACCAACTTACAGTTCCCTTAAATAAGCCTATACATTTTAAGGTTACTCAATATATGAATTCCCTAAAGCTGTTTTACTTTTTTCAAGACCAAAGTGGTCATAATTGTTTATCATTTTTGCTTCTGCACTTATTCAACAAGTAATGCTGTCCGAGTCGTTTTAGTTATATGCAACCATGATTATGTGATAATTTCAGCCTAAAAAATCATCTGCATGGATTGCAAGGAGATAAAAGCCTGTGCATAAAAATAAGGCTTCATTAAAAAAAAAAAAACATACAGAATCGTCAGACTTGGCATCATATGGAGCTCTGGTGGGAGATAACCTGACAAGTTGTTGTTGTCCAAAAGGCTGCAAGCATGCCATTAGACTGTTAAAATAAAGAAAGAAATAGACTGAGATAATGTGAATAACATACTTACAAGTGTTTAAGCTTAGGTAGTTTAGAGAGCTCAGGAGGAATCTGGCCATTGATGGAATTGTTGTTCATGTGACTGCAAGACACAGCATCCGAGGACTAAAAGTAACTAATCTGGTTACCTTGCCACTAAGAACCAAATGTTGATCTTATTTTCTGTAAAGCTTACAAGTGCTGAATGTTTGGCAAATATGCAAATGATTTTGGCAGTGGTCCTGATATATGGTTTAGGTCCAGCTGAAATTTTGTTATATTGGGAAGGGATCCAAGCTCATCTGGTAGAGGACCTGATATATTGTTTCCACTTAGAAGCCTGCATTAAATATTGCATCCATAAGTTGCTTTTGCATATTATTATCAAGTTTCATCTGACACTGAAAGTATTTTCTAATTGCTAATTGCCCAAGAGAATATACTAATAGAGCTTCTATGAGCAAGTATCTCCAAGAAAATTTTGAACCACCATCATGTCAAGTCAAAGCAAAAAACCTAATAAAAAGACAGGCAACTTTATATTCACAATGAAGATCTCGTTCCACTGTTCCATTAAGAGTGTTAACTGGCATGTATGACAAGAAATTATCTCGCATAGATATTCTGCATCTCTGATTAAAGAGAGAAGTTGAGTCTATGCAGTGATAAACCTAATCAACATCAAGCTGGAAACATGAACCATGACACCAGACAATTGGACGTCAGTTTGTATGATTATATAAATGGATATGCTGAAAGCAGTTTGCGTAAAATAAACAGCACTCCCAAGCTATCTAGTTAATCAACCCTGCTTATGTAGATTCTTCCATCATCATGGATAATTCAATATCTGTAACAGATGAAGGAGAAATTTATCAAGCTGAAATGAAGTGCATACAAATATCCGTGAAAAACAAAAGAAGGCTGCAAATAGGCTCATTTGTGTAAATTTCTATAGCATCCTAGCGTATCCACTGGACCTAGTACAAATTGAGTTCTCACATACAGGAGGTGCAAAGAAGTCATGTTGCCGATCTCCTGCGGTATGCTGCCACTTATGTTGTTCCACATAAAATCCCTGCCAAGAAATGTTTCAGAGTTGGGAAGGAGAGTGAACGAGAGAGAGAGATCAATGACAACTTCAACTTTTAAATTGAAAGAAGTGCGAGTTTATAAAGGCATAAACACGACAATTCACAAAAAGGAAAGTATGACATGGTTGGACCAGAGGCATACAAGTAAGTCACATAGGTGAGTACACCAAGCTCAGGAGCTAATGTCCCTGTCAGGTTCATTTTTAGCAACCGCCTGCACATGAGAGAAACCCTATGAGAACAGACTATCACCACATATATATTGATAGCATTTACATGTTTTAAATCAAGAGTTGCTTCAGGATTTCAAGATTGAACTCCTGTACATGAATGTACAGTTTGACTCCCCCATATTCGAAAGTTCTGCCATCTAACAACATAGAAGAGTATCATTGAACCAGAATCCAATGCTAGCAGAGATAACACCACAAAAACCTATCAAAAGATTTAAAGCTATAAAGTTTCGGAGGAAACACCAAAAGCAAATATCAGATGAAACAACTGAAAAAAAAAACATGTATTAATGGGAAACATGTTTTTCACTTGATAAGCAATAATGGTATCTAAAGTAAAGTTTAGCATATATTTGTGAGGCAGAACAGGTCAATTGGCACATCACAACGAGAGAGAGAAATGTTCATTTCTCTAAAAACATGTATAGAAATGAATGTACAGTTCTTGAACTTAGTAAACAAAAAAATGGACTTACACTTCTTGAACGTGCATGTAGCCATCAGCCAAGACCTGTGTGCAGATGACTCCAGTCCAGTTTGAAGTGCAGGGATCGTTCTTCTTCCAGTTGCGAAGATTGTTCAATGGATCGCCAAGATGATAACGAATTGCTTTCAGAGCATTTACTACAAAGCATTAGAATCCATCAAATCATGGCAAGAATAAGAACCAAACGCATATCAAAAGCATCATCTTGTTTGAATATGTCTTTTTCTCGCCATCTCCTCTTTGTAATTTTCACGGAAGAACATGACTTCATACACCCACAAATATATCGGAAGACCATGCGACAAACTGAAAAACAAAGAAACTGACATTCAGCCTGGTGAATGATCTGTGCCGAAGAGAGTGAACCGAACCAACATGCCGATAAAGCAGCAGCCACTCCAAGCAACAGAAGCCGTTTCCTCACCATCTCTGCGACACAAAAGCAAAGCACCTTCAAAATAGAGTCGAACCCTGCTCACTTCTCGGAGCTCAGATCATTCAGACTCTTTTCTCATCATCCATCATGCCAAGAAAACACGGTTGCAGGCATCAGCACGAAACAAACAGCTTGAGTCAAAGCCGGTCGCAAAACTCTAACCTGACGCGAGACCAGGAAGGAGCTGGAGGTGGATGAGGTCAAGCGAGCGGGAGTGGCGGGAAATGCCGTCTTTGTAGACACCATGGATGCGATGACGTGAGGACCGTTGGGCCAGGTCAGAGGAATCGCGGAGAAAACCGGAAGGGGATGGGTTCGGTAGAAGTGCATTGTCTTGGACTGTGACTTGTGATTGAGTTCCTGGTTATTATATGCAGAGAAACTTAGGACTTCTTCTTCTTCTTCTTCCTCAGGAGAGCGTGGGTGTGCAACCTTGAGTGGCGCGAATGGCCGGCACTGCTTTGGTCTGAACGGGCTCTTTTAAAATTGGAGGATCCCGTCATCCGGCACTATGAAGTCTGAGTCTAACGTATGTAAACGACCATCACAACGGGCGTCCCGGACCTTGTTCCACGTGGTCTTCAAACTTTTTTTTTCTTAGATAGGTGTATTAGAAATCCAAAAAATTATCACAAAAATATAATTAAGCCTAAATTTTTCGAAAAGTATAACTAAGTCCCAAAATTTATCATGAAAGTATAATCAATCATAAAACTTTTAAAAAATGCAATCAAGTCTTACTATTTGTCATGAAAGTGCAATTGAATTCTTAAACTTTCGAAAAGTGTTATTAACAAAACAACTTGATTTAATCAATTTGACAAGTTTTAAGACTTGATTATACTTTTTAAAAGTTTTAGACTCGATTGCACTTTCGTAATAAGTTTTAAAACTAAATTGCACTTTGTTGATAAATTTTAAAATTTCCAAAACAATTTTTTTTTTTTTTTAATTTGATTTCTAAACTTTTAAACTCGAACAATAAGATTATTATTAAGAAAAAAAAAAATCTTTTTTTCTATTCTGTTCTTTGACTTCTTATAAGTTTAAATTATATCCAATTTTAAAAAATATATATTGCTTATTGTAAAAGTTTCATATTAAGAATAAGTTAAAAGTGCATAAGAGTAAAGGTAAACATTGATCTATACACTTTATATCAACATATGTCTTACTCGGCTTTTGTGCCGATCAGACTAACACTTTACATTTAAACAAGTAACTTAGCAAAAAAAAAAGTCAATACAGTTGTAAATATTTTAATTTTACTAATTAATTTTAAATATTTTCATATTTTGTCAATCGATTCAATCCGGCTAATTCTAATAGGAAAAGTCCTACATGATATGAGCAATTGATGTTGACATAGACATTTTTAATAACATTTTAATATTATTTTGAATTTTTTATATTTTTTTTGTTCTTTTTTTCTTTCTTATCTTTACTTTTCTCTTTTACGTTGAGGGCCAACAAAGATCACGGACCATCCTCGCCAACTAAAACCAAGAGCGTTGTAGCCATTGCCTAGACTTGGCAAGGGCCATGACATCCTCCCCTAATGCCAATGAGAGCCGCAATGCCCTTGCTTGGCAACCCTCACTGTACCTGGGTTATAGGTCGTGCACCCTTGCCTGTGGCTGGCAAGGGTCAATTAGCGACCCTTATTAGCCTTTGGCCCAAAAAATTAATAATAATAAAGAGAAGAAAAGGAATAAAAATATAAAAAATCCAATATATTATTAAATATTGTTTAAAAAAAGTCCACCCAACCATGTTATTTAGAATAATTAGCATCTATGTTAGCGAATTTTCTACCATAATTAGTCAGACGAACTCAATTGACAAAACTGAAAAGGTTTGAAACTAATCATAACTAAATTGATATCAGTTCAATAGATTTAGGGTTTTTTTTTTTTTTTTTTGGGTTGTTGTCCCCATTTAAACAAAAGAATGACATGCCGATGAAGGAGACAACAAGTGTTTCCAAGGATGGTAACGAGTTCCACCAAGCACGCTTTTCCTAATTCGATATTTAACAAATTAAAATAAAATTATTCGCCGGGTTACATAAGGAAATTGTAGAAGAAGTCAAGGTGGAAACACTTTTAATTGATAATTCACCAATTCAGGTAACCTCTCTTGACTTCATCAATTTATGGCACTTTAGACGGAGACATCGAGTTAGAATACTAATAAATCTTACACAAAAAAAATGTTGGGAATAAACTATGGAGAAGCCTCAAATCACTCAAATTTCAGTATCTTTATTCCCAATTGTTGGACTCATTCTTTGCATTTTGAGATTCAAAGTATATGAGGCATTAACTAGCCAGGTCAAATGCTAATCCACAATAATCTTAAATTAGATTTTCCTAGAGTCAATTAGACATCTAAAAAAAGGGGGATTGGAACTAGATTTCGTCTATTCAACCAACGACCATGAATTGATCTCCTACCACCTGGTCTATCAAACTTTTGTCTAAGTAATTCCGTCGCTTTCGCATATCCATTGGACGGCGGCCCTTTCCAGAGACCCGATCCAAAATACGGATAAGAAGTACTTCATAAACAATGGTTTAGACTCATGGCCATTTCCAGGGACCCAATCCAAAAATACTGATAAGAAACTCTTCATAAACAACGGCTTAGACTCGTGGCCAAGAAAAAGGGAATACGTTTAAAATATATTCATGTGAATTGACCGAACTCCAAACCAGGTATATGTGAATCCACACATACGTGCACAACTCGATATACCTAAAGATTTTATTGATGAATGATTTTGAGACACTTGTTAAATAATTGGTAAAAGATTTTCAGATCACATACTTCTTGGATAATGCATGTAACCGGCACTAGGCATGCTTAACAACATAACACATACAACAATGCATTTATCATATTTGATTAAATGTGAATTTGGAGACGTGTCGGTTGTTTGAATATGGATGTATAGATATCTATATAAGTATACATGCATATAAACACAATCACTTGTATATACGTGTAAATTTTCACTATCTTTGGACATCGTCACTACAAAGCCAACTTGCAGATTTTATTGTCAATTCAAATTCAATTGAATACAAAATTGCCGGTTGTCATTTTAAATACCTTTACTTTGAAAAATAACAAGTAATAATGTACATTTCGACCCTATACTTTCATGCTTTTGCTAATCAAGGCCATATGCTTTTAATTTGCCAAATTGACTTCTTCTTTTTTCACAAATTTTTTAATCAAATCCCTCCTACACTTTGGCTAATCCAACTCACTTGACCGTCGAACGTCATAGTAGAGCAGCCTCAAGGCTTTTTCTTTTTGTCCTTTTGCCCTGCCTGAACAGACCAGGCCTATAATTTCTAGGCCAGGCACAAACAGACGATGAGAAGCCCAGAGAAAACTAAATTGGGCCGTTCTAGGCCTAGCCCGGATATTTTTTTAAATAAAAAAACATTAATTATTATAACTTTGCCCTCAAAATTCATTTTTTATGTGTTTATATTTTTTTAACTCATTTATAAATTTATTAGAGTGATTCGAGCATGAAAAAATATTTTATATTATTTATAATTTCACTTTTTATATCTATAATATGTATTTGATTTCTAAAAATTAGTCTAAACCGATTTGGGCAATCCGGGCCTATGATTTGGACCAGCTCGAATAAAAAAGGGGAGCCCGAATCTCAGCCCAAGCCTATTTGGGCCTGAAAAGGCAGACCAATCTAGGCTTTTGGGCTCCCTATCTTTTTGCTCACCCCAATATCGAAGTATGACAATGATAAAGAAAATTTTCTCATAACGACGTGAGCGTTGGCATACATCTTGGCTAAATTTTATTTACATCATACTCACTACTCAGATGTTGGGCCCTTTTGGTTCGGTTTTGGGCCAATATTTTTGAGAAAATGCAAATATTTGGCTTAAAGGATTTTTTTTCAAAATGCAAATAGCGTTTAGTAAATTGTAATTAAAGTTCATTGCAAAACAACTTTGGTTTAAATGCCATTGGGTAAAAATTACATTTTGTAAATGACTATTACTAAATATTTTATAAAAAAAGGTTTAAATATTTTTTTATCCAGCCACCATATAACTTTGCCTAATGTCGTGCTACCTCAAGCAAGGCAGCTCGAGGTCGTGCAACCTCACGCGTCACTTGGGTTGAGGTTCACACCTAGCTGGCGCTTGAGATTGTGCGACTTAGGCAACCTCAGGTGACGATCGCCGAGGTTGGCAACCCCTCAAGCTATGGTCACTAGTGCAGGTGGCCCCTTGGCCGATGGTTGGTGGCCTCCATTTGGTGTCTTTGAAGAAAATGAATAGTAAATGGGACTTGCATTCTAAGAATGCTATTTCCCAAAGGACCTCCGAACCTATTTTGAGTTAAGAGCCCTTAAAGCCCTCTAGAGATGCAATTGCATCTAACCAAAATCCTCCAATGAACTAAACACCTTTGCATTTTGCCAAACCCCTTAGAGCCCAAAAGCCCTTTCCAAGTGCTAAACCAAACTTGGCCTTTGTCTATATTGGCTAAAATTCTTAAGACAAACACCCAAGCCATTCCCACAAATTAGTTGTATCAACCATTCTCTCTCCCTCCTTCCCCCCCCAAAAAAAAAAAAAACCCCATTTTGATACCACAAACCCAAAAATTCAGCCAACATCAGTCTATGAGAAATCGGATGGTGACATTCTCCCTCACTCAATTTCCATAACGTCCTAGTCGAGGGTTATTCTTTCACTTCCTTACATTTTGTAACCATCATTACCACTTCTTTGGGACTTATATGAATCGGAAACACTCGTCCAACAAAACAAACTATTATTCCCCTATCGAAGTTGTTATGAATTGTCAATCCCTTTGTGTTCTCCTAGATAAGTGTCACATCACAAGCCATTTGCGCTCCCTTGGCAATACTTTCTTTTGCCTCGTAGGTTTCTCCTGATCTTAGCAAACTAGCGACCATTTCTCTTCTTGTTAAATGTGGCAACAGATCTCTTCTTGTCATCTGCCTATATAGTTTGAAAACCCGCTCTAATATCGTTTTTCACAAGGCAATGTCTTCTTGAACAAGAATAGCACCTTGGAAGTGATTTATTGAGGGAAGGTCGGTGTTGTGGCTCAAAGGTCCCACACAAGCTTATAGATCACTTCCAAGGATAGTATTACAAATGGTATTTTCATAAATGATCGAATCACGCCTAATTTAGTTTGAGAATCCATTCCATCGAGTGAGACATATGGATCATGCCAACACAACAATTGGTTTCGCCATGACCATCCTTAGGAGAACGACTTCAATGTTCGACCAATTTATACACGAGAGGCTTAACTTTGTTTAACATATCCTGTAATATGATCCTATTTGTGAATTCCTAGCAAAAATTCCCTAACGCCACTTTTACTAGTCATATTGAGTTTTCCCATCTCTCACTCTTCACCTCAATGCCACAAAGTCTCTCTTTTCAGCCCAAATGGATACGGTAGAAATCGAATCGTGACACTAGCAAAGGCTCTTTAAAGCCTTTTTCAGTTTTAAGCCACAAGAGTGGGAAAAAAAAAATCCTCAAGGCAACATAATTTTAAAAAATAAGAAAAAAGAGCGAAATAATAAAGTAGGAACCTTTTAGATGGATAACTAGCAGTGTTGTCGATGCATTTAAATAGAAGTGGCGTATTTCCACCCCGTGTATAACATAATCCACCCCTTTTTATTAAAAAGATAAAATTGCTCTCATTCATTCAATTGCAATTTAAAGTGATGATCTTTTACTTATATTTTTATTTTTATTTTTATTTAGGATATATTTATCATGATTAAGCATTTTACATATTTTATTATTTTTTATTGTGGGTATTACGTATATTAAATGCACTATGTTTCCTTTTATGTTTTTAGATTTTACTTCCACGTATATGAGTTTTATTGAAAAGAGAAATTTCCAACAAAATATATGTTTCGACCAAAAAAAAAACAAAAAATATATGTCAAGTCTCTTAATTTACCACATCAAATAATTATTCAATTTCCTTATCGTTTGTGAAATATCTTTACATAGAGCATGTAAAGAACTGAAGAAATTTATTAATACACTAAAAAAATTGACATGAAAAAATTATGTATAATGAGACATCTTGATATTATCTTGTAAACACTTCAAGGAAGATATTATATTTTATCAATTAAAAATGACGATTTAAAAAAAATTCTTATCTTATGTAGTCGACATAATTGAATTTTGCCTTTTAAAATCTCTCATTGGAAAAAGTAACTATTATTATATAAAGAGGGTCTTTTTTATTTATTTATTTCATCATATGATCCATTGTGTATGTACGTATATAAATGACAATTAATAAGAAAAATTTTAATGGTGATATGCACAATAATAGTTTAAGTTTATAAACAAATGTCAAAAAATCATCTGTGTCACAATTTTGCTACATTTTACTTGACAATCAATCCATAAATTTTTTCGAAGGTCGAGTAGAATTAGGTTTATGCAAAGTTCTCTTTTCAACAAAAGTAATTTCTATGGAAGTTAAATCCAACATTAAAAACGCAAACACAATGCCCACAATAAATAAAAACAAGAATGTAAAATTGTTAATTATGAAAATTAGAGTTTATATAGGAAAAAAAATGGTCACCACTTTAAATTGCTATTGATGGTTAGGGCGATTTTATCTTTTCAATGAAAATCAGGTGGATTCAATCATATAGGAGTAGAAATAGCGCCGCAGGCCCATAAATAAAAATGCAAATCCATAAACGACAACTATAAAATTAGAAAAAGCCAACTAATTAAAGTTCGATCTCACGAAATGGAAAAAAAACTAAAAAATTCATAGATATCTATAAACTTTCTTAAATGATAAATGGAAATATTTATTGAAAGGGGGAAAAAAAAAAAAAAAAAAAACAAAAAATAATAATATTTTTCTGTCGAGCAAAATGATGAACCGACGATAGACCAGAAAATAGAATTTGAGAAACCCTCAGCCTCGTGTCTTCTTCTCGTCCTCGTCGTTCTCCTGTAACTCAGCTCCAACGTCTTCCAAGCTGTCTCGCCACAACATCGCTCGGCCCTTTCGAAGATCAAAGGTTTCTCTCTCTCTCTCTCTCTCTCTCTCTCTCTCTCTCTCTCTCTACATCTTGCGTTTGTTTCATCAGTGATTACTGGGTCGGTGTCGGGTTCCCGTGGGGGCATTCCGACGCGACTCGTCTCTTTTGTTGCTTCACTCTTCTTGTTCGACAGGCGGCAGGCCAGCAAGCATGGCGTCTTCCCTCGTGAGGCGACGCCCGGCTCTCTCTTCTCTCTTCTCCTTGAGTTCGCTGCGCTGTCGGAACGATTCCGTGTCCGCCGCCCATTTGGCCGCCGGTCGCCGCCAAACCCTAGACGTGTCGAGAGCCCTCAGCACATACGCGGTGCCGAACGAGTATCCTCCTCCTCCTCCTGCTGCTCCGCAGCAATCCCCCCCTCCGCCGTCTGATTTTAGGGGTTTCAACCGGAACCCAGATGAAGGGATGCAACAAAATCAATACTTTCGCCCTCAGAACAGAGACATCAACGCTAGTAATGGTCAATGGAGCTCGCCGCCGCCGCAAGGGAGTGCTCAGTTTGGTTATCAGAACCAGGGCCAGAGCCAGAGTTATCCCAATGCAGGATACCCTAGTCAGGGTCAGAATTATCCAGGCCGCGGATACTCTGATCCTTCACCAGTTTATTCGCAGCAGCAAAGCCCTGAACAGTGGAACAAGCAAGCTCCAGTACAGGGCTATCCTGGTCAGCAGAATCCTAGTCAGTGGAATACCCAGAACCAGAGCTATGGTCAGTATCAGAGCCCAGCTCGGGTGAACACCCCGAACCAGAACTATCAGCAACCACCCAGAAGCCCTAATCAGTGGAACAACCAAAACCAAGGGTATCCGCAACCAGATAAGCCCAACCAGTGGGCCCCGCAGAACCCGGGTACTAATCAGTGGAACCATCAGCAAGCAAATGTAGTGCGTGGGACGGAGAATCGGGCGACTGAAGCTCCTGCTCCGGGGCCTTCAACTGCTGATCTGAGACAGTTGTGCCAGGGAGGGAAAGTTAAAGAAGCTTTAGAGTTGATGAATGAGGGGGTTAAAGCTGATGCTGACTGCTTTAGCTGGTTGTTCGATTTGTGTGGGAAGTCCAAGTCTCTTGAGAATGCGAAGAAGGTGCATGATTACTTTTTGCAGTCAACGTGTAGAGGTGATCTTCAGATGAAGAACAGGGTGCTTGAAATGTATGGGAAGTGTGGCAGTATGGTCGATGCTCGAAGAGTTTTTGATCACATGCTTGATAAGAACATGGACTCGTGGCATTTGATGATAAATGGGTATGCCTACAATGGGTTAGGGGACGATGGGTTGGAGTTGTACGAGCAGATGAGGAACTTGGGATTGAAGCCAAATGAACAGACTTTCCTTGCAGTTCTGTCAGCATGTGCCAGTATAGGGGCTGTGGAAGAAGGTTTTATACATTTTGAGTCAATGCAGAATGATTATGGGATTAAGCCTGGGATTGAGCATTATTTAGGGGTTATCGATGTTCTATGTCAACCTGGGCATCTTGCAGAAGCTGTGGAGTATATTGAAAAGCTACCATTTGAGCCCACGTTGGAGGTTTGGGAGGCATTGAAGAATTACTCACGGATCCATGGCGATCTTGATCTTGAAGACCATGTTGAGGAGTTGATGATGGCTATTGATCCTTCAATCACTACTGCTAATAAGATTCCTACACCGCCACCCAAGAGGCGCTCCGTAACCAACATGCTTGAAGGGAAAAACAGAATCAGCGAGTTCAAGAATCCTACCCTTTACAAGGATGATGAGAAATATAAGAGTGGGAAGGAAGGGGGTTATGTACCAGACACAAGATATGTACTTCATGACATCGATCAAGAGGCGAAGGAGCAAGCCTTGCTCTATCACAGCGAGCGACTCGCAATAGCTTATGGACTTATTAGCACTCCTGCAAGGACACCTCTTAGAATCATTAAGAACCTCCGGATCTGCGGCGACTGTCATAATGCGATAAAGATCATGTCCAAGATTGTGGGTAGGGAACTAATTGTTAGAGACAACAAGAGGTTCCATCACTTCAAGGATGGCAAATGCTCTTGTGGAGATTATTGGTGATCCCTTCTTGCTTATTAAATACTCGTTCCTCATGTACGTAATGAGAATTGTCTTGCTCTAGGCAGTTGGCAAAAGATACTGAGTAGCATGGCTTTTAGTGATGGGAATGAAGTAATGCCGCCAATTGTAGGGGCGAATGTTCCTTTGATTCATAATGTATTCTCATCAGTTACCACAGTTTTGATTGTCCTCTTTTCCAGTTGCCAGTGTTCATGTTTTACCTGTGTCTAGTTCTTCAGTTTCTGGTTTGCACTGATATGCAGAGTTGACCTTTTGTGCTTTTAAGATAAAGAATTGGTTGCTGATGCATATAATAATGGCAGATGTTGCTCGGGGCTTGGCTTCTGTTCACTTCTTTTGTGCTTCGATTGTACTCTTTATTCTCATGTACTTGCCAAGTTGCTAATTCTGGTGTAGGATGTACAGGTATATTTTGGTGGATCTTGGCTGAGTGCATGGCAAGGGCCTTTGTCCATATATTTTAATTTTTGGATAATTATATCAGAAATCCTATCATGAAATTTCAATTGAATTTCAAATTCAAAACTCGTAAAATTTGTGTAATTAAGCTCTTTCGTTTTTTGACTGAAAAAAAAGAGGTTCTTTTGTTGGGTTCATCCAAATCAAGAAATATTGATGTGATATTTTTGAGTATTTTCTTAAAGAGTTGATATTATGAAAAACTCCAAATTGATACATATGTGATAAATAAAATCTCAAAATGGTACATCTTTAACAAATTTACTTTAAATTGTTTATTTGAGACAAATTTATTCTAAGTTAGTTTTTATTAAATTTTATTGTTAAATTGTTAAGTTAAATTATACATGACAATTAACTTGACCGGTATATAGTTTGCCATTTTACTCTCAATTTATCACAATTGTATCGATTTTGTGATTATTTTATGGTATTAATTCAATTTAATAAATGGTATATTTGTAATAAATATATTAGTTTTTGAATTTTTGACGGTTAAATAAATTAGCTAAAAGTAAATTTGTCGTAAATATACCGGTTTGACATTTTTTATGGTCATTTAAGGTAAATTTGTTATAAGCATACCAATTTGAGGTTTTTGGTAATCAAAAAATTAATTTGAGATAAATCTATTATAGGTGTACTAGGTTGGGGTTTTTCAAGGTATTAATCCTTTCTTAAAACACGAGACATTCATGCGGTGCCGGTCAAGTGTCCTAAAGAAAAGAACTTGAAATTTTAAAATGATAAAATGATAAAAAAATTGATTAAGTACTGAGTTTTCTTTTCTTTTCTTTTTTATCTTTTTCGGGGTTTGACACTGTTGGAGCCCAATGCAGAATAAGAACAATAAGCAGCTTCAAGAATTGCGAGCTTTCAAGCTATACTCTCTGAATCATAGACCTAAAAATGAAAGGAAGAGGAGAATCATTCTTGAATCCTTCATATCCAACGCATAACTTTCTCAGGCACTCTTTCCCGGAACAGTTCAAATCCCAGCAAAAAGGAGCTCAAGCGGCCATGGCCCCGCATTCGAAGAAGCAAGAGCAACCATGGCCAAGTTCCATGAAACTCAATTGGCCATTGCCACAAGCTTGAAGAAGCTTGGAAGCTATACCGGCCAAGGCCGTGAGTGCAACGTAACTCGAGTGGCCATGGCTGAGATTTTGGAAAAGCCTTGAAGCCAGAGCAGCCATGGCCGAGCTTCACGAAACTTCAAGTGTCTCCGAGTTTGAAGAAGCTCGCGGACATGGTCGAGTTTGGGAAAAGTTCAGATGGCCATGTTCCCGAGCTTGAAAAAGCCTAGAAGTTGGAACGGCTGTGGCCGAGACTCGAAGAAAACCTCGAGCAGCCTTGGCCACGAGCTGGAAAATGTCCAGAAGTTGAAGTGGTCATATGGGCCATGGCAGAGCTCGACGAAACTCGAGTAGCAATTTCAACTCTTTTTTTATTATTTTGTTTTAGTATTTCTTATCCTCTTTTCTTTTCTTTTAATTTTTTTATCCTTTTTCTTATATGCTTGAGTTATTCCTTTTCAATGTGACAGCTTGATCACGGATCTTAGATAATAACAAAATCACATCAACGTGTTCCATAAAACAAATCAAACAAAATTAACGAATGAATTTAATTGTACTAGATTGACATTTTAAAAATTTTGAAACTCAATTACATTTTTATAACAATTCTTAAGAGTAAGAGTACAGTTCTCCCTCTAATTTTTAGATATATCAAAGACAAACATGCCAAGAAGAATATATGTGCTAACTTAGGATGGTATTATTCTTTCCCCCGGCTCGAAATGGGCCTGTAAAGAGCCAGGAAGTGGGCCTTTCTGTGCTTGAAATCACAAGCGTACCATTTGAGTGCAGCTTGTGTTCGGCATACTCTGGACCAGGATTTGTCATACATGGGCCTTGACAATACCCAGCACTCTCTCCAGATCGAGAAAATTCATTCAAAATGCTAACATTGGAAATTGGATTGAATTCATACCCTTTGGCGCCCAGAAAGAGAGAAACAATCAATACACGCACAAAATACTGGCTCATTCAAATCTCTCCAAAAGAAAATAAAAATAAAAGGATTAGCTGATTCAAGTTTTGTACTGCACTTCTCTTTTAATCTAACAGATATTACTTTGCCCTCTAGAAATAGTACAGTATCACTTCTTTTTTATACAAATTGTTTTCTAGACAACGGCGAGTTGCCAGGTCCAGGGGATGGCGGCTAAAGGAGAAACATGGTCCCATAAGTTAAAACCACTTTAATATTATCCTGGACTGAACGCGAATCGCATAGACAACCCTGAGAATACACGAGTTACATGCAGGAACAGACCACAAACTTATGGACAGGACCCACTAAAATTTAGCCACCCTCTGCAGTCCATTCCTCAGGATTAGGAATTGCTTGAGGACTCATCAGTGACAAAACCCCAGTTGTCGTTCCATAGCAGCTGGCCATACTTGTCATCTTTGTATAAAAGAAGAACGGGACCAATATCTAAAATATTGCTGAATAAATGGATCCGGATGTACCACAGAAAATGCTATTGCTGCTCCACGGTAATGATGTGCCCCAGCATCCAATCAAAGAGCTTTGAATAAACCATGCAGTAAATCCAGTGCGGTTTTCAAAGTATAGATCATAAGAAAGTCCCATCATGAGTCTGCTAGTCTCAACCGCGGAACTATATTCATCGATTGCAACTCCTGACATTAAATTGCACATCACCGACAAGCAGGAAGATATAAAAATTGCAAAAATACTGTCAAGTATAAATTCGCTTCAACCGTGTACAGGATGAACCAAAGCTCAAGGAAGGAATGATGAAATTTCAGCCACAAGTGCAGTAGTTTTGGGTGGCGGGAGTTCATACCTGGATTAAAAGCTTGCAAGCATATGGCAATTTCATAGTTGAAATGTTGTCCCCATTCTTACATGAAGAACATATTCCTGTTTTAAGCTTATAATTATAATATCCTAACAAACCACAAGCTCTGCAAACCTGCCAAGGAATGAAAACTTGAAATGTCGATGATCACTTTCAGCAATAATTCATTAATCAGCATGTCAATAAATGATGATAAACAGAAAGAATTCTAGAATCTGATTTAATCTAAGATATGAATTTGAATGGGAACATGTTGCAATATCCTTTCAACCAAATAGAGGAAAAACCTTGGGTGCAAAATTTACCAAACCAAAACAGCAAGTTTGAAAGTAAGGCTAATTTTGAGAGGATTGGAGGTTTAGTTTCCACTGGATAGTGATTTAGTATGACTTTTGTGGCAGCTTAAGACAACAATGAAAAAGATTGGCCTTTTCCTTAAAAATTATATATTCAAACTTTTTACAATGAATATAAGGTAACTGATAATAATGTTATATGATTCCTCAGGCAAATTCGTGCCACACTGGAACATAATCTTCATTGGGGAACAGAAATGTGATCTAATTGATACCTGAACCTCGAAAGGATCACTGGATAACATCAGGCGCTCGTAGATAAGCATACTTGCACCATAAGCTATTAAACAATCACGTTCCATCTCCCCAACTCTTAACCCTGGATGTTCAAAAATACTATAAATTAAGGATACTTTCTGATGCACTTAACCAAATAAACAGATAATGTAGAGACCTCCATTCCTCGCTCTTCCTTCAGTTGGTTGTCTGGTTAGCATCACACGCGGACCACTGCCCCGAGCATGCATTTTATCCAAGACCTAGACATTTCAAGTTCAGAGTCACTAGTTACTAAGATAATATAGATGGGCAATCTTCATTCACAATCCACAGAGTCCATACAATCTGACCAGACTAATGCTCATAGATATGCCTTTTCACAGACCTTGCAGTATGAAAGTTGCTCCTTACATGGGATGATGGACTGCTAAAAATAGATGGTAGAAAGGAAGATTTCACAAATAAATGTTCCCTAAACATCTAGCACTTTTTCTCTAAAAGTAAAGTGATTAATGGGCTTGGAAGGCATAGGAGATAATGTCAGAAAAATAAATCTCAAGAGTTACTCTCTTGCTTCTCTTCACTTGGTGCATGTGGAAGTGTGGATTGAGGATTTGGAGAAAAACTACTTTCTTTTTAATGGATGGTCCATTGCAAATTTCTTCTAAAATTAGTAAGAGTGGAAGGGATATCTTTTGTTAATGGTTTATTATTTCAAAGTCCTGCAAAAAAGTAAGTTATGCAAAAAGGCAGGGAAGATTATCAATTTGCTAGTTCTCTGGCTATCACTTATAGCTTAACTTTCTCGGTTACCTTAGGATTTTAGCAATGTCTATGACCAAGTAAAATGATGAACGAAATTGAGGCTAAAAAATGACCAATATCCAGTATTCTTAAGGTAATAAAGCAACTATGCATGCAAAATATTGTAGGAGTGAGAGAGAAGACAGTAGATAATTCACAGTTATGGAAATTAAATTTACATAAATGAATGACAACTACTAAAAACTAAACAATGAGAAAAACGATTGAAGAACATTTAATTTTCCTACCAATGAATTCATTCAAAGCAAGATTTGAAAGATCATCCTATTTAAAAGGAAAAAAGAAATGGTGGCTAAATCGTTGAGTGAAAACTCGAAAATTTGCTATGTCAAGTGTTTCACAAGAGAGGATGTGCTTCTAGCGGTTCTTTTCGAAATAAAAATGTTGCAACAAGGCATTTAATTAACTGGATTAATTAGTATTTTGTACAAATGCATCTGAGCAACGTCTTCCAGTAGTAAGAATAAGACAACTGTAAGACTTCCCAAATAATAAGTGATCATAGCTTCTTTGTTGCCAGCAAATTGCAGCCTTTTCTCCTTATTGAGTAACAATAACTAATTACATCCTCTGAGAGCAAAATAACCATTCAATAGGTTATATGTTCCCAGAACTAGATCAATTCATCAATGAAATGGGCAGAGGCGGCAGCATACACCAATGGACTAAAAACTCACCATGTGTTTCAACTTCTGGTAGTAAATTGGCCCCATAAAAATATAAGCCTGCAGTGGGCAACCAGTTATACCTATAAAACCACAGCAACAATTAGTATACTAGTTGGCCCAAATACGTATAGGCAAGATGAACACAACAATACATAAGCTTTTTATGCTGTCTCTTGAACATATACACAGGTTGAAACAGCTGTACACAATATGATTGGGCCATGCATAATCATGTCTATCATATCTGCTGTAACTTCACAATGCTTTGTGTCATTTCATGCCATAAATAAACTCAAATGCTCAAAAAATCCATTGGACAGTCGGATTGACATCTCTTACAACTGACATATTCCTTTGTTCTTGGAGCAGAAGCAATTTGTTTAGCTTTACATCCATCCCACAGTATCATTTCTAATACAAACTTTTCAGTGAAAAAGTACAAAACAGAACAAACCATACATTAAATAAATGTGAAATGTCTAGACTACAAGGGTTGGCAACAAATACTTTCCACATACATGAGAACTACAAAGACAGATTAGATACCGTTACATTTGAGAAACCACACTTCAACTAGTCATTTAGATCAGAGAAAACTTTTTCAGGAATAAAATCCACCTTTTTTATGTTTACCACACATGGTAACTTGAATGCTGCTTTTAGAGGTATAAAAGGGTAAAGTGGTATGTTAAAGGCATCAAAGGGTAGAGTGGCCTCTAGGGCTTATTTTAATGGTGATTACTTAATGTATATATAGACTTTTATCATATAATACAATACAATTTTCCCTTTGCATGGTATCAGAGCCAATAAAAAACCCTAATTGCCAAAGCAGCCACTCGCTGCTGTCAACTAGTTGTCGGAACAGTCACCCACCGCCGCCGAAGTGGACAGTTCTCATCAGAATCTCCTCATCATGCTTGATCTATTGTTGCAAGTCCAGATCTGATGCCGGTGAGCATCATCCGGCCTGAGATCAGGCATTGTCCAGCATCGAACAGTCAACATCTGACGCTGATTGAGCTCCCCAGTCCTCTAGGAAAACTTTGGGATAGCAAAGGATGTTGTCCATTACTTTGTTCCTATGTCTAGATTGTTGGTTCAATTGGTTGCTAATATTGTGACAACCTTGTTAGGCTACTAGTATGAAGTGATTTATTGATGTAATATTTTTTAACTGTGGTGGATAATTGAACTGCTCAGATGCTTGAAGGAAAATATTGTGATAGTTTTCTTATTATTATTGGACAATGGGTGATCCTGAGAAGAGTAAAACTGTGATGACTGAGGTGATTTCCTCTTTTTAGTGCTAATTTTCAATAACAGAAGAAAATTGTGAAGCTAACTTTGACAAATAGAAATCAGCATATAACACTTGACTGGGCCTAAACCCAGGGATGATGCAATTTGGGATGTTGTTGATGCACGTATTCTTGGTTAGATGCTGAACGCTATAGAGAGTAGTATAATTGATCTAATAACTCACATTGACACAGTCAAAGAACCGTGGGAGTATTTGGGTGTATTGTATTTTGCCCAAAATAACTTTGACGGATTTATGAACTATGGCAGGAGTTTCACCGATCCGAGAGGAAGGGGTGTTCCATGACACAATATGTTGCAGATTTTAAGAGGATGTATGAGGAGTTGAATGCTCTTCTCCCTATTTTAGCCAATGTTAGTACATGCAGCATCAAAGAGAACAATTGGCTGTAATGGGATTCCAAGGAGGTCTCGATCCAGACAATGAAACTGTTAGGTCTCAAATTCTTAGATGAGACTCTATTGCATCACTCACAGATACATTTACTCAAATTCTTCAGGTATCTCGTGAGTTTGCTCAGGACACCATGTCTATGCTAGATAGTTCAGCTCTTGTATCCCTGTCTCAAATTGGTGATGGTGGTAGGAGTGATGGAGGAAACCATACATAATGGCCATGGTGGCTCTGGTGATGGCCGAGGCACAAGAACAGGGAGAGGTCAAGGTCAACAACAGCTTTATGGATGGGACCCTTAATTGTGTATGTTGATGATATATCATCACAAGAGATGACTTGGTTGGTATAGCTCAACTAAGTCTCTGTCTTTAGCAACATTTTCAGACTAAGGACATGGGAAAGTTGAAGTATATTCTAGGAATTGAGATGGCAGAGTCACATAAAGGTATTGTTCTGTCACAGCAAAAGTATGTCTTGGATTTGCCCATTGAGACAAGCATGTTGGAATCAAAGCCTCTTGATTCACCTATGGAACAAGGAGTTAAATTGGTTGTTGACGGATGAGAGACTTGATATAATTCTGAGAGATATAGAAGACTGGTAGGTAAGCTGAATTATCTCACAGTTACTTGACCAGAAATTAGTGTGATAAGCCAGTTTTTGTCTTCCCCCAGTACATCTCACTGGGATGTAGTTATTCAAATTTTGAGGTACTTGAAGAAGGCTCCAGGGAAATGAATTGTTTACCAAAACCATGGTCTGCTTGAAGAATTTTCTTATGTTGATTGGGCAGGGTCTCCAAATGATAGGATATCAACCACTGGCTACTGTACCTTGGCTAGAGGAAACATGGTGTCGTGAAGAGTAAGAAACAGTGTGTTGTTGCCCATTCAAGTGAAAGGTCAGAATATAGAACCATGGCACAAGTGACATATATGAATTGGTGTGGATTCAGCACCTATTGACTGAGTTTGGCTTTAAAGCTTCAGTTCCTATGTCTCTATGGTGTGATAATAAGGCAGAAATTTATGTCTTTCAATCCAATGTTTCATGAGAGAGCAAAACACATTGAGGTCGATTTTCATTTTATTCGAGAGAGGCTGCAGAGTGGAGTGATTCTTCCCAATCATATTAGGACCGGTGAACAACTTGGAGACATCTTTACCAAACCTCTAGGTAATGGGAGGATTGAATATATTTGTAACAAGCTGGGCATGATTAATATCTAAGCTCCGGCTTGAGGGAGAGTGTTAGAGGCATAAAAGGGAAGTGATATGTTAGAGGTATAAAAGGGTAAAGTGGTCTTGAGGGCTCTAGGGCTTATTTTATTCATGATTACTTCATATATATAGACTTTTATTGTTTAATACAATACAATTTTCCCCTTACAGCTACATATCTTCTTCTTCCCAAGGGAAGATCTTTTTGTATGCATGGACAGTTCAGCCCTGCATTTCACTTCCACATGAACAGGACAGCCTTTAAAATGCTTACTGCTGTCCTGGATATTGTTAATCATTTATCTTGTACTAGTTTTTATAATTCCTACTAATCACTTCTGCTTTCAATAGATTTTTCCTTGTTCTCCAAAAAAAATTTCTGGGCAGATACCAACTGGATCTTTTGACAACCAATCAATTTGCAAATTGATCCATGCAGATGATATGGTAAATTCTGTTCAAATATCTAATATGTATATGAAATGCTTTGTTCCAATTATACAAGCATAACTTCTTAACTAATATAATAATTTCATTCCAGTAAAAAGAACGTAATAGTTTCATAACATCAGAGATAAACACAAAAAACTTGTGCTAAGACAAAAAGAAAGAACCAAGCAAAAAGATAAGAGAAATTGATGCATCGAAGGTCAGTGAGAAACTTAACCACGATTGAAGGATTACCTGAATAGAGAAAATCCTTTCCATTGTAGCTGAAGCCATGCTTGACAAGGGTTTCACTATTTAAAGCATAAGTAATAAGTATGTTATCCTATTTAAGTGTGCTAGAAAGGAGGGATGCTCTAGTAGAGAAAAAAAACCTTATAGCGTCGACCCTGTCTGCATGACCACTTGGTTCACCAAATGCACTACCATAATGAAACCTTCCACATGAAACTCCAGCTTTACCACCAAGAAGCTCAATCATCTTACCTACTGTCATTCGACTAACAAAAAGAAACATAAAGTCGATGAGATTTAACAAAAGACTGAGAGTGACAATGCAAACCTAAGAAGAAAAAACATCATGATGATGAAGAGAGACTACAATCAGACAATTTAGTTTCACAAAAAAAAGAACAGTGTGCCAAAAAAGAACATTATCCATCTCAAGAAACATCAAAAGGACATGCTCCTTTCCCACAAAAAAAAAAAAAAAAAAATCCTTTGGAGTGAGGTGGGGGAGGGGGTGGCTGGGGAGGAGGAAAGACCATTCTCATTTCAGCCTCAAAAAGGAAAATTATGCTAGTTCATGTCTATTTCCTTTCTGCTGTTCTATCCAAAGGGAAGCTCTCTTTTTATACCTTGCAACTGTACCATAGAACAAGAGGTTTTTCAATTTGTCCATGACTTCAAAAACAATTTACAATCCATATAAGTCCCCACTATTTGGAGCATGGTTAATATGGTACAAACTAAGTATCATGGATAATAGGTTATACTGCTAAAGCACTATAACCGCTCATTTGAACAATGGCAAGCAAGATTAACTCAGAAAAATAACAAAATTTGAACCAATATGTTGAGAATATCAAGAATCATGTGCAGTTGATGGGGTAGTGTGACCAAGCATGGAAAGCTAGGATATATGCATATGATGAAACAAGTGCTGCAGTAATGCAGCAAAGAACTGTCATGAAAGTTCATAATCCACACTTCTAATTAGCTGACTACTAACATCATCCAAGGCACTTTGATGATCTTCCAGGAATCGTAATAAATTTTCTCTAATAAACATTATCTTGATAAAATAAACGAAACTTTTATTGTCAAAACACTATCTTGATAAAATAAATGAAATATTTATTATCAAATGTCATTTTTAGTACAGATTCCAGTGGGGCAGATTATGATATCAACATAACCTTCACTATGCAAAAGAACTCTTGCTACTTCAAATATTTTAACAATAGCTTTCAAAATTTATCCAGTGAAGCTCCTTGGTGGCTTTTTTTTTTTTTTTCAGAAAGTTTTCCCCAAAAAGCTGACCAAGAAATGTCAGCCATGGAAGGTGGTGGCCTGCAGGCATGAAAAGGCTCCTTCAAACGAAAGATAAGAAGAATTCCAGTTATTGTCACTGAATGCATTCTCAAAAGGCATATCCACACCTTTTTTCTGCATGTTCATGCCATTTATCAACATAAGCAATTCACTATTGAAAAAAAAGCAATTCAACTTAAAACACTTTACAACAAGCTTTTTTTTTTTTTTTTTTTTCATAAAGCTGTAACTTCCCAACTAAGTTAAGCATTTCATCAGGCTGATATTATGCCATGCAATGCTAGTGATGCAAGGTGGACCAAGGAGTTTACCTTGGAAAACCATGAGGATTCATAATTAAATCAGGGCAAATCCCACGTTCAGAAAACGGAAAGTCTTCTTGCTGAACGATGGTACCACAAACTCCTTTCTGTCCATGTCTGCTGCTAAATTTGTCTCCAACCTAAGCATGCATTCAGAGAAGTAAATTGCAAATGGAGAATTTTTACAGTCAAACAGCATTTATTATGCCCACCTCAGGTCGACGAGTATGCCGAATCATGAATTTAATTGATAAATTGTTGTTCTTGTCTGAACTCAGAGTCACTCTATCCACCACGCAGGACTCCCCTTCAGCACCTTTAAATGTTTGTCGGCTAGGCTTATAGTCACTGAACAATATATGAAAAAAAGGAGTCACTAGTCAATGGAAGACACAACTACTTCATACTTACTCCAGATACTAAAACTCACCTATCTTTCAGTGCAACCATTTTCAGAGATCCCTTTGTTATAATAGGAGATTCCTTGTTAATGTAAACATCATATGGCCTAATAATTTCCCCAGGTGCAGCAATGCCATCATTGTCCAATATCTAACAAGCAAGATAGATGAAGCAACAAAAAAGATCAGCAGATTTTATGCAACTTCATTCATAATGACTAATGTTCTTGCATAAGATAATCATACAATAAGTCATAATTTGTGGGCATGCTTCATCAAGAAGATACATTTGATAAAAACTTTTTAGAGAATTATAAAGAAACTGCAACGAACAGAAAGGTTTGGAAAATGAACATAACCTCATAGTTCTGACTTCTTGTACATTCAAATATGTCCAAAGCTTAGAAATTTAAAATCTACAGAACAAAATCTCATTTGAAACAAGAAAGTTAAACAAACTGAGTCAATTATAATCTAGAAGGATTATTTAGAAAGCTTTATTTCCACAACAAATTACTGGATACCAAGATTTTTGGGAGATCTGATTCATGATAAAGAGCAGAATAACAAATAATAATGCATCGCCATTCTATAATTTATGAAATGCAAAACATCCCGAGAGAGTCCAGAATGATGGGCTTTTGACACGAAAAGTTAAAGTCTAAGACAAAATAAGTACAGCTTACCTGCATCCTTTCCCAGTCTGGATTTTCACCTTTCTTGTTTCTGTCATCTTTCCTAGGTGGCCTGAGGATTCTGTCTGATGTCCCATTTTCATACTTCTGATTGACAGCACTATGCCTGGAAATTACACACACACACACACCACATCAAGCAATTCAAGGAGCGAAATGAGAGACAAGGAGAATTAAACAGCATCATTGCCAAGGGAGGAGTTGCATACTTTTTCATCACTATACAACGGCCAAATCCACGATCCAAAGATGATTTATTCATGACAATTGCATCCTCTATATCATAGCCACTGTAACTCATCACTGCAACAGTCGCATTCTGCCCAGCTCCAAGCTTGTCGTATCCAATCTAAAACCAGAGATCAAATCGCACAATCCCTATTTTACTTTTTGACTAACATAATTCTGATCTTACTCACCAGTTCAATTGTTCTTGTTGTCAACAAAGGACGTTGAGGGTAGACCAACAGATAGAGTAATGTGTCCATCCGAAGCAACTGGAGAATCAAGATAGTGCAACAATCCTTAGCTTAAAACAGAACCATCTCAAGGAAAATAACAGCTCATGCTATGAGCTCATGTTATTATGCAAAATCTCAGGAGAAAAATGTAATTGTACACCATCAACTGCATTGTTCTTCAACAGCATAAAGTAAGGGAAGATTGTTGCACACTCAACTTGAACATGGTATCAGAGTTGAAGATGCCGTATTTGATTTGTCACACTCCCCTTTCGCCAATTTGTGGGTTTCCCCCTTTTATACATGATGGGTTTCAGATAGTCCAACACAGAACCCTTAAGTCATTAGGTTGAAGGAGACCCCACATATATATATAAGGCCCATTGCTAGTGATACAGGATAACTTTAACACCCATTTCACATGCAAACTAGACTGAGACTGACAGGGAATTGACCAACAGGGAGCCACATATACAACTGAACCTGGCTCCAATACCATATTATGCAAAAGCTTAAGCCATTAAGTGAAGGACTATTATACGTATATGAGACTAACTAAAACCCCATAGACAAGCAATGTGGACTAGCTTTGAGTTTTTAACAATGGGCATCAACAATTCTTTCACTAACACAAATTGAGTTTCGCATGCTTAAGACCTCCGTCATCATACTAGCCTTTGCATGAAGTGTGTATAAAATGAAAACCAAATCATTGCTTAACAAATAAACTTTCAAAAAAGATGTTTACCACTCAACTTGAACTAAAAAGACTTAGAAATAGGCATTACAAAATAAATCAAAAGGAAGTGGTCCAGAAGGTCTTAGTGGAAACAAAGTGCACATTAGTGCATGGGTGTAGGCACATATTCCGTCAGATATAATGACAAGTCATATTTTTACAATGTCTTCTACTACCAGGAAGAAAATCAATCTCCATAAGTCCGCACCCCCAATAACAACCCCCCCCCCAACCCCTTCCAGAAAAATATAAATGTATACAAGAAAGGAAAGAAAATCACACAGACAAAGACCATCCTAAAAAGCACTAAAGACAAAGGGAAAGGAAACATTAAAAAAAAATGCAGGTAATTCCATTAGGAGTCTTGATATTGATCTCTAAATACTTTAGTTCCAAAATATTAATGAAAAATATTCCTAAGAACAAGCAGAGTTAAAGTACAGCCAAATAAAAGGTCCACTTTTGCATGCACACATCAAGAGTTCTCTTTGTGTCAACCACTACACAATACAGGAGAGAGATAAAAGTTATCCTCTAATTGATTGATGAAACTGGTGGAGAATGCTAGGATGAGCGATGGTCAGCAATGACATGATTCAATATACAATCTAAAGAAAAACTGTGAAAAATAATGATACATTTACTCAAGAAATATAAGTAATAGCAAGAAAAATACAGTTGATGCAGACACATCTAAGAATACAAGTCTATAGTAGGGAGGTACAATGCTTAGTTATGTACCAAAACATTTTGAATGCTCATTTTAAATCCTAACTTTTAAGAGCTGACTACTCATGCTAATCTGATGACTTGGCATTTTTTTAATAATTGACGCGTTTCTATATGGCCTTTTTCATCAATAAAAGATCCCATTGGCAAAATTGGAGTGTGACCAAACCCTGATCTCTCTCTCTCTCTCTCTCTCTCTCTCTCTCTCTCATCAACCAACATCTTCCAAATTCTGCCATGGCACAACAAAGCCCAAGCTACGAAATGCTGCTGCCACCTCCAGACACTTCCACTTTGCCACACACAACCTTCCTCAACACAATGCCCCCACCTCAACCAACAGTCCCATGGCCAATCAAGCATCAAACTAGTCAATAATGGAATTGAGCCACACCCCCTCTGCCAAATCACAAGACCCTGAACCACAAGCTCCTCCTCAAGCAATAAATTAAGGAAGAACGCATACTCTCTCCCGGATCTCCCTCAAAGACACCCAAATCAACTCCATTTGCAGCAAGATCACCTACCTCGCCTATCATTTTTCCTCTTCCACTCCCTCTCTCCCCTCATCTTCACCATCCTTCACAATGTCACTACCACCACGTGTTGCCCATACCTCCCTCCACAACTAACCTCAAGACAAGACTCTTCAAATCTGGCATTGCCAACACCCAAGCCGCCAAGGGTTGAGTGCGTGTCAGGCCACCCCGCTGCCAAACAATCCATTGAAATGAACATTTGGGGCTACGGGTTGGCTTGGGGAGCAATTTAACCCAATTCCTCAATTTGTGGCAAATTTGTATTGTTAAACAACGTTGTTTGGTTAGTGTATTAAAGAACGATTTCTACAGTGAATCACGTAGTATTATTTACCGTTGAAATAATACCTAGTAAGCTTTTCTAGTGGGCCAAGTTCAATGTAACTCAAATGATCAAATTCCTTGAGCATTAAATGAGAGATCGGACTTACCTTAACCAAAAAAAAAAAAAAATGAGAGATCGAAAAGTTGTGGCATTAAACTGAGCAATGTAGAAAGTTTTGGCACTTCTAATGTACTTTCCCGTTTATACTTTATTTATAAATATAGGTCTGAACTAATCATATTTTGTTAGGCTTCATTTTGAGGAAATGAACAAAAATTCATTAAAGCTATAAACATTTAATCAAGCTAATAAAACGCAAAGATTCAAATTCAAAGTTTGGGAGGAGATAAAAACATTCAGAGCAAGAAAAAATAATATAGGAACAGATACAATCAAATTTGAATGGCATAAAGCCAAATGGCAAAATCAAAGTTGACAAATTCAAAATAAAGCAAAAATAAAGCAAGAGACTTGCCTGATTATATGCAATATTCCCCATAGCCTGCTTTCCCATTGCACACTATTAAACATCGGAAGTGCTAGAGTGAGATGAAGTTTCATTGGTCCACAAATTACAGCAAGACTATCATCTGTCAAATGAGTCCATCAAGAACTTCCAACAAACCTGGTAAGTATTTCGAGGCGACTGGTTATGATGAGGAAAAGGAATCAGCCCAGCACAAACACCTAAGATGGTGAATGGCTCTATCTCAATATGAGTCGTCTCTGGAGTAGCATCTTGTTCATATAAAGCTATCTACACATATATGCTCACTTAATCACTAACGTAGCAGTTAAAATAACTCCAAACATAAAATGGACTAATCAAATAGAACCAAACCAAAGCATTATTCTCCTCATTGACATCCAGATATTCTACCAACCCTTCTCGCAGAAAATCATCAAAAGTACGTGCTCCATCCTGAAAAGTGAAGTCAGAAAAGTCAAGGGCAAGTGTTGAAAGGACATTAAGAAAGAAAACTACGGTTCAGTCAGATGACATAAAATGTGCGTACCAACAGTCCCTTCATATGATGCTCTTTGATCCTTGATATGCCTTTGTCAGCTATAACGAGTGGACGACAGACCCGGCCACCATCGGAAGCAATGTAAACACAGCGCTGATAATTTTTCTTCAACAGTCAGATGCCATACTAATAGCAGAGAACTATTCATTAATTATGTTGGTAACACTCATCAAAATTGGCAATAATTGTTCTGCCATCATAGTGACTGCCACTGATCCCACATGAGGTACCAAGCTCAAAAGTATATTGGACATCCATAAGGGATGATAGACTATATTTTTATTTGTCCATATGCAGTCAAGCTTTAAACATATCATGTAGGCTATGAACTTAATCATTTGTTCCCAATGGTTTCATGTCTAAGATGCAAAACTTGATGCATTTATGAGTATAGGGTAATAAACTTTAGCTTGCGGTACCACACGGAAATCACTTAGTATCTGCAATATCTTTTAGTTCTTTCATAAAGTACCATTCCTGCCATGTTCAAGACTTTTTTTTTTTACAACAAATGAACAAAAAAAGAAACACTACACATTCTTATGGCCAAACAAAGGGAGATAAGCTTGCTTCATCATGCTCCTGATTTTAAACTCATCTCTCTAGAATTCCCTTAATTTATATTCCACAAATTGATGTAATACAGGTTAATAATATCTCAGCCAATCTTAGTTAATTTATATAAACTTGGATTGGCCAAAGAACCAGTAGGGTTCTGATTTGTGGGTCAACCAGTTGATCCAACTTAGCAAAACCCTCCTATTTGATTAATTTTTCTGGACAAGCCCCAAACTGGAAGTTGGAAATTTTGCTGACTTTTCTAACATCATTCCTAACTCTGATGATATGTTGGTATGGAAGGTGTTGAAGGTTTTAAACAAAAAGAGTGGTCTCAGATGTTGAAAATCTTCTGTAAGATCATTCTAGGGGATGATGGAGGAGATTAATGATTCTGGTAGCCAGTAGGATAGCCCTTCATCAGAATGCAATTAGGAAAGCCCAAGGTTCACCTCAGGTTTGCTTAATTTAGCTGGGAAGCTTCTTGAGACTGTACATTAACTTTGTCCGGTGAAATTAATTAAGGAATTGCTGGAAATAAATTTTCATTTTGTTCAATTTAAATGGCATGGCAACTCTCTGGTTTATACATGTTCCATTTGCACCAAATAAGGAAAAACTTAGAAGTCAGATTTTTTTTTCCAATTGCAGCTACCCAAAGAGATCAACAATGGCCTTGGAGGAATATTATGTTCATGCAAAGGGAAAATATTCTCAACATCCTTCATCCATACCTTTTGGGAAGAATTTCAAGACAAGTAAATCCTCATAAGGATATAAAAACTCAAAGGTACTTTAATTAATTGCTGAGGGGAGGTCATCGGGGGGTTAAGAAGTAGGGAACAGTAACATGCCCAAGAATGATCATCGAGTATAAGTCCAGATCCGACCCATCAGTGCTAGCAATTCGTGTTTTTGTGTAATATAGTGTTCTGTCATGGTCGTATTGTGTCAACTTTCAGGTCTAACCAAAACACAATAAGTTTATTAAACGCGTCATTTTCTTAAAACCCAAACATGACCATTTACTAAACGGGTTAACAACAAGTTTAACACATTAAAGATGTAATCTCTCATATAAATACATGGAAATGTGTTTAAACATGTATCGCCATGTCTATATGTATCTAAATATGTCATACTGACACAAGTACAAATAAACCTGTCCATTAAACGTGTCTATGCATGGCATAAGCGGGTTGAAAAGGTCAACCCACAAACAACATACATATTATTTGTATAAAGACAAGCTGACTCGGTTATGATAAGAGCATGTTTCAGCTCAACCCATGCACACTAAACTATCAGTTGCATATACCAATCGTGTCAAAAATTGCTAGCCATATAACCACTAAAAAGACCAAATCTTTTTATCTGGACCCATAATATTGTTACCCAGATTAAACTTGCTTAAGTATTGGGGAAAGGAGAAAGAAACATTACCTGCTTTTCATTGACAAAGACACTAACAAACTCGCCTATTCGGCCAATTCTTCGTAACTTTCTCATAGTGTTTGCAAATCTCTGGAAAAAAAAAAAGTCATAAATCAAAAGATTGTGTCAAATACATTTATGTTCACAAACTACAACACTTTCAGACTGAGGAATACATGGGGTACCTGTGGTCTCCTATGCTTGCCCAGAATGAGCCCATTAAAAATAATCAAAAATGAATTGGGTGTATGCAGCTCTTCACCAGATAGTAGTTCCAAGTCTTCAACACCCAAACAATAGCACTACAGAAACATCAAGAATGTTAATATTATTGTCTAAAGAATGCTATAAAGCCACCAAGCTAGCTAAGTAAATAAAGATAAAAAGAGAATTTCAGGGCCAAATGAAGACAACCTCATCAGTTCATATCTAGCTGGTTAATTTATCTTATAATGTTTACAAAGAGAACCACTTTTTAAGTTTTCTGTTTAAGAGAAATCATCTAGCATGTATCTTCCCTTTTCTTAAACACAAAGCTCTATCCCATGGGTGTGGTGCCCTTGTTGGAAATGGAAATCGTAAGAGTAGTATTCATATATTTACCAGACATTCTTCACTAAATCTAGGCTAAACAAGTTGCACACAGATCTTTCTTTCCAAAAGCTCAAGCAATTAGAGAAGGCACCATCAACAAGTAGAGAACATATTTCTTATACTCCACTAGTATATAAGTTGGGCCCTATATGCAAATAGAGAGTGTAGACTAACGATGTTGAGGAGCAGGTGCAAAGTAACAGCAAAACAAGAGCAAAACATGTATGAGACAAGTGCCATGTTAATTGATCATTTTTGTGGAAGTTTAAACAAGGCAAACAGGCATAATCAATGGTAAAGGAATTGATAACAGACCTTGCATATACGTTAGGCATATTCCTTAAAACTATACATTACAAATTTGCCAAGTGCATATCAAACATGACTCTTGTGGAATAAAAGGGCTAAGGTTATGGCTATACACCAACGTTAAGAGGCCTTGAACTCCAGCAAAGCCATAAATATGTGCAACAGACGACCAATGCCAGCCTTACATCCAAAACACTTATGAGAGATATCACAATCTTGATGATGTGGTGGTAGACATGCAAACATTACTGCCTCTATTTTTATCAAGTGGGTTAGTAAGAATGAAACACTGATCAATAGTGAATCTACATGCATGAAAGAATATGCACCCACAGAATAAAGCTTTAATATTCAGGAGCCTTATTATCTCATAAAATTGTAAATCCATTTTTTTAGACAGTAACTGCTACATCAGCATAAAAAAAAAAAAAACAGAATGAAATCACAATATTTCCAGAGCTGGAAGTAGAATTTATCATAGTGCATTAACATGCTATACCCAAGAAAATTAAATGAGAAGAAACAGTTTCTCTGCTATTACCAAAGATATTAGTGGACCCTCTTCTTGATCAGTGGTAACATGAGTCATCAAAGCCAAATTCTTTACCAGACCACAAGCCTCGCCCTCTGGTGTGTCACATGGGCAGAGCATTCCCCACTACAACCAAAGAGAGAAATTTTAAGGATTGACTAGAACGCATTTTAAAATAGCTATTATGAGCAGTGCAAACTAAATAGCTAAGAACTACACAATATCACAATTTGGAAGTTATCCAGATAATCAAACATATCGAGTACCTGGCTTGGCTGCAAAGCCCTCGGTCCACTAACTTTCCTTGACTTCTCAAACTGAGGCGAGATTCGGGTCACATGGCCCAATGTCGCTATAAAGGAAAGCCGCTGCAGCACCTTCAAACATAAAAGTTACTCATTAACACCAAACATAATAAGGATGATCAGAGAGAAATAAAGAAACAAAAGTTAAGGAAAAAAAGGGACTAACCTGCGTCATGCCCTTCCTATGCATCCTGAAACGTTTGACATCCCAATTTCCAGTTGAAAGGGCCCTTTCTAAGCCAAGAGTTATACTATCCTTAACTAATAACTGCAAAGAGAAGTGTTGCACGTTATTGGTAACAGCAAATGGCTAATCTTAGTATTTTGGATTCTTCATCTTGTACATCATCTTAATTGCTTGATGCACTCTTTGATGCGTGTAAGCCTAGGGGTTGACAACTAACTAGTGCACCTCAATATTTACTTTTACCAAAAAAAGGTGCTACAAATAGATGGTACAATTCATTCTAGCCCATATTAGAACCTTTGAGTTTCTCTTGGGAAAAAAGAAGGAAACAATCCAGCCTTAAAATTGCAATTATTAGCTCTTTATCTCAGAGTAGTTAAAAATGCATTTTGAATTGAACAATGAAATCAAGCTAACTCTCACTAAAAACAGGCCAGTGGGAACAATGCATGATCACAATTTGACTAGATGAAAACAATGAAATTGTGAGTCAACTCACAAGTTATTACTCCTGCCTTTTGTATAAACTTGACTATTAATATCTTTAGACCGACATGAAGAGTTGTGAGTATTAAGAAGATAGGCCCAATAGAATCAAATGAAATGGTTTGTTTCCTTAGGGATGTAAGGCTACCGCCAATTTTCAAAAAAAAAGAGAAAGAAAGAAAGAAACACATGTGAAACAGATCTCATCCTGAACATAGAAGAAAGCTGTACATTTCAAATTTCTCATGGAAACTCTTGGAAAAAAAAAGAAGCATTTTGAGAAAAGTGACCTGCAATGCCATCGACCACATGAACTTGCATTTGTCGTGAATGGAGTCTCAACAGCCAAATGGCATGTCCATCAACTCTCCCCAACCCCCTCCCTCCCGAAACACCCCCCCCCTTCTCTCTCTCGAGTGGACACTGGATAGTCGGGCATCTTCAATTGAAGAAGGTTAAAATTACCTCTTTGGACCCAAATATAAAGAATCTGGATATGTAATTTTCATTGTTATGATTAATTTTCAAACCGTGTTGCTCGAATAACTATGTATTTTCTTGCTTTTAATATCTATCATGCATTTCTTTTACAAGTAAAAGGGACTGTTAGAAATTTCTTTTATCCAATATTTAGTCAAGTATTGTAGTAATGAGACTAAACAACCTCTCTTTATTGCTTAATTCAACATAATCTTTTAGCACATTTTGATGAGCATGTAGAGCAATATCTAGCCCAGAATTTGCCAGGACTATTCCAGTGAGTCCCCTTGCCCCAGATCGACTTTAGGAAGCAAGAAAGGTAAATCCAGGTACAGTTGTTTGGTGTCAAGTGAAGTGTAGTGACATATGCAGCATTGAGAGGATGAACTCTTCATCAAACTCCCGTGGGGAAGTCAGGCAGTAAAGTAAATAGCCTTTCTTCTTTTTGAGCTAGCATTGCTATGATTAGCTTTCAAACATGTTGCTTAAATAACTAATGTATTTTCTTGCTTTTATATATCTTTAATACGTTTCTTTTACAAGTTAATGGGATCATTAGAAATTTCTTTCATCTAATATTTAGTAAATTGTATTTATGGGAGTAAACAGCCTCTCTTTATTGCTTGATTAAGCATCATACGGCTTTTAGCACATATTAATGAGCATACAATAGTTTGAAGTTATTTCACTAGTTTGTAAGATAATAAAATTTTAACAATCCGGTTTTACAAGCAAGCACCATGCCAATCTTACATCAGAAAGCAATTTTGACTACCTCACTCCATCTATTGAAGTAGACATTTACTCCATCTTAAAAAGTTAGCATACCAATATTTACGACATCTATTAACCAAGTGAACAATTCATGTATACTGAAATGACAATAGAAACTAACATCTAGCAGATTCTTCCAACACATTTCCTAAAACAAGTCAAGATGGTGGTCAGATGGAAAGTGTGAGGTATACCAAGCACATGCATCTTAAACTATGATGTTGCAAGGAAAATATTAAGCAGTTACTGTACTTACCTCAGATAAGTCAAGCTGCCTTAACTAGCTGCGCTTTTATAAAACATTATTTGCCTGCTTTTTGGACCTCGCTGATCATAGTCTTAAACAAGTCCTTTTTGAGCCAGGCATTGTTATGATTAACTTTCAAACATGTTTGCTTAAATAACTATGTATTTTCTTGTTTTTATATATCTTTAGTGCATTTCTTTTACAAGTTAATGGGATCATTAGAAATTTCTTTCATCCAATATTTAGTAAATTGTATTAATGGGAGAAAACCAACTCTATTTTTTGCTTGATTAAGCATCATACGGCTTTTAGCACATTTTAATGAGCAGACAATAGTTTGAAGTTATTTCACGTAGTTTGCAAAATTATAAAATGTTAACAATCCAATTTACAAGTACCATGCCAATCTTACATTCGAATGCAATTTTGACTACCTCGCTCCATCTATTGAAGTAGACATCTTAGGCCATCTATTAGCATGCCAATATTCACGATATCTATTAACCAAGTGAACAATTCATGATATTGAAATGACATCAAGAGTAGCAGATTCTTCCAACACATTTCCTAAACAAGTCAAGATGCTCGTCAGATGGAAAGTGTGAGGTATACCAAGGAACATGCATCTCAAACTATGATGTCACAAGGAAAATATTAAGTGGTTACTGTAGGAAAAAAATAGCTTACCATAGATAAGTCAAGCTGGCTTGACCTGCTGCGCTTTGATAACACATTATCTGCCTGCTTTTGGACCTCACTGATCATAGTCTTAAACAAGTCCTGCAGCAAGTTGTCAAATAAGAAGGGAAATGAAGAGGTATACACATCCTTAAAGCAATAATACTTTTTCTATTGAGTAATCATGAAAAGATATACTTAAATGAACACATACCTCAAAAAGCAGAGAAATTAATTGGCCAGATAGCTCCAACCGCTTGTTCCCCACATAATCCTAATAAAGATAGCCAGTGTTAGCACATTTTATTTCATTTTTTTTTTTGGGAGGGGGTTGGGGTGCACAGCAAGGCACTGAATTTTTTTAATGCATATTCACAAGCTTTGGCACTTAGCACAATATGGTTAAAAAGGGGAAATCACTACCATGGCCATCATTGCTTGAAAGTAGAAGAGCATACGAAACGGAGTAATTCAGGATTTGGTGGTTTCAACAAAACCCCATATAAATGTTCATCTTGGTCCAGGTCTCAAAAGCTTATTGGTTCTACAACATGGGAAGGATGAATTATCTACAGACACAAAGAAGTCTCGGTACCTGTAAGGCTGTCATTTTGTAATTCCCAACAATCATAAATTCTTTGCTAAGATGATGAATTATGCGCATCAAACTGATAAAACAATACTGAAGCATCCTTCAACTGTTAAACATAAACACCATATTGGCTGAAGCAGGTTAAGACTTTTGAACCATATTGCAGAACACCCAATGAAATTGCCAAGTCTCACTTATTAAATGCCTGTTATTGCTCTATGGTGATGTCATTTATGAACATGAGATTTACCATATCCAAGAAAAACATATGTGAGACATTTCAAAAATCATGAATCCCAATACAATTCTCATTTTCCACCTATATAAAGTATATCATACCAATGGGGAAGCTGTAAATATTTTAGAATACCAAGAAAGAGAGAGAGATTACTCAAAGGGCTACATCTATACTCAACAGACTTACAGAAACACTAGATGAGAGCGATATTTATAGAGCATTGAGAGACATTGCAAAACCCTAATTGCCTAATTTAATAATACCTACTGGCTAAATGCAAATATTACTAAGTATTACTTCGACATACGTTATTTAACACCAGTCAATCCAGCAGTTGATATATTAGCATCTTCTGAAGAGTTAGGGATAATGTGGCCAAACTTCTATTGGAGGAAAGAAATTTTAAGAAGCAATCAAGCAGCAAAATAGTTTTCCTATCTTCCCAAAATTTGTCCTTGGCCATACTAATAAAGCATTGTTATACAGGATGAATCAAGTAACACTTCATTTCAATGTAATTTACTCCTGTTCAAACACCAAAGTATTGCCACAAAAGAAAGAATTTCTTCACAAAAGGATTCGGCTCATTCACCTTATCATCCATTGCATCCTTATTCAAAATTGCTTCCATCATGCGCCGTAACATCACAGCAACATATATACACTTTGGGCGGAAGTTATTCTTGATCACCTTATGCATAACAAATGCAAATAGATGAATAAATGAATAAATAAAAATGATAAATAATACATAATAAATAGATAAGAGTCAGCTTATGCTAATGATGTATAAGAGAAAGACGACAAAGCAAAACTTACCCGCACGTTAGCAAGAAATACATCTCGAAGAATAGACAGGGCTCTGCCTTCCTGAACAAGTCATACAAAAAAGTAAGTGCCACTCAGCAGGGGTCAATAACTACTCGGTACTAAGGCAAACTCAATAATTTGTAATAGCATGTCCTTGAGCACAGCACAACCTTTCCAGTCGACATATATGCATATGGCAACTTCTTCATCTGCAGCAGAAATCAATGTGTGAGAAGATGAGGAGAAAAACTATGCTATCACCATGAAGCAAGCCAAATATGCACACAGTTGAAAAAGCAACTAAATCTCCCATCTACCTAACATAAAAGAGACAATAGAAATTACATGTATCTAACTTTTTCAATGTCATCTAACATAGTTACTGTGCCTCACTGGACTGAAATACTGTAGATTAGTTACCGACAATTTTGCAAGTGTTAAAATTATCATGCAAAAAGGATTGAGCGATATTCCAGATAACTTTAATTCTATTGAATACAAATAAGGCTGAGCACAAGAAAGAGTTGAGAAGATTAATAGCTGCGGGTTATAGGTCCTAAATAAAGGTCGCCTTGATCATGTTGATTTAAGATATTTTTTACAGTCTATTAGAACCTTGTACCCTGGGGCTAAAATTCTGGCAACGGCTCAAACACAAGGCAACCTGAGTTGCTGAATTCTTGGACAAAATCATAGGGCCCAGAGTGCATAAACAAACAAGTGGCATGGTGTATTTGATAATGGAGCAGTCCCTCTTTTCTGTGTAGAGTTGATGAGGACTATACTACAAGCTGAAGGAACTTGTTGCACTCTTGCAGAACAGAAATGCAATATGAAAGTCAAGAGCTTGAAGTTGCAAAGCTTTTCAAACCTTTCCCTCAAGGAACCCAAGAGCTTGTTGTTGCGTAAATATACTGAGGCTTGCACATTCCTGAGATTAAAGCAACTTGTGAGACAGAAAAGCCATAACCTAGAGAAGATACACAAAATCAGAAACATGTGACCAGGTGAAATTTCATTTCCTTCCTATATGGTATTAATAAGTAAACTGGATTAAGCTTATCTGCTTCCATGATGACTTCACTACAAAGGTTTCCATAATTCCATTTTCCAGGAAGATGATTATCATTGCCAATTAAACACATCTGATAGCATGAGAAAATTCATGCTCTGGAAGATCATAAATGAAGATAAGATATCACATGCACATAATCACAAGCATTAGAGAAAATCTGTCACTAAAAGATTCGCTTTGATGCATACAGAATTTTCAGATGAAAAATGACTGATCCTAACAAGCATAAAAAGAATTTCCTTGACCAAACACATACCTCAATTGATGGAAGAAATAGGGCACTATATCTAGGGTCTCTCCCAATCATTTGGACAACCTCTTGATCACTTTCCATTCCCATCGCCTTCATGACTATCATAATTGGAATATTCTGCAGAAAGCTCAACACAAAAAATCAGATATGTTCCTTTTAGTAATGTGAAAGAAACTAAAACATATGAAACCACCTTTGCAAATTGATTGAGTTGTAAGTACATCTTCCCTTTCTCCATCACCACAACTGTTTTGCTCTTTGTCGCCTCTGTGCTACTAGTTACAGATGCATTTATGCTGCAACAAGTCAAACATGGCCATAAAAGAACATTACAGTCCAGACATAGAATATCACAACAGTCCTAACATTGCTTGGAGTTGTGCAGAATCAGATATATGTTGAACTATCCTATAGTAAAATGCTACTTCAAATGAGATAAGAATAAGCAATTTAATCACAAACTTAGTAATACAAGCTTTTTTTTTGGGGGGGGGGGGGAGCCAATAACCTGGCAGCAGCAAGATGAACAATCCACAAGGTTTTATTTTAAGTAAAAATAACAGCCAAATTCTGACAGTAAAGAAAACTCACTTCCCCTTCTTGTCAGTATCAATAATTATCCTGTTCTTTGATAGCTGTTCTTGTATTAGTATCACCTGCAAACAATACAGTTACCATGATAATTCTGCAAGATATATGCCACAAAAAATATGCAAACAGATGATTCAGCAAAAATGGCAAGAGAGAACCAAAAGTTGTGCTAAAAAAACAATGACACACAAAGAGAAACATGCAGATCTCAGTCTCCCAAACTACTGCATATGACTCACATAATATATCTGATAATAGGCACAATAATACAAATACCGTGTTTGATAAATATTAAATACACAATTAACAGCCATTGGATCACAATGGATATAAACAAACTTGAAAGAGTGAACGCACATTACAGAAACTTGTTAGCTCAGGAGGTGAATCTCTGGCTCAAAAAGAATTACAGAAGATGTAGTATAGGTATCAATCCCAGTTTGTTCACTAATAGCTACATTAACCCCACTTCTTGCACAGAAACAAACTCCTTTTTAGAAGAAAGGCATTTTAAAAGTATCAATGCATGTGTGAACTCAGTAAATTCATACCTTCTACTGCTACATACATAATTAGATTTCCTGGCATCAGCAAGTGAAAGCATGGCATAACATAATTAAAAGACATCTGAAAACCGAACCTGTAGAGTACTCTACAGACTAAGGGTGAAACGAACGTGGTTTAGAAATGAGAAAGCAAAGAATAATCAACGGTGCAAGAACAGTGGATTGCATAGTGCTTTTTTCTGTGCTCTACTACAGAGTGCTTTTGTCTTGTAGTTCCTATTCTTGCTGCAATTAGTCTTCATGTAATTGTTTCTTAAAAGGGTTTGTCACCATCGGCGCCCCTAAAGGTCAGTTGCTGATTAAATAGAGCCAAGGACCCTTCAACTTAATTAAAGCCATTTAGACAAAAGGACCACCACAAATAATGTTATATTGAGGTGCTATCCAGAGAGCCGAACTGATCGCAGCAAGTTTTGCTAAAATGCATATAGCTTCCTATTAAATTATATCCTTTGAAAAGCATGCGCATCGAAATAATACAACACTACAATATAATGGTACCGTACCTTTTCTGTCCCTTTTATTACAAAATACCCTCCAGGATCCAGGGGGCACTCACCTGATAACAGAAACTCATTGGTGAAGAGTTAAAAGAAGCTAAGAGGAGAAGATTTTGAATTTTAGCACACAAACCAAGTCTTGCAAGTTCATCTTCATCTTTCCCGGACAGAACACAGCAACAACTGCGAAGCATGATAGGCATTCTTCCAATTGCAACATCATTCTACAAAATCATTTCTCATTGGTATCGAGATTACAGAATGCACAAGAGAATATTCAGAAAGTTCAATAAAACAACCAAAGAGACAACAATTACCTTTTCTAACAAGCTATATCCTCCATGACTTCCTTTGGTGTACTCCACATCAACCAAAACTGGAGCAGCATACCTAATTATATACAATTATAATTCTTATTTTTGATGTGGCAGGGCAGCACAGGAGAAATATGACTTCTTAGTCAGCACAACAATTCAAAGTTGCTGAAGAAATTCAAACAATCATACTTAGGGCATCCAGATGCTAGTTGTAAGGTGATGTGTGGGCCAAGGAGAAACATAAATTGTCAACAACATTAAGAGCAAGATAACAGTTTGCTGTAACTATACCAATATAAAAAAAAACCTATCAACAATTATCCAAAAGAACATCATGTAGATTCAACTAAAATGGGCCGATCTTTCATAGTTTTAGTAGCTCACAAATTTCTGATGACACGACAATGTCAAATACATCAATATACAATTCAACTATTAAAGCAAGAGTAACTCAAGTAGTCCCATCTCATCTTCACCTCCACCATTAACACCATCTGAATGCCAAAACAACCCTCCTTTTATTGCTCTTCTACCATCAAATAATAATTCAACCCCAACTCTTGCAAGTCCACAACTAAATCAGAACCTATCTACCATTCTCATCCTCACCAACTGCCATGTCCAAGTATGACGCCAAATAGTCAACTCTAATATGAAAAGTACCATCGAGCAATCTATGGCATCCGATTCTATATAAAAGGCTACACACTTAAGACCAATGAAGAAGAAACATATTCAGCATATATCGTGTGCAAAAACACAGTATATAGCTGAACAAGATGCACCAATAAAACTAAATGATGCACTACATACGTCATATCGGTCAATCGGCACTTTTGAGGAGAAAGATCCTCAACAACACCATCCCCCATAGCTACAGTTGGATTGCCAATTCTGACATCTTTGAACCTACACAGATGGCAAGAAACACCACATTAGATTCCCTCTAGAATAAAGAGAAAATGAACTTAGAAAGACACATACTAGAAGATCTGTCATGGGGAACAGAGTGCACTTTTGTTACTAACTAACACGGAATTTGAATTAAAATTGCTACAGAGTGGTAATGGTCAGTAGCAAGCACACAAAAGCAAAAACATCCTGCAATATTACGGATGAGAGCATCAAATGCCCTTTCGATGACTGAGGGAGAAATGGATTGATGGGCAGATATAAAAAATCTGAGTGTTAAAAATTATCTTGACGTAATGAAGAGAAAGGGAACATGGAAAAACGAAGGGGTACGTCACCTGAGATAAAGGTTGGGGTCAATGGTCGACACGATTTTATCATTAGCACGGACAATCTTCTTTATTTCCGTGTTTGCGAAATAATTAAAAGAATCCAGGTGTTGCTTGACTAGCCCTCGCACCTGAAATCACCAGAAATAAATGACCATCATAAATAGTTCCTAGACATAAAAACATCAACACAAATGACGATTACCTTCAAGAACTCGGGCACAAGCTGGAATTTGTCGACGGCTGATTTTATTGGGGCAGCTATCTTTCGATAGTCAACATCCGCGTGACTGGCATCAGCAAGAAGAAACAAAGACCATTTTCAAAATTTAAATCGCCGAGACATTAACTATCTCTACCGATGACACTCATGATCAAGAATTTTTTCGACTCGGAATCAATAAAAGTACCTTCTGTTGCGGAGGTCTTCCATGATTTACGAAAAGCTGCAAAGCTTTAGCTCCGTGCAATCAGTTTACGAGATTAGATAAAAATAAAATAAAAAAGGAAAATTGACAGCAATTGAATTGCCAGTTTCGTAGGTTGAAGATTAAACATTCAGAAGTCGAACTCAATGTCGTCGTTATCAGTTTCGGAGCAAAAGAACGGCAAAATAAGTTTCGTGAATCTACTTCCGTCCCCGCTAGCTTCACAATCCCAGATCAAATTCGCAGATTGAAAGCAATTCAAACCATGAACAGCGATTAGAGAGAGAGAGAGAGAGAGAGAGAGAGAGAGAGAGAGAGAAAGATATCACCGGCTCACCGGAACGAGATGGTGGCGACCGCCCAGCAGGTGCGAGCGGGCGTGGGATGAGGTTGAGGCGCTGTGGCAGCGCCGCTGGGCTGTGGTGGAGGCGCGGCTGAGCGGCGGCGGCGGCGGGGCGGCGTCGGCGTCTATGGTCCGGGGGCAGCGGAGGGGGCGGTCGGTCGATGGGGGTTTAAGAGGGGTTTAAACGGTACCCAGGAAAAACCTCAATTATACACGTATAAAATAAATACCGTAATATACTCTACAAAAGTACTTTCCTATTTTAAATTTATTCTACTTTCCCATTTTAAATTTATTTTATATCTTATTTTTTATCAGTTAATAATATAACACGTCAATAATTATTTATGGGGCCAAAATGTAAAGTCTCTATTTCACATTCACATGAGTAGATGTACTATTCTTCTGATTTTTCATTAAATGGCACGAATTTTAGTAATAAATTTAATTAGCAAGTACGACATTTAAATAATCTTATTGTAATTTGTATTTGTTGCTTTATTCCCATGTAGAATTACGATAACATTAGTTTAAGATTTAATGCTAGAGAGACGATTTTTTTTGCTGACCAAAAAAAAATTCGTTTCCTAACAAGTCGAATCATATTTATTATGCTTTTCTAAATTTAAAAACTATTGATTCCGTGAGAAATATTCTTTTGCTTTTAAAAATGAAAAAAAATTATTTATATAAATGTAACAAACCGCCTCTAAATCCTGAGTTAGCATAAGTTTCACTTATATTAATCAAATTGATGTCCTTATAGATTTGCCTTGCCAAGGACACTGTAACTTTGTAACTATCCTGATAGAACCCACTCTAATTTGAAGAATAAGAATATTTACCAGTAAAATTAGAAAATTAATTTATAGTTTCTTTCCGAAGATGTAAAATGATAATGAAACAGTAGTGTTTCGGAAATAAACATTCACTAGAAACCGACTTGCCCTGAAGTTCGCCTATTTTTCGGGGTGAAAATTAAAATGGACTAATTTGGAGAATTATGAATTTAACTTTAATTATAAATTAGAAGAGCAAGGTAGGAAATATGAAATTTTAAAACAGAGATGACATGGAAATAAAAATACGAAAAAATCAAAGAAGAGAGAGATGGCAAGCGAAAGGACGTGAGAGGGAGAAGGTAGGGAGAAACTATTGAGTATATACTTAATTTGCAGCGTGGTAACCATTATATTTCTATTTCGGAATGAAATCTATTCCGCACTATTTCGGAATAGAAAAGTTTGGTAAAAAATTTTCATTTTATTTTCAGGAACAAATTTCTATTCCAAAAATAGGTTTGGGTAAAATCGAAACAAAATTTTTTACTTTTCTATTTCTGAACGTAAATCGAAATTGTTTTATTTTTTATTTCTCATCCGAAGAAAAAAATTTTCGTTCGCCGCTCACCACCACCACCCTCTACCCACCGGCCGCCGCCGGTCGCCGGCCGCCCCCGGTCGCTGCTCCTCCCATTATCACCGCCGGTCACCCGCCGCCGATCGCCGTCCGCCCCCGGTCGCTGCTCCTCCCATTATCGCCGCCACTTAGAAAAGTAACATTTTTTTGATAATCAAACGAATTTCTATTTCAAGAGTAGAAATTTTTGTCGTTATCAAACGCATTTTTTGGCTCAGAAACTCATCCAGAAATAGAAATAGAAAAATCTATTTCTGTTCCAGAAATGATTTCTGGAATAGAAATGTTATCATTCGCGCCCTAGTTCAGCCAACTCAACAAATTACTAGTCCAGTTATTGGGTGACACTTGTCGCATTGAGCTCATTTATGAAAAATATTGGGTATGCTAATTGGACCAACTCAATAAATTATCGGTCCATTTATAAAGTGACACATGTTGCATCGAGTGCACTTGCATAAATCTTCCTATTTCTTCGCTCCTTATTAGTTAACTTTTCCTCTCTCCCATCTCTATGTTTATCACTTGCTTTTTAGTCATCTTCTCCGTTGCTTTTTCCCACACGCCGGAAGCACCAACGGCCCCAGCTTCCGCAAACTTGATACCATAGCAGCAAGATGCTAAAGCTCAAATGGCCATGGCTATAAGCTCAAGATATGGTAGTCGTGGTCGTGACCTCATGCTCAAGTTGCCATGACTGCTACTAGCTCGAGCTAGCAACTTTGGGCTCAAGCTCGAACTCCATGGCCATGAAAGCTGAAGACTTCATATTGAGCGTTCGTGTCCTTAAGTGTCTCGACCTAGCGACCATGGATGGGAGTTTCAAAGCTCAAGCCATGGCCACAAGCTCAAAGCTCAAGTGGTTGTTGCCACGAGCTTGAGGCCGAGCTTGAAACTCAAGCGATCAAGGCTACCCTAACCTCTAGGTTCAAGGTCTAGCTCCATCACCAAACTAGCCATGAGCCTCAGGCTTGAGCTCTAGCCACAACGGATGCAAAAGGAAAGAAAAATAAGTGTCAAAATGGATGGAGAAGGTTAGGAGGGAGAAGGGCCCCCAGGAAGGGGGGGACGAGGGAGAGAGGAAAATTAACGTAAAGTGAGCTAGAATAGATTAATATATGTTATCAAGGGTAAGTGTGCTACTTGCCCAATTGCTAGCAATGGTCGCCAAGTCCTTGCGGCTTAAAGATACGTTTGGTTTGGTATTTTGAAAGTCCATTAGGAAAATGCAAAACAGTTTAGTCCGAAGGATTTTGGGGGAAATGCAAAAACAATTTGGTAATTTCCGCTTTGAGAAGCAACTTTAAGAGAATTGCTATTTAGTAGAAAACATGTTTGAAAAATCCATTTGATGATTAATCTAAACTTTTTTTAAATTTTATTTGTTTAAAATTAAAAAAATAATCTTTACAACTTTTTTTAATTTATACTTGACAATAATGTTAAAGATCTCGGGTAAAATTTTTTATCAAAATTGCAATTTCTTTTTTTTCAAAAATATCAAATAGAAAATATTTACGTGTTTTCTTTCTTGATTACAAGAAGAATATTTTCATTACAATAAACATGGTAACATATATTTTGAGGAAAGAAATTCATTATCCTTAAAAATTCCAAACCACAACACGTGCTTCAATTTTGAGAGAGAGAGAGGAAGGCAAGCAATGTCAATGCCTGTCAGATGTCGACTCACCGCCACCTAGGTTGTCTTGTTGTTAAGTTGTCTCGTTATGAACTTGTATCTTGTTTGAACCTACTATATTTGAACTTGCTTCATTATGAACATGTGTTTGTTTTGCTCTTGTGTTGTTCTAAACTTGTCACGTTTAGGATTTATCACGTTCTGGACATATTCCGTCTATATATAAAATCTCAGTCCGTTCCGTTTGAAGTAGACTTCTCAGTCTGGACTTGAGTCTGAACAAATTCATCATTAGAGTATGTGTCTGAACAAATTTAACCTTAGAGTTTGGATTTCATTACAATAAGTCTATCTTCTGGTTCTTCAAAGTATAGTCATCAATAATATATATTATACTTTCTATTATCTGCATAATGGCTTGTGTGTCTTTCACATATTTATTCAATCATCAAACACATTAGTAGCATTTGATTTATTTTATCATCTTCAAAACATCATAAAGGATTTCCCTAATAAGGTAAAGTACATATTTTTATGGGATATATGAGTTATAAGTTTTAAAACTTGTTGAGAAAGCACAATTGAGCTTAAAACGTTCAAAAAGTACAATTAAATTCTAAAAACTATCAAATTAATACAAGCGAGTCTTTCCGTTAACATCGTCAATTTGTTTAATTGGAAGCTGACATGATATCTTTCTCTCCTATGAGTAATTTTTTATTACTTTCCCTTTAAATCTTATTTAATTAAAAAAGGCTAAAAAACTTAAGAAAACAAAATTACAAAAAAAAAAAGTGGGCACAGACTTGCCAATGGCACTACCATCGCCATTGCCCATCGCCAAGGGGCCAATGAAGACCACCCTCACCTCCAACCAACCACAAGCAAGTGCTAGTGTCACCCAAAGCTAGGCGAGCCACATTAGCCCTAGGCGAAGGCTAGTAAAGACTCACCTGAGCCTAGTGATGGTTGTCAATCCTCGCTTAAGATTGGTGTCACCTAGATTTGGGTGCCCTAAACCTAGTTTGGGCAAGCCTCACGGTCCTTACCTAGGCCAACGAGGGTCGGCTCCCTTATTGAGGGCCAACAACCTTCGCTAACCCCTCTGGTAATGGGCAACGGTGGCTATATCCATCTATGAGTCCTTCCCTTTTTTTTTTCCAATTTTTCCAATTATTTAAAAAAAATTATAGTAATATTATTTAAATACAATTGGAAGAAAAAATTAATAAAAAATACTACGTCAGTATTTTCTGTTAGAAAAATTGACGGTATTAACAAAATGACTTGACAGCACTAATTTAACAAGTTTTAAAATTTAATTATATTTTAAAAAAATTTAAAAAATAAGTTTTAGGATCTATTGTGCTTTTATGGAAAATCATCGACTTTCGCTTTATATCCGAATCCTTTCTATCAGCTGGCAATAAAAAAAAAAATTCTGTCAACTAAAAATGTTAAATATCTTATATGTCAATTTCACGATATAATCTTTTTCCAAGTTAGAATTATATATGTGTTTTACATTTTTTTTTCTTTTGTTTCTTCTTCTTTCTTTCGGTGAACAACGTTCTAACCACCACCGTCAAGTCAGTCGTCAATCAAATCAACCCGATGGCTCACCTTCCACCACAACCTTATCACCGTCCCAACGACCGTCGAGCTCTTTGTTTTCCAAGAAAATGATATTAAAAATATTATTTTGGCATAAAAAAAAATTCGTCAAATCAATTTAGTACTATTTTGAAAAAAAAAACTGATAATTTAAGTGTCAATCCCAATTTAAAACATCAAAACCCTGACGTGACAATTATTTTATTAATTTTTTTCAATATTTCCCGTTAACATTAATTAGGGATATCAAAAAAACCTGTGTCCGCCCTACTTGACTTAGTCCCAACCTAAAATTAGGATATTTTTGAGTAGGGCCTTAGTCTTCTTTGGGTAAGATGTTGGTATAGTTAGGGTTAAGGTTGGGTTGGTGCAAGTTTTTTGACACCTCAAAGCACAGCCCGATCTCTCTCTTTGCATTGTGCATGCACGCTCTTAACATATTAGTTTCAAACAAACAATGTTATTTGCATGTTTGCTCCATATATAAACTCTAATTTGGACAAATCAAGACATGTTCCAAAATTTTCAAACCATATTTCAGACAAAACTTAATGAAACCCAATACGATTGATCAAGTACAAAAAATACTACCTGAAGCAATCAAGGATTGAAAATGAACAAGACAGTCACAAAAACAACTTTGAGGATTCAATTTAACAGCTGAGGCAATGTCGACTGCAGCATGAGCTCTTCAGCGATGTCATCCCAAAACAAGGGCAAACAGAGGTCGGCTTGGCATGGCCATGGGTGCAATGGAAAGCAACGGCGGTGGCGGTTTTCCAGCGACTCGAGGAAAGAGAAGAAAACCCAAGATGAAGAGAACTTTGAACCGGGAGAGTTTCGCTCCTCGTCTTGGTCTCCCTCTGTAATATCTTGGCCCTTTAAACCCAGCCCATTGGGCCTAAAGCCCAAGCCCAAGCCATATTATATCTTCTTCTAGATGAAGTGATGCAGCCAATGAGAAAAGAAAGTGCAGCCAGGAGGAAGAAAGGGGAAAGTTTTCGCGCTTCATCAAGCCGATTCAACACCATTTTGCAATACGGCAAGTAATTGAAGCCTCTAATAATCTGTTGAAAGAAATTGTCAAAATTATGGCTTGATTTGGATTTTGGTCAATTTTGACTTGTTTGAGTGGGGAGTTTTGAGTGGCATTTATATAAAATGATAGATTAGGTTATTGTGGAACTATAGTATTTTTATCTATCTCAATTTGAGCTCACAGTTTGCCTAGAATCAAATTTTCAAGTTTGTGGCATGTATTGGTCAGATTTCAAACATTAATATTTGGGCTGAATTTCAATCTTTTCAGACGGGGTTTTGGGTGACTAAATTGGTGTTTTTGTAGTATATCATAACAGCATTTGCTTGAAATGGAGTTTTTATAGTGTGAAGAAATTTAGTATGTGAGTTATGCATAACCGACAATAATAGGCTTCCATTAAATGCAAGCTTTTCATTAGTGCATAGGTATCATTTTATCATGGGCAGCAATCAAGTCCTTGAGTCGATGAGTTTGGAGTGGCAAGCAGTGAGAGGGTCGACGCGGTGGTCGTCTCCCCTTCATTTTCCCTAACCCCTCGCCACAGGCCATCAATGAGTCTTGTACATGTTTTTTGGTTCAAAATGGGTGAATCAGTAGAAGGTTTCCATCCTTTTTGTTCTGAATAACATCACGACCAATTTTTAAAAAAAGAAAAAAAAATGCACGGCCAAGAAGCATTCTATAGTTAGTCACTTTACCTGGAAGAAAAAATTGAAAATGAGTTTTTAATTAAGAGAATATATTCAGGGGTTAATAACCACTACGTGGTATGCATGAACCTAGTTAGTTCCACTCAAAAGATGATACGTGTCCTTTGACATGGACCTATTGAAAAAAAAAAAATCGGAAGCTCTCTTTTCTCTATCCTATGACATTTTATTTACTCAATCTTACGAGATGATTGAAAGAATCAAAGTGGGCAAGATTGTGGATGGAGTGAGGCATATGATGAGCTCGTCGGAGGGAGGCAATGGGATGGAGGCCCAAAAGTTGTTGAGGGTGGGAGAAATGGTGCGACCTGGCCATAGTAGACATCTCTAGGGTTCTTAAAGAAAGATTGATTGCTACATTGGAAACAATTGGGGATTTGGCGCCATCCGTGGCACATCGGCATGATTGTGCATGAGAGAGAGTCAACTGATGAATCGTAGCTAACAATGGGGCTCTAGAGGAAGAGGCAACTCAGGATGTAGCAGCTGCGACTAGTGGGACTCTTGGGGAGGCGATGTGCTAGAGGCAAATTTGAGCAATAATGCCAACCAGCGGAAGCTTTGGGGGAGGTGGAGGTGGTGGAACTTGGAAAAAAAGAGAGGGAAAAATAGGGGATGTAATTTCTTTGGTCTTCTCCAAGAGAGAATGTAAAAAGTCATTGAAAATTGAAAGAAGAACACATTTTTAAGTCGGAGTTTAAATGTGAGCATCTATTATTGATTATGTTCACTTTTTTAGCTGAAGAAGAGAGAAAAGAATACTTCCAATTTTAGTTTTTAATTTTTTTTTAATTTTTTAACGATTAGGTTCATCAAATAGTGGTTTGATAAGGGTGGTTACTAATCACTTAATATTCTCTCTTGAAATAGAAATTTAGTCCAATGAAGAATATAAAGAAATGGGTACAAATAGGGTATGAGGTTGGCGTTCCATCGTGGTTGCCACAGCAGCGGCATCGGCGTCGGCAGTGGCACAATACACTATGGCGCCATGAGAACAAGGAGAGGAGAATATCGGAGTAGGTTGAGGTGGTCATGGATGAACAACTTTTGGCAGCAGAAAGCAAAAAAAAAGGAAAAGCTATATATAACTTTGATTTGGGAAAAAAAGAATGATTTTTAATGATCTTATTAAACGAAAAGTTAACAGAGGTCAGGTTTAAGTATGAAGTGAAATTTTTGTGATTTTTATCAAATAGAAAAAGTTTAATGACACTATTATATGAGCTTTTATCTATTAATTTAACACTATATGAATCCACTTAAGTTCTATTTGTTTCATGAGAAATGAATATTTAAAAAATATATTTATGAATATGAGTACTTATATCACTTAAAATAAATAATTAAAAAAAAAGTTATTAGAATCTTTGTATTTATATCTAAATATTTTCATGAATGATGAAAATCTTTTTCATTGTTCATTTTTTTGTAAATGAAACAAGTAATCATTTAAAAAAATTATCTAAATCATTTTTCATGAAACAAATATAGTCTTGGAGTGTGTTTATTTCGTACAAAACTTGACCACAAAGGATTGGGCCTAAAGACTAGGAAAATATTTGGGGAAAACTTCTTCCAGTTCTTTCGAAAGAAAAATTATTTTCCTAAATTTAAATTTTAATAGATTAAAAAATATTTTCTATTGATTTATTTTTCATGAAACAAATTCAACCCTTAGTGGCATCGTATTTTCCATTTCATTGCCAGCACATAAGAAAAGGAAAAAGGCCACGTTCCCCTATATACCTGCAAAAGGGAAGGAGATGGAGATGAACCTCTCTCCAATAATGGCGTCTTTATTGAGTTCCGAGCCCTCCTTCCCCACGCTCCGATACGCCTTCTCACCTCTGCTTTTTCTACGTGCTTTCTGTTATTGTTGACGGGAAGTTGGACCTCCCTTCTTTTTTCTTTTTCTTTTCTGGCTAAAAGAAAATTGAAAGCGAAAAACAAATATATATATATATATATATATTTGCAATTGTATTTTATGAGTCGGTATTTAGATTCTTGCATTAGATAAAAATCAAACTGTAAGAACACGAAAAGTAAATGAAAAGCAAGCCCCAAATCATAGAAGCTTCACCCTATCAAGAGACAAGAGATTGACATGCAAAGATTGACTTGTTGAGAGAAGGTCAAATGTCTCTCGTATATCCCATGCTTGAATATGTCTTTAGGCATGTTTTCTCTTGCTCACAATTTACATCGGGCTGGTTATCACGTGGCATTTTATATAGACAGGACGGACCCGGTCCTAGAGATGAATCAATAGAGTCGATCGGTTACAAGATAGCATAGCGTCTTAGGGGGGGACATACTCAAAACACTAAATAAGAAAGACATGTATCCACTTTGCAAATCGCTTCTTTCTTGAAATACGAAAGAAAAGTGTATGGAATGTGAAGTGTTGGGAGTTAAAGCGCAACGAGACAAAGACCAACTTATATAATTCAGGGAAAAAGCGAAAGGTGGGCTGACGAGCTGTGGGAACCTGTCGCGTCGTTTTATGGAAAACAGAGAAAGGGACAGGGAGTCAAGAGGAGAGGAGGGAGAACGAGAATGTGGAGGAGAAGCGCCTTTCTTCGGCCTTGGACCAAAAGAAAGAGATTGGACCCTGCATGAAATACACCCTTTTCAATTTATCTCTCTTCTCTCGCTCTGGTTCTTTCGTGTGTTTTTCTTGCCTGTATGCTCTTGTCTTGCTCCCTCCTTTGATCCACGGAAGCGATGAACATGGTCTCCTCCGACCGCCACCACACCTTCGCCACTCGGTACTACTCTCTCTCTGTGTTAGCTTCGAGTTCTGGTGCTGATTCAGTTTCTGAAGTTCTTTCAAGAAACGAAATTTATAATTTAGAAATGTGGGGTGAGGCTGATGGGTCCAATGTACCACCAGGTTTCTCGGTTGTGATGTTCTGTTCTCTTTTCTGGGTTTGGTTTAGTTTGTAGAATTCCATGGTCCTTATGGAACTAGTGTCCGTAGAGGGCTCGACCTGACTGTACTTGGCTGTGCTTCAATACCATCACCATCAACATGATTGGCCTTTTGGGTTTGGTTTCCTCTGCTTCTTTTGTTGTTCTTTTCGAATTGCTTAAACCCCCGAGACCGCGGTCGAAACAGAACCAATCTGGCTCGAAGAGATCGGGCGGAGGAGATCAGTACTCCAAGCAACCTAAGTGAATACGCCCGCCTGCCCGCCTGCATACTACCTAACATAGGAAGAAAAACGTTCACCCGCTTAATGATGTTTCGTACTTTCTGTTACTGCCAATGTGGGAACGACAAGCGAGCGAGCGTCACTTGCAGCTCAATTGCAGTTGCTATTGCTTTTCTGGATGTCCTGAAAAACTCTTTAGCTGATAGTAAGATGGTTAAATTTCGTTTTGGTTGCTTATTCCGGTGACTTCTAGGACTCGAGTGCACTGGAAGAACACTAGTCTCAGGTGTGAATTATTCGTTATGTGTTCAGTCTGTTTGTGAGTAATGTATCTTGACAGAACTTAAGAATTCAGGAACTCGGTTGCAAAACTTTGCTCGGATAGCGGGAATATCACGTCTGAGAACTTATATTCCAAGTACTTGTGATCATGCCTCACATGCTCCATGAAAAATTTCTGTTCAGGCATTCTGCTTTTAGTGAAGTTCTTTTCGATTTGCCTTGTGCATTTAGCCACTTCTCAATGTATTTGATTATGGCGATCGGATCAATTGATAGCACGTTTGATTTTCTCGCACAAAAATTTTTCGTCATGGAGAGTTTTATTTGAATACAGCATCTTCTCGGATGTCGCTGGGGATATCACAATTATCGTTGATGGAGAGCCTTTTCTGCTTCACAAGGTAAAATAAAATACCATCGCCTAAGGTTGTCAAATTAGTATGCAATTGTACAATCTTCATGATGATTATGTGCAATTCTTGTGAGCAGTACAACGTCGGCAGCGACAGCATTAATAAGCGAAAAAAGGAACAAACTCGCGCAGTTAAAAGTTGATGTCAATGTCCTGCACCTGCATTTTCATTATAAAGCAATCTTTTGTTTCTTGTTACAGCTCGGCAACGTGACATAAGAGCTCGAGCCTCATCTTGGTACTAGTTCCAGACATAATTTGTTTCTAACAATTGGTTCCTCTGTTTAGTTTCCCCTGGTTCAACGGAGCGGGAAGATCCGAAAACTGGTTGCGGAGGCGAAAGATTCGGATTTATCCAAGCTGGAGCTCCTCAACATTCCGGCTGGACCCCAGACGTTCGAGCTCGCGATGAAATTCTGCTACGGAATGAACTTCCAGATCACGACGGCCAACGTCGCTCAACTTCGCTGCGTGGCGGAGTTCCTGGAAATGTCCGAGGACTACAGAGAAGAGAACCTGATCGCGCGGACGGAGCTGTACTTGGACGACGTGGTTCTTCAAAGTCTCGAACAGTCGGTGGAGGTGCTTACTGCTTGCGAGTCCTTAATTCCTATGGCCGAGGATGTCGGTCTCGTCGATAGATGTGTCGAGGCTATAGCGATGAATGCTTCTAAGGAGCAGCTGGTCTCTGGCTTGTCGAGGTTAGAGTGCGACGACCGCTCGACCGAACTTAAAAGCAGTTGCCTCGACTGGTGGATCGATGATTTATCGGTACTGCGGATCGACTTCTATGACAGAGTGATCCGTGCCATGGGAAGGGCAGGCGTTCGGCCCCATAGTATCACCATGTCTGTAATGCATTATGCTCAATCGTCGCTAAAGGGCATCGAGAAATCTCAGCTTTGGAGTTCGGCGAAGGCGAAGCCGAGTCCCGGGACTCAAGAAAACGATCAGAGACTGGTTTTGGAAACTCTGGTAGGCCTTCTCCCGGCAGAGAAAAGCTCTTCAATCCCGCTTAGTTTCTTGTTCGGGATGCTGAGGACAGCGGCCATGGTAGATGCCATGATCACCTGTCGGTTCGAGCTAGAGCGACGGATCTCTTTTAGGCTCGAGATGGTGTCGATCGACGACCTGTTGATACCATCTCTCCAGGTAGGCGATTCTTTGTTCGACGTCGATACAGTTCATCGGATACTGGTGAATTTTCTTCAGCGGATAGAGGAAGAAGAGAATGAAGCGTGTGGTTACGAGTCCGACGTCCTCGGTTCTCCATGCCACAGTTCCTTGCTGAAAGTTGGACGCCTGATCGAGTCCTATCTCGCCGAAATCGCCCCCGACCCGTATTTGAGTCTGCAGAAATTCAGTGCTATGATCGAGATACTGCCGGATTATTCTCGTGTTATCGACGACGGACTATATAGGGCGATCGACATATATTTGAAGGTAACACATTTAAACCTGCTATTCCTATATATTCCCAGTTTCTATCGATCAAAACTGATATATCCTCTTCATCCTAATTCCTTCCTATTTTGCCAGGCACACCCAATGCTGACTGAACAGGAAAGTAAGAAGCTATGCAAGTTCATAGACTGCCAGAAACTCTCTCAAGAAGCCTGCAATCATGCTACGCAGAACGACCGGCTTCCTCTGCAGATGACAGTCCGGGTCCTCTACTTCGAGCAGCTCCGTCTCAAGAATGCCGTGTCCGGGAGCTCAGGAGATGCATTTTTCTCGCAGAAGATAAGCAGTGGCATCCCGAGCGCACCGATGTCCCCACGAGATAATTACGCTTCTTTAAGGAGGGAGAATCGAGAGCTGAAGTCTGAAATCTCGAGGATGAGGGTGCGGCTCAGCGAGCTGGAAAAGGAGCAGCTGTTTATGAAGCAGGGGATGATGCACAAATCTGGGATCACGAGGACGTTATTCACGTCGATCTCGAGAGGGTTCGGGAGGATTGGAATTTCCAACGGCCAGGCCGGAGGAAAGAAACAGAAATCGGGTAGAAAATCTCGAGGGCCGGAAGGGAAAACTGGTAGAAGTAGGAGATATTCTGCTTCTAGCTGATCAAGATGATGCATAAACTAGCAATGTATTTCGGACAACATGATAGTGTCAATTCAACGGTTCATCTTCTGCATTTTGTCTTACAACTACCGAAATTTTCCGGCATAACTTCGCAGATAAACTATAGCAAAGTGGAAACACGTACGTTATTCGCTCATACATGGAAACAAAAAGAACAGCGCAATCATGGTTTGAAGTTGCAAAGAGCAGAAAAATATAGTAAGAACCATTTCAAAGATGATTTAAAGATTCACATAAAGGATCCGAAATGTCGAATGAAGAACTTGACTGAACTTCTCTGGTATTTGTTCTATCATGTCTGCATATTCCCGAGAATACGCTTTCTGATCTGCATTCACCGAAAAGGGAAACGTGAATTCAGAAGGCGTATCGCCACTGATATTTCAATGCTTTAATGTCGCCACGGGCAGCCAGAGGATAAGACTAATTGATATTCGGATACATACCTCAGGCAGTTTCTGTCTGAAAACCACATCCAGACGGGCATCAAGAGTGTTCTCGCAGACTATCTTGCCATCCTTTGAAGCTGCCACGACTCCGCCAGCGCTTCCAAACATTAGCCAAAAAGATTCGTCAGACATTTTTCTCAAAACAACTTGTGTGTTAGTTGGAAAAACAGTATCAAAATTCTTATTGCAATTCTTTTGAATCAGAGCAATGCTGATGCTGGATGAGAAGAAGATTTTTCATCAAACAAATCCAACAAGTCTTCTTCAAGCTTGTGGAATTATGAGCAAATGTGAGCTAATCTACATCAGATCAGATCTCCCACTTCTAAACCAACAGATTAAGCTATTCGATTAACACTCGCCACATTTAGAAAACGAAAGAAACTTTGTGAGCGAAGGTAGGCCTGGTTTACCAATAAGGCTCGTGAGAATCGACGCCCTTGGGAGGTGGCGGGAGAAACACCTGGTTGTCGAGTGTGACAGCCGGAGGTGCGACTCCAGCTTTCTCGGCATACGCTCTTATAGCATCATCCAAGACAGACTGAACCAGCTTCTGGTCGACCTCTCTGCACCTGAGCAACACGGCAGGCTCTTGAAGACGCAGTAGGCACTGTCACAGCAAATGACGCTATCATAGGACATTGTTTTCCCAGTAAAACAGCGGCAATACTGCAGATGTTGTTATCCTAGACAGTCTTTAACTGGTAAAGAAAGTTAAATCTTGAAAAGCTTAAGAAAGAAGGAGCACAATGACTACCTGGATAATCAGGGCTTTGAGAAGGTTCTTGTAGGCCTTGTGATTGCTCGACACGCGCAGGAGCTCTTTGCTGGCAGATTCTTTCATGGAGTTCACGACGTCGTCCTGGACTTGAAGGAACCTTATGCGAGATGCATTCAGCTGCATCGAGTACTCTCTGCAAATCACTCCTTCAGTAGGGTGAGTTAAAATTGCAGAATTTAACAGCAAAACTTGAATTACTGCTGCTATTGAAAGCTTACATTTTCTTTTTGACGTCGACTTGCTTCGCCTTCCGTTGGTACTCTTGGCGTAACTTCCTCTTCTCGGCTTCAACCACCAGCTGTTTCTCTATATTGAATTCCTGGATCAAAACATTCCAATGAAACTCTTTCATGGAACAAAACAAGAACAAACACAAAAATTCATAGGATGATCATGCATCTAGCTATCTTTTTTCTCCTCTTGGATCCACTTCGAAATTGAATTAAACTCTTGAATCGCCCTGTAGTGTAGATTGACCTCAATGCAACATAAATTCTTTGCAAATCGAATGCAGTTTCAAATGGAGAAAGGGCATGTTTCGATAGCCTCGGTGCACATAATTAACGAAAAAGACCAGCATTTTCGTAGTGTAGTCCAGAGACATAAGAGGTGATCAAGGAACCTCCTCAGCGGAGACGGAAATCTCATTGGCCTTCTCCTCCGCTTCCTGGCGGATGAATCTGATCATCTGCTGAATCTGCTTCGACACATCTCCGTCGTTCATTTTCGCTTCTCCTTCGTTTCTTTCTCCGTCTAAACTCTTGCTTCTGGAAATGCTACGAAGTGCGTCTATGTTTGGTTCGACGTTACCGTGGTGAGGAATATGAGGATGGGAAAACAGTTCAGAAAGTTTAAGAAGGAGATGACATTTGCAGAGTCGGTTGTTGTCGTCCTTCTGTTTGCATCACGAAATTTCTTCCGATGTTTGCTCCGGTTTGGACAACGTATGTGAGCTTTGAACGGATCCAGATACCCCTTCTTACTCTTTCTCCCTCTCTATGAACTTTCGAATTAGACCTGATCAATGAGCGGACCAACATGCCGTTAGGCATTTCTTGCACAAGCCCATCAATATAACATAATATAATGATATTATTGTCATTATTATATACAAAAGAGAAATCATATAGAATATATTAAATATTGAGAAATCGATGACGGATCACCTAAAATTTCACCTTCAATTGTCATCGTAACTCCACAATCATACATTATCCATCCATCTATCTGTAGCCCTCATTGTTATTTCTATTAGAAAATTTAAATTCAATATATACTGCGTTAAATGTCTTTTCTAATTATCATTAACGTTTCAATTTTTTTTAAAAGCAATAGTAAAAAGAAAACAGTCCACGGTGTTAAAAACACCTCATTAACCAAACACCAATGCTTCACAATTCTTTGCAATATCAATATATATACACACGCTCTTTTCTTGTTCTATATCTTTAAATAATAATTTTAATTCGGCTAACAAATAAATCATTAGTTTTAGAAAATATTCAGGAATGCACATAACTCTTTGTAATTATAACTGATTTTGTGTGAAACATGTCCACTTTGTTCTAATACTCTTGTTATCAAATAGTTATTTGGTTGGGTAAAAAGTAGGAAGAGTAATAGAACGCAGTATTAGAGTAAATAAAAATTTTAAAAAATCATAAGAAAATCATTCAAGAAGCTACATCACCCTTTCACTATTCCCACCCCATGACGGAACATTATAATTTGATATAGTAATAATCTCCACATATCTAGAATATATAAAAATAGATAACTAAGAAGTCCGCACATATTTCTAGTGAAAGATAGTATAAATTATTTTAATTTAATATTATATGACTCTAAAGCAAATAAAAAGGATTAGGCAAAAAGAAAGCAATTAAAAAGTGGAATCATTTGGATCACATCAACGCACTTGAAAGAATTAGATACACTTAATTGATCAAATTTTCCTTTCAAGATATCTATAAGTTTTTTGACTGGTGCCTGAAAAATAAATGTTTAGCACCTAATGAAATTAACCTTGATTGCTATTGTTAATTCGTATTGATGTGAAAAACTCAATTAAGTAGAAAAATCACTTAATCGGCATAAGTACAGCGGGAGTGCCACAACTTGGCACGGAGGGACACTTAAGTGCCATAACTTACAAATGGTACACTTAAGTGCCACTTTTCAAAAAAAAATGGATCACTTAAGTGCCAAATGGTCGGAACCTTGCCGGAAATCCTACGTGGCATTTTTTTATTAATTTTTTTGCCTACATTGCTCGCCGGAAATACTAAATCGGTGAAAAATCAGCCAAATTTATTAATAAAATAATTTAAATAATAATAAAATTATTATTATAAAATCGATTTTATTATAATAAAAAAAAACAGAAGAAGGAGGGGATCGGGCGGCTGCAGCCCCGCCGCCGCCGCCGTCGCCGCCCACCCTCGCTGGGAAGGGCCCGGCGAAGGTGGGGAGGGTCGGCCGGGGTCGCCGGGCGGCCCACGGCGAGGGTCGCCGGCCCTCGCCCGGGGGGCCAAGGGCCCGCGGCCGCCCGCACCGCGATCGGTGCGATCTGGGCGGCCGGTGGCCACAGCCCTCACCGCGGGCCGGTCGGGGTCGCCGACCACTGGCCGGGGCTCGGCGACCCCGGCCAACCCTCCCCACCTTCGCCGGGCCCTTCCCGGCGAGGGTGGGGCGGCGACGGCAGCGGCGGCGAGGGTTGTGCAGCCCTCGCCGATCCCCTCCTTCTTTTTTTTTTTTTTTAAAAATAAAATCGATTTTAAATTTTTAAAATCTGACGTGGACAAATTTTTTATTAAAATTGCCACGTGGATTTTTTTATTTTGAAAAAAATGCTCCGTCAGCAAATGAAGTCGCCGGAAAATGGACACGTGGCAATTTGGCCGGATTTTCTCGCCGTTGGCACTAAAGTGATCCTTTTTGCTCCGATTTGGGCACTTAAGTGTACCGTTTGTAAGTTATGACACTTAAGTGTCCCTTTGTGCCAAGTTATGGCACTTATGGGGTCCGTACGTCTCACTTAATCCGTGTAAGCTAGTAAGAGGTTACTTAATTCGTTAAGTAATAAAAAAATTAATGGCAATTAAAATCTTTACTAGGTATATTGTTAAGACTCACCAATATAATCACAATACTCGATAGGAAATAAATCTTATATCATAATTGTTTTAATGATTTTCGAGCAAATTTTTTTAGGACTAAAGAATGCTTATATTGTATGCTCTTACTTTTTCGAATTTTATCAGACAACCCCTTATTTTTTAGTTATTCTTTCTTTATAACAACACCAAAAGTTGTCAATATTATATCCAATGCTTCAACTAATGTTTTTCTAAGCAATTAGAACCCTTTGGACTGCATTATTACTCAATTTATTTGGTCAAATGACCACTTTAATTCTCCTAGGTACTACTCATTGATTAGGTCTATACTTCATCAAATGAATTAACTATATCAATGGATCTTACCTACTTTTTTCCCCTTTGAGATATACCTAAAAATAATTATTTATAAAAGTGTTGCCCCACTGCAAGCATGGCCTTCCATCAATGGACAATTGGAAAAGGCTCAATGGGCAAACAACAGTAAATCATAATGTCTCCTTGTTGGTTGAAAGGAGGGCATCATCTCCACCAACCTCAGCACCTCATCATCATGTTGCTTTGCATAAACCATGCACTTTTTTCAACTTTGAAATCCATTAAAAATTAGAAAGAAGAAAGGAGGGAAAGAACAGCAAAAGTAGCACAAGAGAACGATGATTTGTGTTTTGTGCCTATAGCACATGACAACCATCCTCAGTGGATGTACTTCCATATTCCAACAAACGCAAATTATAAAAATTAAACATAAGGGCATAATAGAAAACTTTAAACTTAGCTGCATCATAAATCACTAACAATTTATATGCTTTTGAAAGTAGATAGCCATACCTAGCTAAGATGGACATGACTAAGAATTTATTATTATTATAAATAAGGGCATAGTAGAAAATCTTAAACCAAGGTGCATCACTAATCACCAACAATCAATATGCTTTTGAAAGTGGATAGCCATACCAAGCTAGGATGGCCAGATTAAGAAACCTTTATATCGAGTTCGAGTCAAGTTTACTTCATTAATGTTATATTTTTTAAATTATATCCATTTACCATGCTTTTGGTTTCCCTTTTCTATTCTTCTCTCACTTTCTCTTTTGATATCTAATGACCAAGGAGTTGTCATTTCTATTATTGACAAACAAAACCTTTCCATGAGTAGAGTTTGACAATTATGAGCATCAACGCATTGTAGTATTAAATGGGAGGACTGTCACACTCGATAAGAATAAGTCAAGTACTTAAAAAGTCCAAGACACCATATTGGTATAAAAAAAATTGTTATTAGGGGAATATAGATTGAGTAGAAAAATCTAATATTGTAAGAGGACATGAGTACTATGAGGATTATTTTTTTCTTTTTAAAATGATAAGTCTGTATTTAAATTGATAAGTAAAGAAAAGTCATATGTACATAAAGAGCATAAATATTACATAGATAAGCGACAATGGATATTTAATACCCCTCTCACATGTAGCCACACACATAAAATAAATTAGGAAAGAACCGAACTATGATAGCATGTTAGCAAGTTCAATTTAAAGAGGTTAAGTTGATAAGTAAAGGAAAATCATATATATATATATATATATATATATATATATATATATATATATATATATATATATATATATATAAAGAATATACAGACCCCATAGATAACCCTTGTAAGAAACATTAATAAGTCATAAAAATTGTGCAACCAAGAATTGCTTTATCCAGCCGATCTATTTATATCCCACCTATCAATATTCTAAGAACTAATTGAGGGGAAAATTGTTTAAAAAATCACAAGTCTATTATACAACAACCAATTTAATCCTAATTTTTTTTTAAATTTGGCAAGGTTAGTCCTAAATCTCTTGACGATTTGCCAATTAAGTCTTTTTCGACTAATATTTTACAATTTATGAAAATTTTCTTTTTCTTTTTAATTTTTTCTTCTTTCTTGTTTCCCTTATTTCCCTCCACTTGTCATCAGCCACAAGTAATAGTTGCGAAGCCCTTGCCAAAGGCTCACAAGGGCATCTCTCACCTATGATTAGTGGAGGAAAATAGGAAAAAAAAAAAAAAAAAAAAAAAAGAGAGAGGGAAAGACAAGGGAAAAAAATTAGAAAATTTTAAAAAGATTGCAAAAATCGTCCACACCAATGCCGATTATGTCACATAGAATGGTTAAACCCCACGTCAACGATTTCAAACAAAAATTGGGTAGAATGACTATATCACTAGATCGCCAAAAAATTTATAATTAAATTGATTAAATTGATTGTTATATAATAGGTTTATGACTTTTATACAATTATCTCACCAACTAAGGAATAACAAGAACATAAAGAGTTCAAATTTGTACTCGTTTTCTATTTGAAAATAAAGAGTTCAAATTTTTTCTGGACGTAGGTCTTTACAAGGCTCAAGGAGAAGAATCAAGTACAAGATCTGCTCTTTGGTGGGAGATCCCATAATGTCATTCTCTTGTATTTCCACTCACTCAAGAAGACAAAGATAGGGTGGGAATTAGGGGGACTTATGGTGGTGAAAGTAGATATCATGCCAAGACTTCAATCTTAACTATTGCCGGGTAAGCAGGTATAGTAACCTTCTGCACTTGAGGTGAGTAGGTGGAGGTGTGATCCTTCTTGCTAGGTTGGCACAATCTTACGGCCAAGTCTTGTAATCAACTACTAACCTAGTACCCTTAGTTGCAGGACTTGGCTGACATGGAGGAGTTCCGAGTAGTGAAATAAAGCATTTTCGTCATAAAAAAAAAAAATTATGATCCACAAGGCATAATAAGATATACCACTTTTCATAATATATTTCCCTTTCCTTTTTCTTTTCTTTTTTATCATTGTCATTCAAAAATACAATTGGCCGATTCATAATTGTTCTTTCTTTTCTTTTTTTGGTAAATGTAAGTATAATATAATTTTCAACCAAGATTTACAAAAGATGTGCAACCCGGCACCAACACACACTCAATGGGACAATAAGTCACTAGAGTGAGTGGGTGCCAGGTCCACAAAGGAAACCAAAAGAGGCTACAGTAATAAAGCCATACAAGAAGAGAAGGAGAGGACATATCCAGCCCTCTCACGTCTCAGAGAGAGAAAATACAAGGGTCAATCCCCCAGCTGTGTTGTAGTCTCTTGTTCTTCAGGGAGTTGACAACGGATTTAAAGGAAGAGCTTTATCCTTAACCACCTTGATCAGGTACTGCTTCATAGAAGGCAAATATAGGTTGGTAGCCCGAAAAATCAAGTCATTCCTGGACTTCCAAATAACGTAACAGAGAGCCCCAAAAGAAAACCTAACAATGTCAGAATAAAAACCATTATCCAAAGATCTAAAAATCCAGCAAAGGATTTCTGACCAAGCTAGGCTCCTGAAAGAAAGATTACACTTTGCAGCCCAAAAGAAGGCAAGGGATAAAGAGACATGGCAATAAAAAAAGAGATGATCTATAGAATCAGGCGTAAGGTTGCAAAATGCACATAGCACCGAAGGACATTAAAAGAGCCTGGGTGGGAAGCCGATTTCGAGAAATTAGCCACAAGACGAATTAGTGTCTAGGAACAATGGCTTTATTCCATACAAATGATGCCCATGATACTCGAACAGCTTTCTTACGAATGACCAACCATGCTAATGCTAGAGAGAATTTACCCAAAGGATGAGGAGGCCACATAAATGAATCCTCCACTTGACTAAGGGGGGGATTGTGACTTGCCAAGAGAGAAGCTCTTGTAATACCGTCTGCCCATCCGAGGAAAAGAGATCAGCAACCTTGGCATATCTTGTAAGACCCAATTGATAAATGTATGTATCATTAAAAATTAGATTGAAGGTGCCCATGTCTAGCCAAGGATTGAACCGCAAAGAGGTAGACTTACCATCTCCGATCTTCCACCTAAAGAACCTATAAATTCCGCCCTCAGCGAGAGGATTTTCCTCCAAGCCCATGAAAAAAAAGTCAATGTTGTGGCAATCCATAAGTTTTTCCTTTTGAGGTGGATGGAGTGTATTCACTTACACCATAATGATTCTTTGTCAATGAACAGAATCCGGATATGCTTTAAAATCGCAGCTTTATTATTGTCCCAAATTCTCCGAATTCCTAGTCCCATTTCTTGTTTTGGGAGACATACATCATCCCACGAAACTTTTGCACCTCCCAAGCCAAGGCCCGGTCCTTTCCAAAGGAATTGCCGACAAATTTGGTATATCCTGTCTACTATAGAAGATGGTAGCCAGAATATTGACGCCCAATAAACTTGAATAGAATGCAAGACAAACCTAATAAGTTGAAGCCGACTCGCAAAAGAAAGAAAACGATGTGTCCAGGATTGGACTCTAGCTGTTAGAAGACATACCAGGGCATGGCAATCCACTTTGCTCAACCTTGAAGTGATGATTGGGACACCCAGGTACTTGACCAGTAGAGATCTTGATCGGAAGTTCAACAATTGCAAAATCTGGATCCTTGTTTCTTCTGAGACACCTGAAATGACAACTTCACTCTTGCTAGCATTTTGAGTTAGCCCACTCCATTGAGAGAAGGTGTTGAGCCCATCCTTCATACATAAGATCGAAGCTAAGTTTGCTTCACTGAAGATGAATACATCATCCGCAAAAATAGATGCAAAAGGCATGACTTCTTGCATCTCCAAAAGTATCGATATTCTTGGCGACGGGACTATATATCCAGGAGGCCTATAAATACTTCCATTGCCAATGTAAAAAAGTAGGGTGAAACCGGGTCCCCTTGCCATAACCCCCACCCACTCGAGAAAAAACCATGGAGTTCTCCATTTAGAGAGATAGAAAATTTAAGGGTTCGAACACATACCATGAGAAGTTGAATGAAGTGGCATGGAAATCCAAAAGCTTTTAGGGTTGTCTCCAGGAAATTCCAGTCCAGAGTGTTATAAGATTTGCGAAAGTTGACTTTAATGGCACACTTAGGAGAATAAATGTCCGAGTGGAAGCCACTAAAAAGTTCATAAGTAAAGAAAATGTTATTACTTATCATTCTACCTCTAACAAAAGCTATTTGAGCCAAGCTTATAATAATGGGAAGAATTGCCGCAATTCTGTTAGATAGGATCTTAGTGATGCATTTGTCAATGGTATTACAACAGGTAATAAGACGAAAATCAATAACCAATGAAGCATTCGGAACTTTGGGAACCAAGGTCAAGATTGTACAGTTGATCTCCCTTAATAATTGCACCAGTATTAAAGAAATCAATAATCACCTCTATAATAGAGGGTTCTACTATATCCCAATTTCTTTTAAAGAAATCAAAATTATAGCCATCAAGGCCCGAGGCTTTACCCTCTAGCAAAGAGAACATGGCTTCCTTAACATCCTGGGGAAGGATGGGCTTAGATAGGAATCTAACCTAGTCATCATTCAAGGTATGCCTCAGCATTTCCTTCACCTCTAGAGTCGTAGATTGAAAGGGAGTGTTCACCGGAGCCAAAAGATCCTGGAAGTAATTAACAAAAACTTGTTGAACTTCCACTGGGTCTGAGGCCAAGTTACCCGTACAATCCAAGACTGAAGGGATCCGGTTGCGCAATTGTCTACTGTTAACAAATTGGTGAAAAAATCTAGTATCACGATCGCCTTCCTTTAACAAGCGAATCCTAGATTTTTGCTTGAAGAAGGATTCTTCCATATACCTAAGCTCATAGTACACCTGTGCTTGGGCATGCTCAGCCTCCACCAATGCGTTGTTGAGAGGCTCTCTGTAGAGAGCTTCTTGAGATAGATATAGGGCCCTTTTGGCATCTGAGGCTCAATAAGAGATATCGAAATAGACTTCTTTATTCAATTGCTTGAGCCTGCATTTTAGTAATTTGAGCTTACTATAAACCTTATACATAAGCGTACCTGGTATCTGACTATCCCAGGCCTTGGAAATCGTAGTAAAGAAATACGGGTGAGACATCCATAAATTAAAAAATTTAAACGGTTTCCTCTGTGGCTAAGGGGCCAAAACTCTTACTGACATAGGGGTGTGATTTGAAATTCCAAGGGCAAGGAAGGCTGCTTCTAAGAAAGAGAAATCCGATGCCCATTTGCTATTGACCAAAACCTGATCAATTTTGCTTTGTTTCCTTCATTCACCAGTAGATGATGACTAAGGGTACCGAAATCCAACGTAACGAAGGTCTTCCAGTTCAGCTTGACATAAGCATTCCCAAAATTCATCAAATGCAGGAATCTAATTATCCAGGCTTCCTAGGCGATCCGAGGAGTCCCGGATGGCATTGAAATCACCTGCTATGATCTAGGGACTTTCCTTGAGAGCAGCACTTAGAAGAGTAATATCACTCCATAATGGTCTGCGAGTAATAAAAGTGTGCTCCCCGTATACTGCCAATAGAAATAAGGTTGAACCAGATTGCAAGATCTTAATCATGCCATGAATGATTTGGGCATTTATACGGAGACCTGTGAACTCAAATAAAAAAGGGTTCCATCAACCCATACCCAACCCCGTTTAGAAAATTCATAGTTGGCAATCCATTGCCAACCAGGTACAAGATTAGAGGATATGGCAGCAGAACGATAAGGCGGGACCATGGTCTCCATTAGCCCAATACAGCCTAGGTTATTAGAATGAACAAAATGCTTCACCTCAGGTTGTCTAATCGGGTCCACTATCCCCCGGACATTCCAAAAACCAAAATTTATATTTTTACATAATCATAAAGATAGGTTTTTCTACTTGCATTTTCCAGACTGACGCTTGTAGCCCGTCGATTTTTGGATTGAGAAATCTGAATCGGGGAGGAGCTGTCCAGGCTTGGATCAGGAGGTAATGCATGCTTGATGGGGTAGTCGATCCTTAGTCACAGCACAAGGGATGTTGCTCTGGGTAGTCAGTGAAGGGCTTGCCACTAGGGGGTCATTTCCAATGGCCTCAATCCCCGGATTTCTACGTCATGGTCGCCGGTAGCATCAACAACTTCATCCAAGTCATCCATCAAGGAAAATGAAAGAGAGACGGGTTATGGTTCAGCAAGGCTCTTGCTAGCTACCTACTTAATAGCATCATCAAACCGGAAAGGTTTTTTAATCTGTCTTCTCTGGACAATTCCGAGAATAGATGGAGTGGGTGCACCAGATTTGAAGTTCGTCTATTTGGAGTCCACAGTTACAGGTTTCCGACGCAAAGCATGGCGACTGAGTAGTTGTAGTTGCCACTGTTCTGGCTGGAGAACAGTGGTCAAGACTTGCTTCCTAGGATTGCTCAGTCTTTGAGCTTAAGCAGCACTTCCTTCTACCATGCTGGGAGGAGCAGCAATTTGAACTAGAAGATGACTGTCCTCTCTAGCAACCTAGTCTTCCGTCAAGCTGGGAAGAGTAGTAACTTGGGACTAAGGAAGCCTGTCCTCTCTGGTAAGGCCTACTAGATTAGCATCCGAGTTGTTGTTTCCAACACCAGCAAGAGCAGGGAGAGTCTCATTGGGGTTGTATTTGTGGTCGAAGCAACCATAGCTACTGCAAAGTACCAGTCTCCACTCATATTTAACAAGCACATACCGTGTTACCCCATTCAGCCTCACCTTCACCCTATCACGCTTCTTGTCAGTTGCAAAGATTTCAACACAAACTCTAGAATATGACAGCATCTTCATATGTTCTGTTCTTTAGTCTACATACAAAGAAAAACCCACAGCACTTGCTATGCCACTAATCCCAAGCACAGACCACAAGCCAAATGGGATATTCCTTAGCTGGATCCATACTGGCACCTTGGTATGGTTGTCCTTTGTTAGTTCCAAGAGGGGGTGCCATTGTTGCAAAATCAGCGGGACATGGGCGACCGTAATAGGACCACTATCCAGAATATTACGCCTAAAGTCAGCATTCGGTATCCAGAAGAAGAAAAAACCTCGATCATCCACCATGACCTCCACAAGTTTCACTCCCTATGCATGTTTGAGGGCAATCTCAACAAATTTGGAGTGTAATTTTTTACCCACATGGTAACCAACTACACATTATTTCCACTTAGGATCCATTGCATCTAGAACTTCTTCCGAAAATTCAACCATGGGCTCATCATCAAGGGATAGGGGTTGGATGTATTTGAGGTTGTACCCCTTAACGGTTGTACGGGCCACACTTGCCCATGAACACAAAGCAGGGTTCTCCTTTCCATTCAACATAACAGAGTGCTAAGCATGAGCAATTTGCTTTCCATTTTGACAAGCTACCAGATCATCACTAAGGACATTGCTCAGAATCGGCCGACTTGTGGTTGGCGGAATGGCGGCGCGTTTGGAAGGTCGAAACCAACCAATCTAGCCAGACCACTAGAAGCCCTTCAACTATTTGAACTCACACGACCCTGAGATCTTTGGCGAGATAGTAGAGGGTGGCTCTGACTCCTTTGATAGCCGCTCACCGTCTCAAACAGATTATATGAGGGTCCAGGTCGGTTCTCAGCCATTAAGACTGCCCAGACAACCTCTCACAACCAGACTCCATCTCAGAAAATACATAATACAACCTATCCCATATCTATCATATAGTGAGATAGAGACATACCTAAGAGAATTCCTTTAGTGGGGAGAATGAGCAAGAACTGGGGAGGAATCCTCTGAAAATCAGCTCAAACGGAGCTAACCAATCACCGAAATAGCTCCTTAGATCCGATGGGTGAACAGTAACTCAAGGAGCCAACTTTGAGAGAGTTTGGTCGAAAAAAAAATTTTTGTTTGAGGTTGATGTGTCTACTAGTCTTTTTCATTTACACAATTGTTTTTTATTTCATTATTAAAGTAAAAAAAATTATGGGAATCATCGATTTGTAATTGTTGGCACCAATAAAGGGTGGCTAGGCCTTGGGAATAGATAGAGGAAATTAGGGTCAATCAACGGGGAGCATTCATGCAATAGGCCGTAAAGTAGTGGACAATGAAGATGTCGAAGGGCGCGATATGAGGAAATCGCTTGGAAAGGATGTGATAAGGACAAAGGCAGTTTCAAGATATCGGCATTAGCAAGAATTCGAGTAAGATAGAGTGATTAACGCTATGATGCCGAAGCTTCTAAACCTATATGAAGACTAGAGCAATAACTGCTCAAGAGCGGTATTCGAAAGACCTCGCTATAAATATTCAAGAAAAGGTAGAAAGAAGGGACATTTTGCCAATTCGATAATCTAGAACATCTCATTTTATTTTGTTATTGTACATTTATTTTTGAATCAAAAATTTATTTTATCCCATTTAGGGGAGAAGTACACTACAAATGCCAATACTTTTGTACTATGTTCATTTTGGTGTCAAAACCTTTTTTTTTGTTTACTTAAGTGCTACAACTTTGAAAAAATGTACACTTGAGTATCATTTCCAATTTGATCATTGGAAAAGCTAATGTGGTCACCGAAAAGTTGACATGGTCGCCAATGGATAATATTTTAATTTTTTTTGAAATTTTTTTCTTTTTTCTCTAGGGCTGACGAGGGTCATTAGGGACCCTCATTTACCAAGGAACCCTCGCCCAAATTAGGCTAGGGTCACTTCACCCTCGATTGCGATAGCCCTGGCAAGCCCCTAATGGCCATTGCTAGTTCTAGATAGCCACGAATGATGCTACCCAGAGCCTACAAGGTCACGAGAGCCCTTGCCTACGACCTCTAGGAGCTGGCGAGGGCCATCACGAGATCGCCAGCAATCGACAAGGCCTTGATAGCCTTACTTGAGGCATCTACAGCAAGGGCAATGTAGCCCTTACCTAGATCTAGTCACAAAGGCCCTAGGGGAGGCCATTGTGACCTCGCCAACGGCAGGTGAAACCACAACGGCCCTTGCCAGCGGTCGAGGAAGCTTTGACGAAGTAGTTTTGAATTTATGACTCAAAATTCGACCCTTGCCAGCGGGTGACCAAGCCGATTCAACTTGGTATCACAATGACCGGTAAGTGTTTGTGCCCCTTGTTCATTCAATCGGAGTAGTTTTAAATTTATGGCTCAAAATTCGGAAATATGTAAATTTTGAGCAGGGAAATCTGATTTTTGAGTCATTGAGCTACGTTTTTTCATAGAAATGATAGTTTAGGGTGTTGTGGGGCTGTAGGATTTTACGGATCTTGATTTAAGCTTATGGTTTGCTTGGAACGAAATTTCGAAGTTTCCGCTTATGATAAATAGTGCACATCGAGCACTTTGGGGCCATATTTCGTTGATTTTTGGCTTGATTTTGCGATGGCAAATTAGGGTTCTTGGAGTTCGTGGAAAGAGCTTTCTATTGACTATAAGAACGTTTAAAACGAGGCTCGATGGAGAAAGTTATGGCGTGATCAAGTTGCGCGTTCAAGCTCCGTATTACGAACGACTTAAATAATCGCTTTAAATATATGATTTGTTAGCATGTAGGCATCATTTTATTGACAAATAAGTATGGTTTAGTCGGGTCGTGATTAAGGTATCGTTTTACTCAATATTAATATTGTTTCTCGCCTATTTGATAGAGTTGTAGGTTTTGACAATTCAAGTAATCTTTAAACATAGGCGTTCTGAGATGAGTGGTGCTATCTCTTCTAATAATTTGTAAATTCATGTCTTCAAAATAATATGGATTTGAGATATTATGAGTTATGAATAAGCATATTTGTTGCATAAAACTTGGATCAAACATTTACTACATTTTGATATATGTGAATGGTTTGAGAATTGTTTGGTGGAAATATATATTTTGTTTGAAGAACAATTTTAGGAAATATTAATATTTTGGGTTTGCAAAACCTTTTGGGAGAGACTCACGAAAAGTCCTTGATTTTAAATATGGTTTATGAAAAGTTACATATTGATTTGTAAACTGGTTTACGAAGTGAAATTTGGAATAGTTTAGGAAACGTGTTGTGATATATAAAGTGTGATTTTATAGAGATTAATCAAAGGATTCAATCATTGATATTGGAATTGCGATGGTGAAAAGTTGTGGCTTGGTTATTAAACTTGAGTTGTGAAATGATTTTTGAATTGGGTTTTATGGCTTGTGGAGACTATTGTCACGGATTGGTATTGATGCTCAATATCACTGTGAGCCTAATGAGGGGCTTGTGAGTATACCCATACTAGTTTAGGATATCGTTATAGGCCGAGCCACCAGCTTATAGTAGGTGGAGACCTAATCAAGGGAGGAATCTTGATTACTTTGTCACGTGGCATTATTTATGACCATGGCTGAATATTTGAGCTGAGTTTAGTTAATAGAGTTGACCATTGACTTGTGATATGAGTTTGGTCAATGGAATAAGTCATTGACATATGATTTGAGTTTAGTTGATGGAATGGACCATCGATGTGTGGTTTTATATAAGATGGATCGATGGAATAAACCATTGATGTATGGAATGAGATTAACCAATAGAATGGACCATTGGCATGAGTTAACGAGATTGATCAATGGATTAGACCATTGATATTTGTTTTGATATTATTATAAAATAAATATTTCTGACATAAATATAGCTATGTTGAAACATATGTGATTTATTCTCTTATTACATATTTATTTTATTCTGAAATTGGGTTAAAAGAGTTGTGGTTTGTATGTAAATATGCATAGTGGGTGTTTGATCCACTTAGAAGATATGCATTACTTATTGAGTTGTGATTGCTCACCCTTCTATTCTTCCAATCTTTTCAGGTTTTCATCTAGCAATGAATAATATGAGAGCGATAGCCATGAGGGGACTTTTGGGAGCTTAGAGGTTGCGTCCTTCGAGTGAAAGGATGACCGTGTCATCTCCCTTTTTAGTTAGGATTTGGGTGTGACACTAATGGAGACAAAAAAAACTTGCAAGACTCCCTAGAAGTTTGTGATTGAGTTTCCAATCAAAAGTACCTAATTCAAGAGCCTTATCAATTTGAGCCCTTTGCCAAATCTCGTGTTGGGAAGACTTGAGTCTATTGTACCAATGAAAAAAGACTTGATCGAAGGGATAAAAAGCCCTAAGTTTATGAGATGCGAGACTCCAAACATATTGTACGAGGTGGTCCCTCTAAAATGGAAGGGGTTCTTCCACTTATCTGGGAAATGCTCCAAAAGAAAAAGGAGTAGGTACCGACATTCCGCTTGCTTTGGTGAAATCTAAGGTAGCAAGTAGACGTTATCAGCATACTTGAGAGACCACAGCTGCTCAAGGTGAGCAAGAAAGGTGGTAGGGTTGTATGAACAAGCTATGATAGGACCAAAGGGAGACCAAGAATTAGTGAAAACGACAAGGAGGAAGGATAAAAATTGAATCTTGAAGGCAAGCTTCAATGGTGTTGAAAAAGAAAAAGAATAGAGTCAGAGCAAACATCTGTGAGAAAAGGTCATGAAGGATTTGAGAAGGATATGGATGTGGGCTTCAAATGACATTGGATTGTAAATAGTAGATTGGGAATCGAAACAACGCAATGCGGAAACCTAGACAAGTAAGATCGACATGCACAATCATTGAAAGGTAGTTTAAAAGGATTAAACTATCATTTAAACCTTTTAAAAAAGGCATTTGTTGGCACCAATAAAAAAGCTGCTGGGCCTCAGAAATAGATAGAGGAAGTCGGGCCCAATTAACGGGGAGCATTCATGCAATGGGCTATAAAGTAGCAGACAATGAAGATGTTGAAGGGCACAATGTGAGGAAACCGCTTAGAAAAGATGCGATAAGGACAAAGGGGGTTTCAAGATATCAATATAAGCAAGAATTCAGGTAAGATAGCAATTAAAGCTACGGTGTCGAAGCTTCTAGACCTATTTGAAGATCGGAGCAGTAACCGCTCAGGAGCAATTAATCAAAAGATCTCACTATAAATATTCAAGAAGGGTAGATAGAAGGGGTCTTTTGCCAATTCGACAATCAAGAACATCTCATTTTATCTTGTTATTGTACATTTACTTTTGAATTGCAAGTTCACTTTATCTCATTTAGTTTTCTCCTGTTTTCTTTGTATTTTGCTTACTTATAGTGTAGAAACAAGTGGCTTCCCTTTCAGAACAACATAACTCGTATCAAATAATAAAATTGAAGTTTTGCCTCTTCAGTGAAAGATATTTATCGAAGAAGTTGCTTCCCCGACAAGCGAACAGTAATGTTCTCAAGGAACGAAGTACATGGGATTAGGAATCTTAAAAGTTCGATTGCCCATGAATTGACCTTGAAGATCACTCCATTGATCCCCAATGTTCCCCCAGATTTTGTACCCTTCTTCCACCAATTGCCTCCTTATGTCTGATTTGAATGTTATCGCGCTTTGCCCTTTATAAGCCTGTGTCCTGCATTAAAAAAAAAAAAAACCCAACAAAAAAAATTATCAAGATTTTTTTTTTAATTAGAGGGAGGCACAATGTGGAATAAGCAATTAGTTAGGTAACAAGAAAAAAATTGGAAGACCGGACCTAACTCATGCTGATGTAGCCAATATAATACTAAATTATAAATTCATTAATGTCATGCATTTGCCACATAAGCATGACATGGAGCGCCTATTTATAATGTAAGAATCCACGTGTAGTCCACATCCACAAAAATAATGTTGTCCACCGCACCTAGTGTCCTTAAGATGAAGTGTGCACTAGTTATTTGGAGCATTTCCATATGTAATGCACTCGACCATTCATATAATAATTTCATATTGCATGACATGGATTAGTACATGTCTCCTATCACTGAGACATCTCACATGGACAGGGCTCGGAAATAGAATACAATATAATAGCCAATTCATGTGAGACACATGGGATGAGATTCATTATGGTCACTGTTCACTGACTATATGAGTTTATTTTATAATTGGACCTCATAAATGAGGTAGTATGGACATAATCTATTGGTATAGTAATTGGTCGACATATTGTGGATGCATACCCCCTATTTCATCAAATAAATCCAAGACCTAATATGGTTTCAAAGGATGACGTGGTTCTTGATTTTGGAGTGGCATGATAAAATGCAAATCAAACTAGGGTTTTTCCTGGATTATGGTGTGTTATCAATTAAATATCATACATATATTGTACTTAATTCTAAGATAAGTCAATTTCAGAGAGATTTATAGATGCTCTCCAAAACACCAGGTCGTTTATACGATCAACAAATCATGAAGCATTGAATTTCACTATTTTAATCCTTCGAAAAAAACAATCCAGATACCATTTCATACTTTGTGAGTGAATGGGTGGAGGGGCGATGTGACACTCTAAGAGAGCATACATATCTATGATTTAAACCACAGGAGATATTTATGTCGTGTATGATCAATTGCTGTCATTAAATTGTCTATTTCGATGATAAACATGTATACATATGTCTTAATTAAAAAAAAAAAAGAAAAAAGAGAGGGTATCATGTTAACGTGTCAACTGTTAAGTTTTTGATTAAAAAAATTATCTAGTTATTAAAAAAACCGATGTGGCTATCGAGTGTATAGCCCTACCACTAATCGTTACTTTGCCATGCAAGATTCTTCCTATTATTAAGCCTAAAATATGATTTTGGCAGATTCCTTTTCCCCAATAAGACGAACATGCAATAAAAAAAGAAATGATGGAAAAAAGAGAGTAGGACATCTCAAGTTGCAAAGAATAAAGAGGACCCGATTAAACAATTGACCGATTCTATCAAGTATGAAGCCATGCCATGAGATAACATAAAAAATAAAAATAAAAATAAAAATAAAAATAAAAATAAAAAGTATATCATATGATGTAATTGCTAGCAAAATAGAGAGGAAATGATAATTAAATTATTACCGCAATTACTCTCCATAATATAATTGGACTCGGTTATTAGAAATCAAGAACTCCATCAACGTCTTTGAGAAAATTGATTAAAAAGTTTTAAATCTTTCAATTGTGGCAATTCAATTATAAACCCTTTAACGACTTGCAAATATAGTCTTAAGCCTTTTTGCAATTTGCTATTATAGTTCTTTCGGCCAATTATCCAAATAATAAGTTTATAACTAAATTGATAAAATTTCAAAAATTTAGAACTAAAATGACACAATTGAATAGTTTATTATCAAATCGTTACAAAAGTTTAAAATTGAACCAGTCGCCATAATAACGTATCTTTTTATACTTCCCGCGTTGAAAATGTCTGAATTGGAGGCGGGAAAATCCAAATTGGCCGACGATGTGTTGACTCGAGAGAACCCATTGCCAATGATTCTCCTTGCAACTTCCTGGCAAAGAAGTGCGCAGAGAGAGAGAGAGAGAGATGGGTCAATTACCTCATGATCAGACGTTCATAGCCATCAAATCCCTGAGTTAGCAAATTGCTAGCAGTGGCAGCTCCAAGAGTCTCTTGGTCTCTGCCCGTAAGCAAGATCACCTTGAATCCGCCATCAACCAGCTTCTGGAACAGCTCCAGCACCGCCGGGATCGCCGGGCACTCTGCTCGTGTTGCCCACGCCTTAAACCCCACCGCATCGAACGGGTCGCATCTACGGTAAAAAAGCATATCACGTCATTCACGTTAACCCTAGAACAAGCTTCAAGACAAATCACTGTATGTATGTATGCATACCCATATCTCTTCCCCTTGTAGTAGAGCATGTTGGAAATGCATGTATCATCAATGTCCAAGACCCAAGCGTCCATGCCGTCTCCCGACATGGTGATCCCATCAGCGTAAGCCGTGACCTGCTTGACGATCAGGTCGATGTCCTGGTTGTACTGCCCCCCGGTCATGTAGGACTCAACGTGCCGCTGGCACTGGGGTGGGACCGTGCGCCACGCACGCATATTGTTGGCCTCCACCGCGAGCCTCCAGCTCAAGCAGTAGCCGTTCCCGTCTGACGGTGGCACGTCACTCGGCCTAGAGTGGCAGCCCGGCCTGCCGAATGTCGCTTTGGGACAGATGGCCAACACCACTAAGACCAGTAGCTCCACCACTAAGACCAGTAGCTCCTGTACCCGACGCGCCATGGCTCTTATCATGCGAGTTAGCTCCTAATACCAAATACATACAACATCATATTCAGTTGAAGAAATGCAGAAGGTACAAGTACAGATACTGTTTTCTTTAACTTCCTCCAATTTCTGTGTCTTCGAATGTCGATTTAATCTTGATATTTAAGATACCAGCATTATAACTACTACATGTTTATTTGCCTGAGGTGAGTTTCCTCATTGACAAACACGAAACTGGAGGCAACAAACATTCATAAAGTGATTATTCCAGCTACATCACACAATTTTATGCAGCAAAAACAGGAGGAAACTGGGGGGTTGTCGATCTTACGTGGATCCTGGATCTCAGCCAGGAAAAGAGACCGACGAACATGAGTGCGTGCACGAGAGTGACACAGAGGTTTGCAGAAACGGAAACGACAGAATGCGGGATATCTGAAATGGAGAAGGGAGGGTTTGCAATGCCTTAGCCAGGGGGATTCATATATAGCGAAGCGGCGATGACGCGAAGCGTGTGACGTTAGACGGATGACGTGAGGTGCAGAAAAGTCTTAGCCAATGGCGGCCGAGTTGTGAAGGACTCCCTTTCGGAGAAACAGTGAAGAAGCTGCATCTGTGTGATTCGCGTGTTTGACAATATCGGGCCAAGTATTCTGCTCGCGGATAGAATAAGATATAGGCAGGATCGCAGGAACTGACGCTGCTTTATGAAGTTACCTAACGTAATCGACCGCGTTGGGTATCAAAACTCTTCTTGAGGAAGAGGTCTACGTCTCCATTCTCGTTATTATAAACATCTCCGCACAGGGAATAGCGTGTACGAGTAAAAATCGTGTCGTTATTTTAAGATTAGATTTTCATCGAATTGGAGACTGTCTGGAAGAGGAAGAACCAGTCTCTCTCTCTCTCTCTCTCTCTCTCTCTCTCTCTCTCTCTCTCTCTCTCTCTCTAGCAGGGATTATATCGAATTGGAACTTTAGAAAAAAAACTCGTATAATCATTTCGTTTGGAGAATCCGTGGCGACGACTGATTTGTGATTATTAAATGTTGTGCTGTGCAAACTTTGGACGAAGATAAAGGGTATCGTTCGATTCGTGTATTTGGTTTTTCTCGCGTCTGATTATTTAATGCGACGAGAGACTTCGATTCATTTTATATGTCGAACGACTCGGTTTCGAGCATACGTTCGTGTTTTTTAGCTCGCCTACCCCGTTGACACAGGAGGAGGAGAAGGAGAAGAAGTGAGGGAGAGCCGAGGCTGGTTCTGGGGTTGGCAAGGATTGGTGGGTTTGGAAGTTAAAAAAGGCAAACTTTGCATTCTATTTTTCTAGCATTTTCGTTATGCAAACGAAAAAAATAAAAATTGAATACTAATCTAATATGAATTTAAATAAAAATTGATGATGCATATAGTAAAATCATGTCATGGATGAGTTGGGCCGGGACTTGGGCTTGGAAACTCCGGCCCAAGCCCTCCTCAAAATTGACTAGGCCCCAAAGTTAGGCCCATTGGTTGTAGACACGTGATCAAATCTCATGGGTGGGTAGGGTCGGGATAGGAATGGGCACGGGGAGCAGGGCCCTAACTTGCACGGAGTGGAGTTTCTCCGCAAGAATCGAGAAAAGGTGACGGGGATTCTAACACGGCAAGGTAGGGCCGGCAATAGGTCCTTCCGACCCCGTGTATTTTTTGTTTTAGCAATAAGAAACATTGTGTATTTAGATAATTTAATATATACGGTAATCATAGATAATATCCTCAAACTTAGAAGATTGTAGAAGCATTTTGTATACTTTTTTAAAAATTTAGCATAGATGTAACCACAAATAATATATTGATATTTAAATTAAAAATAAAACTCATTATACCAAAGTTATTTGGTTAAAATTATGATTTTTCATAGTTAAGTTTCCATTGAACTTTACAATATTTCATAATTATACAAAAAGATAAACTCCCCAAGGATTTAAAATGATTTACCTCTACCATTGACTTATTTGTATCTATGCCCCTATTAAATTAGATGAACAAATAAAAATATTATGAAGATTATTTGAAAAATTATTTTTAAACAATGTTAGCAGAAAAAAAAAATGAAAATAGCTTAATAATCAACTCTTTCTATAATCTACTCAAGTATGAAAAGACATGTTAAAAGTAAATTCCCTATCCACCGAAATAGACTCAAAGTGCAAAAGTCACCAGCGTACTTGATTGCTAATTATGTTTTTACTCAATTTAATGTACGTAAACCTACATTTCTATCCCGATGATGTCGCGTCAATTAACATCATCAAATCAGTAGAATCGTTTTGTAAATTATATATATAATTGGAACAATTAATTTTGAAGAACAAAATAAAACAGCCTAGATTGAGACAGAATCAACATATATCATATGAAGGTACTTCTACAATCCATAGAGACAGATCTCCTGATTCTAATTAGTCATGACTCGTTATGTATACATATTTGTAATTTTTTATACAATGTCATGGAATCCAAAAATTTAAAGGGCTTAGAATCAACATGTCACACTTGCTGTATTTGTTCGACAGCCATCAAAAGATTAGTTATATAAGTTTTCCAAATGCCCAAAACAGAGAGAGGATCCTATCCTTCTAATGAGACCTTTGAATATTAAACATCATATTCTTGATTGAGGATATTGTTTTTGTCATTTACAATTGATATGCCACCACGTCCGACAGCTCTCTAAAGTGAGCATATAATGGTAGTATTTCACCATCCGTTAAGTTTCGTGGAATCGTATATATTTAAAAAGCTGTGGTGTTATTTTGTACTAATAACAAAATAAATAGTGATTTACAAGGTATGAGATACTCTATCTTCTTATTTTATCTCAACTTATCATTTTCGTAGAATCTACGTTCAACGATCCTCTTGAAATCCAACTAAGCTTGACGACAGTATATCAAGATCTTACATAAATGATGATTTCAATCATTTTTATGTGAGAACAAAAGGCAAGTTTTATTGCTAACGACTAGACCAACGTTTTTAGGGTGATGGACCACCATGTTCTCGCGTGTTAGCAAACTTGAGTAGCAATATTGGATACATTAAAGAGAGACAAAACATGAAACACACGTAAGATTGCAAAGAAACGAAATAGGAAGCGAAGGTGGAAGAGAAAGATTATCGAAGGGGAAATGATTACCTAAAAAGATGGTGAAAGAGGCATTTTGAATTTGCTACTGATCTCACAGCTGATCTTGAACGAAGTTCTTGCAACTCAATACTCAAAGTTGATCAATATGGCATATACTTATAGTAAGAGAGACTGAAGAATCATGTCATTAGAGGAAGCCATCGAATATAAGCCAGCCAATGAGCTGCTCCAAAGTGGGGTACGACCGAAAGAAGCAGAAAGAAACATTAAAATGATAAACCCATTTGACCTACCACACTCAATATTCATAAGAAGAAGCATAAATTCTATTATTTTATTTTATTTATCTGGTGGGGTGACGTCATCGAGCAGATGTATCATGTCATTCCACCCAAGGTGGTGGATTTGACTCTCGGAAGAGTCCGGAGCGGGGCGGTGGACCTCCATTGGTGGTGGCCGAGGAAATTGTTGACACCTTTTCCTATCTTATATAATTATTTCGATTAATCTTGATTTAATACATCGAATCTTTATTTTGTTCCACCAAAGTGGTCAATGTCTCTATTCTATTGATTGAACCGATTTGGATCCTAAATTGATATTTTAAGATGGGTCGGAGTTTCCCCAATGGTGAAAATTTTGTTTAGTCAATCTATACATTAGGACTACAAATTAACATCTAGAAGTCAAAAAGAACCGCAAATATGTACGTCTTTTTCTTTCTTTGATTTGGTCTCTTAGCTCAATTGTGAGTCAATATTTTCTAAAGTTTTCGATATTAAACACCGCTTTCAACTAATTTCTTAAACTTTCAGAATGACTAACGATATATCCCGCAAGATTTTACATGATATCATAATAACATGTCTTGAATCGACGCTTAAAAAATTGGTAAACACGAATTTATCGATCCATAGACACAAGTATGCACTTGCAACACTTATGACATCGTGCATAGACACAAACTCAATTGAGAGAAAATTCTCAATTTTCATTGATTCATCAAAGGATAAGCTATATACAAACGAAAACAAAAGGAATAGATGCTAGAAAATCGACAATTCACTAACTACAAAATCTCCTATCAAATAACTCATAAAAGAGAAAAGAAAATCATCTACTAAATCATAAAGATAAAGCAAATATTTGATCGGATAATTACTAAAAATGTAAATCAGATCACGTAAGATGTCAAAATACTATCTAAAATTTCAAGAATTCTAAAATTAATTTTAAAAAGAAGAAGAAACGAAACTTAAATAATAAAATGCTATTAAAATCAAATTTATGAGCACTTTACATCATAACTTCACATATTTTCAAGCTTCATTTACCTCTTTTATGATATCATAAAATAATTTATTTTTCTTTTGAAGTTGTTAAAGCTTTGCACTATGTCATTATTAAACATGAACATGTACTTTAATATGGATGCACTTGTGTTTAAGGACCTTTTAAGATAAGTTTTAGGTTTAAAAAACTCGGAATTGAAATTATTGGGTAGGTTCTAAGGCAAGGCAAATACTCTACTCACCTTGCACTATGCACACCCACAATATTAAATATTTTCATGTTTAAGTTTTAGGCCCAAAATTTAGCCTTATGGGTAAAGGAAAGTGTTTGAATATTTAAGTATTAAATCTAATCAACAATTCTTTTTAAGAATTTTTATTGTGATTTCATAAAATTTTGTATTAGAAGTGACATTTGACTTTTGAATAGGTACGATTGCTATAATGGATTTTCCTTGTATCCACTATCGATGAACGGAAATGATGGTTTAGGGCCTTCACTTTCTAATGCATCAAATTCCACTTAACTATGCACTAGGCAATCCCATGATCCTGGACCGACCTTAGATCGGCACAACCCTATTGGTTCCTAGGAGACTAGGTCGGTCATTAATCCTAAAATTCTTAGATCAACACTGTGCAAGTTGATTCTTGGTCCTAAGAGTTTAGGATTGGCCAACCCTAACCGTCAAATATATATTTATATATAATATATTTTAGATATAGTATATATAATATATATAAATTTTTTTAATATTTTTTTTATCTATTCTAAAGAACAAACCTTAACTCAAAGGGTGTCCTCCTCCTTCAATACTCTTGCCAAGTAAAATCAAAAGAAACAACTCTGCTCGCGAGCAACCAACCACACCCCACTCGCCGCTTAGCACTCACCCCACTCACCTCTAGCCACTCGATGCTCGCCATGCTCGCTACTCGCCACTCAATGCTCACATCGCTTGCTACTCGCCACTCAACACTCACGTCACTTCCCTCTCTTTGTTGACCTCGCTTGTCATCGAGTAAATGAGAAGAAAACAAACCCCTAATTAGAAACCCTCTTTACTCCTAAGCAACACTCACCTCACGGCTCTATGAGCAATTTTAATCGTTTTTATGATTTATTACTTTTAGCAAGTGTGAAATTTATATTGTTACCATATCTTAAATTTGTTAAATATATACTGGTATTTATAGTTTAATTGCTCAACGTCGTATTATCAATGGACATGATAGGTTTGTCTTTTCAGTGAATACAAAAAATAAAACAAAAGAATTATTGGTCAGTCCTGAATTAACTCTAGAACCGGACTAAACCTATTAGATTGGTCCAATCCTCAATCCTAAAAATTGAAGACCAATACTATGCGGGTTGGTCTCAGGGTTAGGGGGTAGATTAGTCCAATCCGAATCATGCTCACCTCTAACTCATGCATGTTTAAAAGTGAAACTCAAATCACCTAATTTATAAAGGATTTAAAAAAAATTGCATGTTTTGATTCTTAGTATGAGAATTATGAATATATATGTGTGTGTGTTTTTACAACCAATTATTAGGTAGCCAAAAAAGTGGGGAGGGAGTCAGCGACCAACAACTCGGACCAAAAGTGGAGAAACAGCCGTCGGAGACCAGTGGCACGCCTTTTCTTGCAACACCCGCACCTCATTGGCTGACCCGATCCAATTGGTGAAATCATGGCGCCACCTCATCAACTGCCGCCCCCAACGATGTTGGTGATCTTGGAAAAAGTTGGGAAAACGATTTGAAATTCCACATTATCATTTCGATTTGATAAATGCCGACACAAACAGTTCACGCAAAATGAGAAATGTAGATATGCTCGGAAAGATTACATTTCAGTGAATTTCGACGATTGGAAGATCACATTAAACGTTAAAAAGAAGTTTGAATAGTACTGCCATTATTAATCATGCTCTTTAAATAATTTGCTTGTAAACGATACAAACTAGTCAAGTTAATAAAATGGCTAAGATTGCATGAAATGCTGCTGTCAACTCTCCCCTTCCCACGTAATCTTATGTTTGAATTAGCGCTATCAAAATGGATCATAAGCTCGTATGTGAATTAAAATATAGAATACCTCGAATTCAAAATATAAGTTAATATGGATTTCAAGGATAAAAGTCCGTAACAAATGGATTGGAAAGTAGGTCTATTTCAAACCATTTAATAACCAACTGATTAGATAAGCATCCATTTTCATTTTTTTAGCCCTCGGTCTTCATCGTCTCCCTCCGACCCCAACCACAGATCCACCACTCGCCAAAGATTAAGGTCTCCATCCAATGTTGCGAACTTCTAGCCAAACTAGGAGCATCAAGATAGGTCATGAACCCATTTTTTAAGTCATGTTCTATCTCAATGGGTCAAAATGTGTGACTCATTTTCGACCCAACTATAGAACGTATGAGTTATTTTCGACACATTTTTTACTCATTTTTAACCTAACTGTAAAACGTGTTTTTCTTCTTTGACTCATTCTTAAGCTTAGTGAGCGGTGATGACCTATCAATGATCGCAAACTTTGCCATCCGCCTCCACCTCATCTCAATTTATAGGTTTTTTACAAAAATATATTTAATTGGTGAAATTCTTTAAAAATATTTCAATTTATAGGTTTTTTAAATTTTTTTATTTGATTTAATATTTTTAATTTTTTAATTTTTTAATTTTATTTGAAATTTTATTCATTTAGTATAGAGCTTAGAGTGAATTTGAGTTTCTCTACAATAATAATGGCTTTTAGCAATATGAGTCGAGTCGGGTATGGGTCACTAGATCTACATTACATGAATATAGGTCAAAACGGGTTAAATGAGTCAATATGGGTCGGACCATTTTCTACCCGATCCAAACCCGACCCGACCCAACCATTTGACGGGTCTAAGCCAAATCAATCAGCTTCCGGTGACCCCACCATCCCCTAATAATCGCCACCCTACCTCCGACTCGCCATGATTGCTTCTCAAGTCTCTTTGCCAATCACTCTCCTCCTAGCCCTCTAGCTTGTTTCCCTCCTCACTTCATCCCATCTACCTAGCCTCTAGAAACCCTAAGTCTGACTTGAATTGGACGAGCACCAACTACATCATCCAATTTACCTACTATAATGCTTTGAGTATCACCGCTCCTACCTCGAAGCTAGGGTGTGGTCCCCTAGCCAACGATGGGTCGAGAGGCAAATTACAATGTTTGAGTAGCTCACCGACGGGATAGTGTTGATCGAGGAAGGGGTGGCAAGGGAGGGCTTGATTGAGGAGATTGTGAGGCTAGGGCTAGTGAAGATAGAGCTTGGATTTTTTTTTTTTTGTCGGTCATATTTTATTTATACTATAATTCTCACTCTTAAACTTTTGCCATGTCTCCTTGTAGGGTGTAGGAGTCAAAACCCTCATATAAAATTAAATCGTTCCTATCTAACACCTCGAGAAGGTTGAGAGAGCTTAGATTTGAGCTACAAGAGAGGGCTACTTGGAGAAAGCGATGAGAGGGCTTATTTTATTTTTTCTTTCTTAGAAGAAAATAAAGAAAAAGAAAAATGGAAGTTTTTTTGTTTTTACATTTTTTTCGCTTTATTCACTTACATCTTTGTATTTCATTATTTTATTTTATTAATTTGATATAAAAAAAATTATCCAAGTAACACATTAACAGGAAAAGCTTAAAGTAGATTAAATAGATGGGTATTTATTTTCATAGATAAGGTTAAGTATGGAAATCGGGTCGGATATGAGTGGTCAAAATTGTATTATATAAAAGTGGGTCGATATGTGTTAAATAAGTTATGCCATTTCAATCCAACCCAAACCTAATATACCCATTTAACACCCATAATTTGAACATTATTTAGCATATCTCTCGAGTTAGTTCAACAAAGTACGTATTTCTCCTAATAAAATTAATAAGCTAATAAGTATACCAGTATTAATTGATCCCAATGCCATATATTCTACGTGAAAAAACTTAAACAAAACCCTAAATCTCCCCTCCATCCCCCTCTCTCTCTCTCTCTCTCTCTCTCCACCTATGCTCGTGCACCTCTGTTGCGCGTCGGCTTGCCTTCGTTTCTTGCTCTCGCCGCTATCAAGCTGCTGCAAGCATGGAGGTCGTCATCATGGGCACCCCCCTTGATATTTGTCGTTCGCTTAGATGAAGGTTAAACAACCTCGTAATCTGGAGTCGTGTGATCCCAGAAGCCTCTCTGCAAATGAATTGGGGATGTCGGTACTTCCCTGGCCCCGACGGACCTGAGATCCAGAGAGAGAGAGAGAAGGCACGAAGGGAAAAGATTTCCCCCGGAACGACACGCAAAACAACGGCAAAGTGCCTGTCAATTTCCACGTCAAGTTCTTGGAAATTCGTCCATGGCGGTTGGCCAATCAATCAAGAGATTGGGGTTCCATCGTGGCGTGTCATCAGGACGTCTAGAAAACTAATATCCAGGTGGAGCACACGCAAGATGCATAAAGACTGCCATTAAAATAAAGAAGAGAGAGGGAGGAGCGAACGAGGTCGCGAGTCAACTGCACAAGATCGTGACGATGACGACGAGGGATGCTTGTATTAGTGGGAAACGCATCTCATACCAGAGAATAGTAGGCGAAGGAACCAATGTCTTATGGCCAAAGTAAACGCCGTGTGAAGCTAATGTCATCTCGGTCGACTTTGCTGTGTCAAATCAATCGAATCGATCCCTTGTCGAGAAAGAGCTCTACTTATTAAAACGATTTGATTTGTTTTACGTAGTTAGACCTTCTAGAAGAATGGTAAAAATCACTGCACAAAGTGGTGACTATTCTCTGATGAATCTTGCTTATGAGTAGCATCACGACGGCTGACCCACATCACAAACTCCCATGTCTAAATTACCGGTGTCCTTGGAAGTGTTGGTCAATATTGTCCATTGTTTCCTCCTATCATATGTGTGACCTAGTCCATCCTACCCCCTCCACCATCCGACCCATGTGAGATGGGTTTGGTCATTACACTTATATACAATTTCACTTATTTTGGCAATCTAGAGGCATGACAGTAAAAATTGATTCTAGAGTCTATATTTGCAACATTTGGGGTATATTTGAACTCTTGGCTAGACTGAATGCACAAAAACTCATCTAGCTCTTCATCTTCAAACCAAGTGAAACAATTTCGACAAAGACAAACCTCTTCTTTCAAATTCATCCAAGTGCGTCCCGTAAGACTACATCGCAATGTGGTAGACCTAATCTCCTGATATCATTTTAAATTATTATATCATGATTGGTTTTATCAATCAAATCATTCATCAACTAAATCTACACGCATGCGCACATTTTCATTTGTAGACAATAGCACCGCCACAGCTTCTCCATCCAATGACACTTTTTGTGGGATGTTTGTGGGGGGGCGAATATGACACAAAGGATTGGAAGAAAATGGCTTCTTTTTGCCCAAATTTTCAACAACGAGCACTTATACAATCCGAATTTCAAATGCTGTCTTCATTTTTTTTTGCCAAGAGTCGTCCAAATCAAGTAGCTTTTAGTGCTTCTTTTACGCCCACTTCAATGGATAGTGGCCTGTATTAGTCGAACCGATTGCCAGTACTTGCATTACACGAGATATACCCTATGGCCGTTCGAAGCAGGTACGCAAGGATTCAGCAAATCTTGCATATAGAAATATAGTGGATGCCATTTTTCCAACCATTTGCTCGTTTTGATTGTGAGCGAATCATGGCGCATCTTGAATCTATATTTCAGGTTACATCAAAAAATGTTGTAATTGAGGTGTACAATTTCATGTCGCTATCTCGAATATGACGAAAGCGTGTTGATATAAATATTAGCGCATTTTGTGCCCACCTTCGCGAGTCGATTTGGCGCAAACCCTGCTGGTTCACGAACACGGTCGACTCATTATCCACCTCAATGTATGGCAGAAATTCCGCTTTGCAATCATGGTCAAAGCATAACCACAGAAACAGACTACACCCACATGCCACAATTTAAGAGTAGTGTGTTTTCACGTTGGAACCGGTGGAAACAGCATAGATTTTCTCTAGCACCCTCCCATGTGCATGGATTTTAATGCAAATGCACGTATTTATATCTACATTTTCAACAACCAAGATATCAAATCTAAATATAAAAGGCTGTGGTTTCTCTCGAAAAATTGTTCGCAATAATTCCATTAAATGCCCTTATCGCAGCTCTTAACTAGAATTTTCTATACACACTAACACACTGCGTTTATTACAACCTAAAATCTTATAAGATTGAGGCATCTCATTTCATTCATATGTCTTAATATATGTTTAAACCATGTAAAGTACTAAATATAATGAGAACAAAGGAATATATATATATATATATATATAAGAAGATGGAATTAATGAAGTATCTGTAATTATGTGAGGAGTAAATGAATCGATTAGGTTTTCTTCTTCTGCAACTTGGGAATTTACGATGCCATCCCCATATAGAATATACGTTTTAGAAGGAAGTAAGAGTATTTACGAGAAACGAAAATGAAAGAAGTTACCTATGAATTTGCTTCACTCCCCTGATTAATTTGAATTGCTACAGCAATATTTTCCACTGGCTAATAACCTCAACTCCTCATTTCTCCGTAACCCAACTTCTTCGCATTTAGAAAGCACTCTCCCTCCATCTCCGATTCGTTTGCCTCTGTACTAGTCTATATAAGTGTTTTCATATAGGAATGGAAGCCAAGGAACGGTGCTATCCTTCCAGTTCCAAATCCGTCGCTGGCTATGACATAATATCCCAAATAGACTCCGCAAATAGATTTACAAATGAGATTTTCATTGAGTCTATTATCAGTGTAAAAAATAAGTTACATATCCACCGTTGAATGGTCGATGTGTGCAAGATTTCTATTAGGAAACTAACCATAAACACATATATCACTCATTCAGTGGTAAATGTGTAAAAATCTCTCTACATAGACAGCAGACCAAATAATAAACCCTAATTTTCAGTAATACAATCAAACCGAATACATGCAAATGAATAGGTTGACCTATCATTGACCCCATTAAAAGGAGAATACCCTTCCCAAATGTACTCTCATACACAACGTTAATTTATTCATTTGGTTATTTGATTATCTAGATTTATACGATCCATATTCTCACTTATTAAAAATTTATGTCCAAAGATAGGAAAACAATATGAATTGTGCGTGGGCTAGAGTTTATGAATTTATGTCCAATTCCAATTTATGTCCAGATGAATAGGGAAACAAATTGTCTCGATATTTTCTTGCGAAACATTAGAACTTTTTTTTTTTAATGATAACGAGGAAAATACTATTTCTTTATTTTTCCTTTTGCCCCCTTTCTAGGGTAAAGAAAAATTCGAAGCTAGGGTGGAGTTTAAGCAGTACATGGGCCAGAGTAAAGAAGGCCCACTAACTATGACTTCCTTTAACGTCCACGAGCCCAATCATCTCATTGATAGTGAATACTAAGCTCGAATTTCTGAGCCCAAATCAGATTACTTTCCTCCAAAACTTTTGGACATTGTAAGTACCAAATTCAAGCCCGTTTTGATTCAATAAAACTTCCTTTGACCAAGAAAAAAAAAGTATCTTTGGTCGCATCACACACGAGAGATCATGTCATGACCGATTAATTAGAACTCTACGAGCTTACGCTACTCAAGCTCTGAATTAGAGTCAAGACAACCAAATCTAATCTCGATCTGGGCCTCAATGAAAGTCACAACTATCTAAGATTTGCAACGGCAGTGATGGCCTTCAACTGAGGCATAGAACTTCATCAGATTAGAATGGAATGGTCAGTCCAAATAAGCAAACCAAGAGGGGGGAGGAATTGATTTTTCAAAAACATTATGAACTAATTTTGTATAACCAACCCCATTTAAAGTATCTTTCAAGTGTAAACTAAACTAGCAATATAAATAGTGGAAGTGAACAAATTTTACAGATTGAGGAATTGCAAGTGAGGTTTGTTGAGACCTACCATAGGTACACCCTCTCTTCTCTTTCGATCTACCATCTCAAATAGGCCAAACCCCACTAGTTATGCCAACATTACAAATACCGTCCTATTACAAGTGTAGAACATGCTGCCTCGCAGAATTCGGCTTCCTTCCATAGCATTCCCGCTAAGACTAAGTAACTTTGGACCCTTCAATAATCGATCTCGCAGCTAGGGCTGGGAGAGACAGTTGTACATGCGTGCGTCATGATCTCGTCGCAAGCCATCAAATATTCTTCGGACATGATATAGACATATGGATACGCTTTCTTTAATGTTGCATCCATAATTATTAGTAGTAATTCAGTTGTCCCATGTAATGGACGGTCTCGTCGGTCACATATGATGGGTCCAGAATATTTTAGGTTAAAAGTTAGCAGGCAGTCCTTTTATAATTTAAGGTTTTCAAATAGCATGAAAATCAATGCCACCTAGAGAATCCATCTGTCTTCTTGTCTCCAACTTAATGCTGGAATATTTGCCCAATATAAAAATCTGTGGAAGTTGAACTGTCTAAGAAACAATGAAGACAAGAAAAGAAAGGAGACTAGATAATATTAAATGCCAGGATTAAAACACCTCATCTGTAGAGTATAGTCATTATTAATGTGATTGTGATAAGCTTATCAATGCAGCATATTTTAAAAAAAGGCTTAGTACCATGAAAATCCCAAAGTGATACATATGTAACAAATTTATCCCCAGATTGATTTTTTAACCATAAAATATCATAAACTTATACACTTATGATAAATTTATTTTTTATTAGTTTCCATTACATTTTACTGTCAAATTGCTAAGTTAAGTGACACGTGACGGTTGATGAGTAGGCAAATTTGTGATTTTATCCTCCATTTATCACAGATGTATTAGTTTATGATATTTCATGATATTAATACAATTTAATGTAAACCAACTTAGGGTATATCTATCATAAATGTATCGGGTTAGGTTTTTTGTGATAAAAAAATTATTTAACAGTTAATTTGTCACAAGTATACTATTTCATGGTACTAACCCTTTAAGAAAATGGAGGGGATTTCAATATTTCAATTGGATTTAATTGAAATTAGAGAATGTATTTTGTTTTAAGATGTACACTTGTTACCTAACCACTCAAACAGGTGAAAAGGGAGCCACATCGGATTCCAATACCATACCTAAAAGAGGGCATCTAATCTCAGAAATACTGAAAATGACTCATTCGGCTTTTTAGTCACATATCCATGTAAGCATCAAAATGTACCATGAAGCATGAATTGTATGTATCCTCTTTTGGCCTGAAAGGACATCATATATGGTGACCTTATACAAATACTAAAGTAGAAAAGAAGGATTCATATTTCCAATTTCCATCAAGTTAGGTTAAGCCGTGAAGCGATTGATTCAGATATTACAAATTTCATGTTTGAATAACAAAGTCAACAAACTCGTCTCATGGATGAAACCTTAATAAATAATTGAGTCAAAAATTTGACTATCCATTATTATCATTATTATTTGGCAACTTTTTTGTGGAAATCGAAACGCTTTAAAGTTAATGGGAGCTTCTTCTTCACTTTTTGTGTTCCTTCTTCTTTAAATATATGATGATTAGAAAAAGGGTTTCTCTTGTTATAAGCTAAGAAACCATCAAATCATTTAGAGGTGTGAGTTGCTTGGTCAAACTCATCTCGATAGTGTTGCACACTTTCCAAGTGGTCCAATCCATGTCAACAAATAGTAAAGCCCCATAATATTTGTGGGTCACTAAAGTCAACTTTTGTTCATTGCATGCTAAGACAGATTCCCACTCCTATTTGGTGGCCACATCACATCATCTAAGGAAATTTCTTTTTTCAGTCTAAAAGAAATTAATCTCCTCAAATCACTTTCTTTTTTTATTTTTTTTCGACCACATAACCTATTATCAAACACTTGATTAGTCACCATAACAAGTCAAATATCGTTTTTCAAACATCTAATATATTCATGGCAGATATTACAATTGGTAAAATAAGATCCACATCACAATAATGTCATGCTAATATCAAATGATTAAAATTAAAGCTAATGGAGAATATCGGGTTCTTATTGTGTTAAAATCCATCAAATGCAATTTTTATCTAGGGCACGTTATGATGGACCACATTGGAACTCTAGTCCTACCCTTTAAACATTAAGTTGCACATCTACTTTTCCCCCTCTTTGAATGCCAGCACCCTAGAAATTAGACATTGGGTACAATGATGTCCCAATCTTTGTTATTTCGTGCAAATTCGTAGCTAGACAATATAAATGGCTTCACGTGCATCAATTATTAGACTGCGCTCCCCCACATGATTTCAAGCAATTCCCTTTTTTTTTCCCCCATTTAAATACATTAAATTATACCGATACGCCTGTGGGGTCCACAACTTTAGCCAGCCTTAAAAATAAATAAAAATAAAAATAATGCTAGGAGGAAAAAAATTAAATTATTTGGTAGGGCTTGGCAAAAAATTGAATTAGCTAAGTAGGGACCCCGGGGTCGTCCCTTTCATTAGGGGGTTATCTCCATCGTCCGCTTTGACAGAAGAGTAATCATTCGTTCTTTCCCCACATCTCTTCGTCTCTGAGTCAGAAAAAAATTGTCGATACCTATAAAATGCCGTTTATTTCACAAAAAATAAATATTTTTTTTAAATAATTAGTTACTATAAAATATTGTCATTACCAATAACAATTTATGTCTAAACATTTTCACGAATGATGCATATATTTTTCGTCCATTTATATTTATGGAAAAGTGCCACAAAAAACTTTAAATTATGTTACTTATAACAAATTTACCCTAAACTTTTTTGTATCATGAAAAACCCAAACTATATAACTTATGACAATTTTACCCTAAACTTTTTTCTATGCCACCAAAAACTCCATACTATATTACTCGGGGCAAATTTACTCTAAACTTTTTTGTACCATAAAAAACTACGAACTTATACTCGTATAACACATTTACCCTAAACTCTTTAGCCAAAGGGCATTTTTGTCTTTTCCTTTTCTATTTTTTCTTATCTTTCTTTTTTTTTCCCTCCTCCTTTCCCTCCACCATTATTGCAGAGGGAAGCCAGCAAGGACTCCCTTGCCAACATCAAAGTTGGGCAAGGGCGCCCCTCATCAGCATCAGGTCAAGATCGGCGAGGGCGAACCTCACTTGATATTGTCAAGGACCGCCCTCGCCCAAGTTGAGTGAGGTTTGCTACCCTGCTTAGCCCAACACTAACCTGATGCCAGCAAGGGTGCCCTCGCCTGACTCCTCTGCTAGCTATAGCGGAGAGAAAACAAAGGAGGAAAAGAAAAGAAAAAGCAAAAATAAAGTAAAAAGCAAAAGAAGAAAAGAAAAAAAAACGAAAAGATGAAAATGCCATTCGACTAAAGAGTTCAAAGTTAATGTACAATACGAGTACAAGTTCATGATTTTTTATGACACAAAATTTTTTTAAGGTAAATATATGCCAAGTAGCATAGTTTATGATTTTTGGTGACACAGAAAAAAGTCCATGATAAAATTGTCCCAAGTAATATAATTAAGGGTTTTTTGTGGCACAAAAAAAGTTCAAGGTAAATTTGTCCCAAATAATATCAATTGAATTTTTTAATGATATTTTTCCTAATTTTACAAAAAAAAATATAAATAATAATTTTTATGATTTCTAAATAATTAAATTTCCCAAAACAAATTTGTGTCAAGATTTTTATCGGAATGATTGTATCCAATTCTAAGTATTGGTTGCAAAAAGTACCAAAGTGCATATCGTTTTGCTTTAAGCAACATAGGATTAGTGTCTTGCCACGACATTAATTTTGAGAACGACTTCGAGCTATGACAAAGCTCAATACTACGATGGGAATTACTTGACAAATCGATAATGAGATGGCTATTTTGGGCATATTTAATTTAATTGGTCGTCATTGAGTTTAAGGACTATTTGTATTTGGATCATCAAACAATGCACGGCGTTGATATTACATTTTTTTGTACCATTCTACAATATTGTGACATTAGGAACGTAACAAGTTTGTCGCATAGTGCTGCGGTGATGTATGGTTGGTGCCATATCGAATATCTCTATATGAAAAATTAAAAGAAATAAAAGTAAACGGAAAAGGTAAAAAAAAAATAAGAGAGAGAGAGGCAGGCAATGAAGTTAGCTCAATGGTGCAATCGTAATCTGGAAGTCAACACATTATCGGTAACAACAATTGCGAGTATTTTTCAAGGAAAAATTCGATAAACAATGGCCATAATATATCGATTTGAAAAAAATTGCTAATCTCGAGATATCACGTGAAGATAATCAACATTTCAAAGGCCCATCTTGAATTGATCTCTCTATTCAAGACCTTTAATAGAACCTATTCACCGAACCTAGCATGTCTAATTCCTACTTTCCACAGTTGCCATTATTAAGATAATATAGAAATTGAGTCAACTTTATCTTACCTTAATAGAATCCCATGTCAAAAAAGAAACACGTGTACTTGTGAACCCGGCCAGAGATGATTGGAAAAGAGAACCTTCTTTTTTTCTTAAGGAAAAAAGCTGTTCCCCATTGACTTTTAAAATGGCAAAAAAAAAATGAAAAATGAAATTTGATGCCAGCATGAAATGGGGAAGATGTCTTGTGACTTGTCAATTGGCATTCAATTGGCATCTATCTGTCTAACTCCAACTATGCTTACGCTCGTTGAAAAGGAGAAGGAAAAAGTCAGAGCGCCCACTTACCACTTTAACATTTTGTGTGATCATTTTCATCTTTTATAATTCTTTTATCTCAGACCTTCTTTTCCTTTTTCTTTCTTTTTATTTACATAATCATGTGAAAAATTATACGAATTTTCTTATTTATAATTTTTGTTCTTTCCCCTTCAAAAAATCAAAGAGAGAGTTGGAATATCGATATAAATTTATATCCATTGAGAACTAGGTTTGGGTCAAGTTTTGAGGATAGGGTGGCGCGAACTCGAATAGAGAAAGGGGACAAGACAAAAATTGAATCCTTTAAGGTCTATTTGTGATAATTTGAATATTTGAGGGCTAAAATGTGATCCCTTTTCTCAAAAAGTTCATGTTCTAGAGGTAAGGGAGTAGCAGCTCTAATGTGGAAGGACCATGACATTATGGCTCATTGATGTTTGAGTAGGTTTGGCTTTCAAGATGCATTAAATAATTCCCTCATGGTATGGAATGAGAAAGAGCATAAATCCTAATTGGGTTAACATACATTATATAAATTCCACAGCATGATCTATGTCAGATTCAAAGAAATATGAATTTTGAGAACACCTAATGATTATTCGTGTACAACAAGACATGCTCACATAATCAGAATGTGAAAGGAAAATAAAACTATAATACAACCATGATACGTCAAACTCATGAATCGTTCATAATTAGTAATTTCTTGACGATTTGATTATTTTTCGAATTAACATGATAGCACAACAGAGTATTGAATAATTACATATGTGATTACCATCCGAGAAGGCGGTCCTCATCAGTACCGAATTGTCAAATGAGGACGCGGAGATGACAGGCTGACTGTCGCAGGAAGACAAAAACCTGCGAGATCGCCCCACGCTTATAATATTCGTAAAACCTAACGACTTCCGCATTCTATTCACAAGACCAACTAATCTCATCTGCCTTTACATGATTTTGTTTTTTTTTTTCCATTTTTTTAAGGAGTACTGTATCCTAACTGGGTCTTTCCCAAATTCAATTCTTTTTCCCGTTAATATACCTCCTCCCTCGCTTCTCCCTGAATCTTGCTCTTGGGTAGAGTGTGTGTTGGTGGGTGAGAGAGAAAGAATGAGAGAGAAGAGAGAGAGAATGAGAGAGAGGGTAGTGAGAGGAGGGTAGTGAGTGGTTGAGCTGAAAGTGTAGCATAGAGATCTGCGTCTGAGCAGCAACTTGGAGCTTGCTTCAGGGAGAAGCATTCTGCGCAAAGAGCTGGGAGAAATGAGTGTTAGCTCGATCCAACGTTGAAGAACTTTTTCCCTCCCTGCAAGAATCTTCGGCGCTAACAATGAGCTGAACTTTTTGAGCGGCTGCGATAGCTACCAATCTTCTTCTTGAAGATTGCATCTTCCCGTTCCAGTCGCACCAAGAAAAGGTGAAAAGGAGAATGCCCATTTGGCTCTCTCGCTCGCATTCCTTCTTTAGCTCGAGATTTCGCAGCTATTGCTGCCGTAGCTCTGGTGCTAACTTTCCACATTCTTGAAAGGGAAAGAAAAATTAAGGTCCTCTCTCTCTCTCTCTCTCCCCCCAATTTTGAGAAATTTTGTTGGGATTGTGGAAATGGGTGCTGGAGATTCAAGCAAGATTTGGGATTTAAGCTGCATTGGCTCACTCATTGAATTGTTTTGGGTCTAATGCAGAGGAGGCTCTAGGGGGAGTGAAGATTGTGAAGAGCGAGAATTAGGGGGGAATGCATCTCTTTTTTGCACTGATTTCAAAGGTCCATTTTAGAAAGGTAGCTGCTTGCTTCTCGATTTCACCTCAGTTTCGCTGTTAGGGAATGATTCCTAGTTTTGCTTAAGAGTGTTCAAAGTTAGTTTTTGTTCAGTCTGGGCCTAAGTTAGAGCTGAATTTGTTGTTCCCCTGATAGTTCGTTCATTTGTATTCAGTTTCATTTTTTCCTGATATTTTTGCATGCAGAGATATGTAGTTGGTGTCCAGAATGCTGGTTTGTTTTCGGAATTACAAAAGCTTAGTATTTGAGGATTTGATATATCTGAGGATGTGTTGTGTTCTTCCTTATTTTTGTGGAACTTGAAAATGAGCACTGAACTGAAACCATTATCCTCCAAATAACTCTCAGACTGGCCTCGTAGGTGTTAGTCCAAGGACGACCGGACTGCATCATATGTCACAGCAAGCCTGTGAAATGTGAAATTACTGTATTTGTTTATCCTTCCATATGTTTGTAAATGCTTTTACTCTCGGTAAGCTGGGGCATTGTGTTGCCTGAAACCTATTGATGATTTTTATCACCACAAGCCGGTAAAATCATGAAATTGCTATAATTACTTGTCCTTCCATATGTTCTTAAATGCTTTTGTTCTCAATAAGTCAGGCCATCTCTTTGTCTGAAACATTTTGAAGATTGTGAATCTTTCATGTGAAGGTTTAGAGTGCTATTCTCCCCTACTTTTGCAATGCTACTTTTCTCTTTGTATTTTTCAGTGGATCTGAAGTTGAACATGCTTTGAATACTAAAGAGATAAAAGCTTCAAGGAGGGATTTTATCCTTAATGTGGTCCTGTATGATCTGGTGCTTCGGCTTTTCTTTGAAGGAACATGAATCTTTGAAGTATCTTCTCTTTTTTCTTGGGTAGTATTAATTGGGCTAGATACTCTTTAGTCCTATAATGATATCCCAGAAGACTCTTTTTTCAGGATAAGTCTCTGGACTAATGTCATGCTGACAAACAACTGTACACGAGATACCTGTGTGATTTTGAGATGATGATCAAAAGAAAATTAACACATTGCTATTAACTAAAGTTAGCCTGATAATAATGTAGCTACATTCCCTTCGACTATTCAAGTTTATGCTGTTTTAAAATAGTGAGTGTTTGTAGGGTATCTTTCCCATCCCTTTTCTAGTTTCTGGTCTGTGAGGATTCTGCTTGAAGTGACTAGGTTCTGGATCCACTGATCCCCCACTGGGTATTTCTTTTGTTTCCCAGTTGTCCACGGACTACTGTTTAGCTATTGTTCATGGGCTTCACTCACATGTGATTAGGGCAGTTGCTCAATTAACATCTACTGATTTTCCTCAGTGAATATACCCTATTGAACTGTCAAAAGACAACCCATTGAATTATAAATCAAAACAAATACATTCCTTTTGCCTTTTGTTGCTTCCATGTGGGACCTGCTTTATTCATAGTTGTACCTTTTCTAGCTTTTCATCTTAAGAAGACTCCATTGTTTACAGAGGTTGTTATGACTGGACATATTCCTTAATATATTTGAGCATTTCTTTATGTGGGTTTACCATACTCATCATTTCACCCTTTTCCTTGCAAAAAGAAAATTAATCGTCTCCATTTACTGATGAAGGCTCCATGAAGTTGATTATTCTTAACCTTTACTACTTGGCCAGGCAGGAAGCAACTGTTGATATTCCAATTATCACATTGCGATATTTTACTATAGAAGACCATGGAGCGACACTTCTTCAGAGCACTACCTTTTCTCTTGCTCTTGTTCATACTTCTCCAAGCAAATGCTGATTTGGATTTGGATAAGCAGGCACTCCTGCAATTTGCAAATGCTGTCCCTCATGGAAGGAAACTGAACTGGACTGCTAGTTCTCCCATATGTACTTCTTGGATAGGTATTACCTGCTCCCAAAATCCAACTCGTGTAATTGCCCTTCGGCTCCCTGGAACTGGACTTTTTGGTCCTATTCCAGCCAACACTTTGGGGAAGCTTGATGCGCTCACAGCACTTAGCCTTAGATCCAATCGCCTGAGTGGGAATTTGCCATCTGATGTGCTCTCTCTTCCTTTCCTCCACACCATCAACCTACAAAGTAACAATTTTTCAGGTGACCTACCCTCTTCACTCTCTCCCCAGCTCAGTGTGGTTGATCTCTCCTTCAATGCCTTGACTGGAGAAATCCCGCCTGAAATTAGAAACTTGACCCATCTTACCATTTTGAACCTCCAAAATAATTCGTTTGCGGGGTCGATCCCTGATCTCAGACAAACTAGGCTGAAGCAGTTAAACTTGAGCTATAACCACCTAAATGGTTCGATTCCATCTGGGATCCAAAATTTCTCAGTTTCTTCCTTTTTAGGGAACCCCTTGCTATGTGGCAAGCCTCTGAATGCGTGTTCTTCAATCAGCCCATCACCCTCTCCCTCACCTTCCATCTTACCACCCTCACCACGAGAAAAATCCAAGAAGAAACTAAGTCTTGGAATAATTATTGCCATTGCAGTTGGAGGTACTCTAGTGCTGTCTCTTCTCTTGCTGGCATTAATATTATGTTGCTTGAAGAAAAAACAGAGCGAAGATGGTCCCTCAGTGAAAGGTAAAGGAGTCCGAACTGATAAGCCTGAAGACTTTAGCAGTGGGGTCCAATCGGCAGAGAAAAACCAGCTTGTGTACTTTGAAGGTTGTTCTCACAGTTTTGACCTCGAAGATCTACTGAAAGCTTCAGCAGAAGTTCTAGGCAAGGGAAGTTGTGGGACCACATATAAAGCCATCATGGAGGATGGCACCACTGTGGTGGTGAAGCGGCTGAAGGAAGTGGTGGCGGAGAAAAGAGAGTTTGAGCAGCAGATGGAGAACGTGCAGAGGGTAGGACAGCATCCGAATGTCATTCCACTTCGTGCATATTACTTCTCAAAAGATGAGAAGCTCCTCATATATGACTATATAACAGGGGGCAACTTCTCCTTGTTGCTGCACGGTATGCTTCACCGAGTCAATTTGGTATATTATTTAGACAAGTTTCCTAACCAATGAATCCTGGTTTCACCGGTCATTTATGTAGATGTGTGCTGTGTGCTTATATTAAGAGATATAATAGAATGCAATGACCTAAAAATAACATGATTAGGTGATCTTAATTATCTAGTAATTGGTCTTTTGAACAAGCCTGGTCTTGGGTTGCTAGCCTCTGACTGTGGACTAGAGCAAAAGCCCCCTTTTTTGGCTATGAGGAGTGGTTTCCAATTTTATTGCTCTAGGTAAGTGAAAACCAAAGTTATGAAAATTGTAAGAAAGAAGCTCCTCACCATAACCAGTATTATGCTGTGGATAGGCACAAAATGTAAGGAAAGACATCAAAATCACAGTATGGCATTGATCATATTGATGACCAAGTAAAGTCCTATATCAAGATGCTCCAATTAATCTTAATGTCCAAGCACAATGTAGACAGTGTCTTTGTTAAGGTTGATATGAAAGCAATGAGAATGAAGGCCAAGCAGTTCGGGATGCATTCTGCACTGGTGTATGAGAGATAGTACTTGAGATAAATGACATAGACATGCATTATCAGTATAAGGTGTCTACCGTCAGGGTCGATGTCTTGTATTGACAGAACAATGCTAATGTCATTGCATGGATATTGCCATGTTATAGAAACATCTTTTGTAGGTTGCCTCCTATTTGCCGCATCGCTGACATTTCCTTCTGATAATGATTTGCAGAAGGAGGTAAACAACCACTGGACTGGGCATCGCGAGTGAAGATTTCTCTAGGAGTGGCTAAAGGCGTTGCGCACATCCATTCGGCTGGAGGCGGGAGGTTCATCCATGGCAACATCAAGTCCTCCAATGTCCTCCTCACTCAGGACCTTCAAGGTTGCATCTCGGAGTTCGGCCTGACTCCTCTGATCCGCACTCCTTCAGTGCCTCCTAGAAGTGCAGGTTATCGGGCTCCTGAAGTCATAAAAACTCGGAAGCCCACACAAAAATCAGACATCTACAGTTTCGGAGTACTGCTCCTCGAGATGTTGACCGGCAAGTCACCCATCCAATCTCCTAGACGCGAGGATGTCTTCGATCTGCCAAGGTGGGTCCAGTCCGTTGTTAGAGAGGAGTGGACGGCCGAGGTGTTTGATGAAGAGCTACTGAGGGATGGAAATATTGAAGAGGAGTTGGTGGAAATGCTTAAAATAGCATTGGCTTGCGTAGACCGTATACCTGATACACGACCTACGATGGACGAAGTGGTTAGGATGATTGAAGAAGTTCGGCCGTCTGACTCAGAAAATGCTCCATCATCGTAGAAAAAGTCAAAAAGCTTGCTCACACTAATTTCCCATTCGTTTGGCTTAGCATTCATGTCATGAATATAGATTCAGATTCTGGGGACTGGGAATGTACAAAATCTGGAAGACCAGGAAGATTGCAAGGGTGATTTTTCTTGTTTCATTTCATCTAGGAGCTAATTTGAGAGTTAGTGTTGTTTGGCTTAGCATTCGTGTCATGAATATAGATTCAGATTCTGGGGACTGAAATGTACAAAATCTGAAACACCAGGAAAATTGCAAGAGTGATTTTTCTTGTTTCATTTTGTCTAGAAACTTGTTGAGAGTTAACAGTGTTGTTTGGCTTAGCATTCGTGTCATGAGTATAGATTCAGATACTGGGGACTGGAAATGTACAAAATCTGAAACACCAGGAAGATTGCAAGAGTAATTTTTCTTGTTTCAATTTGTCTAGGAACTAATATGAGAGTTAGTGTCACGGTTCTAAGGTTGTCATCTTTCAATGAAATAACCAGGATGAAGTGCTTTCCATCTTATCAATTTTGTCATGCTCCATTTTAACTAAAAAAGAAACCTAAGTGATGCACGGTACGGCTTAAATTTGCTCAATAGTTTCTAAATCTTTTTGTCATTTTTTTCCAGTGAATTCTGTCAGATTAAACTCTTCATCCATTGGCAATTGAACAACAGTATGTTACTGGAAAGGGGTGAGGATCAAATTCACTATTAAAATAAAAAATGACATCAAATCAATGTTAGACCAGGTTCAATGACTGTCGCAGATATCAAAACAATAGCCTATAACTCACTTGGCCCATGGAGTAACTAAGAATATGAGGACACAAAATCATGTGATCAAACAATTTCAAGACGGTAACAAATTACATCTACAAAATTGATGCTTGCTTGCTTGCTTCGACGTAAGAAGATTCTGAGCAACGACCAAGAATATTTATAACCCTATGTTAATGACCAGACTTCAAATCCTTGTCGACTAGATCGGCCCCGCTCACATAACTTGTGAAGAACGATATTAATCTGAAAGGGGCACCAATTAGCGGGGCATCCGAGAGTGGTACCGCATTCTTTTCTTCACTCTCAACAGCTTGTGACTCCAGATCCTGGACGTCATTATCATCAAGAGGAATCTGGACTATTTCTCCAGTGTCTTCAGGCTTCGCAGAGCCAGATATTAGAAGACTGTGCTCTCCATTTATTTTATCCTCAGTGGTTATGTCATCACGCATCTGAATATCTTTTGAAGACTCTGGTCTCTCATCTAATACAAGCATATTCGTATTTGATGCAGAGCTGTGATCCACGATGCCAGTGCTTTCAGCAATTTCTACGGTAGAACCACTCTGAAAGGGTGACGGAAGCCCAGGCGCTGCCTTTTGTTGATCAAGTTGAAGATACAACTCATTCACCTGATAAAACATGTGATTGACTGAGCATGTAATCCTAAAAGTTAAAGGTTTAGGAAATTACAAATGGACAGTCTCTTTTGATCACTCTTCCAATTTAATTGGCCCAATGGTAAGGCTAGTGGCTCATACAACAACCTTCTAAAGGGTCTATCATTCTTATTACTTTGTGATTCTTTTTGGTGCACAGGGGGTGAGGGCAGGGGGTATACAGAGGGTCCTCCCCTCAGAACCTAGGCAACGCACTTAAAAATTCTGAGTATTGCCTATGGCCTTCTGGAGCAAGCCTTGCTGATTAATAAGAGCACAAACAATAGCCAAAAGGAGTGGAGCTAACTTACCTTCTCGACAAGGTCTGCATTCTCTGTGATCAATTTCTCTACAAGAGCACATGCTGCTTCCATCTGGGAGTTCAACTCCTCATATTCTGAAAAACACTACATCATAGGAAAAAGTAGTAAGAATTCTGTAACTGCCAGAAAAACTCTTTGTCAGTTTAGCATTGTCAAAGCAAAGGCCTGGCTGATCCTATAAAAAAAGAAGAAAACCAAAGCACTAACTGAGTAACTTTTCACCCAACGTGACAATGCTTTACACAATCAAAACTGCACCACTAAATTGCAACTATTTTGAGGGATTTCACTTAGACAAGCAAAAGGCATGACAAAATAGCATAGGAAGCAAACCTTTCTTTGTTCATCTGAGTGATCAACTGAGGAAGCATTCTCCAGGAGATGAATCTGACCTTGCAGCTCCAAAACATTATCTTTAGTCTTTGGTTTTCTTGCAAGGAACTATTCTTGGATTCTTCCAACATTGACACCTGCAAGACTTTGTTTTTACTTTCCATATCAGGACAAATACAGATTTTGCAGCTCAATGGTGAAACCCAGATTTCATGATATTGTGGTGGTGAATTTACTCCTCTAGTTGGGAAGACCAAAACTCATGGATAGAAATAAGATAGAGAAGTCAAGTTACTAAATAGATGAATGACTGGCATCTAACAGATACTTGATATGGGGAACTCAATTTAGTCACATATATGGACTGGTAAACAAGGGGAAAATGGTTTCCCGTTTTGGATCCTAACCATGCTGTAGAGCAATCAATCAAATCATCTATAAAACCATCAGAATGAAAACAGTTGCTTAAATTTAACCATTTAAAGGGCAAATTTTTTCCTATGTAGCTGCTCCTGAGTGCATCCCTCACAGCATTCATTAGAAGTTATTAAGCTTTAGAAATCAGTTATGGTCCAGCAGCCACCCCTTTCACCAAGAAACCGAACAAAGTTTCCTCTCTCCAATTAGTGCGGAACCATATTTTGCCTCTCACTTTGCATGCAAAGATGCATGTTGAACTTGTTCCTTAACAGTGTTCTTCATTAATGGCACAAAGTAATGGCAATGTTTATGACATTAAAAAAGTGATGAGACATTCAAACCTTAATGTATTGAAATGCCAATAAAATGAGCTTTTCATGACACAAATGTAGCATAATATTTATAAACATCTCTACTCATTAATTTCCCATAATTTCAAGAATTCAGGTTCTTTTTCAGATTGTATTAATTTTATTTATAGTTTAGTCTAGATTTATGTTCGTTATGTCTGTCATGGAACTTTTCCTCCCAACAATCTTTTGTACAATTTGGAACCAATAGTACCAAGTAGGTGAATAGCTATGGCAATTCAGTTAGTAAAATTACTTATACTTGAGAAGAAAAAAGAAATCCCTTGCTTAACAGCCACCCTAGATGGGAGAAGCTGCAGCAACCATCAGAACTGCAGTCCTGCGATAATCATGGCCCAGATAAAGGGATGCTACAGAAATCATTGCAACTGTAGTTTCTTAGAATCATGTTGAAAAAGTTTTCCAGGTTCTGTATGGCCTAGCGTGAACTTAACATCTAAATTTAGCCCCAAAGACAACAGTTGCTGTCCACCATTTCAATTGAAAAAGTCTGCAGCAGTATATACCTGTGACTGTAGTCCCGAAATGTCAGTCTCCATCTTGGCAAGAATTTCTTTACTTGAGCTCTATGGATTAGAAGTATTCATCAGAATGGAAATTCATGACTTGATTTGAAATACTTTTAAAAATAAAAATGCAGAAAGACTCATGGATATCAGAGATGCTACTGGCAACAAACCCTCCAGCAAGTCAGACACAGCAGAAAATTCCCTCATATACATTTAAAAAAGAATGACACAAATCACATGTCACATACCTCGTATCTAATATTAAAAGCCAACCATGAACTTCAAACTTTTCATGGAGAACCAAAAGGCGAAAGGTTTTAATCATTCAAAATTTCAGACTTCCTTTTGTGAAGGGCATATGCAGTAGCAGTTTCATCGAATGATAGAATTTCTTCTCATTGAAATTTGACTAAAAAGAACAAGAATATTACAGACAATTTCTCACCTCCTTTAAAAGCCAGGACTCATGATCTTTTTCTAGTTGTCTTATTTTTTCCTCCAAGCTTACCTGTGAATCATTTTCAAAGTCTGTCATCCATATGTCATTGATTAAAAATGCTTCTGATCACAAGCTCATTGAATGAAAGAACTTTTTCTGAATGAAATTAAAACTCTAACAAGCTATCAAGCGTAGTACATAAAGTACCTCCTTAAAAACCCAGGAGTCATGATCCCTTTCTAGTTCTCGTATTTTTTCCATTAAACGTTCCTGTCGATCATTTTCAAATTCTGTCAGCCCCACCAGTCATGGCTTAAAAAAGGTTGCCCAAAAGAATTAACCAAAATGATAGAACTTTTTCCAGCGAAATTTGACTCACAAGGACGAGCATGGTGCAGAAAGTTGCTTACCTCCTTTGAGACCCAGGAATCATAATCTCTTTCTAGTTGTCTTATTTTTTCCTCTAAACTTTTCTGTGAATCATTTTCAGAATTAGTCACAGTCAACTTCATAATATGGGTTATAACGTAAGAAGACATTTAGAAAAATGGATCAGGCAGAAAGAACGGTGGATCCTTAACACCAACAAAGAGAATATTTGACTTTTGATAATGTGACTGTGTATAAGGAACTTGAAAGATACCTGTTTCAATTCCAGATTGGCTTTCTCATCTAAGATCCGGCTCATCTTCTCCTTAAAGCTAGCCTACATGTGGGATGGGATTCAATCAACAAAACATGAAGCAAAATTCACAAAGGACTAAAGATTAGAAGATATACCTGCTTCAGTTCCAAAACAGCTTTCTCATCTGATAACTTAGCTTTCTCATCTGATAATTGGCTAATCTTCTCCCTAAAGCAAACCTAAATGCAGAGTGGTAAATCAACAAAAGATGGCATAACCTAAATGCAGAGTAGTAAATCAACAACAGATGGCATAAGTTTCATATGGAGAAATTTACAACAGCCACATATTGTTATTCATTCTTATATGGAAAAGAAGATCCACAGCCCTTGGAAAAGCAAACTCAAACAAAACACTGAACTGGATGTTGCAAGATATCTTAAAACCTCATAAAAGCATCCCTAAAGACAAATTACCTCTTTCTGAAGCCAGCTTTCCTTGTCACACTCCAACTGTGCAAGGTTTGTGGCTAAACCAGCCTGTGACAAGTCCAGTGCATTATGTCAGCCAATAAAAGAGAACAGAAGTAACTCTCTGGAAACTGCCAAGAGCATACCAAAGAAAAATAATCTGATGAATTGATATCCATACCCATTTATCATGTTGGATTACCTCTTTTTCCTTGTATAAATCATTCTCATTCTGTAAGTGCTTAATGTTTTCTTCCAAACGAGCCTGTAAAATTGCATTCTGAGCTCATGACCATAGGCCAGAAATAAAAAATCAAGATGAAGCAACAAATTAATAGGCAGAAGCTTGGCACAAATTTCTAAGGCCATTATCCACACCTTCATTTCCAACCAGTTTTGTTCCACAGCTCCAGCTGAACTTGACTGTATGTCAACATGCTGTTCAGTATATTAGTAAAGAAAGAAGATATTAGCCTCATTTCTACACAAAGATTCACAGTTGTGTCTAAAAATGTCAACAAGACCAATGAAAGTGGCCACAGTGACAGTTATGGGCAACAGGGGAAAAAACCATAGCAGCAGAGCCGCCACAAATAAAGCAACTGAGATTATCAGACCCAGAGTTTGATTGAAGGTGTAAAATGAAGCACATTCACAAATGTTTTCCAACAGGGTCGAGGAAAAAGAGATGGACATTTATTCTAGTTTCTCAACTTATAGTTATTTATAAACCAAATAGATAGCGAAAAGAGGATAGAGAGTCATTGATAGGTCTACTCATCTAAAGATATTGATGTTTCAATTACTGCATATTTCACTTTGGCATTAAATTATCATTAAAAAGTAAAGGTAATCGAGTACGATGCATATATAGAACAATGACATGAGTTCTTTCCAATAAAACATGATGCTCTCTCCATAAAATTGCAGTATTTTCCAAAAATTGGTCTAAAATTTCTAAATCCAAACCCAGACTACTTTTCGGACATGCTGCAGATAATCCACTTAAACATTGAATGTAATTAAGAGAAAAGAGAGAAGGGCAATGTATATCTTCATTCAAGATATCAGGTGTCATTTAAATCATTACTCTTCTCAGCATCAGAGAATACAAATTGCATATAAAACACCACCACCATCTGGCCTTTCTGGTGCAACATGAAGGAGGAAAAAGTGGAAGGTTTGAGAGATGCATTAGACTGGCAAGTATGTCATTCATTTTTGTGCACTGGATAGCAAAATCACATAATTTGAAAAATCACATAATTCTTTCTTGTTCAAATTATGTCACTTTTCCCAATATTACATGTATTGTGGATCACTGAGTTATATGGAACAAAAACAGGATTGCTAGAGGCCATGTAGAATGAGGTCCAGTTAGGGTAGGCATCCATGGAACTGTAGTTGGAACAAGACTTCAATTTAGGAAAACATACATTGTAGACTGTTTGATCCATAGCAGAAGTGCTCACTTAGAAACTAAAACAACCGATCTCTTTCTAGAGATCTTTTGCAGCAAAGACAACATGCCACACTATCTAGCAACTACATTGATCCTTTCCAAATTGAAACGCTAGGAGTGTAAGGCTCCAGAGTGCAGATGAACCACAACATGTGATCTGAATTGCCAATCAGCCAAATCCCATTGTACTATGATATGCAGATATCCGCATCCCATCCCGGGTGATTTGTGGTCAACTCGTCAAGTCAAAACAACATCTCATAACATCATTCTCCGCATTCGAATTTAAGAGAAAGAAACCTATAGCTTCTCTGCCATTCAAATTCAAAAACTAAAATACTTACATCTCCGACGCCATTAGTCAGAGGTTCGATCCGATCCGCCTCCGCATCCTCCTGCCCAGCATCAGACGCCTCGTTCCCATGCGTTCCCCCATTGCTCAAGCGGCTCCTCTCCTCGACCGAAGCAGCTTCGCCGTCACCAGCCGCGGCACCACCTTCCCCCGCCGCTTTGCTGCTCTGCTTGTTCTTCTTCTTCTTGTTCCTCTTCCTTCTCTTCTCCTCGTCCATTCCCCCAGCTCAAACCGGCGAACCCGAACCGAATCGCAGACAACCAAATCCGCCCCCCACCCCCCGAAAAAATCAAATCCGCATATCCCAAATCACCGTTCGCGCCACCAAAACACGAAAGAACAGCTCAATCGAAAACCACCGAAACCAAATCCTTCCGTCTCTACGAAACCCTAGGCTACAAATCGAATCGAAATGCGTAAGGGAGAAGCTCGGAAACGAGATCGATGGATCGATGGATCGATGGATTGATCTATGGGATGATCGAGAGACGTTACCGAGTGATCGAATCGAGGAGGGATCTCGAGACGAGAGATTCGTTCTTGGGAGGTGTCGATGGAGTTCGAAGTGTAACGTCGAAGGAAAGAGAGCGGGGGGAGCATTCGATATTCGCGGATTCGCAATAGCGGGTTGAGTCGACGACACGCGTCCGTCGTGAAACGCAGTAACGACGGTCGGGGATTACCCGCTAACGGCTCTTTCAGCCGTCGGTTTTTTTATTTGCAGGATCGTCTCCGAGAAAACATTTTCCATCTAACAAAAATAAGTTGAAGACCAAAGAAAAAATTAATAATAATAAGTATATGAAAAGTCCTGAAATTTGTCACGAAAGTACAATCAAATATTAAAACTTTCAAAAGGTGCAACAACGAAAGGACTTAGTTGGATTAATTTGATAAATTTTAGAATGAAAGGACTCAATTAGATTAGTTTGATAATTTTTAGGATTTAATTATAATCCGATTGCACTTTTGTGACAAATTGTAAAACTTAATTGTAATTTTTGAAAGTTTTAGAACTCAATTAAACTTTCATAATATATTTTAGGATTTTCAATACACTTTATTAAAAAATTAAATAAATTGATTCTTAAATAGTGTAATCATTTTTCAAAATTCACCTTGAATGCCATTGAAGTTGTTAGTCAAATCAATCACGATCAGGTAGACTTAGAAATCCCGATGGCTAGACTTGAGGCCTCGGCAACAGGATATGTGACCCACTAAAGCTAGGACCTTGGCCTTGGCCTTAAGATCCCGACCTCAACCCTAGCGCCAACCCCCCACAATTGCTCTAGTCCTAATGCTCAAACTCATGAATCAGACCCCCAAGCTCATGATGTAGACAAGTTGACCTTAAGGTCGAGATAATTCATTTAATGTTACCATCCTCGATGGGCTGCTCAGAGTGTGAAAATCACGCCGAACAAAGTTTGGGTCAAGTCAAGTAAGGCACGGCCCGACTTTTCAATTTTTTGAAAACAATTGCTCAAGACATGCCCATTTGTCCTTGGAGCCTTGGTCAAGTAAATGAAAACCGAAGGCATCAATGAGCTTCTTCTTCTTCTCACCCCAAAAAGGACATGATGACAATAATTCATACACCTTCCTTAGGCCCATTACAAGTTAAAATTTTGATTTTTACTAAGGAATAATGAGGTAAACAGTTTTTAAACTTTGGTCTAAAGTATAATTTATTCCCCAAACTTTTAATTTGTTTAATATACTCTAAACTTCTAAACTAATATGTAATGTGATCCATAAATTTTTAATATATTCATTATAGTTTTCGAACTTTTGGTACGTATTCAATATAGTTTTTGAACTATATGAAAATATTCAATATCCTGATTTAATGAAAAGATAATATTTGACATTTTCATCTACTTCATTCGAACGTATTGAATAATATTGAATAAATTAAAAGTTCAAAAATTATATTATATGTTTGGTTAAAGTTTAGGGATCACATTAAATAGATTAAAAGCTTATAAGTCAAATTATATATAAACATAAAATTCAAAAATTATTTGTGACATTTATCTATTTATGAGCGGAGCTTCTCCTCTCTTCCACAGCCGCAACGGGACAACAACCTCTTCAAATCCGATTTGACCGGGTTCTCGAAGGTCGAGTGATGACTTCGATGGGGGGTGATCTTGACGTTCTTGCAAATTCCTCCATCCATCATTCGAACGTCGCAATCTGGATCGTCTAAGGTGTTGGTCTTGCATTGCCAGCTCGACACCTGGTCGTCGTTGTCGTTTCCACGAGAGAGGGAGAGAGACCAAATTTGGTAATCAATCTCGCTTTGCGAAAATTCAAGGCACGCACCACCAGAGAATCAGGAGGAAAGGAAACTTTCAACTGGGTCTCTCTCTCTCTCTCTCTCTCTCTCTCTCAAATCGTCTTGATTTCGAGCCATTTCTTTTTCTTGATAATCTTGCCTCGCGGAGACGATCTTGTGTGGAGAGTCGACCGGAATTCGATCGAGGTACGTGCTGTGTTTTTTGGGCTTTTCGTTTGCATGGTGTTCTTGGGTTCCCTTCGAATTGATGGTATTGGAGACGCATGCATTGCGTTTGATATACGGCCCTCTGGATTTCCTCTTGTTGTTCTCGATGTTCTTGGTTTCTAGTGAGATGATCAAATTAGAAATTGCCATATCTGCGTGCACTCGATTCGGTTGGAGAAATGAGGCTCTGAATTCTGTTGTCTTTTTCTCGGTTAGATTGATATGCGACGTGAATTTGGTTGAGAGCATTAGGAAAGAACATGGTGGCAGTTTCTGGTTGTGGGATTTGATTAGAGGGGCATGAAGTGAGGCTGGTTTAAGCATGCTATTTTGCAAGCAGAGCTACTCATTGTAAATCATGGAGAAATCCTTGATGTCGTCCTTCCAAGGTGACACAGACTGAAAGCTGTATGCTGAAATTGTTGAGCTGTCGTCATGGACTAATTTTTATTCAAGTGGTACCAAATGCTGACTTATACTGAAATGATTGACAAGATACAAGCTTGACTATAACTAGCATATACCGTTATTCTAGATACAGAAAGAGTTAATGGTGTAGAACCAAGAGTCCTGTAATTTCCAAATCACTCTCTCTACACACCCTCAGACGCTCTTTGTCCCTCCTTCCAAACATCATTTGCCCTCCATGTATTATATGGTTTGTGCATCTGATACCACACAAGCCAAAAATATGTTCCAATTTCCAAAGACCTCATGTTCAGCACCAGCATATGAATAAATCCCTTGCTGTTTTCACAGCTACCTCACATAGAGGGCTTCTATTCACCAAGGTTATTCCCCCTTTGCAAATAGCTTGCTGTTATACTGTTTGGCCAGGATGCCTTCTCATAAACAAGGAAATCTTGGTAGAAAAAGCCAAGTTCTTGTCAATCCTTAAAGGGTTTTAGTTTTATTTCTCTGATTAATAGTGCTTGTAATACAATTTGATTTTGAGACATCCATTGTTGCTAATGTGTTACCTTCCTCGTCCTTTTTTCAGTTTTGTCTCATCTAGCACACCATAGAACTTAGCACGATGTTCCAATACCTAATCATTAAAGCTTCTGACAATATCTGCTGCGACATGTAAAGTTGAAAAGTGAAAGATTAGCAAGTCTGACTAATTAAGCAAATTAGGCTTTAAGTGGTGTTGAAACACACTTTATTCTGCCAGATCAAAATGGAATCTCCTCTGCTAACAATGCTATCTATGTTAGATGAGGAAGATCCACCTAATATTTGTTATTCCATCTCCATGGGATCACTCTGAAAGTGCACTGACATTGTTAACCTGGCCAACATGGTCTTAATTGTTCTTATCGATGAACTCTCTGGAGAAAATTCTGTTGGTCATAATTTTCAAAGCCACTTGGCATACAGAGCTTTGTGGAAATGCAACTTCCATACCCAAAGGCAAAGCCACTTTCATAGGGAGGTTAATGATGCCCCACCTATTAAGGCTGAAACTATAAGCCTTTTCCTTACCTCCTATAGAGACCTTCTCTCAATGTTATCAAGTATCCTAGCTGCCGTACTTGAAGAGGGAAAAGCAGGAAAAGGAAAACTGGCAGAGTTGTATGAGTCTCTTTACTGAAGTTAATCTGCAGCCATTGGAAAGATAACCTCTTTGAATTAACCAATCTTCTCTCGGTTCTTGGGAAAAACTAGGTCCTGAATACTGTGATCTTTCAATTTGATTTCTTGAGGCAGGCCCAAATAAGTGATAGGGGGACTACCTAGCTTGCAGTCACTCAACTGCAATGTCCCAGATTTATCTTCAAACAAGAGAACAAAATGCTGTCATCAGCAAATAATAGATTGGAAAGTTTTAGGTTAGAATTACTTCTAGATACACTAAAGGATTATATCAAGTATTCTGTATTGCTGCTATGCCAATGGATTTCCTTGTGCTTTTCCTGGGCTCCACTTGTTATTCTGATCTATGTGCCTATTCAGAAAACCCTTCTGACTATACTTCAATATCATGCAGTAATCCTAGTATATTTTAACTTTCAGGTTCTTTGTGCTTTCTTCTGCTGAATCTTGGAATTTGCATTCCAACCATCAGTATGGGCCAATGTGCAACCAAGGTATTACCTCTTGGCCATATTTTGCTGGACTCTGTTCTGCAAATCTTTTACTTACTATTGTGAATATGTACACATTTTTGTAGTTTATATCATACAATGACTTCTTGACCACTCCTTCTCCCGTGATATTTTGGTCTGTTGTTTGGATAAGATTTCTATTGTTTATAAAGTATATCTATTACTCTCTACATATGGTGACTACTAAAGATCCTTCTCCTTCTCTATTAAACCATGTTTGCCCTAAAATGGTTGCTCTTTGACAGTAATGGCTGCCTCCATTTATTTGCTGTTGCATGTCTTCTGTGTTTTGGCTTGAAATATTTCAATGAAACACTGTCAATTCTTTTTGTCAAAAAGATTCTATGTTGTTCATGGTGCTTCCAGCCCGAAACAAAAGACGATGACGGCGACCAACACATTGATTTTGCTAGCGGCAATGTGCATCTCATCACTACTAAAGAGAGCTGGGATGAAAAGTTATCAGAAGCTATTAAGGACGGAAAGATTGTAAGTTTTACAGATTTGTTATTTGCAGTAGTCTAGATAAATGATGTCTCGCTCTTGCTATGATCCATGACAAGATAGCCTTTTTCTTCTCTCAGTAATTTTGCACCAGCAGGCCGGGTGCTTCTCTCTGTAATTAAACCCTAAGGCTTGCCCCTAGCCCCACCCCTTTGTTGCCACCAGGTCACTTGCCTGGTGTTCTCATATTAGTTATGAGATTTTGGTGTTAAGTCCCAATTTGCATGAGATAGCAAGGTAGTATCCTGTTGAGAAACGTAAATTTGGTAATGAGACTGAGTTTGCGGTTTATGCTCTCAGTCTTCGCCTTGATATATGACAATTGTACCTCCATCTGTAATCTCTCTTTTTGTGTATATATTTTCAGCATAGGGATGATTCTTAGAGTTCATTTCGATTTTTGAGGAATATACAGTAGACAGTAGCATGCACTCTGTGTTGTGTCAGGTTATAGCAAACTGTAATATTTTCAAGGTGTTTATGGGGGAAAGGCGGCTGAGAAAATCCTGTTATGTCAACACTTACTTTATGTCAATTATAGCCTTTTTCTTTACATGAAAATTTGGCTGCTCACTGTGACATGTGAATACTTAACAGGTTATAGCAAACTTTAGCGCAACCTGGTGCGGTCCTTGTAGAGTGATTGCGCCTTTCTACTCCGAGTTATCTGAGAAGCACCCTTCTCTCATGTTTCTTCTTGTTGATGTGGATGAACTAACTGTAAGTATGAATTTCCATCTCTCAGACCTTGCAATCTGCGACTCGGATGAGAAATTTGCCTAGTTATGTGCCAAACATACCGACCATAGCTCTTGTTTATTTCACAGGAATTCAGCACATCTTGGGACATTAAAGCGACCCCTACATTCTTCTTTCTTAAAGATGGGAACCAAGTCGACAAGCTCGTGGGCGCCAACAAGCCAGAGCTTCAGAAGAAGATCACCGCGATTTTAGACTTGATCGATCAAAGTCATAAATGAATGGCGGGCTGCTAGAGGTGGGGAGAACAAAGCTAAGCCTTCCTTTGAAATTTTGCAAAACCACGTTAGCTGCAGGTCTCCAGGTTGTGAAATCCCTTTTCCGCCGCACTCGTTCTTGAATGTAAATAGAGATGCCTGACGATGTCGAACGGTGAAATTTTTTGGAATGATAATCTCCATTCTCTTTATGGTGTCCCCGACATCCGTGCCACGTGGAGAATCTTGATCGGTTCCGATCGGATTTGGAAGAAGTCTTTCTCGCTATTCCGAGCAGCAAAGCTCAGTTTGTTGCAGACCTTGTTAAGCTTCGTGTCTTTTGAACCAATTTGGCTACTGCGTAGCTCTTTGTGGTCATGATTTTTGGTGCAGTTTTTATGAGGGAGATTCAAGCCTGAGCCATAGTGACCCCCGTTGGGATATTTGAATTATGTAGGAAAATTGTCATCTAGATAAATGGACGGCCGAGAAAGATGAAACAATCATATTTTGTCGAAGTGATGGGAAATGATGAACAAAGCTACTTAATTCCATTTGTTTAGTGGAAAATATATAATTTAAAAAATATTTTCTTCAAAACGATCACTTGTATTATTTGAAATAATTAGTGAATATAAAATATGTTCATTATTGATAACAATTAGAGTTAAGTTTAAATTAATACATATGTGACAAATCACATATTATCTCAAATTAATTTTTTGATCATCAAAAACCTCAAAATGATATATGTGATAAATTTACCGTCCGTTAGTTCCCATTAAATTTTATCGTCGAATTTTAAATGAATAACACGTGAGAATTAACGGATATATCGGTTTTGAGTTTTACCCTCAATTTGTGGCTTTCATGATATTAATCCAATTTAACAGAAACTAATAAAAGGTAAATTTGGCTTGTATGATTTAAATTAGTTTGGAATAAATTTGTTACATGCATATCGATTTAGGGTTTCAAGTGATATTAATCCTTATAATTAATGTCTTCACGAAAATGATTTAGGGTTTCAAGTGATATTAATCCTTATAATTAATGTCTAGACATTTTCGTGAAGGACGAAAATATTTTCCATCCATATATTTTATAATAAATACAAGCTATTATTTTTAATAAAATATTTTTAAAATTATTCATTTTTGTTAAAATGAGCATAACCTTCTAATAAGTCCTTTTCGCCGACACTTGTGAAATAAAAAGAAAGAAATGTAATTCACACCTCCAAGATTGACCAACACGTCCGAAATGTGTCCAAGGACGGACAACTATCGAGCAATACGACCTCGTCGGAGTTCCACCGCCATAAATTTAATGCAAAGAAGAAGTGACAAAAGTGTCCTTACGACTTCAGGTATCACTTGCCATTTTCACATCATCTTTCCGGATCGTCGCTCTCAGGGGCTTTATTGAGGTGGGATTGAGATCAAGCAACGACTGACCAAATCGTCTCGATAGCAATAGACATCTCACTGATCTCTTCTCACGCGGTGCGCGTGCCGACTTGCTCGAACCATGTAAATCTTCCGGGTCATTTATAATTCCTGCATTGAATTCTCGCTCGAATGTAGAATAGCCACGTGACGACATCTCCATCGCCCAGTCATCAAGACAGGAGTAAGTGGACGGACCATTTGTCTTTGGAAAGAAGAAAAGTTTAGGACAGCGAGATGAGGAGGCCACGTCGCCGTCGCCATCACCGGCGCCGGCCGAGAAAAACAGTGGGAAAGGGGACCCGGAAGGGAATCAAAGAGAGAGACCTAGACCGGGTCTCGCCTGTCGCTGTTGGAAAGGGCCTGCCCCACTTTCGTGCCATCCTTTTACTTTGCATTTCCACCCTTTGAAAGTTGCGTTTCACCCATCGACCTAACTTATATAGAATACTCGGTTGCCGCGTTCGTTGGATCTAAATTTATGGATCCGATTTGAACGCAGCCAGCCAATCATCCGTCGTATGCAATTTACACGGTAATTTCACGTCATCAGTGGTTACGATGGATTTGTCAAAATGGGTCTTCTTTATCCATATTTAATGAATCACTTGAGATTACCCTAATAGCTACATTTCCCACGTGAAAATGGGGAGATTCCCCACCTCCTCAGGAATTGGGGGTAAGGACATCCGATTTCAGGTGTGGTTCGACTTTGACGCTTCACGATTAGAGTTAGAAAATGAATTGAGAATTAAAGTAAGCCAAAAAAAATCCATATTTGATTAGCTGGACTATTATATGAGTTAAATGAGTCGTGAATGAATTAAAATGGTAAAAGCCATACATCATACGAATGTTAAATGAATTTAGATCCAATCCACCCGTAGTAATACTCTTTCTTCGTTCTCTCTCTCCCCCTTACACTCTTTCCTCAGTTTAAGCATGAATTTTTCTAAATTTGTTAAATATGGTAACGTTTTAGCATTACATGTTGGATCAAGTATAGATTACTATATTCCTACTACATGAAAATGGGTTAATTTAAATCGAACCATTTTTCAACCTGATTCAAACCTATCCGATCTTCCCATTGTACGGATCTATATATCTGGTTGCCAGCAAACAATTCCCAACACGAATACGAGACCGGACAAACGTCACCATACAGATGCACGGTATTTGCCGCCGCACGATAATGCCAAGCTGGTCCAGCCCATCTTTCGCTAAATTGGAGGATGGAAACGTCATAGTCGCTGTCCTGCACCCGGAAAAGAAGAATAAAGAAGAAGCTGGACAACAGATTTGTATAATGCGCGAAACGTCGTTCAGGACCCACCCATGTGTCCGGAAAGGCAAGAAATCGATGCGATTCACGACACCATCCCCAACCACAAAAGTCAACAGAACAGAACAGGAACTCAGGAAAGATGGCTGTGAACTGAACTGAGGAACAAAGAATGTGTTCAATAGAACAACAGAATTTATTGTACTTAGGATAGAACTCACTGAGAGATATTCAGCAAAAGGTACAAACATATTATCATCTTACACTCCTCATAACCATATATATAGAATTTAACAAACAAATTACAACTGCCTTGGAGAGAATTGATGATATCGGAAGCCTGGAACGAAGATGGGACAAAGGAGAAATTTTGACAGCAAGTTAATGAATAAGAAGAAGATTTGAGGAAAACCCGAAACGTGCCTGTTCGACATTTTTGCGGTGTAAGCATCTCCAGTAAAGATTTCAGAGAGGGGCGACCGAGGACTTGGCGGTCCTGAGTTTCAGTTTTTCACCGCCCTTTGGGGTTCATGATCTGAGAGAAGACAGCGCTCGGGGTCAGCCCGTCTGAGTCTTCGCTGGCGAGGCTCCGACCGCCGATGCTCATGCTCATCCCGCTGCTTCTTGAGTCGGTCACGTTGCTGTCGAAGCCGGGGGATGCATCGGGATCCTTCTTCCCTTTGCAGGCCGCGGCATCAAAGGCTCCGTCGTCCATGCCCACTCCCCCAAAGCCCTTGCCGCTCTCCTCCGCGCTCTCTTGCAGCTGCAGGGCGAACTCGAGGTTCCACAGGACGTCGCCCATTGATGGCCTCTCGATGCCCTGATCAGCGACACACTTCATTGCAGTCTCAGCAAACTTTTTGAAGCACTCCGGCGAGATTTTCCCCTTCAGATGAGGATCCATAATGTGCTCGAGAATGCCTTTCTTGTGGCAATGAGCAGCCCATTCCGCCAGACTGACTTGCTCTTTCGGCAGCGTGGGGTTCAATGCAGGGCGTGCACAGAGGATCTCGAACAGCACGACCCCGAAGGAGTACACATCAGATTTGTCAGTTAATTGCTGACGTCTGAAGTATTCAGGATCCAGATATCCAAAGCTACCCTTCACGACAGTACTGACATGCGTGTGATCCAACGTAGGACCAGTCTTCGACAAGCCAAAATCAGAGACCTTTGCCACCCACTTCTCGTCCAAAAGAATGTTGGTTGTTTTCACGTCGCGGTGAATGATCGTGTGCTTGGCCCCGGTGTGGAGATAGTGCAACCCGCGAGCAGCTCCGATGCAAATCTCAAGTCTCTGCTTCCATGGGAGAGGGGGTTTCTGGGTCTTGTACAAGTGCTCACGGAGTGTTCCGTAGGCCATGTAATCATAGACAAGGATCATCTCACAATTTTCTTCACAATACCCGATCAACGAAACAAGATGACGATGGCGTAGCTTCGACAGCATTTCAATCTCAGTTTGGAATTCATGCACACCTTGCTCAGAGAGGGGGTTCCCACGCTTGATCGCCACTTTCGTTGTTTGGCCATCGATTTCTCCTTTGTACACCTTGCCAAAGCCTCCCACTCCAAGGAGGAGAGCCTCATCGAAGTTCTTGGTGGCAGCTTTGATCTCAGCGAACGAGAAATGGCGGCAAAGGTTCGACGGCAGAGATGATGCATAACTACCAGTAGTGTTCGTCTTTGCGGAACCTGCAGAGTGCGAGTTTCCATAAAGAGAGAGAGGAAGCCAGCCGGATGGTCCATCACTTGCGTTCGAATCCTTCCCATGCCTACGGCGACGCAAAGCACAAACAGCCAAGAGACCGATGACTATGGCTAAGACAACCCCACCGCTCACCCCTCCTGCAATAATTGCTGTTTGATTAGTTGATTTACCAGAGCCTGGTGCTGTTCTAGCTCGTGAGGGATCGATTATACTCTGCGTCGGTGCAGGAATAGGGTTAGGCCCTGCCAGATTGCCAATCGAGTCATTGAGCTTGAAAAGCTCCAGTCCATTCAATATTGCATTGTAATACTGAGATTTTGTAGCCGTGTTCGGATGAAGGGCAAGCCACAAATCCTGCTGCGAACCTCCATCTGGTACAATTACCACATAATCCTTATAAGTAGGGATTCCATTGCCGCCTGTCCATCCAGCTACATCAGCCTGATCTTCAGCAGTTTGATTGCCGATGAAGATCTCAAACATCCTCTGATTTACTTTCGTAAAGTTATCTAACTCACAGAAATGCAGCCTCACCAGGTAATTGAACCCAGAGTCAACAGAGAAAATCCAAGTGAGGTTGTATTGCAAATTGACACTTGCATTGGGTCCCATCGTCCTTGCAGTGGAGTATACATCAACAGGAGCGACATAAGTAGGTATGGATGAAGGATAAATAATGTTCAAATTCGTAACAGGAGTCTCTGTGACGCCAATGGCAGCACCATAAATGTAATCAGTATCACCATCCCAGGACCTGAACAGTCCTGTGTCACCAGAAGGCGAGATGTCCTGACCTCCCACATTTAATCGATAAGCAGTCTCAAGAGCAGTGGCGTTATCGATGGTGAAGGAAATCGTCTGACCAACGGCCATGGTAGTTCCATCAGTCGAGCTATAAATGTCGGGCATCGACACAACCTCAATCCCATTAACAAAAGCAAATGCACGCTCATAGTTTTTAGAGGGACTGAAAGTTATATTCAGCGTCTCCCCCACAACGTTGACCGAGTACTCCTTCATAACATACGCAAAGTTCAGAGCTTCTGTGGTTTGGGCAACGCTGAAGTTCTTCAAAAGAGTATAGCCCCCGGCAGAGACAGAGAAGATGGCATTGGACGCATTATACGAATTGTACTGAGAGGGATAAAAGTACAGCCGGACAAACTTCCGACCGGACGCCACAGGGAAACTGTAAGTGAAATTAGACGGGAAAATCCTCGCGGTCATGTACGGGACCTGGGACACCGAAGGATCCTGTGTGGCGGCCGTGGCCGTGATGCTGTTCACGGTAGAAGCCGGGATCTTGGAACCGATGTCCGAGGTCCATTCCCGGCCATCGGTATCTTTAGCCTGTGAATCCCCCCCGCAATTCAGCAGGATTTGATCCTTAGGCACATAGTCAGCCCCCAAGACCACCAACAACGATGACGCGGACAAACACAAGAACACTAGCGCCGTCCCAACGGAGCTAATCGCCGCCGTATTCCTCATCGACTCAAAAAGACAACAAGATTCACCTTAAATTCCTGAACGAACTCACTAGCTTCCAAGATCCCGCGATCCTCCGCCGGAACGCCGGACCAGCAAGACGCAACACCAGGCGCGATCTCAGCTCATGAGAGAACCTGAAAGAAAACCCATCAGCCCAAACCTCCAAAATTTCCGAAATTTCACAAGCGGCGAAACTACAAGCGAGCAGCCAGACCGACCCATCTCAAAAACCCACCAAGACTCGAAGCTCGCGACGAACATCGAACCAGCAGAAAGTCAAATGCAACAACCGGAAGCCCAAAAATAGCAAGAACAGCTAAAGAAACGAAGACATGTCGAGCTGAATCATGAAAAATCGATAGGAACGAACAAAAGAAACGCGAGGATCTACCTACTTGAGGAGAGGTGGAGCAGCAGCAGCAGCTGAGATGGAGAAGCGAACTCGGCGAGTCGACCCGGATGGGTTAGAGCTGAAATCGCCCGAGCTCCAGAGATCTCGAGAGAGAGAGAGGGAGGAAGGAGGAGGAGGAGGAGGAGAAGAAAGCTGAGAGAGAATCGGCGAAAAGGCTTCTCCACTTGCTTGCGAGTAAATTACTTGTCTCTTCCTTTCGATGGGTAGCAGTCAAAATCGTTTCCTTTTTTTGTTATTCTTTTTTTAATTTAATGAGAGCGATGCTGGTCTTCTTTAAATTAGTGGCGGAGCAGTTCGGGGTGTGAAATGACGAGGATGCCCTCGGCAGGTGACCGCCACTCCGTGAATGATTGATTGAAGCCGGGAACGCGTCGAAGCTCCTTTACGCGTCCGTCCGTGTCAGGCTGGCAGCGACACGCCAAAACGGCGGATTTTATATTGTCGTTTTTCGCGCCGGTGGCGAGCTGGTGCCGCGCTGCTAGTCACAACCAACCGTCACCGACTCCTTTATTCTGCTTTCCAAAATTTCCCCTGCCAACATCCCTGAAACGATGTTTCCCAGTTGGCAAAAGGGTTTGAACCGATCGATTGATGTGATCGACGCAGTTTCTGGGTTGATGTCCGTCCGCGGGAACAAGTGATTTTTCGTACGATGAATTGATGAGGCGGCACGGCCTGCTACCGCGGCCCGGGCCTTGACTAGGTGGCGTGAGCTCGGTACAGGCGGATCAAGAGCCAGACCCATGATGCAAACAGGGTTGGGCATCCGTGAACTTGTGATTGGTGGGAAATTTTCCTAGTCAGTCTTAAACTTACTGTACAGATGTTTATTCAACACTAAACTTTTTTATTTATGCAAATTCGGTCCTGAACTTTCGTACAAGATTTTGACTGGCCTCGTCCGATTGATTTTCGTTTGGGAATTGTTGATGTAGCCATCTCGTCATTACAGGTGATCTTACGCAGCACGTCGCCATGTTCCTATCAACCACCCTTCATTTAACTGGTTTTAGTCAACTCGGTCTTTTTGTTTACACGTGGACTACTATTAAAAGAGATAGATCTTCTTCCCAGAAAGCCTCTAAGGAAGAATAGCAATTTTCCAGTGAAAACTGGTCAAAAAAATTATATTGATAAATTAAAAAAAAATATAACTAAATTAGTATTTCGATAATAGGTTTATGACTTATCGGAAAATTCAACTAGCAATTATCCAATATGTATTCAGGGGAGGGATGGAGCTTGATGAATGTGAGACTTTTGGACTTAAGAAGCATTTAGAGGGGTGAGTATCTAGTTCTGACATTTGTGTGTTAGGAGTAGCGTTGACATTATAAATAGGTGTTAGTGGAGTCATTTGTAATCATCCTTTGATTAATTTTTTTAGTGTTGGTATTCCTCTGAATATTTTTTTATTAGTGTTGGTATTCCTTTCGAACGCGACAAAGTGCTCGACATGACTAGAAGCATAAACACGCGAAAGATTGCGTCAGTTATATGAACCCAAGTATCGTGTTCATGACAAGTGACATCGAAACATGTTTTTGCCCAAAAAAGAAAGCATGTATGTCAAGAGAGGATGTCGATCCTAGAGATGAGGCTAAGCAATCGACATCGATGGGTTCGCCCTTCTTCTTTTTCTACGATGCATGTCGTAAACCTTGGGTTAGAATTAGCGGATGTCGAAAGGTCAAATATGAGGTCGGTTGGTTGCAGCATGTGCACCAAGGAACGCCTAGCGGTGGACACAGGGCCGGCGATCAAGGTGCTCCAACGCCAATTCCCAAGCTCATTAGAGTAACCTCGCCGGGATGCAATCGGGGGAATGACGGTGTTGGACTCGATTCACTGCTCGCCCGGCAAGAGAGGCGGTGGATCGATTTATTTGGCCCGTGGAGAATTTTCAAGTTGTGCGTGTCATGAAGGAACTTCAATAATAAGGGATTAGAATCTTGCTGCTCCGCTAATCTTGATAATACACACAATCTGACCATTTCGCGTGCATTGAGTAAAACTCCACCTATATATTGGGAGGCGTTGTAATTTATTTCGAATTCATAACTTGTTTGATTTAAATCAAGTTGTCAATCATAAACTTTATTTTCCTTTTTAGAAATGATTTACAACAAACAAGCTTTTGACCTTCTTGATCTTACCATCTAAATGGCTCCATTTGATAACATTTTTATTTTTCTATTTTTTGTTCCTCATAATAAATAAATAAAAACATAATTCTATTTACTAACATCAGTTAATTTTTCTATTCCTTGAAATAGAAAAGTGACTACGGAATAGATTTGGAACATAATTAGAAAGAAAAAAAAATCCTTTCTGAAGCAAGTCAATTTTTTTTTTTCTTATTCTTCCTCCTTTAACAAGTCGCCGGCCTTGAAAAATCTCAGAAAATTATTTAAAAACTAAAATGAATTACATCATAAAAAAATTTGAAAATTGTACCGAAAGCATTTTCATTTTTTTTCTATTTCGGGAGTAGAAAACTCATCCGACCAGAGAATAGAATAGGAAAAACCTATTTCTGAATAAGACCAGGATCAGACAAATCGAGCACACCCTGCGCATGCCTTGCTTCTTGCATGTCCACTCGATGAAAAAGCACGAGTACGAGGCATGCCCATATACATCAAATCAGGAGATTAGAAATACAGATATCTTCCTTGTAGACATTCCGAGCCGGCCCAGGCCACTTTAGGCTCGAGCTTCTCAAGCCCAAAGTCCTTGTGGGCCGGCCCAAACACTGGATATAATAATGGGCTTGATGGCCCAGCCCGGATCTATCAATGCCCCCGAAAAAGCAGATCCAGCCTAGGAGCGGGCCGAATCGGGTTTTTGAGAGTTAGTTGAGCCCATGTGTCTAGACCCTAATTTCTATTACGTTATGCTATAAAATGACTTTTGCACATTGGATACATTTATTATATTTTAAGGGGTAAATGGCCTAGGGGATCACTTTAGCCTTTTTCGATTCACGACGTCGTCTCTGAGCTCTTTATTTTAATGCACGATTTGGGCAACATTAGTCCTTCCGTTAGATGCTCCTACATAAATTGATGACGTAACATCTATGTCGGCATTACATCGTTGCATCACCTCATAGAATTGCCGTTATGGACTAAAAGAACACAAGGAAAGACCAAAAATAAAATTATAAAACAATTAAAGCGCATCGCCATGTTATCAAATTTTGATTCGGTCTTTCTATTACATGGAAGTACAGTTAGAACTAAATTCAAATAGTTGTTGATGCAATATATTTACAAAAATATCTACTCATGTACCCATAGGATAATGTTGAGAGAAAATTTGATTTTGTCGCTCATAATATAATACACATTCCATCGATACAACATGAAGTAAAACCCCATATTAGAGTACATGTTACTTGAAAGACAATAATTACTCAAAAGAAATGATGAAAAGATTGAGCCAGAATTAATTGGAAATAGCTCTTGGTAAATTCGGATTTTGCAAAATATGATGTTGGAGATATATCATAAGTACTGATTGATTTTATATATAAGACAAATTATCCTATCATATTATAACCATTATAATTCTGAAAATTATTATTTCCATGGAAGCCGAATGTGCGGTGGCACATACACACAATTTCAGTAAGTATACATTTTCAAATTTATTTATGTATAAATAGATATATTAGTTAAGAAACTAAGAGTACATTATCAAATTTGCAAAAATAAAAATAAAAAAAAATAAAATACAAGACCAAAAATTTAAAATTTAAAAAAGAAGAAGAAAAAGGCACCTAATGCGTCCGTCGTTTTGCAAGCCCAGCCCAGCCCATTTTTGCAACGTCAAAACCCTAATAACCTCCTCCTTCCCTAACCCTCCTCCGACTGCTCCTCTCCAGCCTCCCCTCCCCACCTCGGCGCGACGATCCGCAGCCTCCCTCCCTCCTCTTCTTCCTCCTCCTCCTTCTCCGTCGCCGGCGACCTCCTCGGTGAGTAAGTTCCATCTTCTGTCGCCCTTCCTCTCCTTCGCGCAATCTCCTCTTTAGTTCGTCTCGCTGTTGTCACTGCTTGCTCGGCGTTTGAATCCGAGCGACGGGGAAACCCTTCGGTTTTGATTCCTCGCCGCATCACTTGTTATGGAATAGAGAAACTAGGATGCTCCGACAAGGAATTAGGTCGCGTCATTAGCGTTTGAGCGATTGGAATCGAACGTCTGAATACGGAATCAGTGTTCTGGTGCAGCTGCTCATGCTTTAGTGCAATACGTGATTTGATTACGCGTTGTGTTGACATAGTATGTTGTGTTTATCTGATTTGGTTGGCTAGGGGTGACAAAGCTTCGTCTTTTAACTTTGTTAGTTTTTTAAGTTTGTGAACCAAGGGTCGTGTTTCTGTTGATGAAAATGCACGTGTAAAATGACGGTCTTAGAACAAATTTCGACTCCTAGATACAGAAGCATAGCTCTGTCCTTGTTATACTGCTTTTATGGGATTGAAGAATTGTTGCGATGTGATGACTGCTGGAAGGTTATGTAGCTCTCTACATGGGGCTTTTGCAATTTGGAATTGGAGTGAAGTCACTTAACTTCTGTTGTTATAAATGGGAAGGATATTACTTGAAAGGTTGATGCTTGTGTGGATTTATGTGTGTATGTTATCGACTGTAATTCATGGGCTTTAATGCAATTGATGTTACTTTCATAAGGCCACCCTCGACATGGTTTTCTTTTTCATGTTATCTTTTCACTCTTTTCCTGTATGCATAGGGTTGTGAAGAGAACTGTTGTCTGGGATTCATTTATTTTTCCCCTTATAGTGGCAAAATCTGGTGTAACTATATTCTGATATGTAATGTCCCTTTTGCATCAGGAAGGTGAGCTCTTGCTTGAGCATCAAGTAGAAGAATGTCAGGGTACGTCAATTTGAGCTGCTTCTTTCTTGTTCTTCTCTGTGATTGTTGTTTTCTAATTGCCCAACTTTTCCTTCTTTCTCAAAGTAATGCAATGTTTCATTGCGAACAGTGAGACAGGGAGGACTTATGTACCTCATAATGTTTTAGATCAACTAATGGGGCCTTATTTGGTAGTTTCTTTTTTTTTCCCTCAAATGGAGGAAGTCATCAAGGATTAGGCTTTTCTATTCTCTTTTTGCAATTTTTCTTGCTTTAATTAAGTACTTGACTCTATTGTTAAAACTTTTTTTGGTCTATTGTGTGAATCTTTGCTTACTTTTGATTGTATTGCTTTCAGAGAAGAAGATGTTCCTGCACCTGCACCTGAGGTTGTGGCTCCAGCTTTGGGTGAGCCCATGGATCTCAACACAGCTTTGCAGCTTGTGCTGAGGAAGTCCCTGGCCCATGGTGGTCTTGTACGTGGGCTCCACGAAGGTGCCAAGGCCATTGAAAAGCATGCTGGACTGCTTTGCCTACTAGCAGAGGACTGCAACCAGCCCGATTATATCAAGTTGGTGAAGGCACTGTGCAATGAGCATAATGTCAGTTTGATCAATGTGCCTAGTGCTAAGACTCTTGGAGAGTGGGCTGGTGTAAGCTAGCTCCCCTGTTCAATTTTTTATTTGTGTAATATTTTTTAGTACCTGTGCAGCAATGACAATTGGTATCCTTATCTCAGCGAAGCCTCGTTTGTTAGTTGAAATTGCAGTATCTTCTTGATTGCTCAGAATATTTTCCACTTTTTCTGTGCAGTTGTGTAAAATTGATTCTGAGGGGAAAGCGAGGAAGGTTGTTGGTTGCTCTTGTGTGGTTGTAAAGGTAAATGTTGTACAGAAGTCTTATATTATTCAAAATGGATTACTTCTGCTTTATATGGTTATGGTATTTGGCTTTCTCTTGTGCCCCTAAAAAGTGTAGACTGTAGCTGGCAAAACTGGAACTAGCTTTGAAATGTTTTGTTTGGCTATTTATTTTAATTTGCATCATCAGGACATTATACAAGCTAGCATGTTTTAAGTCTTTTAAGATTTTCTCGATGATCATTATCAGTGGCTTAGGTACTTTTATGGAACTCTTAACTGCAATTTAAACCAGACAAAGTTCTTATATTATGCGTGCTTGTGATTTTCTATATTGATGCAATCTCTTTTGGTACTGCCATTTTTATCCCCTCAAGGAAACCTGATCAATTTGCAGGATTTTGGGGAGGAGACTGAGGCACGTCATGTTGTTATGGAGTATGTCAAGTCTCACTGAGATTAGAAAGCTTTGAGGCATCTGGAGAGGCTTTTCTTAGATAGTGATGAGATTTTTCTGATTTATTTTTTTAAGGAGACAGTAAACCAGTGGACATTTTATCTTATGCACCTCTTTCTTATCATCCTGAGCTGATCGAGCAACTTGGAGCCTGTCATCTTGTTTTCTTCTTATCAATATTTGCAACATTTTGACATGTTCAATTATGAGCAATTTCTGGAGTCTCTCAGAACCATTGGTTGGTCGTTTGTGCATGATCATTATATTTTTAAATGATCTTCCATCACTCTTTAACTTTAGACCTTTTTTGTCAATTTAATTGTCCAAGAATAATGTCCACTGCGAAATTAATGGTGCTGCTTCTGCTTTTGGTTTGTTTATGTGCCTGTTGAGGCTGTGGTTCGCATGTGATCGTCCTTCACAATAGTCATTTATATAGACGATTCAAGTGCTTGTTTGTGGGGCAATATTATTTGAATAGAAAAGTGATGGAAGTGTATTATAATTTGCAAATTGCAAAGTTTGAAAAAGAATAGAGAAAATGATGATCAATGAAGGGAAACCGTGAGTAGAAAAAAGTAATGAATAGTGGAACAAAAAATGAAGTATTAAGTTTTACGGTGAACGTGGAGTTGGTGACGTTTGAAGTCTTATGCATTGTTTGTTTTAATACCTTGCTATGTAGCAGGTGTTTTATTTTTATTTTTTTGGTTGGTACGTAGCAGGTGTTTAGTAGCTACTTAGTAGCTACTAAAGGTTCTTGCGCTGGTTTTAATGGTTGATATCTTGTGGATAAGGAAAAAAGATGGTGAATCATAGACATAGATCTTTAGAAATTTGTAGAACTTGAAATGGCATTGCTGAATGCAAATATGTTGATACGATTGAAAGTACTAATAGCTTCTATTTAATGATGAGATGTGATATTTCATGTAAGCTTCAGTATAGATATTGATGTTTCTCTTCACCAAAAGAACGTTTACTTTTGAAGTTCTTGAAAAAGACGAGAAAAACAAGCAGGAACATTAGAGGATCTGTTGCTAACGTAGGGCGATATCAAGAGGATCTGTAGCTTTCTAGGGCGATATCACGGAACCATAACCAGTACCTATATTTCCAAATGGCATGGGTAGGTGTACGGCCTGTTCCATTCTTCATTCCATACACTTCATATACTCGGCCGGACAAGATCAATTTCAACGGCCTGTGAGATTGGTATATTTCATGTGGCAAGGCCTTAATGTCGCCCACTAGTTAATGTCTGCATATGCACAAACCAAAACAACCAGAAGGAACTAAAAATTTTATGAAAAAAGTTGAGTGAGCTAATCTGACTGCTGGTAATGCTGAATGAACAGATGGCTGAGAAAGGACAATTTGAAAGTACCTCGGTGGCCATTTGCAAGGTAAGGATTGCTTGCAAACCTGGCAAACAATGGCAAATGGTATCCGGTTCCATTTTCAGCGTGGATACAATTGGTGAAAGTATTTGCACTTGTAGCTTGTCTTGCTTTTCTAAGCATTCCCGCATGTTCAGTTCTCAATTTCCCAGTGAACTAAAAGGGACCTCTGTGAATCTGAGTTGCAAAGAGATCGCCCACCCAAAAGTTGGAAAAGCCATATGCTGCTAAGAAAGAATAGCTGCAAGGACTGAAAGCCTTCAGTTCCTTGTGGCTGTGATGGCTCTCGAGATTAAATCTCTAATTGAATGATTTCTTTGGGATGCTCATCTGTCAGCAGCCAATACCGGGACATGAGCTGTTATTCACGCCCGATAGGTTTTTGCAGAGGGACATGCATCTGAAAGCATGTTCCCCTTCTGGATCATTGATGAAGGATGAACTTGTTCATAGTGTTGGATGTGGGAATATGGCAAGCTTGAGCCAGGGGTAAAACCTTATTGAACGTCCATCACCACATGTATCTCGTGATCCTCGGAAGAAATGTCATCTATTTGGATTTCGCTGCCCCTTCTATACCAATATGGTACTGGAGGATCAGTTGTTTTATCGCAGAAGACGGGGAATAACCCGGAGGGGATGGCCAAGTAACAGCTATTGCTATCAAGCGGTAATGTAACATGGGATGGTGGGGTTTCCACAACTACTTCGGCATTTTGGCATCCGGGATTCGTTAATGGTGCTGCTTTTGTGATGTTGATTTGATTACCATTACTGCTGCTGTTGCTAAAACTCTAGGGAGAGGTTTATGGCGGACCATGAAGGTATTCACCTCTTGAACCGAACGATATTGCCAAAGTTAGTGAAGTCAATTTATAGACATTCGGCTTTCTGAGGTATTATCATGCTCAGGTTTCAACCAACCAAGCCACACATATGAATGTCCATCCAGAAGAAGGCCAAGTTGGTTTGTGGTCATGAATGCTTATTTGACGACAGAACCAGTTAAGTTTTAGCAATCATATGGTTGGAGAATGTGTAAGAATCTGCAATCATGGCAGAAAATGGCCAATTCAAAGTATTTCATCAAGTTGCTGATGGCCTTTGATTATTTAGTAATCTATCAAAAGCTTTGCTATAATTTTACAGGAATTCTTTAAGTAACATCATCCAAGCATTTACATTTCCACTCATATCTTTATCAGGCTACAGATCATCGCGGTACAGGAACACATCCAAGACGTGCTTCTTCTTACAACCCCAGCGGCAATTCCAAGAACAGACAGAGTTGAAGATTGCGAGTCTTGTGGAATGCAGGGAAATGATGTTTGATGTGGAAGGAGACTTCGAAAGAACAACAGCGTACCCGTCGTTCATATAGTCTGTCCCTTCAGGGAACAGCTGCCACAAAAGGCTTCCAGCCCCGCCTCCACCTTTCTTGGTTGAGTTCAAGAGGGTCTTGTACACCGTGCTGATAAGTGTGTCCCGGAATGATGAACTGTAGCCAGGGTCATTAGCAGAGACGCCAAATTCAGAAAACAAAACAGGCATGCCAAGATACTCCTCAGCATCTTCAATGTGAGCTTCCATCCATGACTTTGTGAACTGAAGATGCGCATCCGAAATTGTCGGTGATATCCTTCGTCAATGAATTTGCAGTTCAATTAGTGGAGACACCCACTTCAAACCTATTTCATAAACATAACAAGCACGCAATGTGCAATCCTACATATGCAGAAAGAATTCGCCATACATTTTTTTTCTAGTTTGTCAAATAATTAAGAAAAACATGGTCCAAATCTTCTTAATGCCAGATTGAGTTACTAAAAATACATCATTAGTAGGTTTGTAAAATTTTAATATCAAGCAAAAGAGACAACAAACCCAAATTCATTTCTTCCCATGACAGAGCAGAATGGTTTTCCACAACCAGTACCTAGTGCTTACCAAGAGTCTGCATAGATATGAACAGAGGCAAAATCAATCCCCAGAACCTGATGGTTCCTAATGAAGTCAGTACCAACTTGCTGTGCATATGTGTTTGGATTATACTGAAATCTGTTCGGAGTGGAGACACCATAAAATCCTTCTAATCCAATCTCCACCAAATGCTTGGGGTCGATACTCTTCACAAACACTGCCATTTCTTCTATCCATGCCTGGAAAGTCCAAACATGTTAGTACATATGCAACAAAGAAATGTTTTACTACCTACAAAGAACTCCAACCTTACATTACAGAAAATGCTATTACAATATATCATTCTTTTTGCCTTGGGTGAATAATTTTCAATAAAAATCGACCTGCAAGGTATTGCCAGATGGATCCAAGGTGCATCGTGGCTCATTCATCAATTCCCAAGCAAAGATTGTGGGGTCCTCCTTGTAAGTCATATTTGTGAACGTATTCACTCTATTAAGCACAGTCTGCATAAATCACCTATCAGTAAGCACAAACATATCTGGACTAACAAATGACTCCTATCTCATATACTAGATCGAGAGGATTAAAAAACAAAAAAACAAAGAAAAGCAGCGACTGGCTTACCTTAACATGAGCCTTGTAATAGCTCTTAAGAGTTGGATGAGAGAAGAATTGGTCATCAGATGTCAAATTCAGGCCAGCTGCTTTGCCCCATTTGACATATTGTGTTTTGCCACCATAAGCTTCCCAATTATTAGTTAACGACAAAATGAGCCTGATTTTGTACTTCTTCGCTTCACTCACCACAAAATCCAATGCCTGAAATTCAGAAAATAGTTGGATAAATTTTGATAATCTACTAATTTCCATATTTAACTGTGCTGTCCATGTATCTCATGGAGAACTGAAAAATACCTAGGTAAAAATTAGTAAGTCAGTTGGTACCTTGAAAACTACTTCATCATAAACTGATGGAGATTTCTGAAGAGCTCGCCATTGGCCATCATTGAAAGCCCAAGTCCTACAGACCGTCAGTCCCACAGCAGATGCTTGTTGGAAAACCTCACTGACCTTCCCTCTTGTGGAATCATCCGCAGCAAACACCATCAACCAGTATGTGTTGAACCCGTTAACATAGAAAGGTTCATCATTAACCACAAACTGGTTGCCTTTCTTCTGGACCATTTGCCACGCATCGTCTTCCATGTCATCTGAATAAGCACTGAACATTGTGGAAATACAATAAATCCAAGAAGCTACACGCCCAAAAGAGGGCTGCACAAGTCATCTGAAAATACTTCAAATCATCATCAATGACAGGACAATATAATGAATAACACCTAACAAGTGCAACAGTAGGGAAGTGGCCTCATATCAAGCAGTAGTACCAAAAAACAGCACGATCGACTTCACAATCGTGCACCATTTCATTTAACATGAACAGAGAACACTACCCGCCACTGCCGCTAAAGGAGGGACATTGATTTTCAGCTCCGTCCACCATCATCTCCAATGGCTCCATCGCCTTGCTGCCACAAACGGCCGGGCTGTCATTCACAAACGCCCACGAAAACCACAACACAAGAAAACAAGAGCTTTAGCCCGACATCCATGGCGTCCATTCACAACACCACACATACCCCTCTTCTCCTGAACCGCCACTTTTTTTTATAAGCATCATCAATGGGCAAAGCTTCCTCATTTTGGGAAAAGAAAACTGTCAAGTTCAAGAAGGTGAAGTGGAGGGGATTAGCCACCCCTCTCGCTTTTAAGCTAAGAAAAAAGTTTCGACCCATTGGCCCTCCGTTTCAGGTGAGTGGGTTTACAGATTTGGGATCATACCACATCGCTCCTAAGATAAGTTTTTGCATCAAGGGTCCTACCTGAACTGCAGTAATTGGATTCCTCAAGAAGACTCGCTCCTAAGATAAGTTTTTTCATCAAGGGTCCTACCGAAACTGCCGTAATTGGACTCCCACAAGAAGAATATCAGAGTCTCATCAACGTAATCAAGAAGAAGAAGGAGAAGATGAAGCCGCTCGGCTCTTTTCAGAAGTTTCCACAGAATCGAGACAACCGGGTCGCTTTCCGCAGCGCTTGTTGTCAAAGTTAAGCTGAAGAGAGCATAAAAGGACGGATTTCTCGAGAGCAAACGTAAATGGGGGTTCGAAGCAAACGGAGTACCGGTGAGCAGAGCTTTCCGAGGGGAGCGCAAAAGGCGCCGCGGATCGAGCGCCGACTGTGGCGCTGTCGGGTCATGGCGGAGTTGGCTTTCTTGGGTTGTTCTGGGGGAGCGCCACGTGTAAGCGCCCTCTAGAGAGAGAGAGAGAGAGAAGGCATGCAGAAGAAGGAGGAGCAATGGCGACGCATTGATGGGGAAGGGGATGGTGCCAAGGCCTTTCTGTTGAGGTCGGTCGCCCCTTGTCGGCTCTTTCGTTGCGAAAAAAAACCAATCTTTTTTCTTCTTTTCTTGGAATTTTGCATATTTGAAGGTATAATTACCAAACATTTATTTGATAATTTTTGGAATGAAACATCAATCGGATCAAAGGGCCAAGTAAGTTTTAGAAATTAATTTACGAAATACAAATAATATTTAAAAAAAGTGCTTACTTTTATTTGTTAGATTACATAGAGACCACCCGTTTGGAATTATGTTAGAGAAAATGAACGAACAATAGAATGTATACACATTCAAATGATGTTGAATAAGCATGACATGTTATCACCTTCCGGACAAATGATAAGTTATTTTGAGAGAAGGGGAGTAAGTAGAGCTTATGTTAGCCAATGGAATGATTTAACGTATTAATGAGTGTTATTTCATCAATCCAAAGAGGCTTGTCATGGCCATTAGATTTCAAGACGACTACTCATATATCACTACCGGATTTGCTTGACAAGGATTGATGTCCTCAACTGTTAGTTAGAGCCAATCTCCACCATCGGATTAATGTGAGAATGATTAATATCCTTCACCATTAGATCAAGTACATATCTACTGTCAAATCAATTAGACAATGATTGACATGCTCTATGGTTAAATCATTTAAAATATTTATAGTTGTAAATAAAAAGGTTTTTATATAAATAAAGGAGCATTTCCTCAAATTTCTCGATATTTACTCTATCTATTCGCTATCGAAAGAATCGTCCCATGACATTAAGACATGGATGCGTCCTTTTTTTCTTCTTAACCTTGCCCTATCGTTAAACAGAACGAGGTAATAAACCTATTGAAATTGAGTCCACACCAATTAGTACTCAAACCCAATATTTAATGCAGCACATAATTTATAGGGTCGAAATGGTATCTCTTCACTGCCTCAAAAGAAACTTCGTATAGTTACGTTTACAATAGTTCAATGTCAGCTAAAAAACCAATTAATTGCAATTAGTAAAAAGAAACTAATTAATCAAGAGCAATGATATAACAAGATTTATACAACGGATCCTATAACTCAAGTGGGATCAACCTTGATATGTCATCTCTTCAAATTTCAAATTTCAAGACTAAGCGATGGCGCTTCAAGCCTTTCTAAAGGCCTCAATCACTTTTACTCTTTCACAAAATTTATGATTGACAAGATCAATCCATAACTCACTAAATCCTATCAAAACATATCCAACCTCATTTATGATTCAAAACCCTGAACCCAATTTCATGTCAAGACAAGACGAGCTAATTATTATAGACATGAAGTTTTCCTGGGCTTTGCAAGGAAAAAGACATTTTAGGTTTTGGCTGCACCATGTATCAATTACATAGAAGAACACCATGGAATATAATATTTAGAATTGGGACACATAGTTGACTATGGTACATATCACATGACAACATGATAGATCGGTCACAACGAATCAGCCATCTGCCGATTTCACATAATCAACATAAAATACTTTGTCCGTCAAGTCGGAGTGGAAGAATGCACTTGCAGTGAGTTCAACTTAAAACATAGTTATCGACCAGCCACTCCAAAGGAATAATATATAAATTTCAAGCACGCTTGACACCCACGAAAAGATATGCAAGACAGGCATAAATTGAACAACCATAATTTGAAGCAAACTCAACATGTTCAGAAGTCATAACAAGCCCACAAGCCAAGCACTCATGCCTTGAGGTTGATTAACAGCTGATAATCATCATGTCTTCATCAACTTGCCAACAGGAAAGAATGTAGTAAACAATCTAAACACCAGCAGCATCTTTTACAAACAAAGCTTAAACAGAACAAGAGGCTAAACAAGATTCACTTATGAGAGCTATTTATTTTGTTGAAGGAAAGAAGCTGGTGGCCTCACATAAGTAAAGCCTTTGAAGGGATTTCCTGCGGCAGTGGGACTGGCAGCAGGGGAATCCGCGATGGGCATGTCGGTCCATTTTTTTTCGAAATTGGCGACGCATTGCTTTCCAGCTACTTCTGGACAAAAACTGGGCTTGATCTCCCGCGCCTCTAGTTTCTTCCAGTTGATTGTTTTGAACCATTTGTGCTTCTTGATGTCCGCACCCCCATTAGGTCCAGTGCCTAGGCGCTTGCTAGGATCTTTCTGTAGCAGCTGCAGCATGTCGGATCATCTTTAGTTCTCTCATGGATTGAGCAATGAAATATGTAAGAGAAAAGGAGATGGATTTTCATTATCAGGATAGCTCATGTCATACTTTTTCTTGCAAAACAGAGGGTAGTCACAGGGGCTAACGAGTCAATGAAAGACTGATTGATTACTATACTTAATAGATAAGAGATGATTCAGAAAAAGAAAAACACAAATATCAGATAATGATAAGCTGACTAAGGAAATTGTATGTAGATGTTCCCTGATGCAATACTAATTGCATAGATCCATGCTCTAAGGATATATTGTCAATTCTGTCATCAATGCCTTCGTATCAAATCCGACAATCATCAGAGGTCCAGGCCATTTGCTGTTAGTGAACTTAGGCATACCCAGAAATTAAGGCATTAGTGCCAGCTGGATTTGATAAATCCAGTTAGTTCACACTAATTTATGTTTTTAAATATGCATCCCTAATAAAGCTGTGACTGAACTTGCCAGCTTATCAATTGACTTAACAATGTATGATAGCTATTTGCTAAAACAGGCAGTTCCAAACCCCCCTAAAATTCTGTCTTAAATTTGTGTGATTAAGAAACATTGCATGCGCTTTCAACAATACATAAGAAGGGGTTATCTCACTATGTAGCTATGTAGATGGATAAGTAACATCAGCACAAATTTAAAGATAATTAATAGTTACAAAGACCAAAATAGCGCATGGTTGTCCACCAAGTTGACATAATACTATAGAATGCAGAAATAGAAGGAATGCACATAATATACACATGCAGTGCTGATAACCAAGAAAACATTACAGGAATTCCTGCAGACTTACTCCTTTCAACAGGGAATGAGCTTCACTAGAAAGAAAATTTGGTAGCTTTATTTTGTCCTTGACTATCTTCCGTTGAATCTTTTCGCGGTTTCCACCAATAAAAGGAGGCTGCATAAATCAATTGAAAGGGACGAGACATTAACTTATTTGGTTTTTATATGTGTATTCTGCATAAAATTATATATTCAAGTATTCCATCAAATAAAGAGACTGCTAACCTCATAAATAACACTAAAACTGTATGTAGTAAGTACATAAATATTCCATTAAGTAACTAACAAGACAACTACGAAACTCAGGTAGCCGTGACCAAGTAAATAACAGATATCTTCAAATAAGCACATTTAGCTATTTTCAGGAAGAGATGAAAACTAGATGAAGCTGCAAGACAATTAACTGTCATCACTCCCAACATGTAAACAAACTAGCGATGCTTTAGTCTTCACAGAAGATCAACCATACTATATTCATTATGTAGCCAAAATAACAGCTTAGCTATTGCAAGGGGAACCATCAAAGCAAATTCATAAAGATCAGCATGGGTGAGGTCCAGCAATGGTGTCTCCATCAAAATTGAAAAAAATTATAGACAGACAAACAACTAAAACAAATGGCAGGAATGCCAACCTTTCCAGTAAGCATCTCAAATAACAGCACACCCACACTCCACCAGTCTGCAGCTTTATCATGCCCCTTTCCAAGGACAATTTCTGGCGCCATATATTCTACTGTTCCACATAAGGAATTAGATCTTCCATTCTCTTCAAGTTCCTTTGCTAGGCCAAAATCAGTCAAGACAACCTAATCACAAAAAATCATATATCAAGTCTCATAAAATTCTAAACAAGGAGGGGTGGGATGTGCCTGACCATGATCAGAAACAGAATACAGAATACAATCTGAAAGTCCCTCTGAGAGAGAGAAAGAGAGAGAGAGAGAGAGTACATGGCCTTCGGCATCCAGTAGGATATTTTCTGGTTTGAGATCCCTATGCATGATGCCATTTGCATGAAGATGAGCCACCGCAGAAATAATTTCAGCAGTGTAGATACGTGCCAAATCCTCTCTGAAACAATTTCAAATATAAAGTCAACCCAATTACACACACTTTAAAAATCACTCAAAACTTAGGAAGGCAAACCTGAAAAGACCATGATGATAGAGCTGGAAAAAGAGATGGCCCCCATTTATAAAGTCCAGCACGAGATAAAGCCTGTATTTGGTCTGCAATTGCACGTGAAAAGCAATTTCAGTTACAAGACTGAGAAGGTTATCACAAACATGGCAAAAACATTTTAAGCATCAGTGGAACTACGACCTATTTTTATTATAAAGGTAGGAAAGTGGAAGTACCTGGAAAGAATACCTAAGCCGGACAATAAATGGGTGATCAATTTTGGTTAAAATGTCTCTCTCTGCTTTCATGTACTCAGCATGATTCCTCTCCATGATTTTGTCCTTTCTCATTACCTTCATTGCATATATATCAGAAGTGCCCTTTTGCCTCACTTGCAAGACTTTTGCAAATGCACCACAGCCTACAACCTTTAAACGCTCGAAATCTTCAAGACATACACTATCAACTTTCAAAGGATCTCCTTCAACCGTGTCAAGTTTCTTATTGCCTACGGCATCAGTCACAGACTCTTGATTTTCCTGTATGGTCTCTCGGTTAAAACCCTCCACAAAATCCAATGACTCATCACTTTCACTTAGAGTGAGCATACTTAGTCTCAATGTTTGATTGACACAAGAGGAGGGACCAACCAGAGAATGCGACCTGCTATATATGACAACTGGATCGTCATAGACGAGTTCATTCACATCTGCACCAGATACAGAGTTTCCATTGACGCTCACCTCCAAGCAGGGTTGGACTGGTGCAGGACCAAACACATCAGAGAAATCAAATTCGATGGGATCCGTGACAACGGCATCCTGAGAATTCATAGGAAAAAGTAGCTTGCTTGGGAATGGCATGCATCTCTGGCTGTTGGTCGAACCAGATGACTGAGAAACCATACTGTCACCTGTATACTATGCCAGCCGTGGAAGGCCAAACCAATAATCAGCCAGAGATGTTTCAAAAGCTGCTACACGTCGGTCTTTCTAATTATCTTAAGGTCATAAACTGCAGACGGGCTCCTGTCAATGGCCTTAATCAACAGGAAATTCACATATGCAAAAGCAGTTCCGAGAAATTTAGGCAGCAAGCTGAGCAAAATCCAGAGGTAGAGGCTGTTCTTGTTTCCCGAATCACAGGAAACCACAGATCCTACAGTAACTCTTGAACTCATGAAGATCTGGAAATCTAATCTGCAGTTCAATGAAAGACCAAGGGAAATCAGTGGAGCCAAACCAAATAATGAAATCCATAAGAGACCATCCAAGAATTAGGAATTCAGGTTTCTTCCTCCTCTTAAATTGCAAATGAAGATGACCAGTCAAATACAATAACAATCTGGTGTTTTTATTTTGCTTTATTCTTTGGTAAGCTGATACAATTATTCAGTAGGAGGAAAAAATTTCTTGGTCATAAGCATATTTATCAAAGAAAGTGTTAATCTCTGGAGCACTAATAACAATGTATTATAAATTGCGAACTTCACTTGTTTGGTTGCTTAAGTAGTGCCAGGGACTTGCTAATAAAATCTAAAACTAATCGCACAATTGTATCAGAATTTGTATTCCCGATGTGCAATCGCCACCCTTTGTCAGACAACAATCGAAATTCAAGACTTTGGACGTCCAATCGCAGGTAAAAATCAATGACAGCGAAACGGTCTTGAAAATTCCCAAACAGGAAATAGCGGGCAACTATAACCGTTATACAGCCTCCTACATACTATGATCTAGACGCAAAATCTAAAACTCAGGCAGACGAAAAGGAAAGACCAAACCCTCCAAGATAAAGCCTGAAACACAGATCCAGAAAAACCAAAACGTCAGACAATCTCAACCAAGCTACAAAATCCTCGTTTAACAAGAAAAAAACGACAGATCGAACAAAGAAAAGCTCCCCACAAATTTAAACTCCAGCCCAGAAACAGAGAAACGAACACATCATCGAACACAATCATGGGTCGCCGAATTAACAGCGCCAAGACTCGAAATTTCCCTCCTTTTCCTCGGAATTATCGCCAAACAACACGAATATAAGTGCAATTGAACCCAAAGAAACCGACCCAGAAGAAGAATTCGGACAAAGAGACGCGAGAGAGATCGAACCTGAGGAGATTGCAGAGAGAGACGGAGAAGGAGAGCGAGATTGAGCGCGCTGCGTAGAGAGTCTTTATCGAAGGAGAGTCTCCGAAGGCAAGAAGGCGTTCGCGTCGCCACATATATACGAGACGATGTCCGGAGGTTGCGTCTCCGCTCGGTTCCGAACACGTGGCGCGACGTGAGTGGTGAGGCCCCTCCTACGGGGAGATGCTTTTAAAAGGGAATAGGAATATTTATCTTGACATGAATTTTGGAATATGCCTATTGCGATAAAATGTGCTTGGAATCTAATGATATTGGTACTTTTGAAAAACAAAATTTAGCTCGCAGCTGCGTAAGTAAAATACGAAAAAATTTGATGCATGCGCAATTTAATAAGTACGTACGATGGGTGTGACAAAGATATCTATCAATAAAATACATTTCAATTTTTTTGCAATTAATTCATCGAAATTTTTTAACCGAGTGATGTGATAGATCATTATTAAATATTTAATACTTCATTCATTAAATTAAACGGTCCTTTATAGTAAAAAAAATGCCACAAAAAATCATAACTAATGCACAATGCAACGTCAGGATCCTCAACTTTCCTTTGTAACTATGACCTCTAGACATGTATTGCCCAACAAAAATACCCTCCTCCGTCTACCACAAAAAATTCTCAATAGCCCAATTTCTTTTCTCTCATCCCCAATACCCCAAATTTGTACCAACGCTACAAAAGTTTGGGGTATGACGGTAAACATAGTTTGAATATTTTTTTGTATTTCGCAAATGAATTTTTCTATAAGGGTCTTATTATATATACCTTGATTGCAAATAATGACATTGATTGGCCACGCTATCTCCATCGTTCACGCAACTCCATAATATATATAGTTTTTTTTTTTATTGGTTGTGGAGTGGACGGCGTTCTGAGTTGGCGAACGGGTGGAGTCCACATCCGGTGGGCGCGCGCACGCCACGCTCCGTACCACTTGAACGAGAGAACATTGACAACACCAACTTTGAAAGCCGCCGATTCAACGGTGGTGGCCCCAAAAAGAGAATTTTTCGGCACGTTGAGATTTGATTCCTTGTGAATGATTTGACTTGGATGGTTGCCCGATAGGGATTTCATTTTCTTGGACAGTAGCTTAGGGTCTGTTTGGCAACTTACCAATTTCTTTGTTTTTCTGTTCTTTTATTCCCTGAAATAGAAAATGAATAGAAATCCGTTTGGTAACGCCAACTAATTTTTCTATTCTCGGGAATAGAAAGTTGTTCCTAAGAATAAATTTGGAGTAGGAATGAGAAGTAGAAAAAACTAGTTTCTTATTTTTGAAAATAATTTCTAAAAACTATTTCTTGGGGACTTCTCACCCTTATAACATGCGGCCACCCACCCCCGCCGCCCGCCGCCCTCTCTGCCATTGCCGGCGGCCGCCGCCACCGACCGCGCTTGCCGATTGCGATTGATCGCCGCCATTTGACCCCGCCGCCCCCACCCGATCTTCGCCATTTGTCCCCCGACCGCCCCCACTCGCTTGCCATCGGCCGGCCGTAAGCGGTGGGGGTCCTGGCCAACGTGGGCGGCGGGGGGTTGGCGATCAGCGACCGGCGAGTGGTGGTGGTGAGCTGCGGTGGCGGCGGTGATCGGCGACCGGCGGTGACGGGGTGCGGACAACGACCCGTGTGGCGGGCGGCGGCCGGTGACGCGGCCGGTGGCGGGGCGGCCCAGTCACCGGCGACGCGGCCAGCCGACATTTGGCGGCCCGGCCCCGCGCCCGGCCGCCGCCACGGTCGCGCGCCGCCGCATTGGGAATGATGGTGGTTTAGCAAACTTGATATATGGGTTCATCATGGGAAGCCGAGTGCGAGATCTTACTTATCCTCAGTGAGGTATGATACCTCATAAAGGTAGTCTATCTTGGAACATGAGGATTTCCTAAGCTCGGGTGGAGGTTGAAGAGAAAGGGTAGAAGTATGAGAAATAGGAAAAGAAACGGAGGGAGAGTCTGTGGATTCCATAGGATGAGAGTTTTCTCTTCTAGAAACAGAACATAGTTAAGACCAAACTAAAATGATTCAAAGAAATCCATGGCTCTGATACCATAAGACACCTCATCAGGCATACCCCTCGAACTGTTAAAGAGTATGTCCAGTCCTCTAGCTTTGATCAGCATCCCATTCAGCAAATCGAACAAGAACAGTTTGTCACTCTCCCGATACCACCGAGTTTCTGCTCAATGGATCCAACAAGGCTATACTCATCTCCATTTTGGAGCTATCCGCCTTGCCTTAACCTTCCATGGTCGGAAAGGCCTCCCGGTCACTGCTCGAATAGCCTTGCTAGATACTAGATTCTTGGAATACCAGCAAGCTTGTGTTGGCACCATCCAGACTACCATGAATGCGGGAACTGTTTTTGTCACGCTTTTCCCAAATTTCAACATTGCTCTAGCAGATCCCAACCTACTTTCGCTCTTGGGTTGCTACAAATCACCGGAGTTCCTCAAACTCCCGGATCTATTGCTGCTACCTTACATTACCGAATGATCTACCGTGTCCAAAACCATGCCATCGATCTCAATATTCCAAACTCGAAGACGCTCTTGTTATATCGGTGATCATGACCGGACATCTTGCATCCATGTTCCTCGACGAGATCCCACGAAGCGAGCTAGTAAAGCTCCTCCCCGATAGTTGGGTAACCAACTATGAAAAACTCCATCAAGGTTGTAAGCCGATCCGGTCAAGTGAACCACGGTTCACCGGGAAAAAGATGGTGCTTGTTGCCATCAAGTTTAACAAAACCAAAGAGGAACCTTCCTCCATTTTTCCCACCATCCTCCATTTTACACCCTGCCCTGCTGACCCTGTTTCAAGCGAACCAGATGACAAACGATTTGTCCACTCCTTTGATTCTCAAGGACAACCGATTCATCTGTTCAAAGACCCTGCTGGGCATTGCTTTTGGGATTCAGAGTGTGCTTGTCCATCCTGTACACAATTTGAAGATGAAGATGACAGACCCTCTTCCTCAAGGAAGAAAAAGAAGAAAGATACCCTTTATCAAAAGTATCTTGATGGAGATTCAACTGTTGGACCTCTAGGAGAAGACGATGGTAAATACCAGTTCATTGTCTCCTATGGACCACCTAAACCTCCTAAGGTAACCTCATCTCCACCTCCCTGCAAACCAATTACTCCTTCTCCTCAACCTCCAACCAAACCCATGATCACTTCCCCTTTCTACAAGCCCATTCAAAAGTGGGTCAAGAAGAATCATTTCTGTCCTCTAAACTTACCAAGACCAAGCACCTGTATATCCCACCCAGTTTCGCCCCCTGTTTTACCCAGTATATGCATGTTCCACCCTGACGACTTCCCTCCACTCGAGGCTACCGAATCATCTGCTCAGCCCCGGAAATTTCCTCCACTAGAGAAGTTCTCCGACCCTCACCAAAGATTCCAGCACTCTCCCAAAATACCAAATCCCACTGGTCTTGATGCACAAGGACAACGGAAGCGCCCCTCGCCGCCGAAACTGTCTTGAATTGGCAAGCGAAAATGCTTTGGCTCAAAATGAGCTTCTTGGCAGCGTTGCTACACGACTTGAACGTGTAGACAAGACTACCGACTTATCTTGCCGTATGTTGAAAGACTTCCAGAAAAGGCTTCATTTGCTAGAAACCAAGCAAGCACCTCCTAGCCATTATTTGGAAGACCAAAAGCCAGAAATTGAGAAACTCAAGAGGCAAATCCAAATTCTCAAAAGTCAGCAGTCCTTCACTCCAATTGATCCACCTTTCTTCCCCACTCCTTCTTTACCACCCAAACCAGAATCGTCTCTAGGATCATCATCCTCTTTTGCCGCTGTTCTCAGCTCAGCTGCTCCTCCACCCCAGAACAATTTCTTGATTCTCAGAGAAAAGCTCCGCAAGCTTAAACAAAAGCAAAAAGAATCTTTCACTCCTACAGAATCACCATCTCCTCCTGGAACACCTGAACACCCACCCAGTGATCATCCTCCCAAAGAACCCCCACGCTACCTTGACCATTTCTAATCCCATTGAAACTTTTCTCGACGGCAGATTCCCTCAATTCTGTTGTCATCAAACCATCCACAGACTACACAAACGGGTTGAAACTTCGTCGACTCTAATTTCGATGTCTTTCGAATCGAGTCTCTTCGGAAGATGATCGGTTTATGGCAAATAGTGTCAAAGACGAAGATATATTTTTCGAACCGAAATACATCACCGAGAGCAACCTGATGCAACTCAGACTTTCACTGCATCGTCCTCCAAAGTTTACTTTACTCTGGACAACATCCCATATCATAAGTGGCCTGATCGACTCCAAGAATTTCATGCTTGGCTCACCACCAGGCACATTTCTGAACCCAGCACCTATGATATTCTCCTAGAATTTACCAGTCGCTTTACAGGAGCACTTAAAGATTGGTGGCATACGCCTCCGAACAAGATCGAGATGTACTTCTTGACTCCATTGGATAATGCTATCCAGTTATCCACATGTATTTCATTGGTAAACACGAAGACTCCAAAGAACTCAAAAGAAAGGAGTTCTTCGACCGAAAATGTTGCTCATTAAGGCGCAAGGATCTTGACCGACACTTCCAAGCCATGATCAAGTTATTCTATTTACTTGGTGCTGATTGGAATCTCAAGCCGATTTTCTTGGCATCCATCCCAAGAGAATTAAGTCAAGCTGCGAGAAAAAACCCTCCAACGGCGACAAAAGCCTCACGTAAGAAGCCACCCTTGGTGAAATCCAACCAGGCGGTTCATATCGCCATAGAAGAACTCTGTCTCCGCGAGAGAAGCCTTAGGAACTTCCTCAAAGAAGACAGAGACATCTTGATAAGGCATGCTTCAAACCCGGTTTGAAGATAAAGTGTCCGTGGATTGCTCCGATCCCTCTTGCACAAGCTGCAAAAAGAAAAGACACTTTAGAAAGTTTTCCTTCAAGAAGACACGCAAAGGAAAACGCAAAGGTAAATGGAAATTCTTGCGAAAAAGCCATCATCGCTCCTCCAAAAAAAGAAGCAAAAACAGATGCTATGTCTGTAACAAAAAAGGACATTTTGCCAAAAATTGTCCAAAGGCCAAGAGTCGTGGGAGCCATTTGATTGATAAAATAGCTAAGAAAACGGCATCCAACTTGATGATTCGACATTGATGTCTTCTCCTTAGACGACCAACCATCAGAAAATACCCTCTGTGCTATTCAAACATATAGCTTAGACTCGGCCTCGGATTCTGAAAATGATGTCTTCACCTTCTTCCCTGATGTTCCAGACCACATTCACACTACTGAACCAATACACCACCCATACATCCCCATCCATATCCTTTTGTCCAAATATCATAAACCAATCCCTTTGGTGGCACTCATTGATACTGGAGCAAGTTCTTCCATTTTAGACACTAAGATTCTCCCTGAAGAGTTATGGAAGCCATATACCAGGTATTTCAATTCAGCTTCTGGTGACACATTTGCTACCAAGTATCGAAGTAAGCCAATTACTATTCAATTCTTTCCCAATGTTCTATCACCACCACGAGTCCTTGGTTCCCAGATCCCCGGACAAAGATATTATCATTGGCCGGGATATTCGACCCAACTCCCAAGCTCGAATACTTTCCCGTGGTTTACGTTTCAAAAATCGTTCGGGAATTTGTAGAAACCAAAACGGTTCTATGCACTTGAACCCGCCTTGTTTGACCCAATCATCCGAGTTTAATTTCCTCTTGTCCGAGTCACATTCGAGTTCTCCTAGACCCGCACCCAACCCTTATGGAAAAACTCCGGTTTTATGTCAAACTCCCATTCAAGAAGAATGAAGACATTAATCCGACGAGAGCAAGTCATTCGGAATGAAACACCTTGCAGCAAGAATGTGCGAAGCTGTTGACACAAGGTCTCATTGAACCATCGACTCTCAATGGGCATGTGAAGCATTTTATGTCAACAAGCGAGTGAACAAAATCGTGGAAAAATGAGGTTAGTGATAAATTATCAACCTCTGAATGAATTCCTCCAGGATGATAAATTTCCATTACCCCATCGAAATTCCCTCTTTCTTAGTCTCGCTCAGGCAAAGATTTACTCAAAATTTGATCTTAAGGCAGGATTCTGGCAGTTGGGAATTGACCCACCGGGCAGGACCCAAGACGGGTTACGTATCCCAAACCCGGCACTTTCAATGGACAGTTGTTCCTTTTGGCCTTAAGACGCACCTTCCCTTTTCCAAAAGCTATGTGCAAAATCTTTGAACCAATTCTTCCAAACTCCCAAATCTATATTGATGACATCCTTTTGTTATTACGATGAACAATCTCATTGCCAACTCTTAACACGGTTCTTGATATTGTAAAAAGGCATGGCATTATGCTTTCTCGAGAAAAAAATGATTATTGCCCAAACCGAAATTGAATTCCTTGGCATGCACTTGAAAGAAGGAACTTATTGCCGGAACCCCATATTGCGGAAGAACTCCAAAAATTTCCGAGAAGGATCTCAATACCGAGACAAGTCCAGCAATTCCTTGGCATTGTAAATTACTTGCGAGATTTTATTCCTCATATTTCTACATATCTCAGACCTCTCCAAAAGATGCTCAAAAAGAATCCTCCCTCATGGGGACCCAAGCAAACTCAAGCTGTTTTTCAGCTCAAACAACTTTACATCATCTTCCTCCCTTAAAGATCCCATCTACTGGCAAAAGAATCCTCCAGACTGATGCCAGCGACAAATATTGGGCAGCCATTCTTTTAGAAGAAATTGATGGGAATAGGCATATTTGTGCATACAAAAGTGGTCGATTCTCCCAAGCAGAAATTCATTACCATTCCACTTTCAAGGAAATACTTGCAGTCAAATATGGCATCAAGAAGTTTGAATTTCATCTAATTGGACACCATTTTCTCGTTGAAATGGATATGTCTTCATTTCCCCAGATGCTCAAATTCAAACAAAAACAAGTCCCTCATCCACAATTACTCCAGTGGGCTGAATGGTTTTCAAAATACTCTTTCGAAGTCAAACACATTCCAGGGACAAAGAATGTCCTAGCCGACTTCTTATCCAGACCAAGAGAAACAGCTCAAGCAATTCACATGTATGTCAAGAAGGAACCTCTCTCAGAAACATACCGCACCACTGACATGCGGTGTGGATGGCCGAAACTTAAGTACCCTCCCGAGATTCCATTGGCCATTCGACATAATGTCTTGAAAGACGAGACTTAGGAATTAATGTGGGAATATCGGTTCCGCATTTTTCGTGAACATGGCGGCCTAATGCTCGAACCAGATGGACTCCATCCACGGTATCCATTTATCCATCCTCTTCAATGGTCTCGAATGACGCATTTCCGAAGATATGAAATGGTTACTTTGGTACATGTTCAATCTGTACACAATAGCCATTGAATTTCCCTGCGAGCAAATTTTGCGGGTTTTCATCAAAAAAGCAAATTTGGACGTGACCATAACCGAGAAATATCTCCTAGATGTTTTTGCATGGTTCAAACCACTCCAGTATTGGAAAGAACTCTTCAAAATCCAGAATCGTCAAGGAAGGCCTGAACCAGAACGCCATACCATTGTCCTATTCCACCGCCCATGGACATATTGCCATCCCACTTTGGATGGATTTCGACACACCTTACATTGCGAGGCGTCAAGTTACAAGCCCCAAGTTTTTCAAGAATCTCGCACAAATTCATCGACACTACCCTACTCCATCACCACCGCAGATCCTCATCAAGAGAACTCTAGAGAATCATATGCCGGGAAAATCGCACCATCCCACCGAAGCATGGCCATCCGCCGGGTCCCCGTTTTCCGGGACCACCTCGGCGCTTGGGATCCGATGAGAGAAAAGATCCTAGAAGCCCTCCGGATCTTTCAAAGCAAAACAATCCAGGACTCCTCCACCCCTATGATCCATGGGGGGGGACCACTTTCCCAAGATCCATGGGGAGACACCCCAAATTACGCCCCTTTTTCCCAAGACTTTCGGTGCTAGCTCCTCTTGTCCGCCGGACCTATCGGCGAAGAAATCGAGAATCTCATTCGCGCCTTTAAAGAGAAAAAGATGGAAGCTCCAGTCCATCGATATGGATGAGGACGCGTTGCTCGAGAGAACGAGATAGCTCATCATAGCTCGATGATTCGACTATGACTACAATGCTAGGGACGGAAGAGACAAATAAAAAACGTCCCGAAAACACTCCATGTACACCGTGCATCAGAGCATATGCATTCACTTGTTCACCCGGCCTATTTTTTGTAGCACCTAGCGAAAATCCACTGTTCATAGGTCGTCACGGGTTTTCCTCCTATGTTTGTAGCCCATTAGTGGCTAGTATGCTTTCATAATTGTGTCTGAACATGGCTAGTTAGCCATCCCTTGTCGTCTGTATCCTCCTTTGCCTATATAAGAGCAAGGAGTCCCCATTGTAAGATCCATCGAGTGAAATAAGAAGTGTGTTGGGTACTCTACCTCCAACATGATCTTCTAAGCACTCACATTCTCTTCTAGTCCAGAACGATGGTTCTGAACAAACACTATGATTGAGAAAATCACGGAGTATGCTCGCACTTGCCCCAGGGATCCCGTGCATCGAATTTCCGATATTCGGAGATTACTATGATCTAAGCTCATAACTTGAGAAGCAACTTGGTGGCTAACAGGCAGTCCCTTTAAGGCACGGAGAAGGTGTGTGGGAAAGCATATCTCGCCACAAGTTTGCAACTCAGTTTATGGATTTAGTTTCATAGGACTCTTATGGTATCCGCACCCCATCGCCGCCGGTCACCACCACTGTCACGAAAGAATGAAATAAAAAAAATTTGTCAATACCAAACACATTTTTGTAGTTACCAAACGCCCTATTTTACTTAGAAATTGTTCCAGGAAGTAGAAATAAAAAATAACTATTTCTCAAAGAAACTGTTCCCAGAAGTAGAAATGTTACCAAACGCACCCTTAGCCTCTAAGTACTCGTATTCGATTCTCTAATCACGAGGTTGGTTAGTTATTTGGTATTATAAGAAATTAAATTCGTTCCGTGTTAAATTGATTTGACCATTCAAGAAAAGAAAAAAGAACACAGGAAAATAAACCATAAGCTTGCTTTCCGGTATTAACTTAATTACGAAGTGATTAGAGTTTTCATGAAAAGGGTTTTTGAAAAGATGGGTTTGATGGTATGCATGTGTGCAAGGGTCGTGCCGAGTCTTGCATGGATGGATTTATGGAAATTGATCCAAATGGCTTTAAAAAAAAAAAGAAAAAAATAATCACTTGAAATTTCAAAGTACGGTCTACCCGACCCATCTATGTATATGTTTGGTCGGTGCTTTCAGGGATCAAACCTCAAAATTCAGAGGGAAACGCTATATGAGATCATTGGAAGATAATGTAGCTGAAATTGAAATTTGAAGATAGCTTGTACAAACTTCGCCCGTAAGGAAACATTGATGCCAACGTTGCGTCAATACTAGCAAAAGTTTGACTAGAAAATGGAAATTAAGATTATGTTTGTTTAAACCAAAGAATCCTCCATGAATTAGTTCTTTAAACTTTCATGCGCTTGGTTTGTTGAAAATGATTGATCAACAAAAAATAGAAATTAAGATTATCTCTCTTCTCTGTCATTAAACATTTTCTTAATATAAAAAAATTATGAAAACCGAAAGATCAAGTTAAGCCAAGCTGAACTGAATCGAGTATTTGGTTTAGGTTATATTCGATCGAAAATCAATCTAATTTAAAACTACCCAAACCGAACTGCTGACACCCCTAGTATGTATGTCACAAATATATAAGCTTGGTTTTTTCATGACACAAAAAATTAGGGGTATTTATGTCACATGGACAAGTTTAAGATTTTTAATGACAAAAAAAAAAAGTTTGAGATATTGGTGTCATAGTAAATATAGTTGGGACTTTTTTTTTTTTTGTTAATGCTGTTTTACTTTTCCACAATATCATTATATAAGCATTTAATGAATCTGTTTTATTTATTTATTATTGTTTTAGTTTTCTACGACAAAGTGCCACCCGGACTTCTGATTTGCAAGATATCGATAATTTCTCTCGCAATCTCCGTGAATCTTAGTTCTTCCCTCTCCTATGTGCTTGCCTCATTCAATGCCATTGGTCTCGTTCATATTTAATGTTGCAGCTTAGCAACATAACTCTTCCTACTAAGTAAATTCTTTGATTATTTGCATAATTAATTCTCAGTATTATAATAATATCATTAATTTTTTTACTATTGTAGTAGCCTATGGCTACTAGCCATATATATTACATTAATATTCATTATGAACTAAGAATTACGCTTTCTTTTTCAAATAAAAGGAAAGTTCATATTAGTTGTGATACAATTTAACTAATTGAATATATGAAAATGCATAGTTGGATTTTATACAACTAAAATAATTTACTCCCTTGATAGTTACATAAAAGTTACCGGTCACTAGTATTTTCGATTGTTACTTTAAAAAAATATATCAATTATGCACGAACGAAACTTACAATATATAAAAATATACCGATATTTACTTTCTAAAAAAGGAGCTTACTAATTGATGAATATCTACCACATTAAAAGTTTTACTTTGATGGGTAAAAAGTCACTTTTCTTATTGTCCAAATTATCTTTTTCAAGAAGTTATTAAGAAAGATTGAAAATTTCCTTTTTAGCGGAATATTGCTTATAGAAAAAGTATTAAAAAAGTCATAGATCTATTGTATTTATACTAATTTAGTCATAAACATTCGCACATTAGTACTAATTCAATCAATCCGGTCAATTTTGGTTGGTCAACATTGACGTAGAGGCCAACCGATGCCAATCATCCGACCAACACTACCAAGTAGCTGTGGGAAGAGGCAACCCAAGGGGGAAGAAGAGAAAATAAAAAAAGAAAAAAGAAATTTTTTTTTTAAATTGCCACATCAGTATTAACAAAATGACTAGCGCAAGTCAATGTCCATGTCAGTGCCAGCCAATCAAAATTGGCCGGATGGATTAAATTGGTACTAATATATAAAAGTTTAAAACTAAATTGATCTAATTGAAAAGTTTAGGACTGAATTTATACCAATGTAATATGTTTATGATTTTTTTGTACTTTTTCCTTACTTATAAAATAGAAAATTTTCTAGTTTTTGATAAGTAAAAAAACTAATCCTTATTATAGAAAAAATTTCCTACTCATAGTAAAAATATGGCGAGTGGGATTACCTATCTATTTTAATAATTTTTGTGGTCAATCCTATTTTATTCTTATTTTAACTTTCATTTTTAGATTTTTGCCATGTCTTTTTGTAAAGCATAAAAGTTGAAACATATTTAAAATTAATTATTTCAAGAAAAATGAATGATTTGACAAATAATTTTTTTAAAATGATTTTAAAATTTTTCTAATCTAAACACCTTGACTTCCTTTATAAGATGTAAAAGAAAAAGAATTACTAAGTTCCCCAAATATCAAAGTTAGGGTGTTGTTTTAGACTATGAACTTTCAATTCGGAGGTTTTAAATTAACTCGAAAAATCTATTTGTTATAGTTATTTAATATCACTTCCACGATGAATGATCATCGGTTTTAGGATACACTATTAAGATCTCGATTCCATGAACCAAAAAATCGAATTTGATGGTATGGTTTACAAGTTTCTAATCTGGAGCCTACCCAACTGGAACTGAAATCGGAACTGGAACCGATTAAATTAAGAACTAAATAAAATGAAAATTGTGTTATTTTTATTTTTATTTTTATTTTTTTGAGGCGTAATTGCCATTTTATTTACACCAAGTCCTCCCCCCCCGCCCCCCCCTCTCTCTCTCTGAGTTTTTCCCGCTCCAATTCAACTCGGTGATCGCTCTCGCTCCAAAGCTCCGTCGCTCGCTCGCTCCGGTACGTACCTCTTCTTCCAAGCCCTGGCGTTCGCGCGTCTCTCTTCAAATTCCGCCGCCGCTCCGACGTTCGTCGTTCCCGGCATTTCGGCGGCATCGATCAACCAATCGAAAACCAGTCGTGATCGTGCCCGTGCAGCGAGAATCGTGCTTCTTGCATGCACATTTTCATCTGATTCGTCGCCTAGAAATGAGACGAAGAACTTTGACGAGCGAATGACGATAGTCGTCGTTCCGATATCCAGAGAACGATTGCACGGTTCTCCGCTTCGATTTCAGCGATCGTGTGTTTGATTCCGTGTGGAGTCGCAGCCGGATCGCTGTTGTATCAGAGCAATTGCGGTTTTTCAATGGCTGTGTCCGAATCTATCTGCTCGATTGCTTTCTCCGAGAGGAAGTGCTCTTTCTTCTTATGTTTTCATGTGGAAGTGTCGTGTTGAAAGAGTAAGTCGTCGGCATCAATAAATTGAAAATCAGCCGCGATTGTGCCGTGTTGCACAAATCGTGCTTGCGTATTCATCTGATTCATCGCCTTGAAATGAGACGGAGCTCATTTGCAAACGGATGGCGATAGTTATTTGATTCCGATATTCAGAGAAGGATTACATCTTCTCTGTTTCGATTTCAGTGATGGCGCGTTTTGTTCGGGTAGAGTGACTGCCAGATCCTGTTACAATTGCGTTTTTTAATGGATGTGTACAAATCTGGGTGCGTGTGTGCGTGCTTATCGAGTGTGCTGTTGCTCGGGAGTTTGCTCGATTGCTTTCTCTGAGAAGAAGTGCTCTTTTTTCTTATGTGTTTTCATGTGGAAGTGTCATGTCTCCGGATTGGGTCGTTTTCACGGAGCATGAGAACTGGAGTTTAGAGTTTTTATTAGGAACTTAGAGAGAATCGAAATGGATTGGCAAGGGGGAATAGTTAAAATGCTTAGAAGTCGATGCATGTGCTGGTTTGACTGCTCGCTCTGGTTTTTTGACGTAGGAACTGATATTGCCGCCTCTAGTATGTTTGATTAGTAAGTGAACTCACATGTTACAGCCGAAGAAACAATCAGATGTTGGATGGTATGCAGCTGACTGTCATGTTGATGTTTTATATCTCTGCTTCCAAGTTAATGCTCATTTATATCTTTTTGAATCAGCCTCAATGAATATCAAGAACCTATACTCACATTGGTTGCCAAAGCTTTGGTAACCCACCAGATACTTCTGGTCAATGGCTAGTGCATCAAGGAAAAGGAAGAGCTCAGAAAGGGAACCGATGCCATTTGGTGATGATAACAGGAAGCCACGGATTTTGCTTGCGGCTTGTGGGTGTGTGGCGGCTGTCCAGTTTGGGCATATCTGCAAGTGTTTCTCTGAATGGGCAGAAGTAAAAGCAGTCGCTACTGATGATGCCTTATCTTTTATAGATAGGGCAACGATTCCTCAAGATGTAGTGCTTTACACAGACATGGATGACTGGAATAGTTGGGGAAAAATCGCTGATAGTGTCCTCCACATTCAACTTCGTCGATGGGCTGACATTTTGGTTATCGCTCCTGTATCAGCAAATACATTGGCCAAGGTAAATTATCCACGCAATTTTAAGATAGTAGTGTGGAAGTGGATGGTTGTACGAAGGCCAGATGATGTCGATTAAAGTCCATTACATAACATTATTAACCTAGAGCTCTTCTTTCCCCTCTTTGCTTTTAGTTTTGGGGAAGATCACAGGAAGTCGGTAACATTTGTGTTCTGTCCAATCCAGGCCTTGAAACAAAAGTCAGGTTTTACTATAAGCTTCCCGAAAGAATGGACTAAATTTGGTACCTGTAGTTGGCCTAATCTCTTTCTTTACTTGCTATGTATTTTGAGTAAGTGGAGTGCATGGAGTATTTGCATCTGGTAGACTGGACTGTGACATTTATAACAGTCATATATAAAGCAGGAGTCTTTCTGGTTGTAAATCATCCTTTTCCTAGCTTTTCTACTAGATCCATCACCAGAATTTCAGGGTCGATCTATGCCTGTAAGTGTAACATCAAAACATAATTTTTTTAGTTTTAGAAACAGTGTGTTAATCTTCTATAAAGTTTCACTAGGTTGTCTCAGAGTAGACCTCGAAAATGACCACCACAGCTGGAAAATTCTCTTTGCTGTTTTAGCAAAGTCATGTTGTTGTTGCTGTTTAATTCTCTAGTGAATGATGTCACTTGGTCACCTTCACCTACTGATTGTCCAATAATGCCATAGAAAGTAACGTTGATATCCTAAATAGATTAACTATACAGCATGGCAAATTCCTACCGTGTGTTTATGTGAGTCCGCTAACTTCAATAAACACATATAGTTTGTAATATCATTTGTTAAACCCATTTAGTGTACCAGCCTTATCTATAGCATTAGTCAAAAGTATCTTTAGAATTACTAGGATGCTGATAACATTTCTCTTCCGTGCCCTCAGTTGTTCATCTAGAACAGAGCCCTAAGCTTTTATGAAAGTGAAGTAGGACATGATCAATGAACGCATCTAGACGAGTGCTTAAACATATGAAGGAATGAGTTCATCGTTACCAAAAGATATATACTTACTGAAAGGCACTTTTTTGAGCCAAGTTTTATGACTTGGGATGTGCTACACTCTTCCACAGCACAAGTATTGTGTTAACTGTAAGTAGGCTTGAGCAATTCAGTTAGTATCATGACGAATCAGGCTGAATGAAAGGCTTTCTTCATCCTTTCCTTTAGATCTTACTTTTCTGATTTTCATTTCCTTATAAAGGTGACGACATCCTCTTGTAGATCGCAGGCGGTCTGTGTGACAATTTGCTGACTTGCATTGTCAGAGCATGGGACTACAGCAAACCAATTTTCGTCGCGCCTTCAATGAATTTCTTCACCTGGAAAAGCCCCTTCACCGACAATGTACTCATGTCTCTAGAGGAGCTCGGGATTGTTTTCATTACACCAGCCTCAAGGTCGACGGGGAACGTTGGGGATCGTGGAAATGGCACAATGGTCGAACCAGTGGGTATATACGGAACTGTCAGACTCTCCTATGAGTCTCGTCTTCGGTCCGGTGGTGGTAGTGATGGCTAACAGGAACGTGTGATTGCAACTGAAGAAGTTGAATGACATGATTGGTTCTGTATGGTTATTGTGCTACTCTAGTAATGGTTGCTCATGTTGTCGGGTGATTAGAGTACTGTTCCTGTACATACAATAATCTCAATCTCACATGTTAACACCGAAAACCAACCTCCATAATCCCTCCATTTGGCTGGAACTACGTTCAAAATAGTTTTATCTTTTTGTAAGACTGGCCTACATAGTGAAACATTCGGTACTGTAAATTCCATTGTCTTTTTGCATGTCATTGGGTTTGGAATAAAGGTGAGTACATCAGATCACCCGAATCAAGAATCGCTCGGACTGGACTGGATCGGCCAGTTTGGTCCCATTCCTGGGAGTGTTGGTTCGGTTCCTGATTCTATAAAAAAAGAAACCGGTAATTTTTGGTCCGATTCCCAATTCTAGGCCGATTATTTTTATTTTAAAATATAATTTTAATTTTTTTAAAAATGCAATAAACTTTAAAAGAATAATAATTATAGTATTTTTTTAACATTTTTTGCTAAGTGATCGATTTCATTGGACTGAACCGGTTGGTCCCGTTCAGTTCCTAGTCCTAGGACCATCCGATCTAGTCCCCAATCCCAAAAAATAGGAATCAGATCGGATTCGAAATCGATCGTCCCTAATTTAAAATGTGATAATACGGATGAATGGGCAAGCCCAATGAAATCAAAAGCGGTCCATCACCCTTCTTGTCACCGCAATTACAGGCCCGCGAAACCAAATTCTAACCCCAGAGCCTGTTCCCATAGCCGAAGTTCGTCTTGAGCATGTCGTGTTTTCTCTGGCACGGACCCTCGTTTGCCCGATCCGAGACTAAAGGCGGGCTCGCGGTTCGCGCGCATCCCGACGTGTTTTGGCACTGACGGATGATCTTGCGAGGTTGCCCGCGAAGGAAAAGTTGCGACTTCGCTTCTTTCCGGACCCTCTTCGAGCAGCAGCCGATCGAAGTTTTCTTGCGGAGATTTTTGCAGATGAAATGTTTGACGAAATGCCGGTGAAGACTGGCTGCCATATTCGAGTCGTTGTTCTCTTTACTTGAAACGTTGAACGGAAGTCACATTCAAATTTTAAATTGCAAAATGCTTTTCTCAAGAGCTGCTCGCCTCCTCCGCGGTTCCAATAACCAAATCCCAGTCTCTCTGTTTCGTCACCTCAAGACTCTCCCTTCGTTTTCCTCCTTCGACGAATCTCCTCTGCAAATCCGCAAGAAAGATGACTACTTTGCAGTCGTCCAGCACATCTCCAACATCGTTCGCCACGACTACTACATGGAGCGGACCCTCAACAAGATGCGCGTCTCCCTGACCTCCGACCTCGTCTACCGCGTCCTCCGCGCCTGCTCCCGCTCCGGCACCGAGTCGTTGCGTTTCTTCAACTGGGCTTCCACCTGCCAGCCTGCTTCCTACGCCCCGACTTCAGTTGAATATGAAGAGATCGTCAAGATCTTGGCTCAAACCAAGAAGTACGAGTCCATGTGGAAGATCGTCCACCAGATGAAGAGGCAGCATCTGGGTCTTTCTCCGAACACCGCGTGTTTCGTCATTGAGGAGTTTGGTAAGCATGGGCTTATTGATCAGGCGGTCGAGATCTTCAATAAGTTGAAGCACTTTGACTGTAAGCAGAATGTGGATACCCACAATTCTTTGCTGTTTGCTCTTTGCGAAGTTAAGATGTTTCACGGGGCTTATGCCTTGATCAGGCGGATGATCAGAAAAGGAGAGGTTCCTGATAAGAGAACCTTCACCATCCTTGTCAATGGCTGGTGCTCTGCTGGTAAAATGAGGGAGGCACAGGACTTTTTGGAGGAGATGAGTAGAAAAGGGTTTAACCCTCCAGTGAGGGGTCGTGATCTTTTGATCGAAGGGCTGTTGAACGCGGGTTGTTTGGAGTCTGCAAAGGAATGGTGAGGAAGATGACTAAGGAAGGGTTTGTGCCTGATGTCGGGACCTTTAATTCTTTGATGGAAGCCATTGTGAAATCTGGGGAGCTTGATTTTGGTCTTAGTCTTTATCATAGTGTATGCAAACTAGGACTATGTCCTGACATCAATACTTACAAACTTTTGATACCGGCTGTTTCTAAGGCGGGAATGATTGATGAGGCTTTCAGGCTTCTGCAAAAATCGATTGAGGATGGACATAAGCCTTTTCCTAGTCTATATGCGCCTATAATAAAAGGGATGTTTAGGATGGGACAGTTTGATGATGCATTTAGTTTCTTCAGCGAAATGAAACTTAAGGGGCATCCACCTAATCGGCCAGTTTATACAATGTTGATAACCATGTGTGGACGTGGAGGTAGGTATGTAGAGGCTGCTAATTATCTGGCGGAGATGACTGAGTTTGGCTTTACACCCATCTCCCGGTGCTTTGACATGGTTACTGATGGCTTGAGGAGTTGTGGGAAGCATGACCTAGCTGAAAAGATGATGCAGTTGGAGGTCTCCCTATAGGGATTGCTGATGGCTATTTTAATTCTGATAGGTATCATCTTTGTCATTTAAGACGCGATGTCCACTGTAACTGTCATATATTTTCATGTGGATTGAAGCTTCAACCTGACAGAATTTGCAGATTCTTATCCTGTTGTTATATATGCATCAATGTTTCTCCGTCAGTTTTCTTTTCTACACATTTGCTGGCTTGACAATCTGGGAGCCCTTGAATCTAGCATGGACTGATCAAGGAGGATCTTAGAGGCTTTGTACCCCTTCAAGACATCCAGTTTGTTGTGCAGTGGTTCTGACTAGGGTATAATTTATGAACATGTTCAAGAGTAGAAAGCCTGTTGGAGAAGCTTGAATGGGATATTGCGAAAGAAGCAAAATTGGATGAACTTAGTTTGGCAAGCGCAGTATGTCTTGCTTCTTTTGGAATTCCATTCTAGTTTTCAGACACCTGGTAACAATTTTACTTTTGCCTTAGTGGAATTGATCATTAAGTTTTTCTGCTTTGTCTTGGTGGAGTCACTGTTTACAGAGCCTCTGGATTTTGGTGATAAGACCTCGGAGTAGCCATCATGAATATTTGATGCTAGGGTTTCTATCGTTTGGTTTGAAGCAGCAAAAGAAAACGGAAGTGCTGTAAAAAATTTCTTGGAGGATCTGTTGCTTTGGGTTGAACTTTTTAAGGAAGGTGGCCCTCATGGTCGTTTCATGTGGTGATTAATGGAAGGTGACCATCGTTGATAATTACATAATTGAGAAGAGTAATCTCAGCAGATAGTTCCTGTTTTGAATTGGGATATTGGACAGGCAAATTCTACCTGTCTGCAATAACGTTATTGAATATTCATCTTAATGTGGAAACCCTGCAAAATCCCGTTGGGAACACAAATGGGAAACGTTTTGTGTACAGTTTCCAGGAATATCCGAGTTTTGTGGTTAATGCACTGCAAAATGTCAATGCTCGGTGCTGATCAAAGTTCTTGTATTTCCCGAAAATATTCTCAAGTCAGGAACACTGCCTGAGAGACATGACCCACTGGAAAAACGAAAAGGAAGAAGATGAAAACAAGACAGAACAAACGCACAGGATGTACTTTCACCTACATCACAATATTAAGAAGCGGGAGACAGTATTATACATTCAGAAAGAAGCATAGCAACGTGGGGAACAGACTTATATGATGTAACCGACATTGCAAACAAGAAGACCAGAGACTTCATCCGAAGAATCCAGACACATAGTAAATTCAAGTCTCAGATAGACCTAACTACATTGCCAAAGGTAAGAGGTTGCCCTGAATGATGCCCTTCAGCATTGTGAGTCACCATGCCTTCTCGTCATGGCCATCCTCACAAGCGCTGCATCTTTGCCTTCCGATCATCCCATGACCCATCTGGACCTGGGGTCGCAAACCCCAGATGAATCAGGTTCTGATCCAAAAGCTGACCCAGGGAAGTTCCCCTTGGCCAGCTTAGAAAGTGAAGAAGATGAAGGGCTTTTGAGTGCCTTTTTGTAGGTGTTTGTAGTGGCAGGATCTTCTCAGCATATGCTTCGGAGGAACAACTTTTTATCCTCCACTTTGTACGAGTCACACCAGACATCCTAGGAATCCCAAGGAATCTTCTGTGACTTCAGCTTCACTCTCTCTCTCTCTCCGTCTCTCACTATTTGTTCCTGAAATGGCACACAAGATAGTTGCTACATACATCAGACTGGTGATTACATTGGCCAGCAATTCGAGGGCGTGAGATATATTTTATATTCCAGTAGTCCTTATTGTCGATATAGCGTCAGGTTTCTTCACTATATCCGATAAAGGGATGCAAAAGGGGCATAAGGGCATATTCCGAATTCAAGGATTCCAATTTCGACTTCACTCCTTCTAGTGAATAGTTTTTTTTGGGGGAAGTCTAGATGTGCTTTCTTATAAAGTATTTCCAAGTCACCTCCTGCTCAAACACTGTAGACTGTAGAGCAAGCAAGCAAGCTATCCACAAATTAGAAGTCTCTTTTTCAGCTGAAACCGAACGAGGAACTGCTCAGTTACACATCGGTCCTCCATCACATGATGATCAGATCCCATCCAGACGGGAAGAGTCAAGCTTTGACAGCATGCACCACTCATGCGAAGAGACGTGCCAAGAACTTTTTGATCAAGTGATCCGCGCGCAGCACGATTGGCTCGCTTCTCATGTGTCAGCGGCGCGGTACACCCGATGTACGATAGTTTTTCCCATGGTTGCAACATTAAGAATATGGAATTTGACAACCCGGTAAAGTGATTTCGAGCAAATTCGAGATTAAACCAAAATTAACCATATGATCAGTAAATTAACAAATGCTTAATATTAGATCCCTGCCACAAATGATTTCCTTTCGAGCCACACATTATTGACTACTAACCATACTTACCGAAACTTTCACTTATTTTATTCATTTCATTCATGGAATTATTATGTCATCACAATGTGCAATCTTATCGGAAACTTAATATCCACTTGGGGTTACGGGACTATTATAATTCCCCAATTTCTATTGTTATTTCTAATCGACATTTCAAATGTTTCATTTTACTTGATCAAATGATGCCCTGCATAGCCCCGTTTCAAAATCAAAATCGTATTATTTTTGGGCCAAAAAAAAGGGAAAATGTCATAAAAAATCTCAAACTATGCCATTTGGGGCAATTTTACCATGAACTTTTTTTCGTGCTATAAAAAACCCCAAACTATGTCACTTGGAACAATTTTATCCTAAATGTTTTTTTGTGTCCCCAAAAATCCTAAATTATGCTACTTAGGATAATTTTATCTTGAACTTTTTTCTTATGCCATAAAAAGCCTTAAACTATGCCACTTAAGACACATTTATCCCGGACTTTTTAACAAAATGGTATTTTCATCTTTTTTCTTTTTCTTTTTCTTTTTTCTTTCTTCCTCTTCCCTCTATCATGGTCGGTAGAGGGAAGCCGGTGAGGGTGGCCCTCCCTAGCGTCGAGCGAGGGCGGCCCTCGCTAGATTTGGGAAGGGTGACCCTCACCTTCGACCCTTGCCTGAGTTGGGCCAGGCAAGGGACACCCTCATTAGGTCAGGGGCGACCCTCCTAGGCGAGGCCATCATCGCCAAACCTTGCCGCCGACAAGGGTAGCCCTCATGGGCTTCCCTTTGCCGGCCATGGTAGAGGGGGGAGAAAGGGAAAAAAAGAAAAAAATAAAAAGACGAAAATGCCTTTTAGTTAAAGAGTTTGGGATAAATGCGACCCAAATAGTATAGTTTAGGATTTTTTATGGTGCAAGATAAAATTTAGGGTAAAATTGTCCCAAGTGGCATAGTTTGGGATTTTTATGGACACAAAAAAAGTTTAGAGTAAAATTGTCTAAAGAGGTATAGTTTGGGGTTTTTGATAGTACAAAAAAATTCATGATAAAATTATCCAAAGTGGTATAATTTAGGATTTTTAGTGGCATTTTCCAAAAAAAGGGAAGAGGGAAAGTGACAACTTTGTGTGCTAGCAATTGCAAGAGACCTTTGGGTGCTTTGAAAGGACCATTTCATCTATCCACCCACCCAACAACGCTCCCAAAATACTTTACATTCTATCATTTTCCAAAATGAAACAATTACAATTATCATTGATGATGTGGCTTTTAGAGAGGACTCAATAACTAAGGGTGTGCAATAGGAATCACCTGGATCGGACCGGTCGATTTTGGGCGGTTCTAGTGGGTTTTGATTCGATCCTTGGTTCTTATTATAGGAATCGGTGGTCGGTTGGTCCAGTTCTCAGTTCCAAGATAGGAATCAGATCGACTATTTATGTATATATATTTTTAAAATTTTTAAACAACCCTAAAGAAGGATATTTATTTTCAAGTTCAAGCATTCGTCTCAAGGAGTATCGTGTTGTTTGTAAACTTTCATTAAATAGAGCTCTTGATTTGGAAGACTAAAAGGGTCTGACCCTTGCTAGGATTGAGTTCAAGAAAGTGATCTTGAGGAAAAATACGTTGAGAAGCTTGAATTGGATATTGCGAAAGAAGCAAAATTGGATAAAGTTAGTTTGGCAAGCGCAGTATGACTTGCTTCTTTTGGAATTCCATTCTAGTTTTCAGACACCTGGTAACAATTTTATTTTTGCCTCAGTGGAATTGATCATTAAGTTTTTCTGCTTTGTCTTGGTGGAGTCACTGTTTACAGAGCTTCTGGATTTTGGTGATAAGACCTCGGAGTAGCCATCATGAAAATGTGATGCTAGGGTTTCTATCTTTTGGTTTGAAGCAGCAAAAGAAAACGGAAGTGCTGTAAAAAAATTTCTTGAAGGGCCTGTTGCTTTGGGTTGAACTTTTTAAGGAAGATGGCCTCATGGTCGTTTCATGTGGTGATCAATGGAAGGTGACCGTTGTTGATAATTACATAATTGAGAAGAGTAATCTCAGCAGGTAGTTCCTGTTTTGAATTGGGATATTGGACAGGCCAATTCTACCCTGTCTCCTGCTTGTGCTGCGATAACGTTATTGAATATTCATCTTAATGTGGAAGCTCTGCAAAATCCCATTGGGATCACAAATGGGAAACGTTTTGTGTACAGTTTCCGGGAATATCTTAGTCAATGCACTGCAAAATGTCAATGCTCGGTGCTGATCGAAGTTCTCATATTTCCAGAAAATATTCTCAAGTCAGGAACACTGCCTGAGAGACATGGCTGACTGGAAAAACGAAAAGGAAGAAGATGAAAACAAGACAGAACGAAGGCACAGGATGTACTTTCACCTACATGACAATATTAAGAAGCGGGAGACAGTATTATACACTCAGAAAGAAGCATAGCAAGCACGGGGAACAGACTTATATGACGTAACCGACATTGCAAACAAGAAGACCAGAGACTTCATCCGAAGAATCCAGATACATAGTAAATTCAAGTCTCAGATAGACCTAACTATATTGCCAAAGATTGAAGTTGCCCTGAATGATGCCCAGCATTGTGAGTCAGCCTGCCTTCTCGTCATGGCCATCCTCACAAGTGCTGCATCTTTGCCTTCCGATCATCCCATGACCCATCTGGACCTGGGGTCGCAAACCCCAGATGAATCAGGTTCTGATCCAAAAGCTGACCCAGGGAAGTTTCCCTTGGCCGGCTTAGAAAGTGAAGAAGATGAAGGGCTTTTGAGTGTCTTTTTGTAGGCGTTTGTATGGCAGGATCTTCTCAGCATATGCTTCAGAGGAACAACTTTTTCTCCTCCACTTTGTACGAGTCACCAAACATCCTAGAAATCCCAAGGAATCTTCTGTGACTTCAGCTTCACTCTCTCTCTCTCTCTCTCTCTCTCCCTATTTGTTCCTGAAATGGCGCACAAGATAGTTGCTACACACATCAGACTGGTGATTACATCGGCAAGCAATTCGAGGCCGCAAGAAATATGTTATATTCCAGTAGTCCTTGTCGATAAAGCGTCGGGTTTCTTCACTATATCCGATCAATGGACGCAAAAGGGGCATAAGGGCATATTCCGAATTCAAGGATTCTAATTCACGCTTCACTCCTTGTAGTGAATGGTTTTTTTCGGGGGGAAGTCTAGATGTTTGCTTTCTTACAAAGTATTTCCAAGTCATCTCCTGCTCAAGCATGGTAGACTGTAGACCAAGTAAGCTAGGGGTGATTGGTTCCCGGTCCGATCCGGTTCCAAGGTGGAACTAGGAACTGGACCGGGAGTACCGATTCCCAAATTCTAGAACCATGGACGGGACTAACTGGTCATGGAATTGGGAACCAGAAATTTTCTTTTTCGGGAAAAAATTTGTTGACGTTAGAGTACATTTTTAAAGACAACACACTTCGTTTATACACTGTTTTATCGATTTGTCCTTTTAATCTACATGTAATTGTATTTTCCTAAGACTTTGAAGAATTTTTTTTTTTGAACTCTTAAGAAACTTTAAAATATATATATTAAAAACTATCGGTCCGGTCTGGTCGATCCAGTTCCCACCTTGGAACCGAGAATCGGACCGACCGGCCACTGGTTCCAAGAATGGGAACTTGGAACCGGACTGCTGGCTTCAAGAACCGCCCAAACTGGTTGGTCTGAACGGCTCTTGGGTTGGGCGGTTCCTTTTGCACACCCCTAAAGCAAGCTGTCCACATATTAGAAGTCTTTTTCAGCTGAAACCGAACGAGGAACTGCTCAGTTACACATCGGTCGAGCTTTGACAGCATGCACCACTCATGCGAGGAGACGTGCCAATTATTTCTTGATCAAGTGATCCGCGCGCAGCACGATTGGCTCGCTTCTCATGCGTCAGCGGCGCGCGGTACGCCTGATGTACAATAGTTCTTCTCGTGATCGCCACAACGAAAATAAGGATTTGAACCTCCCACCCCTTTTCATGTGAGAAAGGTGACCGGTAAGGTAATCTGACATTCAATGTTTCATTTTGCTTGATCAAATGACGCCCCCACCCACCAGGCTAGCTCAAAAAAAGAAAAGAAAAGGGGAACCGACAACTTTGTGAGCTAGCAATTATGACAGATCTTTTACTCCGAGAGAACCATTTCATCTGTCCATCCACGCAACAGCAGTCCCAAAGTTCTTTACGTTCTGTCATTTTCCAAAATAAATTATTACGACGTCAAGAGATATAAGAAAAAATGACACCAACAATTGGCGAGGGCAAGAAACAAAGTCAGTTTAGCCTAACGTATAATATAATCCTTAAATTTTTTATACACGTTTAATTTAATTATTGAATTGTATAAAAATATTTAATGTTATCATTTCCCATTATTCAAGATCAATGACTATATTAAATATTTTCATACAATTCAAGAATTATATTGAATATATGGATTATATTAAACAAATCAAAAATTCAGGAATCACATTATATATTGAATTAAAGTTCAGAGATTAAATCGTATATCGAACCAAAGTTCAAAGACGGTTTGTGTTATCCCATAGATACAATTATCGACCTGGCTTTTCAAGAGAACTGTACGACTTGCTATAGTGAGTTTAGTCGATAAACAGGAAATTATATTTCTTTTATTCGCATCCATCTGGACCGTTGATACTGTAGATCTCATCGCCGTCATCAACGGCGGTGATGGATCCATTGTGATGGACCTGGATCCAGGGCAAAACACTCCCCAAAGACAAAACGCGCAACCGACTCGACTCGCGCCGCCGTCGTTTCGCTTTCTCGCCGGCGGAGAAACTCCGCTTTAAAAGCAGCTCTGGTCGTCTCTCTTTTTTCCCGCTTCCTTTCAAAAAAGAAAAAAGAAGAAGAAAGCCCTAAACGACAGGACTCTCCTCACCGTCGCAGCTCCGTCCCGGAGCTCCCGCGTTTCCCCTCCGGTACGCTCTCTCGACAAATCGTCCATCCGCTTCCATCTGCATTGTCGTGTTGCGTATGTTGCTCCGTCGCCTCCGATCGCGGAGGAGCCTCTGACGTCCTCTTCCGACGAATCGCGCGTTTTCCGGTACGTCGCCCGGCGATTCGGTCGTTATCGGTATGCGCCGGTCGACGGCCGCCGTGCCGGACGAGTCCTTGTGTGTTTTTTGTTGGCCTAGGAAACGAGACGAAAACGAAAACGACGATCGAGTGGTTCTGGAGCCGAAAACGTTGACTAGGGAGCCGGACGAGCGCCGGTCGACGGCCGCCGTACCGGACGAGTCCTCGTGTCTTTGGCCTAGGAAACGGGACAAAAACGAAAACGGCGATCGAGTGGTTCTGGAGTCGAAAACGTTGACTAGGGAGTCGGACGAGGGCCGGTCGACGGCCGCCGTACCGGACTAGTCCTCGTGTCTTTTGCCTGGGTAGCGAGACGAAACGAAAACGACGATCGAGTGGTTCTGGAGTTGAAAACGTTGTCCGCGGCGTCCGCTTTGGCATTGGTTGGAGAAACGCCCGAAATGATGATCCGTGGTGTCGCATTTCGATTTCTGTGTATTAAAACTTCGAATGTCTCGCGGTCGCTGTTATGTCGCCATGGATCACGCTTGTGTGACTCTGTTTCCATTTCGATTTTTGATGATGCGCTGTTGATTCCGCTCCTAATCTTGTTGTTTTATCGCCTTATGCATTGGAGTATTGATCTCGAACTTTGAAAAGCAGCGCGAGTTTGTGTGCATATGTCTGTTTGAGTACTCTATTTGCGAGTGTTTATAGGAGAGTGGGATATTGATACAGAGACATGTCTGGCTTTATGGCATTAGTTATCTGGCATACATTCTGGTTGAACACTCTATTTTCGACTTTGAAGCTCATAGCAACATAGTGATTATGGCTTGTTTGCTTTGACTGAATGATTTCCAAGGGAGGCCTAAATGGCTTCTATCATCCCCTATTCATCAGTTGAACTCGGGTGCTGGTGATAGGTTAAGCCGCTTCTCCTTGTTTGTGACGCGAGATCTGTTTCGGAAGTTATGTTTGTTTACCTGTCATTGGACTTGTTGCGAAGAATATTGCTGAGAAACCCAATACTTCTGGTAGATGGCTAGTCACTCAGGCATTCAAAAGGGTCCGGCAACGCAATCTTTGCCAGTTGCTGCTCTGAGGAAACCACGGATTCTGCTTGCTGCTTGTGGATGTTTGGGGGCTGCAAAATTTGGGCAGATTTGCTGCTCTTTTGCTGAATGGGCGGAGGTAAAAGCAGTCGCCTCAAGGGCTGGTCTGTTTTTCATCAATAGAGCAACTATTCCCGATGGTGTACAGTTCTACACCGACCAAGATGAAATGTCGAGTTGGAGTAGACTAGGCGATCCCATCCTCCACGTTGAACTCCGTCAATGGGCTGACATAATGCTTATTGCTCCACTGTCAGCGAATACATTGGCCAAGGTATGATATCTCATAATTTTCAAGGATTCTGCACGTGGAACTGATTGAATTTTATGGGAAGAGCAGTTGCTTTTGTTCAATTTATTGCTTGTTGTCTTTGTCTTCTCTTCTTTGCTTTTACATTCGATAATTGTTGTTGATAGTTTGTCTAATCTGGGCCATAGCTAGACAGAAATAGAGTTTATTCTAGGCTTTGTACCCCAGAAGCGAGGACAAAACTTAGTCCTTCCATTGTTGATTTTAGTACATCTTCCTGGTCTTTCTAATGCATCTTTGGTGCAAGTGGAGTTTCAGGAGCATGTATATCTGGTGTGCTGCATTTCAAGTGTCGATATGAATCTTAATGCAGAGAACTTAATGGTAGAAACTCATTTTCATCTTGGTATTGAAGCTTTCAAAAGAATTAGATTCCTAACTTACGACATTTTAGAAATATCACCATAGTCTTCTTTGTGATGCTTTACGAGCTCATGGTGGAGTACTCTCGTTAAATGTCCTTTAGAACCAAAATATTCTGGATGCTCCTTACATCAATGTTAATCTTGGTCCATGGTGGCTGATTGAAGTCATTCGGTCATCTTGTTTCATTTTGTATGCAGCCACTAAGAGAACTCTGTTTTTAGGTGTTTCTGTTCTGTTCCCTGTCAATTTTTTATCTAGAAAAAGGCCTTTCTTTCCTCCACAGCAAAACAGACTACATAGTGTATGTCCATCACTAGATTTTGCTTTAATATATGAATAGAATGAGTTCATCTTTACCCGGTGGTGAATGTATTCCTGTACGGTTGTTTTTAGAAGACACTGGTTTTGCAGGTCCATAATGTGCACCATTCTTCCATCTAAAAATTATTTAACAAACTGGCGTGAGGCTATTCATAGGTTTCTATGATGAATCGTGCAGTATGAAAGGCTTCTCTTAAAAGTTCACTCTATATTATTTCTGACATCCATTTTTTTTTTTTTTTTTTTGTAGATTGCTGGGGGTTTGTGCGATAATTTGCTGACTTGCATCATCCGAGCATGGGATTACACCAAACCCTTTTTCGTTGCACCTTCCATGCATGCCTTCCAGTGGAGAAATCATTTCACAGAACATCATCTAATGTCGCTCGACGAGCTAGGGATTGCTCTTATTCCACCAATCTCAACGAGTCATATGGGAGATCATCAAACCGGTGCTATGGCTTCCCTCTCCACAATCGAGTCAGCTGTCAAAGTTTACTATGAGACTCGGATGCTGCTTGGCAGCAGTAATGCCAAGCAGGAAGTGTGAATATCCCAGAAACATTTGGAGACTTGACTACTAGTGGCCATTATGCTCATTGTTGCCTCTTCTTTCTGGGGACCAGGTTACTCTTTTCGTACATAAAATGGTTCAACTGGCAGCATGTTGATACTAAACAGTACCTTCATAAATCCCTCTTCCCAGGGAGCGAATACTGGAATGTATACTTCCAGGTTAATGTCACTGACCATAGAATCTCAGTCAGATGGCAATTCCTTTATTGCAACGCCATGTTATGTTGGGAGGCAGTTGATACGGTACAGTTCCTCTGCTTCTTCTGTACTTCTATCTGGCTGTTGGATGATGAGCAATTTTCAGGATTCTGCGCATATCAGCAAAGACAGCGGATGAAGAAGTTGGTTATCCAGGGAAGCCTTGTAACTAGACCCGGCTAGAAAATTCGTTGCTCGACTCCATCTGATCGAGTTTCTCATTTTTTTTTTTTTTTTTGAGCTCTGTTTTGTCAGAATGCTGATATTCAATTCCTGACTTTTCTGAAATGCAGTACTACTTTGAATTCATACTGTGTTTGAATTTGAACTCAAGCTGCTTCAACGCGTGCTTGACCTGATCAAATTTCGACTTGAACTCGACAATGGTCAAGGGGGGTCCAGTGCAATTCAAGCTCGAGAAGCTCACATGTGGAACAGCGTATTTGGAATCCATTCCGACATGGCTCCACAGTCTGAGCACTCGAGCAGGGACAGGAAGTGACTGCCAAAGGACCCGGTCGCATTCACCATCGTCTCTCTCGGGCGAACCTCGAGATCCCAGGGACGTAGTATAATGTGCCTCCTTCATCCAAGCCCCAGCACCCCAGAGTGTCCTGCATGAGGGATGGCGCGGAACGCATTTGACCATTTCCTGGTTCGATACCTACTAGCTGAAGCAAGATCGACCCAGCTTTTATATCCGAGCGCCACAATCTCTGCATCAGTCCGGATGCCACATCACCGCCTTCATCTTATAAGAAAGAACCGCCACCATCACGGCGTCGAAGTGCCTTCTCCGAACATGGTTCGACGCCATCCCGTGCATAGATTTGATGACTAGAATTGACGCTATAAGACATGTTGCATGAGCTACCACTAAAAAATCTTTCAAAACTATAGTAAGAATTAAAATTTGCCTCCGAGGGGGTAATTCGCCAAAATTCAGGATGAAATTCATGACCTATGGCTGACGTCACTTCCTCAATTTATAACATATTCTAGATCTCATTTCCCCAGCAACGACCTTCGTTTTTCTAATAGGGGATTAGATTCCAATCCCATACTAAACAAAAAGCCAAAAAACAAGGAAAAAGAGATTCTCTCGAAAATATGTTTCGAAAAAAAACAGAAGAAAAGTTATGCCTCACAGGTCACATGTGTTTGGCCATGGCCGCTCCACAACGAATTAAATTAAAGCACTGAAAATTCCTTACAGGCTTTTCTAGCCGTTAACCGCGTCGGCCCGTTCAAATTCAAAACCCCCACGCCCTCCTTCTCCAATCTTCATCGTCACGCTTCGATCTCGCATACTGTCAATTTCTCCCCGGCGTGTCCGTGCTCCATTCGCAGCGACTCCATGGGCGTGAAGATGCAAGAAGCGCTCCAACCTCCGCCCGCCGGAGCCGGGGACGACAAGCCCCGGCACAAGCCTGGCCGGAAGCCTCTCCAGCCGAGGAACTCCCCGGCCGCTCTTCCCTCTGGCGACCTACTGAAACCGAAGCCGAAGCCCGAGAGGATCGGGGTCGAGATCTCGCCGGTGCTCCTCGCGTCGGACAAGGAGAACCGCCCCTACCCGCCGCCGTCGTCGCCGTCGCCGTCGCCATTCGCCACCGCGGCTCCTCCACCTCCACCGGCGAAGGTGGAGCAGCTGGATGCGTCGCTCGCGGAGGAGTTGGAGGCGGTGAGGAAGAAGCTGGAGAGGCTGAGGGCGGATAGGGAGAGGACGGAGGCGATGCTGAAGGAGAGGGACGGGCTCCTGGCAATGAAGATGCGGGAGGTCGAGGAGAGGGGCGAGATCCAGAAGCTGTTCGAGATCGAGGTCGATCGGCTGTACCGACTGAAGCAGCTCAAGCTTTCCCTCGAGGTAAGCAGCCCGCTCGGACGCGACGTTATCGGCGACGATTTCCAGCTCCATTTTTTTTTTTGGGTGGAGATTCTAGGGTTTCTGAGTTCTTTTTTGTTGAATCAGAGGGTGTCGCCGATTCGATCGCTGAGAGAGAGATCTCACATCAATCAGGTACGAATGAAACTGCTGCCATTTTTCTTCCGATCGCGGTCGCAGTCCCGGCAAAATTAGAACTGCAATCGGGCGAGCACGGCGTGATTTGGTTCCAACGGACCGGATCAAATCCAAAGTTCTGTTCAACCCAAACCGCACCGAACCGAATCTCGTTCGACAGCTCCATTGATTGAACTGTTTTCAACTTGCTCCCAATTGCATTTTCTCTTCTATTGATCATGTTGTTGCTGTTTCCTTTCGACAGTACGATTACTGATTCTTTGTCTTTTGACAATTTTCTTGTTCAGGAATCGAAATCGGAGAACAGAGAGGAATCGGTGGGGGAATGTGAAGCGCCGAGCCCGAGCTCCGTATCTTCGAAATTGACTGCAGATGAGGATTGATTCGATTCCGGGTTTTCTTGTATCTGGGTTTTGATTCGGAATTTGTTTGTAAACTTCACTTTCCTCGTTGAAGTACATGGAGGAGATTTGGCAAAAGCACCCGATTCCGTGAGCCGATCGTGAACTCAGAGTCAGGCATTCTAGGAGGACACGGTCCCGCATCGTCGAGACACCCGATGGTCCGCTCCTAGAGCCCTACTTCTCCTATGGACGGAGGATCCGTTCAACTCTATCATTTCGTGTAAGTTCTATTTTTGCCGCCATGGCTTGGGAGTTCGATCCATCCGTTTGAGGGGATTTACCTTTAAAGATGGCTGTATAAAAGTTAAGTTCTCCTTCAAGTGGGTTTGATTTTGCGTCTCTTGTCTGAATGACCTTGAAACGATTGGCTTTTCTTCCAATGAGAAACGGGACAACTCGATAACAGTACATCCTAAGATGGTGCTAAAATCATGGCTATAGTTTTAGAGCTTTGGACATTTTCTCTCGCTTGTTTCTTCAGATGATCTAATAGGCGGGGGCGGGTTTTGTGTAGCAAATCCATGTTAGGGGCTCTCAATGCTGCGAGCATCGAGAACCTCAACCTGTGGTCGTGTCCCTCTCCCGGCTTTCGTCCTTTGCTCCATATTCCGATTACCTCATGAATTGCGACATTTTGCCATGGGGGTACCGGAATTCTATAGGTCGCAGCTTTAAAGTGCGTCGTGCAATCTGTGGTAAACATCTGCTTGGGCAATTTTGCCATAGGTTGGAACTTGGATGTTGTCGTCTCACTGCTTGGGCAATTCCGCCCCTTTTGCTGGCAATGCAGCAAGGAGGGTGCACCGATTCATGATCCACGCATAATCTCGCGACTGCAACTATTAATCTTCTCCGAGAGGTGAATGGGAAGAGATCGTCGCTTCAAGATTCAGGTAGCGATTCAATCTTCATTTGGATAATCGAAACAGGCGGAGCATGAGACGCATTACCATAACAACACTGCTAGCCAGAGAAGAAACAAGCCCCAGCTTTAAACTTGCAAGTGCAACAGAACTCATTTAGACAGACAATTCAACCATTCGATGAACAAGTCAATGAATTCGAAATCAAAACACTGCCCTCATCTGCAATTTGTACGGCGAAATGCCGGCAGAGGATTAGAATAGCATTAACAAGACGAAATTTGATAAATGATAAAATCCCAATAAAGCTAACTACTCCATGTTCCCTGCGGGAGGACTTATAACAATTTCACCGTACAAAATAACAAAGACAAGCCACTTGAATCCTCCCCCTATAGCAGAAGTATGAAACAGACCACATTATTTAAAATCAGCACACCACCTGTTCGAAACAGTCTATAAACTTAATTTAAAAATCTAACGTGCAAAACAGCAATTTCCATGACAGTCACAACCATACAGACATGATGATTGTGACAGAAAGAAAAGTACCACACTACAAGCAGTAGGATGCTGATCAACTTCTACCGAGTGTGCATGTTTAACAATAACCAGTACCATGGTATTCATCCAACACCAGGATCTAGATTTATATCAAAAGACTCCCAAGAAACTGATGAACAGAGTTATTTAAGATACAAACCACAAAAAGGAGTTCGATGAAAAATAGATTGAAAGTCATTTAGAGAGTCTGGGGAGAATTAGCTCTAGCTACGACCTCTAATTAAAACAGAAAACTCTTATCACCCAAGGTAGGCCCATATCACCCTCAGCACTCTCAGCCAATGTGGTTGAGATCCCGAACAAGAATTGGGGCCTCTTAAGGAGCACACTGCACCTATTGTTGAGCTATGAAAGCCTACATTAAACATGACCTATGAATTCTGCAAAGCCTGCATCCATAGACAACCTATATTCTACAGAAGACATGTGTTGGTGCTTGTTGTCAGGACTTCAGCCACAGCCAAATAATGCCCACGACTAATCTTCCAGCAACGAACAAATAAACGGGAAAGGTCTCCTGAAATTGAAGATGATTTAATCAAACGACTGATGACAACCCATACAACAAATAATCAGCAGCTGTTCCATCTGAATGGCTGGATTGCACAAATCAGCAGAACTTCCAGTGATTGTTACAATTTACACAAGTGACAAAAGTTGTCATAGGCTCATCAGCACTCCTAGTTTGCAACTGATAATAAGTAGTCTTCCGCTGACCACAGCGACCACACTTGAACTGGTCAGTTGTGGCTTTTGGCGGGCCACCACGTTCACAGTCAAACAAAGCCTTCTCTTTAATTTGGTGATTCTCACGCTGCCTTTGATCACTGGCCATTTCATCTGGTGTCATTGTGATGAGCCTCTCTGGTTTGACCTCCCCAAGAAGAACTTTCCTTCTTAGGTCTGGATTGTTTGGGTCCTTGATGTTGAACATGATGGACCGATATTTGAATTTTTGGGTTCCATTGGACCGACCCAACTTCTCAAACATGACTGATTCAACGGTGACTGCAACTCGGATTGGATCGCATGCATTTACTTCATCCTTCATATCATCGTCAGCCTCGCTGGTAACCTTAGACAGTGCCTCAAAAAGTAGTTCCCTAACTTTGTCACGAAGAGAATCATTGCACCTGACCAATGCTGTCAGCTTCGGAGGAGCATTAGACCCAGCTGATGGTTTCTTAATATGCAATGGCTGCTTCTCCTCTTTGGATATCCGCTCAACTTTAATACCCCCTTCTCTGTCATTCTTCTCAGACATCAGAGCATGTGTGTCTACAACATTTTTCTCAACTTTGGTGGTATGAGGACTTGAAACACTACCCAACTTGATCGAATCACCTTTGTAATTTTTCTCAACTTTCACTGTTTCTACATGTGAAAATTTATCAACCTTTACTGCACCTGCCTTCTGCCCCTTCTCAACTTTGATATTATCTACTTTCTCATTTTTCTGCAACAATTTATCATCAATGCTGGACTTCTTTTTATTTTTGGCTGTCTCATCAATGATTATCTTCTTCCAAATCTCGAGCACATCTGCAGCCATCGTTTTGATTGTTTCCATAGGATGTTTTGTTAAGTGCCTAAGCCGTTTACCAACCTGAAAGGTATTGCCATCAAAGAAATTATGTGAGGATAACAAGAGAATTTATACAAGTTTCTCAAATGAGTGAAAACAAACTAGGAATCAAGTTCACAAGTGGATTCCTCCACCATGAATGCATAAAACAGCTAAGTAATAGGTTTTGGAACCATACTAAAGCAGGAAAGGACAGGTACGTGGGACAAAAATTACAAACTAAAAGCGAGTCCAGCACTAAGATAAGAAACCCATGATAACAATTCCTCATGATCTCATGATCTTTTCAGAGGAATTTTACATGCGAAATTATTGCATCCAATAGTCTCTTCAAGCCTATTATCCCCCAAGGCAAAAGTAATTTTGTTTTTGCTGCATAATGAATATGCCACAATTCATGCTCTAGTAGACCTATGTATTCCCAAAAGAACAGTGTAAGAACACTGAAAACCTGAAATTTCATTACAGAGAACCCTCATCACTAAAACCCCAAAAGAAAACAATCAATACAAAGGATATGTGAATTGCATCAAGGAGGTTTAACACATCCTAGAAAGCACAGCTTCAACTAGCTTTCCTTTAAACCGCCACAAGATTTATAAATATGTGCACTGTGGCTGCATCAGCCATCACATGACACCATCACTGCCTTGGCCACAGTGGCCTTGATTATGGTCTAGAAAGCTGTTACAGCTTGTTAACCACCCCACCAAAAAAAAGAAGAAGAAAATGCAGAGTCATCACACCAACCATCAAATGACCTTTCATTTTCAACTCTTACTCTAATGGTACCAAGACGAGGTTTCTATGGATTCAGTCCTGTGGAAAAATACAAGTATCAGGTCAATTGAGTTAGTAACGTCAGTTGATGTCCATCCCAAAGAACCGTCTATTGTTTGTAATTCCCATGATGGCTAAAGTTCCAACAATCAAATCAAAATAATCTCACTCCTTACAGTATCGAATCCTTGGAATCCTTGACCATGGCATAGTATCTTAATAACTGCCAGAATATTCCCTTCTTTTGATAACTACAAAGTTTTATCGACCTATCAGGACAGATGGCTATACAACACATAGTAGAGCATGTGCTCCAATATGTTTGTTGGGGAAAGGCTTCTCTACTTTTAGGTGCCTCATGCCACATGCAATTTCCTGAGGATGTTTCCTTCTCTTGACAACCAACCATGACCATCCGCATGTAAAAGCATTAAAAAAGTCCTGCATTCTAGGAATAAGTACTATCGACCAGGTAGTAGCTACGGGATATGGAAGAAATAGTCAGCTGCCAACAATCGCTACAGCATTGCTAGATTTATTTAACCAAGAAACACCCTCATGGAATGCTCATAATAAAAAAAAATGTCATTAGAACATGCTAAATAGAGAGGCCAATAGAAAGAGCAACAAAAAGGATTTTTCTTGCTCTGCCTTATCGATAAGAATAGCAAAATTAGCAAAGAATTTGACTCCGAAATTGATAGATCAACGTCAACACTCAACTGCATCACTCCAATTGAGGAGGTCATCCCCTTCGAATTCTACTGTTTGAAATTAAAATTTATAACTCTCTAATTCCCCAAATTGCATTCCCAAATACTCAAATTCCTTCCTTTCTCTACTCTACTCTTCCACCGAGTCCTGCCCTTCAAAGAAAAATTTACCTGGCTGGCCACGAGAGCGTCGTACGAGACCGGGAAGCTCTTGAGCCGCTTCAGGGCGTCCACGCACCGGGAAACCTCAGGGCCATTCGACGACACCCCGTCGCCGGCCGCCTCATCGGCGGCCTTCTTGGCCCTCTCGAAGAGCTCCACCAGCTCCCTGTCCATCGGGTTGCGGACTCCAGCGACTTCCCTAGAAACCCATCACGACCCAGAAATGGACCAAGCCAAAAAAGACAGAAACGAGCGAACGTCAATTACCAACCGCACACTCGAACACAAGCGAGACAGAGAAAACCCAAGAAAATCGGACCCTGCAAGCGCGAGAATCGGAAGGGACGGAGAGAGATCTGGGGGGATTACCGGAGGTGGGTCGGATGAGGGAGGAGCTACGGCGCTGAGCTACGGCGTCGAAATCGCTTCGGAATTCCCTTCAAGATATGCTGTGCCTTGTCCGCGGAGCAAGATTGCATATATACGAGATGGAAAGAGAGAGAGGGAGAGGGGAATTGACCTGAAGGAGACCTGACAGGGATCGACGGTGGATATCGGTTCCTAAGATCCTTGTTCCGGGAACGGACGGCTGGTGATCCGTCTACGACTGATAGGTCGACTTTCCTGTTCTGGGAATAGGATCATCGTCACCTGAAGTACCGATTGGGGAATTGCAATCTTTCGGATTCTTGCTTTTATAGCATTGTACTTTTGAATTAATTTTTTATCTTTGTGATTGTTGGAGAATGGTTTTAGAATGCCAGCATGGCCCTGCTGGACTCATCGCTCCAATCCGGTTCGGGATGGATATCAGGTTGAGATCTGAGTTAAAGTTTATGGATGAATTCTCTGGTAACGTATATGCTTAGAGAGAACTCACTTACATTTTTTACTTGAGGAGCTCGCTATTTCTGGAGATAATTGATATAGGTTGCTCGAGGTGGATTCTTGGGAGCACGGTCCCGTCGATTCGACGAGATTGTGGTGGGATGGAAGGCCCCGCCGGAGGTGACTAGTCAGAGCTGGCCAGCGACCACATGCTAGGTCACACTCGTTGATGCGATCACTCTTGGTCCTTCTCGTGGGCCGGGCTTGTTATTACTTGGGCTTGTATGAGCCTAGTCTAATAAGTGAATCCAGTTACTCTCTTGGGCCTTCCTCAAGACCTGTGGGCCCAGGTCATTGGCCGAGGCAAGTCGGGTCAAGATTTTTCGACCCATCACGACTCAACATCAGAGATCGGTGAGCCCCTCCCCCCCAAAGAAAAGTATCTTTTCACCGGATTTTGACACGTGTCGAACGTATGATGGTCTTCACCGATGGATAATTTCACTGCCAAATTCAAGGCACGGACATCTCCTCCCTATTTCCCCCTTCGCTCAAACCTCAACCACCACCCCCTCAGCCGCCGCCACCATAGCGCCCCCAGCACAACCTCAACGGCGGCGGCCACTGCGAGCACCACTCTTGTGCATCGATGCCGCCCGTCTCTCCCTCTCCAACCGTTTATCTAAGACCCATTGCTCGATGCTCACGGTGGACCCACTTACCTTGGTCATCGAGCCTCCAAATTTGGAGGGTCCGAGCCGTCCTCTAAATTTGAAGGCTTGATGCCACTCCCCCGGCCTTCAAGATTGCGAAGCTCTCACGTAGCATCGAGATTTATACAATTAACAAGCTCAATAAGGTTTCTACGGTTGTTACGAATTGTTCAATTTGAATTATAACTACCATTTACTATTTGCAATCCGAATGATCAAGATTGACAGGACTATCACTACAACCTTATCAAGAAACTAGCGGCTAGAAAATCTCTATCACAAAAGGTCTGACATATCTAAGTAAACGCAGTACGAACTGTCCAGAGTCACACTCACGACATGAAATGAACTTGTGATCACATGAAAGCCGTGTGACCCTTTCCCACTCGGACAACCACCTCGGCGATGTTACGAACTTGCGCGGAATTTACTCGAATGCCAATCCTTATCAAGAATATTATATGGTCAAGTCTTCTGGACGAGACAATATTGTCAGACTTTACAAGGATCACAACAATCTTATTCTACTACTCGATATGCCCTAGTCACACGTCGCTATTGAATTCCTCTAGAAGTCCAACGTTGGATGAGCACAAGATAATGGCTCCAAAAATAAATAAAAGTTTCTCCCTTGTGGAAATTATTAGTAACCCTAGAATGGTTTAGCTGACGTCGACACTAAGGTTTATATAATATTAATTTCGTGTTATAAAATACTCTATGCATATGGTTCTCAGGTCACTCCATCTTTTGACCGGTCAAACTATATTCAAAACCCTAATATTTCTTGGATCTTTCATTTATTGGCAGTATGAAGGTTGAAATTTTTTATAGCTTTTGATTTCTTTATTGAAAGGGATAAGTCTCACGTCTTTATTGAGTCTTTGTTTGATAGTAAAATAAATAGTGAAAGTAATAGTGTATGAGATACATATCCCTCTATATTGTAATTTATTGTACAATATAGGACATATGTAGACTTGGTATAATCAAATGAAATTCAAAACGAGATTTTCATCAGCTTACTTTGAGCATGCCTTGATTTTGAAAAGCTTATGTAGATTTAAATTATAGCATGAGAATAAAAATACTTATCATAAACATTGGTATTAAACGATTGAGTTCCGTTTCAATTTGTTACTGTTAAAAAAGAAATCAACAGAACTTAGAAGAACAAATAGGAAATGGGTTAAGCATCGAAGTATAATTCGATGCATATTATATGCATATCCATTCTTGTACTCAAAATAAAAGAATATTTTTTCCATAACCTCAAAGAAACACGAAAAATAAAAGTTTTAATCAAAAGAACAATCATAAGACCCATCTCATCGCAAATATATCTTAAACCCTTTAATGCACCAAACTTAAAGTATAAAATCAACCTCCATCATTAAGATATTCATCAATTACTCTTTTGAATGATAAGAAAACACTTTTGACTTAAGTGAAATCCAAATACAAGGAACGCTCCCACAACCTCATGTATTAGATAAACACGGATTGAAATTCAGACGAACAAATCAAATTCAGAGTCGCCCGCGTTCAATCGCTCTCAAGATGGAACGGCAACCCTTGTCGATTTGACACCATTAATCAAACTTCCCTCGTTCTCCTCCGCACATGACCGGACGCATCAATTTATGTACGCACCAACACCACATTCGACCGACGTTTTGACGTTTTTACCAAGAGGAGGATTAGTTTATCGTGGGGGTCGACATCCAATCTTTTTTTTATTCATATATCTGCCGAGCGCTGTCGAACTGTCTCCTTGGAAAAATAAAAAGGAACAAGTAAGGTGGGGGGACAGGCCCGACTTAATTTTCAGATCGCAATAAGTTTCGATGGGGACAGGTGTGATTGGTGACTTGAGAGGGCTACTTACAACGTAGGAAAGTAAATGCATGGTAAGGATCCGGAATAATTGGGAACGCCCGTAATCATCACGATCCTGTGGAGGTCCACAGAATTGCAGTGGGCGGCAACTCCCCCCTATGGAAAGAGAGATTGGTGCTGGGGGTAGATCTCAAAATTGACTTTTGGGAATTTGATGGATTTGATTGAGGGTGAAGCTCTGCTGTGTTAGTGTTGGTGAATGGAGAATTGGAGACTGTTTTTGATGAAGTGATGAAAGTGTTACAATGTTGGAAAATGTATTAACAAACTGCAGAAGCGAGTTTAAAGCAGTAGTAAAATGACGAATCATGTCGACCTTAACATTATTTTGTCTGTGTATTTTGTGATCATTGGATTGTCGGATCAAGGGTCTTGGCTCGTATACATAAACTATGTATATCTTGGTCTGTTGCAAATAAAAATCATGGACTAATTGCATCAATGACTATTGGTGGATCCAACAGTTGATTTATAGTGAGGTTTGTAGTAGAACGAGTTTAAATTTTGCAATTCAGCAACTTATACATTTGCACTTTTTGCTGAGCTAGCGGATTTCGACCTCATTTGATTGCTACAGCTGAAAGAGAAGAGCTGGCACATCCAAATTGGAAACTTTACGAATCCCTCTTGCAATTCTCTTTCTCCAAACTCTTTAAAATACGTTGTTAATACTGCTAGTTCACTTGTGCATAGAAGCAAGGTTTTCAAAAAAAAAAAAAAGGGTTGATTCTACACGTTTCGTTCTATTTGTTCAAAAAATAATTTAACCTTCACTTCTAGTTGCCTATTTAGTCTTGACAATTGGCATAAAATATTTTCTAATTGAAATGAATTATATAATGGAAGATCGTACAGTGAAGTTCAAATTGGTACCTATTAATTCATTATTTAGTTAAACCGAATTCCTCCATAAAGCTTGAATATGTAATTGAGAACAAACTAAATTTCTTAATTACTTCACACTGTATCAATAGTTTGATTTCAACGTCTTCAAACATGTGTCTCATAGCACGCTTTTGTTGTCTGTACTTTTGAAAGCAATTCAATCATCGAGTGGTGCATTACGGCGGTTCTTCGTTTTAGCCTTTTACGAACTAAGTTCCTATCGTGTTGGTTTATCGCTTTTACATTTCTGTCCCTCAGCTTCACTTTTTCCCACTAAGTAGAGTATTAAATTTTTCCTAAGTTTGATGGCAAAACGGTCCGTGGGATGCAAATGAAAAAAAGGCAGCATATACTGTAGGGATCTAGTAGGACCAAAAAGGTACTTTAGCATTAAAATATTTGTCCTTGTTAAAATAAAATAACAATTCTCACTAATGCGATTTCGATAAAAATAACGCCAGATGCGTCGGACAATCTCACATAATTTAAATGGATGTCCAGACAAGTGGACTCGAAATGCAAGATCATTGATTTGTTTAACAATTTAATAATGGAATCAAGTCATGTAGCACATCAATCTTGGTGAACTATCAAAATATTAGCCAGCGCCACTTTTGGTTACCAAGAGGTTATTGGGTGAGTTTGCTCTATGGTCCTATGGGGTCCATATGGATTGGCTTCCACTTTTTCAACTATGCTCCATTCAAATCACGTGGCTCATAGAACTTTAACCTCTTTTAAATTCAAAACATCTCAAAACTTTTATATAAGTCAAATAAATTCGACAAGTAAAAACAAATAAATTTTTTCAGCAATTTTTCGAAATTCAAGATCTGAAAAATTCGCGATCAATGATGAGGGGACACGTGGGCAATTAGCCGAGCTGGACATCATTAAGGTTAAAAAGTATTATTCGATAATTGGCCCATGAAAAGATAGAATGATTCCCGTGTGACCGGGCAGGGTTTTCTTAACCCGCACAACCACTCTGGTTTTGTCCTTTAGCGAGGAAGAGTTACTTGATGCGCGAAGGGCTATTATGGTAAAATCCAGAATGTGAAAATTTTTGGGAAAAATTAAAGAATATATAGATAAAAGCTATGGCGCTCCTGTGTGATGCTGGTGCAGGCGATTGATGACGTGGGGACGTGACGTATGGGCCGTGAGATCACTCGCTGTTCGTAATGGGCGTGACGTAGCCGCGCCCCAATCGCTTCCCCAACGCGCGTGGGCGACACGTCCACCTAATAGTCCCCGGAATCCAACGCCTCGTCATCTCCCCTATTTTCTTCTGGGATAATTACAAAAGTGATACTAAGTTTTAATTTTATATGCAATATCGTCCCAAAATTTTTAATTTATTTAATATGATTCTTGGATTTTGGTCCGATATGTAATCTCAAATTTTTAATTTGTTTAGTATGTTCTTTAAACTTTTGATGTGCATTTGTTTAAGTCATTGGATTATATAAAAACTTTCAATATTGTCCATGAATTAGAATTAATGGAAGAATAACCTTGAACATTTTCATATAGTTCAGAGATTAGATTGAATATGTATCAAAATTTTAGGAATTACATTGAACAAATTAAAAGTTTAGGATGACATTGCACGTTAGGTTAAAATTCAAAAATCAAATTAAATAAATTAAAAGTTTCAGAGACGAAATTGCAAATTAAACTAAAGTTTAGGAAACATTTATGTTATTTTTCCTTTTATTTTTAAATAATTTTGTAAAAAAGGAAAAGGGAAGAGGAAGAAATTCATCATCTCTATATTGTTAAGTCAAAAATCAAAATTGTTATCCGTCGCACTTTTCTTATTTTCTTAAGTTACTCTGCATCATAACCCTCTCAATAATCCTTCTCTCATTTTTTTAAAATTTTTTTAGGTTAATGTTTATTTTTAGTTAATAAGGATGTATTTCTCTTTCTAGATTTTAAGTTAAAAGTACCGTTTGTCTGACTTTTTTTATCTGTTAAAATAACCCTTCAATATTTATTAATGTTCACTCATTAAGTAACCATCCACTTTCTTAATATGTACAACTCTCCTTATGATCCTTCTTTCGTTTTTTTCCCTAGGTTTTGAATAAATGATTGTTTTTAGTCATTGCCAAAATAGAAAATCGTTTTTAGATTAATATTGCAATTTTTTTATTAATTCATTATGACGTTGCACAAGAAATAGTAAATAATTGCATAAGAGCATAGCGTGTGCACAGTAAATGGTTGGTAATCTGTTCTACGATTGTTGAAGAATTTCAGACACATTTAGATGGTTTTGCTTGGCTAACTTGCTAAAATTGATGCATTTTGGTCGCAACTCTATCTAGTGGATTGAGAATTATGAAGATAAGACAAAAAATTATATCGCAAATTCTTAATATCCCTTCTAAATATCCTAGTTAGTATGGCAAAATTTTTGTAACCTGGAAGACGAGTTTCTTTCTGAGCAAATGCTGATTTGGTTTCCATCTTCGGATAAATTATGAATTGCCATACGAAGGCGACACGTAAAGAAGCGAATAGATGAAAAATAAGCTTTTTCAAAACTCAACACGAGTGATAATTCATTCATGCTGATATTATGATAAGGGATGGCATCATGTCAACCGTAACTCAAAAAATATTTAAGATGCACAATAATAAATGGAACAAATAGCTCTTATTCTATGGTCTAATGTACAATATAATTTATAAACTTTCAATTTATTCAATATAATCCTTGAACTTTAGCACAATGTGAAATGTGGTTCTTGAAATTTTAATATATTCAATATAGTCCATGAACTTTTGGTCTATGTTTAAACTAGTCTCTGTAAGAAAATATTTAATGTTATCATTTCATTAATTTAAGTTCAAAGATAACATTGAATATTTCCATATAGTTTAAGGACTAGTTTGAACATGTACAAAAAATTCAAGAACTGTATCAAACAAATTAAAAGTTTAAGGACCATATTACATCTTGGGAGTTAATATTTAAGGACCACATTGAACAAATTAAAAGTTTATGGTTCACATCGCACCTTGTGCCAAAAGTACAAAGAACATTTATATCATCATCCCTTTTTTAGTTGGTCCATGTCTGTATTTGTCATTCCATTGATATGACAATTATCTTCATCGTCATAAGAGATGACAAGTTGTCGTTGACAACTGGTCAATAAGTTCGTTGCCCATTTATGATTATAATGACATGTGAGAAAACCAATTTTACATTACAAGAATTTCTTTTGGGCCAATTACCATTATAAGGATATAAGAGCATCGCATTTTCAAACAAGAATCTTCATCAAAACAATGATCAGTATACCGAACAAACATATATAACCACGGGTACACACTTGAGAGCACATAATTCATTCACATGAAAGATATGTCGACCCATTAATGTATCTTTCAATCATATTTATTAATTCCTCAGCTCTATGCTCTTTTTATGGGAAAATTCTAAAAATAGCCTTAACATATAGTATTTTTATCAATTCAATTCTAAATTTTTTAGTTATGCCAATGAATCATAAACCTTGTCATATTTTGTCAATTGAGTCAATCCAACCAATTTTAATTAGAAATCGCTGGCGTAGATGCTACTTGTTCTACATTGCTTCGATGGGTTTCAACTTCATCACGCTCATAATGCCCATGCTTGCTCCACTTAGTCTACTTTTACACAGAGGATTACGACATCGATTGAGAGAGAGATAGGAGAGCTATAAAGACCCCAACCTCAGCTTTGGTCCAGATTTGGCTTGCCTGAGATTACGAGCCCAAGCGACCATTATGCCGGCGTCCCTCCAGCTGCTTTGACAATTCTAGTCACTCCCTCCCCGAATCCCAAATCTGCAAATCGAGCATTGGCCAACCCAAGTGAGCATTGCCGAGGTTGCTCGACCCTTGGCGAACGTTGGTGGAGCAATGAGAACTGCCATGAGCTTTGCAAGGAGGAGACGATGAATTGTGCCAAGAGGTAAAAGAGAAATACGAAAACTTAAAAATGGCTATGACACCCTCGTTTGTGATTGACGAGGCTAGCCTTGCTTAGACCATCATGGTTGCGGGTGAGGCCATTAGCCACAATGGCCTCATCCAGATTTGGGCGAGGATCTGATGACCCTCGTTGGCCATAGTAAAAAAAAAAAAAAGAAAAGAAAAGAAATAAAAGAAATATATATTATTGAAAAATTGTTTACATTGATGCCGATCGTATAATGTAGATGATTAGCATCCATGTTAGTGATTTCTCACCAAAAATTGATCAAATAGACTCGATTAATAAAATGTGAAAATTGTTAAGACTGAATTGACACATTTACAATGTTTAAGATTGAACTAGTAAAAATATAATAGGTTTAGGAACTTTTGACATTTTTTCCCTCTATTTATTGTGGAATTTTCCTTATTAGTTGTATTGTTTTGCTCAATGCAATATGGGTCGCCTTTTTTTTACTCCTCATTTGGTTTTCATACTCCCTTTTATAGTGACCATATTACCCCTCATTTTTTCCATGTTACACCTGCAAAGAGTCAAAAGACATATTTGGGACTTTTTTATTTGTTTCTTCCTGTTTCTTCCACTTTCCTTTTTCATCTTATTGGTTTTATTCTCTTGATTGGCTAGTTGTAGATGTATCAGAGTTATTCTCTTTACGTTCGAGTCTTTGTTCACGTTTTCTGTGGGCTTGAGTAGCTTGATTGTTCTATTCCAATTCTCATAAATCATTGTAGGAATCAAAGGATCACCACAGAGAATTGCATTTTGAAGAAGCTCATGTTGGCATAGGGGTGATTTTGCTAGACATGCCAAGGGTTTTATGGGGTGATGGTGAGATAAAGAGGAAGCTTGTGAGGCTGCCAAGTTGTTGATGTGCATGGAGGTATTGGAGGAGGAAGACCAAGAAGCGTTGGCAATACGCTTCAACACGAGTGAAAGCAAAGAGGAGGAAAAGTGGAAGAAAAAGAAGAAATGATTTCAAAGAAGGATCCCACATGAACCCTATATTTGACTATGCAGGGTACACCATTTAAAGATGAAATAACGAGGATAATATGGTCATAACACTGTAAAATGGAATCTTTGCATCAAATGAAGAGTGAAAAAAGCATGATCCTTTGATTACGGTAAAAAGAGAACAATAATTATGAGAAGGACGATCTCACCCGAGCTTCACAATGATAGTTATGAGTCACATGCTTAAAATGGCATTGGAGATTGATCAAATCATCACTCCAATCCATGGACCAGAACCAACAACAACAACAAGATGAGATATTCCTTTCGAAAAAAAGAAGAAAATTTGCTAGTGTCTCACGACATCCCACGCGCCCCCCCGAGAGCGTGGGGATGTCTAGCTCCCACGAGCCGTGGAATTTTCCACCGAGCTTCCTCCTTTCTTATCTTTCCCTGGCTGCTGCCCAAGACAGCTCTCTCTTTTGTCCTCTCTCTCTCTCTCTCACTAGCCTTCCCTTCGATTTAAAGCTCTCTCTCTTCCTTTGTTCACTTCCAGGCCTTCCTCCCCAAGCAAAGCACAGAACCTCTCCCTCCCCTCTCTTCAATGGAGCACCCCTCTTGGCCGGAGAACCTCCCCGCCACTCGCAAGCACGCCATCGAGGAGCTCCTCCGCGGCCAGGAGTTCGCCAAGAAGCTCCAGGATCTCTTGAGCGCCAAGGGGCACCCCCCCTTGTCCGCCAAAGGTCTGGTCGGCGACGTCCTCACGTCGTTCGACAACACGCTCTCCCTGCTGAGCGGCGCCGACCCCGACGAGGTCTCGCAGGTCCCCGTCAAGGCCCGCGTCAAGTCCGAGGACTCCGAGGAGAGCAGCAAGACCTCGGTCGCCAGAGATCGCCGGGGATGCTACAAGAGAAGGTAAATTGAGGGCAGGAATTCGTTGGTTTTTCATGACCGTGGACAGATCTCTTACAGCTTAGGAAAGTAGAGAAGACATGAAAAAGATGGTTTTTGCTGTTCATAGATTGGACACAACTCGGACAGATCGGGATTGGAATATAAATAATTTATCTAACTTGCAAGGGAAGAAAAAAGTTTCCTTTTGTCATTTCACTTATTTATCTACTTTGTTGTTGGATAAGTTATGTGTATGGGTCTATAAAGAGTTCTAACATGAATTGGGAATCGTTCGTTTTTCTGCAGAAAGACTTCAGATACGCAGACAAGGCTGGACAGTCGTTTGATCGACGACGGGCACCAATGGAGGAAATACGGCCAGAAAGCGATTCTCCACTCGGAGTTCCCGAGGTACTTCGCAGATGATATGTCCATTTTCATTAATCTCTCGTATATGGGAGAAAAAGTACGGTACGAAGGAGAGAGAAATCGAATTATTGCTTGATGCCTAAGACCGATATTATGTGGGAATCTTAACAAGGTAAAGAAACCCACCCATTTCACCAACTTGGCTAATCTATATTTATGCTCCTCTCATGGTGAACAGTTAAACAAAGAATTAGATGGTGGCCGGCTCGCCACGTGTTAATAAATTAGGGCCAACTTAGTTCTCTCTCGAATTTACTAAATTCTAATTTTGTTCCACTATGATATGACATGATTTAGAATCTAATCGAAACGAGTACACTTTATCACTTTTCATCTACCTATCATCATATGTGAATTTTTCCGGGTTTATTCTTTGGATACCAAGCATCCAAACCCCCAAATCTCCAATCAAGTGCTTGTTGATGTGTTATTTATGCTAAATGTTTGTAAACAAAATGATTAAAGCTGGGTTTTTGGGGGGTATTTGCAGGAACTACTTCAGGTGCACCCACAAGATCGACCAGGGGTGTATGGCGACCAAGCAGGTCCAGAAGATACAGGACGACCCGCCCGTGTACAGGACCTATATACCAAGGCCACCACACCTGCAAGAACCTCATCCTGAAATCCCCCTCCCTCATCTTGGACGCGCCAAGCCCTGGGGACTCCTCCATCCTCCTCAGTTTCAACACCAGCCTACCTCCCAAGCAAGACGACAACAACAGCAGCAACCCCTTCTCTTCTTCAACTTTCTCGTCGGTGAAGCATGAGCCGAAGCTGCCCAGCGAGGATGGTCCGGCCCCCCATGGTGGTGGTGGCGGCTGCCACGACGACGAGAGCAACAACACCAACAACAACCAGTCCGGGTCGTCCGACTACTACACCGTGTTTGAATTGGCTGGGGAGATCTCGGCCCTGTCGTCGGATCAGGGGGATGTCATGTCTAGCTCTCATAGTTTTGACATGATTGTGGGTTCTGAATTCGATGGTCTGCAGGACATCGTTGAATGTTGATCTTGATGTTAGCTTCTTTTTTTCTTTTCTTTTTTCTTTCTTTTCTTTTCAAAATTTGAGAGTGCTTGCTTAGTTGAGTTTCGCTGTACATTTGTTGAAGCTTGTTTAGGAAAGACAGAAGGAGCCAAATAATTGCTAATGTAATGATATCTATGTTGTGGAACATATCTTGTAACTACATGCGTGGGGTTTTTGTCTATCCATTGATGCCAAAGATTCTCTCACATTGAGGACGCAAAAGGCATTGTCCCACCCACTGTCACATTTCTTGTCTTGGCACTGAAACTGGGGTCTCCTGTGAGGCTAAGAGATCGTGGAAAACTTCCAGACTTTGGCAATTCTAGTGAAACATCCATCGAGGTCAAGCTGTCCATACGACGTCAGGGTACTTACCCTTTATGCAAGCACAGCATTTGCAGCGATCGAGACCAGTGATGATCGCCAATCCAAGAAAATACCGACTCATTAGATTCCAAGAACATCTCATTGCGAATAGGCAAATCCAAAATTCTCAGTTGGAAAGTGATCGAATACAGCAGGCAAAAACGGAAGAAGACTGAATTCCTCCATCAGCAAGGTCTCCTTAAAGAATGCAAGAGTGGGCTGGTCAAGTCATACTGACTGAGAGAATATATACTTTTAGACCTTATCAGATGACAGACCGTATGACGTCTTCTTGGACGATCGTTGAATTTGACGACAGACCTGCCACGATCGAGAGGAAAGCTCCCTCCACTGAAGGAAAACAGCTGTGCAAATGTAAAAAGCCTTCTTGGAGAAAAGATCAACCCCATTCTTTCTGCTCCTGAAGGGAACTATTCGACTTTCTATCTTGCAGTGGGACACGTCTTGTGGCTTTTCAAATCTCAGTTGATGCGGATCATTTTGCGTCAAGCTGAGTCGGATCGTCTCATGCATTGACCCAAGATTCTGTCTTTAATTTGAACCGCGTTAGCAGATGGACTCGCATTAGGGACAATAAAGAAAAGGGTTTTCTTCCAAGTATTGCACGGGTCCAAGTGACGTTTGAGAAAACTAATCTTCGGCAAAATTAATTTCGAAGGGAAAGTTATATTGAAAAGTTCTAAACGTTTGGCCAAGGTCCTATCAAGTTATAAGACGTGTTGATTTTCGTAATTAAGTCTTACATGTTTTGAATATGATGTTATCAAGTCTTTTGATGATTGTTTAGGCAAACTTGCTAATGTGGTATGCCGAAATTTGACATGGTGTTTTCTAAATATCTCTTGGCATATGTGTCAATAACATGGCATTGAAGGTTGGAGGCGACTAGCTCTCAAGGCAAGTAGGTCGAGGCTTGTAAGCCCTCGCATTGTGGTGGCCCCACAGCCAGCCACCACTACATGAGTGCCGACCGACCCTTTTCGACGACATGGGGGAGTCGATATCGGCCCAAATCCGCCCTCTCCTTGATTTTTTTTTATAAAAAAATATACTTAATTAGTTTTTCTCCATTATATATGGTTTTTCTTCAATTTTTATTACTTTATCCAATGTGGCATCACATCAACAAGACGTATGACAGAATATATTGAAACAATGTATCATGTGTATTCTGAATATCGATACTTATGAACCTCTTTTTTCAAACTAAATGCATCGTACAAGAATTAGGTTTGAATTTTGTGTCCATAGTTGATTAAAAAGAATTTACACATCAATCGACCGGTGAATAACGACATGTGTTGTGTTTACACAGGAAAATTTCGCAAAGAAGTGCACCAAACCAGTCAGTTGCCATCAGCCCTAATTTATAAAGTAGGGAATCGAGCAATTTTGTCCCGATGTGCAAGTGTGAACGGGGACGCGTTCCCATCCTCAGAAAGAGCCTTTTCAAAACCTCGTGGGCGACAAGACACGAGTCATACAAAAGAGACACCGAAACCCTAGTTTTATCACCTTCCCCTTTCGTTTTAATTTTTTTAATTGGTCACTGAGGTTCTCTCTGCTTTTACATGGCCCTCTCGTACGAGGACACGTTGGCCAATCAAATCGAAAAGCACAATGATTTTTCAGATCTAGGGCTTTGAACTTTTCTCTTTTGTTCCCACTTGCGTGCATAGACATGTGAATCACGACTTGTCATTGTTTAAAATTCAAGATAAGAAGGAAATGACGTAGCGAACCCAACATAATTTTTTTTCTTATTCTTTGTCTTTTTTCTAAGAATATGCCCATTTTATTTTTAAAAAAAAATTAGAATGAGGGATAAGGAAAAAGCATGGTCATCGAAATTACCTAGAAAAAAGGGGTAATGAGTGATGCAAGCATATATGGCTGTCAAGAATCAAGATAGCGATCTTTGTAAACCTTAGTGATGAAGGACAACGGATGGACCGACCAATTGGATTTCGGTCAGATTCTATTATAGAGCCCTCTCTTACTAGTGAAACTCCCTTAAGAAAAGCTCGAATCAAGGGCCAAACCCCATCATTGCTCTTTACATTTGTATGATGAATCTGAAAATCATTCCCGTGAGAAGAACAACCTGAACGGTTTGCATTATAAAAAACTACTAAATCTCGTTACCTCGAATAATATCATATTAAGGTGCATGCATGAGAGTATTAGGCAAAAGAAGTCCCGAATTGACGGTACATTATGACATAAATTAATAAATATATCTTAATTGGTTTATAACTTATTAGTCTAAGTTTTTTTTGTAAATATGGGTTTCATTGTGTATGTAAGGATTTTGAATTTGCAATTTTGGACTCTCTCCATGATCTTGATGAATGAAAAGCTTTTAAGATGCACGCATGAGAGTACCATGCAAAAGAAGTCTCGTATCGACACAGATTAATAAATATATATTGATTGATTAATAATTTATCGGTTTAAGGTTTTAAGTAAAGATGAATTCATTGGGTATGTTAAGGATTTCAAATTTGGAATTCGGACTCTCTTACCATCGTCTCCATGAATGAAAGTGTCGATCTTTTATTGCGCATCTCGATACACATAAAAAAAAAAAAGGACATAACATTTTTGGTAATTCAGTTGAACTTGGAAAGACATGACCTCACATGTCATTAATCCTGATGTGGTAAATTGAAGCATTCCGTACTAGCTTTAAAAGCTTGGTCTTTAAACTGTCGAATCTTCATAGCCAGAAATAAACTCTCCCCCACATTCGCCTGTAGTCCTTTCTTGCTTGTAAATGGAAAGAGTTCCCAGAATAGTTTAGAAAATACAAATTAGTCCTAATCAAACCTTTTTCACTCCGATCCACTTATCTTTGTTTAAGTCCTTTTTTAGAAAGTATCATCAAGTCCTTCCCACCCTTGTCGTTGTTGCAAATTGCCCGTGTGATAGCGAGGAACTATTTACATGGCAATATTAGGGAAAATCATATGCAAAGTCTTAAATCTATTGCACTTTAGTTAATTTAGTTCTAAATCTTTTAATTTTGTCGATTAAGTCTCAAGTCTTTTTACGTTTTACCAATTGAATTCATTCGATTAATTTTAGCTAGAAATTATTGACGTGAATATCTACCATTGTATGTGGCAAAACTTGACATTGACGTAGAATTTTTTTATTAAAGTTTCTAAAATTATATATTTTTATTATTTTATTTTTTTTCTTTATTTTTCTTTTTTTATTTTTCTTTTTTTCTTCCAACCCGACAAGGGCTGCTGTTTAATCATCACCGATCACAAGGCGAGGATTATCTATGCTAGTCACAGGCTAAGGTTCCGTGACCTTGGTCGGACTTGGTAGAAAAAAAAGGGAAAATAAAGAAAGAAAAAGAGAAAAGAAAAGAAAAGAAATAAAAAATAAAGAATGTAAAAAATCAATTTAAAAAAATTGTTCACATGAGTGCTAATTGTCCTATGTGGCACTATCGACATTTACATTAGCGATTTCTTGTTAAAATTGATTCAATGGACTCGATTGATAAATCATGAGGATGTTTAGCACTTAATTGATAATTTGAAAGGTTTAAAATTGAATTAGTCAAAGCATAATAGGTTTATGAATTTTTAGATAATTTTCTTACAATTTTAAGTTGTATTTTTTTGATAAAATAGGACGACATTAAAAATTCCTGCCACGATTTCTGTATTTATTCAATCAAACCGAAAGATTTGGTACTCGCTTGATCCATCTCATGAAAACTAAGGAGTAATACATGCCATTCGTATTATTGGTGTTTATCTGCCTAGACTTCCGTGTTTAGGTATAATATCAATTTTGTTCTGCGATATGATAAAAAGATATGTTGGTTTTTTCCAGTACCAACTCGTATTTCCTGAGAATGGTCATGCTCTTCTTTCATTTCTAAGATCTTCCACCACATTTTTGATTGGCGGGTTTCAAGCATAAACATCACTGGTTTTTGATTTCAGTTGAACTTGCAAACGCGCGAGGTTCATAACTTACAATCCACCAATTGAAAACATAATCAGGAGAAATCCGATTCAACCAAGAAAATAAGAAAATACTGCCCTTATTCCAAAACTATAGCACTCAGATAAGAGAATCATAAATGACAAAAATCAGTCTCAACAATAGAGAAGCGGAAAAATATTAAAAAAAAAACCTTTGAATGGATTAAGACATCCATATGAGAGAGAATTTAGGTCCTTTCTCTGGCTACCTAGTTTGAGTTTATGGTCGTAACTAAATGTGGATAATTTCATCGACCTCATGCAATTTATAGGTGAATGTAAACGAGTTAGATTTGATTGAACTAAACTCTGTAGAACCATAGGATTTCCCTTTTTTATATGCTCACAAGGTACAATAATGTGCTTAGAGTTCTTTTAACATATAACTAATTCAAATTATGATGCTAATTCCAGCGCGAACAAACATTAAATTAAAGGAATGTGCAAGTTTAGCGATATCTAAGTAGTCATTGACTTGTCATGACTAGGTAACATTTGCTTGTCGTATGTGGATCTCTAGTCCAAAGCCCATCGTTAAGTCAGTTCGAGAGCTTCTGTTCAAAGCAAGTAGAGAACAAGATCACAAGAGTGTTGTCCATGTCCATGTACCAAAGTCCTAGTTAGGCAATCATCAAAAACAATAAAAGTATTTCACATCCCGTGTAATTTAATAAATAGTTTCGACATATTTGATATCTTAATTGACAAGCTTAGAATGTACTTTCGCGCGCTATTTTGAGATTGTAAACTCATGGCAAATTCATATTCATCATCATAAACATTACTTTTTATTTATTAAAGTCAACTAAAAAATGACGTGTTTTAAATTCATAGGCATAGTTGAAAATCTACTTTTATAAATGTGCCAAAAAAGACTACTATCATTTGAGAAGCACTTTTGTGACCTAAAATACGAAATTTTCAATTTTGATGTGGAATCATATACATATCTCTATAGGGTCCTACAATGGGGCACTGTAAGAGAAAAATGAGATTGGATCTTGCCAAATTGATTGTAACTGTAATTTAACATTTGTAGTTTTTCTCATTACTAGTAATTTCCTTGGTACACATCATTAGTGTTTTGTAGATTTGGGCAAGGTGAGGGCTTGTGACCATCACCTAGCCGTGCTACGATGGCTGGGTGAGGGCATCATGACCCTTGCACAAATCCGAAAAGGGTGGAGGAGGAACAATAAAAAAAAGGAAAGTAAAGGAAAAAAAATTAGAAAATTTAAAAAAATTGCAAAAAAGTCAACAAGAGTGATTTCAAGTTAAAATTAGTCGAATAAATTATATTAAAAAATTATCAAAAGATTTATAATTAAATTGTCAAAATCAGAAAGTTTAGGACTTGTTGGACATTATACAGTAGGTTTAAGACTTTTTTTTAATAATTATCTTGAAATTAAAAACAAAAAAAAATTACAAACACCATTCATGCAATTAATTCAACCTTTTATTGTCATGAATGAAGGTATTGACTCAAGCTTTAAACAAGAAAAAACTTTTAATGTAATCACTAAACCACAAACAAGAAACTTGAACATCTAACAAGGGCACTCCATCTTTGAAATAAATTGTCTCATCAAAGATGAAGAAAATCAATTCCAATTCTTAAAAGAAGATTTATAGTTCAATAAAACATAATAAAACCTTCTTGAACAAAAAAAATAAAAAAAAATAAAATACCACTCTTTAATTAGACACTGAAAAAACATTTGCTCCCCCTTACCCAATGTACTTTGAGAAAGAAAAATGCACACTATTAAATTACGTTGTGAATATGATTTTTTCTAACAAACAAGTTTCTACTAAAGCTAGACCTATACAAATGAATCAAGAAGTTTTATAATTTGACCATAAAGAGATTCAAGATCTCTCAGATAAGAAACTTATTAGAAAAAAAATCAATCACCTTGGAGTTGTTCTACTCTCATTCACAAGCGCACGGTTTTTACAGACTCTTTCAGGAATTCTTAGAACCCTTATATCGTGTTGTGGTGCAAATGATTCTCCTTGATCTTTCATTGGTCTGCCATTGAGCAAATTCATTTTCATGTGGTCTTGAGCGAAATTGTCTAAAAAGTTCCAAATTTGTTACATTTTAACCAATTTAGTCATAAATATTTTAATTGTGCCAATTGAGATATAAACATTTTCATGGTTTATCAATTGAGTCCGTTCAACCAATTTTGATTGAAAATCGTTGAAATAAATGCCAATTGTCCTACGTCTATGTGGCATGATTGGCATTGGCGTGAACAAATTTTAATATTTTTATTTTTTTTTCCATTTTTTTTTCTTTTTTGGCTCTTCTCTTTCTTTACTTTTCCCTTTTCCCCCTTTTTCTCTTTGTAGTCCTAAACTTTCCAAATTGTCCAATTTAGTTATTAACATCTTGACATTTTTTCAATATAGTCCTTTCAATCAATTTTGGGACGGAAATTGCTAATGTGATAGTTTAGTTAGTACTATTAATTTATATGGCATAACCGATGTTGATATGAATAATTTTTATAATTTTTTTTCAAATTTCCAGAACCTTTTCTTCTTCTATTTTTTTTCCCATTTCCTTGTACTTCACTTGTTTTATTATTGTTTGATTTGACCTTTTTGTGTTTGAGCATTTATGCATGATAACTTAGATTTTTCATGTTTTATGAAAAAGGAGAGGGAAAAATGCTTACAAACCGTTTCATAAAGAGAAAAAGTTATCAATGATAGGTGTTGGACAATTTTAGCGGAACCAAGTTTTGGGGCTCACGAATCTTCGTCCTATAGAAGTAAAAAAGGCTCCCTAGTCTTAGTTGGTCTCTAATTGGCCCATAAAAAAGTTAGTGATGACTAAGCAGAACTAGATGGCACACTGAACGAGAAAATGAAATTGTGATCGGTAGGATTGAGAAGGGCCTGTGCTAAGTGGAAGCACCGCCGATCACAAGAGAGTAATTCACGCTCGCACAGTTATCAATCAAATTCCCTTGAAATTCGCCACGGGATGATCGTGTCAAATATGCAGTGGCTTCTATGCAGGAGCTACAATTAATGGGTGTTACTACCCCTTTACAATTTTCATACTGGACTCTGGTGGAAGTTCGTTCAAGAAAAGAGGTGTAAAAAATGTCAAAGATAAATAGCTTGTTTTCTGAAACTCTCAGCTAATTTTTTTTCCCTTAAGTTTTCTCTCTCTCTCTCCTCCATATATGCTAATGAATTTGGAAGCTATTCTCTACTAGCATTTGTTTTATATTTTGAGCGTGTGTTTCATGGTATTTTCTCCTTGTGCTTGTCAATTATTTAAGTATTGATAGTGCAATTACTTCTAGACTAAATTATGACTTCAAATTTTAGTGATGATTGGTTTGAAGATGGGGGATAATATTGATGGGCTAATTAAAAAAAAATTCAACTTTAGGTCGATTGACAAATTTAGTCCAAATTTTTTTTTTTGAATCTTGTTAAAAAGCACCGATTTTAGATTGAATGCTAAATCTGGTCCAAATTTTTTTTTGTTTCATAAAAAAACACCAACTTATCGAGTGACAAATATGGCATAAACTTTTTTTCTTATAAAAAAAATCAATTTTAGGTTGAATGACAAATTTGATTTAAACTTTTTTGTCTCGAACAAATTATCAATGTTTACTTAAATTCTAAATCTGGCCCCACTAACTTAAATCCATTGATTGTCCTTAGCGATAAATCGATGTGCACTTGCTGGCTAGATTTAAAACACTATTTATTGTTTTTTTTATATTAGCTACAGTTTGGAGAATAATGGTGAAGTTGTTCATTGTCTCCTACACTTTACTAGCAAGTAAAAAAAAAAAAAAAAATTCTCCAGATTGAATTTCTCTAGCTAGACTTCATCATTTTTTTGTAATGTGAAGCTATAGACCATTGCTCATCGAGAGACACCATGGACGAGGTTTGCCAAGCTCACGGCTAGAACCTTTTTTCTTGAAACATTATTAACTCAAATAGAGAATTAATGGTAGGGGTCAAATTTGGGATAATAGTGAAAGTTTATGATATTTTATAAGACAAAAAAAGTTGGGGCAAGAATTATCAATCGATTTAAAGCTTGTGTTTTTTTATAAGACAAAAAAAAGTTTGGGTTATATTTGTTACTCAATCTAAAGTTGATGCTTTTTTACGAGATAAAAAAAGTTCAAGCTAGATTTGTCCATCAACCTAAAGTTGGTACTTTTTCACAAGACAAAAAGAAGTTCAAGCCAAATATGTCTCTTGACCTAAAGTTTGTGTGTGTGTGTGTGTTTTTTTTTTAAAGAATTAGCTCTAATATTGATAGGAAAAAACATTGATTTTTTTTAGATGGTTCTACTTTACTCCAAATCTAATTTTTATTTTTAGATTTTTGCTCTACCTCCTTATAGGGTGTGGGAGTGTAAACTCATACTTGAAGTTAAATCGTTCTCACTCCAACTTTCGAGACATTAATTGAGTAAGTGATAATCTTGGCTGAAACTTTAATTTGAAAAGCGATAATCTTGACTAAAAGCTAAGGAAAAAAATATCAACATGAAATAAAAATTGAAAAGAAAAAGAGAAATAGAAGAAAAAATATCTCCGAATAAATTATGCGATTATATAGAACTTCTTAGTGGGGAATCTATAGATGTGACATTGAATGACAAAAAGTAATGGAAAAGGTTAAAAATTAATAATGTAGGAGAGATAAAAGTGATTACGATGGAGGGGTGATGACTAGGCAATCTTTAGGCAGATCTGACATGGAAAAGTCTTGTTTGGGAAATTGTTTTGAAAGAATACTATGTCGAGAGTTATTTGCTGGAGCATTATGCTTTACAAGATGGGGTCGATTGTGGATCGAGAGCAATAAATTTTCCTTGAATGTCTTAATGGAGTGTTTTGGAGACAATTTATTACTAAAGTCCTGCACTCCCATATAATGCGACTGTTGACACTATGTTGCCATTGACTCGTTTACATTAGGAGCATCAATATTGCTCGTTGGTCTTTGACCTTTAGTTTGGGCACAAGGCAAATGGACCTCATTAGGGATTCAAGAGGTTGGGTCGAATTTTCATGATACTCGAATTGACTCAAAACCCTTCAAGGGCATGATTGACCCGACTTGACTTTCTTGAGACCCGAACATCATATAAAATAAGAGAATGGGTTGGGTTGGACTTGAATATCATAAAATGGTTCCATCAAAAGGGCAAAATTGGAAATTTATTCAAAGCTACTCTATAAGGGTTGTCAAAAAAGCCCGCATAGGCCCTTCCCAAATCGACCCTACCCTATACTATTAATACTAACATCTAAAAATCCTTATGCAAAGAAGAATACGGCCCAATTCCAAAATACTCTAATATTTAGTGCACGGTCAGGTTGGTGTGAGCTTTTTTGACACTCCTAGACCTCATAACATAAGAGGTACCATAGAAAAGCCTTTTGCAAGCCGAGAAAGTTGCTTCTCTATGCTCCTCTTCACTTGACGTGAGCTAAAAGCCTTCAAAGAGGTTACTTGAAAATGTGAGCATTTCCCAAATGGGCTCCAAAAAATATTTGCACTGGACATCAAACGAATCCGAAATATGAGGATGGTTAGAACGCCAATTATAAGGGAGGTCCTTGAGTCGATGGGCTTTCATGATCTAATCTGCTGATTAGTTGGCCTCTATTAGGGAGTGGGATTATTCGAAATTTCTTGATATTGGGCCTGGTAAAGAGGGTCCGCATCCCATTCTGGATTTATCACGATCTGTCCGCGAGCTTATCAAAGTACAAGCCATCAGATGTCCAAAGTGAAGCTTTCACTCATCAGTTCGTGCGCTGAAGTGAAGTTGACCGTGTCCGAGCCCCGCTCGGACGTCCGCCGGCGAATCCGTCGACGATTTTCCCTGGAAAAATCACGGCGTACGCAACGCTAAAGCTCCGGCAGTGTACCCATATGGACGGTGAGTTTCCTGGCTTCAATCCTGGGTGTTTCTTTCCATTTTGTTCCATCTGATATGGCTTCCATGCATCGCCGTCTCCGCTTCCACGACCGACCTCGGGTTGGGGCTGTGTTTCCTCTGCAAATCCCAGAGCACTCCTAAAGGATACTCTGTTGGTTTTCTTTTCTGTTTTCTTATTAATTGAAAAAGCAAAGTCAAGTCAAAGTCGTGCTCGCTTTCGATCAGAAACCCTGCGCAGGTTCGACGCGCAGGTTCGACGCACCTTCTGACTAATGCCGCGGAAATTACATATGCAATAATTGCCAGCGGTTTGACTATAAGAAGGGTCTTGGACCGTTAGATGGCAAGAACTCAGCATTGTTCGAGCACGCACGGTAGAAAACGTTGTGCGTTGGTAATTCATTGTTGAAGGCTGATAATCGGTGGAGATCACAGCAGTGGGTGGATTTTCTTGTTTAAGTACTCCTCCGGTAAATCAATGACTTGTCTGCTCCATTTCCTGCTTTGATTACTCCATTTTCTTCTGATGAGTTGTATGAGAGTTTTTATTTTTGTTGGAATGTAGCTCCAAATTGAGTTTTGAGAGACATTTCTGCAGTTCCCTGATCTGGAATTTCATATCACTCTTCTTTTGAGGCTCTGCTCCATCAATCTCTTTTACTGCCTGTGTATTAGTATAATTCTCTCGAGATGAAAAGAAGAGAAGCCACTGATCCAGAAGATCCGATGTATAGGGCGTCTTCCTCATTCAGCTCTCCACATGGAGTTGATCATGAATGCAGAACCAAGAAGCCAAAAGGAAATGACTACGAAGTATTCTTGAGCTTTAGAGGGGAAGACACTCGCAAAGGCTTCACTGATCATCTCTATATTGGCCTTTTAAATTCAGGAATTCGCGTGTTTAGAGATGACAATGAGCTCCGTGTTGGTGAGGAGATTGGTCAGGAGCTTCTCTGCAGTATTACGCAATCTAGCATCTCCATCCCGATTATCTCAGAGAATTACGCTTCCAGCAAATGGTGCCTTTGTGAGCTGGCTCAGATGTTGAAGTGCAAGAGAAATGAAGGGCAATTAGTGTTACCTATATTTTACAAAGTGGAACCCTCACAATTGCGACATCTTACGGGGAGTTTTGGAGATGCTATCAATGCACATAAAAAGAATTTGGATGTAAAGGTTGTGAAGGAATGGGAAGAAGCACTCAAAGAAGTCAGTTCCTTGAAAGGATGGTCAGACAAAGATAATAATGGGTACATTATTCTCCACCAAAACTTTGTTTAGATTCTCATAACTAGATCTTACTTGAAAAAGAATATTAATATTGCCATCCTATACTGAAACTCATTGTTATTTGACAGGCATGAAGGAGAATTGGTTAAAAAGTTGTCAAAGAAGTTATGATTGAGTTAAAAAGACGTTTTCAGCTAATTGTTCCCAAAGAGTTGGTGGGAATTGATGATCGTGTGGAAGAAGTAATTAACTTGATAGGTGCTAAATTCAATGATACAAGGATTATTGGAATTTGTGGAATCGGTGGCATTGGTAAGACAACTCTTGCAAAGGTGTTATACAGCAAACTCTCTTGTCATTTTGAGTTTTGAGCTTTGTGGCAAATATTCGAGAAACATCTCGGCATAAGGGTATTGAATGCCTACAAAAGCAGCTCATTTCCGATATACTAAGAAATCCACTTGATGTTTCTAATGTTGATGAGGGAATCGGTGTCATCAAATCTCGATTTAAAAGGAAGAAAGTCCTTATTCTTCTTGATGATATTGACAACAAGGATCGGTTGAATGCTTTGGTTGGAGATGGTAGTTGGTTTAAAGCAGGAAGTATAGTCATCATCACAACTAGAAACAAGAGCATTCTCAATGAGACTGGTGTAGGCTACACGTACCAACTCAACAAGTTGTCTTTAAATCAATCATTGATTTTATTTAGTAGACACGCATTTCGGGACAATTATCCCCCAAATGATTATTGGATTCTCTCTTGTGATGTCGTATCTACTACGGGGGGGCTTCCATTAGCTCTTGAAGTTATTGGTTCATTCTTACATGGAAAGCCAAAAAAGTATGGAAAGATACATTGAAGAAATTAAAGAAAGTGCCCGATAAGAAAGTCCTAGAGACTTTGAGGATAAGTTATGAAGCATTAGATCGTGAGGTGCAACAGATATTTTTGGACATTGCATGTTTTTTTATTGGATTGTCTAAACAAAGTCCAACTTACATGTGGGATGCCTGTGAGTTTTTCCCAGAGAATGGGATTGAAGTATTGTGTCTTATGTCCCTAATTAAAATTGATAAAGATGGCAAGCTAATAATGCATGATCAACTGAGAGATTTTGGAAGGGAAATTGTTCGTCAAGAAAATCAAAAGGAGCCTCAAGGCCGTAGTAGATTATGTGATGATGAGGAAGCCATTGACGTGCTTGACAGCAACAAGGTAAGCGTTTTCTCAACTTGTCTTAGTCATTGAATGTGAGTTCATCTTCTCTTTCTTGTTTGAGATAAAAATTATTGTTAGTCCCCAATCTCCAAAACTTGCCACTTCTACTAACAAAAGAGCTCCTTCATTTAATTGCTGTTCTTGCCTGATTCTGGGACATAATCAGAGGAGCAATTTCTTGATTATTAATGTGTGGGTGCCGCTTTTACCAACAAAAGGGCTCCTTCATTTAATTGCTGTTCTTGCCTGATTCTGAGACATAATCAGAGGAGCAATTTCTTGGTTATTAATGTCTGCATGCTGCTTTTATCAACAAAAGAGCTTGTTCATTGATTGCTGTTCTTGCCTGATTCTGGGACATAATCAGAGGAGCAATTTCTTGGTTATTTGTGTGTGTGTAATGACGAGGATACTCTTTTGGTTTCTTCAATGCTACAACAAAAACTACAAAAATGTAATGATTGACAAGAGTACTTTCAGAGAAAACATGACATCTATAAATTGTTGGGGCCCATGTTTGACATATCTGTATGATGTACATGTTTGATTTTTGGATTCTTTTTTTGATTTCTTGTGAGGTCTTTTCTTGCTTTTGTCTTTTACTGAGTATCAACTTCTCTTGTGAGTTGTTTTCTATGATTAATGAGATCTCTTTTCATTTGTTGCCATTAGCTATCATGGTTCTGTATTTTTCAAGTTGCGCCCCCTTTTATGTTTTGCTCAATGTAGTCTATCTTTCACAGTTTGTGCAATGAAGTCCTTCGTCATCAAGCATTAGTTAACGTCAATTTGTTGGTGGCTTTCATATTTGTTTATGATGCAACTGTGTAATATAACCCTCTAAATGTATATTATTTCATTCTACAGGCTTTTCACAATTGGGGATAATTTCTTTCTATGAATTTGCTGGCTTTTTATTTTTTATTTATTTATTTTTTTGTGATGATGGACAGTTTTGCTATTAATCCCCTGATGACATTTACATGTCAAACATAGGCTATCATGTCAACTGCAAGAGGGTATCTATGAAGTCATTGACCAAAACATAATAAGTTTACAAGATGCATTTGGAGGAAAAATTCGAACCATCAAACAAATCCATGTTATGACTCTTATGATTAGTGCTCAATGGGCAATTTACCACCTAAAACAAAAAATGAATTTGAGTTCTGAAAATATTTTATTGCAACAAAAGAAAAATGTAAAAGGCTTGATTTCTTTCAGAATCCAATTTGATCACTCTTCATGTACAATCTGTCTGTAAACAAGATCTCATCAATTTGTCAGCAAATTGATAAAAAAAATTTAGATTTGACTGTGACAAAATCAACACGACAATAAGAAAATAGCATCATACATCTGCAGACAAGAGGAGTAAAATTCATTGATATAACATTTAATATATGACCAAATTTTCTTCCATAAAGAATGAAAAACACTTATTCAAGATACACATGATAAGAAATGAATTTAAAACATGTATGTACATTCATATATTACATTCTTGTTTTCATTTTGCTATTGGGAATTGCAAACAAGGTACACCAAAAAAAGAGGGGGATTCTACAATTGGGATTTTTTCATTTTGATTCGTTTCTCGATGGCAAGTTTGATGGTTGTATTCAGACTGTAAGAGTGATGTTGTTTCACATGTAAAGGCTATGAATTACAGGTGTGTTATTTCACATAAATAGGGCATGAATTTTTCTAGATATATTTGAAATGGTGTGTGCATAATATATGTGGGAATTCAAAAGGTGCAGATTGCAAAGGGCATAGTTGGAAAAGGAGAAGTTCGGAAACACCTTGTGAGCTTCACATTTTTACATAAATTAGATAAATATTTTTCAAGCAAAACCTGCATTTCAGGAAGTTGAAAGTGAGAAGCCTAAAACGTTACAAATTGAAATTAGTCCGGCTTTCCTTAAATGCAGTTAGTTTCTTTTCATCATTCAAAATTTACAATCCACAATGTTTTCTAATTGCAGGGTACTGGCAAGATTGAGGCCATTCGTCTGGACAATTGTGGTTGTAGAAGAAGCTACATGGGTGAATCATTTAAAGAACTAACCAATTTAAGGTTCCTTCAAGTGAACACTGTGAATCTCGTTGGAGATTTCCTGAACTTGCTTCCTCAATTAAGATGGCTTCAATGGGAGGATTGTCCCTCGGATTTCACAGCGACCAACTTTCATCCAAGGAAATTAGTCGTGCTTGATCTGTCGTGGAGTGGGATTTCAGAGGACTGGAGAGGATGGTGTCCGCTCAAGGTAAGATGTAGAAAAAGTGTATCTCTTGTGGATAATCATGCATTGTCGAAGGTCCAATCTCTTCAACTTCTCCTTTTCTCCTTTCTTTTTCTGCGAGAGGTTTAATATCCTTCCTCTGAATTAGGATTTTTCTCTAAATCTAAGAGAATTTATAGGTGCCTAAATATACGATAAGCTTCCGTCCTTAATATTTTGAATTAATAATATCTTAACAAACAATAATGCTCAACACTAGACATACTGAAAAAAGGAAACTTGTTCTAGCCGTTTTAATGAAAATCTACTAGAAATATAATTACAATATGTGTGCCTATCTTGAGTTTTTTTAATCTAAATGGTTTCTGGCTTCTAATAAGTGAATCTCTCCTGATGTATGTCTTTTTAGCAATTCTTATTACATATCTATGTCAATCTTCTTTCATGAAAAATGAAGAGTTACAATTATCTAGGTATAGTTTGGTATGTTCAAAGAAACACTCGTTGAACTGTTTTTGACCTGATATACCATATGAATGGTCATAGGCAGAATCAATTGTTCTAGAAACAAAAGTAAACACTAGTACTTGAAAATAAGCTTATTGCTTCATAATAGTTTTTGTGAGGGCGAATTATATGTTATTTTTGTGAGTGGTAGCCAGTTGGCATTTATTTTAGCCAAATTGGAAAGTATGCCTACTGCAGTAAGAAAATATAGTTAACACTGGTATGTCCCTAACATTCTTGTGCAATAGATGTGCTCAAGAATTATTTCTGTGTTGGTGACGTAGCCAAACACTACTACTAAAGGAATGTTTAAATACAACAAATGTGACGTAGTGGAGCATTATAGCAATAATAGCATGGGAACTGAGCTATGTAACATTTATATAGTGTTTTAGAAAGTCTAAATTAAAGGAGTAGTGGTGCATTGGTATTTTTTTGAAATTTTATAAAGTCCAAAAAAGTATGGGGAGTATTGGAAAAGCAGTCCAATCTCATGGAGGTATCCTCTCTCTCTTTTTTTTTTTCAGATGGCAACCGAGCTCAAAGTTCTCAACCTCTTGAATTGTCGATCTATGATAAAAACTCCTGACTTGTCTGCTTTCAAAAGCTTGGAGATTTTTTCATTTGAAGGATGTTGGCATCTACAAGAGATTCATTATTCTATTGGTGACATCAAGACCCTTGTCTCCTTGAATGTCAAGAGTTGTAAGAGACTGAAAGAGCTACCAGCAGGAGTAGGCGGAATGAAACAATTGAGGGAGCTTCTCTTAGATCATACAAATATACAAGAGATTCCTGTTTTGAAAGGTTGTTTGATGAAGCTAGAGACGCTAAGTGCCTTGTCTTGTAGACGACTAGCTCAACTTCCAGAATCCATGGACTCCCTTGTGTCGTTAACTCTATTGAACTTATCTGGGACACCAATTGAAGAATTACCCAAATCCATTTGTTCTTTGAAGATGCTCAAGAGTCTTGATGCCTCTAATTGTGCTTCGTTAGCCCACATACCCGACTCAATAGGCCATCTAGCATCTTTGCAGTGCTTGCTATTATGGGGTTGCCCCTCTTTGAGAGAAATTCCGGATTCGATTGGAAAGTTAGCATCTTTAGCCGAACTGCATTTAGCAAGGACATCAATTGCGAAATTACCTGAAAGCATTGGGAGTCTACATAATTTGAGGATCTTGGACATTCGTCGAACTCACATGACAGTATTGCCTGGTGCCATTGGAATGTTGGCCAAACTCCAAGAGTTGAGGGCTTCAGGATGCAAAAATCTGATAGGACTACCAAGCAATATTGGCGAACTGGTTTCGCTAAAGAAGCTTAATTTAGGCAAGTCGGGCATTATAGGCTTGCCAGAAAGCATTTCTAAGCTGTCTTCTGTCCAAAACCTGAGCGTTCGATATTGCCAAAAGCTTCGAGAACTACCAGAACTGCCTTCTAGCATAACAATTCTACATATTACCTGCCAGAGTCCGTCGTTGCCGAAGCTTTCCCAATTAACCCTTCTCAAGAAACTCAGTCTTTCTGATTGCCCTTGGCTTGAATATCTTCCAGAGCTTCCCACTGGGCTATCAATGCTTTCTATTACACGTTGTAGAAAATTGAAAGCGGTGACGGATTTGTCGAAACTGGAGCACCTATATGAATTGTATCTTGAGCAGTGCTATGAGCTAACAGAAGTCACCAGCCTGGAAAGTTTACAATCGCTCTGTAACTTACGTGTATGGGAATGTCCTAATATATCTGGGCCTGATGGTGTCGAATCCTGTGATTCTGCCTCATCCACATGATATCGAGAACCAGACTTAGATTAATAATCATTTTGCAAGCTCTGTATTTGAAGGTTGTGGTTACAAGCAGGTCATCTACTAACATGTTTGTTTTGTTTACATGGCCTGTTAAACTTTTATTGTCTGTTTGATTCTTATAATGCCAGGCTTTCTGGTTTGTACGCGATGTTGACATGGTGGAAATGACAGGACGTTGAAAGAACAAGCAGCTCTTTAAGAAAATTCCTTTGACCTTAGTCATCTCAGTTTCTCAAGGTGGACGGTTGAGGTCCTGCGCTTATGAATGACGTGAATTTGCTTGCTTTTCCTCTGTTATTCACTCTCTGTTCTCATATGATAGTCCAAAATAATGTAATGATTCACATGTGGGTTATCAAGGAAGCTTTTGGAGGCATTGGATCTGTGGTACTCTCAATCCACAGAATTTGTCGGGTTCTTCAAGCTAATTTCAGAGGGTGCGAGTTTGATAGGATGCGAGTCTGTAGGGGTGAGTCCGTAGTTTCTTTGTCATTTTAAATTCTTTATGAGTTGTCGATCTGATGAGTTTGATCCGAACAAGATTCACACCGTTTATGCTGTCACCACGCGATTTATCTTCTGCTAATTAGTCATTCTATAAGGACAAAATAAAAAATTTATTCAAAGCTATTCCATAAGGAGTGTAAAAAAAATCCGCATTGGCCTGATCCGACTCTACCTCAACGCTATTAATACCAACATTTAAAAATTCTTACTCGAAGAAGAATAACGCCCAATCCTAAAATACTCTAAATTTTAGTGTCGGGTTGATGCGGGCTTTTTTTGACACTCCTAAACCTCAGAACGTAAGAGGTGCCACAGACAAGCCTATTGCAGGCCGAGAAAGCTGCTTCTGAATGCTCCTGTCCACTTGCCCCGAGCTAAAAGCCCCAAGTTAGTTGAAAATGCGGGCATTTCGCAAATGGGCTCCAAAAAATATTTGCACTGGGCATCAAACGAATCCGAAATCTGAGGGTTAGAACGCCAATTATAAGGGAGGTCCTTGAGTCGATGGGCTTTTATGACCTAATCTGCTAATTAGTTGGCCTCCATTAGGGAGTGGGATTATTCGAAATTTCTTGATATTGGGCCTGATAAAGAGGGTCCGCATCCCACCCTGGCTTTATCACGATCTGTCCGCGAGCTTATCAAAAGACAAGCTATCAGATGTCCAAAGTGAAGCTTTCACTCATCAGTTCGTGCGCTGAAGTAAAGTTGACCGTCTCTGAGCCCCGCTCGGACGTCCGCCGGCGAATCCGTCGACGATTTTCCCTGGAAAAATCACGGCACACGCAACACTACAGCTCTGGTAGTGTATCCATTTAGACGGTGAGTCTCCTGGCTTCAATCCTGGGTGTTTCTTTCCGTTTTGTTCCGTCTGATATGGCTTCCATGCATCGCCATCTCCGCTTCCACGACCGACCTCGGGTCGGGGCTGTGTTTCCTCTGCAAATCGCAGAGTACTTCTAAAGGATACTGTGTTGGTTTTTTTTTTCTGTTTTCTTATTAATGGAAAAAGCAAAGTCAAGTCAAAGTCAGTGCTCGCTTTCGATCAGAACCCCTGTGCAGGTTCGACGCACCTTCTGACTAATGCCGCAGAAATTACATATGCAATAATTGCCAGCGGTTTGATTATAAGAAGGGTCTTGGACCGTCAGATGGCAATAACTCAGCATTGCTCGAGCACGCACGGTAGAAAGCGTTGCGCGTTGGTAATTCATTGTTGAAGGCTTGATAATCGGTGGAGACCACAGCAGTGTGTGGATTTTCTTGTTTGAGCACTCCTCCGGTAATTAATGACTCCTTGCTCTTCTCTTGTCTGCTCCACTATCTTCTTTGATCGCTCCATTTTCTTCTGATGAGTTGTTTGAGAGTTTTTATATTTGTTGGAATGTAGCTTCGAATTGAGTTTTGAGAGACATTTCTGCAGTTCCCTGATCTGGAATTTCATATTCCTCTTCTTTTGAGGCTCTGCTCCATCAATCTCTTTTACTGCCTGTGCATTATTATAATTCTCTCGAGATGAAAAGAACAGAACCCACTGATCCAGAAGATCCGATGTATAGGGCGTCTTCCTCATCAACCTCTCCACATAGAGGTGATCATGAATGCAGAACCAAAAAACCAAAAGGAACTGATTACAAAGTATTCTTGAGCTTTAGAGGGAAAGACACTCACGAAGGATTCACCAGTCATCTCTATTTGGGCCTTTTAAAGTTAGGAATTCGCGTGTTTAGAGACGACAATAAGCTCTGTGTTGGTGAGGAGATTGGTCAGGAGCCTTCTCTGGAGTATCACGCAATCTAGCATCTCCATCCCGATTATCTCAGAGAATTATGCTTCCAGCAAATGGTGCCTTCACAAGCTGGCTCAGGTGTTAAAGTGCAAGAGAAATGAAGGGCAATTAGTGTTACCTATATTTTACAAAGTGGAACCTCGCAATTGCGACATCTTACAGGGAGTTTTGGAGAAGCTATCAATGCACATAAAGAGAATTTGGATGTAAAGGTTGTGAAGGAATGGGAAGAAGCGCTCAAAGAAGTCAGTTTCTTGAAAGGATGGTCAGACAAAGATAATAAATGGGTACATTATTCTCCACCAAAACTTTGTTTAGATTCTCATAACTAGATCTTACTTGAAAAAGAATATTAATGTTGCCACCTTATAATAAAACTCATTGTTATTTGACAGGAATGAAGGAGAATCGGTTGAAGAAGTTGTCAGAAAAGTTATGAGTGAGTTAAAAAGACATTTTCAGCTAATTATTCCCAAACAGTTGGTGGGAATTGATGATCGTGTGGAAGAAGTAATTAACTTGATAGATGCTAAATTCAATGATACAAGGATTATTGGAATTTGTGGAATCGGCGGCATTGGTAAGACAACTCTTGCAAAGGTGTTATACAATAGACTCTTCTGTCATTTTGAGTTTTTGAGCTTTGTCGAGAAAAATCTCGGCACGAGGGTTTTGAATGCCTACAAAAGCAGCTCATTTCTGATATACTAAGAAATCCACATGATGTGTCTAATGTTGATGAGGGAATCGGTGTCATCAAATCTCGATTTAAAAGTAAGAAAATCCTTATTCTTCTTGATGATATTGATGACAAGGATCACTTGAATGCTTTGGTTGGAGATGGTAGTTGGTTTAAAGCAGGAAGTATAATCATCATCACAACTAGAAACAAGAGCATTCTCATTGAGACTGGTGTAGGCTACACGTACCAACTCAACGAGTTGTCTTTAAATCAATCATTGATTTTATTTAGTAGACGTGCATTTCAGGACGATTCTCCCCCAAGTGATTATCGGATTATCTCTCGTGATGTCGTATCCACTATCGGGGGCTTCCATTGGCTCTTGAAGTTATTGGTTCATTCTTATGTGGAAAGTCAAAAAAAGTATGGAAAAATACGTCGAAGAAATTAAAGAAAGTGCCTCATAAGAAAGTCCTAGAGACTTTCAGGATAAGTTATGAAGCATTAGATCGTGAGGTGCAACAGATATTTTTGGACATTGCATGTTTTTTTATTGGATTGTCTAAACAAAGTCCAACTAACATGTGGGATGCCTGTGAGTTTTTCCCAGAGAATGGGATTGAAGTATTGTGTCTCATGTCCCTAATTAAAATTGATAAAGACAGCAAGCTAATGATGCATGATCAACTAAGAGATTTTGGAAGGGAAATTGTTCGTCTAGAAAATCAAAAGGAGCCTCAAGGCTGTAGCAGATTATGGATTTATGAGGAAGCCATCGAGGTGCTTGACAACAACAAGGTAAGCGTTTTCTCTACTTGTCTTAGTCATTGAATGTGAGTTCATCTTTTTGTTCTTGTTTGAGATAAAAATTGTTGTTTGCCCTGAATCTCCAAAACTTGCCAAATTTACCAACAAAGGAGCTCCTTCATTTAATTGCTGTTCATGCCTGATTCTGGGACATAGTCAGAGGAGCAATTTCTTGGTTATTAATGATATGTATATATAACCTCATAATAATATTGTGATGAGGACATTCTTTTGGCGTCTTCAATGCAGCAACAAAACTACAAAAACGTAATGATTGACAGTGCAGTTTCAGAGAAAACATGACATCTATAAATTGTTGGGGCCTATGTTCCACGTATCTGTATGATGCACATGTTTGATGTTTGGTTTCTTCTTTTGATTTCTTGTGAGGTCTTTTATTTCATTTTTCTTTTACTGAGTAATAACTTCTCTTGTGAGTTGTTTTCTATGATTAATGAGATCTCTGCTCATTTATGACCATTATTTATCGTGGTTCTGTATTTTTTCAAGTTGTGTCACTTTTATTTTTGGCTCAATGTAGCCCTTTATCTTTCACAGTTGGTGCAATCAAGTCCTTTGTTGTCGAGTGTTAGTTAACGTCAATTTTTTGATGGCTTTCATATTTGTTTATGATATATGCATAACTGTGTAATATAACCCTCTAAATGTATATTAGTTCATTCTATGGGCTTTTCACCATAGGGGATAAATTTCTTTCTTTGAATTTGCTAACTTTTTATTTATTTTTACTTATTTGTTTGTGATGATGGACAATTTTGCTATTGATCCCCCGATAACATTTACATGTCAAATATAGACTATCGGTATCTATGAAGTCATTGACCAAGATACAATAATTGTACAAGATGCATTTGAAGGAAAAATTGAACCACCAAACAAATCCATATTATGACTCTTATGATTTGTGCTCAATGGACAATTTACCACCTAAAACACAAAATGAATTTGAGTTCCTAAAATGTTTTATTGCAACAAAAGAAAAATGTAAAAGGCTTGATTTCCTTCAGAATCCAATTTGATCACTCTTCATGTCCAATCTGTCTATAAACAAAATATCATTAATTTATCAGCAAATTGATAAAAAAAAAATTTAGATTTGACTGTGACAAATCAACGCGACAATGAAAAGATAGCATCAAATGTCTGTAGACAAGGGAGTAAAAATCATTGATATGACATTTGATATATGACCAAATTTTCTTCCATAAAGAAGGAAAAACACTTAGTCAAGATACACATGATAAGAAATGAATGTGAAACATGTATTACATCCATGGATTACGTTCTCATTTCATTTTGCTGTTGAGAATTGCAAACTAGGTACACCAAAGAAAGAGGGGGATTCTACAATTGGGATTTTTTTCATTTTTATGTGTGTTTTGATGGCAAGTTTAATGGTTGTATTTGGACTGTAAGAGTGATGTTGTTTCACATATAGAGGATATGAGTTAGGGGTGTGTTGTTTCACATATAAAGGGCATGAATTTTGTGAAATATATTTGATATGGTGTGTGCATAAAGAGAGGCCTCTACTGTAATCTTGAAAGGATGTAATTTCTGGGAATTCAAAAGGTGCAAATTGTGATGGGCATTGTTGGAAGAGGAGAAGTTCGGAAACACCCTTGTGAGCTTCACATTTTTACATAAATTAGATATATATTTTTCAAGCACAGCCTGCATTTCAGGAAGTTGAAAGTAAGAAGCCTACACTATTATAGTATCTCAACAAATTGAAACTAGTCCAACTCTTCTTAAATGCAGTTGGTTTCATCTCATCATTCAAAGCTCACATTCCACAAAGTTTTCTAATTGCAGGGCACTAGTAAGATTGAGGCCCTTCATCTGAACAAATGTAGTTGTAGAAGAAGCTACGTAGGTGAACTATTTAAAGAATTGACCAATTTGAGGTTCCTTCAAGTGAACAGTGCGGATCTCATTGGAGATTTCCTGAACTTGCTTCCTCATAAGATGGCTTCAATGGAAGGATTGTCCCTTGGATTTCAAAGCGTTCGACTTTCATCCAAAGAAAATAGTCATGCTTGATCTGTCGTGGAGTGACATTTCGGAGGACTGGGGAGGATGGGATCCACTCAAGGTAAGATGTAGACAAGGTGTCTTTCTTGTGGATAATCACGTGTTGGCGAAGGTCCAATCTCACCTAGTTCTTTTTTTCTCCTTTCTTTTTTTTTGGGAGAGGTATAATATTCTTCCTCAGACTAAGAATTTTTCTCTAAATGTAACAGGAATTTGTAGGCATTTAATTATACAATAAGCTTCTCTCCTTAATAACTAAAATTAATAATATCTGAACGTACAGTCAGGTGTAATGCCACAGATACTGAAAAAAAAAAAAGAACACTTGTTTTAACTGTGTTAATCAAAATCCATTAGAAGTAAAAATTACAATATTTGTGCTTATCTTGAGTTTTTTTAATCTAAATGGTTTGTGGCTTCTAAGTGAATCTCTCCTGATGTATGTCTTTTTAGCAATTCTTTACATGTCTGTGTCAATCTTCTTTGACGAAAAATGAAAGGTTGCAATTATTTAGTTATAGTTTGGCATGTTCAAAGAAACACTCTGAACTGTTTTTGACCTGAAATACCATATGAATGGTCATATACAGAATCAATTGTTTTAGAGACAAAAGTGAACACTGAAAATAAGTGCGTTGCTTCATAACATGTTTTTGTGAGGGTGAATTATATGTTAGTTTTGTGAGTGCTAGCCAGTTGATATTTATTTTAGCCAAATTGGAAGATATGCCTCCTGCAGTAGGAAAAATATAGTTAACACTGGTATGTCTTAACATTCTTTTTTGCAATATATATGCTCAAAAATTATTTCTATGTTGGTGACGTAGCTAAATGCTACTACTTAAGGAATGTTTAAATAAAACAAATGTGACGTAGTGGAGTATTATAGCAATGATAGCATGGGAATTGAGCTATGAAACATTTATATAGTGTTTTAAAATGTCCAAATTAAAGGAGTAGTAGTGCATTGCTTTTTTTTCTTTTTTTGGAATTTTAAAAAGTCCAAAGAAGAGAGAGGAGTATCGGAAAAGCAGTCCAATCTCATTGAAATATCCACTATCTCTGTCTCTTTATTTTTTTTTTTTTTTCAGATGGCAACTGAGCTGAAAGTTCTCAACCTCTTGAATTGTCAATCTATGAGAAAAACTCCTGACTTGTCTGCTTTCAAAAGTTTGGAGATTTTTTTGTTTGAAGGATGTTGCAATCTGCAAGAGATTCATCCTTCTATTGGTGATATTAAGACCCTTGTCTCCCTGAATGTCAAGAGTTGTAAGGAACTGAAGGAGCTACCTGCTGGAGTAGGTAGACTGGAAGAATTGAGTGAGCTTATCTTAGATCATACTGATATACAAGAGATACCTGTTTCGAGAGGTTGTTTGATGAAACTGGAGACACTGAGTGCCTCATCTTGTGGACGATTAGCTCAACTTCCAGAATCCATTGGTTATTTGAAAGCACTCAAGACTCTTAATGCCTCTAATTGTGCATCCTTAGCCTGCATACCCAGCTCCATAGGCCATCTAGCATCTTTGCAGTGCTTGTTATTATGGGGATGCCCTTGTCGAGACAAATTCCTGATTCGATTGGAAAGTTGGAATCATTGGCTGAATTGCGTTTAGCAGATACATCAATTGCAGAATTATCTGAAAGCATTGGGAATCTGCATAATTTGAGGATCTTGGACATTCGTCAGACTCACATAACGGAATTGCCCAGTGCCATTGGAATGTTGGCAAAACTCCAAGAGTTGAGGGCTTCAGGATGCAAAAATCTGGGAGGACTTCCAAGCAATATGGGCAAACTGGTGTCGCTAAACAACCTTAAATTAGGCAAGTCGGGCATTATAGGCTTGCCAGAAAGCATTTCTAAGCTGTCTTCTGTCCGAAACCTGAGTGTTCGATGTCGCCAAAAGCTTCAAGAACTACCAGAGCTGCCTTCTAGCATAACAGCTTTACATATCATCTGCCAGAGTCGATTATTGCCCCATCTTTCCCGACTAACCCTTCTCAAGAAACTTGCTCTTTCTGATTGCCCTTGGCTTGAATTTCTTCCGAAGCTTCCCATTGGGCTATCAATGCTTTCTATTACACGTTGTGGAGAATTGAAAGCGGTGACGGATTTGTCGAACTTGAAGCACTTACCTGAATTGTATCTTGAAGAGTGCTACAAGCTAACAAAAGTCACCGGTCTGGAAGATTTACAGCAATCTCTCTATAACTTATGTGTACGGGAATGCCCTAATATATCTTGGCTTGATGGTACCGAATCCTGTGGTTCTTCATCCTCAGCATGATATCAAGAGCTAGACTTTTAGATTAATTTCGGTTTGTAAGTTCTGTATTTGACAGAAGGTTGTGGTTGCTCGCAGGTCATCTACTAGCATGTTTGTTTTGTTTACATGGCATGTTAAACTTTTATCTTCTGTTTCATTTTTATAATACCATGCATTCTGATTTATATTTGATGTCGATAAGGTGGAAATTACAAGAAGTTGGAAGAAGAAGCAGCTCTTTAAAAAAATTCCATTGACCATAGTCATCTCAGTTTCTTAAGGTGGACGACCGTGGTCCTGCACATGCATCAATGACATGAATTTGCTTGCTTTCCCTGACTGCTTGAATTTTTTTTTTTATTGTTCTGCGATCGATTAAAGAGTACCATCTCTTTTTTATGTTCTCATATGACTGTTTAAGGTAATTTAATCATTCACATGTGGATTATTAAAGCTTCTGGAGGCAAATTTGTTCAACAGCTCTTTAATGATCCCCGGAATTCCTCGGGTTCTTCAAGCTACTTTCAGAGGGTGTGAATTTGATAGGCTGCAAGTCTGTGAGAGTGAGATCATAGTTTCATTGTCATTTTCAAATTCCTTTTGAATTGTCAATCTGTTGAGTGTGATCCGAATGAGATTCACACTGTTTATGTTGTCACCACGCGATTTATCTTGTGCTCATTAGTCATTCTAATGTTTGATACGCCAATGAGGATTTTGTTCTAGTGATGCTCTGTTTTGACTTTCTAGAATGCAAGTTTATTTCCTGATGCTCTCTAATTTTCTAATAATCTTGGTCTTCATGATGTGGGAACTGCGAATAGAGCCGAATTTTAGAATTTCAGAGGATAACCATATATGTATTCCAAAGATACTTACGAACTATTGCAAGTTTTAGCAATGTTATTTATAAGAGTCTTGCTGGAATTGTGAGAAGAAGCCTTTTGATGAATTTATTCACTTTTGGACGAGTAGCAACATCTCACAATCTATCAATACTCCCCCTATATATTAGTAGAAATAATGATCCTTATGTATTATGAACCGAAGGACATGTTATGTGGGAAGATTAGTGGATTAAAATAAGACGCTAAAAGAAAAAAATTCAAATTTTACAATAGATGGAACTAATAAAGCCATATATGTTTTACTTAGATTTTTAACACTTAAAAAATACTTTTTGGTTCTACCGTGCGCACTAGTCTTAAGATCTTGGTCTTCTCAATTCTTCTCAAATTTAACTATTTTATAAGAATTAGACAGGTGGTCATTGACTTGCACTGATAATCTAACCTATCGCACTTGCGATACCCAGATTCTCAACTTTTTGGGAACTCCGTCAAATATGAATGGATACTTTTATCACTTTGATTCATATTTTTATAAAACTTCCCATTTTGTCTCCTGATTAGTTTGAGGAATGAATTTGACATTGGTGACTAAAGCAGTATTGCCTCACGACATGCTCATGCAACTCACTATTTCATTCTTTTTTAGAGATAAGTGCACTAAAAGTCATAAAATTTTGGGAAAATTTCAAATAAAGACTTTAAATGTCATTATTTTCTCAAATAATGGCATGAAGTGGACCTTATTTCAAATAAATGCATGAAGTGTCCATATCAGTCTCAAAGAAGGGTTTGAACTCACCTGCTTGTGATGGGCAATTTCATCTTTTTCAATTTTTCTGTTTTTTCTTTTCATAAAAATCTCAAAAAAATGGAAAAATACAAGTTTGGAGGGTTTTTTTTTTTTTTAATATAATATAATATAAATATAAATTGTATTTGGTCGAAAATATATCCGATTAGTTGGAATTTTTGCCGGTTGGTGAGCTAGTGAGGTTAGGCCGTCATTTGAAATAGTCATAACCACTTCAGACCATTTTTTGAGATTGATATGACAATTTTATATCCGTATTTGAAATAGAGTCTACTTTAGGCCTTTATCTGAGAAAATGAAGACACTTCGGGTCTTTATTTAGAATTTTCCTTAAAACTTGTCACAAAATTATAATTGAGTTCTAAAATTATTAAAGAGTGCAATAAAATCCTAAAACTTGTGACGAAAATGCAATCGAATTCTAAAATTTTCAAAAAATGCAATTAACGAAAGGATTAATCTAGATCGATTTGATAAATTTTAGGACTTGATTGCACTTTTTGAAGGTATTAGAACTTAACTGCATTTCCTAATAAATTTTAGGACTTAATTACATTTTTAAAAAGTTTTAAAATTCAATTACACTTTTGTGACAAGTTTTAAAACTCTTAATATACTTATCCTTTCTTTTTATCCATGCATTTTTTCAAAGCTCCTCCATGAAAGATGGTCAATTTAAATCACATATCTACATTCTAATTAATCCTTCAAAATTATAAGATATTTGTACAGCACAAGATTTCTACCACTATTACAACTTGAAAATAGGGAATCTAAACATTCTATCCATCTAATTTTAAAAAAGAAAGATGAGGAAAATTACCAAAAAAAGTCTTAAACCTATAGCATTTGTACTAATTAAATTTTAAATCTTTTAATTATATCAATTGAGTCTATCCAATTGATTTTTAGTCGGAAATTGTTCGCATGGATGCCGACTATCCTACGTAGTACGATTGACGTTGACATGAATATTTTTAATAATATTTAATAATTTTAATTTTATGTTAATTTTATTTTTTCATCTTCTTTTCTTTATTTTCTTTGAACTTAGGGCGGCAAGGGCCAAGATGCCCTCGCCAACCCCGGGTGAGGGGCCATGTGTCCTTGCTTTGGCCGGTGAGCATTAGCTGGCAGCCCTTGCCAACCTTATGTTAAAAAAAAAGCAAAGTAAAGACAAGAAATAATAGGAAAAAAAATCCAAAAAATCCAAAATTTTTAAATATTATTAAAAAAATCACTTTAACTCCTAAGTAGCATTGATATTGACACTGATACTGAACGCAACACAACACGGCATGACATGTCGACACCTTTCTTAAAAAAGAGAATTTTGATACGTTGAGACACGTATATTAAATATATATTTTTATATATACATAATAAATTATCATTTTATGATTATTTCAATCAAATTAATTTGATTTGAATTCACAAATAAATAAATAAATAATAATAAAAGAGCCTATAATGAATTTATACTTAAATTATTAATCTATTATTTGTTGATATCATTCATTGTTTCAATTTGACAAATGCAACTCCATTCCAATAATTCATAAATCTTGGAGGAAAAAAAAAAGTATTCCATATTCTGGACTCATGTGTTAGAGCGTGTTGGAAAAGAAGAAAAAACAAATTTGGAGGGTGAATTGTGTGTCATGGAAAATTAGAGTCAAAAGAGAAGATAATACTAGGTTTTTATGCCCATTTATTATTTTTATTATTTTTTTACATATTATGTTTTGATTCCTCATTTATTGAAATTGACCCCGTGTATGTTGGAATTCCAAACTTGATTGTGAAAATTCCAGACTTAAGTGTTAGAGAGTATTGGATGATTGATTAGGTGTCAGATTTTTTGACACCTACTGATCGAGCGTTGAACAGCGTTGGATGTTTGTCGAAGTGTCTGACACAACACGAAATCTGTCGAAGAGTATTGAGCTTCCTAGTTTAGCCTAGGTTGGCGTCCACCTCAGTGATTTTTAGTTAAAATTGTTTGGATGGATTCAATTGGTAAAACATGAAAATGTTCAGAACTCAATTGATCAGTTTTTGTGATTAGTGTTCGTTTTTGTTGTTGAGAGAATCTGCCATCGGAATATTTTTGTTGTTCATTGGCAAAGGTATTTGCTTTAGGCAGGGACGGGAGGACTTTCCCATTTTACCCATAAATTAGAAGCAAGTAGAGAATGTCTCCATCCAGTTTTGTCTGGCTAAAGTGTGCCTATGTCTTTCGTCTTCTCCCCTTCAGTTTCCTTCGACCTAGCTACTTCCATCATCTAGGTGTACAGATGTTTCCATTCTTCAGTCACGCGGATAGCATTAGTGCCATCCAAGTTTTGTGCCGTGCTTATTTTTGTTATTCTCAAGTAAGTGGAGTGAGCTTTTATGCATCCTTGTCCCCCATCCTGCCAAGTGATGTTTCTCTTCTTTTTCTCTGATATGTGGTGGCATTTGCACCAGGAGAACATCGGGTTGGCAAAAGAAAACGTGGGAAATGGCATTTGCACCATTTCATTTTTTTCTTTTGTTTTGATTGTTAAATGCTACGTGGACCTGGAATCTTAGACATTAAATGGAGCCCAGCATCTTATAATCTTTGAGTGAAAAAAAAAAAAACCTTTCCTTCCATTTATCTTTCAATCTCGGAATACTTTCAACCTGGGGTAGAACAATCAATTTATATCGAAGCTATACTTTTTTTAGTCTTACTAAGGTTCAATATTGTCCGCCTCGTCCTATTCTTGCTTACCAACATCATCTTAGTATAGATTGAATTCCATTTTGGGCTTGGTTTGTTTTAGGATTACATTTCATAAAGTTTTTTTTAATATATAAAAAAAATTGAGTAATGCTTTGTTACACGTGAGGTAGCTCATTTTGAGCGAGTGACTGCTGTTCTAACGTAAAATATCACATTTGCATAATACCCTTTCCATTTACCCATTAGTCTCTCTTAGGAAATTGGTAAGAGTACTTCTAGACTTTCCTATTATCACTTACGTTCCTGAGGCGCAATAACAAGATCTTGTTTAACTTTTATCCGGTATGGCTTGGATTTTGTACATAGAATTAGTGACTTAGGTTTAATATAAATGGACAGGATCGCATGATCAAACATTTTCAAAATGATCAGAAAATGTGCCAAAATGATGCTAATTAGACTTAGTGTAAAGATCTCTAGTTCATGAAAGGTGAAATGACTTCTCGTGTTGCAATTTGGCCATAATAAATTTAGAATAGGTTAATGGCTATTCATGAATAAGGAACATAATTACTCATAATCAATCGAGTTAATCAAATGTCGTGGATTTGTGAGGTTTAGAAGAACCCGGGTTGAGTGTTAGCACAATTTCGCACAAAGCACCAAAGTTCTCACTGGGGGAGCCATCATCCTAACAGACGACCCATTCCCCTTTTTGGAGGGGAGGGTATAAAAAGAGTAGTTAAAAATATAATTTAAATAATAGTAATAAACAAAAAATCTACTACCAGTCTACCACCACCTTGGCCACCTCGACATCACCACCTCCAGAGCTCGCGGCCGCGACTGCTTGAATTTTGTCGGGTTTGGCCATGGACACTCGAGCTTCCAAACATTGTTTCGTTGATTTCAGCAAAGTTTAGCACGGGATAAGCCGTCGAAGCAAAGCGTAACAATGACTCTAGTTTGTTGCCTTTATCTCTCATAAACTCCAATCGATGTGTTCTCAGATTCTTTGAAGGAAAAACAAAACCATCATAAGGGGGAAAATTCAAGGAAAAAAAAAATGAGCCCACCATAATCGTGCGTAAGCGACAAAGGCCTAAAAAATGCTAAAGATACTTAAGAGTAAAGAAAAAAAGAATTTCTCTATATTTTTGTGTGTCTAATATTGATGATAGAAGAGCTTATTTATAGGTTGTTCTAAACACCTATCTAAAGTAATAAAATATTATATCAAATAAATTAGAATCAATCATGGAAGATCAATATCTTCAACCCCCCAAAAAAATTAAAGATGATGTAGAAAAGGTCAAGTGGAGTTTAGAGAAAAGATCTTTAAAATGTCTAAATGGATGTGCCTTAGTGTAAACATCAGCTGTCTGATCAAGTGATGAGATTGAAACAAGACGAATAGTACCACAAGAGCACATGAGAGTGCTTGGGCAAAAGGAGAGAGGAAAAAAAAAAACAGAGTATGTTGTGAGATCTTAGAGGAAAAAATAGAAAAAGCCGTGAGTTGAGTTAAGTGCATCGCGAGTATGAGATGAGTAGAGCAGAGGAGGTCATCTGCCTTCACTCTCCATTCAAGTTAGGAGTTGCGCTTCATTTATCAATTTATTTTGGCTCCTTTATTAAGCAACGAGTGTGGAGCTGAAACCTGAAATTGAAGTTCACAAGTTTTTGTCTCACCCTAATGGGCCTTGCAAACTCGAAACTCCAATCCATTGATTCATTCAAGCTGGTCATAATGATTGGTGCACCTTTGATGCTATACGTATATGCTCAATGAGGCCAGCCTCTTGTTTTCAATTCGAACTTTTCCTCACTAAGTGAAGAGCTTTTTAATGTTATGTCAAGATATTTACCCTGCTATGGCATTTGTGTCCAATTTTATGTTCATCACCTCATGGGTACTAAACTAGGCTCACTTTTGTTGCTTGCTCATGCTCATGCTTGCTTCGGCGTTTTCATGAGCTTAGCAAGGTCCTCATTAGTCTCATTCTGTCGCTTGCTCATGTTGTTGCCAATAGAATGTTGAACCAACACGAAATCTGAGGAGGGATAGAAGAGAACGCCAACCATTTAAAAGGGAGGGACTTCGGTCGATGGGCTTTTACGACCTAATCTGTTAAGAGAGTGGATTATTTGAAATGTCTTGATGTTGGGCCTGATAAAGAGGGTCCACATAATCACGATCTGTGCTCAAGCAAATCGAAGACAAGCTATCGGATTCCCAAATGAAGCTTTTCCCTCAGTTCGTGCGTTGAAGTTGGTTGACCGTCCCCGAGCCCCGCTCAGGCGTCCGCCGGCGAAGCCCAGTTGACGACCCTCGTCGACGATCTTCCCCAGAAAATCACGGCGCACACGACGCTATAGAGCCGCCGGTGTACCCATATGGGCGGTGAGTTTTCTGGCTTCAATCCTTTTTTTTTTCCTCGGGCCTCGGGTCCGGGCTCTGTTTCCTCAAAAGAAATTATTGCGAGCTTTCTGCAAATCCCAGAGTACTCCTAAAGGACACTGTCGGTTTTCACGGTCAACACTCATTCCTATGAACCACTATTGCCTTGCCGCGATCGGCCAAACGGCGAGACCGAGGCTTGCTATTTCTAGTCCATATGCGTGTTAGGTTTGAACGACCCATTATCTGTTAAGTTCGGGCCTTGTTTGTCGATTCCCTTTGAATCCGGCTGTGAGTTCGAGTTTTAGAACCGTCCTTACATTTTCCTCGAACTTGCTCACAAATTGTTCGTTAAAATGCCCAGCGTATGGTTCTACCCGGTTCTGGTCTCTTCTGAGCATTTTTTAGCACGTTTGTTTTCATGGAAGGAGCCATCCATTGGTTGATGGATTATGATTTCTGTTAAAACCCTTCTTATTGAACTCAAATCGGCACATTGTTTTTGGTATTTGTTTCCCTGTTGCTATTTTGTTGGATGTGCCTGTTGAAAGTTTAAGCTCGTTTGATGACTGGCTGTGAATGGTTGGCTGTTCTAGTGTCCATGAATGTTTGATGATTGGCGTTCGGAATGGTGGCCTGCGGCAGCTGCTGTAGTGGCGGCCGATAATACAGTGATGGTCGTGGTGGCCGACTGTCGTTGGACTGACGTAACTCTCCGTGGTGTCTCGGTTACGTTCGTGTTGGAGGTTGGAGTTGTTACGCCTCGACTGCCCAGGAGTTTGCGTTCAGCCTTCTCTTTGTTCTGCAATAGCCAGGAACAAGGGGCGTTCAGTCTGGAATTAGTGGGACGTTGAGCTTAATAGGCAATTACGGGCTCATTTTGACATTTAGTTGAGCTTGGGCTTAGTATAATTAATTTCGGAAGGTGGGCATAGATCATTCCGAAGATGGGCTTGTTTAAAGCCTGGTTCGTGAACGGCCTAAGCCCACAAAGGACCCGACCCTGGCCCATCCTGGGACACTGTGTCGGTTTTCTTTTCTGTTTTCTTATTAATAGAAAAGGCGAGTACAGTCAAAGTCGCTTTAAATCGAAACCCCTGCGTAGGTTCTACGGTCCTTCTGACTAATGCCGCGGAAATTACAGGTAGTAATTGCCGTCCCTGCAGCATGCGTCGCAGCGGTTTGATTAGCATGAAGGGTCTAGGACCGTTAGACAGCAAGAACTCAGCATCGTTCGAGCGCGCATGGTAGAGAGCCTTGTGTGTTGGTAATCCAACGTGTTGAAGGCTGAGAATCGGTGGAGATCACAGCACCGGGTAAATTTTCTTGTTTGAGCACTCCTCCGGTAATCAATGACTCCTTCCTCTTCTCTTCTCTGCTTCCTGCTTAGATGGCTCCATTTTCTTCTGATTAGTTGTGAGAGCTTTTATTTTTGTTCAAATGTAGATCCGAATTGAGTTTCGAGAGACATTTCTGCAGTTCCCAGATCTGGGATTTCATATTCCTCTTCCTTTGAGGCTCTGCTCCATCCATCTCTTTTACTGCCTGTGTATTGGTACAATCCTCTCGAGATGAAAAGAAGAGAACCCACTGATCCAGAAGATCCGATGTATGGGGCGTCTTCCTCATCGACCTCTCCACATGTAGGTGATCAAGAATGCAGAAACAAAAAGCCAAAAGGAAATAACTACGAAGTATTCTTGAGCTTTAGGGGGAAGACACTCGCAAAGGCTTCACTGATCATCTCTATGTTGGCCTTTTAAATGCGGGAATTCTTGTGTTCAAAGACGACAACGAGCTCTATGTTGGTGAGGAGATTGGTCTGGAGCTTCTTTGCAGTATTATGCAATGTAAGATCTCAATCCCAATTGTCTCAGAGAACTATGCTTCTAGCAAATGGTGCCTTCGCGAGCTGGCTCAAATGTTGAAGTGCAAGAGAAGTAAAGGGCAAATGGTGTTGCCCATATTTTACAAAGTGGAACCCTTGCAGTTGCGATGTCTTATGGGGAGTTTTGGAGATGCTATCAATGCACATAAAGAGAATTTGGATTTTAAAGTTGTGAAGGAATGGGAAGAAGCGCTCGAAGAAGTCAGTTCCTTGAAAGGATGGGAATTGGACAAAGTTAATAATGGGTACATTATTCTCCACCAAAACTTTGTTTAGTTTCTCATAACTAGATCTCTTGAATAAGAATAGTAATATTGCCATCCTATACTGAAACTCATTGTTATTTGACAGGCATGAAGGAGAATTAGTTGAAATTGTTGTCAGAAAAGTTATGAGTGAGTTAAAAATTCAGCTAATAATTCCTGAACAGTTGGTGGGAATTGATGATCATGTGGAACAGATAATGAGCTTAATAGATGCTAAATTCACTGATACAAGGATTATCGGAATTTATGGATTCGGCGGTATTGGTAAGACAACTCTTGCAAAGGTGTTATACAACAAACTATCTAGTCATTTTGAGTATCTTAGTTTTGTGGTGGATATTCGAGAAACATCTCCGCACAAGGGTATTGAATGCCTACAAAAGCAGCTCATTTACGATATACTAAGAAATCCACATGATGTGTCTAATGTTGATGAGGGAATTGGTATCATCAAATCTCGATTTACAAGTAAGAAAGTCCTTATTCTTCTTGATGATATTGATGACAAGAATCAGTTGAATGCTTTGGCTGGAGATGGTAGTTGGTTTAAAGCAGGAAGTATAGTCATCATCACAACTAGAAACAAGGGCATTCTTGATGAGGCTGGTGTAGGCTATTTATACCAACTCAATGAGTTGTCTCTAAATCAATCATTGATTTTATTAAGTAGACATGCATTTCGGAAGGATTCTCCCCCAAGTGATTATTGGAATCTCTCTTGTGATGTTGTATCTACTACTGGGGGGCATCCATTAGCTCTTGAAGTTATCAGTTCATTCTTATGTGGAAAGCCAAAAAATGTATGGAAAGATACGTTGACGAAATTAAAGAAAGTGCCTAATAAGAAAGTCCTAGAGACTTTGAGGATAAGTTATGAAGCATTAGATCATGAGGTTCAACAGATATTTTTGGACATTGCATGTTTTTTTATTGGATCATCTAAACAAAGTCCAACTTACATGTGGGATGCCTGTGATTTTTTCCCAGAGAATGGGATTGAAGTATTGTGTCTCATGTCCCTAATTAAAATTGATAAAGATGGCAAGCTAATGATGCATGATCAACTGAGAGATTTTGGAAGGGAAATTGTTCGTCTAGAAAATCAAAAGGAGCCTCAAGGCCGTAGCAGATTATGGATTTATGAGGAAGCCATCAAGGTCCTTGACAACAACAAGGTAAGCATTTTCTCTACTTGTCTTGGTCATTGAATGTGAGTCTATCTTCTTCTTCTTGTTTGAGATAAAAAAATTGTTACCCCAGAATCTCCAAAACTTGCTGCTTTTACCAACAAAGGAGCTCCTTCATTTAACTGTTCTTGCCTGATTCTGGGACATAATCAGAGGAGCAATTTCTTGGTTGGTAATGATATATATTGTGATGAGAACAATGCCACAACAAAACTACAAAACGTAATGATTGACAGAGTATTTTCAGAGAAAACATGAGTTGTTGGGGCCCATGTTCTAGGTATCTGTATGATGCGCATGTTTGATGTTTGGATTATTCTTTCGATTTCTCGTGAGGTCTTTTCTTTCTTTTTTCTTTTACTGGGTATTAACTTCTCACGTGAGTTGTTTTCTATGATTAATGAGATCTCTGTTCATTTGTGACCATTAGCTATCATGGTTCTATATTTTTCAAGTTGCATCTCTAGTAGTTTTTGCTCAATGTAGTCCTTTATCTTTCATAGTTTGTGCAATCAAGTCCTTTTGTCATCAAGCGTCAGCTCAGCAATTTGTTGGTGGCTTTCATATTTGTTTATGATATATGTGCAACTGTGTAATATAATCCTCTAAATGTATATTATATCATTCTGTAGGCTTTTCGTAATCAGGGATAAATTTCTTTCCATGAATTTGCTAGCTTTTTTTTTTTTTAATTATTTTTTTAATGATGTACAATTTTGCTTTTAATCCCTGATAACATTTACATGTCAAATATAGGCTATCATGTCAACTGCAAAAGGGTATCTATGAGGTGATTGACCAAAATACAATAAATTTACAAGATGCATTTGAAGGAAAAATTCAAGCCACCAAACAAATCCATATAATGACTCTTATGATTTGTGCTCAATTAGCAATTTACCACCTAAGACAAAAAATGAATTTGAGTTCCTAAAATATTTTATTGCAACAAAAGAAAAACATAAAAGGCTTGATTTCCTTCAGAATCCAATTTGATCACTCTTCATGTCCAATCTGTCTGCAAACAAGATCTCATCAATTTATCAGCAAATTGATAAAAAAATATTTAGATTTGACTGTAACAAAATCAACACGACAATGAAAAGATAGCATCAAACGTCTGTAGACAAGAGGAGTAAAAATCATTGATATAACATTTGATATATGACCAAATTTTCTTCCATAAAGAATGAAAAACATTTATTCAAATTACACATGATAGGAAATGAATGTAAAAGATGTACGTACATTTATGGGTTACTTTCTCATTTTCATTTTGCCACTGAGAATTGCAAACTAGGTACACCAAAAAAAGAGGGGGGATTCTGCAATTGGGATTTTTTTTTTCATTTTGATACATGTTTTGATGGCAAGTTTGACGGTTGTATTTGGACTGTAAGAGTGATGTTGTTTCACATATAAAGGATATAAGTTAGGAGTGTGTTGTTTCACATATAAAGGGCATAAATTTTGCTAGAGATATTTGAAATGGTGTGTGCATAAAGAGAAGCCTCTATTGTATATTTGAAAGGATGCAATTTCTGGGAATTCAAAAGGTGCAGATTGTTATTTGACCAAAAAAAAAAAAAAAAAAGGTGCAGATTGCAAAGGGCATAGTTGGAAAAGGAGAAGTTTGGGAACACCCTTGTGAGCTTCGCATTTTTACATAAATTAGATAAATATTTTTCAAGCAAAACCTGCATTTCAGGAAGTTGAAAGTGAGAAGGCTACATTGTTATAGTATGACAACCTATTGAAATTAGTCCGGCTTTTCTTAAATACAATTGGTTTATTTTGATCTTTCAAAACTTACAATCCACAATGTTTTCTAATTGCAGGGCACTGGTAAGATTGAAGCCCTTTGTCTGGACAAATGTGGTTGTAGAAGAAGCTACAGAGGTGAACTATTTAAAGAACTGACCTGTTTGAGGTTCCTTCAAATGAACACTGCAAATCTCGTTGGAGATTTCCTGAACTTGCTTCCCAATTAAGATGGCTTCAATGGGAGGATTGTCCCTTGAATTTCACAGCGGCCAACTTTCATCTGAAGAAATTAGTTGTCTTGGATCTGTCGTGGAGTGGGATTTCAGAGGATTGGGGAGGATGGGGTCCACTCAAGGTAAGATGTAGAGAAGGCATATCTCTTGTGGATAATCACATGTTGTTGAAGGTCCAATATCACCAAGTTTCCCTTTTCTCCTTTTTTTTTTAGTTTACGGAGAGGTTTAATATCCTTCCTTAGAATAAGGATTTTTCTCTAAATTTAAGAGGAATTTGTAGGCACCTAAATATACAATAAGCTTCTGTCCTTAATATCTTTAATTAGTGATATCTTAACAAACAATCATGGTTGACACTAGACATACTGAAAAAAGAAAACTTGTTTTAACTGTATCAATTAAAATCTATTAGAAATATAATTACAATATTTGTGCCTATCTTGAGTTTTTCTAATCTAAATGGTTTGTGGCTTCCAAGTGAATCTCTCCTCATGCATCTCTTTTTAACAATTCTTTTACATATCTATGTCAATCTTCTTTCATGAAAAATGAGAAGTTATGTTTAGGTATAGTTTGGTATGTTAAAAAAAACACTCGTTTAACTGTTTTTGACCTGAAATACTACATGAATAGTCATAGACAGAATCAATTGTTTAGAAACAAAAATAAACACTAATACTTGAAAATAAGTGCATTGCTTCATAATGGTTTTTGTGAGGGCGAATTATATGTTAGTTTTGTGAGTCTAGCCAGTTGGTATTTATTTTAGCCAAATTGGAAGATATGCCTACTGCTGTAAGAAAATATAATTAACACTGGCATGTCCCTACCATTCTTTTTGCAATAGATATGCTCAAAAATTATTTCTATGTTGGTGACGTAGCTAAACACTACTACTTAAGGAATGTTTAAATATACAAAATGTGACGTAGTGGAGTATTATAGCAATGATAGCATGGGAACTGTGCTAGGAAATATTTATATAGTGTTTTAAAAGGTCTAAATTAAAGGAGTATGGTGCATTGGTATTTTTCTTTGGAATTTTAAGAAGTCCAAAAAAGAACGAGGAGTATTGGAAGAGCAGTCCAATCTCATTGAGGTATCCTCTCTCTCTTTTTTTTTTCTGTTTTTTTCTTCCAGATGGCAACTGAGCTCAAAGTTCTCAACCTCTTGAATTGTCGATCTATGAGAAAAACTCCTGATTTGTCCGCTTTCAAAAGCTTAGAGATTTCTTTGTTGGAAGGATGTTGGCATCTGCAAGAGATTCATTCTTCTATTGGTGACATCAAGACCCTCGTCTCCTTGAATGTTGAGAATTGTAAGAGACTGGAGGAGCTACCGGCAGGAATAGGTAGAATGGAAAAATTGAGGGAGCTTATCTTAAATAATACTGATATACAAGAGATTCCTATTTTGAGAGGAGGTTTGACAAAGCTGGAGATACTAAGTGCCTCGTCTTGTAGACGACTAGCTCAACTTTCAGAATCTATGGGCTCTCTTGTGTCATTAACTCTATTGGACGTATCCAGGACACGGATTGAAGAATTACCTGAATCCATTGGTTTTTTGAAGGAGCTCAAGACTCTTGATGCCTCTAATTGTGCATCGTTAGCCTGCATGCCCAGCTCCATAGGCCATCTAGCATCTCTGCAGTGCTTGTTATTATGGGGATGCCCCTCGTTGAGAGAAATTCCCTATTCGATTGGAAAGTTGGCATCATTGGCCGAACTAAATTTAGCAAGGACAGCAATTGCGGAATTACCTAAAAGTATTGGGAATCTGCAGAATTTAAGGATCTTGGACATTTGTCGAACTCACATAACAGAATTGCCTGGTGCCATTGGAATGTTGGTGAAACTCCTAGAGTTGAGAGCTTCAGGATGCAAAAATCTGGAAGGACTACCTGGTAATATGGGTGAACTGGTTTGCTAAACAAGCTTAATTTAGACAAAACGGGTATTACAGGCTTGCCAGAAAGCATTTCAAAGCTCTCTTCTGTCCAATACCTGAGTGTTCAATATTGCCAAAAGCTTCAAGAACTACCAGAATTGCCTTCTGGCATAACAACTCTACATATCACCTGCCAGAGTCCTGCATTGCCTCCTCTTTCCCAACTAACCCTTCTCAAGAAACTCACTCTTTCTGATTGCCCTTGGCTTGAATATCTTCCAAAGCTTCCCATTGGGCTATCAACGCTTTCTATTACACGTTGTGGAAAATTGAAAGCAATGACGGATTTGTTGAACTTGAAGCACTTGTCTGAATTGTATCTTGAGGAGTGCTACGAGCTAATAGAAGTCGCCGGTCTGGAACGTTTACAATCTCTCTATAACTTACGTATACGAGAATGCCCTAATGTATCTTGGCTTGATGGTGTCGAATCTTGTGATTCTTCATCCTCAGCGTGATATCAAGATCTAAATTTTTAGATTAATAATCGTTTTGCAAGTTCTGTATTTGAAGGTTGGGGTTGCTCGCAGGTCATCTGCTAATATGTTTGTTTTGTTTACATGGCGTGTTAAACTTTATATTCTTTTTGATTCTTATAATGCCAGGCATTCTGGTTTTAACATCGATGTTGATAAGGTGGAAATTACAAGACGTTGGAAGAACAAGCAGCTCTTTAAGAAAATTCCTTTGACCCTAGTCATCTCAGTTTCTTAAGGTGTACGGTTGAGGTCCTACATTCATCGATGACATGAATTTGCTTGCTTTTCCTGATAGCTTGAATTGTTTTTCATTGTGATTGATTCAACAGTATCCCTCTTTTTTAATGTTCTCAAATGACTGCTCAAAGTAATTTAATGATTAACATGTGGATTATTTAGGAAGCTTTAGGAGGTAAATTTAATCAACAGCTTTTTAATGAACCCCAGAATTCGTCAGGTTCTTCAAGCAAATTTCAGAGGTGTGAATTTGATAGGCTGCAAGTCTGCAAGAGTGAGTTCATAGTTTCATTGTCATTTTAAATTCTTTATGAATTATCAATCTGTTGAGTTTGATCCTAACAAGATTATGATGTTTATGCTGTCACCATGCAATTTATTTTCTGCTCATTAGTCATTCTAATGTTCACTACGCCAATGAAGATTTTGTTCTAGTGATGCTGTGTTTTGGTTTTCCAGTATGCAAGTTTGTCTCCTGCTGCTCTCTAAATTTCTAAATGATCTTGGTCTTCATGATGTAGGAACTGCAAATAGAGCCGCATTTTAGAATTTTGAATGAGAACTATATATTCCAATGAAACTTATGAACTATGACAAGTTTGAGCAATGTCATCTACAAGAGCCTTGCTGGAATGTGAGAGGAAGCTTTTTGACTAGTTTATTCACTTCATGATGAGCAGCAACGTTTAACAATCTATCAATACTCCACCTATATCTTGTAGAAATAATGATCGTTATGTATTAGGAATCAAATGACGTTATGTGGGAAGATCTTTGGATTAAAATAAGACATTAAAAGAAAAAGTTTCAAATTTTACTAGAGACGGAATTAATAAAGCCATATATATATTCTCCTTGGATTTTTAGCACTTAAAAGCACTTTCCCAGACCCAACAATTTTTTGGGAACTCTATCAAATATGAATGGGTGATGTGTCCCTCTGATCCATATTTCTATAACTCTTCCCATTTTGTCTCCAGATTGGTTTGAGGAACGAACTGAACACATCTCAAATGTTTGATGCAATAATTATTGACTGAAGTGGAAACACTATTTTGAATACAAACACCTTTTATGTCACTAAAGATTACAAAGAAATATGTCTGTTCAAATGTACTTTTTCAAAACGAAGGATCCATTTACGTAAACATGTAGGAGTAAATAATATTTATCGATATCACTAAGAGTGAAGAAAGAAAGGAAAACATAATATATGTATTGTTAAAAAGAGCCATCTAAAAAATATGCCACTAAAACTGTGAGGAGGAGTGTCTCTCCGAACATATTATCGGTTAAATGTAGTCTTTCTGTGCAATAGTAAAGTAAATGACACTAATCAATGGGGGTGTTTCTGCCTTGAATTCGAGAAAGAAGATAATTGTAAGAAGCGTAATGAATGACTTGTATAAAAAATCAAAAGGGTCTTAATTTTCAATAAAAATGTGAAAAGTGATGCATATTTAAATGCCATATTTTGAATAATATGGATAGAAGCTCTGTTTATCTATGTTATTTAAAAAAAACACACTATTTTGATTAAGGAAATAACATTGACAAGATATTATAATGAAGATCCTCTTTTAACATTAAGAACATAGTGTTTGCTCAAGAATGTAGACCACAAAATAACTTCCTTTTAGAAGAATGATGCAAATTTCCCTAAATATATTCAGAACCACAATAGAATTTAGGGAAATTTCCAATTAAGAGCATGATGTGCCTTCATTTTCTCAAAAAAGGGCTCAAAGTGGACATGGTTTCAAATAAGGGCCTGAAGTGCCCAACCTTGTTTCAGTTAAGGGCCTAAGCTCGTCGGCCGGCGAAAACTGATATTTCCAGTGACTGGAACAAGGACATTTTTGTCATTTGCCACTTCTTCTTCTTTTTTTTTCTTTCTTCTGTTTCATCTTCTTCGTCATCGCCGGTGGGCGAGGGTCGCCCTCGCCCGATCCGGCAAGGGCCACCCTCGCCGGCCTTAGGTGAGGGATGGGCGAGGCCGTCTCTCGCCCTGAGGAGGCCGCCTTGCGGCCATTTGCGAGGTCGGCCCTCGCCAGCCGCGGACGAGGGCGAGGAGCCCCTCGTTGGCCGCGGACGAGGGCGAGGAGCCCCTCGTTGGCCGCGGACGAGGGCGAGGAGCCCCTCGTTGGCCGCAGGTGAGGGCGACCTCGCTAGATCTCCACCTCCCACTCATCTTCCTTGCCTCTTTCACACATGACCTTGAGCTTTAGTCTCCTCTCTCTCTCCCTCTCTTCACTTTTACTCCCTCATCATCAGAGAGTAAAGCACAAGACCTGTCTCATCAATGGAGCATTCCGCTTGGACTAAGAATCTCTCCTCCAACCGCAAGCGCGCGATCCAGGATCTCCTCCATTCCCAGAATCCCACGAAGAAGCTCTTATGTCTCTTCGACGCTCACTCTCAAACCAGCAAGCGCGCCATGACCAGAATCCCAGCCCCGTTTCGCTTCGGAACATCTAGATGTTAACGGAAGTCCTTGGGTCAGGTCATTCAGCAACACCCAATCCCTGTCGAGCAGCACCCAGTCCGACGAGGTCTTGCGGGTCCCGACCAATGCCTGTGTCAGGTCTGAGGTCTCCATGGGAAGTGAGAGCGTCAAGTCGCCGGTCTCGAGGTAACTAAGGGCCAAAATTCGTGTTTGTTTTTACTTCTGATTTTGTCTGAAAAGTAATTTATCTATCAAATGTTGTTTCACATTATTGAAAAATTAAGTGAACTTTTTTTTTTGGAAGAACAATTGCGTATAAAGTGAGCATCGCATGAAGATCTCTTAGAATTTAGGAAAAAGAAAAGACATGAAAGATGGTTTCACTGTTCATATGATTTTGGGACACAACTTGACAAATTATGCTTGAGTCATAGCGAGCTTGTCTAACTTGCAGAAAATAGAAGTTTTTTTTTTTGTTATTTCATTTATCTCGTTATTGGGCAAAGGATGAAAGATGTTTTACATGAAGCTAAATTATATACATAGGTTTAAATTAGGGGTGTTACAACCGAACCAAATCAAAATTTCATGCATTTTCAGTTCGGTTCAGATAACCGAAAAATGACCATTATTCGGTTTGATTTGTTTAATCGAGTCGAATAGAAATTCTCAATGAAAGTTAAATGCTCATGTTTATTCAGTTTAATTCTAATAGCAAGGCAAAAATAGGAATCGAAGGACTGAAAAATCGAATTGAAGGGTGAAGTAACTCTAACATGAAATTGGAAATTATTCATTTTTGCACAGAAATACTTCAAACACACGGATAAGACTGGACCAGAATTTGATCTATGGCGGGCACCAACGGAGAACATCTGATCAGAAATCGATTCTCAACTTTAAGTTACCCATCTGGTAGAGGCAGTCGCTAATGGAGGCTGCGACGGCGATATCCGAGGACAGAGCAGACGTGGCTTGGGAGATCTTGACGCGCTTGTATGTCACGCGGAACCCCATAATTAATTATTCAGAGCAGAAATTGATGGAATACATGTTGTCTGCGCTTAAATCGCGCGTGAACCCCGTCGATAACCCCCCTCCCGTGGCGGAGTTGTTCACCGAGGACCATTTGTTGTCGGCTCGGTCACTTTATGAGCTGTCACCTTCTTTTAAGGAGGGTTTCATGGTTGCCAATCGCGCGATTTTGGAAGCTGCATCGGAGCAACCCTCCACTAAAAGCTCCACATAATTGATTTCGATATCGGTCTGGAAGGACAGTACGGGGATCTCCTCTACGAGCAATCCAGGCGTCAGGCGGGCAATCAATCCACCCTCAAGATCACGACGCTCGCAGATAGCTTCAACCGTGAGGAGAGGCTCAGGATTTTTGGGGATCGACTGAGCGAATTCGCGGCCATTGTAGGTGTTAGGTTAGTATTCAACGTCATGAGCCGGAAGCTGAGCGAGTTGAGCCGCGACTCGCTGGGCTGTGAGGCCGACGAGGTGCTGGCGGTGAACTTGGCGTTCAAGCTGTACAGAATGCCGGACGAGAGCGTGTGCATGGAGAACCCGCGCGACGAGCTCCTCCGGCGCGTGAAGGGTCTGGCGCCGCAGGTGGTGACGCTGGTGGAGCAGGAGATGAACGGGAACACGGCGCCATTCAAGGTGCGCGTGGAGGAGGCGCTGGCGTACTACGGGGCGCTGCTCCAGTCGATCCAGTTCGGATGTCGGAGGGCCAAGTCGGAGCGAGCGAGGGTGAAGGAGGGGCTGAGTCGGAAATTGAGGAACTCGGTGGCTTGCGAAGGTAGGGACCGGGTTGAAAGATGCGAGGTGTTCGGGAAGTGGAGGGCCCGCATGGAGATGGCTGGGTTCGAGTTGAAGCCACTGGGTCAACACGTGGCCCAATCATTGAAGGCGAGGCTCTATTGGGACCTATACACGGTGAAAGAAGAGAATGGTGGGGTTTGCTTCGGCTGGCGAGACCGAACTCTCACCGTCGCATCCGCTTGGCGTTGAACTCCCCTCGCTCCCATCGCGCCCACTTTCCCCAAAAACGTATGTTATGTGCTGTAGATGGCGGTGGCGACGGCGATGATGTATTGTTTTCAGCTTAGCTCGAGCTCCATTTTGGCTCGGTCTTTAAGGGAGAGAGAGTATGTCGATCGTTATTCTATTTGCATCGTCATTGTGCACTTCGGTTTTAAACCCTTCGGAGCTATTCACGCCGGGGAAAATGAGGCTGTAGGCTTTTCACACGTGCACGTGTTTTTTCCTTTTTAAGGTTTCGAGGGTCGTGTGCAATTGGGGTTTTCTCGTGTAATCGTGTAAAATAAAATTGCTTGCTAAACCTTGGGTTAAAAGGAATTTTAAGAAAGTCCTCTCGTATGGTTTGCATCACAACACGTGAGACGATGCGCTTAACCTTAGGTCATTAATGATAGTGGCAAGACAATTAAATCTAATCTCATGGAAAGATGAATGTTTTACTCAAGCACTGCATCTCAATCCCACCTCATTTTGTGTTGGATTTGGAAACCTCGCATGAGTCTAATTAGATTGTTTGGTCTATGTCATGGTATTAAATAATGAAAGTGCCAATGTTGGCACCGTCGCAAAAAAGATATGATCTTGTCCGATATTTTCAAATCTTTTACTCAACAAATTGTCGTCGAATAATCTCTCTTGATAATTATACCCATTTATACATAAATTACACATTTAGAGCGGTAGGAGCAATTGGAGCCTAAGCTAACATAATTAAATACCTTACTACTTTTCCCTCCTTCTCCTTCATCCAAAATCGCTCCATGAATGGCATAAAAGTATACTACATCTCGATCCACATTCTTAAAATCCCAACATCATCTTCTACTTGTATCCTTTTCTTTTCGCCTGAATTATGGAGTCCATAGCCACTTTCACTTTCTCCGTTGTATCTCATTTCGGCATGTAGCTTTTGCTTCACGTGCTGATTATTATTTGCTAGATTTCTTCTTCAGCATTATCTTCGATTCGGGATGAATTGACTTTTACGATTTGAGTTGAAAAGCTTGTATGGACAATCATGCAACCCGACGAAACACGTTTTGTACGCAGCTTGGTTGAGTTTCGAAGAAACTGCCCATCTACTTTCTTCTTGAGCCACTCGCATGTCGAATTGTTCTCGACAATTGAATGGCTCAAATCCATCTTTTTTCCTTCCGTCTTTCCCTTTCATCATGGCCTCTTATGCATAGAATCTTCTGACTAGACCTATCAAGTTACTTGTATCTACATGATTGTTGAGCTGTAGTTTATCTCATCTTCCAAAACTTCAATACAAAATTATATGAAATAACCTTAAAACAGCTCCAAAAACCATGATGGCCCCAAGGGCAAGTCCTTCATATTATTATTTTCAAATTCAATCATCAAATTTAGGATAAGAAATAACGTCCATTCTAATTTTTCTTTATTTAAAGAAATGATCATGGCATAAGTTTTAGGACCGTGTAATCGCATAATAATAATAAATAACATCCTTATCTCCTAGAATGATTAAATGCACAATTAAAGATAGCTCTTATCACTTAGCAATAGTTAAATTTAAGTCAAAATAGCTTCTTTTTTTTATGAGTAGATCTTAATGTGAATGTCATTCATCATTGCATAAATTCTACAACTGATCAAATTTTTATTAACGAAGTGGGGACCTTTCTTGGACTACACTTTATCTCCCTCAAGTGCCGTGAGCTTGCACAGAGAGAGAGAGAGAGAGAGAGAGAGAGAGAGAGAGAGAGAGAGAGAGAGAAAAACATAGAGCAAGTCGTGTGATCTTAGAGTGAAAAAACATAGAGAGCCGTGAGTTGAGGTGAGTGTGTCGCGGGTGTGAGATCGGAAGAGCAGAGGAGGTGTTTATCTGCCTTTACTCTTCATTCAAGGTAGCACTTGTGGTTCATTTCTCATTTTTTGGCTTCTTCATTGAGCGACCGAGCGTGGAGCCGAAGTTTAAAGTTAGAGTTCACAAGTTTGTCTCACCCTTCCGAGCCTTGCAGAGTCGCTACTCGGGGGTTCACTCAAGCCGGTCGCGAGAATGTGTGCACCTTTGATGCCATACATACACCCTCAATGAGGCCAGCCTCTTGTTTTGAATTGGAATTTTTCCTTACTAGGCCAAGAGCTTCTTAGTGTTATGTCAAGATATTTACCTCGCCATCGCACTTGCGTCCAAGTTTATGTTCATCACCATATTAGCTTGCTAAGTGTGTTCCCAAGCCATGGGTGCTAAACTAAGCTCATTTTTGTTGGTTGCTCATGCTTATGCTCGCTTCGGTGTTTTCATGTGCCTCAATTTGGATTTTTATGATGTGCTCAGCAGGGCCCTCATTAGACTCATTTTGTTCTCTCGCTTGCTCATGCTTTTGCCAATGGAATGTTATGAGCAATTTTAGTGATTAGCATTCGTTTCCCTTGTTGAGAGAACTTTGCCATCCGAATATTTTTGTTGTTCATTGGCCAAGATAATTGCTTAAGGCTGGGACTGGAGGGCTTTCTCATCTTACCCATAAATTAGAAGCAAGTACAGAATGTCTACATCCAGTTTTGTCCGGCTGAAGTGCGCGAAGTCTTTTGTCTTTTTCCCTTCAGTTTCCTTCGACCTAGCTACTTCGATTTAGGTATACAAACGTTTCAATTCTTTAATCACGAGGATGATATCGTTGCTGACCAAGTTTTGTGCTGTGCTTATTTTTGTTTTTCTCAAGTAAGTGGAGCCTGTGGAGGGTCCCCCTCCCTGCCGTGTGACGTTTCTCCTCTGTTTCTCTGTTATGTGCTGGCATTTTCATCAGGAGAACATTGGGCTGATAAAAAGAAAAAGTGGGGAAGGAAAAGAATTAAAAAAGAAGAAGATAGGGAGTAGTTGAGTGGGGATGCGTGAGCTTGTGGGAAGAGAGAAATAAAAAAAACAGAAAGAGACTCCAAGGAGAGAACTCCGAGGAAAGGAGGGGGGAGACTTTGAATGCCCGCCTCCATTTGTCGCGGATGAAGATGAGGCGTGCTTGTACTTTTGTTTAGATCGTTAAATGCCATGTGAAACCTCGGAATCTTAGACTTGGAACCCAGCACTTTGAAATCTTTGACTGAAACAAAGTTACCTTTTTTTTTTTTTTTTTTCCCTCTTTTTATGTTGTAATACTTTCAAAGTGGGATAGAAACTATTTGTTCCATGATATGGTTTCCTCGAGCTAGCCACTTTGACAAATTAGCCAAAGTTTTGACCAGATACGAAATAATTGAAGTTTTAATTTTTAAGTCTTACTAAGGTTCAATTTCGTCGCTTAATTGTATTTATGCTTGCTAGTATCATCTTAGTATGGATTGATTTGTGCATGGTTTGTTTTACGGTTACATTTCATAAAGGATTGTTTTTATTATATTATGATTTGTCACCCCATGAAGTAGCTCACATTGAGAGAGTTTGTGTTATTCTAATATAACATATCACATTTGCGTGTGCCCTTTGCTTTTTTGCATTAGTTTATCCTAGAAAATTGGTAAGAGTACTTTTAAACTTTCCTTTTATTGCTCACGAGTCTAGTCTCAAAGCATAATAATAAGACCTTACTTAATTTTTATTTGATGCGATTGGGGTCTATATTTTCTCGACTTTACTTGCTATTATTTTGTCATTGCTTTGTTTATTAATTTGATTATGGATGGTTATATTAATTGTTTGCGCACCTCTGCATGATCACTTTTACAAGCTTAGGTAATAAAATTGGACAAGATCGCATGTTACATTTTCAAAATAATGAGAAAATGTATCGGAAGGGTGTCGGTTAGACTTAGCGTAATCTAGTCCCCATTTCAATTCTGATTCAACTAAATCCAACATGATAGAATCATATAAATTTCTCTTTTTTTATGCCAACAAGTTAAAATAATGTGTTCAGAGCTCTTCGAACATCTAACTAATATTTATTATAGTGCTAATTCCAGCCCCGCAGATATTAAATTGAAGGAATGTACAAGTATAGTGACACCTAAGTAGTTATTGACTTGTTATGACTAAAATTATCAAAATTAGAAGTTAAAAATCCAGCACGGGCTAAGTTATATTTGCCTGTCGTACGTGGATCTCTAGTCAAAGCCCATCGTTGACTCAGTTCGTGGGCTTCCATTCATCGTTGACTGTCAATGTCGATGTCGATGTACAAAAGGCTACCTTTAATAAAGATTAGAATCTCATTAACCGATTCGGAATGTTGACCAGCAAATTAGAGAAACAAAATTAAAATAAGAAAATGGAAAAGTGTCAAGCTCATTCTGTCAGAAAGAAAGAGAGAGAGAGAGAGAAAGAGAGAGAAGGAGATGGAAGTGAGAATCGTGGAGTGCTAAACCTCGATTAGAGCTCTTCTTCTTCTTCGTAGCTCTGGTTTGCTTGTGCGATTCGAGCGTCACCGTGGATGCTTCCGTCCACGACTACTTCAACGAAGCCTTGATCTCGCGTTCCAACGCCTTCTTCTTCTTCCATGGCGGCAGTGAAGGCCTCCGCGCTCCGAGGTCTGCGATCCCACCTTCGACAGCTCCTAATGCCATGACGAGCCCCAAGGGGAAGTCCTTCATCAGGTATGGAATTTTTCATTCTCTACTCCGGCTCCGGTTCAGCTGCAAGTGATTTTGGACCTTGTTGGTCTCGTCTTGTTGCTTTGGAAGTTTGCTGGTGTCCCAATGGATGATCCGCCTTCGTTGGTTTCTGGGAATTTTATGCTGAAATGGTGAAATCGTTTAATTTCTTAAGTTCTATGCAGTTTACGCGTCGCTGAAGAATTTTCTACGTTTCCATATAAGTTTTAGGGCTTAATTTAATTTTTCAATAAAAGATTAAGACTTAATTGATAATTTAAAATTCGATTGTACTTTCTAATAAAGATTTGGGACTCGATTAAACCAATTGGGAAATCACTTAATTATTTTCCAAATATGTATAACAATATTAATAAAGACAGAATGACAAATATAAAATAGTGATCTCCTTAAGCTTCACAAATATATTTTGGAGTTACATGCATTATTTGACATTTGAGAAAATTAAATCATCACTCCCTTACAATTATTACAATAATAATACTAATAACACAAGATATTCATTTTTTATTTCTAGATCCCACAAGATGTGGAAATTTTGCACCACCTCCCACTCATCTTCCTTGCCTCTTTTGCACATGACCCTGAGCTTTAGCTCCTCTCTCTCTCTCTCGACTTTTACTCCCTCGTCATCACAGAGCAAAGCACAAGACCTCTCTCATCAATGGAGCGTTCCGCTTGGCCTAAGAACCTCTCCTCCAGCCGCAAGCGTGCGATCCAGGATCTCCTCCATGGCCAGAATCCCACGAAGAAGCTCGCAAATCTCTTCGACGCTCACTCTCAAACCAGCAACGACACAGGTCAGCCCCGTTTGCAAAACATCTGGTTGTTAACGTCCTTGGGTCTTTCAGCAACACCCTATCCCTATCGAGCAGCGATCAGTCCAACGAGGTCTTGCAGGTCCGGAGCAACGCCTGTGTCAGGTCCGAGGTCTCCGAGGGAAGTGAGAGCATCAACACCCCGCTCCCGAGGTAATTAAGGGCCAAAATTCGTGTTCTTCTACTTCTGATTTTGTCTGAAAAGTAATTTATTTATTCAAATGGTGTTTCACATTATTGAAAAATTAGGTGAAGTTTTTTTTTGGGAAAAACAATTGCATATAAGGTGAGCCTCACATGAAGATCTCTTAGAATTTAGGAAAACGAAAAGACATGAAAGGATGGTTTCGCTATTCATATGATTTTGGGACACAACTTGACAAATCATGCTTGGGTTATAGTGAGCTTGTCTAACTTGCATAAAATAGAAGTTTTTTTTTTTTTTTTTTTCATTTATCTTGTTATTGGGCAAAGGATGAAAGAAGTTTTACATGAAGCTAAATTATATGCATTGGTCTAGATTAAGGGTGTTAGAATTGAAAACGAATTTGGTTTGGATAACGAAAAAATAACTGTTATTCGGTTCGATTAATCGAGACAAAGTGAAATTCTTTATTGAACGCCTAACTTAAAATCTCTCATTTCTCACCTCTTATTCACTTTAGTTCTAATAAGCAAGGCAAAAAATAGTAAATTGAAAAACCGATCCGAACCGAATAGATTTGGTAGGGGTTGGATTTGCACCTTATCGGTTAGGTTCGATTCGATTTGAAAATCCTAAAATCCTGAATCATATTAAACTGCTGGCATCCTAATAAGTAATTCTAACATGAAATGGAAATTACTCATTTTTGTGCAGAAAGACTTCAAACATACGGACAAGACTGGACCAGAATTTGATCGATGGCGGGCACCAACGGAGAACATCTGATCAGAAATCGATTTTCAACTCGACCGCGAAAGTTACCCAGCTGGCCGAGGCAGTCGCTAATGGAGGCTGCGACGGCGATATCCGAGGACAGAGCAGACGTGGCTTGGGAGATCCTGACGCGCTTGTCTGCCATGCCGCCGAACCGCATAGGTTCTTATTCAGAGCGGAAATTGATGGAATACATGTTGTCTGCGCTTAAATCGCGCGTGAGCCCCGTCGATAACCCCCCTCCCGTGGCGGAGTTGTTCACCGAGGACCATTTGTTGTCGGCTCAGTCACTTTACGAGCTGTCTCCTTGTTTCGAGCTCGGTTTCATGGCTGCCAATCTCGCGATTTTGGAAGCTGCATCGGAGCAACCCTCCACTAACAAGCTCCACGTAATTGATTTCGATATTGGTCTGGAAAGACAGTACCGAGATCTCCTATCACGAGCTATCCAGGCGTCAGGCGGGCAATCAATCCACCCTCAAGATCACGACGCTCGCAGATAGCTTCAACGGTGAGGAGAGGCTCAGGATGGTTGGGGATCGACTGAGCTTAGTCGCGGCCAAGATGGGTGTTAGGTTAGTATTCAACATCGTGAGCCAGAAGCTGAGCGAGTTGAGCCGCGACTCGCTGGGCTGCGAGGCCGACGAGGTGCTGGCGGTGAACTTGGCGTTCAAGCTGTACAGAATGCCGGACGAGAGCGTGTGCGTGGAGAACCCGCGCGACGAGCTCCTCCGGCGCGTGAAGGGTCTGGCGCCGCAGGTGGTGACGCTGGTGGAGCAGGAGATGAACGGGAACACGGCGCCATTTATGGTGCGGGTGGGGGAGGCGCTGGCGTATTACGGGGCGCTGCTCCAGTCGATCGAGTCCACATTGCGGTGGGCCCCCGGAGCGAGCGAGGGTGGAGGAGGGGCTGAGTCGGAAATTGAGGAACACGGTTGCTTGCGAAGGTAGGGAACGGGTGGAAAGATGCGAGGTGTTCGAAAAGTGGAGGGCCCGCATGGAGATGGCTGGGTTCGAGTTGAAGCCACTGGGTCAACACGTGGCCCAATCATTGGAGGGGAGGCTCGCCACTTTGGAATGGACAAACTATGCGATCTGGCCCAACTGGGGATACACGGTGAAAGAAGAGAATGGTGGGGTTTGCTTCGGCTGGGGAGGCCGAACTCTCACCGTCGCATCCGCTTGGCGTTAAACTCCCCTCGCTCCCCTCGCACCCACTTTCCCCCAAAAAAGTTGATTATTATCTACTATATTTCTTCTTCAGCGTCGCCTCTAGTCGGTATGAATTGAATTTTATGATTTGAGTTGAAAAGCTCGTATGGACAATCATGCAGCACGATGAAACACGTTTTGTACGCAGGTTGGTTGAGTTTCGAAGAAATTGCCTCATATGCTTTCTTCTCAAACCACTCGCATGTCAAATTGTTCTCGATGACGAAATGGATCAAATCCATCTTTTTTCCTTCCGTCTTTCCCTTTCATCATGGCCTCTTATGCATAGAATCTTCTAACTAGACCTATCAAGTTACCTATGCGTGCACGATTGTTGAGCTGTAATTTATCTCATCTTCCAAAACTTCAATACAAAATTATATGAAATAACCTTAAAACAGCTCCAAAAACCATGACGGCCACAAGGGCAAGTCCTTCAAACCATTATTTTCAAATTCAATCATCAAATTAGGATAAGAAATAACGTCGATTCTAATTTTTTTATTTAAAGAAATGATCATGGCATAAGTTTTAGGATCGTGAAATCATGTAATAATAGTAAATAACATCCTTATCTTCTAGTATGATTAAATGCACAATTAAAGATAGCTCTTATCACTTAGCAATAGTTAAATTTAAGTCAAAATAGCTTCTTCTTCTTTTTTTTACGATTACATCTAGATGTGAAGGTCATCCATCTTCGCATAAATTCTACAACTAATCAAATTTTATTAACGAAGGGGGACCTTTCTTGGACTGCACTTTATCTCCCTCAAGTGCCGTGGGCTTGCGCAGAGAGAGAGAGAGCAACTCGTGTGACATTAGAGTGAAAAAACAGAGAGCCGTGCAACTCGTGTGACATTAGAGTGAAAAAATAGAGAGCCGTGATGGGAGGTGAGTGTGTAGCGGGTGTGAGATCGGAAGAGCAGAGGAGGTGTTTATCTGCCTTTACTCTTCATTCAAGGTAGCACTTGCGGTTCATTTCTCATTTTTTGGCTTCTTCATTGAGCGACCCAGCATGGAGCCGGAGTTTAAAGTCAGAGTTCACAAGTTTGTCTCACCCTTCCGAGCCTTGAAAAGTCACTACTCTAGTTCACCGGTTCATTCAAGCCGACCTTTGATGCCATACGTATACCCCCAATGAGGCCAACCTCTTGTTTTGAAATGGAACTTTTCCTTACTAGGCCAGGAGCTTCTTAGTGTTATGTCAAGACATTTACCTCGCTGTCACACTCGCGTCCAAGTTTATGTTCATCACCATATTAGCTTGCTAAGTGTGTTCCCAAGCCGTAGGTACTAAACTAGGCTTACTTTTGTTGGTTGCTCATGCTAATGCTCGCTTCGGCATTTTCATGTGTCTCAATTTGGATTTTTATGATGTGCTCAGCAGGGCCTCATTAGACTCATTTTGTTCTCTCGCTTGCTCATGCTGTTGCCAATGGAATGTTATGAGCAATTTTGGTGATTAGTGTTCGTTTCCCTTGTTGAGAGAACTCCGCCGTCCGAATATTTTTGTTGTTCATTGGCAAAGATATTCGCTTAAGGCTGGGACTGTAGGGCTTTCTCATCTTACCATAAATTAGAAGCAAGTACAGAATGTCTACATCCAGTTTTGTCCGGCTGAAGTGCGCGAAGTCTTTCGTCTTTTTCCTGTCAGTTTCCTTCCACCTAGGTACTTCGATTTAGGTATACAAACGTTTCAATTCTTAATCATGAGGATGATATCATTGCTGACCAACTTTTCTTAAGTAAGTGGAGCCTGTGGAGGGTCCCCCTCCCGGCCGTGTGAGGTTTCTCCTCTGTTTCTCTGTTATGTACTGCCATTTGCATCAGGAGAACATTGGGCTGATAAAAGATAAAGTGGAGAAGGAAAATAATTAAAAAAGAAGATAGGGAGTAGTTGAGCGTGGATGCGTGAGCTAGTGGGAAGCGAGAAGAGCAAAAACAGGAAAAAAAAAACATGAAATAAAGATCTCCTTAGGCTTCATGTATATAATTTTGGGTCACATGCATAATATGACATTTAAGAGAATCAAATCATTACTCCCATCGATGTATGAAAATGATAACAATTATTACAACAATAATATTGATAAAACCAGTTATTCTTTTTTTTTTCTCTAGTTCCCACAAGACGTGGAATTTTCGCACCACCTCCCCACTCATCTTCCTCGCCTCTTCTGCACACGACCCCGAGCTCTTTTGCCTTCATCAAAAAGCCTCTCTCTCTCTCTCTCTCTCTCTTCACTTTCACTCCCTCGTCACAAATCAAAGCACAAGACGTCTCTCGTCAATGGAGCGTTCTGCTTGGCCTAAGAACCTCTCCTCCAGCCGCAAGCACGCGATCCAGGATCTCCTCCATGCCCAGAATCCCACGAAGGAGCTCACAGATTTTTTCAACGCTCACTCTCATAACCCAAGGCAGCCCCTATTTGTGGAACATCTAATCGGCAACGTCCTCGCGTCGTTCAGCAACACCCTATCCCTATCGAGCAGCGCTGAGTCCTACGAGGTCTTGCAAGTCCCAACCAACACTTGTGTCGGGTCTGAGGTCTCCGAGAAAGATGAGAGCATCAACACCCAGTCGCTAGGTAATTAAGGGCCCAAATTTTTTTTTTTTTTTTGACTTTATCTAAAAAGTAATTTATCTATTTAAGTGGAGTTTCACGTAACTCAAAAAACATATGAAGTTACTTTTTGGAAAGAACAATTACATATGAAGTAAGGGTCGCATGTTTGAAAATGACAATGCGAAGATCTCTTAAAATTTAGGAAATAGAGAAGACATAAAAAGACCATTTTGCCGTTCATATGATTTTGGGGCACAACTTGATGGATCATGATTGGATTATACCGAGCTTGTGATTTGCATAGAACGTAGGTTATTATTTTGTTATTTCATTTATCTTGTTATTGGGCAGAGGATGAAAGAGGTTTTTCATGGAGCTAAATTGAGTCTTAAGTAATTCTAACATGAAATGGAAATTACTCATTTTTGTGCAGAAAGACTTCAGATACTTGGACAAGTTTAGACCAGAATTAGATCGAGGATGGGTATCAACGGAGATGGTCAGAGTTCGATTTTCGACCCCAGATTCCCAGGTACTTCACAATGATATAACTTTTCACAAATTTTTCATTTATATGCATATGTTGAGAAAAATATTTTATAAAGTAGAGAGAAATCAATTCTTGTTAGATGTCTAAAACAAATGTTATGTGGGATCTTTACCATAAGTTATGTCTTCAAAGTTAATAAGAAACACATCCACTCTATCAACTTGGCTAAATTATTTTGCTTCTCTCATGATGAACAATTAAGTTAATAATGTGTTATTGCATGTGATTAAAGCTGTGTTTGGGACATTAGCAGAAACTACTGCATGTGAACTTAGGAGTGATTGGCTCCCATCCTAGAATCGGAAATCATCCTTTAATGGGCAATTTCCAGTTTTTGGATATGAAATCGGTCTAGATAACACAACAATCACTCTCATCGATGCAGCGTCCCTCTTGGCCTGAGAACCTCTCCTCAAGCCGCAAGCACGCCATGAAGGAGCTCCTCTGCGGCCAAGAGTACGCAAAGAAGCTCCAAGATCTCTTCAATTCCCTCTCTCGAGCCGGTGGCGGTGGCGACGTGTGGCAGGCTGCGTCCGCTGCAGATATTGTCGTCAACATCCTCCAGTCGTTCCAGAACACCATGTCCCTGCTGAGCTGCACCATGCCCATCGAGGTCTTGCGCATCCATTCCATCGACTTGGCTAATCTATTTAGCTTCTCTCATGATGAACAATTAAATTAATAATGTGTTATTACATGTGATTAAAGCTGTGTTTGGGGCATTAGTAGGAACTATTACAGGTGCACTTAGGGGTGAACGGTTCTCATCCTGAGATCTTGATCTGGCCCGTTAGTGGACAGTTCCCAGGTTTCAGATGGGTCCAAGAAATTGTTCTTCATGACACTACTACGATCACTGCAACAATCACTCTCATCAATGCATAGTCCTTCTTGGCTTGAGAACCACTCCTCGAGCCGCAAGCACGCCATGGAGGAGCTCCTCTGCGGCCAAGAATCTGCAAAGAAGCTCCGAGATCTCTTCCATGCCCTCTCTTGAGCTGGCGGTGGCAGCAACATGTGGCACCCTGCGTCCGCCGAAGATCTCGTCACCAACGTCCTCAAGTCGTTCGACAATGCCTTGTCCCTGCTGAGCCACGACGAGCCCAGTGAGGTCTCGCAGGTCCCGGTCAAGGCCTGCGCCAAGTGTGAGGACTCCGAGGAGAGCAGCAAGACCTCGGTCCCCAGAGATCGCCGCAGATGCTACAAGAGAAGGTAAATTAAGGGCCGGAATTCCTGTGTTTTACCATGAAAGCGCACAGATCTCTTGCAGCTTAGGAAAGTAGAAGAGACATGAAAAAGATGGTGTTGCTGTTCATAGATTGGACACAACAATCACTACATAACAGGAATTGACCGAGGGGAGAGTGGGAGAGGGAGTGACGAGGCCAGAGGTGACCGAGAGCGAGAGTGAGAGAGGGTGGCGAGGCTATGACTGCGAGGGAGGGCCAGAGTCGAGGCCGCAGCTATGATGCTGTGATAGAGGACTGCAGCCGAAAGGTGATCGAGAGCGAGATGAGGCGAGAGAATTAGGAAATAGGGACCATCACATGTTTCTTTTTGGGAAGAAGGATTACATATAACGTGAGCATCACATGTTTGAAAATGATAATATGAAGATCTCTTAGAATTTAGGATAAAGAGAATGCATGAAAAAATCGTTTCACTGTTCATATGATTTTTGGACACAATTTGATAGATCATGATTGGATTATAATGGGTTTGTCTAACTTGCAAAGAGTAGAAGTCGTTTATTTGTTATTTCATTTATTTTGTTATTGGGCAGATGATGAAAGTGGTTTTACATGAAGCCAAATTATATATACGGGTCTAAGAAATTTTAACATGAAATGTAAAATTACTCATTTTTGCATAGAAGGCGATAGACGAACGAGGCTGGACAATAATTTGATCGACGACTGGCACCAATGAAGGAAATATGGTCAGAAGGCGATTCTCCACATGGGGTTCCCAAGGTACTTCTTCACAGATGATGTATCCATCTTCATTAATCAGTCATATATAGGAGAAAAATATGGTATGAAATTGGGAGAATTCAATTGTTGCTTGATGTCTAAAACAAATATTATTTGGGGTCTTTACATTAAGTCATGTCTTCAAAAATAGTAAGAAACACATGCATCTATCCACGGGGCTAAATTATTTATGCTTCTCTCATGCTGAACAATTAAGCAAAAAATGTGTTATTGCTTGTGATTAAAGCTGTGTTTGGGGGCCTTGCGGGACTACTTCAGGGGCGCTCACAAGATCGACCAGGGGTGTCAAGCGACCAAGGAGGTCCAGAAGATAAAGGACGACTTGCCTCTCTACAGGACCATATACCAAGGCCACCACACCTGCAAGAACCTCCTCCTCAAATCCCCCTCCCTCATCATGGACACACCAAGCCCGGGAGACTCCTGGATCCTCTTCAGTTTCAACGCCAGCCTCACTCCCAAGCAAGACGACGACGACGACAGGTGATTTATCTATTTAAGTGGAATTTTGCATAATTTAAAATATATACGAAACTTCTTTTTGGAAGAACTATTATGTATAAGGTGTGCATCAACTATTTGAAAATGACAGTCTGAAGATCACTTAGAATTTAGGAAAAACACAAGAAATGAAAAGATCGTTTCGCTGTTCATATGATTTTTGGATGTGGCTTGACAGATGATGACTGGAATATAACGAGCTTGTCTAAACTGCAGAAAATAGAGAGTACTGTTTTGTTATTTCATTTATTTTTCTATTGGGCAGAGGATGAAGGAGGTTACATGGAACAAAGTGAATGTGTGAGTAATTCTAACATGAAATGGGAATCACTCATTTTTGCGTAGAAAGATTTGAGATACTCGGACAAGACTAGGCCAGAATTTGATCGGTGAGGGACACCTATGGAGCACAAATGATCAGAAATCGATTCTCAACTTCTAGTTACGCACGTACTTCACAATTGATACATCCATTTTCATTAATTTCTCATATATATTTTTTATTTGTTTTGTTATTAGTTAAGATATATATGCATCTATATAATTCTAACATGAAGTGGGAATTACTCATTTTTCTGCAGAAAAACTTCAGTTACATGGGCAACACTAGACCATAACTTGATTGATGACTGGTACTTATGGAGGGAATGTGTTCAGAAATCGATTCTCAACTGCGATTTCCCCAAGTACTTCACAAACGATATACGCATATTCATAAATAACTCATTTATAAAGTAAAGAGAAATCATTGCTTGATTTCTAAAACAAATATTATGTAGGAATCCTCACAATAACTCATGGCTTCAAATTAATAGGAAACACATCCATTCTATCAACTTGGCTAAACTATTTATGCTTCTCTCATGATGAAAAATTAAGCAAATAATTAGACATAAATTAGGGAGGTCATTCTTAAATTTGCTAATTTTTAACTTCATCTTACCATAAATAATTCATGATCTAATCGAAACAAGCACATTATTTCTTTTTATTGTCTGCCATCGGATGTATTTTTTTTTCCGGGTCATTTCTTTGGATTTGAAGCCTCCAAACTCCCAAATCTTCAATCAAGTGATCATTATTGCGTTATTCCTTATGATTAAAGCCGTGATTGGGGCCACTTGCAGGCATTACTTCAGGTGCGCTTTTAGATACGACCGGGGATGTCTAGCAACCAGACAAGTCCAAAAGATGCAGGATGACCCACCCGTTTACAAGACCGTATACTACGGCCACCACACTTGGCGGAAACCCCATCGTCGAATCACCTCAATGATCCTGGATTCACCAAGCCCCTAGGGACTCCTCAATCCTCTCTTCAGTTGCAGCACAAGCCGCGTTGCCAAGCAAGCCAACAACATCAACCTCATCTCTTTTCTTCTACTTTCTCATCAGGGAGCCACGAGCAAAGATTACCCAGTTGGGACAATCTGAACCCCCGTGGCCAGGGCGATGACAACAATAGTAACAGCAACAATCAATCCACATTGTCTGATTACTACGCTGTCTTGGCATCTGCCGGGGAGATCTAAGCCCTGTAATTAGATCAAGGGAATGTGATGTTTAGGTCTCATAGTTGCGATATGATTGTGGGTCTGAGTTTGATGATCTGTTTGGATTATGAACTTCAATGTTGATTTTTCTGTAGGTTTCTTGATTAATGTCAGTGGTGTTTGCTAGAGGAGTTTCTTTATAACTATTTATCCTATGCTGCGGTTTGTTTAGGATAAAAAGGTGCCATATAATAGCTAGTGTAATAATATCACGTTGTCAGAAAATATTTGGAATTACGGGGTTTTATATATCCTCCGAAGATTCTCTCACTTTGATTACACTAAATACACTTCATTTTTCAGAAAAGAAGATGCAAACATGCATCGTTACAATAAACTCAAACTTAACCAGTAAGCACCACTAATTATCTGCAAATGAGAATTTATTCTGCAGCAAACCGACTTTCTATTGATTAACATGAACCGATTACATCAAGGGCCAAGAAGCAGAAAGTTCAAATTCTATGATCAGAATATACCCAAACCATTACATATCCAACATATACACACCCTTCTAAAATCTAAGCCATCAACTACAGCTGCTGCATAATAGACACCACTGATCTAGACGTCCATAAATATAAGGAAGCTCCTCCACCAAACCACTTCTCTGCAGAACATAATTTCAGATGCATGCAACTCAAGGTGACTCTACTTTGAGAGTCCCTACATCCTTTAAAGCAGTGTTCAACTGTGAATCTCACAGTTTGAATCACAGCATCAACAAGAGGAAGAGATTGAATGCAGCTTGGAGTTCCTGGCTCTCCACTGATAAATGCAACAACTCCATAGTAGCATCAACAAACACTCACGAAAATCACTTCCCTTATTGGTCTGCTTCAACCAAGACAGTTCAACGTTCCAATTGCCAATGCTTCAATGAACAAAACACATCTGCAAAATGCGAACTCAAATCCGACGAGAATAACAGCACTTAAAAATAGGCGAGATTTGGATGCAAAACTGCAAGCCAGGAAATGAACAATCTACTCCGAAGCAATTTATCCTTCTTTCTGCCTCTAACAATATCAGCTCCAGTCCTTCTAATTTTACGAAAAAGACCTAGAATCACAATTTTCTCCTCAGCTTTCATGGACTTCTCCTTCTCTTTTAATAATTTCAACATTGACTCCAGGTCCTTATATTTCTCCTTAAATCTCTGTGTCTTTGCATCCACAGCAGACTCTCGCTTCCCCAACTTCTGTTCTTTGGTTTATTTAAACTTCCTTCCACTCAATTTCTTCTATCTTGATTTTGAATTCCTTGTCAAGAGATTTCCTCCTCTCTTCCAATTCAGTCTCAAAGCTGAGCATTTTACCATCCAAGGTGGCCTTTTGCTCATCAACAAGTTTCTGGATCTTCACCTGCACAGCAAGCAGGAATCAATTCTACACTGCTAGACATGAGCTATAACACGCGATATCATCCCATCCAATCCAATCATTTAAAGTGGAAACTATCATGATAAAACTTACCTAAATAAAATCAATCAAAACAAAAGTGAATAGAAAATAAAAAATAGGGCACCCACAGTAAAGCTCACAAATTACCCCAAAAGACAGAACGATCAGCACACAAGCATGGAAAGAAACCCCTATGCATAAAAGTGTTCATTGATGTGATTCACAAAATAAGTGATTCAATAAAGTTGTTTCTACTTCCCAGTGCTACTTCTGCTTTATCCTGTGCAGGACTTAATATCCAACAGTCACCACAACAAGCAACATGGGATTGGGTCTAGTCAATTAACTATTGAATGATTTAGCACCAATTATTAGTTCTTGCAAAGTATTATAAAAATATATATATACTCATTTAAAAATTGACCGCTATATCAAATAATTACATGAAAGGAAGACAAGCATCATCCATCCTCAGTGCAAAAGAATATGGGTTGCCAACCTATCATTGTCTCCCCTTTCCCACGAAGAAAATGCCTTTCGAGCTAATCATATTTGTGCTGAATCATGAGCAGCATTATTGACAAGGACAAGAAGGACCGTCACTGTTCCGCCCGTCCCCGCTTTGTTCCGCCTTTTCCCCTGTTTTTCTCCCATTCCAGCCAAACCACCGTCCATACCAGCCACAAGTGGTTCCCCTCGACCCCCAGGTGCCGTTGGTCGCTGGCCGCCGCTCGCCGGAGCTCCGGCAGCCCGTTCAACTCCGACGCCTTCTTTCTCCCGTGCGGTGCGGCGGTGTTGCGCAAAGGTGTTCCGTGTTTGTTGCTGCTGTTCCAGCCCCGGGACCACCTTGATCGCTGTGGTAGAGGTCCCCGGGTGTCGGGCTCGTTGCCGCCGCCGCGTCCGTGTCGCCGCCCGCTTAACGGGTGAGTTTAGCCCTAATCCCTATTTAGTGCCTAAACTTGCTTAGGGTGGGTTAGTTAGTGTTAATATTGGTTTAGATGGTTTAATTAATTTGTATTAACCCTAAGATAAGTGGTTAGATAGATGATTAAGATTAGATTAGCTTAATTTTATTTATTAAGCTTAATTGGGATTAATTATTGCTTAATGGTGGATTATGTGATTTTTGTGGATTAATTAAGCATGTTTAGTTTAAATTGCTTGATTAATGATTTTAATTAATGTTTTATTTAATTTCTGAATTTAATGTATTAATTAATTAAATTATTTTATATTTTCGAATTATTAATATTTCTGAAAATTAATTATTTTGGGGAAAATAATTAATTGAGTATTTATGGAAAATGGCTTTAATTGAGTAATTTTGTGGGAAAATTACTATGATCCAATTTTCTAAAGTCCATAGTATTTATATACTATATTATTAAATGGCATTGGTTTATTAAAGAATGGTTTTATTAAATGGAATTATTCGGGTTGGATTATTAATTATGGAATTGGAAAATAATTATAAGTATTTTGTCGGACTTAAATTATTTTTATCGGAACAATCGACTATAGTATTTGTCACGCCCCGACTCTCGAGCTCGCGGCAACCCCATTACCTTGGTCGATTGAAAGCGATGTCCCAGGACCCATCGACGACCATTCATTTTATCTTTCGTTAAGCGCAAATGAAGACGAACCATCCCAGAACAAACAAACAATCAAACAAGGGGATAGAGGATGAACATCAAGAACAACAAGCAACTACTCAATTATTCAATTTACTGGATTAACCAATGGAGGATCGTTTTCCCGAATTACAAGCCCAACAAAAAGGGCCGATCCATCCTCTAAGCCAAACCAAAAAGAACTAGGCTAATCCAATTAAACAAGAAGAACCCTTAGGTTCAGCACCACGGTCACTCGGACCCATCGGACTCAAGCTCCGTCGAGTCGATCACTGGAGAAGTGGGGGCAAGATTCTCCATTGCGGGTACGCCATTCTAAAGACCTGAAAATGTTTAACCACGACGGGTTGAGATAAAATCTCAGCGAGTTCTTCCCCCTAAGCCCCGGTTAGTACGCCAACTCAACCCGGGGTATCTCTTCAGAACCACCCCTCACTCAACCCAACAACCCACAACCAGCAAACAGCAGGCCAAACAACAGACAGGGCAACCAACATAGCAATATTCGATTCGCATGCAACCTTACCCGGTATGCCATACCTCGCACGTTCAATCTCATACAATGCAAGCAAGGCACATGGCCGTTAGATGATACAGAGTTCATCACTCACATGCAAATCGCGTCACAAGCGATCTCATCTCGGCCATTGCCACACCTCGCACGACGTCAACTCATGCGTGCGTATCACAAATCATCACGTCATTAAGAGCATGCGAATAATCGGAAAGCATCTCACATAACTTTCTCATGTCTCACATCCACACATATGCTCCGATTATTACGACCCTCAGGCCACGGCACAACCTTATGGTTGGCGGTCAAGCGGTTGTAAACCAGGCATCGTCCCCCCGTGAGGCACGGCGACGTCATGGGCTCTCCCCACCGACGGCATTCCATAAGGAGCATGGGCCCGGCCTCTACCGCGGCTCCGCATCCGACCCCCACCGGGCGACCCAATGGTCACGGCACAACCCCGAAGGATTGGCGGTCATCCGGCTCAACGGGCTATCAACTTTAATCTGACCATGCAACACATCAGCAAACAGTTCATTCTTGTCTTTGCTTTTGCTTGGTCGTGAATGCAACATCGTTCATGCGTTCATGCTCATGCGACATGCCATTTCAAATAACTCACGCAATATGTCATGCGGTATCACTCGCCAATTCCAAAATTCAATTTCCAATCAGCACTCGATCAAGCATTTCATCATCAATCACGAGTATAATTAACAATCGGCACTTCAATTATTCACAACAATCAAGAGCACATCAAAATAAGACTAAGTTTAGCTTCGTATGAGCAGTCTGCCGTGAAGCAATTAATTGTGAATCTTTCGTGAGCATGAATCGTGAACAAGTCTTTCGTGAACAGTAATTTTTCCGAAATTCAATTAATTAAAACATTTAATCCAGAAATTAAACAAAACATTAATTAAAACAATTAATCAATACAATTAAAACAAATCATGCTTAATCAATCACATAAACACAATTAATCCCAAATTAAGCACAATTAAGCTTAATAAGCAAAATTAAACTAATCTAATCTTAATCATCTATCTAACCACCTATCTTAGGGCTAATACAACTTAATTAAACCCCTTAAACCAAAATTAACACTAACTAACCAACCCTAAGCAAGTTTAGGCACTAAATAGGGATTAGGAGCTAAACTCACCCGTTAAGCGGGCCGGCGACACGGACGCGGCGGCGGCGACGAACCCGACACCCGGGGACCTCTACCACGATGATCCAAGGCGGTCCCGGGCTCAACACAGCAGCAACAACTCGGAATCCGCACTGCAACTCTGAAAAACTGCACTGCTGGAGGAGGAAGAAGCTGATCGGAGTTGAACGGGCTGACCGGAGCTCCGGCGAGCGGCGAGCCTGCGACCAGCAGCTCCAGGGGGTCAAGGGGGAACCACTTGTGGCTGGTATGGGCGGTGGTTTGGCTGGAATGGGAGAAAAACAGGTGAAAAGGCGGAACAAAGCTGCTGCAGGCGGAACAGTGACGGTCCGGCAACAGCCTGCTTCCGGCGGCCGTACGGATCTGAAGGAGGTTCTTTCCGGCGATTGGCCGACGCTATCTGAACGGAAATTCTCTTCCGAACACAACGGCGGGTGGCACGAGACGAGATTCCAACGGGAAGGGCATGAACAACTTAGTTTTCGGTGAAAGGTCAGAACTGAAAAACTGAAGGAAGGAAGGAAAACCATGGGAGAGAGGTGCTGCGATTTTGGAGAAGATGAAGAGGAGAGAGAGAGTGAAGTGAAGGCTGAAGGATAAGCCTTATCAAGGCCATCAATGCTTGCCCCACTTGCCAAACAATTGACCTCATCTTCTCTCTCTTCCTTTTGACTTTTCTTCAAAATATCCAAGGGCATTTTGGTCATTTTCACCTTGCACATTTCCCAATCTGTCCTTGGGCTGAAAATGGAGGACGGGCCTAGGAAATGGGCTTGAAAATGAATAGGAACAGGCTCGGGAATTTATTGGGCTTGAATCGGCTCGGTTTTAGACAATGGGCTCGGAAGGGTAAAGGGTCGGTTTGGCCCAACGGGCTCACTCGCTTGCCTCGGGCCTTCCATGGCGGCTGTCCCACCTTGGGCGTGAGGCCCACACTATTCTTGCCCGGCCCACGTCCTCATAGGCTCGTTTTCTCGGTCTGAAAGTCCCTTTTCCAATTACTCGGCTCAACCGGCAGTGTCGATTGTCTAAGAAGCATCGTCCAAAAGTCCTTCTCGAACATTCCTGAAAATTCGAAGTCCAATATTGGATTCTCATACCATATCAATTTCGCCCGAATTCCATTTTGGTACTACTTAGACTGACAGGCGGCTTTGAGGATTCACGCGTAACCGACTCGTGCCAATTCACGTTCAAGACTTCTCGACACATGGATGTCCTTGACTACATGAAATTGCGAAGAATCGATTCTTATTTCAAAGTACACGATTATCAAGGATCGACATTGGGCCGTTCGCGGGTTCGATAATAGTAGACGGAATCACCCGTCGTCTCATTATGTTCTGCCCACGAATCGACTTCTAGTCGTCCCTAAAATCAGCCTGCATATCTACGGGATCGCCCTTACGCAAGTCTCACGGTCTAGTCGTTTTCCCGTGTCAAGTTCTTTAGTCGCACGAGTTCTGTCCCTCATTAGCCTTTCCCCTCAAGGTCGGTATCTCGGAGTGATCGGCCCGAGTGAGATCAACCAACAATGCATTGGCGAAATTAATGTTCATTCATCCCTTAAAGGGCTCGAATTTCAGGATGTTACAGTATTACATGCTTCTTAAATGAGAATAGTTGATTGTCGTAGTCGTGAGGACGCGTGTTTATTTATGATTAAATATTGAGACACGTGATTGGGTACCGGTAATTATGGAGGTACGTGATTATTTTGGAAAAGTGTGCAAGTATTGTGATGTTGATTGGTCGGAATTAATTGTCGACCGTGACTTGAACTGCGATTGTTAGACTTTCGTGAATGATTGGACTACTGCTATTGTACGTGATTGCTGAATACTGCCGCATGACATTATATGTGTGTTAACTGCAATAGCATGTCGCATGAGCATGAGCGATGTTACATTCACGACCGAGCAAAGATATAAATGGATTGCTTGATAAGGTGTTGCATGATCACATTAAGAGGAGAGTCCGGCGCTGCTGGTAGACCGCCAACCCTTGGGGTTGTGCCGTGGCCTTTTGGTCGTCCTGACTTCGGTCGGTTGCCTGACAGTGGTCGGTTGCGGAGTCGCGGTAGAGGCCGGACCCATGCTCCTTAGGGAATGCCGTCGATGGGGGATAACTCGTGACGTCGCCGTGCCTCATGGGGGAGGACGATGCCTGGTCTACGACCAGTTGACCGCCAACCATAAGGTTGTGCCGTGGCCTTGATGGTCGTAATAATCGGAGCATATGTGTGAGTGTGAGACATGAGAAAGTTGTGTGAGATGCTCTGATTATTTGCATGCTCTTAATGTCGTGATGATTTGTGGTACGCACGCATGAGTTGACAGTCGTGCATGGTGTGGCAATGGCCAGGTGAGATCGCTTGTGACGCGATTTGCATGTGAGTGATGAACTGTATCATCTAACGGCCATGTGCCTTGTTTGCATTGTATGAGATTTGACGTGCAGGGTATGGCAGACCGGTAAGGTTGCATGCGAACCGAATAGTGTTTATTGGTTGACCCTGGTGGTTGTTTGAGTGTGGGTTGTCTGTTGTTGGTTGTTTGATTGCGGGTTGTCTGTTGTCTGTTGTGGGGTTGAGTGAGGGGTGGTTCTGGAGAGATATCCCGAGTCGAGTTGGCGTACTAACCGGGGCTTAGGGGGATAACTCGCTGAGATTTTATCTCAACCCGTCGTGGTTAAACATTTTCAAGTCTTTAGAATGGCGTACCCGCAATGGAGAATCCTGCCCCCGCTTCTCCAGTGATCGACTCGACGGAGGTTGAGTCCGATGGGTCCGAGTGACCATGGTGTTGAACCTGAGGGTTCTTCTTATTTAATTGGATTAGCCTAGTTTCTATTTGATTTGGCTTAGAGGATGGATCGGCTCTTTTTGTCGGGCTTGTAATTCGGAAAACGATCATCCATTGGTTAATCCAGTAAATTGAATAATTGAGTAGTTGCTGTTGTTCTTGCTGTTCATCCCTTTATCCCTGTTTGATTGTATGTTTGTCTAGGGATGGTTCGTCTTCCGCTTGCGCATAATCAAAGATAAAATGAATGGTCGTCAATGGGTCCTAGGACGTCGCTTTCAATTGACCATGGAGAAGGGGTTGCCGCAAGCTCGAGAGTCGGGGCGTGACACAAGAAGCATGAGGCATGGCAATTTTATAAATTTGTTGGACTATACTTGCCAAATAATAAAGCTATTATGTCCAAAAATGACTTATCCAACACCAACAAGAAGATGAATTCCAAAATAATTATCATAAGTAGAAAAACCATCAAGTCAGTAGATCCCATACTTCCTTTACTTTATTGAGATGACTAAATTAAAGTTCGGTAGATGGAATCAAACTACTTCGGAACCATCTCAGGATGTGATGATTCTTACTATCCCACTTCTCCAAATATTTAACAAATTTGTCCTTAGTTTCACCAAATAGTCTTATCACCAATGCCGAAGCCTACGTCCACTAGAAAAAATTAATATTTGTAAGCCTACAAAATATAATATGGACCATTTAAAATGGTATGAATATATAATGGAATTTCCAATTTATCCATTATATGCACTTTATTGTGAATAAAGTAGAATGGACAAAGAAAATGAAAAAACCAACACCTTAGAGGATAGATATGGAAAAAAAGAAGAAGCTGAAAACATACCCGGAACGTTGCAATACCTTATACCTTAAGAATCGGTCCAAAATCTCCAAGAATCGTCCGAAAGTTGGTCGAATCGGATAGAAAAGGAAGAGAGCCAGTCTCGTCAGATAACTGAATCGGTTATTTTTGGGAGGATGAATCGGTTCGGTCTGCAAAGGAAAAAACTGGCTGACTATGCAGGCTATGCATCAGATGTTGACGTGGTTGATGATGTGGCACTGACATGGTAATTTCACGCGGCGATAATGCGGCAACTACATGGCGTTGGCGTGGTGGCTGACATGTGTGTTGACTGGACGGCTTAACTTATGGGAATGTGTTGATGACATATGGGTGACGTTCATGATGCATGTGCTGGAGCTTTAGGTGCGTTGATTCGAGAGGTAGGGCTGCGTTGTAGCGTGTGAGAATGCGTCCGACGGCAGATCACGACGAAATTTCAAGATGCAGCTCATTTGAGAGCAGGAAGTCTGATGGTGGTTTGCTTTTCAAAATAAGCGAACAGAAGTGTCGGAACAACACTCAAGGGCGATGAATTTGCTACGACCCTTGCATAGAAAGACTCGATGAAACCTTTCATAGACAACGAGAGCTTTGATACCAAGAAAAGAATATGTATATGAGAGGATTGTGTAATTTATGCATATTTAATAATGAAGAATACATTAATCTATTTATAACCTTTACAATATGACTATATTAGATTAAATAATATTATAATGTCAATTACAATAAATTAAAATGAAGAACAAGATATAATCTGGAGAGTTGTGGAGAATTATGAAAGTTATGGGAAATCGCTTAAATATTTTTCAAGTTATTTCTAATTATATTAATATAAGATAATAATAAAGGCTAAAGTACATCATAAGTGTCAAAACTTAACACAAATGTACACTTTAGTGCCAAAATTTCCAAAAGGTACACTTAAGTGTTAAAATCGGATAAAAATAAGACACTTAAGTGCCAACGGTGAAAATTTCTGATCAAATTATTAACGTGGCATTTTTCCAGTTAGATAAGTGTAAAACGACGTTGCTTTTGGTGCTCACGTGGCTAGATAGCCCAAAACGATGTCATTTTGCCTCCAAATTTGAATTTTGATATAAATAAATTTAAATAACTAAATAAATAAAAAAAGGACAACGTTGGGCAAGGGTTGTGCAAGTCCCGTCACTACCAACCCACCATCATCGGCAAGGCCGGCAATGGTGGGAGGAGGGTTGGCTGGGGTCGTTGGGCCCTTGCCTAAGGTCAACAACCCCGGCCGACCATCGGCAAGGGCCCGCAAGCCCTCGCCCATGTCAACCAGGGTCGCTAGCCCTTGCCTAGGGCCTAGTGACCCCGGCCAAGCCTAACCCATTGTTGTCGGCCCTTGTCGGCAATGGTGGGGCGACGGCGGTAGCAAGGCTTCCGTAGCCTTGCCCAACACTACTCTTTAAAAAAAAAAATGGTTCTTTTAATTTATTTTAATTAATACATACATTAAAATTTGATTTTTGGGGCAAAATAACGTCATTTTGCATCTTCGTTGCTGAATCAACATTCCGGCGTGCCATGTAGACCACTTATATTATTAAAAGTATGCCACGTTAGATTTTTGGCTACCTTCGCCGAACTTTAACACTTAAATATCCCAATTTTTTGAAAAAAAAAACACTTAAATGTCTATTTGTTCTAAGTTTTAGCACTTGCGATGTACTTTAGCCGAATAATAAATATGAAATGGTGATCTCCTTAGGCTTTATAAATAAAATTTTGAGTCACATGCATAATATGACATTTGAGAGAATTAAATCGTCACTCCCATCGATATATGACAACAACTATAACAATAATAATACTAATGAGACCAGATTTTCATTTTGTTTCTTAAATAAGAAATTTGCAATGTGTCATGATATCCCAGGGGCCACGCGTGGGGATGGATAGATCCCACAAGATGTGTAAGTTTCGCAAGTCAACGAGCTCTTTTGTCCTCATCAAAAGGCACTCTCTCTCTCTCTCTCTCTCTGATCTTCATCAGCTCTTGCAAATGTTGACTTGTCCTCTCTCTCTCTCTCTCTTCCTCGGCTCTTGCAAATGTTGACTTGTCCTCGCTCTCTCCCTCTATATTTTCCTCGGCTCTTGCAAATGTTCGACGACCTCTCTCTCTCTCTCGTCAGAAAGCAAAGTACAAGATATCTCTCATCAATAGAGCGTTCCGCTTGGCCTATGAATCTCTCCTCAAGCCGCGTGATCCAGGAGCTCGTCCATGACCAGAATCCCATGAAGAAACTTGCAGATCCCTTCGACACTCACTCTCAAGCTGGCAATAGCACAGGGCAGCCCTGGCTTGCGGAACATCTGGTGGTCAATGTTCTCGGGTCGTCCAGCAACACCCTATCCCTATCAAGTAGCACCCAGTCCGATGAGGCCTCAATCAACGCCCGTATTAGATTTGAGGTCTCCGAGGGAAGTGAGAGCATCAACAGCCCGTTCCCGAGGTAATTAAAGGCCAAAATTCATGTTTTTATCTATTTAAGTGAATTAAGTGAAGTTTCTTTTTGAGAAGAACAATTGCATATAAGGTGAGCATTACTTGAAGATCTCTTACAATTTAGGAAAAAGAGGAGTCATGAAAAGATGGTATTGCTATTCATATGATTTCGAGACACAACTTGACAAGTCATGATTAGATCATAGCAAACTTGTCTAACTTGCTGAGAATAGAATTTATTTCTTTGTTATTTCATTCATCTTGTTATTGGGCAGAGGATGAAAGAGATTTTACATGGAGCTAAATTATATATATGGGTCTAAGTAATTTTAACATGAAATGTAAAATTACTCATTTTTGCCCAGAAAGACTTCAGACCAGAGTTGCACGAAGATTGCGGAAGGCCTTTCCAGCCTTTGCATCTCCCATGGAGGCAGCTGCCGGTGTCAGTACATAGGCTGCACCAAAGGGGCTCAAGGAAGCACTGTGTTTTGCAAGGCGCATGCTGGTGGAAAGCGCTGCACCATTGCGGGGTGCACCAAAGGCGCCAAAGGCCTTTCCGACCTTTGCATCTCCCATGGAGGCGGCTGCAGGTGTCAGTTCAAAGGCTGCACCAAAGGGGCTCAGGGACACACTCTGTTTTGCAAGGCGCACGGTGGTGGAAAGCGCTGCACCATTGTGGGGTGCACCAAAAGCGCGGAAGGCCTTTCCGGCCTTTGCATCTCTCATGGAGGCAGCCGCCGCTGTCAGTACATAGGCTGCATCAAAGGGGCTCAAGGACGCACTCTGTTTTGCAAGGCGCACGGTAGTGGAAAGCGCTGCATCTTTGCGGGGTGCATCCAAGGCGCCAAGGGTAGTACTTCGTTTTGCGAGGGTCACGGTGGACGAAAGAGGTGCTCCTTCCATGGAGGTGGGGTCTGTACCAAAAGTACCCATTCGGGTACAGCTTTCTGTGTAGCCCATGGGGGAGGCAAGAGGTGCGCAGTGCCTGGGTGCACAAAGAGTGCGAGAGGACGAACTGATTTTTGCGTCCGTCATGGTGGGGGTAAGAGGTGCCAGGCCCTTGGGTGTGGCAAGAGCGCTCGGGGCAGCGCCGACTTTTGCAAGGCGCATGGTGGCGGCAAGAGATGTGCCTGGGGACACCCTGGATCAGGTTTTGGCGGGGAAGATAGCGCCCCGTGCAACTCATTTGCTCGTGGGAAGACGGGTCTTTGTGCACTTCATAGCGGCTGGAATTTGATCGACGACGACCAGCATCAGTGGAGGACATATCATCAGGAATCGATTATCGAGTTTGAGTTACCCGGGTACTATATATATACTTGATTTGTTATCAGTTAAGATATACATTGATCTTAATAATTCTAACATGAATAGGGAATTATTCATTCATTTTTCCACAGAGAGAATTCAAATTTATGGTGGACAACAAGAGTGAGTGGTGATTTGGACGACGAGTACCAATGGAGGATGATAGTTGATCAGGGAACGATTCCTGAATTGCCCAGGTACTTCACAAATGATATACATTTTCATAAATATATCTCTCATTATACAAATGCATGTATAGGAGAAAATTTATCGGATGAAGTAGAGATCATTGCTTGATGTCTAAAACAAATATAATGTGGGAATCTTTACAAGGTAAAGAAACTCACCCTTTTCATCAAAGTGGCTAATATGTACTTATGCTCCTCTCATGATGAACAATTAAGCAGACAATGTGTTATTGCTTGTGATTAAAGCTGCCTTTTGGGGGCACTTGCAGGAGCTATTTCAGGTGCGCTCACCAGATCGACCAGGGATGTCCAGCAACCAAGCTGGTCCGAAAGATGTCAGACGACCCACCCGTTTACGCGATCGCATACCGAGGCTGCCACACTTGCAATGAATTTCATTCTGAACCCACAGTCATCCTGGACTCACCAGGTCCTATGGACTCCTCAATCCTCCCAATTTTCAACACTAGCCTCATTGCCAAACAAGACAACAACAACAACCACTTCTCTTCTTCAACTTTCTCATCAGTGAACCATCAGCAAAGGTTAGCCAGTAAGGATGATCTGAACCCCCACGGCCATGGAGACGATGGCAATAGCAACAACAATCAATCCACATCATCTGATTACTACACTGCATTGGAATTTGCCAGGGAGATCAAAGCCCTGTCGATAGATCAAGGGGGATGTGATGTCTAGGTTCTCACAATTTTGATCCGATTGTGGGGTCTGAGTTTGATGATCTGTTGGATTATGAACTTCAATGTCGATTTTGGTGGAGGTTTCTTGATTAATGTGAGAGGTGTTTGCTAGAATGAGTTTCCTCCAAATTATTTATCCTATGCCACCGTTTGTTTAAGAGAAAAAGGAGCCATTAGTAGCTAGTGTAACAATGTTACCTTGTCATAAAATATTTTGTAATTATGGGGTTTTATATATCCTCTAAAGATTCTCTCACTTTTGAGTCTTTGAGGAACACCAAATACACTTCACTTTCAGAAAAGAACGTGCAAATATGCATCGTTGCAGATTACAATCAACTCAAACTTACACAATAAACATCACTAATTATTTGCAAATGAAAATTTATTATACAGCAAACTGACTTTATATTGATTAACATGAGCTTATTACAATTTACATCAAGATTCAAGAAATAAAAGGTTCCAATCCTCGATAACCAACTCCACATTCTATGATCAATATATACGAGAACATTACATATCCAATGTATACACACCCCATTAAAATGTAAACCATCAATGATAGCTGTTGCACAATGGACACCTCTGATCCAGAGGTCCATAAATATGAGGGAGCTCTACTAGCACATAATTTCTGATGCAACTCAAAGGTGATTCTACTTCGAGAGTCTCTGCATCCTTCAAAGCAGTGTTCAACTATGAATCTCAAAGTTGAAATCACAACATTAACAAGAGGTAGAGACTCCATGCAGCTTGGAGTTCTTGGCTCTCCATGGATAAACGCGACAACTCCATAGTAGTACCAACAAAAACTTACGAAAATCACTTCCCTTAGTGGTATGCTTCAACCAAGACAATTCAACATTCCAATTACCAATGCTTCAATGAATAAAACACACCTGCAAAATGCGAAACCAAATCCGATGAGAACGACCACACTCGAAAAATAGGTGAGATTTGGATTCACGATGATCATCACAAAAGTGCAAGGCAGGAAATGAACAATCTACTCCAATGCAATTTATTTTTGTTTCTGCTTCTAACAATATCAGCTTCAGTGCTCCTAACCTGACGAAGAAGACCTAAAATCACAATGCTTGACCTGTCACATGTTGGTGCGTCCACCCACCTGAAGAATGCACATCATTGGATTTACATCGTAGGAAGAAAGGTCAGAAATCTCGTGTGGAAAGTGCTGCTCATCGCCATAAGAACAAGAATAATCTTCAATATGGGCTCGAAACTAGCAAGCAATAGGGAATGAGTCTCTTAGGCCTTTTTCCACAATCCTTCAAAACGCATCATCCTCTACGGTGGGCATCTACTATAACAAGAATACATTGACCTACGACCTTTCCTACATCTAAAACAAGCGCAGACAACAAAAATCAGTAAAATAAGAACACCAAAAGCTGCAATAATTCCTAAGAGACCGTTCGACGGACAAAACTCAATTCTTTCCGATCAAACCACTTCATTTGCCCCCTGGCCTACTTGGTCATCTCTCTTTCTCAAGAATGTAAAAACCGCTCACTAACCACTGAAAAATTTGAAAACCAAATGCATTCAACGATAATCAATTCATTATTTTTGCTTGAAAAATCTTATAGGGTTGCTGCAGAATCAATGTCCCCAATGGGCTTTCCTCAGATTTTTGCTGCGAATGGTAACCATTCTAATACTGTTCAAGAACTATTTTTCTATTCCAGACTGGTTTCTGAAATAGAAATCTGTTTGGTAAAAAAATTTAATTTTTCTATTTTTGAAAAGATTTCTATTCCAAAAATAGGTTCGGAATAGAAATTAGAAACAAAAAAAATTACTTTTCTATTTTTGGAATAGAAATCAAAAATTGTTTTTCTCTTTTTTACTTTTCACCAGAAGAAGTTTGTTGTCCGCCGGTCACCGCCACCCCCACCTGCCGGTCGACGCCCGCTACCATCGCCAATGGTTGCCCACCGCGGGTCGCGTGCCACCGCCGGTCGCTCCCCACCACCGCCTCCTCCCCTTGCCATCGCTGCTAAGGAAGGTGAAATCTTTTTCATTATCAAACGAATTTCTATTCCTAGAATAGAAATTTTGTGTCATTATCAAACGCATTTTTTTGCGCAGAAACTCATTCAAGAATAGAAATAAAAATATATTTATATTTTTCTTCCAAAAATAAATTTCTGGCCAGAAATATTTTCATTCGCGCCCTTAACTGTCACTTTTTAAAAAAAGTGGGACATTTTTGTGCCAAGTCCAACGACCGGTCTTGGAAATCTTAAGTAGCATTTTTTAATAATATAAATCACTGACGTGACTTGCTAGAAAGCCGAGTCAACTTAGACTTGGCCAAAACAACGTCGTTTTGGCCCAAATTCGATTTTTAATATAAATATTAATTAAATTCATTTAAAAACTTAAAATATATAAAAAAAAGAGAGGAGCATAGGCGGGTCACCTATGCTCCTCCCTTAAATAATTTTTTATTTAATTTAATTATAAAAATTGAATCCCACGTAAAACGATGTCGTTCTAGGTTGAGTCTAGCCATGTCAACGCCTAAAACGACGTCGTTTTTGGCTTACTTAGCCACATCAGCTTGCAAAATGACATCATTTTGCAATTCTCTCATCGGACAAAAAAACCGAATTTTCCACGTCAGCAATTTGGTTTTGGATTTTTTTGTCGTTGGCACTTAAGTGTCCCACTTTTCTTCGATTTTGACACTTAAGTGTACCTCTTGAAAGTTTTAGCACTCCAACTGTACTTTAGCCAAATTACATTATATCCATATCAGGACAATTATATTAAACCTAGAATTTTCATGGACAAGCATTGTCATGCACATCTAGGTTTGGAGTGCATTATTATTAATTCTCTTATTTTCACATTTCCTTTCATAAATCACATGTTATAAAAGGAAAACCTAGGAAAATCATATCTTGCATGTTAATAATTTTAGATTGCATCTTCATCTTCACTTAAAAAAATAAAAATAAAATAAAAATGTGAAGTGGAACTCTCCACTAGTCACGAAGAAATCTAACATGCTTCAGCAAGAGTTCTCTAGAGGGAGCACGGTCGTTATGCCAGATCATAGAAGAATCATCTTGCAAATTGAGTTTGTTTTACCTTTAAACTATCTGATTTAGCAATCCCTAGTGCCCATGAATGAAATTTTGGCAACACAAATTCAGTAGACAGCTCGTCTTTAGTTGACTGTATTTCCAAAAGATAAGGCAGTTAAAATGCAATGCAAAATCTAGAGCATTCAAATAAGAGAAAATTCAAATTGCAAGACTATCAGCAAGAAGTAGCATACATCTGCCACGCACTGCCTTTCAAAAGCCAAAGCTTCCCTCAGATTTTCCTCTTTCTTCTCAGCTTCAGACATTGCAATCAGATGTGCTGATTGTTCTCGTTGGAGGATAATGCTTGACCTAACTCTTCAAACTTTAAATTCCACTCCTTTTTGTCAATCAGAAGCAGCCTCCCATTATACTGATAATCAAAGAGCTGCCAAAAGACTTCTATTTGGGTTAACAACACTGCTAGATCTCGGTATATAAGAATTTCAGCAAATTCAATTACTAAACGTCAAATGCTTCAACGAAATTCAACACTATATATGCGGATGAACATGAGATTTTGTGGCAATTGCACATCCAAATGTTGGCAAAAGGACACTTCCACTATGAACCTCACCAAAAAAAACGTCATCATGGAAAAAAAAACAGACACAATTCTTCCAACTATTAAAAAACAAAAAATCATAATAAATGATCAAATGAGAACTGTCGAGTATTAAGCAACATATTGCATGTTCATCTTGGTAGGATCGAGTCATAGATCAGTTGCCATTTGAACTGAATTTGAGAGGCTTATCTTGCCCCGCACACTTTGACAAATTCCAAAAAAATTTGGGATTCCTACTAACCTGCCTACGGAAATGTTTTTTTTTTTGGTCTGTACGGAAATGGTGATTTACGTAGAGGATTTGAGGGTAGCTTTCCCCGAAGTAGCTTGATGAGTTTCATAACTGCTATACTGCCAAGTCCATTTAAAGACAAATAACGTGTTAACAAGTCATCTCAGGACGACCTGCACACTTTATGGCATACATGTCCTTTCATGTCCAATGCCGTACACCTCGACCGGACAAGATGCTTCTTGAATTGTAGCAAGACAAAGAGGCGATCCCGTGGCATCTCGCTTTTCACATCATCTAGTAATGCCTAAAAGGTCTCGCTGAATACAGAGGAGCATAATATCTCTCCCCTAGGAGGTTTTGACTAGTCGATGAATCGGATGTTACACAAGTAATGAGCCCACCTAGACCTATCCTAAACTGCATCTCATGCTCTGTTTCCTCTGGTAGGTAATTACGCATGAGAAAATTTCCATCCAGCAAAACAGATGCATAGAACATTATAACACTATTGCAAGAAGCAAATACCAACCCAGAATAGCTTTATACACTCAGAAGGAACAAGCATGGGACCCGCCAATAATTGTATATACACACACTTATTTATAGTATGTCCGGTTTATCTCGAAAAATACTTATCCGGTTCCTTAAACATTGTTAGAAATATGTTTTGAGTATGTCTGAATTTGCCTGCACCGATGGATGCCGGCATGAAAAGTCCTAATGAGTCAAAAACAAATCTAACCAAATTTGCCATATGGCAAGGCTAAGATAACATCATGCACAAGAATTCTAGGGCATTCACTAATGTTTTCTGTCGTCCGAGATTGTATCGCTTTCGCCCAGGAGTCTGCACCACCAGTGCAGGGACAGTTTGTCGTCTCTTCTTAAGCCCACCAGCCGAAACACTACCGGAAGGTCCTTCACTATTGCCCCCATCCAACTCACTTTCTGTTATTTGAGAGCTTTCTACATGTTGCTGCTTCCTCGGAATGTTACTTACTGCTTTCCCCTTGTGAACCAAGTCAGCCTGGTCTGCCTTGCTCGTTTCATTAAGCAGCATATCCTTTGACCCATAACCTAGAAAAGCCTTGGCATCTTCAACCACTGCCTTCACTGATCTTGTTCTGTGAATTACATTGTTTCTCTTCCCACCTTTTCGTCAACTCGTTTTCACCTCAGAATGCTGAGAATCTTATGGAAGATCAGGCCTCTGATCATGCAGATAGCTACTGTCATCGAGAGATGGAGATGCCCATCATCAACTTCTTTAATGATGTCAACAGACTTAAATTCCCGGTTGAAAGTTGCAGCCTCAACTTTACGTGATGATGGTTCTGCTTCTGCTTCATCTTCAATAGAGCCCTGCCCTTTGTTTGTTTCCTCGGTTCCTGCCATACTCAACCTTCCATGATTCTCTTCCATGATTAAATTTGTATGGGACTGCAGGGAAGAGGAATCAACCTTGATTTTTTTTTCTACTTGGAGATAAGCTGAAGATTTTGGATGTGCACTTATGCAGCCATGGCATGCGGCCTCCAGAATCTGAATGAACCAAACCAAATTCATTGGGAGACTTCTCTAAGAGTGATCTACCAGAAGGGCTCGTCCTACTACAAGGCTTCTTTGACAACTTTTCCACCAGCCTAGGCAGCGGGAGAATCTCTTTATCCCCCATTTGAGGTAACCATAGATCAGAGAGTATAAATTCTCTAGCTTCATCTCCACATTTCTCACAACTCTTGAACTTCTCAACAAACGCACGGAAGCAGCTTCTTTCCTTGATTAACTCTTCCCTTTGATCCTTCAGCTTCTGGCTGAGAAGAGTTAGCTGATCAATGTCTTCACGCACTTTAATCCAATCTTCATCCAGCTGTTTCTTATTCAACACAAGTGCCTGTTTGTATTTCTCTATCCTGTGCTTCTCAGATCTATTCTCTTGGAGCAATTTCTATCAACTCATTTATGCTTTTAAGCTCCTTCTCCTTCTCTAGCTCAAATTGTTTCTCCAAAAGAACTGGCTTTTTCTCTGTCTCCTCCTGCCGCTTTTGAAGACTAGTTTCAAGATCCACTTTCATCAACTCAATCTCCCAGAGCATTTGATTGCGCTCAATTTTTCAGATTAATCAGATTTTTCATGTTTCATCTTCGCAGCAAATGATTCTTTCTGCAGTTTTATCTTTTCCAACCCTCTCCGCATATAATCCTCCATTTCATGTTTCTCCCTTTTCAACCTTTCTTGTTCAGAAGACGGCCATTTTCCTGCCTTCTCTTTCTGTTCCAGAAACTTTTTACTCTTCAATAACTGCAGCCCTTTTCTCATCCAAGGCTTCCCACTCTTTCTCAAATCTCTCTCTCTTCTTTCAGCTCTTTACTTTCTCTAAGAAGCGACTCCTGTTGACATTGGCACTTTTCTATCTCCATCTTCAATTCTGCTTGCAATCGGAGGTATTCCTACCTCTCCTCATAATTTAATCTAAGGTATTGACTTTTATCTCCAGCTTCTTTTCAGTAATATCTGCTTTTATTTTCTCAATTTCATCCTTGGGATTCTCTAAGGCCTCTTTCTCAGCAGATAACTGTTTCTTCTCCTCAGTTTTCATGGACTTCTCCTTCTCTTTTAATAATTCAACATTAACTGAATGTCCTTATCTTTCTCCTTAAATGTCTCTGCCTTTGCATTCACAGCAGACTCGCTTTGCCAACTTCTGTTCTTTGGTCTATTTAACTTCCTTCTGCTCAATTTCTTCTATATTTCCTCCTCTCTTCCAATTCAGTCTCAAAGCTCAGCATTTTACCATCCAAGGTGGCCTTTTGCTCATCCACAAGTTTCCCGAGCTCCAACCTAGACATGAGCTTCAACATGCCATATCATCCCATCCAATCCAATCATTTAAAGTGGAAACTATCATGATAAAACTTACCTAAATAAAATCAATCAAAACAAAGGTGAACAGAAAATAAAACATAGGGCACACACGGTAAAGCTCACAAATTACCCCAAAAGAAAGAAAAATCAAAACACAAGTATGGAAGGAAACCCCTATGAATAAGAATGTTCATTGACATGATTCACAAAATAAGTGATTCATTAAGAGTTGTTTCTACTTCCCAGTACTACTGCTGCTTTATCCTGTGCAGGACCTAATATCCAACATTCACCGAGCACACATGGGATTGGTCTAGTCAATTAACTATTGAGTGATTTAGCACCAAATATTAGTTTTTGCAAAGTATTAACAAAAAAATCTACTCATTTAAAAATTGACTGTTATCAAATAAATACATGAAAGGAAAACAAGCATCATCAATCCTCAGTGCACAAGAATATGAGTTGTCAACCTATCATTATCTCCCCTTTCCCATGAAGAAAATGCATTTCGAGCTAATCATATTTGTGCTGAATCATAAGAAGGATTATTGACAAGGACAAGAAGCATGAGGCATGGCAATTTCATAAATTAGTTGGACTATACTTACCAAAATAATAAAGTTATTATGTCCAAAAAGAACTTATCCAACACTGACAAGAAGGTGAATTACAAAATAATGATCATAAGTAGAAAAAGCATCAAATCCAAGTCCATCTTCAAAAACTTTCTACATAACGTAATACATCACTAATTTCTAGAGGGCGATTATGCATTCAACTCTCACTTTTTTTCAGATTCAGCTTGTTCTCCAATGCAAGTAGCTTTTCCTCTTTTGATCTTATAATGCTTTCTTCTGACTGTACTTCCTGCAACTAAATTGTAAAGTAAACTAGGCGACTATTGGAAAAATATGATGTAGGTTGATTGCAAAGACCGACGGGAGAACCAGAAACACTGAATGGTGAACTTACCTTTTCTTATGCAGCCAAGTCCGCTAAACTTTCATTTATATGTTTCTCTTTCTTAGACAAACATCGATTTGGATGACATCATGTTTCTGTAAGCTTCTTCAAGATCCATCTCCTTCTGCATAAGGAGTTGGTCAATTTTATTGGCCTTTTCTTCCTTCACGCAAAGGATTCTCCTATCCTCACACAGCTTCTTTTCCCTTTCCAGCAACTTTTGATCCCACTCTTGTAAATCTTCTCTCTGTTTATAAAATAAGGCCTTGCGTGCTTCCTGCCTGCCAAAAAAGGGCAGATTTGCAGCATCACTTGTTAAATAATTCTTGCAGTTATAGCAATGAAAACAACGCTATCATGCACGATGCATAAAGATGCAGAGGTCGAAAAGAGCATGCTCAGTTTTAAAAGACAAACAGTCCCTTTAAAGTACACTTTCGCATGCCTCCATCTCGTGCATCTTCAAGTCCAATTGTGAACTTTTTCTGCTGACCTCCGCAAACTTGGCGTCAATGTAATGCAGCTTCTCTTTCACCTCCAATGACATGTCCTCAATTCCAGTAGTCAAAACACTCGTTTGAGCCAATTTCTTCTCAGAATCAAGCTTTATTTGGTCCTACTCATGATATATTTCATGCAGAGCCTTCTCAAGCTGCATTCACGAAGTTCATCTATTTAACAAAACTATTTTTTTTTGGTAAAGGTAAGTAGTATAAATGATAATCAACCATGTACTGTACAAAGGGGTGAGACTCGGACCCAACACGCACTCAACGAGACCACATGTCCTTGGAGTGTGGGGGGCCAAGTTCACAAAACCAGTCTAGAAACAAACTAGAGAAGATACGGGAGTAGTCACACCTTACTCTCCCTCATGCTAACCAAAAATACTGGGATCAATATCCCAACTACATTGGAAACATCTATTCCTTGGAGAATCAACCACCACGTTGTAGGCCAAAGCTTTGTCCTTAACCATTCTGATAATGTATTTCTTCATTGATGGCAAGGAGAGGTTGGAAGACCTGAATGTGATATCATTCTTAGTTTTTCAAATTACATAACACAGTGCACCAAAGGAGAATCTGGCCATGTCCTCATAGAATCCTATGCCCGAGAGGGTATTATGAGCCCACCTAATATTCTCTAGCCAGGGCCGATTAGTCCAAGGAAGATTACACTTCGCAGCCCAAAAATTGGCGAGGGAGTTGGATATGTGACAATCAAAAAATAGATGATCAATAGAGTCTGGCCTTAAGTTGCATAACGCCCAATGAGCCGATGCCAGCTTGCCATGTGACATAAGAAATACTTGGGTCGGGAGTCTACTCCGAGAGATAATCCATAGGAGGAATTGGTGCCGAGGAATAATGGATTTATGCCACACGAAGGCCGCCCATGGAGTCGGAGGAGCTTTCCTCCTGAAGGCCACCCATGCAGAGGCACTGGAAAATTTGCCAAAAGGGTGTTTGGTCCATATAAATGAATCCGGCGTTTGATTTAAGGAAGGGATCAATAATTGCCAAGTGTGCAACTCATGCAATAATTCCTGACCATCAGGGGAAAAGAGATCGACGACCATCGCATGCCGCGAGAGAGCCGACTTATATATTTTGGTGTTCGAGTATATTGAATTAAGGGGACCCATGTCAAGCCACGGGTCAAACCAAAGCGATGTAGATAATCCATCTCCTATTTTCCATTGAAACCAGCCTCGGACTTCTTCCCTAAGAGTAAGAATTTTCCTCCAAGCCCAGGAGCACAATGTTGGAGGGGAGGCAGTCCAGAAATGCTTACCTTTGAGGTGATTAGCATGTATCCATTTGCACCAAAGGGATTCATTGTCGGTGAAAAGGATCCATATATGCTTGATCATCGCCGCTTTGTTGCTATCCCTGACTCTTCGGATCCCAAGGCCTCCCTCTTTTTTTGGGAGACAAACATCTTCCCAGGAAACTTTTGCCCCTCCTGAGCCAAGCCTTGGCCCTTTCGAAAGGAATTGTCGACTAATTTGCTTTATCTTGTCTACTATTGAAGAAGGAAGTCAAAAGATAGAAGCCCAATATACTTGTATAACATGTAATACTGATCTAATCAATTGTAATCTACCAGCAAAGGATAGAAAGCGATAAGTCCAATATTGCACCCTATTCATCAGAAGACATACTAGGGCATTACAATCTGCCTTGCTCAATCGCGCCGTAATGATCGGGACGCCTAGGTACCGGACCGGGAGAGCCCCCATCTTGAAATTTAAAACATGCATGATCTGGTTCCTTGTGGCCTCTGTGCCACCCGAGAGGTATGCTTCACTCTTGCCATTGTTTGGTATGAGACCACTCCACTGAGAAAATAAATTGAGGCCCTCTTTCATATGGGACACCGAGCCTACCTTGGCTTCATTGAAAATGAAGACGTCATCCACAAAGAAGAGGTGAGACAAGTGTGGATTCTTGCACCGCCAATAGAATTTAAACTCAAGCCTGGAAGCTTGCTTTTCTAGTATGAAGACTTCAAATGCTAATCACATGCACTTCCAGGGCTCACATGAGAGAAGATATACTCAGAAAATCAAGTTCAGGAATGGCTCTCGTTGTATTTTCCCATTTGCAGTGCAACTCTAGCAAAGGAAGAAACAAAGATAATGCTCGACTTTTTATACTAAAATAGGTAAATATGGCCCCACATCGCCACATATTAAACCAATGTCGATAATCTAATATTTACCCCAAACATAAATTTGGGGAAATTCTTGCCAGGAGGAAACATGTAGCTCAAGAAAGGTTCTCTAAATCAACTGCACGGCAGAGGAAAGCCGACATTGTAGCTACAGAAGATTGCCAGATAATCTCTGAACATAGCTTGTGCCTCAGTAGCTGCTGACTGAATCGTCTGTTTTTTCAGTATTTTCTGATAAGGCCGAACCATTTTGTATGCGCATTACCATCTTTTTTGGACGAAAAGAATATTAGCATCATTAGGTGCTATAGCATTTGGCCCTTTCCCGAAGCCCGCTTCACTCCTAGCATTCGTAACGGGAAATGGCGATGGGTTTGAAGGAGGCTCCACAAATAATATCAGTCGAGGGTGTCTTCGACGGAATGAAGGCCTCTCCTTTCTGTCCAGATTTTATTTCCACAGCCATTAGATAATGAAGAACGTCAGACATCAAACGAACAGAGCCGACAAGTGTTGCAAGGAAAAGCAGATCAAAGAAGCACAACACTGATAATAAAAATAAAATAAAATCTGTCTTTAGGGTGCATGTGAATGCAATCTCTTATGAGGTACTTGTTATTGGGCATTGGTATTGTTTTGTTAATAAGTTTATTATTGATAAGAGTGCAAAATGAGTCCTGTTTTCGAGAGAAGCAGCTTAATGTATGTCTTGGCTATTTAGGTAGTGTCTATACTTGCCAAAGCTAATACAGTCATGAACTAATCCTCATCCAAATTTGTGTACGTCCCCTCTTCCAGCGCTAGTTCTTGTTTTAGGACCCACACGTGAATCGGTGTTTTTTTTTGTGGGCTTTTTGTTTGTGATTTTGAAACGTAGTGGGGCAAGGTCTCCCATACTCGTCTTATTTCTATTTTTTTCATTTTTGAGTAGACGCAGGCATTGAGGAGTGATTTTTCTCATTATTCGAGTGAACATATTCATTGACTATTTTCTTTTTCCCCTAACCGACTTTATATTATTAACGTGAACTGGTTCCATCAAGGGCTAAGAACAAAAAAGGTTCAAATTTTATGATTAAAAATATATGGGAACCATTACATATCCAACACATACACACCCTTTTAAAATCTAAACCATCAACAATAGCTGTTGTCATAATGGACACAATTGATCCAAAAGAGGTCCCATAAATATAAGGGAGCTCTCTGCGGCATGTAAAATCTCAAGTGCAACTCTAGAGGTGGTGATTGTACTTCAAGAGTTCTTACATATACTTCGAAGTAGTGTTTGACTGCGAATCTCATTGTTTGAATCACGGCATCAACAAGAGGAAGAGATTGAATGTAGCTTCGAGTTCCTAGCTCTCCACTGATAAATGCAACAAACACATGAAATTTACTTCTTTTAGTGGTCTGCTCTGCTTCAACCAAGACGGTCCAGCATTCCAATTGCCGATGTTTCAATAAATGGAAATCGTCTGCAAAATGCCAACCCAAATCCAATGAGAACAACCGCACTCGAAGAATAGGTGGAGATCTAGAGTCACTATATGATCATCATGACACTACAAGCCGGGAAATGAACAACCTACTCCGAAGCAATTTATCCTTCTTTCTGCTTCTAATAATGTCAGTTCCAATCCTCCTAATTTGACGAAGAAAACCTTGAATCACCATAATGCTTGACCTGTCTCCAATGTCTCATGCTAGCTAGGTTAATTTTGTATTCACCAAACAAATGTAAAATTTTCACTGACCTCATGCAAATATAGATGCTAATGAATGTTGCTAATTATGATTCAACTAAACTAGACATGATAGAATCATCTGATTTCTCATTTTTTATGTCGGCAATTTACAATAACATGTTCAAAGCTCTTTCAAACGTCTAACTAATATCTATTGTAGTGCTAATTCCGGCCCTACAGATATTAGATGAAGAAATGTGCAAATTTAGCGATACCTAAGTAGTTGTTGACTTGTTATGACTAAAATTATCAAAATTAGAAGTTAAAAATCCAGCACGGGCTAAGTTACACGTGCCTGTCGTACGTGGATCTCTAGCCAAAGCCCATCGTTGACGCTGCTCGTGGGCTTCCATTCAACGCAAATTAGAGAACAAGATGAGAAGAGTGTCAACGTCAGTGTCAAAGAGAGAGAGAGGGAGAGAGGGAGAAGGGAGTGAGAGAATCGTGCAGAGATAAGCGTCGGTCAGGGTTCTTGTTCTTCGTAGCTCTAGTTTGCTTCTGCGATTGGATCGTCAACGAAGCCTTGATCTCGCGTTCCAACGCCTTCTTCTTCCTCCATGGCGGCAGTGAAGGCGTCCGCGCTCCGAGGTCTGCGATCCCACCTTCGACAGCTCCTAATGCCATGACGAGCCCCAAGGGGCAGTCCTTCATCAGGTATGGAATTTCATTCTCTACTCTGGCTCCGATTCAGCTGCAAGTGATTTTTGACCTTGGTGGTCTCGTCTTGTTGCTTTGGAAGTTTGCTAGTGTCCCAATGGATGGACCGCGTTGGTTGGTTTCTGGGAATTTATGCTGAAATTGTGAAATCGTTTAATTTCTTAGGTTCCATTTTCTTTACGCGTCACTTGAGAATTTTCTTTACGCGTTTTAATTTAAGTTTAAAGGCTTTGTTGCATTTTTCAATAAAAAGATTAAGACTTAATTGTCAATTTTAGAGCCCAATTGCAATGGGACTCGATTAAACCAATTGAGAAATCACTTAATTATTTTCCAAATATGTATAACAATATCAATAAAGACAGAATGATGAATATAAAAGAGAGATCTCCTTAGGCTTCACAAACATGTTTTGGAGTTACATGCATTATTTGACATTTCAGAAAATTAAATCATCACTCCCGTTATGATAACAATTATAATAATAATAATACTAACAACACAAGATATTCATTTTTTATTTCTAGATCCCACAAGACGTGGAAATTTTGCACCATCTCCCACTCATCTTCCTTGCCTCTTTTGCACATGACCCTGAGCTTTAGTCTCCTCTCTCTCTCTCGACTTTTATTCCCTCGTCATCACAGAGCAAAGCACAAGACCTGCCTCATCAATGGAGCGTTTCGCTTGGCCTAAGAACCTCTCCTCCAGCCGCAAGCGCACGATCCAGGATCTCCTCCCTGCCCAGAATCCCACGAAGAGTTTCGCAAATCTCTTCGACGCTCACTCTCAAACCAACAATGACACGGGTCAGCCCCCGTTTGCGAAACATCTGGTTGTTAATGTCCTTGGGTACACCCTATCCCTATCAAGCAGCGACCAGTCCGACGAGGTCTTGCAGGTTTCGAGCAACGCCTATGTCAAGTCTGAGGTCTTTAAGGGAAGTGAGAGCATTGACACCCCGCTCCCGAGGTAATTAAGGGCCAAAATTCGCGTTTTTCTACTTTTGATTTTGTCTGAAAAGTAATTTATCTATTCAAATGGTGTTTCACCTAATCGAAAAATTAGGTGTTTTTTTTTTGTGGAAGAACAATTGCATATAAGGTAAGCCTCGCATGAAGATCTCTTAAAATTTAAGAAAAAGAAAAGACATGAAAGGATGGTTTCGCTATTCATATGATTTTTGGACACAACTTGACAAATCATGCTTGGGTTATAGTGAGCTTGTCTAACTTGCATAAAATAGAATTTTTTTGTTGTTGTTGTTGTTTCATTTATCTTGTTATTGGGCAAAGGATGAAAGAAGTTTTACATGAAGCTAAATTATATGCATTAGTCTAGATTAAGGGTGTTAGAACCGAAAACGAATTCGGTTTGGATAACCGAAAAATAACTATTATTCAGTTCGGTTCGATTAATCGAGACAAAGCGAAATTCTTTATTAAACGCCCAACTTAAATTCTTCCATTTCTCACCTCTTATTCAGTTTAGTTCTAATAAGCAATGCAAAAATAGAAAATTGAAAAATCGATCTAAACCGAACGGATTTGGTAGGGGTTAGATTTACATCCTATCGGTTCGGTTCGATTCGGTTTGAATTTCTTGAAAACCTGAACCATCCTATGTCACTAATAAGTAATTCTAGCATGAAATGGAAATTACTCATTTTTGTGCAGAAAGACTTCACACACGGACAGACTGGACCAGAATTTGATTGATGGCGGCCACCAACGGAGAACATCTGATCAGAAATCGATTCTCAACTCCAAGTTACCCGGTCGGTTCTCGGAGGAAAGTGAGAGCATCAAGACCCCCGTCCATAGGTTGCCGGTATCCATCTGCTCGAAGCAGTCGCTAATGGAGGCTGCGACGGTGATATCCAAGGACAGAGAAGACGTGGCTTGGCAGATCCTAACGCGCTTGTCTGCTATGCCGAACCCCAAAGGTAATTCAGAGCAGAAATTGATGGATTACATGTTGTCTGCGCTTAAATCACGCGTGAGCCCCGTCGATAACCCCCCTCCCGTGGCGGAGTTGTTCACCAAGGAACATTTGTTGTCGGCTCAGTCACTGTACGATCTGTCTCCCTATTTCGACCTCGGTTTCGTGGCTGCCAATCTCGCGATTTTGGAAGCTGCATCGGAGCAACCCTCCACTAAAAAGCTCCACGTCATTGATTTCGATATCGGTCTGGAAAGACAGTATTACTTTCTCATCGACATGCTATCCACGCGTCAGGTGGGCAGTCAATCCACCCTCAAGATCACGACGCTCGCAGATAGCTTCAACGGTGAGGAGAGCCTCAGGATGGTTGGGGATCGACTGAGCGAACTCGCGGCCGATATCGGTGTTAGGTTAGTATTCAACATCGTGAGCCAGAAGCTGAGCGAGTTGAGCCGCGACTCGCTGGGCTGCGAGGCCGACGAGGTGCTGGCGGTGAACTTGGCGTTCAAGCTGTACAGAATGCCGGACGATAGCGTGTCCGTGGAGAATCCGCGCGACGAGCTCCTCCGGCGCGTGAAGGGTCTGGCGCCGCAGGTGGTGACGCTGGTGGAGCAGGAGATGAACGGGAACACGGCGCCATTCGAGGTGCGCGTGGGGGAGGCACTGGCGTATTACGGAGCGCTGCTCGAGTCGATCCAGTCCGGATTCCCGATGGTCGACTGGGAGCGAGCGAGGGTGGAGGAGGGGCTGAGTCGGAAATTGAGGAACACGGTTGCTTGCGAAGGTAGGGAACGGGTGGAAAGAAGCGAGGTGTTCGGGAAGTGGAGGGCCCGCATGGAGATGGCTGGGTTAGAGTTGAAGCCACTGGGTCAACTCGAGGTCAATTCAATAAAGGAGACGCTCGTCGTGGACTGGTTCAGCCCGGGATACACGGTGAAAGAAGAGAATGGTGGGGTTTGCTTGGGCTGGTTCGGCCGAACTCTCACCGTCGCATCCGCTTGGCGTTAAAAAACTCCCCTCGCTCCCCATGCACCCATTTCCCCCAAAAAAAAGGTATGTTATGTGCTATAGGTGGCGATGGCGATGATGTATTGTTGTCAGCTTAGCTCGAGCTCCATTTCAGCTCGGTCTTTTAAGGGGGAGAGAGAGTATGTTGCGCATTATTGTATTTGCCTCGTCATTGTGCACTTCTGGTTTTAACCCCTCCCAAGCGATTCACGCCGGGGATAAGGAGGCCGTAGACTTTTCACACGTGCTCATGTTTTTATTTTTATTTTTCAGGTTTCGAGGGTCGTGTGCAATTGGGGGTTTTCTCTCGCGTAATTGTGGGCAATAAAATTGCTTGCTAAACCTTGGGTTAAAAGGAATTTTAAGAAAGTGCTCTCGTATGGTTTGCATCGCAACGCGCAAGATGATGCCCTTAACCTTAGGTCATTAATGATAGCGGCAAGACAATTAAGTCTAATCTCATGGGAAGATGAATGTTTTACTCAAGCACTACATCTCAATCCCACCTCATTTTGTATTGGATTCGAAAACCTAGCATGAGTCTAATTAGATTACTTGGTCTATGTCATGGTATTAAATAGAAAAGTGCCGATGTTGGCATGATCGCAAAAAGGATATGATCTTGTTTGAAATTTTCAAATCTTTTACTCAACAAATCGAATAATCTCTCTTGATAATTATACCCATTTATACATAAATTACACATTCTGGGTGGTAGGAGCAATTGGAGCCTAAGCTAACATGATTAAATACCTTACTACTTGTTCCCTCCTTCTCCTTCATCCGAAGTGGCTCTATCAATGGCATACAAGTATACTATATCTCGATCCACATTCTTAAAATCCCAACATCATCTCCAACTTCTATCTTTTCTTTTCACCTAAATTATGGAGTTCATAGCCACTTTCACTTTCTCCATTTTGCTTCATGTGTTGATTATTACTGCTAGATTTCTTCTTTAGCATTGCCTTCGGTCCGGTATGAATTGACTTTTATGATTTGAGTTGAAAAGCTCGTATGGACAATCATGCAGCATGACAAAACACGTTTTGTACATAGGTTAGTTTTTTTTTTTTTTTGAATCAACATACATAGGTTAGTTGAGTTTCAAAGAAATTGCCCATTTGCTTTTTTCTCGAACCACTCTCATGTCGAATTGTTCTCAACGACGAAATGGATCAAATCCACCTTTTTTCCTTCTTTCCCTTTCATCATGGCCTCTCATGCATAGAATCTTGTGACTAGACCAATCAAATTACTTGTACATGCACGATTGCTTAGCTGTAATTTATCTTATCTTCCAAAACTTCAATACGAAATTATATGAAAAACCTTATAACAGCTCATCCCGGATTCACCAAGCCTTAGGGATGACTCTATCCCCCAAAGTTTCAACACGAGCCGCATTGCCGAACAAGGCGACGATAACAACATCCCCGCCTTCTGCGACTTTCTATCAGTGAATCAAGAGCAAAAGTTGCCTAGTGAGGCTAATCTAAACCCTCCCAGCCACGGCCATGGTGGCAATAGCAACAACGACAATCTATCCCGTCATCCCAAGACTATGCTTTATTCGCCGAGTTCCTTCGTCATCTAGAGGATATGAGGGCTAGGTCTCCCATTTGCGACAATAGCAACAAGCAACAACTATCAATACCTTTACAGCTGTGTGCAAGATTTGGCCACAGAAAATCTGTCGTGATCTCAAATGCTTTCAGTACTCCCCAATTTCCAATTAGACCCAATCACTCTCACTGCTCCATAATTCACATTTATAAGAAATAAGCTTAGGGGCATTTTTCAATCAGAGGAACACCGAGGTATCTAATTGGAAGGGTGCCTATGGGGAAATGTGTGTGATCCAATATAATACCCTTTTCTACCTCGGTCAATCCAGAGAAAAAGATTTGGCATTTATCTGGGTTAAAATGTAGTCCAGTGAGATTTGCAAAGTTATCAAGTGCTTCAATAAGGCAAATAACAGAATCGGCGTCCCCATGAGCAAAAAGAAACAAATCATCAGCAAAGCATAAGTGAGTGATTTTCTCAGTTTTGCAGCGCCAATGATACTTGAAAGAAGATGCAGCCACTTTTTCAATGATAATTCTGTTAAGAATCTCTATAACCAAGACAAAGAGATAAGGAGAGAGTGGGTCGCCTTGTCGTAGTCCATTGGTGCCAGCAAAGTAGCCAACGTGCTCGCCGTTAAGGTTTATCGAAAACCTCGGTGTAGTTATGCATTGGGCTATCATATCAATCAATTGTGGTGGCAAGTTAATAGCTTTCAAAACCCCAAGTACCGCCTCCCATTTTACCATGTCAAAAGCTTTCATGAGATCAATTTTTATTGCCACACGTTTACCTTTGTCACCCTTATGGTAGTTGTGGAGGAGTTCTTGGCAAAGCAAAATATTCTCCGAGATCTGTCGACCCGAGATGAAAGCAGTTTGGTTGAGGCCAACAACCGAAGGAAGGAAATAGTTGACTCTTTCTACAAGTAGCTTTGATATGATCTTATAGAGAACATTGCAGCATGAGATGGGTCTGAAATCCGTCATGCGGGATGGATTCTGGACTTTCAGCACAAGGGATATGAGAGTAGAATTTATAGTTTTCAATATCCTTCTTGAAGAGAAGAAGTCCATGATAGCATCCTCTATGTCATGTCCTATGATGGGCCAAGTTTTTTTGTAGAACAAACTGTTATATCCATCTGGACCTGTTATGCTGAAACACTACTTGATAACGGTGTAATCGACGAGACCTCCTGCCACATGTGGCTCACGCACTGCTTCACAAAACAACTTAGCTCATAAACGGCGAAGTCCTATTGCAAGTAACTTTCCTCTTTTACTTTTCTTGGACCGACTTTAATGAGGAGTTATTCCCTTTTCTTATTTTCTTGTCACGGTCAAAGTCCAATTCCACCTTGGACTCCGACGTGAAAAATTATGAAAGCCAATTCCAATGCAAAAGCAATTTCTGAATCTAAAAGATGCAGCTTTCAACTTTCATGCTCATACATAATTTAATTCCAATCGAGTCTAAAACTCGAAACATATCTTAAAACATGAAATTCATGTAGTGTTTGATAAATTGTGATTGAAAAGTGCACTAAGAAGCAATTTTGATTTTAATACTGTTTGGAAAAGACTACATTCCAAAAGTGATGTTTTATTTAATCAATTTAAGCTTTTAAAAAATTGACTGCTACATCAAATGAATACACGAAAGGGAAGAAAATCATAATCAATCCCCACTGCGCAAGAATATGAGTCGCCAATGTATCATTATCTCCCCTTTCCCACAAAGAAAATGCCTTTTGAGCTAATCATATTTGTGTTGAATCATAAGCAGCATCATTGACAAGGACAAGAAGCATGAAACACGGCAATTTTATAAATTAGTTGGACTATACTTACCAAAATAATAAAGCTACTCTGTCCAAAAGAACTTACCCCACACCTAAAAGAAGATGAATGAAATATAAATACTATTCACTTTGCAATATAAAATATTGATCATAAGTAGGAAAACCATCAAATCCAAGTCCATCTTCAAAAATCTATCTTTTTTTACTATACTTACCAAAATCTATCTTTTTTTCCTTCTGTCTTTCCCTTTCATCATGGCCTCTTATGCATAGAATCTTCTGACTAGACCTATCAAGTTACTTGTATTTGCATGATTGTTGAGCTATAGTTTATCTCATCTTCCAAAACTCAATACAAAATTATATGAAATGACCTTAAAACAGCTCTAAAAACCACGACAGCCCCAAAGGCAAGTCCTTTGTATTATTATTTTCAAATTCAATCATCAAATTTAGGATAAGTAATAACATCGATTCTATTTTTTTTTATTTAAAGAAATGATCATAGCATAAGTTTTAGGACCGTGTAATCACATCATAATAATAAATAACATCCTTATCTTCTAGTATAACTAAATGCACAGTTAAAGATAGCTCTTATCACTTAGCAATAGTTAAATTTAGCTCAAAATAGCTTCTTCTTTTTTTATGATTAGATCTAAATGTGAAGGTCATCCATCTTCGCATAAATTCTACGACTAATCAAATTTTATTAACGAGGGGGAACCTTTCTTGGACTGGACTTTATCTCGCTCAAGTGCCGTGAGCTTGTGCAAAGAGAGAGAACAAAGAGCAAGTCATGTGATATTAGAGTGAAAAAACAGAGAGCTGTGAGTGGAGGTGAGTGTGTCGTGTGTGTGAGATCGGAAAACCAGGGGAGGTGTTTATCTGCCTTTACTCTTCATTCAAGGTAGCACTTGCGGTTCATTTATCAATTTTTTTGGCTCCTTCATTGAGTGAACGAGCGTGGAGCCGGTGTTTGAAGTTGGAGTTCACCATTTTTCACCCTTCTGAGCCTTGCAAACTCGATACTCCGGTTCACTCAAGCTAGTCGCGATAATGTGTGCACCTTTGATGCCATACGTATACCCTCAATGAGGCCAGCCACTTGTTTTGAAATGGAACTTTTCCTTACTAGGCCAAGAGCTTCTTAGTGTTATGTCAAGATATTCAATTGCTATCGCACTTGCGTCCAAGTTTATGTTCATCATCGTATTAGCTTGCTAATTGTGTTCCCAAGCCACAGGTACTAATATAGGCTCACTTTTGTTGGTTGCTCATGCTTATGCTCGCTTCAGCATTTTCATGTGCCTCAATTTGGATTTTTATGATGTGCTCAGCAAGGCCCTCACTAGACTCATTTTGTTCTCTCGCTTACTCATGCTGTTGCCAACGGAACGTCTTGAGCAATTTTGGTGATTAGTGTTCGTTTCTGTTGTTGAGAGAACTCTGCCATCCGAATATTTTTGTTATTCATTGGCAAAGATATTTGCTCAAGGCTGGCACTGGAGGGCTTTCTCATCTTACCCATAAATTATAAGCAATTACAGAATGTCTACATCCAGTTTTGTCCGGCTGAAGTGGCTAAGTCTTTCGTCTTTCCCCCTTCCGTTTCCTTCGACCTAGCTACTTCGATTTAGGTATACAAACGTTTCAATTCTTTAATCACGAGGATGATATCATTGCTGACCAAGTTTTGTGCTGTGCTTATTTTTGTTATTCTCAAGTGGAGCCTGTGGCTGGTCCCCCTCCCCGCCGAGTGTCGTTTCTCCTCTGTTTCTCCGTTATGTGCTGGCATTTTCATCAGGAGAACATTGGGCTGATAAAAGAAAAAGTGGGAAAGGAAAAGAATTAAAAAAAGAAGAAGATAGGGAGTAGTTGAGTGGGGATGCGCGAGCTAGTGGGAAGCGAGAGACAAAAAACAGAAAGTGACTCCGAGGAGAGAACTTCCGAGGGAAGGAAGGGGGGAGACTTTGAATGCCCCCCCTCCATTTGTCGTGGATGAAGATGAGGCGTGCTTGTACTTTTGTTTAGATAGTTAAATGCTATGTGAAACCTCGGAATCTTAGACTTGAAGCCCAGCACTTTGAAATCTTTGACTGAAACAAACATACCTTTTTTTTTCTATCTTTTTATGTCGTAATACTTTCAAAGTGGGATAGAAACTATTTGTTCCAAGATATGGTTTCCTCGAGCTAGTCACTTTGACAAATTAGCCAAAGTTTTGACCAGATATGAAATAATTGAAGTTTTAATTTTTTTAGTCTTACTAAGGTTCAATTTTGTCGCTTAGTTGTATTTATGCTTTGCTAGTATCATCTTAGTATAGATTGATTTGTGCATGGTTTGTTTTAGGATTACATTTCATAAAGGATTGTTTTTATTATATTATGTTTCATCACCCCGTGAAGTAGCTCACATTAAGGGAGTTTGTGTTATTCTAATATATCACATTTGCGTGTACCCTTTACTTTTATGCATTAGTTTATCATAGAAAATTGGTAAGAGTACTTTTAAACTTTCCTTTTACTGCTCACAATTCTAGTCTCTAAGTGTAATAATAAGACCTTACTTAATTTTTATTCGATGCAGTTGGGGTCTTTATTTTCTCGCACTTTACTTGCTATTATTTTGTCATTGCTTTGTTTATTAATTTGATTATGGATGGTTGGATTAATTGTTGGCACACCTCTGCATGATCACTTTTATGGGCTTAGGTAATAAAATTGGACAATATCGCATGTTACATTTTCAAAAAAATGAGAATATGTATCGGATGGGTGCTAGTTAGACTTAGGATAATCTAATCCCCGTTTCTAGGAATAGGTAAGTGGTGACTCTTAAAAAAGGAACAAAAATATTATAATCAATCGAGTCAACCAAATGTCACGTATTAGTAGGGTTCAAGAGAACCCGCCCTAGTGCTAGCACAATCTTGCAAGGTTCTCAAAGCTATCATTTGGCAAGCTATCATCCTAACAAGTGCCTCGCTCCCCTTTTTGAGGGGAGGGTCGTAACACTTAGTACGTGACATATAAAAAAAAAATTGAAATTGTAAAAAATATATATATATTTTTAAAGAAAAAGGAAAAAGATAATAATTCTAATAAAAGTAATAAACTATAAATCTACCACGACCATGACGAGCCTTGCCCACTTCGCCGCCACCACCTTTGGAGCTCGCGGCCACAATTGAGCTAGCGGCCATCATTGCTCGAGTTTTGTGAAGTTCAGTCGCACTCGGGCTTTTGAATATTGTTTCATCAATCTCAGCAAAGTTTAGCGCTAGTTGCGCCATCAAGGCAAAGCGTAACAGAGACCTTGGTTTGTTAACTTTTATCTTAAGATAATGACTCAAATGGTCCGTGAACTCTGACCCAATATGTAATATGGTCCATAAACTTTTAATTTGATTAATATAATATCTACACATTTAGTACATGTTCAATTTAGTCCATAAGCTATATGAAAAAGTTCAATGTTGTCCTTTTATTAATTCAAGTTCAGGGACATTATTGAACATCTTCACATAGTTCAAGCGTCAAATCAAACGTGTATCAAAAGTTCCGAGATCTCATTGAACAATTTAAAAGTTAAGGGATCGCATTGCACAATTAAAAATTTAGAAATCACATTGTACATTGAGTCATTGTTTAGGGACCATTTGCGTCATTTTTTCTTTTGTGTCTCATCAACTCGAATCTATGTGTTCTCATATTCTTTGAAGGAAAACCAAGGGGAAAATTTTATAGAAAAAAAAGCTAAGAGAAATAAATAAATCAAACCAAAAGCAAAAATCAGAATAATCACAGGCAAGTGATGAAGGGTGCATTTGGTTCAACTTTTCCAAACGGCCTTTCGGCCTCTGAGGTCCCTTGGGGAAATGTTAGGTATTTAGTAAGTATTTTAAAGTAGCTTTTGGCTAAATGTTGGCCTTAGAAATGTTGAAAACCTAAAGTTACGCTTACCCAGCTTTCCAAAGTAGCATTTAAGGAATGTTGAAACTAGGATTAATATTTTTTTCCCTTCAAAACTACCATCACCAATTCTTTAGTTTTCCAATTTTGTCCTTCCTTGTTACTGTACATCTTCTTTACGCGAGGGCAGCCAAGGGGGCTAGCAAGGCTAGACTTGGCTAGCAAAGAGCTAGCGAGGGTTGTGCAACCAAGGTGACTGCCACCAGAGGTCGCACGATCTTGAGCAATCGCCACTTGGTTCTCTCACCCGAGGTTACGAGACCCAGGTAGCAATTGTCGGGTCACGCGACTCTCACAGAGGGTAGCCTAAGGTCGTGCAATCTCATGCAGCTATAAGGATCTAGGCCACCACTGTATATATATTGTCAATTTTGGGCTGAGGCCTGCACGGTTTTGTTCCTCTAGTCTTCGCCCAGAAAACGCGTATATACAGTTAGAGAACTCGAGTGCTTATCAGCTAGCCCAAGACTCCCCCTAGGTGATGTGGGACAAGAGATGCGCCCCTCCCTATGCACGTCCGGGGACTTCGCCCCGCGCATAACATTATATGGCTTTTTAAATATTCAAGGAATATTTTATGAAGTAAATTACTTCTGTTAAGTAATTATTTATGGAGATGATAAATAGTTATGACTATTTTGTGTGAGAGCTAGTTAATTATAATTAACTAAAGTATTTTCCTAGATATTAAATGGATTATGAGAATCATGGGAGCTTATAATTAACTAAAGTATTTTGTGTGAGAGCTAGTTAGTGATTACATATGAGCTTTGGCCTAATCGTGCGTTTGTTAATGGTTGAATGGATATTCTACTGTTGCTAACTGTTGGTGATAGAAAGATTGCACGTTTAGGGTGCACCTGAGACGAGTAGGTCTCCTAATCAAGGCTTAGGCTATTAATTAGGTTTTATCTCACTAGTTATTGTATAATCACTTTTCAAGTCTGTAGGATGTGGAACCAACAGGTGGTGCGATTCATTGCAATGTTTTGCAAGGAGTAGGTTAACCTTGACTTTACTGTCCCCTTTTGTTGGCGTATAAGGAGATGGAGAACCGATAGGTGGGGGTTATTGTATAACCACTTTTTAGGTCCGTAGGATGGAGAACTGACAAGTGGTGCAATTCGTTGCGATGTTTTGCAAGGAGTGTATTAATCCTGATTCTACTGTCCTTTTTTGTTGGCGTGTAAGGAATTGTCCACTGTAAGGACCTATACTTGTAAACTTCCTAGAGTTAATCAGTAAATAAATAAAATGATGATTTTGCTATTGATGATGTGTCTTTCTGCTATCCCTGCTATTATTGTTGATTGATTGGAGTTTGAATTGCTTCCGCATACGCATAACTCGAAGGTTAATAATGAACGGTCGGTGACGGATCTTGGGGAGTCGCAAATTTGTAAAGACCTGGGCTCGCACTGTACATATATTGTTCGCTTTGAGTTGAGGCCCACACGGTTTTGTTCCTCTAGGCTTCGCCTAGAAAACGCGTATATGCAATTAGAGAACTCAAGTGATTATCAATTAGCCCAGGACTCCCCCTAGGCAATGTGGGACAAGAGACACACCCCTCCCTACACACGTCTGGGGACTCCACCCCGCACACCGCTGCCTGGGCCATCATAATCTCCCCATCTTCAAGCACAACATTTACGTTGTGGCCCCACATACGGTCGGAAGTTGGCTCTGATACCATTTGTAAAGACTTGAGCTCCCATGCACTACTTGCCACCCCCTGTTCGGTGATTGGTGTGCTTGCGTGATCACATAAGAGCCTGTCACTTAGTGGGAGATCTGTGGTTGATGAAATTTGTTTTATCGGAATACCTGGTAGAATATATTTTGTCTAGTGAATTCGGCTCGGAGCCTACTCCAAGCATTTTGTGCTCCCCATTTATGCCAAAATTTTGCAATAGCACTTTGAGCAAGATTGCTGTGTTTCGCGGTCTGATTCGTGCTTGCACACGTTAATCTCGATTTGTGCATGTCATCCGTGCGCAGGGGCCATGCTAATCTTCTCTGTATCATTCCAATTTTATCGAATGTCTCCAGGTCCTTATAGCAGCCCTCGCCTAAGTCATGTGATCCTCATCGAAGGTCGCCCGAGTTGGGGGACCTCAACTGACAGCTGTCGGTGCTAGATTTAGCTCACCGGTGGCCTATCCTTTGTCAGATTTAGTGAAGGGTTTGAGTTTTTTAATAAAAATATATAAAAAATACAGCCAAGGTCCCTTGCAAAAAAAAATTTGTTAAACATTACTTGAACCGAAAGTTGCTTTGCGTTTTTGCGAAAGGTTTAGTTTTCAGCATTTCCATTACACCTAAAATCAATTTCTAAAGTCGTACCTCTAAGATATCTTAAGAGTTAACGCGGGGAATTGAAAAAAGCTGGTGCAGTGAGGAGTGGGGCTGTTGAATGTTCAAACCCAGACCCGTAGGTGCTCTAATCGAAGATTAATAGCGGTGAGTTCGACGAAATTCGAGTGGCTATGGCCGAGCTTGACAACTCAAGCGCCCCTATCGGCCATGTTTGCGAGCTCGGTGAAACTGGAGTGGCCATGGCCAAGCGGTGGTGGCCGAGAGGAGTGATTTTAGATTTTTAGGCTTTATTTATTTATTTAATTCTTATCCTTTCTTTATTTTTAAAATTTTTCTATCCTTTCTCTTTTTTATTTTCCGATGCGGCGCCTATCTTAAAAAAGTAATAAAAAAATATTTTTGTTAACCATAGTGGATGGAATTGACAAAACATATTAATTTCAGAAAATTTAGAACTTATTTATATATATATTTTAAATTTCGAGGCTTCTTTGTCTATTAGCTTTCTAGCTAGCGTGTGTATTCTAAAAAGAGTGAGATATCAAGTTTTGCTCAGGAAGGTAGGCATAGATATGGTTCTTTCTCCTCAGTGAGAGCCTCTCTTTTCGTTAGGAGCTTTCCCAGCATCACATTATGATGTTTTCTTTCAGGTGCCTCCATGATCGTCATCCCCCATACTTCTTGATCGTCTATAATCTTTGTCTACTATCATTAGTTATTTCCATCTACTTTCAATAATAGTCGACAAACCTCTTTGGCATTGTTTCACTTTCATCGCATTATTTTCTGTATCACTACACAGTGCACCTATCAATCGTTCGACAATATTTTCTGAGTTGATTATTTGCTACTCCGTATCTCTTTTCTCATTACATGATAGCTGTAGAGGCTCCCTTAACAAAATCGCTTAAATGTAATTAAGTCTTGGAAATTGCTTTAATTATATTCCAGATGTTTATAATAATATCAATAAAAAAATAACAAACATGAAATAATAATCTCCTTAGAAAGTGTATACAAAGCAGTTTTAGCGCTGAAATTATAAATCAATTTACAATGCTATACTATACTTTAATAAGAATGTACAATTAAAATAATATGTTTTCAAAAATATTTTATGACTTAGTTTGAGAATGATGTCATATAAATCATAAAAATAGAACATTTAATTACAAACATACATTGTCAATCACATATTTACTAACTTTTTAATGTCAAATAGTTTTCAAAACTAAAATTTTTAATGGTTAATACTATGAAAAACCACAAACTAGGACATCTATGATAAATGTACTTCAAATTAATTTTTGGGTTACTAAAAACCTCATATCGGTATACACGTAACACAGTTATCCTTCATTAGTTTAAAAAAGAAATCGAAAAAAGAAAAAGGCTTTTGGACAAAACTATCCTTGGCTATATTAAGATTTTACTAGTAAGTTTGGGGCATTATTTGAGATTAAATTTGTCACTTCATATCATTATTTAAGGCAAGGTCTACTTTCAATCCTTTTTTCAATAAAACACTTTAACTTCATGATCTTTATTTAAAGTTTTCCCCAATAATAATACTAATAAGACAAGATATTCATTTTTTTCTATAAAAAAGAATTTACTGTGCATCATAATATCATTTGTGATGGACGATTGTAACTTGGCTGGATCTCGCAAGAAGTGGAACCTTCGCACCTCCTCCCACTTAGCGCGTGGGGATGGTCAGATCCCTCAAGACGAAGAACTTTCGCCTCACCTCCAACTTATTTTCCTTGCCTCTTCTGCACATGACCCTGAGCTCTCTCTCTCTCATCATCACATAGCAAAGCACGAGACCTCTCTGCTCAATGGACCGTTTCACTTGGCCTAAGAACCTCTCCTCAAGCTGCAAGCGCACGATCCAGGGGCTCCTTCATGGCCAGAATCCCACGAAGAAGCTCAGACATCTCTTCGACACTCACTCTCAAACTAGCAACGACACAGGGCAGCCCCTGTTCACGGAAGATCTGGTCATGGGCGTCCTTGGGTTGTTCAGCTACACCCAATCCCTATCGAGCAGCACCCAGTCCGATGAGGTCTTGCGGGTCCCGACCAACGCCTGTGTCAGGTCTCAGGCCTCCGAGGGAAGTGAGAGTGTCAAGTCCCACTTCCAGAGGTCTCCAGTATCCATCTTGCAGAGGCAGCCGCTAATGGAGGCTGCGACGGCGATTTCCGAGGACAGAGCAGACGTGGCTTGGGATATCCTGGCGCGCTTGTCTGCCATGCCGAACCCCATAGGTAATTATTCAGAGCAGAAATTGATGGTTTACATGTTGTCTGCGCTTAAATCGCGCGTGAGCCCCGTCGATAACCCCCCTCCCGTGGCGGAGTTGTTCACCGAGGACTATTTGTGGTGGGATCTGTCACTTTACGAGGAGTCTCCCTGTTTCAAGCTCGGTTTCATGGCTGACAGTCGTGCGATTTTGGAAGCTGCATCGGAGCAACCCTCCACAAACAAGCTCCACGTAATTGATTTCGGTATTAGTAGTGAAGGACAGTACCGAGATCTCATCGAGAAAGACAACACACTCAATCTCAGATTTTCAACCCATATACTGTTCACTTTCTCTCCAAAGCTAGTTCCGAGGAACTGTTCACTCGCGAGTTCTAGCAGCTGGCTTGGCTGATCCAGGCCTTTGTTGGAGACCATTTTGGAAGGCAGCACTCCTCTTCGGGCGTGCGTCATTCTCTCTGAATCTCTGGTCTCAGGTATGCCGCATTCCTCTGGTGTTTTAGATCTGGGTTAGCCTCTGTTTCTGCGAAACTAGGGCTTGTTGTAAGATATGGCTTCGGGGGTAAACATAGTGTCTGAGGGTAGGAGCTTTCTGTCCCATACACCATTTGGTGAAGAGAGTAGTCGCCGGAGGGGTTGTAGCTAGCCTCCCCTGCATCGATCGAAATCCCGCGGCCCGGGCATGAACAGGAATGACCCTCTGTCGACGGTAAATAGGGATGTAGACTCTGGTTCTGGTCAAGGATTACAAACGTCCGGGCCTCATCATCCATCTAGAAACCGATTGGGGGAGGTAGCCATCCAGTCGAATGGTCCCCTCCCTAGTACTAGCGTTCCTCAAGCTGGTCGAATGTGGGGGTCTGATCAAAGGCAACCTGGGAAGGAGGTAGTCGCTCCCCGCTCATGGGCAAACATCGCTCGTACTGCGATGAAGGGATATGACCTCAACTACTATGAACCGGTGATAGTTGAGAATGAGCAGATCGCAGATTTTGGGGATGATGCTTTGGATGCAACGGACCCAATGTGGTACGAATGTCTTGTGGGCTATTTTATTGGCAAGAAGCTGCCTTTTAAGCTAGTTGAGACAGCACTTAGGCACGCGTGGGGTCCTAAGTTGCTAGAAGTGAAGGCTGATGACAAAGGGTTTTTCTTCCTTCGTATTCCCGATGCCGACTATAGGAGACGGTTGCTGGAAAGTGGCCCGATCACGGTGGCCAAAGTCCCTTTGATCCTACAGCAATGGGATCCTTTGTTGGAGTTAAGGAGAGATAACCATGCTAAAGTCCCGGTATGGATAAGGCTAAGGAACATACCCCTAGCTCTATGGTCCTCACGGGGTCTTGGTGGAATAGCTAGTCTGATCGGTAACCCACTATATGTGGATCAAAATACTGAGCAGAAGAAATTTCTCACCTATGCTCGGGTATGTGTTGAGCTGCTTGCAACATATGCTAGGAGAGACACTGTCAAAATCCGCCTAAAAGGAGCTACTCGCGTGGTCTCGGTTGAGTATGAGTGGCGGCCGATATCATGCGCACGCTGTGGCACTTTTGGCCATAGGTGCACCCCCAACAACTCAGGCCCCTTTGCAGCAACATAATGCAGCAACCTCAAGGCCAGCAAGCAACCCTGCTGGTGCAGAGTTTTCCAGACCAGCAGCTACTGTAGGAACTTTTCAAACTGGTCAACCAGCTGCTGCAGATCAGGCCTCGTTGGAGACTTTACGGGCAACAGATCAGGCCAGTAGACCAGATGCAGAACAGACCCTGTTGGAGACCATTCGGACATCAGATATTCTCAGAAGATCAGCCGCAGAACAGCAACCTGCGGTAATGGGTTTTCGGGCATCAAAATAGTAACCGTCTGAAGTGGACTCTCGGATAGCAGTGCAGGGATGGACAGCAGGACAGCAAGCTGCTACACAGGAGCAACCTACCGAAATATCAACCTAGGTTCAACCACCAACTCAAGTCAGTACAGACCTTGAATTCTATGTCAATCTTCCTTTATCTTCTGAGACTTTAGGGCAGTGGCAAGCTCAACAGGCCAGCAAACGTTCTCTCTGCCGGAGCAGGAAGTTGTCCGAGAAAAACAAGAATAAATCTTGCCATTCACTCCCTGCCTCCCCTGGAAGTGGGAACAGAAGGCTTTCCATAGAATCGGTACGGTTCGATGAAGCCATAAAGCATTTTTTTGATGCAGGTAAAGCTGTCCAGCAAGCCGCCCAGCTCTCATTTTCCTCAGCAGATGATCTTGATGAGTCTAAAGCTAGCAGTAGCGAATCAGAAGCGGCTCCTCAGAATTTGGCCCCTGTGATCAGTAAAGCAAATTCCCTACCTTTGAATGCTCAGGAATCGACTCCCTTGTTGAAGGTTGCAGAATCACAGCCCCTCGAACTTGCACCTCAACACCGTGCTGCAAGCAAAGGAGGCCCACCAACCAAAAAGAACTATCCACCGCAAAGACCGACGGGTGGCAAATGGCGGAATGAAAAGCGCAAGTAGGCGTCACTAACTCCTTAGCTCTGAATGCATGAATTTTGGTTTTTGGAATATGAGGGGAATGATGGATCCGGTTAGGCAATCGGAGGTAAAACTTTTTGCTCGTAAAAATAATATTTGTTGTCTTGGCCTTATGGAAACAAAAGTCCAGCCCCACCTTTTTGGATCTATCTCTTCCAATCTCCTAATGGGTTGGAAATGGATAGCAAATTATGAATTCTCGGCCAGGGGACGCATTTGGGTTGGGTGGAACCCTGTTTTTGTTGATTTCACAAGCTTATATGTATCTAGCCAGATGATACATGGTGTGATTAAATTTTTGCACTCGGGGACCAGCAACCATTTTATAGCTGTGTATGGAGATCACACTTTTGTTGCCCGTAGACCTCTATGGATGGACCTGATTCGTTTGAGCCCAACCCTCTCGGATAACCCCTGGATAGTGGGTGGAGATTTCAATGCTATTCGGGACCCTTCTGACCATATTAGGAGCCCGGATATTTGGCCCCCATCTTTTGATGATCTTAAGGAATGCCTATTTCAAGCTGAACTTGATGATCTTAGATATGTTGGCTTTCGCTTTACCTGGTTCTTCTCTTCGGGGGTTAATAGAAAACAAAGGAAGATTGACCGGGTATTGGTAAACAGTAGGTGGACCTTGGAGTTCTCTTATTCAGAAGCAAGTTTTCTTCCCCCGGGCATCTCGGATCACACTCTGATGCTTGTAAGAGTCGTGGACCCAAGACCTCAGAGGAAGCCTTTTAAATTTTTCAACTTTTGGATGTCCCATCCGGATTTTAGTGCTATGGTTTCTCAAGTATGGGAAGATCAAACCTCTGGCACGGCCATGTATAAGCTTTGCACTAGATTGAAACTCTTGAAGTGCAGGCTGAAGTGATTGAACAAGGATGTATATTCAAATATCTCTGAGCGGGTTTCAGCCGCTAGGCGAGACCTCCACTTAACCCAAGAAGCGCTCCTGCTTGACCTAGGGAACACAACATTGGCGGCCACTGGTACGACCCAAGCCCGGCAATTCTATGAGTATCGGTCCCTTGAGGAATCCTTATTCAAAGAAAAATCGAGGATCCGTTGGCTAAAGGAGGGTGACCAAAACACAAGGTTTTTTCATAACTCAGTCAACTACCATCACTTGCGTAATCGGATTATGTCAATCCAGGATGAAGCCGCTAATGTGGTCACCGAACTTGAAGCAATCCAGCAGGCTTTTGTTGATTACTTCCAGACGCTTTTGGCTTAGGAGAATACAGTCTTGACACCATCAGCAAGGGAGATCAAGGAAGTCTTGAAGCACACACTACGGGATGACCAGGTTAGTATACTATCTGAGCCCATTACCCCCTAGGATGTAAGGACGGCCATGTTCTCCTTGGCTGGAGATAAAGCCCCGGGGCCTGATGGGTTCAATGCTGAATTTTTCAAAAGGAATTGGGATAAAGTGGGGCCCTTAGTAGTAGAAGCGGTAATGGATTTCTTTCGAACAGGTCGACTACTTCGGGAAATAAATTGCACAATTATTGCTCTGGTTCCCAAAATTCCAAATGCATCTTCTATCAATGATTTTCGGCCTATATCTTGTTGCAACACTATCTATAAATGTATCACCAAGATATTGGCCAGGAAAATTGCTGTGGTACTCCCTGATATCATCAGTCCTAGCCAGACAGCTTTCGTCAAAGGAAGACGCATCACTGACAACATTCTCTTGGCTCAAGAGTTGTTCAGTGGCTTCCACTCGGACAGATACTCCCCGAAGTGCGCCATTAAGGTCGATTTCAGGAAAGCCTATGACACGTTAGATTGGGACTTTCTGGAGACAACTCTGGAGGCGTTTGGATTTCCTGAACATTTTATTCGTCTAATCATGGTAGGTGTTCGCACTCCGAAATTTTCCATATCAATTAATGGTAACCTCCATGGTTTTTTTAATAGTGGGCGTGGACTTAGACAAGGCGATCCAGTCTCCCCCTATCTCTTTACATTAGCTATGGAAGTACTCATCGGCATACTAGAAAAGCAAGCTTCCAGGCCTGAGTTTAAATTCTATTGGTGGTGCAAGAATCCACGCTTGTCTCACCTCTTCTTTGCGGATGACATCTTCATTTTCAGTGAAGCTAAGGTAGGCTCGGTGTCCTGTATGAAAGAGGGCCTCAATTTATTTTCTCAGTGGAGTGGTCTCATACCAAACAATAGCAAGAGTGAAGTATACCTCTCGGGTGGCGCGGTGGCCACAAGGAACCAGATCGTGCATGTTTTAAATTTCAGGATGGGGGCTCTCCCGGTCCGGTATCTAGGCGTCCCGATCATTACGGCGCGACTGAGCAAGGCAGATTGTAATGCCCTAGTATGTCTTCTGATGAATAGGGTGTAATCTTGGACCCACCACTTTCTATCCTTCGCTGGTAGATTACAATTGATTAGATCAGTATTACATGCTATACAAGTATATTGGGCTTCTATCTTTTGGCTTCCTTCTTCAATAGTAGACAGGATAGAGCAAATTAGTCGGCAATTCCTTTGGAAAGGGCCGGGGCTTGGCTCGGGAGGGGCAAAAGTTTCTGGGAAGATGTCTGTCTCCCCAAAAAAGAGGGAGGCCTTGGGATCCGAAGAGTCAGGGATAGCAACAAAGCGGCGATGATCAAGCATATTTGGATCCTTTTCACCAACAAAGAATCCCTTTGGTGCAAATGGATACATGTTAATCACCTCAAAGGTAAGCATTTTTGGTCTGCCTCCCCCCCAACATTGTGCTCCTGGGCTTAGAGGAAAATTCTTACTCTTATGGAAGAAGTTCGAGGCTGGTTTCAATGGAGAATAGGAGATGGATTATCTACATTGCTTTGGTTTGACCCGTGGCTTGATATGGGTCCCCTTAATTCGATATACTCGAACGCCGAAATATATCAGTCGGCTCTCTCACGGTATGCGATGGTCGTCGATCTCTTCTCCCTTGATGGTCAGGAATTACTGCATGAGTTGCACGCTTGGCAGTTATTGATCCCTTCCGTAAATCAAACGCCGGATTCATTTATATGGACAAAACACCCTTCTGGCAAATTTTCCATTGCCTCTGCATGGGAGGCCTTCAGGAGGAAGGCTCCTCCGGCTCCATGGGCGGCCTTCGTGTGGCATAAATCCATTATTCCTCGGCACCAATTCCTCCTATGGATTATCTCTCGGAGTAGATTCCCGACCCAGGTATTTCTTATGTCACATGGCAGGCTGGCATCAGCTCATTGCGCGTTATGCAACTTAAGGCCAGACTCTATTGATCATCTATTTTTTGATTGTCACATATCCAACTCCCTCGCCAATTTTTGGGTTGCGAAGTGTAATCTTTCTTGGATTAATAGGCCTTGGCTAGAGAATATTAGGTGGGATCATAATACCCTCTCGAGCATAGGATTCTATGAGGACATGGTCAGGTTCTCTTTTGGTGCACTGTGTTATGTAATTTGGAAAACTAGGAATGATATCACATTCAGAGCTTCCAACCTCTCCCTGCCATCGATGAAGCAATCCATCATCAGAATGGTTAAGGACAAAGCTTTGGCCTACAACGTGGTGGTTGATTCTCCAAGGAATAGATTTTTCCAACGTAGTTGGGATATCGATCCCAGTATTTTTGGTTAGCTTGAGGGACAGTAGGTGTGACTACTCCCGTATTTTCTCTAGGTTGGTTCTAGACTGATTTTGTGAACTTGGCCCCCCCACACTCCAAGGACATTAGTCTCGTTGAGTGCGTGTTGGGTCCGAGTTTCACTCCTTTGTACAGTACATGGTTGATTATCATTTATACTACTTACCTTTACCAAAAAAAAAGACAGTACCGAGATCTCCTATACGAGCTATCCAAGCGTCAGGCGGGCAATCAATCCACCCTCAAGATCACGACGCTCGCAGATAGCTTCGACCGTGAGGAGAGGCTCAGGATAGTTGGGGATCGACTGGGCGAACTCGCGGCCACTAGACGTGTTAGGTTAGTATTCAACATCGTGAGCCAGAAGCTGAGCGAGTTGAGCCGCGACTCGCTGGGCTGCGAGGCCGACGAGGTGCTGGCGGTGAACTTGGCGTTCAAGCTGTACAGAATGCCGGACGAGAGCGTGTGCGTGGAGAACCCGCGCGACGAGCTCCTCCGGCGCGTGAAGGGTCTGGCGCCGCGGGTGGTGACACTGGTGGAGCAGGAGATGAACGGGAACACGGCGCCATTCAAGGTGCGCGTGGGGGAGGCGCTGGCGTACTACGGGGCGCTGCTCGAGTCGATCGAGTCTACAATGCGGTGGGCCCCCTCGAAGCGAGCGAGGATGGAGAAGGGGCTGAGTGGGAAATTGAGGAACACGGTTGCTTGCGAAGGTAGGGACCGGGTTGAAAGATGCGAGGTGTTCGGGCAGTGGAGGGCCCGCATGGAGATGGCTGGGTTCGAGTTGAAGCCACTGGGTCAACACGTGGCCGAATTATTGAAGGCCACGCTCTGGTGCAACCAGGGATACACGGTGAAAGAAGAGAATGGTGGGGTTTGCTTGGGCTGGGGAGGCCGAACTCTCACCGTCGCGTCCGCTTGGCGTCAAACTCCCCTCGCTCCCCTCACACCCACTTTCCCTCCCAAAAAAAGGTATGTTATGTGCTATAGGAGGCGATGGCGATGGCGATGATGTATTGTTTTCAGCTTAGCTCGAGCTCCATTTCGGCTCGGTCTTTGAGGGAGAAAGAGTATGTCGCGCATTATTCTATTTGCATTGTCGTTGTGCACTTCCGATTTTAAACCCTTCTGAGCTATTTACGCCGGGGAAAAGGAGGCTGCAGGCTTTTCACACGTGCACGTGCTTTTTTCTTTTTCAGGTTTCGTGTGCAATTGAGGTGCTTCTCTCGTGTAATTGTGGGCCATAAAATTGCTTGCTAAACCTTGGATTTAAATGGAATTTTAAGAAAGTGTTTTAGTATGATTTGCATCGCAACACGCAACATGAAATGCTTAACCTTAGGTCATTAATGAGGGTGGCAAGACAATAAAGTCTAATCTCATGAAAGGATGGATGTTTTACTCAAGTGCCGCATCTCAACCCCACCTCATTTTATGCCAAATTCGGAAACCTTGCATGAATCTAAGTTGATCGTTTGGTCTATGTCATGGTATTAAATAATGAAAGTGCTGATACTGGCATGGTCACAAAAAAGATACGATCTTGTTCGAAATTTTCAAATCTTTTACTCAATAAATTGTCGTCAAATAATCTCTCTTGATAATTATACCCATTTTTACATAAATTACACGTTTCGAGCGGTAGGAGCAATTGGAGCATAAGTGAACATGATTAAATGCCTCACTACGTGTGCCCTCATTCTCCTTCATCCAAAGTCACTCCATGAATGGCACAAAGGTATACTACATCTCGATCCACGTTCTTAAAATCCCAACATCATCTTTAATTTCTACCTTTTCTTTTTGCCTGAATCATGGAGTCCATAGCCACTTTCACTTTCTCCATTGTATCTTTTTTCGACATGTAGCATTTGCTTCATGTGATGATTATTATCTACTATATTTCTTCTTTAGTGTCGCCCCCGGTTTGGAATGAATTGACTTTTATGAATTGTGTTGAAAAGCTCATCTGGACAATCATGCAGCATGAAGAAACACATTTTGTATGCAGCTTGGTTGAGTTTTGAAGAAATTGCCTATTTGCTTTTGCCTCAAACCACTTGCATGTCGAATCGTTCTTGATGACAAAATGGATCAAATCCATCTTTCTTCTTTCCGTCTTTCCCTTTCATCATGGCCTCTTATCCATAGAATCTTCTGACTAGACCTATCAAGTTACGTGTATCTGCATGATTGTTGAGCTGTAGTTTATCTCATCTTCCAAAACTTCAATACAAAATTATATGAAATGACCTTAAAACAACTCCAAAAACCACAACAGCCCCAAAGGCAAGTCCTTCATATTATTATTTCCAAATTCAATCATCAAATTTAGGATAAATAATAACGTCAATTCTAATTTTTTTATTTAAGAAATGATCATGGCATAAGTTTTAGGATCGTGTAATCACATAATAATAATAAATAACATCCTTATATTCTAGTATGACTAAATACACAATTAAAGATAGCTCTTATCACTTAGCAATAGTTAAATTTAGGTCAAAATAACTTTTTCTTTTTTTATGATTAGATCTAAATGTGAAGGTCATCCATCGTTGCATACATTCTACAAATGATCAAATTTTATTAACGAAGGGAGGACCTTTCTTGGACTGCACTTTATCTCCCTCAAGTGCCGTGAGCTTGCGCAGAGAGAGAGAACAAAGATCAAGTCGTGTGATATTAGAGTGAAAAAACAGAGAGAGCCGTGAGTGGAGGTGAGTGTGTCGAGTGTGTGAGATCGGAAGAGCAAAGGAGGTGTTTATCTGCCTTTACTCTTCATTCAAGGTAGCACTTGCGGTTCATTCATCAATTTTTTTGGCTCCTTCAATGAGCGACCAAGCGAGGAGCCGGTGTTTAAAGTCGGAGTTCACAATTTTGTCTCACCCTTCCGAGCCTTGCAAACTCGATACTTTGGTTCGCTAGTTCACTCAAGCCGGTCGCGATGATGTGTACACCTTTGATGCCATACATATACCCTCAATGAGGCCAGCCTCTTGTTTTGAATTGGAATTTTTCCTTACTAGGCCAGGAGCTTCTCAGCATTATGTCAAGATATTTACCTCGCCATCGCACTCATGGTCAAATTTATGTTCATCACCATATTAGCTTGCTAAGAGTGTTCCCAAGCCGCAGGTACTAAACTAGGCTCACTTCTGTTGGTTGCTCATGCTTATGCTCGCTTTGGTGTTTTCATGTGCCTCAGTTTTGATTTTTATGTTGTGCTCAGCAGGGCCCTCATTAGACTCGTTTTGTTCTCTCGCTTGCTCATGCTGTTGCTAATGGAATGTTATGAGCAATTTTGGTGATTAGTGTTCGTTTCCCTTATTGAGAGAACTCCGCCATCCGAATATTTGTGTTGTTCATTGGCAAAGATATTCGCTTCAGGCTGGGACTGGAGGGCTTTCACAGCTTTACCCATAAATTAGAAGCAAGTACAGAACGTCTACATCCAGTTTTGTCCGGCTGAAGCGCGCGAAGTCTTGTCTTTTTCCCTTCAGTTTCCTTCGACCTAGCTACTTCGATTTAGATATACAAACGTTCCAATTCCTTAATCACGAGGATGATATCGTTGCTGGCCAAGTTTTGTGTTGCGCCTATTTTTGTTATTCTCAAGTAAGTGGAGCCTGTGGAGGGTCCCCCTCCCTGCCGGGTGACGCTTCTCCTCTGTTTCTCTGTTATGTTCTGGCGTTTTCATCAGGAGAACATTGGCTGATAAAAAGAAAAAGTAGGGAAGGATGTTATAGCTGAAATAAACAATTTACAGCAGCAAAACTTCTCTGTTTTGCTGAGAGAGAAGGAGAAAACAAAGCATTTAACTTCATTCAGCAAAAAAAAAATTGTCTTGTACAAAACTAAATAAGAACCACTTTGGAATTGCACACAAACATGCAAAACAGAACTACACACAAACGTGCAAAACGAACTTGTTCCACTTTCTAGAAAATAGCTAACAAACCAACCGCCTAACAAATAAACTTGACTGAGTCAAAAAAATACCAAAATGACAACACATCAACAACAGCATTGAGACACAGCTCCAACAAACTCCTCCTCGGATCAATTGCTGCTGCAAACTCCTATTTTCTCTCTTAACAGCTCAAATCTTCCAGCTTGCAGTGGTTTTGTGAACATGTCTGCAAGCTGATCTTTAGATCTACAATAGACCAACTTAACTTCACCACTTTGTTGCACTTCACGTAGAAAGAAGAATTTTACTTTAAAATGCTTGGTTTTGCCATGGAAAACTGGATTCTATGATATTGCTAATGTAGCATGATTGTCTACATTAACTTCAATGCAATCACCAGAATTCAACCACAGATCCTTCATTATCTTCTTTAGCCACAAAGCCTAATTTGCAGCTGCTATAAACTCAGCCTTTGCAGTGGACTGAGCTACAATCTCTTGCTTTTGGAACACCAAGAAAATCAGGCAGAACCAAGAGTGAAGTAGTACCTAGATGTACTTTTCATGTCATCTACTGAGCCAGCCCAATCACTATCAGAAAAGCCCTGCAACTTAAATTTCTGACATTTCCTAAACTTCACACCAAAGCACAATGTTTTGTTGAGGTATCTCAAGACCCTTTTTGCAGCAACCAAATGTAACTGACTAGGACTACTCATGAACTTGGATAGAACACTTATAGCAAATAGAATGTCTAGTTTGGTTGCTGTAAGATACATGAGATATCCAATCAAGCTTCTATACATAGAAGCATCTACTGCATCCGTTCCATCATTCTTCTACAGCTTCTCCTTAGCAGCCATAAGAGTACTTACACTTCTACAATCTTCCATCTGAAACTTCTTCAGAATTTCCTTCATATATTTTTTCTGACAGATAAAGATCTCACGTGAAGCTTGTTTGACTTCTAGACCCAAGAAATAAGTCATCTTTCCCAAGTCTGACATCTCAAAAACTGCAAACAGACCTTGCTTCACCCTTTCTATCAGTTTCTCATCATTCCCCGTCACTAATAAATCATCTACATAGAGTGACAGAATTACAACACTGTGATTCACCCTCCTGACATAAAGAGTGAACTCACTCAAGCTTCTTACAAAGCCAAAATCCTGCAAATATCGGTCTATCTTCCCATACCAAGCTCTTAGAGCCTGCTTCAGTCCATATAGACATTTCCTCAATCTGTATACCTTCTCTTCTTGCCCTTTGATACTGAAGCCTTCAGGTTGTTCAACAAAAATCTTCTCCTCGAGCTCTCCATTCAGAAATGCAGACTTGACATCTAACTGAAATATAGGCCACCCCTTTTCTGCTGCAATAGCTAATAGTAGCCTGATTGTATCAAGTCTTGCAACGGGAGCAAATGTTTTAGAATAGTCTACTCTCCATATTTGAGCATAGCCTTTCACAACCAATCTAGCTTTGTGTTTATTAACAGAACCATCAGGATTAAGTTTTGTTCTGAACACCCACTTAACCCCAATCACATTCTTATCAGATGGTTTGTCAACAAGCTCCCATGTGTGGTTTTTTTGAATCATTGCAAATTCCTCTTGCATTGCTGCAATCCACCTCTGATCCTCCTTAGCTTCCACAAAGTTAGATGGTTCAAGCACCACCACATTACTTTTTTCATAGACTTTAGCAAGTGACCTTGTGCCTCTTATTGGCAGATTATCCATACTATCTTCCAATCCATCCATGACTTCATCAACCTCTACAATTGTTGCAGGTTGTTGTTTTGCATATTGTTGTTGTCTTGCATTCTTTTCTTCATTCCAATTTCCATTCATCTTCCTCTAGAAAAACAACATCTTTGCTCACAATCACCTTCCCGATCATAGGCTGAAAAATCTTGTAAGCTTTTGATTGGAGACTATACCCAATGAAGACACCAAGTTCGGTTTTTTTATCCAGCTTGTCCCTCTTGACCTGAGGAACATGAGTATGACACAAACACCCAAAAACCTTCAAATTCTTCACAAAAGGTTTAACACCATACCAGAGTTCGAAAGGTGTTGACCTCTCTAAGGCCTTTGTGAGCAATCTGTTCAGCAGGAACACTACGTAGTATTAGCTGCCTCAGCCCAGAACTTCTTGGGTAACATATTCTCTTGCATCATACATCTGACCATATCCATAATGCTTCTATTTTTTCTATCACCAACCCTATTCTGTTGAGGTGAATAGGGAGTAGTGAATTGCTGCATAATGCCTGCTTGCTCATAGTTTAACTTAAACTTGTGAGTAGTATACTCAGAACCATTATCAGACCTAAGCATTTTAATTTTCTTCACACTCTGATTCTCAACTAAGGTTTTAAACTTTACAAACACATCAACAACTTCATATTTGGCTTGCATAAAATTATCCAACTCATCCTAGTTATGTCATCTATGAAAGTAATGAAATACCTGCTACCATTGAGGGATGACTCAGACATAGGTCCACATAAGTCTGTGTGGACTAATTGCAGCTTCTCACATGCTCTCCAGTCTCCTCCTTTGAAAGGAAATCCGGTTTACTTGCCAAGAAGACAAGTTCTACACTATGGAAATTCCTCCTCCAAACTTGGCAAATCATCTGCCAATCTATTCCTCTACATAAACATGTTCTTCCTGTGAACATGCCCAAGCCTTTTATGCCAAAGCTCTGCATTTTCTTCTTTGCACTTTAAAGCCATTTGTTGCATCTCTTGTGGCTTGAACATGAAGCTCTTGTCCCTCATTGGCATTCTCAACACTTCTTTGCTATCTGTATTATCAATAAGGCATTCTTTCCCTTCAAACTTCACCTTATAGCCCTTCTCAACTAATTGACCAACACTTAACAAATTCTGGTCAACTTTTGGCATAAAGAGAACATCATTGATTAGCTTCACCTCTTGATTTCCTTTAATAGCCATTGTACCCTTCCCTTGCACTTCAATATACTGTCCATTGCCGATTCTGACTATGGACCTGACTGACCTATCTAGACTCCTAAACAGCTTCAAATTGCCAGTCATATGATTGGTACAACCACTATCCACCCGCCATGCATCATTCTCAACAGAAGAGCCAAAATAGGAAACTACAAACAAGTGTTCTTCCTCAGTTTCGTTCACTGCTATCTGTGCTTCTCCTGCTTGCTGGTAATTGTTCTCTTTGCAGATCGCTTCCATGTGACCAACCTTGTGACATCTTCTGCACTTAGCATCAGGCTTTCTCTAGCATCTAAAGGACTGATGATTAGTTCCACCACAATGTTGACAAAGCTTCTTGTTCTTCTTCCATCTGCCAGACCCACTAATACTCCCTTCTTTTGCTGCAAACTTGGAGTCACCCGCATTTCCTTTGAAGTGATTCCATTTCTTCCCTTTGCCTCCATCATTAGACTTCACTTTAGCTTCTAGTGCACCCTCTGTAGGCTCTTCTCTTCTCATCAGTCTTCTATGCTCCTGTGCCTGCAGGGCATTTAACAATTCTGCAAGCTTCATGTCAGCCAAGTCTCTTGTATTTTCCAGAGAAGCTATAGTGGCTTCAAACTTCTTTGGAAGAGACACTAGGATCTTCTGAACCAACCTTTCATCTTTCAAGTCAGTCCCTAAGATTCTGATTTTTTCGGCTATTTCAATCAGCCTATCAGAATATTCATTCACTAACTCTGAATCCTTCATTTGTTGTCTCTCAAACTCCCTCAAGAGATTCAGCACCTTCATGCTCCTTATCTTCTCATTTCCCTCATATTCATCCTTCAAGAAATCCCATATTGCCTTTGCAAAATCACATCTCATGATCCTTGTGAAGATAGGAGGTGAGACAGCAGCATACAGGCAAGACTTTGCCTTGGCCTTCCTCGTGATTCTCTCTTTATGGTGCTTTATCTGATTTAAGGTCAGATTGTTTGGAAGTGGAGCAACCTCATAATCATTCTCCATAGCCTCCCATGGATCATGACCCTCCAAGAATGCTGTCATCTTGACAGCCCAAGCTTGATAATTTTCCCCAGTAAAAACTAGAGTAGCCATTGCGGAGAATCCACTCGACCCCACCTCCATCAGCTTTTTCTTTGCAGATTGGAAGTAGTCTTGACTCACTTACCCTCACTTCACAGTCCCTTAAGATCCCACAAAGGCTTCGAAACCACTGTTATAGTTGAAATAAACAATTTACATTAGCAAAACTTCTCTGTTTTGCTGAGAGAGAAGGAGAAAACATAGCATTTAACTTCATTCAAGCAAAAAAAAATTGTCTTGTACAAAACTAAATAAGAACCACTTTGGAACTACACACAAACGTGCAAAACAGAACCGCACACAAACGTGCAAAACGAACTTGTTCCACTTCCTAGAAAATAGCTAACAAACCAACCGCCTAACAAATAAACTTAACTGAGTTAAAGAAAAACCAAAATGACAGCACATCAACAGCAGCATTGAGACACAGCTCCAAGAAAGGAAAAGAATCAAAAAGGAAGAAGATAATGAGAGAGAAAAAAAAAAAACGGAAAGAGACTCCGAGGAGAGAACTCCCGAGGAAAGGAGGGTGGAGACTTTGAATGCCCGCCTCCATTTGTCGCAGATGAAGATGAGGCGTGCTTGTTGTTTTGTTTAGATCGTTAAATGCCATGTGAAACCTCGGAATCTTAGACTGGGAACCCGGCACTTTGAAATCTTTGACTGAAACAAAGTTACCTTTTTTTTTTTTTTTCTCCCTTTTTATGTCGTAATACTTTCAAAATGGGGTAAAAACTATTTGTTCCATGGTATGGTTTCCTCGAGCTAGCCACTTTGACAAATTAGCCAAAGTTTTGACCAGATACGAAATAATTGAAGTTTTAATTTTTTAGTCTTGCTAAGGTTCAATTTCGTCGCTTAATTGTATTTATGCTTGCTAGTATCATCTTAGTATGGATTGATTTGTGCATGGTTTGTCTTACGGTTACATTTCATAAAGGATTGTTTTTATTATATTATGCTCTGTCACCCCATGAAGTAGCTCACTTTGAGAGAGTTTGTGTTATTCTAATATAACATATCACATTTGCGTGTGCACTTTGCTTTTGCTTTTTGCATTAGTTTATCCTAGAAAATTAGTAAGAGTACTTTTAAACTTTCCATTTTTATCCTAGAAAATTAGTGCTGCTCACAAGTCTAGTCTCAAAGCATAATAATAAGACCTTACTTAATTTTTATTCGATGCAATTGGAGTCTATATTTTCTCGCACTTTACTTGCTATTATTTTGTCATTGCTTTGTTTATTAATTTGATCATGGATGGTTATATTAATTGTTTGCGCACCTCTACATGATCACTTTTACAGGCTTAGGTAATAAAATTGGACAAGATCACATGTTACATTTTCAAAATAATGAGAAAATGTATCGGAAGGGTGTCAATTAGACTTAGCGTAATCTAGTCCTCGTTTCAATTTTGATTCAACTAAATCCAACGTGATAGAATCATATAAATTTTCTTTTTTTATGCCAACAAGTTAAAATAACGTGTTCAGAGCTCTTCGAACATCTAACTAATATCTATTACAGCTTTAATTCCAGCCCTGCAGATATTAAATTGAAGGAATGTGCAAGTTTAGTGATACCTAAGTAGTTGTTGACTTGTTATGACTAAAATTATCAAAATTAGAAGTTAAAAATCCAGCACGGGCAAAGTTTTATGTGCCTGTCGTACGTGGATCTTTAGTCAAAGCCCATCGTTGACTCACCTCGTGGGTTTCCATTCAACGCAAGTAGAGAACAAGATTAGAAGAGTGTCAATGTCCATGTCGATGTACAAAAGGCTACCTTTAATAAAGATTAGAATCTCATTAACAAAAGTTACGATGACGTCGGAATGTTGACCAGCCATGTAATTGGGAAAGTAGGAAATTTCCCTATTTTTCACAAATTAAAATAAGAAAATGGAAGCATCTCTCGGTTGTGAGGTTGGTTCACTCGTCAAAGGTCGTTCTGATCAGAGAGAGAGAGAGAGAGAGAGAGAGAGAGAGAGAAGGACGGGAAGGAGATGGAAGTGAGACAATCGTGCAGAGCTAAGCGTCGATTAGGGTTCTTCTTCTTCTTCGTAGCTCTGGTTTGCTTGTGCGATTCGATCGTCACCGTGGATGCTTCCGTCCACGACTAATTCAACGAAGCCTTCATCTCGCGTTCCAACTTCTTCTTCTTCTTCCATGGCGGCAGTGAAGGCCTCCGCGCTCCGAGGTCTGCGATCCCACCTTCGACAGCTCCTAATGCCATGACGAGCCCCGAGGGGAAGTCCTTCATCAGGTGTGGAGTTTTTCATTCTCTACTCCGGCTCCGGTTCAGCTGCAAGTGATTTTGGACCTTGTTGGTCTGGTCTTGTTGCTTTGGAAGTTTGCTGGTGTCCCAATGGATGATTCGCCTTCGTTGGTTTCTGGGAATTTTATGCTGAAATGGTGAAATCATTTAATTTCTTAAGGTCTATGTTGTTTACGCGTCGCTGAAGAATTTTCTGCGTTTCCATATAAGTTTTAGGGCTTAATTTAATTTTTCAATAAAGGATTAAGAGTTAATTGATAATTTAAAAATACGATAGCACTTTCTAATGAAGATTTGAGACTCGATTAAATTAATTGGAAAATTGCTTAATTATTTTCCAAATATATCTAACAATATTGATAAAAACAACGACATAGAAAATAGTGATCTCCCTAGGCTTCATAAATATATTTTGGAGTTACAAGCATCATTTGACATTTGAGAAAATTAAATCATAACTCCCATTGATATATGATAACAATCATTACAATAATAATACTAATAACACAAGATATTCATTTTTTATTTCTAGATCCCACAAGACGTGGAAATTTCGCACCACCTCCCACTCATCTTCCTTGCCTCTTTTGCACATGACTTGAGCTTTAGTCTCCTCTCTCTCTCTCTCTCGACTTTTATTCCCTCGCCATCACAGAGCAAAGCACAAGACCTGCCTCATCAATGGAGCGTTTCGCTTGGCCTAAGTTCCTCTCCTCCAGTCGCAAGCGCGCGATCCAAGATCTCCTCCCTGCGCAGAATCCCAAGAAGAAGCTCGCAGATCTCTTCGACGCTCACTCTCAAACCAGCAACGACACAAGTCAGTCCCCGTTTGCGGAACATCTAGTTGTTAACATCCTTGGGTCGTTCAGCGACACCCTATCTCTATCGAGCAGCAACCAGTCCAACGAGGTCATGCAGGTCCCAAGCAACGCATGTGTCAGGTCTGAGGTCTCTGAGGGAAGTGAGAGCATCAACACCCCGCTCCTGAGGTGATTAAGGGCCGAAATTTGCGTTTTTCTACTTTTGATTTTGTCTGAAAAGTAATTTATCTATTCAAATGGGGTTTTATGTAATTGAAAAATTAGGTGAAGTGTTTTTTTTTGGGAAAAACAATTGCATATAAGGTGAGCCTCGCACGAAAATCTCTTAGAAGTTAGGAAAACAAAAAGACATGAAAGGATGGTTTGGCTATTCATATGATTTTGGGACACAACTTGACAAATCATGCTTGGGTTATAGTGAGCTTGTCTAACTTGCATAAAACAGAAGTTTTTGTTTTTTTTTTTGGTTTCATTTATCTTGTTATTGGGCAAAGGATGAAAGAAGTTCTACATGAAGCTAAATTATATGCATTGGTCTAGATTAAGGGTGTTAGAACTGAAAACGAATTCGGTTCGGATAACCAAAAAATAACCGTTATTCGGTTTGGTTTGATTAATCGAGACAAAACAAAATTCTTTATTGAATGCCTAACTTAAAATCTCTCATTTCTCACCTCTTATTCAGTTTAGTTCTAATAAGCAAGGCAAAAATAGGAAATTGAAAAACCGATCCAAACCGAATGGATTCGATAGAGGTTGGATTTGCATCTTATCGGTTAGGTTCGATTCGGTTTGAATTTCCTAAAAACCTGAACTGTATTAAATTGCTGACATCCTAATAAGTAATTCTAACATGAAATGGAAATTACTCATCTTTGTGCAGAAAGACTTCAAACATACGGACAAGAGTGGACCAGAATTTGATCGATGGCGGGCACCAACGGAGAGCATCTGATCAGAAATCGGTCGACTCCAAGTTACCCAATAACTTCCCAAGCGATGCATCCATTTTCATTAATCGGTTCTCGGAGGAAAGTGAGAGCATCAAGACCCCTGTCCAGAGGTCGCCGGTATCCATCTGCTCGAGGCAGTCGCTAATGGAGGCTGTGACGGCGATATCTGAGGACAGAACAGACGTGGCTTGGGAGATCCTGACGCGCTTGTCTGCCATGCCGAACCCCAAAGTTAAAACTTCAGAGCAGAAATTGATGGAATACATGTTGTCTGCTCTTAAATCGCGCGTGAGCCCCGTCGATAACCCCCCTCCCGTGGCGGAGTTGTTCACCGAGGACCATTTGTTGTCGACTCAGTCACTTTACGATCTGTCTCCTTCATTCAACTTCGGTTTCGTGGCTGCCAATCGCGCGATTTTGGAAGCTGCATCGGACCAACCCTACACTAACAAGCTCCACATAATTGATTTCGATAACGGTCTGGAAAGACAGTACGAAGGTCTCCTCTACAAGCTACCCAGGCGTCAGGCGGGCAATCAATCCACCCTCAAGATCACGACGCTCGCAGATAGCTTCGACCGTGAGGAGAGGCTCAGGATAGTTGGGGATCGACTGAGCGAATTCGCGGCCATGATGGGTGTTAGGTTAGTATTCAACATCGTGAGCCAGAAGCTGAGCGAGTTGAGCCGCGACTCGCTGGGCTGCGAGGCCGACGAGGTGCTGGTGGTGAACTTGGCGTTCAAGCTGTACAGGATGCCAGAATGCCGGACGAGCTCCTCCGGCGCGTGAGCTGTGGGTGGTGACGCTGGTGGAGAACCCGCGCGATGAGCTCCTCCGGCGCGTGAAGGGCCTGGCGCCGCGGGTGGTGACGCCAGAACCGGAGCAGGCTCCTCCACCAGATGAACTTCTTGGGAACACTGTCCTCAAATTGCCTTCTCTATTTCATTTTGCTGAACTGCATGCAAGCTTGGAACTTCAGCCTCAAGAATTTTACCCAGTTGGACGCTGGGTTGAGTCACGACTTGGGAAAATCGTTACATAGAGCGAGTTAATGAATTCTGGTGCAGGTTCTTGATAGATCTCTTTGAGCTATAGATGTTCTGAGGCATTTCTGACTGTTCTGAGTTTAGCATATTATATCGAAATAGATCGACCATCAGATGAACTCGATGGTTTTATTGATGGGTATGTACTCGATGATGGTGATGATGCGGTCTTTTCGATTTTACGAGAGGATGACCTTGTTAGTAGGCTCACGATCGACCACATGTTTAATGACTTTAGCTATAGCTGCACGTACGTGCCTCCTTTAGGCGCTAACCTCGGGAAGGAACCGGCCAAGGACTATGATTTCAGTGATGCAGCTCTCAAGTACATAAACCAGATGCTTATGGAGGAAGACATAGAAGAGAAGAGTATCGTGTGTCATGAGGCCTCGGCACTCGAGGCAGCCGAGAAATCATTTTATGAGGTCATTGGGGAGAGGTATCTGCCAGCTGCAGATCAGCATCCGTCACCTAATCGAACCAATGAGAGCTCGTGCGGTAGTAGCGCTAGTGTGAATAACTCGGTTGAGTCAAAGCCAAACTGTGATCTCAAGAGCATATTGTCCTCACCCTGGTGTCTCAATCCTTCTCATCGTCAGTTGCCCAGCCATTGGACGGTGTCTGCTTTGGTGTCAGTACCACTGAACATGCTGAATCTCTAGTGAGTGCCGTTTCTTTGCCTGAACAAATTGGAAGTGAGTCTGTTATGCAGTTCAAGGGCAATGGTGAAGAAGCAAGAGAGTTGCTTGCATTTGGAAATGAAATTTTAGTTGATCTGGAGAGGGGTGAATTGTCCTTCAAGCAAACTGGAGAGCCTACAAGTTTGGTTCCAAATCTAGAGAATGATGAGAACACGTTTGTAGACCTGGGAGGATACAGGGGAAAGAAAAATCCTTTGCAGGAGGATGTGAACTTAGAAGAAGGCAGGGTGAGCAAGCATAAGTGTAGGCACTATGAGCAAAGCTACAAGTTGCCATGGTGGATTCATTGCAGTCAAATTATAACTAGTTTATTTTGAGTAACGTATTTTTTGTGATTTTTATAATTATAAAGACTATGTTGGAAGGGATAATCACGGTTCCCGGTTCTAGGGAAGGAGGTTCCGATTCCCGGTTCCTCTTTTTTTGGAACTGGAACTGGTTCCACTTAAATGAAAAAAGAAAAGAAAAAAGAATCTGTTGGACCCCGGAACTTGTGAGAGGGTAGGTTAGGTTCCAGACTTGACGGGTAGGTTCAAGTTAAAAACGGAATGCACTGAGGGTAGGTTCCAGGTTCCAAGCAGAACCTGTAAGGAACCTGGAACTACTCACCCCTAGGTAACACGGCGCCATTCAAGGTGCGCGTGGGGGAGGCGCTGGCGTACTACGGGGCGGTGCTCGAGTCGATCGAGTCTACAATGTGGTGGGCCCCTTCGAAGCGAGCGAGGATGGAGAAGGGGCTGAGTGGGAAATTGAGGAACACGGTTGCTTGCGAAGGTAGGGACCGGATGGAAAGATGCGAGGTGTTCGGGCAGTGGAGGACCCGCATGGAGATGGCTGGGTTCGAGTTGAAGCCACTGGGTCAACACGTGGCCGAATTATTGAAGGCGACGCTCTGGTGCAACCAGGGATACACGGTGAAAGAAGAGAATGGTGGGGTTTGCTTGGGCTGGGGAGGCCGAACTCTCACCGTCGCATCCGCCTGGCATTAAACTCCCCTTGCTCTGCTCCCTTCTTACCCACTTTCCCCCCAAAAAAGTTGATTATTATCTACTAGATTTCTTCTTCAGCGTTGCCCCTGGTCCGAAATGAATTGAATTTTGTGATTTGAGTTGAAAAGCTTGTATGGACGATCATGCAGCACGACGAAACACGTTTTGTATGCAGGTTGGTTGAGTTTCAAAGAAATTGCCCATATGCTTTCTTCTCAAACCACTCACATGTTGAATTGTTCTCGACAACAGAATGGATCAAATCCATCTTTTTTCCTTCCATCTTTCCCTTTCATCATGGCCTCTTATGCATAGACTCTTCTAACTAGACCTATCAAGTTACATGTGCATGCACGATTGTTGAGCTGTAGTTTATCTCATCTTCCAAATCAATACAAAATTATATGAAATAACCTTAAAGCAGCACCAAAAACCATAACGGCCACAAGGGCAAGTCCTTCAAACTATTATTTTCAAATTCAATCATCAAATTAGGATAAGAAATAATGTCAATTCTAATTTTTTTTATTTACAGAAATGATTATGGCATAAGTTTTAGGATCGTGAAATCATGTAATAATAGTAAATAACATCCTTATCTTCTAGTATGATTAAATGCACAATTAAAGATAGCTCTTATCACTTAGCAATAGTTAAATTTAAGTCAAAATAGCTTCTTCTTTTTTCTTTACGATTACATCTAGGTGCAAAGGTCATCCATCTTCACATAAATTCTACAATTGATCAAATTTTATTAACGAAGGGGGGACCTTTCTTGGGCTGCACTTTATCTCCCTCTAGTGTCATGGGCTTGCGCAGAGAGAGAGAGAGAGAGAGAGCAACTTGTGTGACATTAGAGTGAAAAAACAGAGAGCCGTGAGGGGAGGTGAGTGTGTTGCGGGTGTGAGATCGGAAGAGCAGAGGAGGTGTTTATCTGCCTTTACTCTTCATTCAAGGTAGCACTTGCGATTCATTTCTCATTTTTTGGCTTCTTCATTGAGCGACCGAGCGTGGAGACGGAGTTTAAAGTCAGAGTTCACAAGTTTGTCTCACCCTTCCGAGCCTTGCAAAGTCACTACTCCGGTTCACCGGTTCATTCAAGCTGGTCACGATGATTTGTGCACCTTTGATGCCATACGTATACCCCCAATTAGGCCAACCTCTTGTTTTGAAATGGAACTTTTCCTTACTAGGCCAGGAGCTTCTTAGTGTTATGTCAAGACATTTACCTCGCCGTCACACTTGCATTCAAGTTTATGTTTATCACCATATTAACTTGCTAAGTGTGTTCCCAAGCCATAGGTACTAAACTAGGCTTACTTCTGTTGGTTGCTCATGCTTATGCTCGCTTCGGCATTTTCATGTGTCTCAATTTGGATTTTTATGTGCTCAGCTGGGCCCTCATTAGACTGATTTTGTTCTCTCGCTTGCTCATGCTGTTGCCAATGGAATGTTATGAGCAATTTTGGTGATTAGTGTTTGTTTCCCTTGTTGAGAGAACTTCGCCGTCCGAATATTTTTGTTGTTCATTGGCAAAGATATTCGCTTAAGGCTGGGACTGTAGGGCTTTCTCATCTTACCATAAATTAGAAGCAAGTACAGAATGTCTACATCCAGTTTTGTCCGGCTGAAGTGCGCGAAGTCTTTCGTCTTTTTCCTGTCAGTTTCCTTCCACCTAGGTACTTCGATTTAGGTGTACAAACGTTTCAATTCTTAATCATGAGTATGATATCATTGCTGACCAATTTTTGTGCTGTGCTTATTTTTGTTTTTCTCTAGTAAGTGGAGCCTGTGGAGGGTCCCCCTCCCGGCCGAGTGAGGTTTCTCCTCTGTTTCTCTGTTATGTACTGCCATTTGCATCCGGAGAACACTGGGCTGATAAAGTGGAGAAGGGAAATAATTAAAAAAGGGAGTAGTTGAGTGTGGATGCGTGAGCTAGTGGGAAGCGAGAAGAGCAAAAACAGGAAAAAAAAAAAACAGAAAGAGACTCCGAGGAGAGAACTGCCGAGGAAAGGAAGGGGGAGACTTTGAATGCCCGCCTCCATTTGCCGCGGATGAAGATGAGGCGTGCTTGTACTTTTGTTTAGATCGATAAATGCTATGTGAAACCTCGGAATCTTAGACTTGAAACCCAGCACTTTGAAATCTTTGACTGAAACAAAGATACCTTTTTTTTTTTTTTTTATGTCGTAGTACTTTTAAGAAAAAAATAACACAAAAAATCTCAAATTATGTCCCTTGAGACAATTTTACCTTAAATTTTTTTGGTACTATAAAAAATCCCAAACTATGTCATTTGAAACAATTTTACCCTAAACTTTTTTGTGCTACCAAAAACCCCTAACTATGCCATTTGGAACAATTTTACCATGATTTTTTTCTTATGTCACAAAAAATCTAAAACTATGCTACTTGGGACATATTTATCCCAAACTCTTTAACTAAATGGCATTTTCGTCTTTTTCCTTTTCTTTTTTTTTCCTTTCTTCCCCCTCTACTAGCCATGGCAAAATGAAGTCGGCGAGGGTGGCCCTTGCTAGGGAGCTGCCCTCATCGAATTTGGTAGGGCGGCCCCGACCGAGCAAGGGTTGCCCCCACCGGATCCGACGAGGGCCGCCCTCGCTTAACTCAAGCAAGGGCTGCCCCGTCGATCCGGCAGGGGCTGCCCTCTCCCGACGCTAGGGAGGGCCGCCTTGGCCAGACGCCGCTGCCGGTGAGGGCCACCCTCGCTAGCTTCCCTCCGGCCATGGCGAGAGGGAAGAGGAAGAGGAAAAAAAAAGAAAGAAGTAAAGAGATAAAAATGCCATTCACTTAAAAATTTTGGGGTAAACGTGTTTCAGGTGGCATAATTTAACATTTTTTGTGGCACAAGAAAAAATTTAGGATAAAATTGTCCCGAGTAGTATAGTTTAGGGTTTTTACTAGTACAAAAATTTATTTTTAAGGTAAAATTATCCTAAGTGGCATAGTTTTGGATTTTTGGTGGCACGAAAAAAAGTTTAGGGTAAAATTATCCCAAGTGGCATAATTTTGGATTTTTGGTGGCATTTTCCCTACTTTCAAAGTGGGGTAAAAACTATTTGTTCCATAATATGTGGTTTCCTCGAGCTAGCCACCTTGACAAATTAGCTAAAATTTTGACAAGATACCAAATTATTGAAAATTTAAATTTTTATAGTCTTACTAATGTTCAATTTCGTCCTTAGTTATATTTATGCTTGCTAGTATCATCTTAGTATAGATTGATTTGGGCATAGTTTGTTTTAGGATTACATTTCACAAAGGATTGTTTTTATTATATTATGTTTCGTCACCCCCTGAAGTAGCTCACATTGAGAGAGTTTGTGTTATTCTAATATAACATATCACATTTGCGTGTGCCCTTTGCTTTTATGCATAATTTTATCCTAGAAAATTGGTAAGAGTACTTTTAAACTTTCCTTTTATTGCTCACAAGTCTAGTCTCGAAGCATAATAATAAGACCTTACTTAATTTTTATTCAATGCGATTAGGGTCTTTATTTTCTCGCACCTTACTTGCTTCTATTTTGTCATTTCTTTGTTTATTGATTTGATTATGGATGGTTATATTAATTGTTTGCACAGCTCTGCATGATCACTTTTACAGGCTTAGGTAATAAAATTGGACAAAATTGCATGTTACATTTTCAAAATAATGAGAAAATGTATTGGAAGGGTGCCAATTAGACTTAGCGTAATCTAATTCCTATTTTTAGGAGTAGGTTAGTGGTGACTCTTAAAAAGGAACAAAAATATTCATAATCAATCAAGTCAACCAAATGTCACATTTTTTTTTTGTCATAAAATGTCACTTCTTAGTAGGGTTCGAGGGAACCTGCCCTAGTGTTAGCACAATCTCGCAAGGTTCTCAAAATTATCATTTGGCAAGCTATCGTCCTAAAAGTTTGCCCGCTCCCCTTTCTGAGGGGAGGGTTGTAACACTTAGTATGCGACTCATAAAATAAACTTGAAATTGTAAAAAAAAAAATATTTTTTTTTAAAGAAAAAGGAAAAGATAATAATTCTAATAAAAGTAACAAACAAAAAATCTACCACCACCACTACGAGCCTTGCCCACTTCGCCGCCAGCACTTTGAAGCTTGCGGCCACGATTGAGCTGGCGGCCATCACTGCTCGAGTTTTGTGAAGTTCAGTCATGGCACTCAGGCTTTCGAACATTGTTTCGTCAATCTCAGCAAAGTTTAGTGCTAGGTGCGCCATCAAGGCAAATGTAACAGTGACCCTAATTTGTTATCTTTTATCTCAAGATAATAACTCAAATGATCTATGAATTTTGGCTCAATATGTAATATAATCCATAAATTTTTAATTTGTTTAATGTAATCTCTAACTTTTAGTACATGTTCAATTTAGTTCCTGAACTATGTGAAAATATTCAATATTGTCATTTTATTAATTCAAATTCAAAAACAACATTGAATATCTTCACATAGTTCAAGTGTTAAATTGGACATGTATCAAAAGTTCTGGAATTTCATTGAACGATTTAAAAGTTGAATGACCGCATTGTACAAATTAAAAATTTAGGAATCATATTGCATGTTGAGTCAATGTTTAAAGATCATTTGGGTCATTTTTTCTTTTATCTCTCATCAACTCCAATCTATGTGTTCTCATATTCTAAGGAAAATCAAGGGGAAAAATTCATGGAAAGAAAGCTAAGAGAAATAGATAAATCAAAGTAGAAGCAAAAATCATAATAATCACGGGCAAAAGATAAAGGGTGCATTTGGTTTAGTCTTTCCAAACAGCCTTTCAGCCTCCAAGGTCTGTTGGGGAAATGTTAGGGTGTTTGGCAAGCATTTTAAAATAGCTTTTGGCTAAATGCTAACCTTAGAAATGTTGACGGCTCAAAGCTACGCTTACCCAGCTTTCCAAATAGCATATGGGGAATGTTGAAATTAGAATTAATATTTTTTTTCCTTCAAAACTACCATCATTAATTTTTTAGTTTCGGTTTTGCCCTTCCTTGTTAATGTACATCTTCTTTACACAAAGGTAGCCAATGAGGGGCTAGCAAGGCCAAATTTGGCCAATGAAGAGCTAGTGAGAGCGCACGACCAAGGCGACCATCACCAAAGGTTGGACGATCTCAAGCAATTGCTGCTTGGGTCTCTCACTTGAGGTTACGAGACCCCAGATAGCAATCGATAGATTGCGCAACTCTCACAGAGGGTAGCCTGAGGTCATGCAACCTCATACAACCCTCGCCTAGGTCATGTGACCCTTGCTGGAGGTCGCCTGAGTAGGGGGACCTCAGCCGAAAGCTACCGGCGCTAGATTTAGCTCATTAGTGGCCTATGCCCTTTGTTGGCTTCGGCGAAGGGTTTGAGTTTTTTAATAAAATATATTAAACATACTGCCAAGGTCCCTTGCAAAAATATTTTGTCAAACATTACTTGAACTGAAAGTTGCTTTGTATTTTCCTGAAGAGTTTTGACTTTTGCCATTTGTATTAGACCCAAAACCCTTTTTCCAAAGTTACACCACTAAGATATCTGAGAGTTAACGTGGGGAATGGAAAAAAGATGGTGTAGTGAGAAGTAAGGCTGTTGAAAGTTCAAACCCAGACCCGTAGGTGCTCCGATCGAAGATTAATAGCGGCGAGTTTGACGACACTCGAGTGGCTATGGTTGAGCTTGGCAACTCGAGCGCCCATGTAGGACATAGTCGCGAGCTTAGTGAAACTAGAGTGGGCATGGCCCGAAGCGCTGGTGGCCGAGAGGAGTGGTTTCAGATTTTTAGGCTTTTTTTTTATATATTTAATTCTTATCCTTCTTTATTTTTTAAATTTTTTATCCTTTCTTTTTTTTTTTCGACGTGGCACCTATCTTAAAAAGTAATAAAAAATTAATTTTCGTTAACTAAAGTGGATGGAATTGACAAAACATATTAATTTGAGAAATTTTAAAACTTAATTATACATATTTTGAAATTTCGAGGCTTCTTTATACATTAGTTTTCTAGCTAGTGTTTGTATTCTAAAAAGAATGAGATACCAAGTTTTGTTCAGGAAGTTAGGCATAGATATGATTCTTTCTCCTCTGCGAGAGCCTCTCTTCGTTGGAAACTTTCCCAGCATCACATGACGATGTTTTCTTTTGGCTACCTCCATGATCGTCATTCCCCATTTTTCTCGATCATCTGTAATCCTTGTCTACTACCATTAGTTATTTCCATCTACTATCGATAATAGTTGACAAGTCTATTTAGCATCGTTTCACTTTCATCGCATTATTTTTCATATCATTACACAGTGCACCTATCAACTGTTCGATAATATTTTCTGAGTTGATTCTCCGCGAATCCATTTCTTTTTTCTCATTACATGATAGCTGCAGAGGTTCCCTTAACAAAATCGCTTGATTGTAATTAAGTTATGGGAAATCGCTTTACTTATATTCCAGCTATTTCTAATAATATTAATAAAACAGAAAAATAAACATTAAATAATGATATCCTTAGGCTTCATGTATCTAATTTTGGGTCACATGCATAATATGACATTGAAGAGAATTAAATCATTACTCCCATTGATGTATGGATATGATAACAATTATTACAATAATACTAATAAAACCAGTTACTCATTTTTTTATGGATACCACAGGACGTGGAAGTTTCGCACATGTCAACGAGCTCCTTTGTCCTCATTAAAAAGCCACCTCTCTCGCCGCTCTCTGCCTCGTCTCCTCGCCTCTTGCACATGTCAAAGCGCTCTTTTGTCCTCTCTCTCTCTCTCTCCACTTTCACTCCCTCATCACAGAGAAAGCAAAAGACCTGTCTCGTCAATGGAGCGTTTGCGATCCAGGAGCTCCTTCATGGCCAGAATCCCACGAAGAAGCTCAGACATCTCTTCGACACTCACCCTCAAAGTGGCAATAAGACAGGGCAGCCCCTGTTTGCAGAACATCTGGCCATCAATGTTCTCGGATTGTTCAGCAACACCCTATCCCTATCGAATAGCGCCCATTCTGACGAGGTCTTATAGGTCTCATCCAACGCCTGTGTCAAGTATGAGGTCTCCGAGGGAAGTGAGAGAATCAAGACCCCAAGGTAATTAAAGGCCAAAATTGGTGTTTGTTTGGGAAAATTATAAAAAATTCATGAATGTAATTGTGCTAATTCAGTCCTAAACTTATTTTTTTATTAGTTGCGTTCTAAACCTTTTGCAACTGTGTCGGTTCAGTCCATCTGGCCAAATTTGACCTAATAGCCGGCTGGCGCTGTGCCGGTGACAATTTTTTAATAATATTTTTTTTTCAAATTATTTTTCTCTTTTTTTCAAATTATCTCTCTCTCTCTCTCTCTCTCTCTCTCTCTCTCTCTCTCTCTCTCTCTCTCTCTCTCTCTCTCTCTCTCTCTCTCTCTCCTTTGGCTTTAGTGACCAGCCAGAGGGGTAGGCTAGCCGGTTGTCGGACTAAGGCAGCCAAGCGAGCTTGCCCTTGCTTAGCAATAGCCAGGCGAGCCCACGCTAGATCTAGTGGGGGCTTGTGTCACTAGTGGTCAGGTAAGCTCGCCCTCACCCGGTGACGGCAAGGCAAGCTTGTTGATCCACTAGATAAGCGAGCCTTAGCCAGATCCGGTAGTAGGGGTGATTGGTTTCTGGTCCGGTTCGATTCCAAGGTGGAACCGAGAACCGGACCGAAAGGATCAGTTCCCAAATTTTGGGATTGTGGACTGGACCGACCGACTGGTCCGGTGGGACCGGTAACTTTGCAATCGCCAAATCTTTTACAAGATATAAACTTTCAAAAGGAAAAATCTAACAAAAGATGTATTGATAGGCCACACAAAAATTTCCTATGATAACGAAGTTGAGATCTGGGAACGTTTCTTTCTCTTATCTTTCTATTTTCCAATGCCTTTTTCACATGCTGAACGACTTACATGCTTCTTAAACTTTTTTAGTAGGGAAAGCTTGTGCTTCTTACGTCCTGAAAATTGCTCGGGCATTTGTAGTCTTACCATTTACAAGCAGCTCACTGTAGTAGCAGACTCCACGCCATGTCTAGTTCCTGTTCCTATGAAACACGGCTTTTTTTGAATGCATATGGTGTGATCTCCTTCTGCTACATGCTACTACATCATAACAAGATTATTCAGAATCATCCATATAATAGTAGAGCAAACAATTCTAACATGACAAGATTATCTTGAACAAAGACTATCCCATAAAATATAACCATTACCTTAAGAAGTATAAGCAAAAACATACAAACAAATTTGGTCAGAAACCTTCATATATTGCTTTAACACCTCAACCCCATGGTTGCAACTCCATACCCCATATACATCAAAAAGATACGGGGTCAAAAAATAAAAAAAGTCCAACTTAATGCATTCGCTTCCTTCTAACATTCAACAAAAGTCTAGCTCAAAAACATGTTACATATTGAGAAGCCAGCAAAAGAAGAGAAGTCCAAGTTGGTGAAAATAGAGCAAAATATAACCTGGATACTCCTGCAAAATGTATATGATCTTGTGTAATATCCTGAGAATCGACCCCATTTTGCGATTTTATAAAATGACGATGTTAGTCGAAGGCCCGGTTAGTACAAATATTCCGAACTGTGTGTTCGTGGGATAACAGATTACAGAGAGGCATCATTAGGAAATGATACGCATTCGACTCGCAATTTCAATCAGGAACGAACCCTTCGACCATGAGGACCTGGGCGGGAACAATATCCTCTAAGTACTATAATATTAAGGAAATGGAAATAAATTGATTCGGCAGAAGTACAAAGTCGAATTGCGGGTGATTTTCGCATGACTTTGATACGAGTTACGAACAACATTAAACCAAATCCTTTTCATCTGGTACTTGGGATTATCAATTGAGCCCCTGGAATCACACGACAATCCAGGCCGTCCATGACTCAAGAATTGACATTAACGTGGATCAAAGAATGGTTGACCACCGGTCAAAAGTGAGGAAAGTCCTAAAAGGGCGCTCAATAATCCAAATTGTACTACAGTCGCAATCGACTCAATTTAGCCTCGATTTTTAATCCAATTTTGGGAACCGACTTCTCAGTGATATCAGGACTAAATATTTGGACGTCGCCTCATTTATTTTGGAATTTTTCATTGGACACGGAAGTGTCGAAAAAAGGGGAAATTGGACTGGGTTTCGAGCTCGCGGGTGGGCCGGCCCAAGACCGGCGGCTCAATGGGCCTTACGCCCATCCAGCTCAGCCCAAATGGGGCCCAAGCTGGCCCATTCTCCTCTCCCTTCTTAGCCCATGGGCTTCTCTTTTTTGGCCTTTTCCTTTTGTGCCCAAGTGGGTTTTGTTTATGTTTGTTTATGCTTGTTTTTGATTGGTTCTTGAAGCAAGTGGCAAGCCCACTTGCCTTGGCTTCTCCTTCAAGTTTTCAGCAGCTTTCTCTCTTTTCCTTTCTCCCCAAATTCGTGCAGCAGCCAGCCCCCTCTCTCTCTCCCTTTTTCTCTTCATTTTCTCTTCCATTTCTACTATTTCTTATTGTCCTTGCTATTTTCCAGCCGGAAAACTACCTTGCCGCCGTCACCGGAGCCGCCACCACTGCCCAAAGTGTAGTCCCGGAAGTTAGGAAGCCAACTGCACACTCCCGGTCACCCATGGTCATCCCGGACCACCCGTTTAAGGTTGATTGGTTGATTAGGCTGGTTAATTAAGGCTGACTAGGGTTAGTTAATTGACTATAGTTAGTAATAAAATAACTAAGGTTAATTAATTAAAGTAAGTAAGGTTAGTTTTTAAAGTAACCAAGTTTAAAAGTTAATCATGGTTAGGTTAGATTAACTAGGGTTGAGTTAATTGATTAATCATGGTTAAGTTTATTATTTTTATTTATTTATTTAATTTCGGACGAATTTACTGTTCATAATCACTGTTCACGATTACTGTTTACAGCACTGTTCATACAGAAGCAAATTTTGGTTTCAAATTGTTGTGTTCTTAGTTGTTATGCTTTCTTGAAGTGCTGATTATTAATTATATGCGTGAATAATGATGAAATGCATGATTGAAAACCGAGTGAAAGTGAAAGTGTTTGATTTATTGAGTTATTCCCTTGAATTAGGGAATGTACGTGATTGTTGATTGGTTGAATTTGAAATTTTGGAATTTGTTGAGTGATACCACATGGCATATTACGTGGGTTATCTGAAATGGCATGTCGCATAAGTATGAGCACATGAGCGATGTTGCATTCACGACCAAGCAAAAGCAAATACAAGAATGAACTGTTTGTTGATGTGTTGCATGGTCAGATTAAAGTTGATAGCCCGGTTAAGCCGGATGACTGCTAATCCTTCGAGGTTGTGCCGTGACCATTGGGTTGCCTGACAGTGATCAGATGCGGAGTCGCGGTTGAGGCCGGACCCATGCTCCTTAGGGAATGCTGTCGATTGGGGAAAGCCTGTGACGTCGCCGTGCCTCATGGGGGAGGACGATATTTGGTCTACGACCAGTTGATCGCCAACCATAAGGTTGTGCCGTGGCCTAGAGGGTCGTAATAATCGGAGCACATGCATGGATGTGAAACATGAGAAAGTTGTGTACAATGCTATGATTATTCGCATGTCTCTCAGTGTTGTGATGAATTAAATGACGGTTTCTGCATGTGGCATGTGCCAATGCCAGGTAGGGTCGCCTGTGATTGCACCTGTTTATTAAACTATCTTTTGTGGTTATTTCTCTGAAGTGGTATTGGATGATTTGATGATTTAGATTGTATGTTAAACTCCCGATGCAAGCGAAGTTCCTAATCGGGGCTTAGGACTTTAACTTGCTGAATTTATCTCAACCCGTCGTGGTTAACTTTTTCAGGCCCTAGATGATGCAGTACCCGATGATCGAAGAGAGCGATCCCTCTGAGGCTAGTGAGTAGGCACTTGTACAGTGTTAGGTTAGCTAGGCCTATCCCTTTTTTAGTAGGCCTTAGCTTGTCGCCTATAGTAAGGCATGTATGCATTTGCTGGTGTGCTAGCTAACCTTCAGATATAAAAAAAATGGTGTTGTCTTTCCTCTGTTGCTGTTGTTGCTATCCCTGTTGTTTGGTTTGGGAGTTGTTCGTTTCCACATGTGCTTAATTACAAGATAAAATGAATTGGTCGACGACAGTACCTAGGACGTCATACAATTAGACCTCAAGTGAAATGGGGTTACCGTGAGCTCGAGAGTCGAGACGTGACATCTTGAACATTAGTTTTAAACTAAAATTATTAGAAATCAAACTCAAATAATTAAGGGAAAATCTTACCACATATATTTTTTCCACTTTAACTTGTAAACTCTATTTGCCAGCAAGCTTGGAGTCAACATCATCCATATCTAACAAAAACAAAATATTAAATAAAGCATTCACTTATTAATTATTACATATAAGAAATAATTACAAGATAAAAAGATATATCCACGACTTACCCCATTCAAATTTTTCCGTATTTTCAATGCACTCTTCAACATTAATTGGCATGGTAGTCAATCTCAACCAATCTTGAGTGCAAATAAATGCTTCTACCACTCTAGGAGTCAAAGAATTTCGGAAGCCATCAAGCACACGATCGGATGTACTAAAAGTCGACTCCGAAGCAACGGTTGTTACCGGAATGGCCAAAATATCCTGAGCCATCAATGAGAGGACTTTAAACTTTTGGCCAGCAGTTTTCCACCACATCAAAAAGTCAAGATGATGGCTTTCTTCACGTTCATCTTCGAGATACTTGTCAAATTCAGATAAATTGCTCACACACACCTTTTTCTCCTCATGTAGAAATGATTCAAATGCCTTTTCTGAAGTGAAATCTTCTACCAAAGCAAGGTCATCCTTGTTATGCTCCTCATGACCATCAAAATCCCAACTACCACTATCAATCAAAAATTGACCACCCAATTTTCTGTCACAGGAACCAAGATAAGATTTCTCATAAAAATGAAACAAACGTTCCAAGGCAATCCTCACTTTATCGGACATTTCATCAGCTTTTGCACGATCGTCATAGATTAGTCTATAACAATACCGCACATAATTCATCTTTTTCCTTGGATCCAATATCACTGCAATCAATACCATCATATTTACTTTTTCGAAACTCCTATAATATTTGTCAAACTTGTCTTTCATCTTTGGGCATGAGATCCAATGCATTCTCTGTTTGTTTCAAAGCTTTATATAAAATAGAAATCTCATTAAAATAATCATTGGAAGTGACATACAGAGTCCCGGACATCTTGTTGGTGGCATCATAAAACTTCTTCATAAATACTATAAGAATTTTAGCCTTTTCCCAATCTTCATGTTTAGGAGTTTCATAGTCAAGCTCAGTTGAGAAAGAATGATCATTTTCTTCCATTCTCTTAAAAGCTTTTCTAAAGTTTAAGGCAGTCTCTAACATGAGATATGTGGAGTTCCACCTAGTTGCAACATCAAGACACACTGAACCCTTTTGAGTAATATTTGCACTCTTAATGCAATCTTGGAATGTTTGAGATCTCATGGGAGAACTCCTCACATACCTAACCACGCTTCGAATACGTGCAATAGAATCACGTATCTCAGTCAGTCCATCCCTCATGATCAAGTTCAATATATGAGCCGTGCACCTCATATGTAAAACATCTCCATCTAAGATCAATAGCCTATCTCTTGATAATTTTTCTTTCAAAAAACCAATGGCAACATCATTTGAACTAGCATTATCCACGGTGATTATGGACACTTTTTTATCTATTCTCCACTCATAGATGCATTTTTCAATCATTTTCCCAATATCCTTACCCTTGTGACTAGGCATCACCACAAAATTGATTATTCTTTTGTGCAATATCCAATCATTATCAATAAAGTGTGCGGTGAGACATAAATAGTTCAAGTTCTGAATGGAAATCCATGTATTAGTCGTGAGTGTGATCCTAGACTTAAGCTTGTGAAAGTAAGTTTTTAAACTTTTCTTTTCATAAAGATACAACTTCACGCAATCTCTAGCCACGGTAAATCGTGAGATGTGATGGAAGAGAGGCTGTAACTGATGAACAAAATCACGAAATCCGACACGCTCAACCATTGAAAAAGGTTGTTCATCCATTATGATCATTCGAACAAGCATTTGTCTACAACAATCTTGATCAAATTTCCATGTCGTTAAGACATTTCCACTACCACTACCAGTACTACTATGCCCTGGTGTCATTTGAGACTCATCTACTTGACGTGCGGCAAATAACTTTTGCTTCTTATCTAAATTGCGGGGATACTTGTCACACCTTCTCAAGTGCTTCAACATAATAGAAGTTCCATTATCAGCAGAGTAACAATACTTGGCCCCACAATATATGCAAAACACATCAGTTTTCCCATTCACAATTTTCCCTTTACGAAAATGGAGCCATACTGCAGATTTTCGTTTACTAGAAGGACAAGTGTTAAGTATCTTGTTCATGTCGGATTCCTCTTCGAGGTCTTCTTCACCTTCATATCCTAGTGAGCCCTCTATAGGATTCATAGCTTCACTAGACCTGTCCATGTCCACTTTCATTGAAATTTGAATTTGGAATAGATCACTTGAATCAAGTAAAATAAAGATTGGAAATGGTTTTTTGCATATTGATAACAAATAAGTTAACTATATTGCAACAACTATATGTTAGTGCATGTTACGACTATAAATAAGTAATATGGTGTTACTCATCAATAGGCAAAGTAGTGATTAAATCCAGAGAATCTAGCTTACATTGTTCAACAAAAGATTGTCTGTACAATATCCAGAGATTTCAATGAAACAAAACAAAAATCTAAAAGTGAGTTAAAATAGGAATAGAATACAATTGACAAAAAAAAAGTGATTAACAAGATTAAAAAACAAACACGGCACCCACCACCATGCGCATATCCCTTCTTTGGAGACGTAAGAAATCAATCAGAAAGCATCGCCAAAGATCTATGGATTGCAAAGAAATCATGCATAAGAAGAACTAAAGAAGGAAACAAGTCTTTCCAATAAAAATTTGCTGGAACAAATTAATCAATGGGTAAAAGAAATAGCCCACGTTACATCAGCAAAATTCTCAAAAATAGAGTCCCTGCCCCGATCAATAAAAATATGGCCAATACAGGCCTTTAGTGTCATGTGTCAGGAGACCTAAGAGGTCACTCATATGATGAACAAGGTCAACTCATAGCAACAAATTTAAGCCTTATCAGAAGCACTCTTTATGTATCCAGATTTTGCTAATATCCTTGGTCTTATCATAGGCCCAGTATACAGAATCTCACAAAAATGACACTTGTGATCACACAACTTTGGGGTGTTTGCTTGCGGAAAGCTATTTGAAGTTTTGGAATGCTGTCACTTGATCACACATATCAGTTTATAGTGTTCAAGTGAAAAGTTTTTCATAAAAGTTTTCTGGAAACAATCTCCACCAAAGAAACAATTAATATGGTCAACCAATTTATATGCAATCTATCTAGTTGCACAGAGGAACCACTAGGCACTTACAGCAGAGAGGATATCCTTTGCTAGTCCACTCTAATATGATGGAGGGCCAACTTTGACGTCGAGAATCACCTGCTGAACTGATCTTGATACTGACTATTTAATCATCAGAAGTACAGGGAAAACCCATCAAAAGGGAGAAATATAGCTAAAGAAAATTGAAGAAAATGATGATGCATCAAAAACAGATTCAGAGGTCCACGTACAGGTATGATACCTTCAAAGCTTCCACAATAGTTAGAACCTTACTATCAGTAAACTTCAACGAAGACTGATGGGTACTCTCAAGGTCTTTTATCTGCAACAACAAGCTAGAAGAGAATCTCAATCAGAATTTAAGTAGAAGCCTTCCACTGTAAAACACTATTCCAATTTTTTGGTATGAAGTGTGAAATCCCCCCAAAATAAACTCCCTGTTGAGAATTTTTGTCGACAATTAGACATCTTAAAGCAATATAAATTAGATGGCCACCTCTGATTGCCACATGGAATTTTTCCAATGTAATATCATCCTATCATAAAACATCCAGGTGATGCTTGATGATGGCATAACTTTCAAACAACTTGTGCCCCACCCTCTGTACAACCCTATCAGATTCAGACCCTCCTCCCTAATGACTTCGGCCAGTAACGCACTTCATCATTCACCATTGGCTTCCCTCACCCATCCCCCCACACCCACTTGAACCCCCACCAATCACAATTCTCCAAAATTAGAAACCTTCAACACCCAAGTCGATCACTAGCGATAACACAAAAATTCAACAATCGAAGAAATTGATGATGATGCCTCGTCATTGACAAACCAACAGATGGTAAACATACCTTGTTGTCGACACTTGAGGGCGATGCGTGATGCGAGAAAGAGAGAGCATCGTTGAGGGCGATGCGTGTGTGTCTATGTAAGGCAAGTTTGCGTAAGGCAAGTCTGAGAGGGAGAGAGCGTGTGCGTCGAGCACAAGTGAGGCAAGCAAAACGAGGATTTGGATCGAGCGATTAGCGCAGAGAGTCGCAAGTCCTTCTAAGGCGAATCTGAGAGGGAGCGTTTACGTCAAGCATGAGCAAGGCGTATGGAATGAGAGCTTGGATCGAGCGATCAATGAAGAGAGTCTGGATGGAGTGATGAGTGAGGCGAATTTGAGAGGGAGAGAGCATCGAGGGGAATAAGGGTCTAGACTCTGGATGGAGACTGGAGAGAGGATTTGGGTGTGTGATTGTGCGTTAGGGCTTGTAGGAATAGAAAGTTGGGAATTTGAGATGGAAATTGAAGGGGCGGTCGGTCCGGACTGGTCCGGTTCCCACCTTGGAACCGGGAACCGGACCGACCGATCACCGGTTCCGAGAATGGGAACCAGGAACCAGACCGTCGGCTATGGGAACCACCTAAAACCAACCAGTCCAGTCCGAGTTGGGCAGTTCTCGAGTTGGGCGGTTCCTGTCACACACCCCTATCCGGCAGGGCTCGCTTTGCCAATGGTTGTGCGAGCATGCCCTCGCCCAACGACGATGAGGCCAACTCGGCTAGCCGCCTTTGTCTCGGCAAGGCGGCTAGCCCTCCCCAACGAGGAGGGAGAGGGAAAAAATAAATAAAATAATTCGAAATAAAATAAAATATTATTAAAAAATTGTCGTAAGCATTGGCTAGCCAAATTTGTTGTGATGGATTGAACTGGCATAATTACAAAAATTTTAGGAGTGAATTAGCCAAAAAAAAGTTTAAAACTGAATCGGCACAATTGCAATAGACTCATAACTTTTTTAGTAATTTCCTGTGCTGCTGTTGTTGCTATCACTGTTGTTCGGTTTGGGAGTTGTTCGTTTCCACATATGCATAATTACAAGATAAAATGAATTAGTCGATGACAGTACCTAGGATATCGTACAACTATATCTCAAGTGAAATGGGATTGCCGCGAGCTCGAGAGTCGATGCGTGACATTTAGCTCACTAGTGGCTTATGCCCTTTGCCGGCTTCGGCGAAGGGTTTGAGTTTTTTAATAAAATATATAAAAAATACGGCCAAGGTCCCTTGCAAAAAATGTTTTGTCGAACATTACTTGAATCAATAGTCACTTTGTATTTTCCCGAAGAGTTTTGGCTTTTGACATTTGTATTACACCAAAAACCCATTTCTCAAAGTTACACCACCAAGATATCTGAGAGTTAATGCGGGGAATTGAAAAAAGATGGTGCCGTGAGGAGTAAGGCTGTTGAAAGTTAAAACCCAGACCCGTAGGTGCTACGTTCGAAGATTAATAGCGGCGAGTTTGACGACACTGGAGTGGCTATGGCCGAGCTTGACAACTCGAGTGCCCATGTAGGCCATAATCGCGAGCTTAGTGAAACTGGAGTGGCCATGGCCCGTAGCTGTGGTGACCGAGAGGAGTGGTTTTAGATTTTTTGGCTTAATTTATTTATTTAATTCTTATCCTTTCTTTATTTTTTTAATTTTTTATCCTTTCTCTTTTTTTTTTTCGACGTGGCACCTATCTTAAAAAAAGTAATAAAAAAATATTTTTCGTTAACCAAAGTGGACAGAATTGACAAAACATATTACTTTGAGAAATTTTAAAACTTAATTATATATATATTTTGAAATTTCGAGGCTTCTTTATGCATTAGCTTTCTAGCTAGTGTTTATATTCTAAAAAAAATGAGATATCAAGTTTTGTTCAGGAAGGTAGGCATAGATATGAAAATTTCTCCTCTGCGAGAGCATCTCTCTTCGTTGGAAGCTTTCCCAGCATCACGTGATGATGTTTTCTTTCGGCTACCTCCATGATCGTCATTCCCCATTCTTCTCAATCGTATGTAATCCTTGTCTACTACCATTAGTTATTTCCATCTACTATCAATAATAGTTGACAAGTCTCTTTAGCATTGTTTCACTTTCATCGCATAATTTTTCGTATCATTACACAGTGCACCTATCAATTGTTCGATAATATTCTCTGAGTTGATTCTCTGCTAATCCATATCTTTTTTCTCATTACATGATAGCTGCGAAGGTTGCCTTACCAAAATTGCTTGATTGTAATTAAGTTATGGGAAATCGCTTTACTTATATTCCAGCTATTTCTAATGATATTAATAAAACAGAAAAATAAACTTGAAATAATGATCTCCTTAGGCTTCATGTGTCTAATTTTGGGTCATATGCATAGTATGACATTTACAAGAATTAAATCATTACTCCCATTGATGTATGAATATGATAACAATTATTACAATAATACTAATAAAACCAGTTACTCATTTTTTTATGGATACCACAGGACGTGGAAGTTGCACACATGTCAACGAGCTCTTTTGTCCTCATTAAAAAGCCACCTCTCTCGCCACGCTCTGCCTCGTCTGCTCGCCTCTTGCACATGTCAACGCGCTCTTTTGTCCTCTCTCTCTCTCGCTCTCTCTCCATTTTCACTCCCTCATCACAGAGAAAGCAAAAGGCCTATCTCGTCAATGGAGCGTTTTGCTTGGCCTAAGAACCTCTCCTCAAGCCGCAAGCATGCGATCCAGGAGCTCCTTCATGGCTAGAATCCCACGAAGAAGCTCAAACATCTCTTCGACACTCACTCTCAAAGTGGCAATAAGACAGGGCAGCCCCTGTTTGTAGAACATCTGACCATCAATGTCCTCGGATCGTTCAGCAACACCCTATCCCTATTGAGTAGCGCCCATTCTGACGAGGTCTTACAGGTCCCATCCAATGCTTGTATCAAGTATGAGGTCTTCGAGGGAACTGAGAGCATCAAGACCCTGAGGTAATTAAAGGCCAAGGCCAAAATTGGTGTTTGTTAAGGGAAAAGTTATGATTGTAATTGTGCCGATTTAATTATAAACTTATTTTTTTATTAATTGTGTTCTAAACCTTTTACAACTGTGTCAATTTAGTCCATCTGGCCAAATTTGGCCTGACGGCCAGTTGGTCGTGCCAGCGACAATTTTTTTAATATTATTTTATTTTTTCAAATTATTTTATTATTTTTTGTACTTCTCCCCCTCTCCCTCTCCCTCCCTCCCTCCCTCGTCTTTGGCTTTAGTGACTAGCTAGAGGGGAAGGTTGGCTGGTTGTCGGACTAAGGCAGCCAAGCAAGCTTGCCCTCGCCTAGCATTGGCTAGGCGAGCCCATGCTAGATCCAGTGGGGGCTCACCTCACTAGTGGCTAGGTAAGCTCGCTCTCGCTTGGTGACAGCAAGGTGAGCACGCTAATCCACTAGATAAGTGAGCCCTAGCCCGATCTAGTGAGTCTTGCCTCGCCAATGGCTATGCGAGCACTCCCTCACCCAACAATGATGAGGCCAACCCGGCTAGCTGCCTTTGTCGGCAATTGGCCAGCCCCCCCACTGGCCAATCGCCAGTGCCAAAGGAGGGAGGAGGGAGAAAGGAGAGGGGAAAAAATAAATAAATAACTCGAAAAAAATAAAATATTATTAAAAAATTGTTGTTGGCATCGGCTGGCCAAATTTGTTATGATGGATTGAATTGGCACAATTGCAAAAATTTTAGGACTTAATTAGCCCAAAAAAAGAGAGTTTAGAACTGAATCGGCACAACTTCAATAGACTTATAACTTTTTTAGTAATTTCCCTATATTTTTTATTTTATTTTTGAGTTTGTTTGAGAAATAATTTATTTATTTAAGTGGTGTTTCATGTAATTCAGATAGCATGTGAAGTTTTTTTTCTTTTTTGGGGAAGAAGAATTACATTTACGGCAAGCATCACATGTTTGAAAATGATAATGTGAAGACCTCTTAGAATTTAGGAAAAATAGAAGACATGAAAAGATGGTTTCACTATTCAAATGTGTTTTGGACACCACTTAATAGATCATGATTGGATTATAACGATCTTGTCCAACTTGGAGAGAATAAGAGTTATTCTTTTGTTTATTTTGTTTATCTTGTTATTGGGCAGAGGATGAAAGAGATTTTACATGGAGCTAAATTATATATGTGGGTCTATGTAATTCTAACGTGAAATGTAAAATTACTCATTTTTTATGCAGAATGACTTTAGATACAGGGAGAAGACTAGACCAGAATTTGATTGACGATGAGCAACAAAGGAGAATATAGGATCAAAAATCGATTCTCGACTCCGAGTTACCTGAGTACTTCACAAATGATATATTGATTTTCATTAATTTCTCATATATATTTTATTTGATTTGTTATTAGTTAAAATATATACATGAATCTCAATAATTCTAACATGAATTGGAAATTACTCCTTTTTCCATAGAGAGACGTCAGATTCATAGTGGACAGCAAGAGCGAGTCATGATTTGAATGACGGATTCGAATGGAAGATAGTTGATCAAGGACCGATTCCCGGATTCCTTGGGTACTTCACAAATGATATACCTTTTCATAAGTATCTCATGTATATGCATATATTGAGAAAATATTGTATAAAGTGGAGAGAAATCAATTCCTGCTTGACGTCTAAAACAAATATTATGTGGGCATCTTTACAATAAGTCATGTCTTCAAAATTAATAAGGAACACATCCATCTATAAACGTGGTTAAATTATTTATGCTTCTCTCATGATGAACAATTAAGCAAACAATGTGCTATTGCTTGTGATTAAAGCTGTGTTTGGGCACATGCAGTGAGTACTACCGGTGCGCTCACCAGATTGACCGGGGATGTCAAGCATCCAAGTGGGTCGAAAGGACATCGTACAACCCAGGCCTTTCCCAGATCACATACCGAGGCCACCACACTGGTAATATCCTCTTCCTCAACGGCCCTCCATTCGACCTAGATTCATCAACCGCTGGGGACTCCCCCATCATTGCCTATTGCTACACTAGGCTCCATCCCAAACATGTCCTCGACACTGACAAGTAATTTATCTATATAGTGGAGTTTCGTGTAATTCAAAAAAAATTTGAAATTTCTTTTTAGGAAGAACAATTATATATAAGTTGAGCATCACATATTTGAAAACTAGGGTGTGAAGATCTCTTAGAATTCAGGAAAAAAAAGAAGACATTCACTGTTCATATGATTTTGGGACACAACTTGAGATATAGTGAGTTTGTCTAACTTGCAAGATTGAGAAGGGTTTTTTTTTTCTCTTGTTATTTTATTAATGTTATTGGGCCAAGGATGAAAGAGGTTTTGCATGGAATTGAATTTTATTAATGGGTCTAAATAACACTAACTTGCTCTTTTTTCCATAGAAAAACTTTATGGACTAAAGCGAGCTCTGATCTCATGGATGACAGGTATTTATAGAGGAAATACGATTAGAAAGAGATTCTCATATTCGAATTCTCCAAATGCTTTGTACATTTCATATATACATATGAAGTAGAGAGATTCATTCTTGCTTGATGTCTAGAACAATTATTATGTATCTTTACGATCGGTCATGGCTTCAAATTAATAAGAAACCCTTCCACTCTATCAACTTGGCTAGTATTTTTATGCTTCTCTCATGATGAACGATTAAACAAATAATTTGATGGCGTTGACCCAGCACGCATTATAAATTATAGGGAATGGGTTCTTTCTTTAATTTGCTAAAATTCAACTTCATCTTATCATATGACACCACATAATTTACAATCTAATCGAAACAAGCTCAATATTATTTTTATCGACTATCATCATATTAAAAACTTTTGGGTTATATTTTAGATTGGAAGCATCCAAACCCCAATTTCAAATCAAGTGTCCATTAATAAAACAAATGATTAAAGCCATATTTCCGGGCACTTGCAGGGACTCCTTCTTCAGGTGCACTCACAGGATCAACTAGGGATGTCGAGCGACCAAGCAGGTCCGAAAGATGTCGGACGACCCATCCATTTACGCCGTGGGATACCGAGGTGGCCACACTTGCGATGAATTTCATTCTAAACCTACAGTCATAGTGGAGTCACCAGGCCCTATGGACTCCTCAATCCTCCCAATTTTCAACACTAGCCGCGTTGCCAAACAAGACAACGACGACAACAACAACAATCTCTTCTCTTCTTGAACTTTCTCGTTAGTGAACCATCAGCGAAGGTTACCTGGTAAGGATGATCTGAACCCCCACGACCATGGAGATGACGGCAATAGCAACAACAACAATCAATCCGCATCATTTGATTACTACACTGCATTGGAATCTGCTAGGGAGATTGAAGCCCAGTCGTCAGATCAAGGGAGATGTGATGTCTAGGGTCTCGCTGTTTTGATCTGATTGTGGGGTCTAAGTTTGATGATCCGTGGATTAATGTGAGAGGTGTTTGCTAGAATGAGTTTCCTCCAAACTATATATCCTATGCCACCGTTTGTTTAAGAGAAAAAGGAGCCATTAATAGCTAGTGTAACAATATTACCTTGTCGTAAAATATTTCGTAATTATGGGGTTTTATATATCCTTTAAATATTCTCTCAATTTGAGTCTTTGAGGAACACCGAATACACTACACTTTCAGAAAAGAACGTGCAAATATGCATCGTTACAAATTACAATAAACTCAAACTTACACAATAAACATCACTAATTATCTGCAAATGAAAATTTATTCTACAGCAAATTGACTTTATATTGATTAACATGAGCTTATTATAATTTACATCAAGGGCCATGAAACAAAAGGTTCCACTTCTTGATAGCCCACTCCACATTCTATGATCAAAATATACCAGAACATTACATATCCAAGCACGCACACCCTTTTTAAATCTAAACCATCAACGATAGCTGCTGCATAATGGACACCACTGATCCAGAGGTCCACAAATATGAGGGAGCTCTACCAGCACATAGTCCCAGATGCAACTCAAAAGTGATTTTACTTCGAGAGTCCTTGCATCCTTCAAAGCAGTGTTTGACTATGAATCTCACAGTTGAAATCACAGCATCAACAAGAGGTAGAGACTCAATGCAGCTTCGAGTTCTTGGCTCTTCATTGACAAACGCGAGAATTCCATAGTAGCATCAACAAACACTTACGAAAATCACTTCCCTTAATGCTCTGCTTCAACCAAGATAGTTCAACATTCCAATTACCAATGCTTCAATGAACGAAACACACCTGCAAAATGTGAAACCAAATCCGATGAGAACAACCACACTGGAACAATAGGTGGGACTTAGATTCACTATGAACATCACAAAAGTGCAAGTCAGGAAATGAACAACCTACTCCAAAGCAATTTATCCTTGTTTCCACTTCTAACAATATCAGCTTCAGTACTCCTAACTTGACGAAGAAGACCTGGAATCACAACGCTTGACCTATCACATGGTGGTGCGTCCACCCACCTGAAGAATGCGCATGATTGGATTTACATCGAAGCAAGAAAGGTCAGAAATCTCGTGTGAAAGTGCTGCTCATCGCCATAAGAACAAGAATGATCTTTAATGTGGGCTCGAAACTAGCAAGCAATAGGTAACGAGTCTCTAAGGCCTTTTTCCACAATCCTTCAAAACGCATCATTATACACAAAAAACGACACATTTAAAATATGTATGAAGAACTGTGAAGGATTATTACCCCATGGACGCAAGCACTTTGGGAATTCTTGGCGGGAGAAAACATATAGCTCAAGGAAGATTCTCACCTTAGGAATTCTTGCCGGGAGGAAACATATAGCTCAAGGAAGATTCTCTAAATAAATTGCACGGCAGAGGGGATCCAACATTGTAGTTACGGAAGATTGCCAGATAACCTCTAAACATAGCCTGTGCCTCAGTAGCTGCTCGCTGAAGCCTCTGGTTTTTCAATAGCTTCTGATAAGGCCGAACCATTTTGTATGCGTGTTGCCATCTTTTTCAGACGAAAAGAATATTAGCATTATTAGGTGCTACAGCATTTAACCCTTTTCCGAAGCCCACTTCACTCCTAGTATTTGTGACGGAAAATGGCAACGAGTTTGAAGGAGGCTCCACAATAATATCAGTTGAGGGTGTCTTCGCGGCGGAATGAAGGTCTCTCCTTTCTGTCCAGACTTATTTCCACAGCCATTAGATAATGAAGAACATCAAACATCAAACAAACAGAGTCGACAGAGCTGCAAGGAATAGCAGATCAAGAAGCACAATACTGATAATATAAATAAATAAAAAAATCTGTCATCAGGGTGCACGTGAGTGCAATCTCTTATGAGGTACTTGTTATTGGGCATTGGTATTGTTTCGTTAATAAGTTGATTATTGACAAGAGTGCAAAATGAGTCATGTTTTCGAGAGAAGCAGCTTAGGGCGCGCATGGTAACCATTTTATTTTGTTTTCGGAATAGATTTCTATTCCATACCTATTTCTGGAATAGAAATCCGTTTGATAAAAAAAAATTCATTTCTATTTCTGGAACAAATTTCTATTCCAGAAATAGGTTTGGAACAGAAATCAGAAACAAAAATTTTTTACTTTTCTATTTCTGGAATAGAAATCAGAAATTGTTTTTCTCTTTCTTACTTCTCATCCGAAGAAGTTTTTTTCCGTCCGTCACTTACTATCACCACCACCACCACCCCCGCCCACCACCGGCCGCCGCCGCCGGGGTTGCCGTCCGCCGCCCGCCGGTCACCGTCCGCCGGGCGGCGGGTGGTGGACGGCGAACGGCGACCGACGGCGACCGTCCACCACCCACCGTCCGCCGCCGTCGGTCGCCGGCCGCCATCCGCCGCCGCCGATCCCCGCTCCTCCCATTATCACCACCACTTAGGAAAGTAAAATTTGTTTGATTATCAAACGAATTTCTATTCCAAGAATAGAAATTTTTGTTGTTATCAAACGCGCTTTTTTGGCCGTAAACTTATCCGAAATAGAAATAGAAAATCTATTTCTGTTCCAGAAATGATTTATGGAACAGAAATGTTATCATTCGCGTCCTTAATGTATATCTTGGCTATTTATTTGGTGTCTATACTATACCTGCCAAAATTGATACAGTCATGAACTAATCCTCCTCCCAATTTATGTACGTCCCCTCTTCCAGCATTAGTTCTTGTTTTAGGACCTGCACGTGAATCGGTGTTTTTTTTTTTGTGTGCTTTTTGTTTGTGATTATGTAACGTAGTGGGCCAAGGTCTCCCATGCTCATCTTATTTTTATATTTTTAGTGTTGAGTAGACGGAGGCATTCAAGAGTGATTTTTCTCATTATTTGAGTGAACGTATCCGTTGACTATTTTCTTTTTCCTCTAACCGACTTTATATTATTAATGTGAATTGGTTCCATCAAGGGCCGATAACACAAAATGTTCAAATTTTATGATTAAAAATATATCGGAACCATTACATATTCAACCCATACAAACTATTTTAAAATCTAAACCATCAACAATAGTTGCTGGCATATGGGACACAATTGATCCAGAAGAGGTCCCATAAATATGAGGGGGCTCTCTACAGCGTGTAAAATCTCAAATGCAACTCTACAAGTGGTGATTGTACTTCGAGAGTCCCTACATATACTTCGAAGCCATGTTTGACTGTGAATCTCACTGTTTGAATCACGACATCAACAAGAGGAAGCGATTGAATGCAGCTTGGAGTTCCTAGCTCTCCACTAATAAATGCAACAAACACCTATGAAATTTACTTCTTTTAGGGGTTTGCTCTCCTTCAACCAAGACATTCCAACATTCCAATTGCTGATGCTTTGATGAATGGAAATCGTCTGCAAAATGCGAACCCAAATCTGATGAGAATAACCGCACTCGAAGAATAGGTGAGGCCTAGAGTCACTATATGATCATCACGACACTGCAAGCGGGGAAATGAACAACCTTCTCCAAAGCAATTTATCGTTCTTTCTGCTTCTAATAGTATCAGCTCCAATCCTCCTAATTTGATGAAGAAGACCTTGAATCACCACAATGCTTGACCAGTCACATGTTTGACCTATCTCCAATGTTTCATGCTAGCTAGGTTAATTTTGTATTCAAATGTAAATATTTTCATTGATGTCATGCAAACATAGATGCTAACGAATGTTTCCAATTCTAATTCAATTAAACAAAACATGATAGAATCATATGATTTCTCTTTTTTTTATGTCGACAAGTTACTATAACGTGTTCAGAACTCTTCGAACATCTAACTAATATCTATTATAGTGCTAATTCCGGCCCTGCAGATATTAAATTGAAGGAATGTGAAAGTTTAGTGATACTTAAGTAGTTGTTGACTTGTTTTGATTAAAATTATCAAAATTAGAAATTAAAAATCCAGCACGGGCTAAGTTATATGTGCCTGTCGTATGTGGATCTCGAGCCAAAGCCCATCGTTGACTCAGCTCGTGGGCTTCCATTCATTGCAAAGTAGATAACAAGATTTGAAGAGTGTCAATGTCAATGTACAAAAGGCCGCCTTTAATAAGGATTGGAATTTCCTTTCAAGTGTCAAATTCAGATTGTAAACCCGTATCAGATCATCATTTCCAAAGATTACAATTATCATTAAATCAAGCCAGAAAAAAAAGATGTTTTTCAAATTCTTATTGTATTGAAATTAGGGTCTTTGTTAAGAGATACTTTCATGAACATGCCAGAAAAGACCAATATCATTTGGGGAAACAATTTTGTGACCTAACATAATCACTTTCAATTTTGACGAGGAACTATAAATATCTTTTCAGGGTCCTCCTATACAGTGACGTAAGAGAAAAAGGAAAACAGATTTTGGCCAATTGATAGCATCTTCCTTTGAAATTCACGATTTATGTCAATAACAGCAACTTATTCGTTACATATCATTTTGTAACATTCTTTACAGAACATAATTTCCCTTTTTGTCATCGTAAGTAATACAGATTCTGTGATTTGTAATTGTCCCAAAATAATAGCAAGCTGCCTAAGTTAATGGTACATCTCTTTTTCTATTATTAATAAATTTCATAATGGATCATAATTTTTATATAACGTAGGCGCAATAATAGCCGTAAGTTCTTTCAATTGTATGGTTCGTAATTTTCCACTAAAATTAAAAGTCTACCTAAGTTGATAACAAAATTTTTTATGCTATTAATAGTAAAAAAATTCTTTACTCATCGTAACTTTAGTTAATGAAATTGTAAGTCCGATCATTTTTTTTCCCGGATAATCCAACATGGAATGTAGACCAGCCACGTAAAGGCGCACTTATTGGGAAAGTAGGCAATTTCCTTATTTTTCAGAAATTAAAAATAAGAAAATGGGAGCATCTCTCAGTTCCGAGGTCAGTTCAATCGTCAAAGCTCATTTCTGCTCAGAGAGAGAGAGAGAGAGAGAGAGAGAGGAGGGAGAAGGGAGAAGGAAGGAGAAGGAAGTGAGAGAATCGCGCAGAGCTAAGCGTCGGTTAGGGTTCTTCTTGTTCTTCGTAGCTCTGGTTTGCTTCTGCAATTGGATCGTCAACGAAGCCCTGATCTCGCGTTACAACGCCTTCTTCTTTTATGGCGGCAGTGAAGGCCTCCGCGCTCCGAGGGCCGCGATCCCACCTTCGACAACTCCTAATGCCATGACGGACCCCAAGGGGAAGTCCTTCATCAGGTATGGCTTTTTTTCATTCTCTATTGCGGCTCCGTTTCAGCTGCAAGTGATTTTGGACCTTGGTGGTCTGGTCTTGTTGCTTTGGAAGTTTGCTGGTGTCCCAATGGATGAACCGCCTTAAGTTTTATGCTGAAATGGTGAAATCATTTAATTTCTTAAGTTCTATGCAATTTATCCGTCGCTGAAGAATTTTTTACGTTTCCATATAAGTTTTAGGAGTTAATTTAATTTTTCAATAAAAAATTAAGACTTAATTGATAATTTTAGAATCCGATTGAACTTTCTAATAAAAATTTGGGACTCGATTTAACTAATTGGGAATCACTTAATTATTTTCCAAATATGTATAACAATATTAATAAAGACAAAATGACAAATATAAAATAATGATCTCCTTAGACTTCACAAATATATTTTGGAGTTATATGCATTATTTGACATCTGAGAAAATTAAATCATCATTCCCATCGATATATGATAACAATTATTGCAATAATAATACTAATGACACAAGGTATTCATTTTTTATTTCTAGATCCCACAAGATGTGGAAGCTTCACACCACCTCACACTCATCTTCCTTGTCTCTTTTGCACATGACCCTGAGCTTTAGTCTCCTCTCTCTCTCTCGACTTTTACTCCCTCATCATCACAGGGCAAAGCACAAGACCTGCCTCATCAATGGAGCGTTTCACTTGGCCTAAGTTCCTCTCCTCCAGCCGCAAGCGCGCGATCCAAGATCTCCTCCCTGCCCAGAATCCCACGAAGAAGCTCGCAAATGTCTTCGACGCTCACTCTCAAACCAGCAATGACACAGGTCAGCCCCCGTTTACGGAACATCTGGTTGTTAACATCCTTGGGTCGTTCAGCAACACCCTATCCCTATCGAGCAGCAGCCAGTCCAATGAGGTCGTGCAGGTCCCGAGCAACGCCTGTATCAAGTCTGAGGTCTCTGAGGGAAGTGAGAGCATCAACACCCCGCTCCCGAGGTAATTAAGGGCCAAAATTCGCATTTTTCTACTTTTGATTTTGTCTGAAAGTAATTTATCTATTCAAATGGTGTTTTACGTAATTGAAAAATTAGGTGAAGTGTTTTTTTTGGGCAGAACAATTGCATATAAGGTGGGCCTCACATGAAGATCTCTTAGAATTTAGGCAAAAGAAAAGACGCAAAAAGATGGTTTCGCTATTCATATGATTTTGTGACACAACTTGACAAATCATGCTTGGGTTATAGTGAGCTTGTCTAACTTGTATAAAATAGGAGTTCTTTCTTTTTTTGGTTGTTTCATTTATCTTGTTATCGAGCAAAAGATGAAAGAAGTTTTACATGAAGCTAAATTATATGCATTGGTCTAAATTAAAGGTGTTAGAACTGAAAACGAATTCGGTTTGGATAATTGACAAATAACTGTTATTCGGTTCAGTTTGATTAATTGAGACAAAGCAAAATTCTTTATTGAATGCCCAACGTAAAATCTCTCGTTTCTCATCTCTTATTCAATTTAGTTCTAATAAGTAAGGCAAAAATAGGAAATTAAAAAACCGATCCGAACCGAACGGATTCGGTAGGGGTTGGATTTGCACCTTATCGGTTAGGTTCGATTCGGTTCGAATTTCCTAAAAACCTGAACCGTATTAAACTACTGGCATCCTAATAAGAAATTCTAACATGAAATGGAAATTACTCATCTTTGTGCAGAAAGACTTCAAACATACGGACAAGACTGGACCAGAATTTGATCGATGGCAGGCACCAACGGAGATCATCTGATCAGAAACCGGATCTCAACTCCATATTACCCGATAACTTCCCAAGTGATACATCCATTTTCACTAATCGGTTCTTGGAGGACAGTGAGAGCATCTGGTCGAAGAAGTCGCTACTGGAGGCTGCGACGGCAACAGACGTGGCTTGGGAGATCCTGACGCGCTTGTCTGTCTCGCGGAACCCCAAAGGTATTTATTCAGAGCAGAAATTGATGGAATACATGTTGTCTGCGCTTAAATCGCGCGTGAGCCCCGTCGATAACCCCCCTCCCGTGGCGGAGTTGTTCACCGAGGACCATTTGTTGTCGGCTCAGTCACTTTACGAGCTGTCACCTTGTTTCGTGGTTGGTTTCATGGCTGCCAATCATGCGATTTTGGAAGCTGCATCGGAGCAACCCTCCACTAACAAGCTCCACCTAATTGATTTCGATATTGGTCTGGAAAGACAGCACCAACATCTCCTATACGAGCTATCCAAGCGTCAAGCGGGCAATCAATCCACCCTCAAGATCACGACGCTCGCAGATGGCTTCAACGGTGAGGAGAGGCTCAGGATGGTTGGGGATCGACTGAGCGAATTCGCGGCCATTGTAGGTGTTAGGTTAGTATTCAACGTCGTGAGGCAGAAGCTGAGCGAGTTGAGCCGCGACTCGCTGGGCTGCGAGGCCGATGAGGCGCTGGCAGTGAACTTGGCGTTCAAGCTGTACAGAATGCCGGACGAGAGTGTGTGCGTGGAGAACCCACGCAACGAGCTCCTCCGGCACGTGAAGGGTCTGGCACCGCGGGTGGTGACGCTGGTGGAGCAGGAGATGAACGGGAACACGGCGCCATTCAAGGTGCGCGTGGGGGAGGCGCTGGCGTACTACGGGGCGCTGCTCGAGTCGATCGAGTCGTCGGCCCCCTCGAAGCGAGCGAGGATGGAGAAGGGGCTGAGTGGGAAATTGAGGAACTTGGTTGCTTGCGAAGGTAGGGAGCGGGTGGAAAGATGCGAGGGGTTCGGGAAGTGGAGGGCCCGCATGGAGATGGCTGGGTTCGAGTTGAAGCCAGTGGATACATACGGGGTCGTGTCAGTGACGAAGATGGTGGGGGGGTACCCGGGACACACGGTGAAGGAAGAAAATGGTGGGGTTTACTTGGGCTGGGGAGGCCGAACTCTCACCGTCGCATCCGCTTGGCATTAAACTCCCCTCGCACCCACTTTCCTCAAAAACAGTTGATTATTATCTACTAGATTTCTTCTTCAGCGTTGCCTCTAGTCCGATATGAATTAAATTTTATGATTTGAGTTGAAAATTTTGTATGGACAATCATGCAGCATGACGAAACATATTTTGTATGCAGGTTGATTGAGTTTCGAAGAAATTGCCCATATGCTTTCTTCTCAAATCACTCACATGTCAAATTGTTCTCGACGATGGAATGGATCAAATCCATCTTTTTTCCTTCGTCTTTCCCTTTCATCATGGCCTTTTATGGATAGAATCTTCTGACTAGATCTATCAAGTTACCTGTGCAAGCACGATTGTTAAGCTGTACTTCATCTCATCTTCCAAAACTTCAATACAAAATTATATGAAATAACCTTAAAACAGCTCCGAAAACCACGACAGCCACAAGGGCAAGCCCTTCAAACCATTATTTTCAAATTCAATCATCAAATTAGGATAAGAAATAACATTAATTCTAATTTTTTTATTTAAAGAAATGATCATGGCATAAGTTTTAGGATCGTGAAATCATGTAATAATAGTAAATAACATCCTTATCTTCTAGTATGATTAAATGCACAATTAAAGATAGCTCTTATCACTTAGCAATAGCTAAATTTTTAAGTCAAAATAGATTTGTGTCACACTCCGAACCCCGAGCACTCGACAACTCATTACCATGGTCAATTGAAAGCGACGTTTCAAGACTCGTCGACGACCATTCATTTTAATCTTTCATTATATGCAAGCAGAAGATGAACCATCCCAAGTCCAAACAGACAATCAAACAATCAAATAGGGATAGAGGGATGAACAGCAACTACAACAATCACTACTCATTTGTACAATTTACTGGATTAACCAATGGAGGATTGTTTTCCGATTTACAAGCCCAACAAAGGGGGCTGATCTATCCACTAAGCTAGACCAAAAAGAAATTAGGCTCGGCTATTTATTTTTACAAAATAAACCCACAGGTTCAGCACCACGGTCACTTGGATCCATCGGACTTACACTCCGTCGGGTCGATCACTAGAGGAGCAGAGCATGATTTTCCACTGCGCCATTCGTAGGCCCTGAAAGTGGTTATACAATAACCAGTGAGATAAAATCTCAGCGAGTTCTTCCCTAAGTCCCAGTTAGTACACCAACTTAACCAGGGGTATCTCTTCAAAACTACCCCTCACTCAACCCAATAACCCACAACCAACAACCAACAAGCAACAACAGCTAGAGTCAACCAACACTTAATAATCGGTTCGCATGCAACCTTACCCGGTATGACATTCCTTGCACGTTAAATCTCACACAATACAAGCATTGCAACTAACAATCAAATAGTTGGTTCGCATGCAACCTTACTCGATATGCTATACCCTGCACATTATATGTCAGCACAATATACGCAATGCACATGGCCGTTAGATGATGCAGTTCATCAGTCACATGTAAGTCATGTCACAAGCGATCTCACCTGCCTATTGCCACACCCTGGACGTTATTAATTCATGTGTGCGTGCCATAAATAATGTGATTACCTCATGCTTAATCGGAACCAATGATGTCATGTTTCTCATGTACTCTTGTATCCACACGTGTTTCGATTATTACTGCCCCTCGGGCTACAACCGAGACGCTATGGCGCTATGGCGCCTTTCCTCTGCAGAGGTGCAACCGTGCCCTTCCATGCCCTCCGATAAATTAGACAATCACCCCCCGAATTACGGCTGAGGCGACAGGTTCAACTTAGTGATCAGGCAAGCATACCATCACAATCCACTTATTATCTTTGAGCATTAGCTAATGTACACATGCTTGCATATAAAACCTCAAATCATTTCTCATAAAAGTGGTCCATTTTCGATGTCCCTTGAGCAAATCATTTTTTCCCTTTTTGTGAAAATCACACGATTCATGCGGATGTTCATGCAATGACAAATCCAATTCACCTCATAAAATTAAAGCACATGAAATTATGCACATTTTAGCTTCAGGATGAACATTGCCGTGAACAATAATCGTGAACAATAATCATGAATAGTGCACTATGAACAGTGTAATTTCAGAATTCAATTATTAAAACATTAAATTCAAAAATTAGACAAATCATTAATTAAAACACTTTACCAATCAATTAAGCTAAACATGCTTAATTAACACATAAAATACAATTAAATACAGTCAAGCACAATTAAGCACGATTAAGCAAGATTAAGCTAAGCTAATCTTAACAATCTATCTAACCACTTATCTTAGGGTTAATACAACTTAATTAAACTTCTTAAACCAACATTACTACTAATTAACCCAATCCTACGCTAGTTTAGGTACTAACAAAGGATTATGAGCTAAACTCATTCGTTAAGCGGGTCGAGGACACAGACGGGGCGGCGATGACGAAGGCGACACGCGGGGACCTCTACCACGATGATCCAAAGTAGTCCAAAGGTTGAAAACAGCAACAACAAACTCGGACTCCCTCTACAGGCTGGAAAAACTAACTACCTAGAGGAGGAAGATGCTGATCAGAGCTAAAACAGGCTAGCCGAAGCTCCGGCGAGCAGCTGGTCGGCGATCGTCGGCACTTGGGGGTCGATGGGGAACTATTGGTGGCTGGGATGGGTGGAGATCGAGTCGAAACAGGAGGACAAAGACTAAAAAGGTGAAACTGGGCAGGACAGGCGCTACCATAAGCAGTCAGGGAGCAACTGGCTTCCGACCGATTGGCAGGTCAGTTGACGGCTCCGACCGGCGAACAGCCGACATGGGCTGTACGGATTCTCTCTCCTGAGCATGGTGGTGGGTGGTACGAGCGGTGATCAGCACAGGAAGGCCATAAACAACTCGATTTTTCGAGTGAAGGTCAGAAGGAAAAGCAGAAGGAATGAAGGGAAATAGGGGGAGAGAGGTGTGTAGTTTTGGAGGGGCTGAAGAAGAGGAGAGAGTGAAATGAGAGCTGGTTTCAAGGCCTCATCAAGGTCATTGAATGCTTGCTTCAACTCCCAACCAAATGACATCATCTTCTTTCTCTTCTTTTGTCCTTTTTGCAAAATATCTAGGGGCAAAATGGTCATTTCCACCTTGCACATTTCCCAATCTGCCCTTGAGTTGAAAATGAAAGGCTGGCCTAAGAAATGGGCTAAAAAATGAATAGGAATAGGCTCGGAAATTTGTTGGACTCGAAACGGCTCAAGGTTAAACAATGGGCTCGGAAGGGTAAATGGTTGGTTGGGTCCAACGGGCTTACTTGCTTGTCTCGGGCCTACCATGGTGGCTGTCCCACCTTGGGCATGAGGCCCACACTGGTCTTGCCCGGCCCACATCTTCGTAGGCTCGTCTTCTCGATCCATAAACCCCTTTTTCCAAAAACTCGGGTCAACTGACACTGTCAACTATCGAAGAAATATCATCCAAAAGTCCGTCCCGGACGTTCCCGAAAATTAGAAGTCCAATACTGGATCCCATGCCTTGTCAATTTCGCTTAAATGTCATTTTGGTACAACTTAGACTGATAGGCAGCTTCGAGGATTCACACATAATCGACTCATGTCAAATCATATTCAAGACATCTCAACACATGGTGTCACGCCCCGAACCCCGAGCACGCGATAACCCCTTCTCTTGGTCGATTGAAAGCGACGTCCCAGGACCCATCGACGACCATTCATTTTAATCTTTGATTATGCGCAAGCGGAAGACGAACCATCCCTAAACAAACAAACAATCAAACATGGATAGAAGGATGAACAGCAAGAATAACAACAACTACTCAATTATTCAATTTACGGGATTAACCAACGGAGGATCATTTTCCGAATTACAAACCCGACAAAAATGGCCGATCCATTGTCTAAGCCAAACTAAAAAGAAACTAGTCTAATCCAACGGTACACAAAGAATCCTCGGGTTTAGCACCATCATCACTCAAACCCATCGAACTCAGGCTCCGTTGGGTCGATCACTATAGGAGCGGGGGCAGAATCATTCACTACGGGTACGTCATTCTAAGGGCCTGAAAATGGTTAACCACAACGGGTTGAGATAAAATCTCAGCGAGTTCTCCTCCTAAGCCCCGATTAGTATGCCAACTCAACCCGGGGTATCTCTCCAGAACCACCCCTCACTCAACCCAACAACCCATAACTAGCAAACAACAGACTAAACATCAGACAGGGGCAACTAACAATCAATATTCGGTTTGCATGCAACCTTACTCGGTCTGCCATACCCTACACATCAAATCTTATACAATGCAAGCAAGGCACATGGCCGTCAGATGATACAGTTCATCAATCACATGCGAATCGCATCACAAGCGATATCACTTAGCCATTGCCACACCCTGCACGACTGTTAACTCATGCGTGCGTACCATAAATCATGCGATCATCACGACATTAAGATCATACGAATAATCAGAGCATCTCACACAACTTTCTCATGCCTCAAATCCACACATATGCTCCGATTATTACGACCCCTCCCCCCTGGACCACGGCACAACCTTATGGTTGGCAGTTCCTAGCCAAGCCAGCTTCATCCTCTTTACCTCGAGGCACGGCGACGTCAAGGGCTCACTCCCAAGACAGCATTCCCGAATGAGCATAGGACCTGCCCACTACCGCAGCCCCGCAACTGATAGAGGCCCGGGACCCGCCCACTACCGCAGTCCCGCAAAGTTAACCCCTCCCTGTCAGGCATTCGACCGAAATCAGGTGACCCACTGGCCACGGCACAACCCCATAAAGAGTGGCGGTCTTCCGGCAACGCTGGGTTCTCTCTCTTAATGTGATCATGCAACACATCATCAAGCAATTCATTTATATCTTTGTTCTGTCGTGAATGCAACATCGCTCATGCTCATGCGACATGCCATCTCAGATAACCCACGCAATATGTCATGCGGTATCACTCGATAATTCCAAAATTCAATTCAACTGGCATTCGATCACACATTTCATCAATATTTACGAATATAATTAACAATCGGCACTTCAATAAATCATAACAACCAAGAACACATCAAATTAAGACAAAAAATTAGCTTCTGCATGAACAAAGGTCGTGAATGTAATCGTGAACAGTAATTATGAACAATGATTTTTTCAAAATTCAATTAATTAAAACATTAAATCCAAAAATTAAACAAAACATTAATTAAAATATAATCTAGAAATTTAAACTAAACATGCTTAATTAAACCCAAAAATCACATAACCTTCAATTAAGCAATAATTAAGTACAATTAAACTTAATAAGCAAAATTAAGCTAATCTAATCTTAATAATATATCTAACCACCTATCTTAGGGCTAATACAACTTAATTAAACTTCATAAACCAACCTTACCACTAATTAACCAACCCTAAGCAAGTTTAGGCACTAAATAGGGATTAGGAGCTAAACTCACCCGTTAAGCGGGCCGACGACACGAACGCTGCGGCGGTGACGAACCCGACACCCAAGGACCTCTACCATGACGATCCAAGGTGGTTCCGGGGCTGAGAACAGCGGCCACAAACTCGGATTCCCTTTGAAATTCTGAAAACAACACTGCTTGAAGGAGAAAAGGGCTGAACGGAGCTAACTGGAGCTCCGGCAAACGGCGGGCTGGCGACCAGCGGCACCTAGGGGTCAAGGGACAACTACTGGTGGCTGGTATGGGCGGTGGTTTAGTCAAAATGGGAGAGAAACGGAGGAAAAGACGGAACTAGGCAGGCCGGTCGTTATAGTAGGCGGTCAGCGACCAGCCGGCTTCCGGCAGGTGGCTTCGTTCGATGAACGGCCATCGTCATCTGTACGGATTCTCTCTCCTGAACACAATAGTGGGTGGCATAGACCTTGATTCAAACGGGAAGGGCATGAACATCTCGATTTTTCGAAGGAAGGTCAGACTGAAAAACAAAAGGAAGGAAGAGAAACAAGGGGAGAGAGTGTGTGGTTTTGAGAGGGCTAAAGGGGAGAGAGAGAGAGTGAAATGAAAGCTGGTTCAAAGCCTCATTAAGGCCATTTAATGCAAGCTTCAACTCCCAAGGCAAGATGACATCATCTTCTCTCTTTTCTTTTGACTTTTCTTCAAAATATCCAAGGGCATTTTGGTCATGTCTACCTTGCACATTTCTCAATCTGCCCTTGGGCTGAAAATGAAGGACGGGCCTAAGAAACGGGCTAGAAAATGAGAAGGAACCGGCTTGAGAATTTGTTGGGCTCGAAATGGCTCAAGATTAGACAACGGGCTCGGAAGGTAAATTGGTCAGTTTGGTCCAACGGGCTCACTTGCTTGCCTCGGGCCTTCCATGACGGCTGTCCCACCTTGGGCATGAGGCCCACACTATTCTTGCCCCGCCCACATCCTCATAGGCTCGTTTCCTCGGTCCGAAAATCCATTTTCCAAATACTCGACTTAACTAGCACCGTCGACTATCTAAGAAACATTGTCCAAAAGTCTATCTTGGACGTTCTCGAAAATTCGAAGTCCAATCTTCGATTCTCATGCCTTGTCAATTTCACCTTAATGTCATTCTGGTACAACTTAGACTGATAGGCAGCTTCGAGGATTCATGCGTAATCGACTCGTGCGAAATCACGTTCAAGACTTCTCGACACATGGACGTCCTTGACTATGTATTGCGAATGATAGATTCTTATTTCAAAGTACACGATTACCAATGATCGACATAGGGTCGTTTGCGGGCTCGATAATAGTAAATGGAATCACTCGTCATCCCATTATGTTTTGTCCGTGAATCAACTTCTATTCATCCCTGGAATCGACCTGCATATCTACAGGATTGTTCTTACGCAAGTCTCACAGTCGATTCGTTTTCCCAAGTCAAGTTCTTTAGTCGCACGAGTTCTATCCTCATTAGTCTTTCCCCTAGAGATCAGTATCTCAGGAGTGATCAGTTCCGAGTGAGATCAACCAACAATGCATTGACGAAATTAACGTTTATTCCTCCCTCAAAGGGCTCGAATTTCAATATGTTACACATGAACGTCCTTGACTACATGAAATTGCGATTGATAAATTCTTATTTCAAAGTACACAATTACTAAGGATCGACATAGGAGTGTTCGCGGGCTCGATAATAGTAAACGGAATCACCCGTCGTCTTATTATATTTTGTCTGTAAATTGACTTCTAGTTGTCCTTGAAATCAGCCTGCATAACTACAGGATTGTTCTTATGCAAGTCTCACGGTCGAGTCTTTTTCCTAGGTCAAGTTCTTTAGTCGCATAAGTTTTGTTCTCATTAGTCTTTCCCCTCAGGGTCAGTATCTTGGGAACGATTAGTTCCGAGTGAAATCAACCAACAATGTATTGACGAAATTCATGTTCATTCATCCCTCAAAGAGCTCGAATTTCATGACGTCACACTTTGTTTTTATTTTTATGATTAGATCTAAATGTGAAGATCATCCATCTTCGCATAAATTCTACAACTGATCAAATTTTATAAACGAAGGGGGGGGGGACCTTTCTTGGACTGCACTTTATCTCTCTCAAGTGCCGCTGGCTTGTGCAGAGAGAGAGAGAGAGCAAGTCGTGGGACATTAGAGTGAAAAAAACAGAGAGAGCCGTGAGTTGAGGTGAGTGTGCCGTGTGTGAGATCGGAAGAGCAGAGGAGGTGTTTATCTACCTTTACTCTTCATTCAAGGTTGCACTTGCGGTTCATTTATCAATTTTTTTGGCTCCTTCATTGAGCGACCGAGCGTGGAGCCGGAGTTTAAAGTCGGAGTTCACAACTTTGTCTCACCCTTCCGAGCCTTGCAAACTTGCTACTCTGGTTCACTAGTTCACTCAAGCCAGTCGTGATAATGTGTGCACCTTTGATGCCATACGTACACCCTCAATGAGGCCAGCCTCTTGTTTTGAATTGGAATTTCTCCTTACTAGGCCAGGAGCTTCTTAGTGTTATGTCAAGATATTTACCTCACTATTGCACTTGCATCCAAGTTTATGTTCATCACCGTGTTAGCTTACTAAGTGTGTTCCCAAGCCGCAGACACTAAACTAGGCTCACTTCTGTTGGCTGCTCATGCTTATGCTCGCTTCCGTGTTTTCAAGTGCCTCAATTTGGATTTTTATGATGTGCTCAGCAGGGCCTTCATTGGACTCATTTTGTTCTCTCGCTTGCTCATGCTATTGCCAATGGGATGTTATGAGCAATTTTGGTGATTAGTGTTCGTTTCCCTTGTTGAGAGAACTCCGCCATCCGAATATTTTTGTTGTTCATTGGCAAAGATATTCGCCTATGGCTGGGACTGGAGGGCTTTCACAGCTTTACCCATAAATTAGAAGCAAGTACAGAATGTCAACATCCAGTTTTGTCCGGCTGAAGTGCGCGAAGTCTTTTGTCTTTTTCCCTTCAGTTTCCTTCAACCCAGCTACTTCGATTTAGGTATGCAAACGTTTCAATTCTTTAATCACGAGGATGATATCATTGCTGACCAAGTTTTGTGCTGTGCTTATTTTTGTTTTTCTCTAGTAAGTGGAGCCTGTGGAGGGTCCCCCTCCCCGCCGGGTGACGCTTCTCCTCTGTTTCTCTGTTATGTGCTGGCATTTTCATCAGGAGAGCATTGGGCTGATAAAAGAAAAAGTGGGAAGGAAAAGAAATAAAAAAGAAGATAGGGAGTGGTAGAGTGGGGATGCGTGAGCTAGTGGGAAGCGAGAGAGAGAAAATAAAAATAACGGAAAGAGACTCCGAGGAGAGAACTCCCGAGGAAAGGAGGGGTGAGACTTTGAATGCCCGCCTCCATTTGTCGCGGATGAAGATGAAGCGTGCTTGTACTTTAGTTTAGATCGTTAAATGCCATGTGAAACCTCGGAATCTTAGTCTGGGAACCCGGCACTTTGAAACCTTTGACTGAGACAAAGATACCCTTTTTTTTTTTTTCTCTTTTTATGTCGTAATACTTTCAAAGTGGGTAGAAACAATTTGTTCCATGATATGATTTCCTCGAGCTAGTCTCTTTGACAAATTAGCGAAAGTTTTCACCACATACGAAATAATTGAAGTTTTAATTTTTTAAGTCTTGCTAAGGTTCAATTTCGTCGCTTAGTTGTATTTATGCTTGCTAGTATCATCTTAGTACGGATTGATTTGTGCGTGGTTTGTTTTACGGTTACATTTCATAAAGAATTGTTTTTATTATGTTATGTACTAGAGCCTTGCTGGAATTGTGAGAGGAAGCCTTTTGACAAGTTTATTCACTTTATGATGAGTAGCAGCGCCTCACAATCTATCAATAGTCCACCTATCTTGGTAGAAATAATGATCCTTATGTATTAGGAACCAAATGATGTGTTATGTGGGAAGATTTTTGGATTAAAATAAGACATTAGAAGAAAAAGTTTGAAATTTTACTATAGACGGGACCAATAAAGCCACATATAATCTCCTTGGGTTTTAGCACTTAAAAATACTTTCCCTGACCCAACAATTTTTTGGAAACTCTATCAAATATTAATGGATGCTGTGTCCCTCTGATCGATATTTCTATAACACTTCCCATTTTGTCTCCGGATTGGTTTGAGAAACGAACTGGACACGTGTCAAATGATTGATGCAATAATTGGTGACTAAAGTAGAAATACTATTTTGAATACAAACACCTTTTATGTCACTAAAAACTTTGAAGAAATGTATCTATTCAAATGAACTTTTCAAAACGAAGGAGCCATTTACGTAAACTTGTAGAAGTAAATAATATTGATTGATATCACTAAGAGTGAAGAAAGAAAGGAAAACATAATATATGTATCTTTAAAAAGAGTCATCTAGAAAATATGCCACTCAAAATGTGAGGAGTGTCTCTCCGAGCATATTATCGGTTAAATGTATGTCTTTTTGTGCAATATTAAAGTAAATGACACTAGTCAATGGAGTATTTCTGCCTTGAATTCGAGAAAGAAAAGAATCGACGACTTGTATAAAAAATCAACAAGGTCTTAATTTCAACAAAAATGTGAAAAGTGATTCATATTTAAATGCCACTATTTTGAATAATATGGATAGAAGCTCTATTTATCTATATTATCTAAAACAAACACACTATTGTGATTAAGGAAATAACATTGACAAGATATTATAACGAAGATCCTATTTTAACATCAAGAACATAGTGTTTGCTCACGAATGTAGACCACAAAAGTAAATAACTTCCCTTTAGATGAATGACGCAAATTTCCCTAAAGATATTCAGAACCACAATAGAATATATAGAAGAATTGTTATTACGGTATCTATGCATATATAGATATATTTGAAAATTAACTCGAGCTCATCATTTTCGTAGAAAGTGTATACAAGGCAATTTTAGCGCTGAAATCATAGATTAGTTTACAATGCTATATTATACTTTAATAAGAATGTACAATTAAAATAATATGTTTTCAAAAATATTTTATGATTTAATTTGAGAATGATGTAATATAAATAGAACATTTAATTACAAACATACATCATCAATCACATGTGTACTAACTTTTTAATGTCAAATAATTTTCAAAACTAAAATTTTTAAAGGTAAATATCACGAAAAACCTCAAACTAATACACTTATGATAAATTTACTTTAAATTAATTTTTGGGTTGCTAAAAATCTCATATCGGTATATGCGTGACACAGTTATCCTTCATTAGTTTCCATCAAGTTAAGAAAGAGAAAGAAAGAGAAAGAGAAAGAAATTGAAAAAAGAAAAGGCTTTTGGACAAAACTGTCCTTGGCTATATTAAGAATTTACTAGTAAATTTGGGGCCTTATTCGAGATTAAATTTGTCGCCTCATATCATTATTTAAGACAAGGTCTACTTTCATAAAATTTTTTTGATAAAACACCTCGATAATAATACTAATAAGACAAGATATTCATTTTTTCTAGAAAAAAGAATTTACTATGCATCATAATATCAGAAAAAAAGAATTCACTATGCATCATAATATCACTTGCGATGGACCTAACTATAACTTGGCTGGATCCCGCAAGACGTAGAACGTTTGCACCTCCTCCCACTTAGTGCGTGGAAATGGTCAGATCCCTCAGGACGATGAACTTTCGCCTCACCTCCAACTTTTCTTTCCTTGCCTCTTCTGCACATGACCCTGAGCTCTCTCTCTCTCTCTCTCTCTCTCTCTCTCTCTCTCTCTCTCATCACCATAAAGCAAAGCACGAGACCTGTCTCATTAATGGAGCGTTTCGCTTGGCCAAAGAACCTCTCCTCAAGCCGCAAGCGTGCGATCCAGGAGCTCCTCCATGGCCAGAATCCCACGAAGAAGTTTGCAGATCTCTTTGTTACTCACTCTCAAACTGGCAACGACACAAGGCAGCCCCTGTTCGCGGAAGATTTGGTCATCAGCGTCCTCAGGTCATTCAGCAACACCCAATCCTTATCAAGCAGTGCTCGGTCCGACGAGGGCTTGCGGGTCCTGACCAATGCCTATGTCAAGTCTGAGGTCTCCGAGGGAAGTGAGAGTATCAAGTCCCCGGTCCTGAGGTAACTAAGGGCCAAAATTCGTGTTTGTTTTTACTTCTAACTTTGTTTAAAAAGTAATTTATCTATTTAAGTGGTATTCCGCATAATTTAAAAATTAAGTGAGGTTTCTTTTTGGGAAGTATAATTGCATATAAGGTGTGCATTTAAAAATTAAGTGAAGTTTCTTTTTGGGAAGTATAATTGCATATAAGGTGTGCATTTAAAAATTAAGTGAAGTTTCTTTTTGGGAAGTATAATTGCATATAAGGTGTGCATTTAAAAATTAAGTGAAGTTTCTTTTTGGGAAGTATAATTGCATATAAGGTGAGCATCGGAGGAAGATCTCTTAGAATTTAGGAAAAAGAGAATACATGAAAAGATGGTTTCACTGTTCATATAAGTTTGGGACACAACTCGACAAATCATATTTGAGTTACAGAGAGCTTGTCTAACTTACAGAGAATAGAAGTCATTATTATTATTTTTTGTTGTTACATTTATTTTTTTGTTGGGCAAAGGATGAAAGAGCTTTTACATGAATCTAAATTATATACATGGATCTAAATTAAGTGTTACAATCCAATCAAAAAATCAAATCCAATTGAAACTTCGTGTATTTTCAATTCAGTTCGGATAATCGAAAAATATTCATTGTTCGGCTTAGTTCCATTAATCGAGTCGAACTAAAATTCTCAACAAAAGTTGAATGTCCAAGTTAAAATCTCTTTTCTTTCTTACTCTTATTCAGTTTAATTTAATAAGAAAGTTAAAGATAAGAAAATCGAAGAAAAGAAAAACCGAACCAAACCAACGGATAAGCAATTCTAACATGAAATGGAAATTACTAATTTTTGTGCAGAAAGACTTCAAACGTACGGACAAGACTGGACCAGAATTTGATCGATGGTGGGCACCAACGGAGAGCATCTGATCAGAAATCGATTCTCAACTCCAAGTTACCCAGTCGGTTCTCGGAGGAAAGTGAGAGCATCGAGAGCCCCGTCCATAGGTCGCCGGTATCCATCTGCTCAAAGCAGTCGCTAATGGAGGCTGCGACGGCGATATCCGAGGATAGAGCAGACGTGGCTTGGCAGATCCTGACACGCTTGTTTGCTATGCCGAACCCCAAAGGTAATTCAGAGCAGAAATTGATGGATTACATGTTGTCTGCGCTTAAATCACGCGTGAGCCCCGTCGATAACCCCCCTCCCGTGGCGGAGTTGTTGACCAAGGACCATTTGCTGTCGGCTCAGTCACTGTACGATCTGTCTCCCTATTTCGACCTCGGTTTCGTGGCTGCCAATCTCGCGATTTTGGAAGCTGCATCGGAGCAACCCTCCACTAAAAGGCTCCACGTCATTGATTTCGCTATCGGTCTGGAAAGACAGTATTACTTTCTCATCGACATGCTATCCACACGTCAGGTGGGCAGTCAATCCACCCTCAAGATCACGACGGTGAGGAGAGCCTCAGGATGGTTGGGGATCGACTGAGCGAACTCGCGGCTGATATCGGTGTTAGGTTAGTATTCAACATCGTGAGCCAGAAGCTGAGCGAGTTGAGCCGCGACTCACTGGGCTGCGAGGCCGACGAGGTGCTGGCGGTGAACTTGGCGTTCAAGCTGTACAGAATGACGGACGAGAGCGTGTCCGTGGAGAATCCGCGCGACGAGCTCCTCCGGCGCGTGAAGGGTCTAGCGCCGTGGGTGGTGACGCTGGTGGAGCAGGAGATGAACGGGAACACGGCGCCATTCGAGGTGCGCGTGGGGGAGGCACTGGCGTATTACGGAGCGCTGCTCGAGTCGATCCAGTCCGGATTCCCGATGGTCGACTGGGAGCGAGCGAGGGTGGAGGAGGGGCTGAGTCGGAAATTGAGGAACACGGTTGCTTGCGAAGGTAGGGATCGGGTGGAAAGAAGCGAGGTGTTCGGGAAGTGGAGGGCCCGCATGGAGACGGCTGGGTTCGAGTTGAAGCCACTGGGTCAACTCGAGGTCAATTCAATAAAGGAGAGGCTCGTCGTGGACTGGTTCAGCGCGGGATACACGGTGAAAGAAGAGAATGGTGGAGTTTGCTTCGGTTGGTTCGGCCGAACTCTCACCGTCGCATCCGCTTGGCGTTAAAAAACTCCCCTCGCTCCCCTCGCACCCACTTTCCCCCAGAAAAAAAGGTATGTTATGTGGTATAGGTGGCGATGGCGATGATGTATTGTTGTCAGCTTAGATTGAGCTCCATTTCAGCTCGGTCTTTTAAGGGGGAGAGAGAGTATGTTGCGCATTATTGTACTTGCCTCGTCATTGTGCACTTCTGGTTTTAACCCCTCCCAAGCGATTCACGCCGGGGATAAGGAGGCCGTAGACTTTTCTCACGTGCTCAAGTTTTTATTTTTACTTTTCAGGTTTCGAGGGTCGTGTGCAATTGGGGGTTTTCTCTCGCATAATTGTGGGCAATAAAATTGCTGGCTAGACCTTGGGTTAAAAGGGAATTTTAAGAAAGTGCTCTCGTATGGTTTGCATCGCAACGCGCAAGACGACGCCCTTAACCTTAGGTCATTAATGATAGCGGCAAAACAATTAAGTCTAATCTCATGGAAAGATGAATGTTTTGCTCAAGCACTACATCTCAATCCCACCTCAGTTTGTGTCGGATTCGGAAACCTCACATGAGTCTAATTAGATTGTTTGGTCTATGTCATGGTATTAAATAGAAAAGTGCTGATGCTGGCATGATTGCAAAAAGGATATGATCTTGTTTGAAATTTTCAAATCTTTTACTCAACAAATCGAATAATCTCTCTTGATAATTATACTTATTTATACATAAATTACACATTTTGGGTGGTAGGAGCAATTGGAGCCTAAGCTAACATGATTAAATACCTTACTGATTGTTCCCTCCTTCTCCTTCATCCGAAGTAGCTCTATCAAGGGTATATTCTATCAAGGGCATATAGGTATACTATATCTCGATCCACATTTTTAAAATCCCAACATCATCTCCAACTTCTATCTACTAGATTTCTTCTTCAGCATCGCCTCTAGTCCAGTATGGATTGACTTTTATGATTTGAGTTGAAAAGCTCGTATGGACAATCATGCAACATGACAAAACACGTTTTGTACACAGGTTAGTTGAGTTTCAAAGAAATTGCCCATCTGCGTTTTTCTCGAACCACTCTCATGTCGAATTGTTCTCAACGACGGAATGGATCAAATCCATCTTTTTTCCTTCTTTCTCTTTCATCATGGTCTCTCATGCATAGAATGTTGTGACCAGGCCAATCAAATCACTTGTACGTGCATGATTGCTGAGCTGTAATTTATCTTATCTTCCAAAACTTCAGTAGGAAATTATATGAAAAACCTTATAACAGCTCATCCTGGATTTACCAAGCCTTAGGGACGACTCTACCCCCAGAGTTTCAACATGAGCTGCATTGCCGAACAAGGCGACGACAACAACATCCCCATCTTTTGCGACTTGCTATCAGTGAATCAGGAGCAAAAGTTGCCTAGTGAGGCTAATCTAAACCCTCCCAGCCACGGCCATGGTGGCAATAGCAACAACGACAATCTATCCCGTCATCCCAAGACTATGCTTTATTCGCCGAGTTCCTTCATCATCTAGAGGATATGAGGGCTAGGTCCCATTTGCGACAATAGCAACAAGCAACAACTATCAATACCTTTACAGCTGTGTGCAAGATTTGGCCGCAGAAAATCTGTCAGTGATCTCAAATGCTTTCGGTGCTCTCCAATTTCCAATTAGACCCAATCACTCTCACTGCTCCATAATTCACTATGAAATAATTTTTCAATCACGCACAAAGAAATTCGCAGAATCTCACTACCGGATTATTCTGCTGAAACACTACTTGATAACGGTGTAACCGACGAGACCTCCTGCCACATGTGGCTCACGCACTGCTTCACAAAACAACTTAGCTCATAAACGGCGAAGTGCTATTACAAGTAACTTTCCTCTTTTACTTTTCTTGGACCGACTTTAATGAGGAGTTATTTCCTTTTCTTATTTTCTTTTCACGGTCAAAGTCCAATTCCACCTTGGACTGCGACGTGAAAAATTATGAAAGCCCATTCCAATGCAAAAGCAATTTCTGAATCTAAAAGATGGGGCTTTCAACTTTCATGCTCATACATAATTTAATTCCAATCGAGTCTCAAACTCCAAACATATCTTAAAACATGAAATTCAGTAACAAACTGTGATTGAAAAGTGCACTAAGAAGCAATTTTCATTTTAATATCGTTTGGAAAATACTACATTCCAAAAGTGATGTTTTATGTGATCAATTTAAGCTTTTAAATAATTGACCGCTACATCAAATGAATACATGAAAGGGAAAAAAATCATCATCAATCCCCACTGCACAAGAATATGAGTTGTCAATCTATCATTATCTCCCCAAGGACAAGAAGCATGAAACACGGCAATTTTATAAATTAGTTGGACTATACTTACCAAAATAATAAAGCTACTCTGTCCAAAAGAACTTACCCCACACCTAAAATAAGATGAATGAAGTATAAATACTATTCACTTTGAAATATAAAATATTGATCACAAGTAGGAAAACCATCAAATCCAAGTCCATCTTCAAAAAATTTCTACAGTACGTGATAAATCAGTAATTTTTAGAGATAGATTATGCATCCAACTCACACCCTCTCCCAGATTCAGCTTGTTCTCCAATGCAAGTAGCTTTTTCTCTTTTAATCTTATAATGCTTTCTTCTTACTGTACTTCCAGCAACCAACTTGAAAAGTGAACTAAAGTGACTATTGGAAAAATATCATGTCGGTTAATTGCAAAGCCGACTGGAGAACCAGCAGCACTGAACCGTGAACTCACCTTTTCTTTTGCAGCCAAGTCCGCTAAACTTTGATTCATAGGTTTCTCTTTACCATACAACATTGATTTGGATGACATCATGTTTCTGTAAGCTTCTTCAAGATCCATCTCCTTCTGCATAAGAAGTTGGTCCATTTCATTGGCCTTGTCCTCCTTCACGTTAAGGATTCTCGTATCCGCCACACAGCTATATCCTTTCCTGCAGCTTCTGATCCCACTCTTGTAAATCCTCTCTCTGTTTATAACATATGGCCTTGCGTGCTTCCTGCCTGCCAAAAAAGGGCAGATTTGCAACATTACTTGTTAAATAATTCTTGCAGCTATAGCAATGAAAACAACGCTATCATGCATGATGCATAAAGATGCAGAGGTCGAAAAGAGCATGCTCAGTTTTCAAAGACAAACACTCCCTTTAAAGTACACTTTTGCGTGCCTCCATCTCTCGCATCTTCAAGTCCAATTGTGAACTTTTTGGAATAGAAATAGAAAAGTAAAAAAATTTTGTTTCTAATTTCTATTCCAAACCTATTTCTGGAATAGAAATTTGTTCTAGAAATAAAAAAAAGTAACATTTTTTACTAAATGGATTTCTATTCCAGAAATAGAAACAGAATGGTTACCATGCGTGCCTCTAGAATCACTATATGATCATCACAACACTGCAAGCTGGGAAATGAACAACCTACTCCGAAGCAGTTTAGGCTCCATTTGGCAACATTTCTCTTCCTCAATTTTTCTATTCTTTTGTTCCCTGGAATAGAAAAATAATAAAAATGCGTTTGGTAACGCAAACTGATTTTTCTATTCCTGGGAATAGAAAGTTGTTCCTGGGAATAAATTTGAAGTAGAAATGAGAAGTAAAAAAAACTAGCCTCTTATTCCTGGGAATAATTTCTAGAAATTATTTCTTGGGGACTTCTCACCCTTATAACACGCGGCCACCCACCCATCGCCGCCCCCACCGCCGCCGCCACCGCCTTTGTCGCCGGTCGTCGTCGGTCGCCGGCCGCCGGTTGCCGTCGGTCGCCGGCCACTGCCACCCGCTTGCCACGGCCGACCGCAATCGCCGTCCTTCAGCCTGCGGCCGGCGACCGGCGGGCGGTGGGGGTCGGCGATCGGCGACGGCGACCGGCGGTGGTGGGGTGGGGACGGCGGCCGGCGACCAACGGCCGGCGAGCGAGGGCCGCCCCGGTCGCCGTCCGCACCCCCATTGCCGCCGGTCACCACCCCGCCCGTCGGTCACCGCCGCTATCAAGGAAGAAAGAAATAAAAAAAAATTTGTCGATACCAAACGCATTTCTATTTTTTTTCTATTTCAAGAACAAGAAATTTTTGTAGTTAGCAAATGCCCTATTTTACTCAGAAATTGTTCCAGGGAGTAGAAATAGAAAAGAACTATTTCTCAAAAGAAACTGTTCCCAGAAGTAGAAATGTTACCAAACGTACCCTTATCCTTCTTTCTACTTCTAATAATATCAGTTCCAATCCTCCTAATTTGACGAAGAAAACCTTGAATCACCACAATGCTTGACCCATCACATGTTTGACCTGTCTCCAATGTTTCATGCTAGCTAGGTTAATTCTGTATTCACCAAACAAATGTAAAACTTTTACTAACCTCATGCAAATATAGATGCTAACGAATGTTGCCAATTCCGATTCAACTAAATTGGACATGATAGAATCATCTGATTTCTCATTTTTTATGCCGGCAATTTACAATAACGTGTTCAAAACTCTTTCAAACGTCTAACTAATATCTATTATAGTGCTAATTCCGGCCCTGCAGATAGTAAAATAAAAATCCAGCACGGGCTAAGTTACGCGTGCCTGTCGTACGTGGATCTCTAGCCAAAGCCCATCGTTGACTGAGCTCGTGGGCTTCCATTCAACGCAAATTAGAGAACAAGATTAGAAGAGTGTCAATGTCAACGTGTGAGAGAGAGAGAGAGAGAGAGAGAGAGAGAGAGAGAGAGAGAGGGAGGGAGGGAGAAGGAAGTGAGAAAATCGTGCAGAGCTAAGAAAATGGGAGCATCTCTCAGTTAATGAAATTGTAAGTCCGATCATTTTTTTTCCCGATAATCCAACACGGAATGTAGACCAGCCACGTAAAGGCGCACTTATTGGGAAAGTAGGCAATTTCCTTATTTTTCAGAAATTAAAAATAAGAAAATGGGAGCACCTCTCAGTTCCGAGGTCAGTTCACTCGTCAAAACTCATTCTGCTCAGAGAGAGACAGGGAGAGAGAGAAGGAGAAGGAAGTGAGAGAATCGTGCAGAGCTAAGCGTCGGTTAGGGTTCTTCTTGTTCTTCGTAGCTCTGGTTTGCTTCTGCAATTGGATCGTCAACGAAGCATTGATCTCGCGTTCCAACGCCTTCTTCTTCTTCCATGGTGGCAGTGAAGGCCTCCGGGCTCCGAGGTCCGCGATCCCACCTTCGACAGCTCCTAATGCCATGACGAGCCCCAAGGGGAAGTCCTTCATCAGGTATGGAATTTTTCATTCTCTACTCCGGCTCCAGTTCAGCTGCAAGTGATTTTGGACCTTAGTGGTCTGGTCTTGTTGCTTTGGAAGTTTGCTGGTGTCCCAATGGATGGACCGCCTTGGTTGGTTTCTGGGAATTTTATGCTGAAATTGTGAAATCGTTTAATTTCTTAGATTCCATTTTCTTTAAGCGTCACTTAGGAATTTTCTTTACACGTTTCAATTTAAATTTTAAGGCTTTGTTGCGATTTTCAATAAAAGATTAAGACTTAATTGTCAATTTTAGAGCCCAATTGCACTGGGACTCAATTAAACCAATTGAGAAATCACTTAATTATTTTTCAAATATGTATAACAATATTAATAAAGACAAAATGAGAAATATAAAGGAGAGATCTCCTTAGGCTTCATAAATATGTTTTGGAGTTACGTGCATCATTTGACATTTCAGAAAATTAAATCATCGCTCCCGTTATGATAACAATTATTACAATAATAATACTAATATTCATTTTTTATTTCTAGATCCCACGACGTGGAAATTTCGCACCACCTCCCACTCATCTTCCTTGCCTCTTTTGCACATGACCCTGAGCTTTAGTCTCCTCTCTCTCTCTCTCAACTTTTTTTTCCCTCGTCATCACAGAGCAAAGCACAAGACCTGCCTCATCAATGGAGCGTTTCGCTTGGCCTAAGAACCTCTCCTCCAGCCGCAAGCGCACGATCCAGGATCTCCTCCCTGCCCAGAATCCCACGAAGAAGCTCACAAATCTCTTCGACGCTCACTCTCAAACCAGCAATGGCACAGGTCAGCCCCCGTTTTCGGAACATTTGGTTGTTAACATCCTTGGGTCGGTCAGCAACACCCTATCCCTATCAAGCAGCGACCAGTCCAACGAGGTCGTGCAGGTCCCGAGCAACGCCTGTGTCAGGTCTGAGGTTTCTGAGGGAAGTGAGAGCATCAACACCCTGCTCCCGAGGTAATTAAGGACCAAAATTCGCGTTTTTCTACTTTTGATTTTGTCTGAAAAGTAATTTATCTATTCAAATGGTGTTTTACGTAATTGAAAAATTAGGTGAAGTGATTTTTTTTTTGGGCAAAACAGTTGCATATAAGGTGAGCCTCACACGAAGATCTCTTAGAATTTAGGAAAAAGAAAAGACATGAAAAGATGGTTTCATAATTCATATGATTTTGGGACACAACTTGACAAATCATGCTTGGGCTATATAGTGAGCTTGTCTAACTTGCATAAAATAAAAAAATTTCGTTTCGTTTCATTTATCTTGTTATTGGGCAAAGGATGAAAGAAGTTTTACATGAAGCTAATTATATGCATTGGTCTAGATTAAGGGTGTTAGAACCAAAAACGAATTCGGTTTGGATAACCAAAAAATAACTGTTATTTGGTTCGGTTCGATTAATCGAGACAAAGCAAAATTTTTATTGAACGTCCAATTTAAAATCTTAACCGATCTGAACCGAACGGATTCGGTAGGGGTTGGATTTACACCATTTGGTTCGATTTGGTTTGAATTTCTTGAAAACTTGAATCGTCCTAAACTGCTGACATCCCTAATAAGTAATTCTAACATGAAATGGAAATTACTCATTTTTGTGCAGAAAGACCTCAAACACACGGACAAGACTGGACCAGAATTTGATCGATGGCAGGCACCAATGGCAGTCGCTAAAGGAGGCTGCGACAGCAATATCCGAGGACAGAGCAGACCTGGCTTGGCAGATCCTGACGCACTTGTCTGCCATAGCGCCGAACCGCATAGGTCCTTATTCAGAGCAGAAATTGATGGAATACATGTTGTCTGCGCTTAAATCGCTTGTGAGCCCCGTCAATAACCCGCCTCCCGTGGCGGAGTTGTTCACCGAGGACCATTTGTTGTCGGCTCAGTCACTTTACGAGCGGTCTCCTTGTTTCACGCTCGGTTTCATGGCTGCCAATCTCGCGATTTTGGAAGCTGCATCGGAGCAACCCTCCACTAACAAGCTCCACCTAATTGATTTCGATATTGGTCTGGAAGAACAGTATCGAGATCTCCTATGCGAGCTATTCAGGCGTCAGGCGGGCAATCAATCCACCCTCAAGATCACGACGCTCGCAGATAGCTTCAACAGTGAGGAGAGGCTCAGGATGGTTGGGGATCGACTGAGAAAACAACCGGCCATTATGGGCGTTAGGTTAGTATTCAACGTCGTGAGCCAGAAGCTGAGCCAGTTGAGCCGCAACTCGCTGGGCTGCGAGGCCGACGAGGTGCTGGCGGTGAACTTGGCGTTCAAGCTGTACAGAATGCCAGATGAGAGCGTGTCCGTGGAGAACCCACGCGACGAGCTCCTCCGGTACGTGAAGGGTCTAGCGCCGCGGGTGGTGGCGCTGGTGGAGCAGGAGATGAACGGGAACACGGCGCCATTCATGGTGCGGGTGGAGGAGGCGCTGGCGTACTACGGGGCGCTGCTCGCGTCGCTCCAGCCCGAATTCTGGTGGCCCGAGTTGAAGCGAGTGAGGGTGGAGGAGGGGGTGAGTCGGAAATTGAGGAACACGGTTGCTTGCGAAGGTAGGGAACGGGTGGAAAGAAGCGAGGTGTTCGGGAAGTGGAGGGCCCGCATGGAGATGGCTGGGTTCGAGTTGAGGCCACTGGGTCAAGAACTGGCCGAAGCAACGAAACCGAGACTCAGCGCGTACTGGCTCAGCCGGGGATGCACGGTGAAAGAAGAGAATGGTGGGGTTTGCTTGGGCTGGGGGGGCCGAACGCTCACCGTCGCATCCGCTTGGCGTTAAACTCCCCTCGCTCCCCTCGCACCCACTTTCCCCCCAAAACAAAGTATGTTATGTGCTATAGATGGCGATGGCGACGGCGATTATTTATTGTTTTCAGCTAAGCTCGAGCTCCATTTTGGCTCGGTCTTTAAGGGAGAGAGAGAATGTTGCGCTTCATTCTATTTGCATCGTGGTTGAGCACTTCCGGTTTTAAACCCTTCCCAGCTATTCACGCCGGTGAAAAGGAGGCTGTAGGCTTTTCACACGTGCACGTGTTTTTTTTTTCCTTTTTCAGGTTTCGAGGGTCGTGTGCGATTGAGGGGTTTCTCTCCTGTAATCATGGGCAATAAAATCGCTTGCTAAACCTTGGGTTAAAAGGGAATTTTAAGAAAGTGCTCTTGTATGGTTTGCATCACAACATGTGAGACGATGCGCTTAACCTTAGGTCATTAATGATAGCGGCAAGATAATTAAGTCTAATGTCATGGAAAGATGAATGTTTTACTCAAGTGCTGCATCTCAATCCCACTTCATTTTGTGTCAGATTCGGAAACCTCGCATGAATCTAATTAGACTGTTTGGTCTATGTCATGATATTAAATAATGAAAGTGCTGATGTTGGCATGGTCGCAAAAAGGATACAATCTTGTCTGAAATTTTCAAATTTTTTGCTTAACAAATTGTCGTTGAGTAATCTCTCTTGATAATTATACCCATTTATACATAAATTACACGTTCCGAGAGGCAAGAGCAATTGGAGCCTAAGCTAACATGATTAAATACCTTACTACTTGTTCCCTCCTCATCCATCCGAAGTCGCTCCATGTATGGCATAAAGGTATACTACATCTCGATACATGGTCTTAAAATCCCAACATCATCTTCAACTTCTATCCTTTTCTTTTCGCATGAATTATGGAGTCCATAGCCACTTTCACTCGTTGTATCTTATTTCGACGTGAAGATGTGCTGATTATTATCGGCTAGATTTCTTCTTTAGCGTCACTTCTAGTGTGGGATGAATTGCCTTTAATGATTTGAGCTCAAATGCTCGTATAGGCAATCATGCGACACAAAGAAACATGTTTTGTACGCTGCTTGGTTGAGTTTCAAAGAAACTACCCATCTGCTTTCTTCTCAAATTACTTGCATGTTGAATCATTCTTGACGATGAAATGGATCAAATCCATCTTTTCCCTTCCGTTTTTCCCTTTCATCATGGCCTCATATGCATAGAATCTTGTGACTAGGCCTATCAAGTTACCTCTATGTGCATGATTGTTGAGCTGTAGTTTATCTCATTTCCAAAACTTCAATACGAAATCATATGAAAAACCTTATAACAGCTCATGCCGGATTCACCGGGCCTTAGGGACGACTCCATCCCCCAAAGTTTCAACACTAGCCACACTGTCGAACAAGGCGACGACAGCAACATCCTTGTCTTCTACGACTTTCTATCAATGAATGTGGAGCAAAAGTTGCCCAATGAGGCTGATTTGAACCCTCCCAGTCACGGCCATGGCAGCAAAAGCAACAACAACAATCTATCCTCGTCATCCCAAGACTACGCTTTATTCGCCGAGTTCCTTCGTCATCTAGAGGATATGAGGGCTAGGTCTCCCATTTGTGACAGTAGTAACAACCATCAATCCCTATCCAACTATGTGCAAGATTTGGCTGAAAAGATATGTCGTGATCTCAAATATTTTCAGTACTCTCCAATTTCCAATTAGACTCAATAACTCTCACTGCTTCACAATTCACTATGAAATAATATTTCAATCACACACAAAGAAATTCGCGGGATCTCACTATCGGATTTTTCTGCTGAAACACTTCTCGATAACGGTGTAATTGACAAGACCTCCTGCCACATGTGGCTCCCGAACTGCTTCACAAAACAACTTAGCTTATAAACGGTGAATGGTGCGTTTGGTTCAGCATTTGCAAGGGGTTTTGAGTCCAATGCTAATGCTAAAAACCCAAAGCTACTTGGGAAAATGTAATTGTGTTTGGTAAAAAAAATTTTACAAATAGATTTTGAGTTGAATGTGTGGTAAAAAAACATATATATATATATATATATATATATATCTTTTTTAAAATTGACCTAAACCCTTCGCCGGATCGACAAAGGGCTACAGCCGTCGCCGAAGGTCACTGGAGGTCGTGTAACCCAGCCGAGGGTCGCATGGCCCCTAGGTTGAGCGACCTCCGGCGGCCCTCGGCTGGGTCACGCAACCCTCGCCGAGGGTCGTCCAAGGTCGGGCGACCGCCGGTGGCCCTCGGCTGGGTCAAGTGACCTCTGCCAACAGTTGCCAGCGCCAGATCTGGCTTACCAGCGACCATAGCCCTTCGCCGGACCGGCGACTATCCGGTGAAGGGCTACTTCATTTTTCAATTAAAAAAAAATTCAAGGGTAAAATCGAAAATATGAAGAATTAGTGAAAGTAGTTTTGGAAGGAAAAATATGATTTCATCATTTTGAAGGCTAGCTTTCAACTGAAAGCTGGCTTCAAAGCTGAACCAAACGCACCCAAAGTCCTATTACAAGTAACTTTCCTCTTTTACTTTTCTTGGACCGACTTTAATGAGTTATTCCCTTTTCTTATTTTCTTTTCACGGTCAAAGTCCAATTCCACCTTGGACTCCGACGTGAAAAATTACGAAAGCCAATTCCAATGCAGAAGCAATTTCTGAATCTAAAAGATGCGCCTTTCAACTTTCTTGTTCATACATAAGTTAATTCCAATCGAGTCTCAAACTCGAAACATATCTTAAAACATGAAAATCATATAGTGTTTGATAAACTGTGATTGAAAAGTGCACTAAGAAGCAATTTTGATGTTAATACCGTTTGGGAAAGACTATATTCCAAAAGTGATGTTTTATGTGATCAATTTAAGCTTTTAAAAAATTGACCGCTACATCAAATGAATACACAAAAGGGAAGAAAATCATCATCAATCCCCACTGCACAAGAATATGAGTCGCCAATCTATCATTATCTCCCCTTTCCCACGAAGAAAATGCCTTTTGAGCTAATCATATTTGTGTTGAATCATAAGCAGCATCATTGACAAGGACAAGAAGCATGAAACACGGCAATTTTATAAATTAGTTGGACTATACTTACCAAAATAATAAAACTACTCTGTCCAAAAGAACTTACCCCACACCTAAAAGAAGATGAATGGAGTATAAATACTATTCACTTTGAAATATAAAATATTGATCGCAAGTAGGAAAACCATCAAATCCAAGTCCATCTTCAAAAACATTCTACAGTACGTGATAAATCAGTAATTTTTAGAGATAGATTATGCATCCAACTCACACCCTCTCCCAGATTCAGCTTGTTCTCCAACGCAAGTAGCTTTTCCTCTTTTAATCTTATAATGCTTTCTTCTTACTGTACTTCCAGCAACCAACTTGAAAAGTGAACTAAAGCGACTATTGGAAAAATATGATGTCGGTCAATTGCAAAGCCGACTGGAGAACCAGCTGCACTGAACCGTGAACTCACCTTTTCTTTTGTAGCCAAGTCTGCTAAACTTTGATTCATAGGTTTCTCTTTATCATACAACGTTGATTTGGATGACATCATGTTTCTGTAAGCTTCTTCAAGATCCATCTCCTTCCGCATAAGAAGTTGGTCCATTTCATTGGCCTTGTCCTCCTTCACGTTAAGGATTCTCGTATCCGCCACACAACTATATCCTTTCCTGCAACTTCTGATCCCACTCTTGTAAATCTTCTCTCTGTTTATAAAATATGGCCTTGCGTGCTTCCTGCCTGCCAAAAAGGGGCAGATTTGCAACATTACTTGTTAAATAATTCTTGCAGCTATAGCAATGAAAACAACGCTATCATGCATGATGCATAAAGATGCAGAGGTCGAAAAGAGCATGCTCAGTTTTCAAAGACAAACACTCCCTTTAAAGTACACTTTTGTTTGCCTCCATCTCTTGCATCTTCAAGTCTGGCAAAGGAAGAAAGAAAGATAACGCTCGAGTTTTTATACAAAAATAGGTAAATATGGCCCCACATCGCCACATATTAAACCAGTGTCGACAATCTGATATTTATCATAGACATAAATTGTCTAAAACATGCCTGTGCATGTCCTGTTACTCTGTGTGCGCAGTGCAATCACATACCTTAATGTCTAAGAAGGGTCAAATTGTTCCTAAGTTATATGAAAAAGTTCAATATTGTCATTTTATTAATTCAAATTCAGGGATATTATTGAACATTTTCACATAATTCTAGAGCTAAATTGGACATGTATTATCACGACTTGACCCTCGAGTCTTGGACAACCCTTGTTCTCTTGCGGTCATTTGATTTGCGACTCCCCAGGATCTGTCGTCGACTGTTAGTTTTATCTTTTAATTAAATGCATGCATAAGCGAATCACAATCCCCAGTTAATTACAAAAGTAGGGATAGCAGGAAAACCCAACAACAACACATTTCATAGTACTGCTTTATTTATCTACTGATTAATTTTAGGAAGTTTATAAGTACAAGCCCTTACCACATGCATTTTCTTATCAAGCCAACGAAATCAACAAGCCGGGGTTAATCTACTCCCTTCAAAAGCGGTCACGAGCGGTAACATGCGTCGATCTTCCATCCTATGGACTTGAAAATGGTTATTCAATAACCAGTGAGATAAAATCTCAGGAAGTCAAGATCCTAAGTCTCGGTTAGGAATTTCGCTCGACTCAAAGGTAGTCTAATTATGCAACCTAGTTCTGGCAAACAACACATACCACACCTCAAGCAACATTATCAGATGACAGTTCAATAAGCAGATGCAGACATAGGCAACCCTACTTGGCCTTGGCACATACAACCTACAGAAACTATCAATTATCTCATAACAATAGTAAGATGCATGCAAATAATTAGAGCATAAAACAACTTTCTCATATATCAATGCCCACACGTGCTCCAATTATTACGACTCTCAAGGCCACGGCACAACCTTATGGTTGGTGGTTAACTAGTCGTAGACTAGGTATCGTCCTCTACCTCGAGGCACGGTGATGTCATGGGCTCTCATCCATCGACGACATTCCCTAAGGAGGGCCCAACCCACTACCGCAGCCTCGCATCCCTGCATCCAACCACTGTCAGGCGACCCAATGGTCACGGCACAACCTTAATGGGGATTGGCGGTCATCTGGTTCAACCGGGCTATCAACTTTAATCTGACTATGCAACACATCAGCAAACAATTCATTCTTGTCTTTGCTTTTGCTTGGTCGTGAATGCAACTTAATTCGTGCTCACGCGACATGCTATTGCAGTTGACACACATATAATGAAATGCAATAGTGTCCAGCAGTCATGTACAACAGTAGCATTCCAATCACTCACGAAAGTTGCAACAATCAATAGTTTAAGTCACAGTCTATCAATTAATTCTGACCAATCAACATCACGATACTTGCACACCTTTCCAAAATAATCATGTACTTCAATAATTATCGATACCCAACCACATGTCTCAATATTTAATAATAAATAAACACATGTCTCAATATTCAATAATAAATAAACATGTGTTCTCACGACTACGACAATCAACTATTCCCAACAATATTCAATTATCCCAAAAATAAGTATAAACTATAATTATACTCAAAAATATTCATTTAAGAAGCATGTAATACTATAGTTGATTATTCCGATAAAACAATTTAAGTTCCACAAAATACTTATAATTATTTTCCAATCCCATAATCAATGACCCAACCCAATTAATTTCATTTAATAAAACCATTCTTTAATAAACCAATGTCATTTGATAACATAGTACATGAATGCTATTGACATTAGAAAATTAGACCATAGTAATTTTACCACCAAATCACCCAATTAAAACCATTTCCCATAAATAATCACCATTAATTATTTTCCCCAAAAATAATTAATTTCAGAAATGAATAGTAATAACAATAATAATAATAATAATTCGAAATTATAAATTAATTTAATTAATTAATAATTCCGAAAATAATAAATTATTATTATTTATTCCAATAATAATAATAATAATATTTATTAACAATAACCATGGTTACTATTCTAACCCAACTACAGTTAATTAACCCAATTACGGTTAACTAACACAACCATGGTTACTTTAATCTAACATTGGTTACTTTAATCGAATCGTAATTACTTTATTCCAACCATGATTAACACTAAGCAAGCTTAATCAAATAATATTAAAACACTAATAATCATCATCCAAGCACTAATCAAGAATCAAACTAATTAAACTACTTCTAAGCATGATTAACCCCTAACTAAGGGATTAGGAAATCGACTCACGGTTTAGCAATTTCGACGACACGGGTGTGATGGCAGTGGCGAGGGAACGTTCGGGAACTTTCGGCGCGTTGAGACGAGGTGGCTTGAGATCGGATATCGGTCGAAGGCAATTGTCCACGCGGCGAAAAGCTGAGAAACGAAGGAACTGACAGCTGTGGAGGCATGGGGCTAGTTGGTGGGCGGTCAAGTGACTCCGGACGACAACCAATAGCTTCGGTGACCAGGCGGCAGCTCCGGCAAAGGCTAGATAGAAGCAAAAAGGGAGAAGGAGAGGCAATATAGCTGGTTCCATGGGGCGATAGCAAGGCTGGGGTGGCTTCGGCGAGGTCTAGGCGGATGGTGAGCGGCGGCCAAGGTGAAGGGATGACGACGAGGCAGCAGCTTGCTGCTCCGGCGTCAGGCGGTCGGCTGGCCAGATCTAGTTAGGCCAAAACCGAGAGGAAAGAAGAAGGATAGGAGGGGCAGCAGCAGCTCGGTTCGGGGTGGTCAAGCAAAGGGCGATGGTGGTCGAGCGACGGCGAGACGGCAGCTCACTCCTTCGGCGTCTAGGCGGCGACAAATGAAGCTAAGGAGGAGAGGAGCGGTGTAGTTGGCTCACGGGGCCGGCGGACGATGACACCGGCGAATCGATGGCAAGTTGGCTTGCTGCTGCCGCCATTTCTTTCGCCGCCGCCGTTGCTAGCAACCACCACCCATCACCGCTAGCTGGCTGGAAGAGAGGAAGAAGAAGAAGAAGAAAGGAAAAAGCTGCAGGGGGAGGGGGTGAACGTGCAGGGGAAACAGGGGTCTCAAATCTAGATGTTTAAGTAGTAGCGGTTTCTACTCTTTCAAATGGGAAATGAAATGTTGTTTAACCGAAAGCAGCCTGGGTAACCTACCCTTCTCAAGGGGGAATAATGGCTACATTTCTAAGCCAGACGATAGGGCTTAAGCAGATGTGGCAGTTTAGCCAACAAAAGTAGCTCTAAAGCAAAATGACTTTTTCAAAGCATCATGTGTGGCGTTGTTCCGATCAAAGGTCACAGGTGTAAACCACCCAATGGATGCCACGGTCTCACTTCCCACAAACCTTGTCCTTAAGGATACCAACTGCTCCTTGATCCCTAGATCAAAGACCTTGTGTGCAGAACACTTTGACCACAGTCCTACTGACCCAGTTGCTAGTCCCAAGCCTTATTAGAGACTAGGTGAGGCTCCTCCCACCGCTACTAGTGCTAGAACATTAGTTGATGGAGAGGAGAGAGAAAAACAAGAGAAGACTAGTCAAAGGGGGAAAAGTGAGAAAAGATGGGGTAAGTGGGGAGGGGTTGCCGACGAGGGGGAAGAAAATGTGTGGGAGAGAGAGAAAAGGGGAATGGGAGAGAAACGTGCGGAAGAAGATGGGGGAGGGGGAAGAAGAAAAAGACAAAATAAAAGAAAACAAGACAAGTCCTAAACAAGCTTCTAGAAAGGGACAATTTGGTATTTTTACCCCTGAAGCACAAATTCCCAATATTTGGTTCCAAAACTTGGCCCATTGAATCATTTTCCAATAATTTCGAGCTTACCGATAAATTCGAGAATCAATAAGACAACGTCCAATATTTTAGTCTTGACATCCTTAAAAGTTCGATACTTGATACCGGATTGAAATTTGTGGTTAATATCAATCAATCGTGACTTTAATACGATCTAACTTTCGGGCGGCATTTAGGGGTTCTCACGCATTTGACCCGTGGTTGATAACTTTTGAATCCACAACCGTGCATTTAAATCAGGGCGATCATCGATTGTCATGTAATCACGAGGTTAATTGCTCACACTGAGTACATGACCAAAAGGAAATCGGTTTAACGTCATTCGCAATTAATATCGAAGTCGTGCGGAACCACCCGCAATCCAACCTCATATTTTTGCCAAATCAATTTATTTTCGTTCGCTAGTTGGCCTGCAACAGTGCAGTATTATTTCTCTTTGATCCTTATGGTCGAGTGGCCTATCCTTGATTAAATTAACTAGTCGTACGCGTATCGATCCTTAATTGTCTTTCCAAATAGTTAGTTAACTCATGATGGGCCAACTCATAATAAACATAACTAACAATGCATTGATAAAATAACCATTTCATATATCCCGGAATGGGTCAAAATTCAAGATGTGACATGTATCAAATGTTCTGAGATCTCATTGAACAATTTAAAAGTTAAGGGATTGCATTGCACAAATTAAAAATTTAGAAAGCACATTGTACATTAAGTCATTGTTTAGGGACCATTTGCGTCATTTTTTCTTTTATCTCTCATCAACTCGAGTCTATGTGTTCTCATATTCTCTTAAGGAAAACCAAGGGGAAAAATTTCATAGAAAAAAAGCTAAGAGAAATAAATAAATCAAACCAAAACCAAAAGCAAAAATCAGAATAATCACAGGCAAGCGATGAAGGGTGCGTTTGGTTCAACTTTTCCAAATAGCCTTTCGGCCTCTAAGGTTCCTTGGGGAAATGTTAAGTATTTAGCAAGCATTTTAAAGTAGCTTTTGGCTAAATGACAACCTTAGAAATGTTGAAAACCTAAAGCTACGCTCACCCAGCTTTCCAAAGTAGCATTTGGGGAATGCTGAAACTAGGATTAATATTTTTTCCCCTTTAAAACTACCATCACCAATTCTTTATTTTTCTGATTTTGTCTTTCCTTGTTACTGTACATCTTCTTTACGCAAGGGCGGCCAAGGGGGGCTAGCAAGGCTAGACTTGGCTTACAAAGAGCTAGCGAGGGTTGTGCAACCAAGGCGACCACCACTAGAGGTCGCACAATCTTGAGCAATCGTTGCTTGGTTCTCTCACCCAAGGTTACAAGGCCCTAAGTAGCAATTGCTGAGTCACGTGACTCTCACAGAGGATAGCCTAAGGTCGTGCAACCTCAAGTAGCCCTCGCCTAAGTCATGTGATCCTCATCGGAGGTCACTCGAGGGGGGACCTCAGTCGACAGCTGTCGATGCTAGATTTAGCTCACTGGCAGCCTATATCCTTTGTCAGCTTCGGTGAAGGTTTGAGTTTTTTAATAAAAATATAAATAAAAAACAGCTAAGGTCCCTTGCAAAAAAAAATTGTCAAACATTACTTGAATCGAAAGTTGCTTTGTGTTTTTTTGAAGGGTTTTGGTTTTCGGCATTTGCATTACACCCAAAGTCAATTTTCAAAGTTGTACTTCTAAGATATCTTAGAGTTAACGCGGGGAATTGAAAAAAGCTGGTGCAGTGAGGAGTGGGGCTGTTGAATGTTCAAACCCAGACCCGTAGGTGCTCCAATCGAAGATTAATAGCGGTGAGTTCGACGAAATTCGAGTGGCTATAGCCGAGCTTGACAACTCAAGCGCCCCTGTCGGCCATGGTTGCGAGCTCAGTGAAACTGGAGTGGCCATGGCCAAGTGGTGGTGGCCGAGAGGAGTGATTTTAGATTTTTAGGCTTTATTTTTATTTAATTCTTATCCTTTCTTTATTTTTTTTTTTCTATCCTTTCTCTTTTTTATTTTCCGATGCGGCGCCTATCTTAAAAAAAGTAATAAAAAAATATTTTTTGTTAACCATAGTGGATGGAATTGGCAAAACATATTAATTTCAGAAATTTTAGAACTTATTTATATATATTTTAAAATTTCAAGGCTTCTTTGTATATTAGCTTTCTAGCCAGCGTGTGTATTCTAAAAAGAGTGAGATATCAAGTTTTGCTCAGGAAGGTAGGCATAGATATGATTCTTTCTCCTCAGTGAGAGCCTCTCTTTTCATTAGGAGCTTTCCCAGCATCACATTATGATGTTTTCTTTCAGGTGCCTCCATGATCGTCATCCCCCATATTTCTTGATCGTCTATAATCTTTGTCTACTATCATTAGTTATTTCCATCTACTTTCAATAATAGTCGACAAGTCTCTTTGGCATTGTTTCACTTTCATCGCATTATTTTCCGTATCACTACACAGTGCACCTATCAATCATTCGACAATATTTTCTGAGTTGATTCTTTGCTAATCCGTATCTCTTTTCTCATTACATGATAGCTGTAGAGGCTCCCTTAACAAAATCGCTTAAATGTAATTAAGTCTTGGAAATTGCTTTAATTATATTCTAGATGTTTATAATAATATCAATAAAACAAAATAACAAACATGAAATAATGATCTCCTTAGAAAGTGTATACAAGGCAGTTTTAGCGCTGAAATTATAAATCAATTTACAATGCTATACTATACTTTAATAAGAATGTACAATTAAAATAATATTTTTCAAAAATATTTTATGACTTAGTTTGAGAATGATGTCATATAAATCATAAAAATAGAACATTTAATTACAAACATACATCGTCAATCACATATTTACTAATTTTTTAATGTCAAATAGTTTTCAAAACTAAAATTTTAATGGTTAATACTATGAAAAACCACAAACTAGGACATCTATGATAAATTTACTTCAAATTAATTTTTGGGTTACTAAAAACCTCAGATTTGTATACACGTAACACAGTTATCCTTCATTAGTTTCCATCAAATTTAGAAAGAGAAAAAAAAGAAATCGAAAAAAGAAAAAGGCTTTTGGACAAAACTGTCCTTGGCTATATTAAGATTTTACTAGTAAGTTTGAGGCTTTATTTGAGATTAAATTTGTTGCTTCATATCATTATTCAAGGGAAGGTCTACTTTCAATCCTTTTTTCAATAAAACACTTTAACTTCACGATCTTTAAAAAGTTTTCCCCGATAATAATACTAATAAGACAAGATATTCATTTTTTTTCTAGAAAAAAGAATTTACTATGCATCATAATATCATTTGTGATGGACGATTGTAACTTGGCTGGATCCCGCAAGAAGTGGAACCTTCGCACCTCCTCCCACTTAGCGCGTTGGAATGGTCAGATCCCTCAAGACGAAGAACTTTCGCCTCACCTCCAACTTATTTTCCTTGCCTCTTCTGCACATGACCCTGAGCTCTCTCTCTCTCTCTCTCTCTCTCTCTCTCTCTCATCATCACATAGCAAAGCACGAGACCTCTCTGCTCAATGGAGCGTTTCACTTGGCCTAAGAAACTCTCCTCAAGGTGCAAGCGCACGATCCAGGGGCTCCTTCATGGCCAGAATCCCATGAAGAAGCTCAGACATCTCTTCGACACTCACTCTCAAACTAGTAATGACACAGGGCAGCCCCTGTTCACGGAAGATCTGGTCATGGGCGTCCTCGGGTCGTTCAGCGACACCCAATCCCTATCGAGCAGCGCCCAGTCCGACGTGGTCTCGCAGGTCCCAAGCAACGCCTGTGTCAGGTCTCAGGCCTCCGAGGGAAGTGAGAGCGTCAAGTCCTACTTCCAGAGGCCTGCGGTATCCATCTAGCAGAGGCAGTCGCTAATGGAGGCTGCGACGGCGATATCCGAGGACAGAGCAGACATGGCTTGGGAGATCATGACGCGCTTGTCTGCCATGCCGAACCCCATAGGTAATTATTCAGAGCAGAAATTGATGGAATACATGTCGTCTGCGCTTAAATCACGCGTGAGCCCCGTCGATAACCCCCCTCCTGTGGCGGAGTTGTTCACCGAGGACCATTTGTTGTCAGCTCAGTCACTGTGCGATCTGTCTCCCTGTTTCAAGCTCGGTTTCGTGTCTGCCAATCACGCGATTTTGGAAGCTTTATTGGAGCAACCCTCCACTAACAAGCTCCACGTAATTGATTTCGATATTGGTCTGGGAGGACAGTACCGAGATCTCCTCCGCGCGCTATCCACTCGTCAGGCGGGCAATCAATCCACCCTCAAGATCACGACGCTCGCAGATAGCTTCAACGGTGAGGAGAGGCTCCGGATGGTTGGGGATCGACTGAGCAAAATCGCGGCCATTAAAGGTGTTAGGTTAGTATTCAACGTCGTGAGCCAGAAGCTGAGCGAGTTGAGCCGCGACTCGCTGGGCTGCAAGCCCGACGAGGTGCTGGCGGTGAACTTGGAGTTCAAGCTGTACAGAATGCCAGACGAGAGCGTGTCCGTGGAGAACCCGCGCGACGAGCTCCTCTGGCGCGTGAAGGGTCTTGCGCCACAGGTGGTGACGCTGGTGGAGCAGGAGATGAACGGGAACACGGCGCCATTCGAGATGCGCGTGAGGGAGGCGCTGGAATACGGGGCGCTGCTCGAGTCGATCCAGTCCGGATTCCCGATGGTCAAGTCGGAGCGAGCGAGGGCGGAGGAGGGGCTGAGTCGGAAATTGAGGAACACGGTTGCTTGCGAAGGTAGGGAGCGGGTGGAAAGATGCGAGGTGTTCGGGAAGTGGAGGGCCCGCATGGAGATGGCTGGGTTCGAGTTGAAGCCACTGGGTCAACACGTGGCCCAATCAATGAAGGCGTGGCTCAACCGGGGATACACGGTGAAAGAAGAGAATGGTGGGGCTTGCTTGGGCTGGGAAGGCCGAACTCTCATCGTCGCATCCGCTTGGTGTTAAACTCCCCTCGCTCCCCTCGCACCCACTTTCCCCAAAAAAGTATGTTATGTGCTAAAGATGGCGATGGCGATGGCGACGGGGATGGCGATGATGTATTGTTTTCAGCTTAGCTCGAGCTCCATTTCGGCTCGGTCTTTAAGGGAGAGAGAGTATTATTCTATTTGCATCGTCGTTGTGCACTTCGGTTTTAAACCCTTATGAGCTATTCACGCTGGGGAAAAGAAGGCTGTAGGCTTTTCACACGTGGACGTGCTTGTTTTTCTTTTTCAGGTTTCGTGTGCAATTGAGGTGCTTCTCTGGTGTAATTGTGGGCAATAAAATTGCTTGCTAAACCTTTGTCTAAAAGGGAATTTTAAGAAAGTGTCTTAGTATGGTTTGCATCGCAACACGCGACACACCGTGCTTAACCTCAGGTCATTAATGAGGGTAGCAAGACAATAAAGTCTAATCTCATGAAAGGATGAATGTTTTACTTAGACCCGCGTCTCAATACCACCTCATTTTCCGTTGGATTCAGAAACCTCGCATGAGTCTAATTAATTTGTTTGGTCTTTGTCGTGGTATTAAATAACGAAAGTACTGATGCTGGCATGGTCACAAAAAAGATACAATCTTGTACGAAATTTTCAAATCTTTTACTCAACAAATTTTGGTCGAACAATCTCTCTTGATAATCATACCCATCTATACATAAGTTACATGTTGGCGATGATTTGATTCGGAAAAAGAAAATCACGCACTATGATAACCAGGGCAAACTAATGTTGGGAGCGTGAAGTATACTAAGTAAGAACGGTAAAAGGGGAGATCTAAAAGAGGTCAGTGCGTAATTTTGTCCCTAGAAGCTTCACATGGACCGATTTTTCTAATAATAGTCTTAATTCCCATATTAGAATATTCCATGTTTTTAACATAACCCGAATATGTGGCCCTTTCATAATGGAAAATTCTTAATCATTGACCGAGTTTTGAGTGGACAAATAGCCTTTTATTCTGGACTGAGGAAATAGAAATCGGTATTTTTTTGGAATTTTAAAAAGTCCAAAAAAGAACGAGGAGTATTGGAAAAGGAGTCCAATCTCATTGAAATATCCTCTCTCTCCTTTTCTCCGTATGGCAACCGAGCTCAAAGTTCTCAACCTCTTGAATTGTCGATCTATAAGAAAAACTCCTGACTTGTCCACTTTCAAAAGCTTGGAGATTTTTTTGCTTGAAGGATGTTGACATCCGCAAGAGATTCATCCTTCTATTGGTGATATCAAGACTCATCTCCTTGAATGTCAAAAGTTGTAAGAGACTAGCGAAGCTACTGACAGGAGTAGGTAGAATGGAAAAATTGAGGGAGCTTATCTTAGATGATACTGGTACACAATAGATTCCTATTTTGAGAGGTTGTTTGATAAAGCTAGAGACACTAAGTGCCTCATCTTGTAGACTACTAGCTCAACTTCTGGAATCTATGGGCTCCCTTGTGTCATTAATTCTATTGGATGTATCAGGGACATGGATTGAAGAACTACCTGAATCCATTGGTTATTTGGAAGAGTTCAAGCCTCTAGATGCCTCTAATTATGCATTGTTAGCTCGCATATCCAGCTCCATAGGTCATCAAGCATCTCTACAGGGCTCGTTATTATAGGGGTGCCCCTCATTGAGAGAAATTCCCAATTTGATTGGAAAGTTGACATCATTGGCCGAACTACATTTAGCAAGGACATTAATTGCGAAATTATCTAAAAGCATTGTGAATTTGCATAATTTGAGTATCTTGGACATTCGTCGAACTCATGTAACAGAATTGCCTGGAATGTTGGCAAAACTTTTGAAGAGTAGAGGGCTTCAAGATGCAATCTAGAAGGACTACCAAGCAATATGGGCGAACTGGTTTCTCTAAACAACTTTGGCAAGTCGGGCATTATAGGCTTGGCAGAAAGCATTTCTAAGCTGTCTTCTGTGCAAAACCTGACTGTTCGATATTGCCAAAAGCTTCGAGAACTACAGAATTGCCCTTTAACATAACAGCTCCACGTATTACCTGCCAGAATCCGTCATTGCCACATCTTTCCCAACTAACCCTTCTCAAGAAACTCACCCTTTCTGATTGCCCTTGTCTTGGATATCTTCGAAAGCTTCCCATCGGGCTATCGATGCTTTCTATTACACGTTAAAAATTGAAAGCAGTGACGGATTTTGTCGAACTTTGAAGCACTTATCTGAATTGTATCTTGAGGAGTGCTACGAGCTAACAGAAGTCGCCGGTATGGAATGTTTACAATCTCTCCATAACTTACGTGTACGGGAATGCCCTAATATATCTTGGTTTGATGGTGTCGAATCCTATGATTCTGCATCCTCAACATGATATCAACACTAGACTTTTAGATTAATTATCGTTTTGCAAGTTCTGTATTTAAAGGTTGTGGTTGCTAGTTGGTCGTCTACAAACATGTTTGTTTTGTTTACATGGCGTGTTAAACTTTTATCTTCGGTTTGATTCTTACAATACCAGGCATTCTCGTTTATACTCGATGTTGAGAAGGTGGAAATTGCAAGACGTTGGAAGAACAAGCAGCTTTTCGGGAAAATTTCTTTGAACCTTGTCATCTTAGTTTCTTGAGGTGGACGGTTGAGGTCGTACATTTGTCAATCTTGTGACTGCTCAAAGTAATTTAATGATTAATATATGGATTATTAATGAAGCTTCTGGAGGCAAATTTATTCAATAGCTTTTTAATGATCCCCAGAATTCGTCAGATTCTTCAAGCTAATTTCAGAGGGCGTGAATTTGATAGGCCGCTCCAAGTCTGCAAGAGTGAGTTCATAGTTTCGTTGTCATTTAAAATTCTTTATGAATTGTCAATCTGTTGAGTTTGATCCTAACAAGATTCACACCGTTTATGTTGTCACCACGTGATTTATCTTCAGCTCCTTGGTCATTCTAATGCTCGCTACACCAATGAGGATTTTGTTCTAGTGATGCTCTGTTTCGACTTTCCAGAATGCAAGTTTTGTCTCCTGCATCTTTCTGACCTTCTAATGATCTAGGTTTTCGTTATCTAAGAACTGCAAATATAGCCAAGTTTCAGAATTATGGAGGAGAACCATATATGATATATGTATTCCAAGGAGACCCATGAATTAGTTCAAGTTTTAGCAATCTTATTGCGTAAGAGTCATGCTGGAATGATGATAAGAAGCCTTTAAACGAGTTTATTCACTTTATAATGAGTGGCAACATCTCACAATTTATCAACACTCCACCTCTATGAATTGCCAATCTGTCGATGGGGACACATGTGGAAAGTCACTCAATTTTAAGAATAATTATGGGATGGTTTTTTAAGGTTGATGCAAAATGGAAAAACTTCTAAATTTTACTATTAAAGACAAAATGAGCCTTGCGTGCTAGTACTTAGTAGAGGGAATTCATCTTACTCTTAGATAGGCAAAAAGAAGGAATTTCTATATAGGAGAATTTTATTGTACATGTGAAGTTGAGTCTATCAAAGTTTAATGTGGTCTTCTGTGTTACTAGAAAATGTCAAGTCATGTGTCTATTCAAACTTACTTTTTCAAAATGAAGTGTCTATTAATGTAAACATAGAAGAAGTAGATTATATTGGTTGATATCACTAAGAGTGAAGAAAGAAAGAAAGGAAAACATAATTTATGTATTGTTAAAAAGAGTCATCCAGGAAATATGCATTCAAAATGCAAGGAGTGCCTGGTCCGAGCATACTATTTGTTAAATGTATATCTTTTTATGCAATAGTAAAGTAAATGGCAGTAATCGACAGGGTATTTTTGCCTTTAAATTTGAGAAAGAAGAGAATGGTAAGTAGGGTAACCAACAACCTATATAAAAATTCAATAGTCTCACCTTTCAATAAAAATGTGAAAAGTGATGCATTTTTAAATGCCACTATTTTGAATAATATGGATAGAAGCTCTGTTTGTTGATGTTATTTAAAACAAACATACTATTTTGATCAAGGAAATAACATTGACGAGATATTACAATGAAGATCCTATTTTAACATTAAAAAAAAAAAAGTGTTTGCTCAAGTATATAGACCACAAAACTAAATAACTTCCTTTTAGAAGAATGACGCAAATTTCCCAAAAGATATGCAGATCCACAAAAGAATTTATAGAAGAATTTTTATTACGATATCTATACATATATAGGTGTATATCTGAAAATTAACTCGAGCTCATGATTTTCATAGAAAGTGTATACAAGAAAGTTTTAGCGTTGACATTATAGATCAATTTACAATGCTATACTATATTTTAATAAGAATACACAATTGAGATAATAAGTTTTGTAAAATATTTTGTGATTTAATTTGAGAATGGTGTAATTTAAATAAAAAATTTATTTACAACCATACATGGTCAATCACATATTTGCTAACTTTTTAATGTCAAATAATTATCAAAGCTAAAATTTTTAATGATTAATATCACGCGAAAACTCCAAACTAGTACATTTATTATAAAAGTTACTTCAAATTAATTTTTTGAGTCTCCAGAAACTCCATATTAGTACACGCATGACATAATTACCCTTTGTTAGTTTCTATCAAATTAAGAAAGAGAAAGAAAAAGAAATCGAAAAAAGAAAAAGGCTTTTGGACAAAATTGTCCTTGTCTATATTAAGATTTTAATAGTAAGTTTAGTGTCTTATTTGAGATTAAATTTTTCATTGCAGACTATTATTTAAAACAAGGTCAATTTCAACTCCTTTTTTGGTAGAGCACTTTAACTTCATGATCTTTATTTAAAATTTCCCCTTACAACAATACTAATAGAATAAGATATTCATTTTTTTTGAAAAAGAATTCACCATGTACAAGAGGAAATTACCCAACAAGTCTTATACCTATTGTAATTGTCAATCAAATTTGGTTGGTTGGTGCTGACATGACTACTGACCGACACCGGCACTAAGGAGGAAGAACGGAGAAGAAAGGAAAAAAGCTAATTTTTTGACCGAGCAGACCCTTCTAGAGGGATTCACAATCTATGAGGTAAGCAAACTTGTGGGCCATGTTCTTGAGCGCTGCCGCTAGATTCGGCGAAGGCGAGGCTTGCGTTGCTATCCTCACTAGACCTAGCGACGACAAGGCGAGCCCTAACGACGATTCACCCGACCAGTGGCTGGGCGAGGGGAGCTCAATCCACCACCTCAATCTGGCAACCGACCAGCCCCCCCTTTGGCCAGTCACTAGAGCCAAAGGAAGGAGGGAGGAGTTAAAAAAAGGGGAAAATTCAGAAAAAGGGCCTCAAGTCTTCTCATTTTCTCAAATAAGGGCTTGAAGTGCACCTTGTTTCATATAAAGGCTTGAAATGACCTTGGTTGTTTCAAATAAGGGCCTGAAATTAAGGGTGTCAACGGATCGGGTCGGGTCTTGATGTTACCCAACTCGACCAAACCCGACCCGAAATGCATAAAACATGAAGCAAAAAAAACGGGTCAGTTTGGGTCGGGTCGGTTTGGGTTTCGGGTTTTTTATTAAAAAATATTACAACTTTTTAATAAAAAATATGACAAAAGGAATTCGAAATGCTCTTACGTGACGCCGCGAGGCCTCGTCGAACCCGTCCATGAACATTTCCGCAGACAGATAATTTTTTAATAAAGAATATGATAAAGGGAATTCGAAATGTTCTTACGTGATGCCGCGAGGCCTTGTCCAATCCGTCCGTGAATATCTTCGCAGATAGATAATTTTTTAATAAAAAATATGACAAAGGGAATTCAAAATGCTCTTACGTGACGCTGCGAGGCCTCGTCCAACCTGTCCGTGAACCTCTCCACAGACAGATAATACTCCCTCCTCTAAAGTTTTGCGTCGACCGCGAAAAAGAAGGAATATGGGGAGAGAGAGAGAGAGAGATTGATGGGGGTCGACTTGAGGGGCGACCCGTGAGACGAGATGTGTTGGATGAGTTGCGAGTAGAAGGACTTGTAGAGGAGATAGCTTGGGTAGGTGTGTTTGAGTTGAAGCCTTTAATGTGTTTGGGTGGAATAATGTTCCGACCTTAACTTGACCCAAAACATGTATTTCATTTGTATTTATAATTGTTACCCGAACAATATTAAAACTTGAAACATGTACCATACTTATTTCGTGTTTGGGTCGTGTTCGGGTTGAGTTGGATGGGTTTTTTGGACACCCCTACCTAAAGTACACCTTGTTTCATATAAAAGCTTGAAATGACCTTAGTTGTTTCAAATAAGGGCTTGAAGTGGCCATGATTGTTTTAAATAAAGGCCTCGCCGATCATTGGTCAACTAAATTTTCCAACCGATCAAGGGTATTTTCGTCCGAATCTTCTTCTTTTTTTATCTTTTTTTTTTTTTGGCCTTTTTTTCTAGTTCTTCTTCTTTTTCTTCGCTGGTGGCTGGCTGGCCACCAACGACGTCCACAGAGATTTGGGCGAGGGTCGCCCGCAGTCGATCCGACAAGGGCCACCCTTAACAGCCATAGGCAAAAGGCAGCTTCGCTTAGGGAAGCCGCCCCTCGCGGCCAACCGCGGGGTCAGCAAGGACCCGCAAACCCTTGCCGACCGCGGGCAAGGCCCCCTTAGCCATTTGTGAGGGTCAGCCTTGCCTGCGCCTGGGTAGGCGAGGGCTCAACGATCCTCGCCTTGCCAAATCTAGCGAGGGTGGCCTTGCTTGCAGCTAGCAAGGGCGGTTGGCCACAAGGGGCAGCCTCCCCAAGCGAGGCTGCCCTTTGCCTGTGGCTAGTGAAGGTGGCCCTTGTCGGATTGGGCGAGGGTAACCCTTGCTCAACCTTCTGTGGGCGTCGCTGGTGGCCGGCCAAGAGGAAGAAGAAGAATCAAAAAAAAAAAAAAAAGGAAAAAAAAAAGAAAATAGGGAAAATGATAAATGATGAAAATACCCTTGATCCCCGGAAAGTCAGGCCCTTATTTGAAATAAATATAGCCACTTCAGCCCTTATTTGATGCAAAATTCACTTTAGGCTCTTATTTGAAAAAGTGATGGCACTTCAAGTTCTTATTTGAAACAATGTCCATTTCGAGCCCTTATTTGATAAAAATGTGATCATTTCGGGCATTTTTTTGGAATTTTCCTTAAAAAAATAGAGAGAAAGGAGATAATAGGAAAACAAAAAGATAAGATAAAAAATTCAAAAAATAATTCAAAAAATAAAAATATGATTAAAAAAATTGTTATCCGCTTTAGCTGGGCGCCACGTTAGTGCCAACCGGTCAAATTTAGATGGATGGATTAAATTGATACAATTATAAAATGTTTATAATTCAATTGATATAAAAATAAAAAATTAACTTAATTATAATAGATTTAGGATTTTTTTTATAATTTTCCCATGTACCATGATATCATTTACGATCGACCAGAACTTTCACACCACCTCCCACTTATCTTCCTCAGCTCTTGCAAATGTCAACACCTCTTCTGTCCTCTCTCTCTCTCTCTCTCTCTCTCTCTCTCTGCACTCTCACTCCCTCATCATCACAGAGAAAAGCACAAGACATCTCTCATGAATGGAGCGTTCCGCTTGGCCTAAGAGCCTCTCCTCAAGCCGCAAGCACGAGATCCAGGATCTCCTCCATGGCTAGAATCCCACGAAGAAGCTCAGGCATCTCCTCGACGCTCACTCTCAAAATGGCAATGACACAGGATAGCTCTTGTTTGATGAAGATCTACTGATTGTCAATATCCTCACATTGTTTAGCAACACCCCATCCTAATCTAGTAGCGCCCAGTCCAATGAGATCTTGCAAGTCTAGACCAATGCTTGCGTCACATTGGAGGTTTCCAAGAGAAGTGAGAGCATCTAGTCCCCGGTCCCGAGGTGAATAAGGGCCAAAATTTGTGTTTGTTTTTTGCTTTTGACTTTGTCTGAAAAGTAATTTATCTATTTGCGTAATTCAAATAACATGTGATTTTTTTTTGGGAAGAAGAATTACATGTACGATGAACATCACATGTTTAAAAATGATAGGGTAAAGACCTCTTAGAATTTAGGATAAAAAGAAGACATGAAAAGATGGTTTCGCTATTCATATGATTTTGGGATGTAACTTGATAGGTCATAATTGGATTCTAACAATCTTGTCCAACTTGAAAAGAATAAAATGTATCTTTTTATTTTGTTATTGGGGAGGATGAGAGAGGTTTTCCATGGAGCTAAATTATATATATATATAGAGGTCTATGTAATTCTAGATGAAATTTAACATTACTCATTTTTGCGTAGAATGATTTTAGATATAAGGACAATACTAGATCAGAATTTGATTGATGATGGGCAACAAAGGAGGATAAATGATCATAAATCGGTTCTCAACTCCGAGTTACCTATGTACTTGACAAATGAGATATCAATTTTCATTAATTTCTTATATATATTTTTTAATTTTTTTATCATTAGTTAAGATATATACATGAATCTCAATAACTCTAATATGAATTGGGAATTACTCATTTTTCCGCAAAGAAACTTCATATTCACGATGGATATGAAGAGCGAGTCATGATTTGGACGATGGATACGAATGGAGGATAGTTGATCAAGGACCGATTCCCATATTCCTCGGGTACTTCACAAATGATATACATTTTCATAAGTATCTCATATATATGCATATATTGAGAAAAATATTGTATAAGGTGGAGAGAAATCAATTCTTGCTTGATGTTTAAAACAAATATTATATGGGCATCTTTCTAATAAGTCGCGTCTTCAAAATTAATAAGAAACACATCCATTCTACAAACGGGGCTAAATTATTCATGCTTCTCTCATGATGAACAATTAAGCAATTAATGTGTTATTGCTTGTGATTAAAGTTGTTTTTGGGGGACATTTGCAAGGGGAAATTGTCCAAAAAGTCATAAACCTATTGTATTTTTGCCAATTTAATTTTAAATCTTCACTTCTTGCTAATTCAGTCATAAACATTTTCACTTCTTGCCAATTAAGGTTATCCCGCCAATTTTAGTTGGATAATGTTGGCATAGACGGACCAACATTGACGTGGTATTTTTGAATAATATTTTAATTTTTATTGTTTTTCTTTTTTCTTTTAGCTTTTTTTTTTCTGTTTGGATTTGGCTGACAAGGGTTGGCTTGCCAACAGAGGCAAGGGCTAGCTAACCCTCGTCGGCGAAAGCTAGGGTCGTGACACATCTGGCCAGATCTGGCCAAGGACTTGGTGACCCTCGCTAGATCTAGCTAGGTGAGGGCAATGATTTCACTTAGGGCCATGGCTTGGGGCCGACGAGGGTCACCAAGCCCTTGCTTGGCTAGATCTGACGAGGGTGTCATGGCCCTTGTCGTTTTTGGGCAAGGGATCACGCGCCCTCGCTTTTGCCGACAAGGGCATCACGATCCTCACCTGGAGGAGTTGGCGAGGGCCACAATGCCTTTGCCCAGAGCCGGCAAGGGTCGATCAGCAACCCTTGCCGACAAAATGAAAATAAAAGGAAAAATACCACCAAAAATTTCAAACTATGCCACTTGGGATAATTTACCCTAAACTATGCCTTAGTTCTGCTTCTGTCCTTGATTATTTCAATAAAGCCTTCACCTTGCGTTCTTATGCCTTATTCCATGGTGGGAAAGTCCGCAATCCCACCTTCTTCAATATCAACGGTGATGTGGATAATTTTTAATGATATTTTAATACTTTTTAATATTATGTTTTTCTTTTCTATTTTATTTTTCTTGTATTTTCTCTTCTTCTTTTATTTTTATTTTTTTCTTTATTCCTTTTTCCCTCTGCCGGCCATTGTTGGGCCTACCCTCGCTAGCCCAAGCGAGGGCGCCCCTTGCCAGCCCAGGCGAGGGCTAGCCTCGCCCAAGGTTGACAAGGGTGGTGACCTCCACAAGCCATGTACAAGCCCTGATGATTGGCCAGCCAAAGGGAAAAGGGAAACGTAAAAAAGAAGAGGAAAAAAAGATAAAAAGATAAAAAAGGAAAAAAATCAAAACAAATAAAATATTATTAAAATTGTCAACGTTATTGCCGATAATATTACATAGGACAATTGGTATTCACTTTAGCGATTTCCAGTCAAAATTGGTCGAATGGACTTAGTTAGCAAAATGTAAAAAGATTTATGATTTAATTGGTAAAATTAAAAAAGTTTATGATTGAATTAATGAATGTGCAATAAGTTTAGGACTTTTTGGACTTTTTTGCCTCATTCAAGGTAGGACTTGCACTTTATGACCAAAAAACAAGAAGTAGGACTTGTGCTTCATTTATCAACCTTTCGGGCTCCTTTATTGCATGATTCAACATGGAGCTGGAGCTTAAAGTTGTAGTTCACAAGTTTGTCTCACCCTTCTGAGCCTTGCAAACTCGCTACTCCGGTCCACTGGTTCTCTCAAGCCGGTCGCGATGATTGGTGCACCTTTGATGCTACGCATAAATGCTCAATGAGGCCAACCTCTTGTTTTGATGGAACTTTTCCTTACTAGGCCAAGAGCCTTTTAGTGTATGTCAAGATATTTACTTCGCTATTGCACTCGTGTCCGAGTTAAGGTTCCTCACTGTATTAGCTTGTTAAGTCCGTTCCCATGCCATGGGCACTAAACTAGGCTCACTTTTGTTGGTTGCTCATGCTTATGCTTGCTTTGGCCTTTTCATGTTCCTCGATTTGGATTTTTATGATGCGCTCAGCGGGGTCCTCATTAATGCTCGACTGGACTCATTTTGTTCCCTCGCTTACTCTTTGTCGTTGCCAATGCAATGTTCTGTTGTCGAGAGAACTCCACCGTCCGAATATTTTTGTTGTTCATTGGCAAAGATATTTGCTTCAGGCTGGGACTGGAGGACATTTCCCATCTTACCCCATAAATTACGAGCAACTAGAGAATGTCTCCATCCAGTTTTGTCTGGCAGAAGTGCGCCTAGTCTTTCGTCTTTCCCACCTGCAGTTTCCTTCCACCTACTACCTAGCTACTTCCATATAAATATACGAATGTTTGAATTCTTTAATCACGATGATGATATCATTGCTGTCCAATTGTTGATTATTTTTGTTATTCTCAAGTGGAGTGTGCCTTTTATGCATCCTTGTCCCCCTCCCCTGCCAAGTGATGTTTCTCCTCTGTTTCTCTGTTATGTGCTGGAATTTGCACCAGGAGAATACTTAAATGAATAAAAAAAAAAAAAAAAGAAGATAGGGAGTCGTGGTTGAGTGTGGACGGGTGTGTTAATCGGGAGCGAGAAAAAGAAGAAGAATAAAAAAGAACAGGAAGAGACCGAGGAGAGAACTCACGAGGAAAGGAAGGGGGAAGACTTTTAAGATAGGAAGTAGTTGAATGCTCATCGCCTTCATATGTCGCGGATGAAGAAGAGGCGTGTATTTACTTCTGTTTTGATTGTTAAATGCTATGTAAAACCTTGAAATCTTAGCCTTGAAACCCAGCATTTAAAAATTATGGGATAAGCATATTAAAAGTCTAATTTATTATGAAAGTACAATTGAGTTTTAAAACTTTCCACGAGTGCAACTAAATCTTAAATTGAACATATACCAAAAGTTTATGGATTATACTAAACAAATTAAAAATTCAGGAATCACATTACATAGTATGCTAAAGTTTATGAATCACATTGAATAAATTAAAACTTTAAAAACTAAATAACATATTGAGCCAAAATTCAAGAACTCTTTATATCATTATCTCTAAAAAAATTACAACAAAAGAAATAAATTGATAAATAAATCGAACTAGAAGCAAAAACGAGAATAATCACGAGTAAGCAGCAAAGGCCTCCGAAAAGCTAGAGATGATGAATCGTTGATCAGAGACGTTCGTCTCGGATGGTACGGACAATTTCTCTATCGCAGGTACCAGCACAACCATCTTGAAACTGAGCAGACGAACGGAAGATGATGAAGAGGAAGCTTTTTAGCCTTTGTTGAAAGTTCAGACCCAGACTTGTAGACACTCAGATCGGAGATTAATAGCTGCGAGTTCGATCAATCTCAAGCGGTCATAGCTGAGCTTGACGACTCTAGCACCCCAAGTCGGCCGTGGCAGCAAGCTTAGTGAAATTGGAGTGGCCATGGGCCGATGCGGTGGTAGTAGGCCAAAGTACATCATAAGTGTCAAAACTTAACACAAATGTACACTTTAGTGTCAAAACTTCCAAAATGTATACTTAAGTGTTAAAATTGGATAAAAATAAGACACTTAAGTGCTAACGGTGAAAATTTCCGATCAAATTATTGACGTGGCATTTTTCCAATTAGTTAAGTGTAAAACAACGTTACTTTTGGTGCTCACGTGGCTAGATAGCCCAAAACGATGTCATTTTACCTCCAAATTTGAATTTTAATATAAATAACTAAATTTTTAAAAAAGGACAACATTGGGCAAGGGTTGTGCAAGGCCCATCGCTACCAACCCACCATCATCAGCAAGGCCGACAATGATGGGAGGAGGGTTGACTGGGGTCGTCAGGCCCTTGCCTAAGGTCGACAACTCCGGCCGACCGCTGACAAGGGCCCACAAGCCCTCACCCATGTCAACCAAGGTCGCTAGCCCTTGCCTAGGGCCTAGTGACCTCGGCCAAGCATACACCCATTGTTGCCGACCCTTGTCGACAACGGTGGGGTGACGGCGGCAGCAAGGCCTGCATAGCCCTTGCCCAACACTACTCTTTTCTTCTTTTAAAAACATGGTTCTTTTAATTTATTTTAATTAATACATACATTAAAATTTGATTTTTGGGGCAAAATAACGTCATTTTGCATCTTTGTTGCTAAATCAACATTCCGGTGTGCCATGTAGATCACTTTCATTATTAAAAATATGCCACTTTAGATTTTTGGCCACCTTCGCCGGACTTAACACTTAAATATCCCAATTTTTTGAAAAAAAAACACTTAAATGTCTACTTGTTCCAAGTTTTAGCATTTGCGATGTATTTTAGCCGAATAATAAATATGAAATGGTGATCTCCTTAGGCTTTATAAATATAATTTTGAGTCACATGCATAATATGACATTTGAGAGAATTAAATCGTCACTCCCATCGATATATGACAACAACTATAACAATAATAATACTAATGAGACCAGATTTTCATTTTGTTTCTTAAATAAGAAATTTGCAATGTGTCATGATATCCCAGGGGCCACGCGTGGGGATGGATAGATCCCACAAGATGTGTAAGTTTCGCAAGTCAACGAGCTCTTTTGTCCTCATCAAAAGGCCTCTCTCTCTCTCTCTCTCTCTCTCTCTCTCTCTGATCTTCATCAGCTCTCGCAAATGTTGACTTGTCCTCTCTCTCTCTCTTCCTCGGCTCTTGCAAATGTTGACTTGTCCTCGCTCTCTCCCTCTATATTTTCCTCGGCTCTTGCAAATGTTCGACGACCCTCTCTCTCTCTCTCTCGTCAGAAAGCAAAGTACAAGATATCTCTCATCAATAGAGCGTTCCGCTTGGCCTATGAATCTCTCCTCAAGCCGCGTGATCCAGGAGCTCGTCCATGACCAGAATCCCATGAAGAAACTTGCAGATCCCTTCGACACTCACTCTCAAGCTGGCAATAGCACAGGGCAGCCCTGGCTTGCGGAACATCTGGTGGTCAATGTTCTTGGGTCGTTCAGCAACACCCTATCCCTATCAAGTAGCGCCCAGTCCAATGAGGCCTCAATCAACGCCTGTATTAGATTTGAGGTCTCCGAGGGAAGTGAGAGCATCAACAGCCCGTTCCCGAGGTAATTAAAGGCCAAAATTCATGTTTTTATCTATTTAAGTGAATTAAGTGAAGTTTCTTTTTGAGAAGAACAATTGCATATAAGGTGAGCATTACATGAAGATCTCTAGGAAAAAGAGAAGTCATGAAAAGATGGTATTGCTATTCATATGATTTCGAGACACAACTTGATAAGTCATGATTAGATCGTAGCAAACTTGTCTAACTTGCTGAGAATAGAATTTATTTCTTTGTTATTTCATTCATCTTGTTATTGGGCAGAGGATGAAAGAGATTTTACATGGAGCTAAATTATATATATATATGGGTCTAAGTAATTTTAACATGAAATGTAAAATTACTCATTTTTGCCCAGAAAGACTTCAGACCAGAGTTGCACGAAGATTGCGGAAGGCCTTTCCAGCCTTTGCATCTCCCATGGAGGCAGCTGCCGGTGTCAGTAGATAGGCTGCATTAAAGGGGCTCAAGGACGCACTCTGTTTTGCAAGGCGCACGGTGGTGGAAAGCGCTGCATCTTTGCGGGGTGCATCCAAGGCGCCAAGGGTAGTACTTCGTTTTGCGAGGGTCACGGTGGACGAAAGAGGTGCTCCTTCCATGGAGGTGGGGTCTGTACCAAAAGTGCCCATTCGGGTACAGCTTTCTGTGTAGCCCATGGGGGAGGCATGAGGTGCGCAGTGCCTGGTGTGCACCAAGAGTGCGAGAGGACGAACTGATTTTTGCGTCCGTCATGGTGGGGGTAAGAGGTGCCAGGCCCTTGGGTGTGGCAAGAGCGCTCGGGGCAGCGCCGACTTTTGCAAGGCGCATGGTGGCGGCAAGAGATGCGCCTGGGGACACCCTGGATCAGGTTTTGGCGGGGAAGATAGCGCCCCGTGCAACTCATTTGCTCGTGGGAAGACGGGTCTTTGTGCACTTCATAGCGGCTGGAATTTGATCGACGACGACCAGCATCAGTGGAGGACATATCATCAGGAATCGATTAGCGAGTTTGAGTTACTCGGGTACTATATATATACTTTATTTGTTATCAGTTAAGATATACATTGATCTTAATAATTCTAACATGAATAGGGAATTCTTCATTCATTTTTCCACAGAGAGAATTCAAATTTATGGTGGACAACAAGAGTGAGTGATGATTTGGACGAGTACCAATGGAGGATGATAGTTGATCAGGGAACAATTCCCGAATTACCTGGGTACTTCGCAAATGATATACCTTTTCATAAATATATCTCTCATTATACATATGAATATATAGGAGAAAATTTATCGGATGAAGTAGAGATCATTACTTGATGTCTAAAACAAATATTATGTGGGAATCTTTACAAGGTTAAGAAACTCACCCTTTTCATCAAAGTGGCTAATATGTACTTATGCTCCTCTCATGATGAACAATTTAGCAGACAATGTGTTATTGCTTGTGATTAAAGCTGCCTTTTGGGGGCACTTGCAGGAGCTATTTCAGGTGCGCTCACCAGATCGACCAGGGATGTCCAGCAACCAAGCTGGTCCGAAAGATGTCAGACGACCCACCCGTTTACGCGATCGCATACCGAGGCTGCCACACTTGCAATGAATTTCATTCTGAACCCCAGTCATCCTGGACTCACCAGGTCCTATGGACTCCTCAATCCTCCCAATTTTCAACACTAGCCTCATTGCCAAACAAGACAACAACAACAACCACTTCTCTTCTTCAACTTTCTCATCAGTGAACCATCAGCAAAGGTTAGCCAGTAAGGATGATCTGAACCCCAATGGCCATGGAGACGACGGCAATAGCAACAACAACAATCAATCCACATCATCTGATTACTACACTGCATTGGAATTTGCCAGGGAGATCAAAGCCCTGTCGATAGATCAAGGGGGATGTGATGTCTAGGGTCTCACAATTTTGATCCGATTGTGGGGTCTGAGTTTGATGATCTGTTGGATTATGAACTTCAATGTTGATTTTGGTGGAGGTTTCTTGATTAATGTGAGAGGTGTTTGCTAGAATGAGTTTCCTCCAAATTATTTATCCTATGCCACCGTTTGTTTAAGAGAAAAAGGAGCCATGAGTAGCTAGTGTAACAATGTTACCTTGTCATAAAATATTTTGTAATTATGGGGTTTTATATATCCTCTAAAGATTCTCACTTTTGAGTCTTTGAGGAACACCAAATACACTTCACTTTCAGAAAAGAACGTGCAAATATGCATCGTTACAGATTACAATCAACTCAAACTTACACAATAAACATCACTAATTATTTGCAAATGAAAATTTATTATACAGCAAACTGACTTTATATTGATTAACATGAGCTTATTACAATTTACATCAAGGGTCAAGAAACAAAAGGTTCCAATCCTCGATAACCAACTCCACATTCTATGATCAATATATACCAGAACATTACATATCCAACATATACACACCCCATTAAAATCTAAACCATCAACGATAGCTGCTGCACAATGGACACCTCTGATCTAGAGGTCCATAAATATGAGGGAGCTCTACCAGCACATAATTTCTGATGCAACTCAAAGGTGATTCTACTTCGAGAGTCTCTGCATCCTTCAAAGCAATGTTCAACTATGAATCTCAAAGTTGAAATCACAACATTAACAAGAGGTAGAGACTCCATGCAGCTTGGAGTTCTTGGCTCTCCATGGATAAACGCAACAACTCCATGGTAGCATCGACAGAAACTTACGAAACTCGCTTCCCTTAGTGGTCTGCTTCAATCAAGACAATTCAACATTCCAATTAACAATGCTTCAATGAATAAAACACACCTACAAAATGCAAAACCAAATCCGATGAGAACGACCACACTCGAAAGATTGGTGAGATTTGGATTCACAATGATCATCACAAAAGTACAAGATAGGAAATGAACAATCTACTCCAACGCAATTTATTTTTGTTTCTGCTTCTAACAATATCAGCTTCAGTGCTCCTAACCTAACGAAGAAGACCTAGAATCACGATGCTTGACCTGTCACATGTTGGTGCGTCCACCCACATGAAGAATGCACATCATTGGATTTACATCGTAGCAAGAAAGGTCAGAAATCTCGTGTGGAAAGTGCTGCTCATCGCCATAAGAACAAGAATAATCTTCAATATGGGCTCGAAACTAGCAAGCAATAGGGAATGAGTCTCTTAGGCCTTTTTTCACAATCCTTCAAAACGCATCATCCTCTACGGTGGGCATCTACTATAATAAGAATACATTGACCTACGACCTTTCCTACATCTAAAACAAGCGCAGACAACAAAAATCAGTAAAATAAGAACACCAAAAGCTGCAATAATTCCTAAGAGACCGTTCGACGGACAAAACTCAATTCTTTCCGATCAAACCACTTCATTTGCCCCCTGGCCTACTTGGTCATCTCTCTTTCTCAAGAATGTAAAAACCGCTCACTAACCACTGAAAAATTTGAAAACCAAATGCATTCAACGATAATCAATTCATTATTTTTGCTTGAAAAATCTTATAGGGTTGCTGCAGAATCAATGTCCACAATGGCCTTTCCTCAGATTTTTGCTGCGAATGGTAACCATTCTAATATTGTTCAAGAACTATTTTTCTATTTCAGATTGGTTTCTGAAATAGAAATCCATTTGGTAAAAAAATTTTAATTTTTCTATTCCAGAAATAGGTTTGGAATAAAAATTACAATCAAAATTTTTTTTACTTTTCTATTTTTGGAATAGAAATCAGAAATTGTTTTTCTCTTTTTTCTTTTTACCATAAGAAGTTTGCCATCCGTTGGTCACTGCCACCCCCACCTGCCAGTTGACGCCCGCTACCGCTGCCATTGGTCGCCCACCGTAGGTCGCCTGCCACTGCAGGTCGCCTGCCGCCGCCGCCTCCTCCCTTTGCTGTCGCTGCTCAGGAAGGTGAAATCTTTTTCATTATTAAACGAATTTCTATTTCTAGAATAAAAATTTTGTGTCATTATTAAATGCATTTTTTTGCGCAGAAACTCATTCAAGAATAGAAATAAAAAATAGATTTATTTTTCTTCCAAAAATAAATTTCCGGCCAAAAATATTTTCATTCGCGCCCTTAAGTGTCACTTTTCAAGAAAAGTGGGACATTTTTGTGCCAAGTCCGACAACCGGTCTTGGAAATCTTAAGTAGCATTTTTTAATAATATAAATTGCTGACGTGACTTTGCTAGAAAGCCGAGTCGGCTTAGACTTGGCCAAAACAACGTCGTTTTGGCCCAAATTCGATTTTTAATATAAATATTAATTAAATTCATTTTAAAACTTAAAAATATATATATATAAAGAGAGAAGCATAGGCGGGTCACCTATGCTCTTCCCTTAAATAATTTTTTATTTAATTTAATTAATTTTTATATTAAAAATTGAATCCCATGTAAAACGATGTCGTTCTAGGTTGAGTCTAGCCACGTCAACGCCCAAAACAACGTCGTTTTTGGCTTACTTAGCCACATTAGCTTGCAAAATGACGTCATTTTGCAATTCTCTCATCGGAAAAACGCCACGTCAGCAATTTGGCCGGATTTTTTCGCCATTGGCACTTAAGTGTCCCATTTTTCTTCGATTTTGACACTTAAGTGTACCTCTTGAAAGTTTTAGCACTCCAACTGTACTTTAGCCAAATTACATTATATCCATATCAGGACAATTATATTAAACCTAGAATTTTCATGGACAAGCATTGTCATGCACATCTAGGTTTGGAGTGCATTATTATTAATTCTCTTATTTTCACATTTCCTTTCATAAATCACATGTTATAAAAAGGAAAACCTAGGAAAATCATATCTTGCATGTTAATAATTTTAGATTGCATCTTCACTTAAAAAAATAAAAATAAAATAAAAATGTGAAGTGGAACTCTCCACTAGTCACGAAGAAATCTAACATGCTTCAGCAAGAGTTCTCTAGAGGGAGCACGGTCGTTATGCCAGATCATAGAAGAATCATCTTGCGCATTGAGTTTGTTTTGCCTTTAAACTATCTGATTTAGCAATCCTTAGTGCCCATGAATGAAATTTTGGTAACACAAATTCAGTAGACAGCTCGTCTTTAGTTGACTGTATTTCCAAAAGATAAGGCAGTTAAAATGCAATGCAAAATCTAGAGCATTCAAATAAGAGAAAATTCAAACTGCAAGACTATCAGCAAGAAGTAGCATACATCTGCCACGCACTGCCTTTCAAAAGCCAAAGCTTCCCTCAGATTTTCCTCTTTCTTCTCAGCTTCAGACATTGCAATCAGATGTGCTGATTGTTCTCGTTGGAGGATAATGCTTGACCTAACTCTTCAAACTTTAAATTCCACTCCTTTTTGTCAATCAGAAGAGGCTTTTTGTCAATCAGAAGCAGCCTCCCATTATACTGATAATCAAATAGCCGCCAAAATACTTCTAATTTGGGTTAACAACACTGCTAGATCTCGGTATATAAGAATTTAAGCAAATTCAATTATTAAACGTCAAATGCTTCAACGAAATTCAACACTACATATGCGGATGAACATGAGATTTTGTGGCAATTGCACATCCAAATGTTGGCAAAAGGACACTTCCAATATGAACCTCACCAAAAAAAAACGTCATCATGGAAAAAAACAGACACAATTCTTCCAACTATTAAAGCAAACAAAAACTCAGAATAAATGATCAAATGAGAACTGTCGAGCATTAAGCAACATATTGCATGTTCATCTCGGTAGGATCGAGTCATAGATTTGTTGCCATTTGAACCGAATTTGAGAGGCTTATCTTGCCCCGCACACTAACAAATTCCAAAAAAAATTTGGGATTCCTACTAACCTGCCTACGGAAATGTTATTTTTTTTGGTCTGTACGGAAATGGTGATTTACGTAGAGGATTTGAGGGTAGCTTTCCCTGAAGTAGCTTGACGAGTCTCAAAACCGCTATACTGCCAAGTCCATTTAAAGACAAATAACTTGTTAACAAGTCATCTCAGGAAGACCTGCACACTTCTTGAATTGTAGCAAGACAAAGACTCGATCCCGTGGCATCTCGCTTTTCACATCATCTGGTAACGCCTAAAGGCCTCGCTGCATACAGAGGAGCATTATATCTCTCCCCTAGGAGGGTTTGACTAGTCGATGAATCGGATGTTACACAAGTAATGAGCCCACCTAGACCTATCCTAAACTGCATCTTACGCTCTGTTTCCTCTGGTAGGTAATTACGCATGAGAAAATTTCCATCCAGCAAAACAGGTGCATAGAACATTATAATAGCAAGAAGCAACTACCAACCCAGAATAGCTTTATACACTTAGAAGGAACAAGCATGGGACCCGCCAATAATTGTATATACACACACTTATATATAGTATGTCCGGTTTATCTCGAAAAATACTTATCCAGTTCCTTAAACATTGTTAGAAATATGTTTTGAGTATGTCTGAATTTGCATGCACCGATGGATGCCGGCATGAAAAGTCCTAATGAGTCAAAAACAAATCTAACCAAATTTGCCATATGGCAAGGCTAAGATAACATCATGCACAAGAATTCTAGGGCCTTCACTAATGTTTTCTGTTGTCCGAGATTGTATCGCTTTCGCCCAGGAGTCTGCACCACCAGTGCAGGGACAGTTTGTCGTCTCTTCTTAAGCCCACCAGCCGAAACACTACCGGAAGGTCCTTCACTATTGCCCCCATCCAACTCACTTTCTGTTATTTGAGAGCTTTCTACATGTTGCTGCTTCCTCGGAATGTTACTTACTGCTTTCCCCTTGTGAACCAAGTCAGCCTGGTCTGCCTTGCTCGTTTCATTAAGCAGCATATCCTTTGACCCATAACCTAGAAAAGCCTTGGCATCTTCAACCACTGCCTTCACTGATCTTGTTCTGTGAATTACATTTTTTCTCTTCCCACCTTTTCGTCAACTCGTTTTCACCTCAGAATGCTGAGAATCTTATGGAAGATCAGGCCTCTGATCATGCAGATAGCTACTGTCATCGAGAGATGGAGATGCCCATCATCAACTTCTTTAATGATGTCAACAGACTTAAATTCCCGGTTGAAAGTTGCAGCCTCGACTTTACGTGATGATGGTTCTGCTTCTGCTTCATCTTCAATAGAGCCCTGCCCTTTGTTTGTCTCCTCGGTTCCTGCCATACTCAACCTTCCATGATTCTCTTCCATGATTAAATTTGTATGGGACTGCAGGGAAGAGGAATCAACCTTGATTTGTTTTTTCTACTTGGAGATAAGCTGAAGATTTTGGATGTGCACTTATGCAGCCATGGCATGCGGCCTCCAGAATCTGAATGAACCAAACCAAATTCATTGGGAGGCTTTCTAAGAGTGATCTACCAGAAGGGCTCGTCCTACTACAAGGCTTCTTTGACAACTTTTCCACCAGCCTAGGCAGCGGGAGAATCTCTTTATCCCCCATTTGAGGTAACCATAGATCAGAGAGTATAAATTCTCTAGCTTCATCTCCACATTTCTCACAACTCTTGAACTTCTCAACAAACGCACGGAAGCAGCTTCTTTCCTTGATTAACTCTTCCCTTTGATCCTTCAGCTTCTGGCTGAGAAGAGTTAGTTGATCAATGTCTTCATGCACTTTAATCCAATCTTCATCCAGCTGTTTCTTATTCAACACAAGTGCCTGTTTGTATTTCTCTATCCTGTGCTTCTCAGATCTATTCTCTTGGAGCAATTTCTATCAACTCATTTATGCTTTTAAGCTCCTTCTCCTTCTCTAGCTCAAATTGTTTCTCCAAAAGAACCGGCTTTTTCTCTGTCTCCTCCTGCCGCTTTTGAAGACTAGTTTCAAGATCCACTTTCATCAACTCAATCTCCCAGAGCATTTGATTGCGCTCAATTTTTCAGATTAATCAGATTTTTCATGTTTCATCTTCGCAGCAAATGATTCTTTCTGCAGTTTTATCTTTTCCAACCCCCTCCGCATATAATCCTCCATTTCATGTTTCTCCCTTTTCAACCTTTCTTGTTCAGAAGACGGCCATTTTCCTGCCTTCTCTTTCTGTTCCAGAAACTTTTTACTCTTCAATAACTGCAGCCCTTTTCTCATCCAAGGCTTCCCACTCTTTCCCAAATCTCTCTCTCTTCTTTCAGCTCTTTACTTTCTCTAAGAAGCGACTCCTGTTGACATTGGCACTTTTCTATCTCCATCTTCAAATCTGCTTGCAATCAGAGGTATTCCTACCTCTCCTCATAATTTAATCTAAGGTATTGACTTTTATCTCCAGCTTCTTTTCAGTAATATCTGCTTTTATTTTCTCAATTTCATCCTTGGGATTCTCTAAGGCCTCTTTCTCAGCAGATAACTGTTTCTTCTCCTCAGTTTTCATGGACTTCTCCTTCTCTTTTAATAATTCAACATTAACTGAATGTCCTTATCTTTCTCCTTAAATGTCTCTGCCTTTGCATTCACAGCAGACTCGCTTTGCCAACTTCTGTTCTTTGGTCTATTTAACTTCCTTCTGCTCAATTTCTTCTATATTTCCTCCTCTCTTCCAATTCAGTCCCAAAGCTCAGCATTTTACCATCCAAGGTGGCCTTTTGCTCATCCACAAGTTTCCCGAGCTCCAACCTAGACATGAGCTTCAACATGCCATATCATCCCATCCAATCCAGTCATTTAAAGTGGAAACTATCATGATAAAACTTACCTAAATAAAATCAATCAAAACAAAGGTGAACAGAAAATAAAACATAGGGCACACACGGTAAAGCTCACAAATTACCCCAAAAGAAAGAAAAATCAACACACAAGTATGGAAGGAAACCCCTATGAATAAGAATGTTCATTGACATGATTCACAACATAAGTGATTCATTAAGAGTTGTTTCTACTTCCCAGTACTACTGCTGCTTTATCCTGTGCAGGACCTAATATCCAACATTCACCGAGCACACATGGGATTGGTCTAGTCAATTAACTATTGAGTGATTTAGCACCAAATATTAGTTCTTGCAAAGTATTAACAAAAAAATCAACTCATTTAAAAATTGACCGTTATCAAATAAATACATGAAAGGAAAACAAGCATCATCAATCCTCAGTGCACAAGAATATGAGTTGTCAACCTATCATTATCTCCCCTTTCCCATGAAGAAAATGCCTTTCGAGCTAATCATATTTGTGCTGAATCATAAGAAGGATTATTGACAAGGACAAGAAGCATGAGGCATGGCAATTTCATAAATTAGTTGGACTATACTTACCAAAATAATAAAGTTATTCTGTCCAAAAAGAACTTATCCAACACTGACAAGAAGGTGAATTACAAAATAATGATCATAAGTAGAAAAAGCATCAAATCCAAGTCCATCTTCAAAAACTTTCTACATAACGTAATACATCACTAATTTCTAGAGAGCGATTATGCATTCAACTCTCACTTTTTTTCAGATTCAGCTTGTTCTCCAATGCAAGTAGCTTTTCCTCTTTTGATCTTATAATGCTTTCTTCTGACTGTACTTCCTGCAACTAAATTGTAAAGTAAACTAGGCGACTATTGGAAAACTATGATGTAGGTTGATTGCAAAGACCGACGGGAGAACCAGAAACACTGAACGGTGAACTTACCTTTTCTTATGCAGCCAAGTCCGCTAAACTTTCATTTATATGTTTCTCTTTCTTAGACAAACATCGATTTGGATGACATCATGTTTCTGTAAGCTTCTTCAAGATCCATCTCCTTCTGCATAAGGAGTTGGTCAATTTTATTGGCCTTTTCTTCCTTCACGCAAAGGATTCTCCTATCCTCACACAGCTTCTTTTCCCTTTCCAGCAACTTTTGATCCCACTCTTGTAAATCTTCTCTCTGTTTATAAAATAAGGCCTTGCGTGCTTCCTGCCTGCCAAAAAAGGGCAGATTTGCAGCATCACTTGTTAAATAATTCTTGCAGTTATAGCAATGAAAACAACGCTATCATGCACGATGCATAAAGATGCAGAGGTCGAAAAGAGCATGCTCAGTTTTAAAAGACAAACAGTCCCTTTAAAGTACACTTTCGCATGCCTCCATCTCGTGCATCTTCAAGTCCAATTGTGAACTTTTTCTGCTGACCTCCGCAAACTTGGCGTCAATGTAATGCAGCTTCTCTTTCACCTCCAATGACATGTCCTCAATTCCAGTAGTCAAAACACTCGTTTGAGCCAATTTCTTCTCAGAATCAAGCTTTATTTGGTCCTGCTCATGATATATTTCATGCAGAGCCTTCTCAAGCTGCATTCACGAAGTTCATCTATTTAACAAAACTTTTTTTTTTTGGGTAAAGGTAAGTAGTATAAATGATAATCAACCATGTACTGTACAAAGGGGTGAGACTCGGACCCAACACACACTCAATGAGACTACATGTCCTTGGAGTGTGGGGGAGCCAAGTTCACAAAACCAGTCTAGAAACAACCTAGAGAAGATACGGGAGTAGTCACACCTTACTCTCCCTCATGCTAACCAAAAATACTAGGATCAATATCCCAACTACGTTGGAAACATCTATTCCTTGGAGAATCAACCACCACATTGTAGGCCAAAGCTTTGTCCTTAACCATTCTGATAATGTATTGCTTCGCCGATGGCAAGGAGAGGTTGGAAGACCCGAATGTGATATCATTCCTAGTTTTCCAAATTACATAACACAGTGCACCAAAGGAGAATTTGGCCATGTCCTCATAGAATCCTATGCCCGAGAGGGTATTATGAGCCCACCTAATATTCTTTAGCCAGGGCCGATTAGTCCAAGGATGATTACACTTCGCAGCCCAAAAATTGGCGAGGGAGTTGGATATGTGACAATCAAAAAATAGATGATCAATAGAGTCTGGCCTTAAGTTGCATAACGCCCAATGAGCCGATGCCAGCCTGCCATGTGACATAAGAAATACCTGGGTCGAGAGTCTACTCCGAGAGATAATCCATAGGAGGAATTGGTGCAGAGGAATAATGGATTTATGCCACACAAAGGCCGCCCATGGAGTTGGAGGAGCTTTCCTCCTGAAGGCCACCCATGCAGAGGCACTGGAAAATTTGCCAAAAGGGTGTTTGGTCCATATAAATGAATCCGGCGTTTGATTTAAGGAAGGGATCAATAACTGCCAAGTGTGCAACTCATGCAATAATTCCTAACCATCAGGGGAAAAGAGATCGACGACCATCGCATGCGGCGAGAGAGCCGACTTATATATTTCGGCGTTCGAGTATATCGAATTAAGGGGACCCGTGTCAAGCCACGGGTCAAACCAAAGCGATGTAGATAATCCATCTCCTATTTTCCATTGAAACCAGCCTCGGACTTCTTCCCTAAGAGTAAAAATTTTCCTCCAAGCCTAGGAGCACAATGTTGGGGGGGAGGCAGTCCAGAAATGCTTACCTTTGAGGTGATTAGCATGTATCCATTTGCACCAAAGGGATTCCTTGTCGGTGAAAAGGATCCATTTATGCTTGATCATCGCCGCTTTGTTGCTATCCCCGACTCTTCGGATCCCAAGGCCTCCCTCTTTTTTTGGGAGACAAACATCTTCCCAGGAAACTTTTGCCCCTCCTGAGCCAAGCCCTGGCCCTTTCCAAAGGAATTGCCGACTAATTTGCTCTATCCTGTCTACTATTGAAGAAGGAAGCCAAAAGATAGAAGCCCAATATACTTGTATAGCATGTAATACTAATATAATCAATTGTAATATACTAGCAAAGGATAGAAAGCGGTGAGTCCAAGATTGCACCCTATTCATCAAAAGACATACCAGGGCATTACAATCTGCCTTGCTCAATCGCGCCGTAATGATCGGGACGCCTAGGTACCGGACTAGGAGAACCCCCATCTTGAAATTTAAAACATGCACGATCTGGTTCCTTGTGGCCTCTGCGCCACACGAGAGGTATACTTCACTCTTGCTATTGTTTGGTATGAGACCACTCCACTGAGAAAATAAATTGAGGTGCTCTTTCATACAAGACACCGAGCCTACCTTGGCTTCACTGAAAATGAAGACGTCATCCGCAAAGAAGAGGTGAGACAAGCGTGGATTCTTGCACCGCCAATAGAATTTAAACTCAGGCCTGGAAGCTTGCTTTTCCAGTACGAAGACTTCAAACGCTAATCACATGCACTTCCAGGGCTCACATGAGAGAAGATATACTCAGAAAATCAAGTTCAGGAATGGCTCTCGTTGTATTTTCCCATTTGCAGTGCACCTCTAGCAAAGGAAGAAACAAAGATAATGTTCGACTTTTTATACTAAAATAAGTAAATATGGCCCCACATCGCCACATATTAAACCGATGTCGACAATCTAATATTTACCCCAAACATAAATTTGGGGAAATTCTTGCCAGGAGGAAACATGTAGCTCAAGAAAGGTTCTCTAAATCAACTGCACGGCAGAGGAAAGCCGACATTGTAGCTACAGAAGATTGCCAGATAATCTCTGAACATAGCCTGTGCCTCAGTAGCTGCTGACTGAATCCTCTGTTTTTTCAGTATTTTCTGATGAGGCCGAACCATTTTGTATGCGCATTACCATCTTTTTTTGGACGAAAAGAATATTAGCATCATTAGGTGCTATAGCATTTGGCCCTTTCCCGAAGCTCACTTCACTCCTAGCATTCGTAACGGGAAATGGCGATGGGTTTGAAGGAGGCTCCACAAATAATATCAGTCGAGGGTGTCTTCGACGGAATGGAGGCCTCTCCTTTCTGTCCAAATTTTTTTTCCACAGCCATTAGATAATGAAGAACGTCAGACATCAAACGAACAGAGCCGACAAGAGTTGCAAGGAAAAGCAGATCAAAGAAGCACAATACTGATAATAAAAATAAAATAAAATCTGTCTTTAGGGTGCATGTGAATGAAATCTCTTATGAGGTACTTTTTATTGGGCATTGGTATTGTTTTGTTAATTAGTTTATTATTGATAAGAGTGCAAAATGAGTCCTGTTTTCAAGAGAAGCAGCTTAATGTATGTCTTGGCTATTTAGGTAGCGTCTATACTTGCCAAAGCTAATACAGTCATGAACTAATCCTCATCCAATTTGTGTACGTCCCCTCTTCCAGCGCTAGTTCTTGTTTTAGGACCCACACGTGAATCGGTGTTTTTTTTTTGTGGGCTTTTTGTTTGTGATTTTGAAATGTAGTGGGGCAAGGTCTCCCATACTCATCTTATTTCTATTTTTTTCATTGTTGAGTAGACGCAGGCATTGAGGAGTGATTTTTTTCATTATTCGAGTGAACATATCCATTGACTATTTTCTTTTTCCCCTAACCGACTTTATATTATTAACGTGAACCGGTTCCATCAAGGGCTAAGAACAAAAAAGGTTCAAATTTTATGATTAAAAATATATGGGAACCATTACATATCCAACACATACACACCCTTTTAAAATCTAAACCATCAACAATAGTTGTTGTCATAATGGACACAATTGATCCAGAAGAGGTCCCATAAATATAAGGGAGCTCTCTGCGGCATGTAAAATCTCAAGTGCAGCTCTAGAGGTGGTGATTGTACTTCAAGAGTTCTTACATATACTTCGAAGTAGTGTTTGACTGTGAATCTCATTGTTTGAATCACGGCATCAACAAGAGGAAAAGATTGAATTACACCTGTCAAAATGGGTGAATAACCCATTTATAACCCATTTAAATATTAAATGGGTCATAAATGGGTCAGGCTTTCTCTTAGTATAACCCATTTATGACCCATTTAAAGAAAGCATGATCCATTTAATATTTAAATGGGTCATAAATGGGTTATACAACCATTTTGACAGGTGTATCCATAATGGTTTAAAAATTAAAAATACTAAAATACATGGGTTGTTAATGAACTTGAATAAGTTTAAAATAATTAAAAAATATTATAAGAATAAATTTTCCTAAGTCTAGTTAGATAGATAAATGTTTTAACAATATGGGTCGGGTCGGGTATGGATTGGGTTGTGTATGGGTCAAAAATTTTATAATATGCTTAAATGGGTCATAAACGGGTTAATGGGTCAATTTGGGTCGAACCATTTATAACCCGACCCAAACCCAACCCAATCCACCCGTTTAACAGGTCTAGATTGAATGTAGCTTCGAGTTCCTAGCTCTCCACTGATAAATGCAACAAACACATGAAATTTACTTCTTTTAGTGGTCTGCTCTGCTTCAACCAAGACGGTCCAGCATTCCAATTGCCGATGTTTCAATAAATGGAAATCGTTTGCAAAATGCCAACCCAAATCCAATGAGAACAACCGCACTCGAAGAATAGGTGGAGATAAGCCGGGAAATGAACAACCTACTCCGAAGCAATTTATCCTTCTTTCTGCTTCTAATAATATCAGTTCCAATCCTCCTAATTTGACGAAGAAAACCTTGAATCACCATAATGCTTGACCTGTCTCCAATGTCTCATGCTAGCTAGGTTAATTTTGTATTCACCAAACAAATGTAAAATTTTCACTGACCTCATGCAAATATAGATGCTAATGAATGTTGCTAATTATGATTCAACTAAATTAGACATGATAGAATCATCTGATTTCTCATTTTTTATGTCGGCAATTTACAATAACATGTTCAAAGCTCTTTCAAACGTCTAACTAATATCTGTAGTGCTAATTCTGGCCCTACCGATATTAGATGAAGAAATGTGCAAATTTAGCGATACCTAAGTAGTGGTTGACTTGATATGACTAAAATTATCAAAATTAGAAGTTAAAAATCCAGCACGGGCTAAGTTACACGTGCCTGTATCTCTAGCCAAAGCCCATCGTTGACGCTGTTCGTGGGCTTCCATTCAACGCAAATTAGAGAACAAGATGAGAAGAGTGTCAACGTCAGTGTCAGAGAGAGAGAGAGAGAGAGGGAGAGAGGGAGAAGGGAGTGAGAGAATCGTGCAGAGATAAGCGTCGGTCAGGGTTCTTCTTGTTCTTCGTAGCTCTAGTTTGCTTCTGCGATTTGATCGTCAACGAAGCCTTGATCTCGCGTTCAAACGCCTTCTTCTTCCTCCATGGCGGCAGTGAAGGCGTCCGCGCTCCGAGGTCTGCGATCCCACCTTCGACAGGTCCTAATGCCATGACAAGCCCCAAGGGGAAGTCCTTCATCAGGTATGGAATTTCATTCTCTGCTCTGGCTTCGATTCAGCTGCAAGTGATTTTTGACCTTGGTGGTCTCGTCTTGTTGCTTTGGAAGTTTGCTAGTGTCCCAATGGATGGACCGCGTTGGTTGGTTTCTGGGAATTTATGCTGAAATTGTGAAATCGTTTAATTTCTTAGGTTCCATTTTCTTTACGCGTCACTTGAGAATTTTCTTTACGCGTTTTAATTTAAGTTTAAAGGCTTTATTGCATTTTTCAATAAAAAGATTAAGACTTAATTGTCAATTTTAGAGGGACTCGATTAAACCAATTGAGAAATCACTTAATTATTTTCCAAATATGTATAACAATATCAATAAAGACAGAATGATGAATATAAAAGAGAGATCTCCTTAGGCTTCACAAACATGTTTTGGAGTTACATGCATTATTTGACATTTCAGAAAATTAAATCATCACTCCCGTTATGATAACAATTATAATAATAATAATAATACTAACAACACAAGATATTCATTTTTTATTTCTAAGTCCCACAAGACGTGGAAATTTTGCAGCATCTCCCACTCATCTTCTTTGCCTCTTTTGCACATGACCCTGAGCTTTAGTCTCCTCTCTCTCTCTGGACTTTTATTCCCTCGTCATCACAGAGCAAAGCACAAGACCTGCCTCATCAATGGAGCGTCTCTCCTCCAGCCGCAAGCGCACGATCCAGGATCTCCTCCCTGCCCAGAATCCCACGAAGAGTTTCGCAAATCTCTTCGACGCTCACTCTCAAACCAACAATGACACGGGTCAGCCCCCGTTTGCGGAACATCTGGTTGTTAATGTCCTTGGGTCGTTGAGCAACACCCTATCCCTATCAAGCAGCGACCAGTCCGACGAGGTCTTGCAGGTCCCGAGCAACGCCTATGTCAAGTCTGAGGTCTTTAAGGGAAGTGAGAGCATCGACACCCCGCTCCCGAGGTAATTAAGGGCCAAAATTCGCGTTTTTCTACTTTTGATTTTGTCTGAAAAGTAATTTATCTATTCAAATGGTGTTTCACCTAATCGAAAAATTAGGTGTATTTTTTTTTTTTGGAAGAACAATTGCATATAAGGTAAGCCTCGCATGAAGATCTCTTAAAATTTAAGAAAAAGAAAAGACATGAAAGGATGGTTTTCGCTATTCATATGATTTTTGGACACAACTTGACAAATCATGCTTGGGTTATAGTGAGCTTGTCTAACTTGCATAAAATAGAATTTTGTTGTTGTTGTTGTTGTTTCATTTATCTTGTTATTGGGCAAAGGATGAAAGAAGTTTTACATGAAGCTAAATTATATGCATTAGTCTAGATTAAGAGTGTTAGAACCGAAAACGAATTCGGTTTGGATAACCGAAAAATAACTATTATTCAGTTCGGTTCGATTAATTGAGACAAAACGAAATTATTTATCAAACGCCCAACTTAAATTCTTCCATTTCTCACCTCTTATTCAGTTTAGTTCTAATAAACAATGCAAAAATAGAAAATTGAAAAATCGATCTGAACCGAACGGATTTGGTAGGGGTTAGATTTACATCCTATCGGTTCGGTTCGATTCGGTTTGAATTTCTTGAAAACCTGAACCGTCCTATGTCACTAATAAGTAATTCTAACATGAAATGGAAATTACTCATTTTTGTGCAGAAAGACTTCACACACGGACAGACTGGACCAGAATTTGATTGATGGCGGGCACCAACGGAGAACATCTGATCAGAAATCGATTCTCAACTACAAGTTACCCGGTCGGTTCTCGGAGGAAAGTGAGAGCATCAAGACCCCCGTCCATAGGTTGCCGGTATCCATCTGCTCGAAGCAGTCGCTAATGGAGGCTGCGATGGCGATATCCAAGGACAGAGCAGACGTGGCTTGGCAGATCCTGACGCGCTTGTCTGCTATGCCGAACCCCAAAGGAAATTCAGAGCAGAAATTGATGGATTACATGTTGTCTGCGCTTAAATCACGCGTGAGCCCCATCGATAACCCCCCTCCCGTGGCGGAGTTGTTCACCAAGGAACATTTGTTGTCGGTTCAGTCACTGTACGATCTGTCTCCCTGTTTCGACCTCGGTTTCGTGGCTGCCAATATCGCGATTTTGGAAGCTGCATCGGAGCAACCCTCCACTAAAAGCTCCACGTCATTGATTTCGATATCGGTCTGGAAAGACAGTATTACTTTCTCATCGACATGCTATCCACGCGTCAGGTAGGCAGTCAATCCACCCTCAAGATCACGACGCTCGCAGATAGCTTCAAAGGTGAGGAGGGGCTCAGGATGGTTGGGGATCGACTGAGCGAACTCGCGGCCGATATCGGTGTTAGGTTAGTATTCAACATCGTGAGGCAGAAGCTGAGCGAGTTGAGCCGCGACTCGCTGGGCTGCGAGGCCGACGAGGTGCTGGCGGTGAACTTGGCGTTCAAGCTGTACAGAATGCCGGACGATAGCATGTCCGTGGAGAATCCGCGCGACGAGCTCCTCCGGCGCGTGAAGGGTCTGGTGCCGGGGGTGGTGACGCTGGTGGAGCAGGAGATGAACGGGAACACGGCGCCATTCGAGGTGCGCGTGGGGGAGGCTCTGGCGTATTACGGAGCGCTGCTCGAGTCGATCCAGTCCGGATTCCCGATGGTCGACTGGGAGCGGGCGAGGGTGGAGGAGGGGCTGAGTCGGAAATTGAGGAACTCGGTTGCTTGCGAAGGTGGGGACCGGGTTGAGAGATGCGAGGTGTTCGGGAAGTGGAGGGCCCGCATGGAGACGGCTGGGTTCGAGTTGAAGCCACTGGGTCAACTCGAGGTCAATTCAATAAAGGAGACGCTCGTCGTGGACTGGTTCAGCCCGGGATACACGGTGAAAGAAGAGAATCGTGGGGTTTGCTTGGGCTGGTTCGGCCGAACTCTCACCGTCGCATCCTTTTAAAATCTAAAGGTTCAAATTTTATGATTAAAAATATATGGGAACCATTACATATCCAATGGATACACATCCTTTTAAAATCTAAACCATCAACAATAGCTGCTAGCATAATGGACACAATTGATCCAAAAGAGGTCCCATAAATAAGAGGGAGCTCTCTGCAGCATGCAAAATCTCAAGTACAACTCTAGAGGCGGTGATTGTACTTCGAGAGTCCTTCATCCGCAAAATGCCAACCCAAATCCGATGAGAACAACTGCACTCGAAGAATAGGTGGAGATCTAGGGCGCGAATGATAACATTTCGGCTAAAAATTGATTTTTGGAAGAGAAATAAAATTTTCTATTTCTATTTCTGGATGAGTTTCTGAGCCAAAAAACGCGTTTGATAACGACAAAAAATTTCTATTATTGGAATATAAATTCGTTTGATAATAAAAAAAATTTCACTTTCTTAAGTGGCGGCGATAATGGGAGGGGCGGCGGCAGCCGGCGACCGGCAACCGGTGGCCGGCAGCGATGGTGGCGGTGGCGGCTGACGGTAGGCAGGGGGTGGTGGTGGTGGTGGTGGTGAGCGGCGGATGGCAAAAAACTTCTTCGGGTGAAAAATAAGAAAAAGATAAACCATTTCTGATTTCTATTCCATAAATAGAAAAGTAAAAAAATTTTATTTCTGATTTCTATTCCAAACCTATTTCTGGAATAGAAATTTGTTCCAGAAATAAAAAAAGTAAATTTTTTTACTAAATGGATTTCTATTCCAGAAATACAAACAGAATTGTTACCATGCGCACCTTTAGAATCACTATATGATCATCACAACACTGCAATATGGGAAATGAACAACCTACTCCGAAGCAGTTTATCCTTCTTTCTACTTCTAATAATATTAGTTCCAATCCTCCTAATTTGACGAAGAAAACCTTGAATCACCATAATGCTTGACCCGTCACATGTTTGACCTGTCTCCAATGTTTCATGCTAGCTAGGTTAATTCTGTATTCACCAAATAAATGTAAAACTTTTACTAACCTCATGCAAATATAGATGCTAACGAATGTTGCCAATTCCGATTCAACTAAGTTGGACATGATAGAATCATCTGATTTCTCATTTTTTATGCTGGTAATTTACAATAACGTGTTCAAAGCTCTTTCAAACGTCTAACTAATATCTATTATAGTGCTAATTCCGGCCCTGCAGATATTAAAATAAAAATCCAGCACGGGCTAAGTTACGCATGCCTGTCGTACGTGGATCTCTAGCCAAAGCCCATCGTTGACTGAGCTCGTGGGCTTCCATTCAACGCAAATTAGAGAACAAGATTAGAAGAGTGTCAATGTCAACGAGAGAGAGAGAGAGAGAGAGAAGGAGGGAGAAGGAAGTGAGAAAATCGTGCAGAGCTAAGAAAATGGGAGCATCTCTCAGTTAATGAAATTGTAAGTCCGATCATTTTTTTTCCCGATAATCCAACACGGAATGTAGACCAGCCACGTAAAGGCGCACTTATTGGGAAACTAGGCAATTTCCTTATTTTTCAGAAATTAAAAATAAGAAAATGGGAGCATCTCTCAGTTCTGAGGTCAGTTCACTCGTCAAAACTCATTCTGCTCAGAGAGAGACAGGGGGAGAGAGAAGGAGAAGGAAGTGAGAGAATCGTGCAGAGCTAAGCGTCGGTTAGGGTTCTTCTTGTTCTTCGTAGCTGAGGTTTGCTTCTGCAATTGGATCGTCAACGAAGCCTTGATCTCGCGTTCCAACGCCTTCTTCTTCTTCCATGGTGGCAGTGAAGGCCTCCGGGCTCCGAGGTCCGCGATCCTACCTTCGACAGCTCCTAATGCCATGACGAGCCCCAAGGGGAAGTCCTTCATCAGGTATGGAATTTTTCATTCTCTACTCCGGCTCCAGTTCAGCTGCAAGTGATTTTGGACCTTAGTGATCTGGTCTTGTTGCTTTGGAAGTTTGCTGGTGTCCCAATGGATGGACCGCCTTGGTTGGTTTCTGGGAAATTATGCTGAAATTGTGAAATCGTTTAATTTCTTAAGTTCCATTTTCTTTACGCGTCACTTGAGAATTTTCTTTATGCGTTTTAATTTAAGTTTAAAGGCTTTGTTGCATTTTTCAATAAAAAGATTAAGACTTAATTATCAATTTTAGAGCCCAATTGCAATGGGCTCGATTAAACCAATTGAGAAATCACTTAATTATTTTTCAAATATGTATAACAATATCAATAAAGACAGAATGAGGAATATAAAAGAGAGATCTCCTTAGGCTTCACAAATATGTTTTGGAGTTACATGCATTATTTGACATTTCAGAAAATTAAATCATCACTCCCGTTATGATAACAATTATAATAATAATAATAATACTAACAACACAAGATATTCATTTTTTATTTCTAGATCCCACAAGACGTGGAAATTTTGCACCATCTCCCACTCATCTTCCTTGCCTCTTTTGCACATGACCCTGAGCTTTAGTCTCCTCTCTCTCTCTCTCAACTTTTTTTCCCTCGTCATCACAGAGCAAAGCACAAGACCTGCCTCATCAATGGAGTGTTTCGCTTGGCCTAAGAACCTCTCCTCCAGCCGCAAGCGCACAATCCAGGATCTCCTCCCTGCCCAGAATCCCACGAAGAAGCTCACAAATCTCTTCGACGCTCACTCTCAAACCAGCAATGGCACAGGTCAGCCCCCGTTTTCGGAACATTTGGTTGTTAACATCCTTGGGTCGGTCAGCAACACCCTATCCCTATCAAGCAGCGACCAGTCCAACGAGGTTGTGCAGGTCCCGAGGAGCAACGCCTGTGCCAGGTCTGAGGTCTCTGAGGGAAGTGAGAGCATCAACACCCTGCTCCCGAGGTAATTAAGGACCAAAATTTGCGTTTTTCTACTTTTGATTTTGTCTGAAAAATAATTTATCTATTCAAATGGTGTTTTACGTAATTGAAAAATTAGGTGAAGTGTTTTTTTTTTTGGGCAAAACAATTGCATATAAGGTGAGCCTCACATGAAGATCTCTTAGAATTTAGGAAAAAGAAAAGACATGAAAAGATGGTTTCATAATTCATATGATTTTGGGACACAACTTGACAAATCATGCTTGGGCTACAGTGAGCTTGTCTAACTTGCATAAAATAGAAGTTTTTTGTTTTGTTTCATTTATCTTGTTATTGGGCAAAGGATGAAAGAAGTTTTACGTGAAGCTAATTATATGCACTGGTCTAGATTAAGGGTGTTAGAACCAAAAACAAATACGGTTTGGATAATCGAAAAATAACTGTTATTCGGTTCGGTTCGCTTAATCGAGACAAAGCGAAATTTTTTATTGAACGTCCAATTTAAAATCTCTCATTTCTCACCTCTTTTTCAGTTTAGTTCTAATAAGCAAGGCAAAAATAGAAAATTGAAAAACCGATCTGAACCGAACGGATTCGGTAGGGGTTGGATTTACACCATTTGGTTCTAATAAGCAAGGCAAAAAGAAATTCGCAGAATCTCACTACCGGATTTTTCTGCTGAAACACTTCTTGATAACGGTGTAATCGACGAGACCTCCTGCCACGTGGCTCGCGCACTGCTTCACAAAACAACTTAGCTCATAAACGGCGAAGTCCTGTTGCAAGTAACTTTCCTCTTTTATTTTTCTTGGACCGACTCCAATGAGGAGTTGTTCCCTTTTCTTATTTTCTTGTCACGGTCAAAGTCCAATTCCACCTTGGACTCCGACGTGAAAAATTATGAAAGCCAATTCCAATGCAGAAGCAATTTCTGAATCTAAAAGATGCGGCTTTCAACTTTCATGCTCATACATACTTTAATTCCAATCGAGTCTCAAACACAAAATATATCTTAAAACATGAAATTCATATAGTGTTTGATAAACTATGATTGAAAAGTGCACTAAGAAGCAATTTTGATTTTAATACCGTTTGGAAAAGACTACATTCCAAAAGTGATGTTTTATGTGATCAATTTAAGCTTTTAAAAAATTGACCACTACATCAAATGAATACACGAAAGGGAAGAAAATCATAGTCAATCCCCACTGCACAAGAATATGAGTCGCCAATCTATCATTATCTCCCCTTTCCCATGAAGAAAATGTCTTTTGAGCTAATCATATTTGTGTTCAATCATAAGCAGCATCATTGACAAGGACAAGAAGCATGAAACACGGCAATTTTATTTGGACTATACTTACCAAAATAATAAAGCTACTCTGTCCAAAAGAACTTACCCCACACCTAAAAGAAGATGAATGAAGTATAAATACTATTCACTTTGAAATATAAAATATTGATCACAAGTAGGAAAACCATAAAATCCAAGTCCATCTTCAAAAAATTTCTACAGTACGTGATAAATCAGTAATTTTTAGAGATAGATTATGCATCCAACTCACACCCTCTCCCAGATTCAGCTTGTTCTCCAATGCAAGTAGCTTTTCCTCTTTTAATCTTATAATGCTTTCTTCTTACTGTACTTCCAGCAACCAACTTGAAAAGTGAACTAAAGCGACTATTGGAAAAATATGATTTCATAGGTTAATTGCAAAGCCGACTGGAGAACCAGCAGCAACCGTGAACTCACCTTTTCTTTTGCAGCCAAGTCCGCTAAACTTTGATTCATAGGTTTCTCTTTATCATAGAACACTGATTTGGATGACATCATGTTTCTGTAAGCTTCTTTGAGATCCATCTCCTTCCGCATAAGAAGTTGGTCCATTTCATTGGCCTTGTCCTGCTTCACGTTAAGGATTCTCGTATCCGCCACACAGCTATATCCTTTCCTGCAACTTCTGATCCCACTCTTGTAAATCTTCTCTCTGTTTATAAAATATGGCCTTGTGTGCTTCCTGCCCGCCAAAAACGGGCAGATTTGCAACATTACTTGTTAAATAATTCTTGAAGCTATAGCAATGAAAACAACGCTATCATGCATGATGCATAAAGATGCAGAGGTTGAAAAGAGCATGCTTAGTTTTCAAAGACAAACACTCCCTTTAAAGTACACTTTGGCGTGCCTCCATCTCTTGCATCTTCAAGTCCAATTGTGAACTTTTTCTGCTGACCTCTGCAAGCTTGGCGTCAACGTCATGCAGCTTCTCTTTCACCTCCAATGACATGTCCTCTATTCCAATGGTCAAAACACTCGTTTGAGCCAATTTCTTACTCAGAATCAAGCTTTATTTGGTCCTGCTCATGATATATTTCATGCAGACCCTTCTCAAGCTGCATTCACGAAGTTCATCTATTTAACAAAACTATGGAACACTTCAAACGCTAGTCACATGCACTTCCAGGGCTCACATGAGAGAAGATATACTCAGAAAATCAAGTTGAGGAATGGCTCTCGTTGTATCTTCCCATTTGCAGTGCAACTCTGGCAAAGGAAGAAACAAAGATAATGCTCGGCTTTTTATACTAAAATAGGTAAATTTGGCCCCAAATCGCCACATATTAAACCAATGTCGACAATCTAATATATACCCCAAAAATAAATTTGGGGAAATTCTTGCCAGGAGGAAACATGTAGCTCAAGAAAGGTTCTCTAAATCAATTGCACGGCAGGGAAAAGCCGACATTGTAGCTACAGAAGATTGCCAGATAACCTCTGAACATAGCCTGTGCCTCAGTAGCTGCTTGCTGAATCCTCTGGTTTTTAAGTATATTCTGATAAGGCCAAACCATTTTGTATGCGCATTACCATCTTTTTTGGACGAAAAGAATATTAGCACCTAATATAGCATTCGGCCCTTTCCCGAAGCCCGCTTCACTCCTGCCACTCATAAAGGGAAATGGCGATGTTTTGAAGGAGGCTCCACAAATATTATCAGTCGAGGGTGTCTTCGACGGAATGAAGGCCTCTCCTTTCTGTCCAAATTTTATTTCCACAGCCATTAGATAATGAAGAACATCAGACATCAAATGAACAGAGCCGACAAGAGTTGCAAGGAAAAGCAGATCAAAGAAGCACAATACTGATAATAAATAAATAAATAAAATCTGTCTTAAGGGTGCATGTGAATGCAATCTCTTATGAGGTACTTGTTATTGGGCATTGGTATTGTTTCGTTGATAAGTTTATTATTGATAAGAATGCAAAATGAGTCCTGTTTTCGAGAGAAGCAGCTTAATGTATGTCTTGGCTATTTAGGTAGTGTCTATTCCAACGCTAGTTCTTGTTTTAGGACCCACACGTGAATCGGTGTTTTTTTTTTTTGGGCTTTTTGTTTGTGATTTTGTAACGTAGTGGGGCAAGGTCTCCCATGCTCTATCTTATTTCTTTTTTTTTAGTGTTGAGTAGACGCAGGCATTCATGAGTGATTTTTCTCATTATTTGAGTGAACATATCCATTGATTATTTTCTTTTTCCTCTAACCAACTTTATATTATTAACGTGAACCGGTTCCATCAAGGGCCAAGAACAAAAAAAGTTCAAATTCTATGATTAAAAATATATGAGAACCATTACATATCCAACACATACACACCCTTTTAAAATCTAAACCATCAACAATAGCTATTGGCATAATGGACACAATTGATCCAGAAGAGGTCCCATAAATACAAGGGAGCTCTCTGCGGCATGTAAAATTTCAAGTGCAACTCTAGAGGCAGTGATTGTACTTCGAGAGTCCTTCGTCCGCAAAATGCCAACCCAAATCCAATGAGAACAACTGCACTTGAAGAATAGGTGGAGATCTAGAGTCACTATATGATCATCACGACACTGCAAGCCGGGAAATGAACAACCTACTCCGAAGCAATTTATCCTTCTTTCTGCTTCTAATAATATCAGTTCCAATCCTCCTAATTTGATGAAGAAAACCTTGAATCACCACAATGCTTGACCCGTCACATGTTTGACTTGTCTCCAATGTTTCATGCTAGCTAGGTTAATTTTGTATTCACCAAACAAATGTAAAATTTTCACTGAACTCATGCAAATATAGATGCTAACGAATGTTGCCAATTCCGATTCAACTAAATTGGACATGAAAGAATCATCTGATTTCTCATTTTTTATGCCGGCAATTTACAATAACGTGTTCAAAGCTCTTTCAAACGTCTAACTAATATCTATTATAGTGCTAATTCCAGCCCTGCAGATATTAAATGAAGGAATGTGCAAGTTTAGTGACACCTAAGTAGTCGTTGACTTATTATGACTAAAATTATCAAAATTAGAAATTAAAAATCCAGCACGGGCTAAGTTGCACGTGCCTCTCGTACCTGGATCTCTAGACAAAGCCCATCGTTGACTCAGCTCTTGGGCTTCCATTCAACGCAAATTAGAGAACAAGATGAGAAGAGTGTCAACGTCAGTGTGAGAGAGAGAGGGAGAGAGTAGACCTGTTAAACGGATGGGTTGGGTTGGGTCATAAATGGTCCGACCCAAATTGACCCATTAATCTGTTTATGACCCATTTAAGCATAGTATAAAATTTTTGACCCATACCCAACCCAATCCATACCCAACTCATACCCGACCCGACTAATATTGTTAAAATATTTTTCTATCTAACTAAATTTATGAAAAATTATTCTTATAATCTTTTTTAAAGATTTTAAACTTATTCAAGTTCATTAATAACCCATATATTTTAATTTTTTTAATTTTTAAATCCATTATAGATACACTTGTCAAAATAGATGCATAACCCATTTATAACCCGTTTAAATAAAGTCTGACCCATTTAATATTTAAATAGGTCATAAATGGGTTATACATCTATTATTTTGACAGGTGTAGGGAGAAGGGAGTGAGAGAATCGTGCAGTGCAGAGATAAGGCTGCTGATCTGGCGGTTTTGAACCACCGAATATTTTTTCCTTGCGGTCAGGGTTCTTCTTGTTCTTCGTAGCTCTGGTTTGCTTCTGCGATTGGATCGTCAACGAAGCCTTGGTCTCGCGTTCCAACGCCTTCTTCTTCTTCCATGGCAGCAGTGAAGGCCTCCGGGCTCCGAGGTTTGCGATCCCACCTTCGACAGGTCCTAATGCCATGACGAGCCCCAAGGGGAAGTCCTTCATCAGGTATGGAATTTTTCATTCTCTACTCCAGCTCGGTTCAGCTGCAAGTGATTTTGGACCTTAGTGGTCTCGTCTTGTTGCTTTGGAAGTTTGCTGGTGTCCCAATGGATGGACCGCCTTGGTTGGCTTTTGGGAATTTATGCTGAAATTGTGAAATCTTTTAATTTCTTAGGTTCCATTTTCTTTATGCGTCACTTGGGAATTTTCTTTACACGTTTCAATTTAAGTTTTAAAGCTTTGTTGCATTTTTCAATAAAAGATTAAGACTTAATTGTCAATTTTAGAGCCCAATTGCACTAGGACTCGATTAAACCAATTGTGAAATCACTTTATTATTTTCCAAATATGTATAACAATATTAATAAAGATACAATGAGAAATATAAAGGAGAGATCTCCTTAGGCTTTGCAAATATGTTTTGGAGTTACATGCATTATTTGACATTTGAGAAAATTAAATCATCATTCCCATCGATATATGATAACAAATATTACAATAATAATACTAATGATACAAGATATTCATTTTTTATTTCGAGATCCCACAAGATGTGGAAATTTCGCACCTCCTTACACTCATCTTCCTTGCCTCTTTTGCACATGACCCTGAGCTTTAGTCTCCTCTCTCTCTTGACTTTTACCCCCTTGTCATCACAGTGCAAAGCACAAGACCTGCCTCATCAATGGAGCGTTTCACTTGGCCTAAGTTCCTCTCCTCCAGCCGCAAGCGCGCGATCCAAGATCTCCTCCCTGCTCAGAATCCCACGAAGAAGCTCGCAGATCTCTTCAATGCTCACTCTCAAACCAGCAATGACACAGGTCAACCCCCATTTGTGGAACATCTGGTTGTTAACGTCCTTGGGTCGTTCAGCAACACCCTATCTATATCGAGCAGTGACCAGTCCGACGAGGTCTTGCAAGTCTCGAGCAATGCCTGTGTCAATAGCCTGCTCCCGAGGTAATTAAGGGCCAAAATTCGTGTTTTTCTACTTCTGATTTTGTCTGAAAAGTAATTTATCTATTCAAATGGTGTTTCACGTAATTGAAAAATTAGGTGTAGTTTTTTTTTTTTTGGGAAGAACAATTGCATATAAGGTGAGCCTCGCATGAAGAATATCTTAGAATTTAGGAAAAAGAAAAGACATGAAAGGATGGTTTTGCTATTCATATGATTTTGGGACATAACTTGACAAATCATGCTTGGGTTATAGTGAGCTTGTCTAATTTGCATAAAATAGAAGTTTTTTTGTTTTGTTTCATTTATCTTGTTATTGGGCGAAGGATAAAAGAAGTTTTACATGAAGCTAAATTATATGCATTGGTCTAGATTAAGGGTGTTAGAACCAAAAACGAATTCGGTTTGGATAACCAAAAAATAACCATTATTCGGTTCGGTTCAATTAATCGAGGCAAAGCGAAATTTTTATTGAACGCCCAATTTAAAATCTCTCATTTCTCACCTCTTATTCAGTTTAGTTCTAATAAGCAAGGCAAAAATAAAAAATTGAAAAACCAATCTGAACCGAATGGATTGGGTAGGGGTTGGATTTACACCATTCGGTTCGATTCGGTTTGAATTTCTTGAAAACCTGAACCGTCCTAAACTGCTGAAATCCCTAATAAGTAATTCTAACATGAAATGAAAATTACTCATTTTTGTGCAGAAAGACCTCAAACACACGGACAAGACTGGACCAGAATTTGATCAATGGCGGGCACCAATGGCAGCCGCTAATGGAGGCTGCAACGGCAATATCCGAGGACAGAGCAGACAGGGCTTGGCAGATCCTGACGCGCTTGTCTGCCATAGCGCCGAACCGCATAGGTCCTTATTCAGAGCAGAAATTGATGGAATTCATGTTGTCTGCGCTTAAATCGTGCGTGAGCCCCGTCGATAACCCCCCTCCCGTGGCGGAGTTGTTCACCGAGGACCATTTGTTGTCGGCTCAGTCACTTTACGAGCGGTCTCCTTGTTTCACGCTCGGTTTCATGGCTGCCAATCTTGCGATTTTGGAAGCTGCATCGGAGCAACCCTCCACTAACAAGCTCCACCTAATTGATTTCGATATTGGTCTGGAAGAACAGTATCGAGATCTCCTATGCGAGCTATTCAGGCGTCAGGCGGGCAATCAATCCACCCTCAAGATCACGACGCTCGCAGATAGCTTCAACAGTGAGGAGAGGCTCAGGATGGTTGGGGATCGACTGAGAAAACACGCGGCCATTATGGGCGTTAGGTTAGTATTCAACGTCGTGAGCCAGAAGCTGAGCCAGTTGAGCCGCGACTCGCTGGGCTGCGAGGCCGACGAGGTGCTGGCGGTGAACTTGGCGTTCAAGCTGTACAGAATGCCGGACGAGAGCGTGTCCGTGGAGAACCCGCGCGACGAGCTCCTCCGGCGCGTGAAGGGTCTGGCGCCACGGGTGGTGATGCTGGTGGAGCAGGAGATGAACGGGAACACGGCGCCATTCATGGTGCGGGTGGAGGAGGCGCTGGCGTACCACGGGGCGCTGCTCGCGTCACTCCAGCCCGAATTCTGGTGGGCCGAGTTGAAGCGAGTGAGGGTGGAGGAGGGGGTGAGTCGGAAATTGAGGAACTCGGTTGCTTGCGAAGGTAGGGAATGGGTGGAAAGAAGCGAGGTGTTCGGGAAGTGGAGGGCCCGCATGGAGATGGCTGGGTTCGAGTTGAAGCCACTGGGTCAAGAACTGGCCGAAGCAACGAAACCGAGACTCAGCGCGTACTGGCTCAGCCGGGGATGCACGGTGAAAGAAGAGAATGGTGGGGTTTGCTTGGGCTGGGGAGGCCGAACGCTCACCGTCGCATCCGCTTGGCGTTAAACTCCCCTCGCTCCCCTCGCACCCACTTTCCCCCCAAAACAAAGTATGTTATGAGCTATAGATGGCGATGGCGACGGCGATTATTTATTGTTTTCAGCTTAGCTCGAGCTCCATTTTGGCTCGGTCTTTAAGGGAGAGAGAGAATGTTGCGCATCATTCTATTTGCATCGTGGTTGTGCACTTCCGGTTTTAAACCCTTCCCAGCTATTCACGCCGGGGAAAAGGAGGCTGTAGGCTTTTCACACGTGCACGTGTTTTTTTTTCCTTTTTCAGGTTTCGAGGGTCGTGTGCAATTGGGGGGTTTCTCTCCTGTAATCATGGGCAATAAAATCGCTTGCTAAACCTTGGGTTAAAAGGGAATTTTAAGAAAGTGCTCTTGTATGGTTTGCATCGCAACATGTGAGACGATGAGCTTAACCTTAGGTCATTAATGATAGCGGCAAGATAATTAAGTTTAATCTCATGGAAAGATGAATGTTTTACTCAAGTGCTGCATCTCAATCCCACTTCATTTTGTGTCGGATTCGGAAACCTCGCATGAATCTAATTAGACCGATTGGTCTATGTCATGATATTAAATAATGAAAGTGACGATGCTGGCATGGTTGAAAAAGGATACAATCTTGTCTGAAATTTTCAAATCTTTTACCCAACAAATTGTCGTCGAATAATCTCTCTTGATAATTATACCCATTTATACATAAATTACACATTCTGAGTGGTAGGAGCAATTGGAGCCTAAGCCAACATGATTGAATGTCTTACTATTTGTTCCATCCTCCTTCATTTGAAGTCACTCCATGAATGGTATAAAGGTATACTACATCTCGATCCATGTTCTTAAAATCCCAACATCATTTTCATCTTCTATCTTTTTCTTTTCACTTGAATTATGAAGTCCATAGCCACTTTCACTTTTTCCATTGTATCTTATTTCGACATGAAGATGTGCTGATTATTATCGGCTAGATTTCTTCTTTAGCGCCACTTCTAGTGTGGGATGAATTGCCTTTAATGATTTGAGCTGAAATGCTCATATAGGCAATCATGCAACACAAAGAAACACGTTTTGTACGCTGCTTGGTTGAGTTTCAAAGAAACTGCCCATCTGCTTTCTTCTCAAATTACTTGCATGTTGAATCATTCTTGACAATGAAATGGATCAAATCCATCTTTTCCCTTCCGTTTTTCCCTTTCATCATGACCTCATATGCATAGAATCTTGTGACTAGGCCTATCAAGTTACCTCTATGTGCACGATTGTTGAGCTAGAGTTTATCTCATTTCCAAAACTTCAATACGAAATTATATGAAAAACCTTATAACAGCTCATGCCGGATTCACCGGGCCTTAGGGACGACTCCATCCCCCAAAGTTTCAACACTAGCCACACTGTCGAACAAGGCGACGACAGCAACATCCTTCTCTTCTACGACTTTCTATCAATGAATCTGGAGCAAAAGTTGCCCAGTGAGGCTGATTTGAACCCTCCTAGTCACGGCCATGGCAGCAAAAGCAACAACAACAATCTATCCTCGTCATCCCAAGACTACGCTTTATTCGCTGAGTTCCTTCGTCACCTAGAGGATATGAGGCCTAGGTCTCCCATTTGCGACAATAGCAACAACTATCAATCCCTATCCAACTATGTGCAAGATTTGGCCGCAAAGATATGTCCTGATCTCAAATATTTTCAGTACTCTCCAATTTTCAATTAGACTCAATAACTCTCACCGCTTCACAATTCACTACGAAATAATATTTCAATCACACACAAAGAAATTCGCAGGATCTCACTACCGGATTTTTCTGCTGAAACACTTCTTGATAATGGTGTAATCGACGAGACCTCCTGCCACATGTGGCTCCCGCACTACTTCACAAAACAACTTAGCTTATAAACGGCGAAGGGTGCGTTTGGTTCAGCATTTGCAAGGGGCTTTGAGTCCAATGCTAATGCTGAAAGCCCAAAACTACTTGGGAAAATGTAATTGTGTTTGATAAAAAAAATTTACAAATAGATTTTGAGTTGAATGTGTGGTAAAATAACACTTTCGCAATGGGCTTTGATGGGTATAATATATATATATTTTTTTAAAATTGACCTAAACCCTTTGCCGGATCGACGAAGGACTACAACTGTTGGCAGAGGTCGCCAGAGGTCACGTAACCCAGCCGAGGGTCGCACGGCCCCTAGGTTGAGCGACCTTTGGCGGCCCTCGACTGGGTCACGCAACCCTCGCCGAGGGTCGTCCGAGGTCGGGCGACCACCGGTGGCCCTCGGCTGGGTCAAGCGACCTCCGCCAACGGTTGCCGGCACTAGATCTAGCTTACCAGCGACCATAGCCCTTCGCCGGCCGGCAGCTATCCGGTGAAGGGCTGCTTCATTTTTCAATTAAAAAAAAATATTCAAGGGTAAAATCAGAAATATGAAGAATTAGTGAAGGTAGTTTTGAAAGGAAAAATATGATTTCATCATTTTGAAGGCCAACTTTCAACTAAAAGCTGGTTCAAAGCCGAACCAAACGCACCCGAAGTCCTATTACAAGTAACTTTCCTCTTTTACTTTTCTTGGACCGACTTTAATGAGTTATTCCCTTTTCTTATTTTCTTTTCACGGTCAAAGTCCAATTCCACCTTGGACTCCGACGTGAAAAATTACGAAAGCCAATTCCAATGCAAAAGCAATTTATGAATCTAAAAGATGCGCCTTTCAACTTTCTTGTTCATACATAATTTAATTCCAATCGAGTCTCAAACTCGAAACATATCTTAAAACATGAAAATCATATAGTGTTTGATAAACTATGATTGAAAAGTGCACTAAGAAGCAATTTTGATGTTAATACCGTTTGGGAAAGACTACATTCCAAAAGTGATGTTTTATGTGATCAATTTAAGCTTTTAAAAAATTGACCGCTACATCAAATGAATACACAAAAGGGAAGAAAATCATCGTCAATCCCCATTGCACAAGAATATGAGTCGCCAATCTATCATTATCTCCCCTTTCCCACGAAGAAAATGCCTTTTGAGCTAATCATATTTGTGTTGAATCATAAGCAGCATCATTGACAAGGACAAGAAGCATGAAACACGGCAATTTTATAAATTAGTTGGATGAATGAAGTATAAATACTTACCAAAATAATAAAGCTACTCTGTCCAAAAGAACTTACCCCACACCTAAAAGAAGATGAATGAAGTATAAATTCTATTCACTTTGAAATATAAAATATTGATCGCAAGTAGGAAAACCATCAAATCAGAGTCCATCTTCAAAAACATTCTACAGTACGTGATAAATCAGTAATTTTTAGAGATAGATTATGCATCCAACTCACACCCTCTCCCAGATTCAGCTTGTTCTCCAATGCAAGTAGCTTTTCCTCTTTTAATCTTATAATGCTTTCTTCTTACTGTACTTCCAGCAACCAACTTGAAAAGTGAACTAAAGCGACTATTGGAAAAATATGATGTCGGTCAATTGCAAAGCCGACTGGAGAACCAGCAGCACTGAACCGTGAACTCACCTTTTCTTTTGTAGCCAAGTCTGCTAAACTTTGATTCATAGGTTTCTCTTTATCATACAACGTTGATTTGGATGACATCATGTTTCTGTAAGCTTCTTCAAGATCCATCTCCTTCCGCATAAGAAGTTGGTCCATTTCATTGGCCTTGTCCTCCTTCACGTTAAGGATTCTCGTATCCGTCACATAGCTATATCCTTTCCTGCAACTTCTGATCCCACTCTTGTAAATCTTCTCTCTGTTTATAAAATATGGCCTTGCGTGCTTCCTGCCTGCCAAAAAAGGGCAGATTTGCAACATTACATGTTAAATAATTCTTGCAGCTATAGCAATGAAAACAACGCTATCATGCATGATGCATAAAGATGCAGAGGTCGAAAAGAGCATGCTCAGTTTTCAAAGACAAACACTCCCTTTAAAGTACACTTTTGCTTGCCTCCATCTCTTGCATCTTCAAGTCTGGCAAAGGAAGAAAGAAAGATAACGCTCGACTTTTTATACTAAAATAGGTAAATATGGCCCCACATCACCACATATTAAACCAATGTCGTCAATCTGATATTTACCAGACATAAATTGTCTAAGACATGCCTATGCATGTCCTGTTACTCTGTGTGTGCAATGCAATCACATACCTTAATGTCTAAGAAGGGTCAGATTGTTCCTAAGCTATATGAAAAAGTTCAATATTGTCATTTTATTAATTCAAATTCAGGGATATTATTGAACATTTTCACATAATTCAAGAGCTAAATTGGACATGTATTGTCACGACCTGACCCGAGTCTTGGACAACCCTTGTTCTCTTGCGGTCATTTGATTTGCGACTCCCCAAGATCTGTCGCCAACTGTTATTTTTATCTTTTAATTAAACGCATGCATAAGCGAATCACAATCCCCAGTTAATTACAAAAGTAGGGATAGCAGGAAAACCCAACAATAACACATTCCATAGTACTGCTTTATTTATCTACTGATTAATTCTAGGAAGTTTATAAGTACAAGCCCTTACCACAAGCATTTTCCTATTGAGCCAACGAAACCAATAAGCCAGGGTTAATCTACTCCCTTCAAAAACAGTCACAAGCCGTAACATGCGTCAATCTTCCATCCTACGGACCTGAAAATGGTTATTCAATAACCAGTGAGATAAAATCTCAGAAAGTCAAGATCCTAAGCCTCGGTTAGGAATTTCGCTCGACTCGAAGGTAGTCTAATCATGCAACCTAGTTCTGGCAAACAACACATACCACACCTCAAGTAGCATTATCAGATGACAGTTCAATAAACAGATGCAAACATAGGCAACCCTACCTGGCCTTAGCACATGCAACCTACATGAACTGTCAATTACCTCATAACAATAGTAAGATGCATGCAAATAATCAGAGCATAACACAACTTTCTCATATATCAATGCCCACACGTGCTCTAATTATTACGACTCTCAAGGCCACTGCACAACCTTATGGTTGGCGGTCAACTGGTCGTAGACTAGGTATCATCCTCTACCTCAAGGCACAGTGACGTCATGGGCTCTCCTCCATCGACAACATTCCCTAAGGAGGGCCCGACCCACTACAGCAGCCCCGCATCCCCGCATCCGATCACTGTTAGGTGACCCAATGGTCACAACGCAACCCTAATGGGGATTGACGGTCATCCGGCTCAACTAGGTTATCAACTTTAATCTGACTATGCAACATATTAACAAACAATTCATTCTTGTCTTTGCTTTTGCTTGGTCGTGAATGCAACTTAATTCATGCTCACGCGACATGCTATTGCAGTTGACACACATATAATGAAATGCAGTAGTGTCCAGCAGTCATGTACAACAGTAGCATTCGTTGTAACAATCAACAGTTTAAGTCACAATCTATCAATTAATTCCGACCAATCAACATCACGATACTTGCACACTTTTCCAAAATAATCATATACTTCAATAATTATCGGTACCCAACCACGTGTCTCAATATTTAATAATAAATAAACACATGTCTCAATATTCAATAATAAATAAACACGTGTCCTCACGACTACGACAATCAACTATTCCCAACAATATTCAATTATCCCAAAAATAAGTATAAACTATAATTATACTCAAAAACATTCATTTAAGAAGCATGTAATACTATAGTTGATTATTCCGATAAAACAATTTAAGTTCCACAAAATACTTATAATTATTTTCCAATCCCGTAATCAATTACCCAACCCAATTAATTTCATTTAATAAAATCATTCTTTAATAAACCAATTTCATTTGATAACATAATACATGAATGCTATTGACATTAGAAAATTAGACCATAGTAATTTTACCACCAAATTACCCAATTAAAACCATTTCCCATAAATAATCACCATTAATTATTTTCCCCAAAAATAATTAATTTCAGAAATGAATAGTAATAATAACAATAATAATAATAATAATTTGAAATTATAAATTAATTTAATTAATTAATAATTCCGAAAATAATAAATAATAAATATTTATTCCAAAAAAAATAATATTTATTAACAATAACCATGGTTACTATTCTAACCCAACTACAGTTAATTAACCCAATTACGGTTAACTAACCCAACCACGGTTACTTTAATCTAAACCTCGATTCTTTAATCGAATCGCAATTACTTTATTCCAACCATGATTAACACTAAGCAAGCTTAATCAAATAATATTAAAACACTAATATTCATCATCCAAGCACTAACCAAGAATCAAACTAATTAAACTACTCCTAAGCATGATTAACCCCTATCTAAGGGATTAGGAAATCAACTTATGGTTTAGCGATTCTGGCGACATGGGCGCGATGGCAGCGGCAAGGGAACGTTTGGGAACTTTCGGCATGTTGAGACGAGGTGGCTTGAGATCGGATCTCGGGCAAAGGCGGTTGTCCATGCGGCGAAAAGCCAAGAAACGAAGGAACTGGCAGCTATGGCGGCATGGGGCTGGCTGGTGGGCGGTCCGGTGACTCCGGACGGCGGCCAATAGCTTTGGTGACCAGGCGTCAGCTCCGGCAAAGGCTAGACAGAAGCTAAAAGGGAGAAGGAGAGGCAGTGTAGCTGGTTCATTGGGGCGATAGCAGGTTGGGGTGGCTCCAGCGAGGTCTAGGCGGATGGTGAGCGGCGGCCAAGGTGAAGGGATGACAACGAGGCAGCAACTTGTTGCTCCGGCGTCAAGCGGTCGGTTGGCTAGATCTAGTTCGGCCAAAACCGAGAGGAAGAAGAAGGATAGGAGGGGCAGCAGTAGCTCGGTTCAGGGTGGTCAAGCGAAGGGCGGTGGTGGCTGAGCGACGGCAAGACGGCAGCTCACTCCTTCAGCGTCTAGGTGGCAACAAATGAAGCCAAGGAGGAGAGGAGCGGTGTAGTTGGCTCACGGGGCCGACGGACAATGAGATCGGCGAATTGATGGCAAGCTGGCTTGCTGCTGCCACCATTTCTTTCGTCGTCGCCATTGCTAGCAACCACCACCCATCACCGCTAGCTGGCTAGAAGAGAGGAAGAAGAAGAAGAAGAAGAAAGGAAAAAGCTGCAGGGGGAGGGGGCGAACGTGCAGGGGAAATAGGGGTCTCAAATCAAGTAGATTTTTAAGCAATAGCAGTTTCTACTCTTTCAAATGGGAAAGGAAATGTTGTTTAACCGAAAGCAGCTTGGGTAACCTACCCTTCTCAAGTGGGGAATAATGGCTACATTTTTTAGCCAAACGATAGGGCTTAAGCAGATGTGGCAGTTTAGCCAACAAAAGCAGCTCTAAAGTGAAATGGCTTTTTCAAAGCATCACGTGTGACGTTGTTCCGATCAAAGGTCACAGGTGTAAACCACCCAATGGATGCCACGGTCTCACTTCCCACAAACCTTGTCCTTAAGGATACCAACCGCTCCTTGATCCTTGGATCAAAGACCTTGTGTGCAGAACACTTTGACCACAGTCCTACTGACCCAGCTGCTAGTCCCAAGCCTTATTAGAGACTAGGTGAGGCTCCTCCCACCACTACTAGTGCTAGAACATCAGTTGATGGAGAGGAGAGAGAAAAACAATAGAAGACTAGCCAAAGGGGGAAAAGTGAGAAAAGATGGGGTAAGTTGGGAGGGATTGCCGACTAGGGGGAAGAAAATGTGTGGGAGAGAGAGAAAAGGGGAATGGGAGAGAAACGTGCGGAAGAAGATGGGGGGGAGAAAAAGGAGTTAAGGCTTATTCAAAGTATCTTGTCCCAAGCCCGTGTAAAAGTGCATCAGCTAATGAGTTAAGCGAAGGAGTGGAAACAAGACAAGTCCTAAACAAGCTTCTAGAAAGGGACAATTTGGTCTTTTTACCCCTGAAGCACAAATTCCCAAATATTTGGTTCCAAAACTCGGCCTATTGAATCATTTTCCAATAATTTCGGGCTTATCGATAAATTCGAGAATCAATGAGGCAACGTCCAATATTTTAGTCTTGACATCCTTAAAAGTTCGATACCCGATACCGGATTGAAATTTGTGGTTAATATCAATCAATCGTGACTTTAGTAAACATAAATTTCAGGCGGCGTTTAGGGGTTCTCACGCGTTTGACTCGTGGTTGATAACTTTTCAATCCACGACCGTGCATTTAAATTAGGGCGATCATCGATTGTCATGTAATCACGAGGTTAATTTCTCACACTGAGTACATGACCAAAAGAAAATCGGTTTAACGTCGTTCACAATTAATATCGAAGTCGTGCGGAACCACCCGCAATCCGACCTCATATTTTTGCCAAATCGATTTATTTCCATTCGCTAGTTGGCCTGCAACAATGTAGTATTATTTATCTTTGATCCTTATGGTCAAGCAGCCTATCCATGATTAAATTCACTAGTCGTACGCGTATCGATCCTTAATTGCCTTTCCGAATAGTTAGTTAACTTATAAGGGGCCAACTCATAGTAAACATAACTAACAACGCATTGATAAAATAACCATTTCACATATCCCGAAATGGGTCAAAATTCAAGATGTGACATGTATCAAAAGTTATGAGATCTCATTGAATAATTTAAAAGTTAAGGGATTGCATTGCACAAATTAAAAATTGAGAAATCACATTGTACATTAAGTCATTGTTTAGGGACCATTTGCGTCGTGTTTTCTTTTATCTCTCGTCAACTCGAGTCTATGTGTTCTCATATTCTCTTAAGGAAAACCAAGGGGAAAAATTTCATAGAAAAAAAAAGGCTAAGAGAAATAAATAAATCAAACCAAAACCAAAAGCAAAAATCAGAATAATCACAGGCAAGCGATGAAGGGTGCATTTGGTTCAACTTTTCCAAATAGCCTTTCGGCCTCTAAGGTTCCTTGGGGAAATGTTAAGTATTTAGCAAGCATTTTAAAGTAGCTTTTGGCTAAATGACAACCTTAGAAATGTTGAAAACCTAAACCTACGCTCACCCAACTTTCCAAAGTAGCATTTGGGGAATGCTTAAACTATGATTAATATTTTTTCCCCTTTAAAACTACCATAACCAATTCTTTATTTTTCCGATTTTGTCTTTCTTTGTTACTGTACATCTTCTTTACGCAAGGGCGGCCAAGGGGGGCTAGCAAGGCCAGACTTGGCTTACAAAGAGCTAGCGAGGGTTGTGCAACCAAGGCGACCACCACTAGAGGTCGCACGATCTCGAGCAATCGTCGCTTGGTTCTCTCACCCGAGGTTACAAGGCCCTAGGTAGCAATTGCTGAGTCACGCGACTCTCACAGAGGGTAGCCTAAGGTCGTGCAACCTCAGGTAGCCCTCGCCTAAGTCATGTGATCCTCATCGGAGGTCACCCGAGTGGGGGACCTCAGTCGACAGCTGTCGGTGCTAGATTTAGCTCATCGGCAGCCTATATCCTTTGTCGGCTTTGGTGAAGGTTTGAGTTTTTTAATAAAAATATAAATAAAAAACAGCTAAGGTCCCTTGCAAAAAAAATTTGTCAAACATTACTTGAATCGAAAGTTGCTTTGTATTTTTCTAAAGGATTTTGGTTTTCAGCATTTGCATTACACCCAAAGTCAATTTTCAAAGTTGTACTTCTAAGATATCTTAGAGTTAGCGCGGGGAATTGAAAAAAGCTGGTGCAGTGAGGAGTGGGGCTGTTGAATGTTCAAACCCAGACCCGTAGGTGCTCCGATCGAAGATTAATAGTGGTGAGTTCGACGAAATTCGAGTGGCTATGGCCGAGCTTGACAACTCAAGCGCCCCTGTCGGCCATGGTTGCGAGCTGAGTGAAACTGGAGTGGCCATGGCCAAGCGGTGGTGGCCGAGAGGAGTGATTTTAGATTTTTAGGCTTTATTTATTTATTTAATTCTTATCCTTTCTTTATTTTTATTTTTTTTTCTATCCTTTCTCTTTTTTATTTTCCGATGCGGCGCCTATCTTAAAAAAAGTAATAAAAAAATATTTTTTGTTAACCATAGTGGATGGAATTGGCAAAACATATTAATTTCAGAAATTTTAGAATTTATTTATATATATATTTTAAAATTTCAAGGCTTCTTTGTATATTAGCTTTCTAGCCAGCGTGTGTATTCTAAAAAGAGTGAGATATCAAGTTTTGCTCAGGAAGGTAGGCATAGATATGTTTCTTTCTCCTCAGTGAGAGCCTCTCTTTTCATTAGGAGCTTTCCCAGCATCACATTATGATGTTTTCTTTCAGGTGCCTCCATGATCGTCATCCCCCATATTTCTTGATCGCCTATAATCTTTGTCTACTATCATTAGTTATTTCCATCTACTTTCAATAATAGTCGACAAGTCTTTTTGGCATTGTTTCACTTTCATCGCATTATTTTCCGTATCACTACATAGTGCACCTATCAATCATTCCACAATATTTTCTGAGTTGATTCTTTGCTACTCCGTATCTCTTTTCTCATTACATGATAGCTGTAGAGGCTCCCTTAACAAAATCGCTTAAATGTAATTAAGTCTTGGAAATTGCTTTAATTATATTCCAGATGTTTATAATAATATCAATAAAAAAATAACAAACATGAAATAATGATCTCCTTAGAAAGTGTATACAAGGCAGTTTTAGCGCTGAAATTATAAATCAATTTACAATGCTATACTATACTTTAATAAGAATGTACAATTAAAATAATATGTTTTCAAAAATATTTTATGACTTAGTTTGAGAATGATGTCATATAAATCATAAAAATAGAACATTTAATTACAAACATACATTGTCAATCACATATTTACTAACTTTTTAATGTCAAATAGTTTTCAAAACTAAAATTTTTAATGGTTAATACTATGAAAAACCACAAACTAGGACATCTATGATAAATTTACTTCAAATTAATTTTTGGGTTACTAAAAACCTCATATCGGTATACACGTAACACAGTTATCCTTCATTAGTTTAAAAAAGAAATCGAAAAAGAAAAAGGCTTTTGGAAAAACTGTCCTTGGCTATATTAAGATTTCACTAGTAAGTTTGGGGCCTTATTTGAGATTAAATTTGTCGCTTCATATCATTATTTAAGGCAAGGTCTACTTTCAATCCTTTTTTTTCAATAAAACACTTTAACTTCATGATCTTTATTTAAAGTTTTCCCCAATAATAATACTAATAAGACAAGATATTCATTTTTTTCTATAAAAAAGAATTTACTATGCATCATAATATCATGGGAAAATTCCAGTTAAGGGCTTGAAATGCCCTCGTTTTCTCAAAATAGGGCTCAAAGTGGACATGGTTTCAAATAAGGGCCTAAAGTGCCCAACCTTGTTTTAGTTAAGGGCCTAAGCTCGCCGGCCAACGAAAACTAATTTTCCGGTGACCGAAACAAGGATATTTATGTCATTTGCCACTTTTTCTTTTTTTTTTTTTCTTCATTTTTCCTACTGTTCATCTTCTTCATCATCGCCGGTGGCCGGTCGGCCACCGGCGACGCCCACAGAGGGCTGGGCGAGGGACGGGCGAGGCCGTCTCTCGCCATGAGGAGGCCGCCTCGCGGCCATCCGCGAGGTCGGCCCTCGCCCGCGGCCGACGAGGGGCTCCTCGCCCTCGTCCGCGGCCGACGAGGGGTTCCTCGCCCTCGTCCGCGGCCGACGAGGGCTGCCTCGCCCTCATCCACGACCGACGAGGGCCGACCTCGCCAGATCTAGCGAGGTCACCCTCACCCGCGACTGACGAGGGCCGACCTCGCCAGATCTAGCGAGGTCGCCCTCGCCCGCAGCCGACGAGGGGCTCCTCGCCCTCGTCCACGACTGACGAGGGTTGCCTCGCCCTCGTTCGTGGCCGACAAGGGCTGACCTCGCCCTCATCCATAGCCGACGAGGGCTACCTCGCCTCGTCCGTGGCCGACGAGGGCCGACCTCGCGAGATCGGCGAGGTCGCCCTCGTCCGCGGCCGGCGAGGGTCGACCTCGCGGATGGCCGCGAGGCGGCCTCCTCAGGGCGAGAGACGGCCTCGCCTATCCCTCGCCTGAGGCCGGCGAGGGTGGCCCATGCCGGATCGGGCAAGGGCGACCCTTGTCCAGCCCTCTGTGGGTGTCGCCGGTGGCCGGCCGGTCACCGACGATGACGAAGAAGATGAAACATAAGGAAAAACAAAACAAAAACAAAAAAGTGGTAAATGACAAAAATGTCATTGTTCCGGTCACCGGAAAATCAGTTTTCGCCGGCCGGCGAGCTTAGGCCCTTAACTGAAACAAGGTTGGGCACTTTAGGCCCTTATTTGAAACTATGTCCACTTTGAGCCCTTTTTTTAGAAAATGAAGATATTTTAGGCCCTTAATTGGAATTTTCCCTAATATCATTTGTGATGGACGATTGTAACTTGGCTGGATCTCGCAAGAAGTGGAACCTTCGCACCTCCTCCCAATTAGCGCGTGGGAATGGTCAGATCCCTCAAGACGAAGAACTTTCGCCTCACCTCCAACTTATTTTCCTTGCCTCTTCTGCACATGACCCTGAGCTCTCTCTCTCTCTCATCATCACATAGCAAAGCACGAGACCTCTCTGCTCAATGGAGCGTTTCACTTGGCCTAAGAACCTCTCCTCAAGCTGCAAGCGCACGATCCAGGGGCTCCTTCATGGCCAGAATCCCACGAAGAAGCGCAGGCATCTCCTCGACACTCACTCTCAAACTAGCAACGACACAGGGCAGCCCCTGTTCACGGAAGATCTGGTCATGGGCGTCCTCGGATCGTTCAGCGACACCCAATCCCTATCGAGCAGCGCCCAGTCCGATGTGGTCTCGCAGGTCCCGAGCAACGCCTGTGTTAGGTCTCAGGCCTCCGAGGGAAGTGAGAGCGTCAAGTCCCACTTCCAGAGGCCTCCGGTATCCATCTGGCAGAGGCAGTCGTTAATGGAGGCTGCGACGGCGATATCCGAGGACAGAGCAGACATGGCTTGGGAGATCCTGACGCGCTTGTCTGCCATGCCGAACCCCATAGGTAATTATTCAGAGCAGAAATTGATGGATTACATGTTGTCTGCGCTTAAATCGCGCGTGAGCCCCGTCAATAACCCCCCTCCCGTGGCGGAGTTGTTCACTGAGGAGCATGTGTTGTCAGCTCAGTCACTTTACGAGCTGTCACCTTGTTTCGAGGTCGGTTTCATGGCTGCCAATCACGCGATTTTGGAAGCTGCATCGGAGCAACCCTCCACTAACAAGCTCCACGTAATTGATTTCGATATCGGTCTGGAAGGACAGTACAGAGGTCTCCTCTACGAGCTATTCAGGCGTCAGGCGGGCAATCAATCCACCCTCAAGATCACGGCGCTCTCAGATAGCTTCAACGGTGAGGAGAGGCTCCGGATGGTTGGGGATCGACTGAGCAAAATCGCGGCCATTAAAGGTATTAGGTTAGTATTCAACGTCGTGAGGCAGAAGCTGAGCGAGTTGAGCCGCGACTCGCTGGGCTGCAAGCCCGACGAGGTGCTGGCGGTGAACTTGGCGTTCAAGCTGTACAGAATGCCAGACGAGAGCGTGTCCGTGGAGAACCCGCGAGACGAGCTCCTCCGGCGCGTGAAGGGTCTGGCGCCACAGGTGGTGACGCTGTTGGAGCAGGAGATGAACGGGAACACGGAGCCATTCAAGATGCGAGTGGTGGAGGCGCTGGCGTATTACGGGGCGCTGCTCGAGTCGATCCAGTCCGGATTCCCGATGGTCGAGTCGGAGCGAGCGAGGGCAGAGGAGGGGCTGAGTCGGAAATTGAGGAACACGGTTGCTTGCGAAGGTAGGGAGCGGGTGGAAAGATGCGAGGTGTTCGGGAAGTGGAGGGCCCGCATGGAGATGGCGGGGTTCGAGTTGAAGCCACTGGGTAAACACGTGGCCCAATCAATGATGGCGGGGCTCGCCGCTTGGAACCCGGGATACACAGTGAAAGAAGAGAATGGTGGGGCTCGCTTCGGCTGGCGAGGCCGAACTCTCACCGTCGCATCCGCTTGGCGTTAAAAAACTCCCCTCGTTCCCCTCGCACGCACTTTCCCCCCAAGAAAAGTATGTTATGTGGTATAGGTGTCGATGGCGATGATGTATTGTTTTAAGCTTAGCGCGAGCTCCATTTCGGCTCGGTCTTTAGGAGAGAGAGAATGTCGCGCACTTCCGGTTTTAAACCCTTCCGAGCTATTCACGCCAGGGAAAAGGAGGCTGTAGGCTTTTCACATGTGCACGTGCTTTTTTCTTTTTGCAGGTTTCGTGTGCAATTGACGTGCTTCTCTTGTGTAATTGTGGGCAATAAAATTGCTTGCTAAACCCGGGGTTAAAAGGGAATTTTAAGAAAGTGTTTTAGTATGGCTTGCATCGCAACACGCAACACGATGTGCTTAACCTTAGGTCATTAATGAGGGCAGCAAGACAATCAAGTCTAATTTCATGAAAGGATGAATGTTTTACTCAAGCGCCGCGTCTCAATCTCACCTCATTTTGTGTTAGATTTGGAAACCTTGCACAAGTCTAACTAGATTGTTTGGTCTTTGTTGTGGTATCAACTAATGAAAGTGTCAATGCTGGCATGGTCACAAAAAAGATACGATCTTGTCCGAAATTTTCAAATATTTTACTCAACAAATTGTCGTCGAACAATCTCTCTTGATAATCATACCCATTTATACATAAATTACATGTTCCAACCGGTAGGAGAGCCTAAACGAACATGATTCAACAGCTTACTACTCCTTCCCTCGTTCTCCTTCATCCGAAGTCGCTCCATGAATGGCACAAAGATATACTACATCTCAATCAACGTTCTTAAAATCCAACATCATCCTCAATTTCTGTCTTTTCTTTTCACCTAAATCATGGAATCCATAGCCACTTTCACTTTCTCCGTAGTATCTTATTTTGAAATGTATTTTTTGCTTCATGTGCTGATTATTATCTGCTAGATTTCATCTTTAGCATCACCTTCAGGATGAATTGACTCTTATGATATGAAATGAAAAGCTCGTATGGACGATCATGCAGCACGACAAAACACATTTTGTACGCAATTTGGTTGAGTTTCGAAGAAATTGCCCATCTACTTTCTTCTCAAACCATTTGCATGTTGATTCGTTCTCGACAAAGGAATGGATCAAATCCATCTTTTTCCTTCCGTCTTTCCCTTTCATAATGGCCTCTTATGCATAGAATCTTTTGACAAGACTTATCAAGTCACCTGTATTTGTTGAGCTGTAGTTTATCTCATTTTCCAAAACTTCAATACAAAATTATATGAAATAACCTTAAGACAGCTCCAAAAACCACGATGGCCCCAAGGGCAAGTCCTTCAAACCATTATTTTCAAATTCAATCATCAAATTTAGGATAAGAAATAACGTTGATTCTAATACTTTTTATTTAAATAAATGATCATGGCATAAGTTTTAGGATCGTGTAATCACATAACAATAGCAAATAACATCCTTATCTTCTAGTATGATTAAATGCACAATTAAAGATAGCTCTGATCCCTTAGCAATAGTTAAATTTAAGTCAAAATAGCTTTGTTTTTATTTTTATGATTAGATCTAAATGTGAAGATCATCCATCTTCGCATAAATTCTACAACTGATCAAATTTTATAAACGAGGGGGGACCTTTCTTGGACTACACTTGTGAGAGAGAGAGAGAGAGAGAGAGAGAGAGAGAGAGTCGTGTGACATTAGAGTGAAAAAATAGAGAGAGCCGTGAGTTGAGGTGAGTGTGTCGTGTGTGAGATCGGAAGAGCAGAGGATGTGTTTATCTGCCTTTACTCTTCATTAAAGGTAGCACTTGCAGTTCATTTATTAATTTTTTTGGCTCCTTCATTGAGCGACCGAGCGTGGAGCTGGAGTTTAAAGTCGGAGTTCACAATTTTGTTTCACCCTTCCGAGCCTTGCAAACTCGCTACTCGAGTTCACTAGTTCACTCAAGCCGGTCGCGATAATGTGTGCACCTTTGATGCCATACATACACCCTCAATGAGGCCAGCCTCTTGTTTTGAATTGGAATTTTTCCTTACTAGGCCAGGAGCTTCTTAGTGTTATGTCAAGATATTTACCTCGCTGTCACACTTGCGTCCAAGTTTTGTTCATCATCGTATTAGTTGCTAAGTGTGTTCCCAAGCCATGGGTACTAAACTAAGCTCATTTTTGTTGGTTGCTCATGCTTATGCTCCCTTCGGTGTTTTCATGTGCCTCGATTTGGATTTTTATGATGTGCTCAGCAGGGCCCTCATTATTCATTTTGTTCTCTCGCTTGCTCATGCTGTTGCCAATGGAATGTTATGAGCAATTTTGGTGATTAGCGTTCGTTTCCCTTGTTGAGAGAACTCCGCCATCCGAATATTTTTGTTGTTCATTGGCCAAGATATTTGCTTAAGGGGACTGTGGGGCTTTCTCATCTTACCCATAAATTAGAAGCAAGTACAGAATGTCTACATCCAGTTTTGTCCGGCTGAAACGCGCGAAGTCTTTTGTCTTTCTCCCTTCAGTTTCCTTCGACCTAGTTACTTCGATTTAGGTATACAAACGTTTCAATTCTTTGATCACGAGGATGATATCATTGCTGACCAAGTTTTGTGCTGTGCTTATTTTTGTTATTCTCAAGTAAGTGGAACCTGTGGGGGGTCCCCCTCCCTGCCGTGTGATGTTTGTCCTCTGTTTCTCTGTAATGTACTCTGCCATTTTCATCAGGAGAACATTGGGCTGATAAAAGGACAAAGTGGGAAAGGAAAAGAATTAAAAAAGAAGAAAATAGGGAGTAGTTGAGTGGGGTTACGTGAGCTAGTGGGAAGCGAGAGAGAAAAAAATAAAAAAAACGGAAAGAGACTCCGAGGAGAGAACTCTCGAGGAAAGGAGGGGGGAGACTTTGAATGCCCGCCTCCATTTGTCGGGGATGAAGATGAGGCGTGCGTGTACTTTTGTTTAGATCGTTAATGGTGCCCATGATAACCATTTTGTACACGGGAACAATTTCTGCTCGGAAGTAATTCTTTTTTATTCTGCTCTCGGGAATAATTTCTGAGTATTTAAAGGTGTTTGGTAACTCGTCCAAAATTTTTATTCCCGGAATGAAATACGTTTGGTAAAATCTCAAAATTTCTAGTCCAAAATGATTTATTTTAATTTTTTAATGATTTAAATACAATTTTCTTTTTTTTTTTTTCTTTCCATTTTTAATTTTGCCTCGCTAGATCTCGGGTGAGGTCACCTCACCCGGCCAAGGCAAGGCCGAGCCTTGCCCAGCTCACGGCGAGGCCGGGCATCACCGGCTCTCGGCTAGGGCATCGGCCCTCGTCGGCCGGTCGTCGGTCGCCGGCGATCTATTAAGAAAAAAATCTAGATCTGGCGAGGCCGAGCTCGCCCAGCCACCGGCGAGGCTTGGCCTCGCCGGCCCACCATCAGGGCGGTGTCGACTTGGCTAGGCGACGTTGGTCCGGCGGTGGGCGTGCGAGCTCGGCCGCTCGCGGCTCGCCAGATCGGCCGAGGCCGACTCGCCCGCCCACCGGTGAGGCTCGGCCTTGCCCCCCACCGCCAAGTCGGCGTCGGCTTGGGCGGGCGACGCCGGCGGCGATGGGCCAGCAAGGTCGAGCCTCGCCGGTGGCTAGGCGAGCTCGGCCTCGCCAGATTTGGGCGAGGCCGAGCCTTGCCTAGAGACTCGCCGAGCCGGGCGAGCCTCCGCCGAGCTTGCCAGTGGCCAGGCGAGCTCGCCAGACCTCGCACAGCCACTCGCCGGCAGTGGCTGGCGCCGACGACGGTGGCGATGGGCGGTAGTAGATGAGGGAAGAAGAAGAAAAGAGAAAGAGAAGAAAAAAAAAAGAAAAAAAAATTGATTCTTGAAGTTGTTCCCGGGAACAAGAAGCTACTTTTTTTTTATTCTTGATTCTGTTCCAAATCTGTTCTCGGGAACAAAAATTTTAACAAACGGATTTCTGTTCCAAATCTACTCCCGGGAACAAAAGAATAGAAATTGTTACTGTTTGGTAAGTTACCATGCAGGCCCTAAATGCAATGTGAAACCTCGGAATCTTACACTGGGAACCCGGCACTTTGAAATCTTTGACTGAAACAAAGATACCTATTTTTTTCTTTCTTTTTTCTTTTTTATGTCGTAATACTTTCAAAGTGGGGTATAAACTATTTGTTCCATGATCTATGGTTTCCTCGAACTAGCCACTTTGACAAATTAGCCATAGTTTGACCAAATACGAAATAATTGAAGTTTTAATTTTTTAGTCTTACTAAGGTTCAATTTCATCGCTTAGTTGTATTTATGCTTGCTAGTACCATCTTAGTATGGATTGATTTGTGCATGGTTTGTTTTACGGTTATATTTCATAAAGGATTGTTTTTATTATATTATGTTCTGTCACCCCATGAAGTAGCTCACGTTGAGAGAGTTTGTGTTATTCTAAAATAACATCACATTTGCGTGTGCCCTTTGCTTTTTTGCATTAGTTTATCCTAGAAAATTGGTAAGAGTACTTTTAAACTTTACTTTTACTGCTCACGAGTCTAGTCTCGAAGCATAATAAAAAGACCTTACTTAATTTTTATTCGATGCGGTTGGAGTCTATATTTTCTCGCACTTTACTTGCTATTATTTTGTCATTGCTTTGTTTATTAATTTGATTATGGCTGGTTATATTAATTGTTTGCACACCTCTACATGATCACTTTTACAGACTTAGGTAATAAAATTGGACAAGATTGCATTTTCAAAATAATGAGCAAATGTATCAAAAGGGTGTCGGTTAGATTTAGCATAATCTAATCCCCCTTTCAATTTTGATTGAACTAAATCCAATATGATAGAATCATATAATTTCTCTTTTTTTATGCTAACAAGTTAAAATAACGTGTTTAGAGCTCTTCGAACATCTAGCTTAATATCTATTACAGCTTTAATTCCAGCCCCACAGATATTAAATTGAAGGAATGTGCAAGTATAGTGACACCTAAGAAGTTGTTGACTTGTTATGACTAAAATTATCAAAATTAGAAGTTAAATATCCAGCACAGGCTAAGTTGTATGTGCCTATCGTACGTGGATCTCTAGTCAAAGCCCATCGTTGACTCCGTTTGTGGGCTTCCATTTAGAGAAGATTAGAAGAGTGTCAACGTCAGTGTCGATGTACAAAAGGCTAGCTTTAATAAAGATTAGAATCTCATTAACTAAAGTTACGATGACGTCGGAATGTTGACCAGCCACGTAAAGGCGCACTTATTGGGAAAGTAGGAAATTTCCTTATTTTTTAGAAATTAAAAATAAGAAAATGGAAGCATCTCTCGGTTCCGAGGTTGGTTCACTTGTCAAAGCTCATTCTGCTCAGAAAGGAGAGAGAGAGAGAGAGAGAGAGAGAGAGAGAGAGAAGGAGATGGAAGTGAGAGAATCATGCAGTGCTAAGCCTTGATTAAGGTTCTTCTTCTTCTTCGTAGCTCTGGTTTGCTTGTACGATTCGATCGTCATCGTGGATGCTTCCGTCCACGACTACTTCAACGAAGCCTTGATCTCGCGTTCCAACGCCTTCTTCTTCTTCCATGGCGGCAGTGAAGGCGTCCGCGCTCCGAGGTCTGCGATCCCACCTTCGACAGCTCCTAATGCCATGACGAGCCCCAAGGGGAAGTCCTTCATCAGGTATGGATTTTTCCATTCTCTACTCCGGCTCCGGTTCAGCTGCAAGTGATTTTGGACCTTGTTGGTCACGTCTTGTTGCTTTGGATGTTTGCTAGTGTTGCAATGGATGATCCGCCTTCGTTGGTTTCTGGGAATTTTATGCTGAAATGGTGAAATCGTTTAATTTCTTAAGGTCTATGTAGTTTACGGGTTGCTGAAGAATTTTCTACGTTTCCATATAAGTTTTAAGCTTAATTTAATTTTTCAATAAAGGATTAAGAGTTAATTGACAATTTTAAAATGCAATTACACTTTCTAATAAAGATTTGGGACTCGATTAAATCAATTGAGAAATCACTTAATTATTTTACAAGTATATCTAACAATACTAATAAAGACGGAATGACAAATATAAAATAGTGATCTCCTTAAGCTTCACAAATATATTTTGGAGTTACATGCATTATTTGACATTTGAGAAAATTAAGTCATCACTCCCATTGATATATGATAACAATTATTACAATAACAATAATAATAACACAAGATATTCATTTTTTATTTCCAGATCCCACAAGACGTGGAAATTTCGCACTACCTCCCACTCATCTTCCTTGCCTCTTTGGCACATGACCCTGAGCTTTAGCGTCCTCTCTCTCTCGACTTTTACTCCCTCGTCATAACAGAGCAAAGCACAAGACCTCTCTCATCAATGGAGCGTTCCGCTTGGCCTAAGAACCTCTCCTCCAGCCGCAAGCGCGCGATCCAGGACCTCCTCCATGGCCAGAATCCCACAAAGAAGCTCGCAGATCTCTTCGACGCTCACTCTCAAACTAGCAACGACACAGGTCAGCCCCTGTTTGTGGGACATCTGGTTGTTAACGTCCTTGGGTCTTTCAGCAACACCCTATCCGTATCGAGCAGCGATCAGTCCGATGAGGTCTTGCAGGTCCGAAGCAACGCCTGTGTCAGGTCCGAGGTCTCCGAGGGAAGTGAGAGCATCAACACCCCACTCTCGAGGTAATTAAGGGCCAAAATTTGTGTTCTTCTACTTCCGATTTTGTCTGAAAAGTAATTTATTTATTCAAATGGTGTTTCACATTATTGAAAAACTAGGTGAAGTTTTTTTTGGGAAAAACAATTGCATATAAGGTGAGCCTCTCGCATGAAGATCTCTTAGAATTTAGGAAAATGAAAAGACATGAAAGGATGGTTTCGCTATTCATATGATTTTGGTTTTTTTTTTTTTCATTTATCTTGTTATTGGGCAAAGGATGAAAGAAGTTTTACATGAAGCTAAATTATATGCATTGGTCTAGATTAAGGGTATTAGAACTGAAAATGAATTAGGTTTAGATAACCTAAAAATAACTGCTATTTGGTTCGATTCGATTAATTGAGACAAGTCTAAATTCTTCATTGAACACCTAACTTAAAATCTCTCATTTCTCACCTCTTATTCAGTTTAGTTCTAATAAGCAAGGCAAAAATAGGAAATTGAAAAACCGATCCAAACCGAACGGATTCGGTAGGGGTTGGATTTGTACCTTATTGGTTAGGTTCGATTTGGTTTGAATTTCCTAAAAACCTTAACCGTATTAAATTGCTGGCATCCTAATAAGTAATTCTAACATGAAATGGAAATTACTCATCTTTGTGCAGAAAGACTTCAAACATACGGACAAGACTGGACCAGAATTTGGTCGATAGCGGGCACCAACGGAGAACATTTGATCTGATATCGATTCTCGACCGCGAGTTACACGTCTGGCCGAGGCAGTCGATAATGGAGGCTGTGACGGCGATATCCGAGGACAGGGCAGACGTGGCTTGGGAGATCCTGACGCGCTTGTCTGCCGAGGTGCTGGACACCGCTTTTACTTATTCAGAGTGGAAATTGATGGAATACATGTTGTCTGCGCTTAAATCGCGCGTGAGCCCCGTCGATAACCCCCTCCCGTGGCGGAGTTGTTCACCGAGGACCATTTGTTGTCGGCTCAGTCACTTTACGATCTATCTCCTTGTTTTGAGCTCGCTTTCATGGCTGCCAATCTCGCGATTTTGGAAGCTGTATCGGAGCAACCCTCGACTAACAAGCTCCACGTAATTGATTTCGATATTGGTCTGGAAAGACAATACGAAGGTCTCCTATACGAGCTATCCAAGCGTCAGGCGGGCAATGAATCCACCCTCAAGATCACGACGCTCGCAGATAGCTTCATCGGTGAGGAGAGGCTCAGGATGGTTGGGAATCGACTGCGCGTAGCCGCGGCCAGGGCGGGTGTTAGGTTAGTATTCAACGTTGTGAACCAGAAGCTGAGCGAGTTGAGTGGCAACTCGCTGGGCTGCGAGGTCGACGAGGTGCTGGCGGTGAACTTGGCGTTCAAGCTGTACAGAATGCCGGACGAGAGCGTGTGCGTGGAGAACCCGCGCAACGAGCTCCTCCGGCGAGTGAAGGGTCTGGCGCCGCGGGTGGTGACGCTGGTGGAGCAGGAGATGAACGGGAACACGGCGCCATTCAAGGTGCGGGTGGGGGAGGCGATGGCGTACTACGGGGCGCTGCTCCAGTCGATCCAGTTCACATTCTTGGGGATCGGCCTGGAGCGACCGAGGGTGGAGGAGGGGGTGAGTCGGAAATTGAGGAACACGGTTGCTTGCGAAGGTAGGGAGCGGGTGGAAAGAAGCGAGGTGTTCGGGAAGTGGAGGGCCCGCATGGAGATGGCTGGGTTCGAGTTGAAGCCACTGGGTCAACACGTGGCCCAATCAATGAAGGCGAGGCTCGTTCGGACTTGGCGCGAATCGGGATACACGGTGAAAGAAGAGAATGGTGGGGTTTGCTTCGGCTGGCGAGACCGAACTCTCACCGTCGCATCCGCTTGGCGTTAAACTCCCCTCGCTCCCCTCGCACCCACTTTCCCCCCAAAAAAGTTGATAATTATCTACTAGATTTCTTCTTCAGCGTCGCCTCTGAATTGAATTTTATGATTTGAGTTGAAAAGCTTGTATGGACAATCATGCAGTGCAACGAAACACATTTTGTACGTAGATTGGTTGAGTTTCGAAAAAATTGCCCATCTGCTTTCTTCTCGAATCACTCGCATGCCGAATTGTTCTCGATGGTGGAATGGATCAAATCCATCTTTTTTCCTTCTGTCTTTCCCTTTTATCATGGCCTCTCATGTATAGAATCTTTTGACAAGTTACCTGTGCATGCACGATTGTTGAGCTGTAGTTTATCTCATCTTCCAAAACTTCAATACAAAATTATATGAAATAACCTTAAAACAGCTCCAAAAACCACGACGGCCACAAGGGCAGGTCCTTCAAACCATTATTTTCAAATTCAATCATCAAATTAGGATCAGAAATAACGTGGATTCTAATTTTTTTTATTTAAAGAAATGATCATGGCATAAGTTTTAGGATCATGAAATCATGTAATAATAGTAAATAACATCCTTATCTTCTAGTATAATTAAATGCACAATTAAAGATAGCTCTTATCACTTAGCAATAGTTAAATTTAAGTCAAAATAGCTTCTTCTTCTTTTTTACGAATACATCTAGATGCGAAGGTCATCCATCTTCGCATAAATTCTATAACTGATCAAATTTTATTAACGAAGGCGGGACCTTTCTTGGACTGCACTTTTTCTCCCTCAAGTGCCGTGGGCTTGCGCAGAGAGAGAGAGAGAGAGAGAGAGCAACTCGTGTGACATTAGAGTGAAAAAACAGAGAGAGCCGTGAGGGGAGGTGAGTGTGTCGCGAGTGTGAGATCGGAAGAGAAGAGGTGGTGTTTATCTACCTTTACTCTTCATTCAAGGTAGCACTTGTGGTTCATTTCTCATTTTTTGGCTTCTTCATTGATTTTTCTGTAGGTTTCTTGATTAATGTCAGTGGTGTTTGCTAGAGGACTTTCTTTATAACTATTTATCCTAAGCTGCAGTTTGTTTAGGATAAAAAGGTGCCATATAATAGCTAGTGTAATAATATCACGTTGTCAGAAAATATTTGGAATTACGGGGTTTAATATATCCCCTGAAGATTCTCTAACTTTGATTACACTAAATACACTTCATTTTTCAGAAAAGAAGATGCAAACATGCATCGTTACAATAGACTCGAACTTAACCAGTAAGCACCACTAATTATCTGCAAATGAGAATTTATTCTGCAGCAAACCGACTTTCTATTGATTAACACGAACCTACTACATCAAGGGCCAATAAGCAGAAAGTTCAAATTCTATGATCAGAATATACCAGAACCATTACGTATCCAACATATACACACCCTTCTAAAATCTAAGCCATCAACTACAGCTGCTGCATAATAGACACCACTGATCTAGACGTCCACAAATATAAGGGAGCTCCTCCACCAAACCAATTCTCTGCAGAACATAATTTCAGATGCATGCAACTCAAGGTGATTCTACTTTGAGAGTCCCTACATCCTTTAAAGCACTGTTCAACTGTGAATCTCACAGTTTGAATCACAGCATCAACAAGAGGAAGAGATTGAATGCAGCTTGGAGTTCCTGGCTCTCCACTGATAAATGCAACAACTCCATAGTAGCATCAACGAACACTCACGAAAATCACTTCCTGTTAGGAAAATCCCTTATGATATTTTGAAGATGACAAAATAAATCAAAAGCTACTAACTTATGCTTTTGAGTCTGGATGAAGCAGATGCAGGAACTTCAGTCTAACAGATTTTGAGTCTGTCCGTGCCAGACGCAAATTTGAGTCTGACCGTACCAGACGAAAATTTGAGTCTGACCGTACCAGACTGAGATTTTAAGTCTGAACGTACCAGACTAAAAATCTAGGCAGACTCAGAATGGAACTACAGGATCATATCACCAACGGTCATATGATTTTCACTTACCTTATTTATATTGATCAACAAGAGCAATCATCAGACAACTTCCAAAGAAGGATGAAATACTTATGGAAACCCGGATTCTGATTGTATGGGCGAGCAGAATCCAAGGGAATCCAATCTACCTCCAACGGTCAAAAAGACTTGCCTTATAAAGTCTGTCCAGGAAAGGGAAGACGAAACTCTCACGGAAAGAGCCAACGGTCGAGTGTGGCTTGGAGAGTATATAAGGATAGGATGAGACCTAGAAGACAAGGGTGGATAAATATATTCCAAGGCTGATTCAATTCTTCACTAGTTGTCTGAAAAAGAGCGTAATTGAGTGATCCTAGTGAATTACCAAAAAGAGTGACTTTGTGAGACATATCATCACCAAGTGCTAACACTCAAGAGTGTGTAATCACCTTTGATCACATAGTGAAATCCAGCCTATTGGCTAATCGCCTGGAGAGTGGACGTAGGCTTATCTAAAGCCGAACCACTATAATCTGTGTTTGCAATCCTCTTCACTCTCTCTATTTAAATTCTGTTTGTAGATTGCAAAAGATTGTTATTGCTTGCGCGTAAAATTCCTCTACACCTATTCACCCCCTCTAGGTGTTAATACTAGTTTCTAACAATTGGTATCGAGCCTCGTGCTCGTATCTTGAAGTGTTTATTACTTGAGCTAAAGATCTTTCATGGCTAGTATTTTTGCACCAGGTTTGATTGAGGGACTAAGCATCACCAGACCACCTTACTTTGATGGGAAAGAGTACAATGTCTGGAAAAACAATATGAAGGCATTCCTAAGATCTAAGGATCTGTTGGAATGGGATGTTGTTGAGAAAGGAATCAATCCTAATGTTGTATCAGCATCTACTAGAAAAGAAGATGGCAAAATGCTTCAATCATCTGTTACTCTATCTCAAAAAGAGATAACAAAAAGAGAAGCTTTAGATGCAAAGGCTATCTACTCTCTTTACTGTGCTTTATCTCCTAATGAGTATAATCGAATTTCCTCTTGTGAAACAGCGAAAGAAGTGTGGGATAGGTTGCACGTTACTTATGAAGGGACTGATCGTGTAAAGGAGACCAAAGTTAATATTCTTCTCGGGCAATACGAATCATTCAAGATGAAGCCAGGAGAACCCATTGGAGACATGTTTAGCAGATTCACTGAAATAGTGAATGGACTTGCATATCAAGGACAGCCAATCCCAGGACCAATGAAGGTCAACAAGCTCTTGAGAGGATTATCGAAGGATTGGAACAACGTCAAGACTTCAATTCGCGAGACGTTGAGGCTTTCGCCTTTATCTGTTGATGAACTTACTGGAACTTTGCAATCTTATGAAGCGGAACGTATAAATGATGAAGATCCAGAAGGTAAGAAGTTAATTGCTTTAAAATCTAATGCTGATTTTAATGAGGCAGATTTTGAGGAAGATAAAAAGGATGACGATGAGGAGATGAGGTCGTTGATCAAAAATCTAAACACCTTGTGAGAAAAAGAAGCAATTCGAAAGGGAAGAAGTCCACAAAGAAAGCCGAAACGTGGAGCGACATCGAGTGTGAATCCAGCGATGATGATGATTTATGCTTAATGGCGGGCATTGAATTTGAAGAAGACGAGGTAACATGTTCAAATCTTATTCTTGATGATGATGATCCTCTTGAAGAGTTATGCGCAGAACATAAGAAAGCTTTGAAGAATATCTCTAAATTGAGAGAGGAAAATTCTACAAGTGAGATCAATAATGATTTTCCAAAAGTAAAGGAGAGGTTGCGGCACAAACCTTCGATCCACCATTATCGAAGTCATTTTGGTAAGCAATTTGTGAAGCCTATTGAATCTCAATATTTTAATTGCTCGAATTGTGGTGATCATAATCACTTTAAGCAACCATGTCTACTTGATTGGAAGAAATCCAAGTCAATCAATTGGAAATTTGATGCTTCCTCTAACCGAAATGGACCCAAATTCATTTGGGTACCGAAGAAAAGATAAATTATTTTCTTGCAGGTAATAAACGTAAGGAAGTGAGAATTTTTGTGTGCATAATGTTCTTTCTATGCTCCAGTTGATTCGGATTATAGTCTATAATTGGTTATTTTATAGGAAGAATCGTGTGATATTTTTGGTAGTTTTGTGAGTTGGAATTTGATACGTGTGATTAATTTGATATCCTGCTTAGAGATAATCATGATTATTTGATCGGATTTTATGCTCTCTTATTCTATTATATTTTTGCAAAGAAAAAATTTGTCTTTCAAGATATTATTACATACACTTGCTATAATATTAGAAGATACTTTATATCAAGCAAGTTTGATCCGAAAATTGAAGGAAGGTATGTGCGTAATATTTTTTTATTGTGCAAAGATTATTATCTATTTTACAAGGATTTGTAGGTGGCAAAATATCTTTCCATATAAGGTTGGGAAAGCTTGATTCGAAATTATGGAGATTTTTTTAAGGCTCAAAAATTCTATTCATTGAATAAAATTTTCAGAAATTATTGAGCAGGCCACTAATGTGTCATATGTAAGGTCGAATAGCTTTGAATTGAAATTTTTTTATATTGTCATATATGTTATTCAATTTATTTCGTAAGAAATGGCATTATATATTACGTGAAATATTATAACAATGCATTTGTGCAGAAAGTTTGTTAAGTTTGTGCAGAATTAAATTTGAGGCGAGTTTGATTGAAGAAAACAAACTTCTACCTCAAATTTCAAAAGCAAGAGAATAGTGCAATTGTCATTGCTACAAAGGAAATAAAGGGATGCCATTCTATTCAACGTGCTCAAGCTACGATAAGTATTATCGTAAATACTGTCATGAGGACAGGGGGAGAAAGTGAATATAAAAGGAAAGGGGGAGAATCGTGATCATTTCGAAAAGACAACAAATTGAGGGGGAGTATTGATCAAGTATGGCAGATTTTTTTGAATTGATCTTGACATTGATTATTATGGTAAGAAAAGGTAAATTGTGTCCTACATAATTTGGTAAGTATATCATCAATTTCCATCACTTTTTGTCATTAGTAGATCACTTAATTATATTATCATTTTATTAAGACAAAAAGTTCGTGATCATTGGCAGATTTTTGTTGATATATATGAGCTATATTGAATATTCTTTATATTCATATCAACATGATATCTTTAAAGTTTGTGTTTCATGCCTCATATATTTTTAAAGATATTATGTGAATTTATTCTCCACGTGACACCCTTTTGCATTGTTATCGCTTTTTGATTATGACAAAAAGGGGGAGAAAATATGTATATGCATATGTGCTAATTGATTTATATTATTTAGTGCATAATATTGAGCTGCAATTATTTCAATAAATTCTTTTGCTCAATTTTGGAGATTGCATTATGTGCTTATGATGCTTTGATTTATCAATATATTTAAAAGCATAATTGCATATTCAGAGATTGTTTTGTCATCATAAAAAAGGGGGAGATTGTTAGGAAAATTCCTTATGATATTTTGAAGATGACAAAATAAATCAAAAGCTACTAACTTATGTTTTTGAGTCTGGATGAAGCAGATGCAGGAACTTCGGGCCCGACAGATTTTGAGTCTCGTCCGTAAAGTGCCAGGACGGAAATTTGAGTCCGACCGTACTGGACGGAAATTTGAGTCTCGACCGTACCAGCATCGAGATTTTAAGTCTCGAACGTACCTGCATCGAAAATCTAGGCAGACTGTAATGGAACTACGGGGATCATATCACCAACGGTCATATGATTTTCACTTACCTTATTTATATTGATCAACAAGAGCAATCATCAGACAACTTCCAAAGAAGGATGAAACACTTATGGAAACCCGGATTCTGATTGTATGGGCGAGCAGAATCCAAGGGCATCCAATCTACCTCCAACGGTCAAAAAGACTTGCCTTATAAAGTCTGTCCAGGAAAGGGAAGACGAAACTCTCACGGAAAGAGCCAACGGTCGAGTGTGGCTTGGAGAGTATATAAGGATAGGATGAGACCTAGAAGACAAGGGTGGATAAATATATTCCAAGGCTGATTCAATTCTTCACTAGTTGTCTGAAAAAGAGCGTAATTGAGTGATCCTAGTGAATTACCAAAAAGAGTGACTTTGTGAGACATATCATCACAAAGTGCTAACACTCAAGAGTGTGTAATCACCTTTGATCACATAGTGAAATCCAGCCTATTGGCTGATCGCCGGAGAGTGGACGTAGGCTTATCTAAAGCCGAACCACTATAATCTGTGTTTGCAATCCTCTTCACTCTCTCTATTTAAATTCTGTTTGTAGATTGCAAAAGATTGTTATTGCTTGCGCGTAAAATTCCTCTACACCTATTCACCCCCCTCTAGGTGTTAATACTAGTTTCTAACACTTCCCTTATTGGTCTGCTTCAACCGAGACAGTTCAACGTTCCAATTGCCAATGCTTCGATGAACAAAACACACCTGCAAAATGTGAACTCAAATCCAACGAGAATAACAGCACTTAAAAATAGGCGAGATTTGGATGCAAAACTGCAAGCCAGGAAATGAACAACCTACTCCGAATCAATTTATCCTTCTTTCTGCCTCTAACAATATCAGCTCCAGTCCTTCTAATTTTACGAAAAAGACCTAGAATCACAATTTTCTCCTCAGCTTTCATGGACTTCTCCTTCTCTTTTAATAATTTCAACATTGACTCAAGGTCCTTATATTTCTCCTTAAATCTCCGTGTCTTTGCATCCACAGCAGACTCTCGCTTCCCCAACTTCTGTTCTTTGGTTTATTTAAACTTCCTTCCGCTCAATTTCTTCTATCTTGATTTTGAATTCCTTGTCAAGAGATTTCCTCCTCTCTTCCAATTCAGTCTCAAAGCTGAGCATTTTACCATCCAAGGTGGCCTTTTGCTCATCAACAAGTTTCTGGATCTTCACCTGCATAGCAAGCAGGAATCAATTCTACACTGCTAGACATGAGCTATAAAACGCGATATCATCCCATCCAATCCAATCATTTAAAGTGGAAACTATCATGATAAAACTTACCTAAATAAAATCAATCAAAACAAAAGTGAATAGAAAATAAAAAATAGGGCACCCACAGTAAAGCTCTCAATTTACCCCAAAAGACAGAACGATCAGCACACAAGCATGGAAAGAAACCCCTATGAATAAAAGTGTTCATTGATGTGATTCACAAAATAAGTGATTCAATAAAGTTGTTTCTACTTCCCAGTGTTACTTCTGCTTTATCCTGTGCGGGACTTAATATCCAACACAACAAGCAACATGGGATTGGGTCTAGTCAATTAACTATTGAATGATTTAGCACCAATTATTAGTTCTTGCAAAGTATTATAAAAATATATATATACTCATTTAAAAATTGACCGCTATATCAAATAATTACACGAAAGGAAGACAAGCATCATCAATCCTCAGTGCAAAAGAATATGGGTTGCCAACCTATCATTGTCTCCCCTTTCCCACGAAGAAAATGCCTTTCGAGCTAATCATATTTGTGCAGAATCAGGAGCAGCATTATTGACAAGGACAAGAAGCATGAGGCATGGCAATTTTATAAATTCGTTGGACTATACTTGCCAAATAATAAAGCTATTCTGTCCAAAAATAACTTATCCAACACCAACAAGAAGACGAATTCCAAAATAATTATCATAAGTAGAAAAACCATCAAGTCCAAGTCCATCTTCAAAAAATTTCTACATTACGTAATATGTCAGCAATATCTAGAGAAAGATTATGCATTCAACTCACATTTTCTCTCAGATTCAGCTTGCTCTCCAGTGCAAGTGGCTTTTCCTCTTTTGATCTTATAATGCTTCCTTCCGACTGTACTTCCTGCAACCAAATTGAAAAGTGAACTAAGCGACTATTGCAAATGTATGATGTAGGTTGATTGCAAAGTCCGACAGGAGAAACACTGAACAGTGAACTTACCTTTTCTTTTGCAGCCAAGTCCCTAAACTTTGATTTTTATGCTTCTCTTTCTCATGCAATATTGATTTGGATGACAACATGTTTCTTTAAACTTCTTCAAGATCCATCTCCTTCTGCATAAGAAGTTGGTCAATTTCATTGGCCTTCTCCTCCTTCATGTAAAGGATTCTCCTATCTTCACACAGCTTCTTTTCCCTTTCCTGCAACTTTTGATCCCGCTCTTGTAAATCATCTCTCTGTTTATAAAATGTGGCTTTGTGTGCTCCTTGCTTGCCAAAAAAGGGCAGATTTACAACACCACTTGCTAAATATTTCTTACAGCTATAGCAATGTAAACAACGTTATCATGCATGATGCATAAAGATGCACAGGTTGATAAGAGCATACTCCGTTTTCAAAGACAAATGCTCCTTTTAAAGTACACTTTCGCATGCCTCCATCTCTTACATCTTCAAGTCTAATTGTGAACTTTTTCTGCTGACCTCTGCAAGCTTGGCATCAATGTCATGCAACTTCTCTTTCACCTCCAATGACCTATCCTCAATTCCAATAGTCAAAGCACTTGCTTGAGCGAACTTCTCAGAATCAAGCTCTGTTCGGTCCTGCTCATTATGTACTTCCGGCAGAGCCTTCTCAAGCTGCATTAATGAAGTTCATCTATGGAACAAAATAATGGAAGACTTCAAACGCTAATCACATTCACTTCCAGCGCTCACATGAGAGAACTTATATTCAAAAAATCAAGTTGAGGAATGGCTCTCGTTATATCTGCCCATTTGCAGTGCAACTCTAGCAAAGGAAGAAACAAAGATAACGCTCGACTTTTTTATACTAAAGTAGGAAAATATGGCCCCACATCGCCACATATTAAACCAATGTTGACAATCTAATATTTACCCTAGACATAAATTTGTCTAAAACATGCCTATGCGTGTCCTGCAAGTCTATGTGTGCACAGTGCAAACACATACCTTCATGTCTGAAATGGGTCAAATTATAGGGAAAGGGAGGCTAGCAAATAAGATCTATAATGGCATAAATCCCTAATGCATGAAATGAGCTTACCAAAGCAATATTTCTTTTCCTTTTCACACTTGGCTTTTACAGAGGAGTTAGAAAACTTACTTTTAAAAAGATGGTGAGTTGTTGCCACAAAACTGAAAATTCCATTGAATGAAAGGTGAGCTAGCTCTCGCCAAATTATACCACAACTCCACAAAAACCAAAAAAAGCTAAAACAGCGTTCCCATTAAACTTTTTGGCACAAGAAGATTTTCATCAATAATTCATCAAAATATAAAGCAAGGACAAAGATCTTGAACTTTTTTTGAGAATCAGTAGAGCACTCTCTGATTCATCAAACACCACATTAACACAATCAACCATAGCGGCTCATCCACCCTCCAATCAAGCAAACGCAAACTCTTGATTTATATGCTTGAGTTGGCTACATATAGTCAATAAAATTGTCTGGAAACAGAAAAATTGAACATTTTCATACTATTGTGCCCGTGTACTTCATTATAATACAATAGATGGTAATCAAATCCAAACTAATTTGTAGTATAAGCCATCACTTCTCCATCTTCTAAAAGAATTACTAAGTAAATTGACCTTTTTTTCCTAATTCTTCACAAAAAGTTGTGGAAGAATACCATCCCTACTAACATTTATTCATGTATGTGTACCTATGAATACAGCAAACCAAAATTCCAACGTTGCTATTGATTTTCTCAATACATAAAAATTCAAACGATTTAATAAAGCGACAACAATTATAAGAAAGTCAAAGGATTTTACCTCTCGATTGTTATCCGAGATGAGGCTCGAGCGAGGGAGGGTTGTGACCACAAGCGAGTAAATTGGAGAAGATGGAGGAAAAGAGATGGATGGAAGGAACTCAACAGTAGCAACTCAAATTTTATTGGATCAGTTCCCTATTAGGACTGGTTTGTCCAGCACCTGATTCAACTTGCAAGGTCAATTTATGGGTGTTTTTGGCCGTAGAACCAATTCCCAAAGCCGATCAATGGGGTTCCCATATAGAATCGAACCAAAAGCATAATCCTAATGGCCACAATCATATAATAGTTCAATTTTTTAGAGAAGTTCTTAATTTAAAATTTCTCATATTGAATTTAATTAAGTTACTCTCAAAAGTTCAATTAAGTACTCTCACGTGAGAAATGGTACTTGCTGTTGAGGCAAACGGCATCTAGTGCCAATGAAAATTATCGGATGGAGAACAGTATGATCAAATTTAATATGGGGAATTTCGAATCAAGAACTTCTCTAAATAATTGAACTATTATATGATTGGAGCTATCAAGACTATGCTTTTGGTTCAGTTCCATTTGGAAACCCCACCAATCGACTTTGGGAACCGATTCTACGGACAAAACCACCTAAGAATTGACCTTGCAAGTTGAATCGAGGGCTGGTCAGACCAGTCCTAATCCGGAATTGATCTAATAAAACCCTAATTACCACTGTTGAGTTCCTTCCATCTCGTCTCTTTTCCTCTATCTTCTCTAATTCACTCGCTCATGATCATAACCCTTCCTTGATTGCTGGTTAGAACCTGGCAATCGCAGCCCTCCCTCACTCGAGCCTTGTCGCAGTCAACAATCGAAAGGTAAAATATTTTGACCTTCCTACAGTTGTTGGCACTTTATTAAATCTTTTGAATTTCCATGTATTGAGAAAATCAACAGCAACATTAGAATTTTGATTTGCTATATTCATAGTACAAAGACATGAATAAATGTTAATAAGGATAGTATTCTTCTATAACTTTATGTGGGAAATTAGGAAAAATGTTAATTTGCTTAGTAATTCTATTGCAAATTAGTTTGGATTTGATTACCGTCTATTGTAATGTAATTAAGTACATGAGCACAATAGTATGACTATTTTTCCTTTGCTTCTTACGAATTGAGTTCTCTTGATTGCTATGACGCATTACTTTAAGAATTGAGGGAGAAATCACCACCCATTGCAAGCTCCAGGGAGATGATGATGACGACGAACCTAACGGAGCTATTGCTACGACCATGAAGATCTCATCAAAATCCACCGCCGCCTCTCTCAAAGCTCCTTCTAGACCTAAAAAACCCCAAGCCTTAAAGCTTCTTGGCTTCTCACTCTCGCTCCAAACCATTATTTCACCCCAGCAAACCTTTGTCATCCTCCTCTTATTCTCACAAAATATCTTCTCTCAAGGATTGCCAATTGTCTACCACTCCTTTACCTTCGGATGTGTTTCCTCAACCTGTCATTTACACTAAAGGAGCCCTGCGTGAACTCCAAAAAACATGAGGACCCTCGCTTCATTGAGTAGCTTTCACTATGCTGCAACATTGGAATCGAAGCCCGACCTTGAACCGAACAGATCATTGTTTGGAAGGGTCTAGTGAAATCCAATACTATGGTTGAACAAACATTGAAGCGAGTGGATGAATTGAACTCCAACGAAGAAAACATGAAAAGGGAATGGCGTTGGAAGAAAAAAGGGAAGGTTTGTATATAGATGTGCAGAGAGATAGTTAGCTGCTATTGGAATCATGTAGGATTCTACTGATTGTTGTTTCTCGATTAGGCGATAATAAACACAATAACAGCAAAGTGAGAACATTGAGGCAATTGCGAGTAGCTACATTGGACTATATTTTGCTATATGGAGTAATCACAAAGAAGCTGAGGGCTTGAGCGACAAGGAGCCAGAGTTTCAGGGTAGATTGCCATGTTCGGAGAGAAGATTGATGGTAAAAATTATACAAATAATATTAAAATAGTTCCTATGATGCATAATGTGTGGCAGGCAAAGAAGTATACATATACAGCTCCTACAACCGGTTATGATCCTACACCAAGCATTGAAGTGGCTATCCTTCCTCCTCCAAGTATAGGAGGCGGTAACGGTTGTTGGACAGGGATTGGATGTTATGTCGATTTCGCAGTAGACTAAGCTTGCTATGAAGGCTTTGTGTGATAACACAATTAGGCTGGAGGTAATCTCTTTTACTTTGTTTCCAGCATTGTAGATTTTCTACTTGTGTGAATAGTTGGCTTAATCTTTGCAAAATTGCATTGTAGGATGAAATGGAAAATGAATTTTAAAATAGAGTGGAAAACTAGTGAGCTTTATATATCTAATGAGATTTGTTCATTAATTTGTTATCTTGATGTGGGGCCTTCTAGAAATATATGTGTTTACTTTGAGTAGAATGACTTATGGATTTCAAAGGTAAATTGAACATATGTCATTTTTTAAGATTTAGTTTGATGGAAAGCTTAGAATCACATTATAAATAAAATCAATTTTTTCATTAATTGGTTAAAGTGGTGGGTTTAAGTCTAAGAATACGACTCTTGTATGAGCAGTGATATACCAAAAATGGGATTTTTAACTGCATCTCATGAGATGTGATTGATTGATATAGTTTATTGGGTTGGGAAATTAAAATAATGTTATTATAGCAGTACTCCTTGGTCACTCTCATTCACACTCGACTCACAAGAATCGTAGAGAAATTTCTAGAGAAAGAAGCTCGGTAATATAATTTTACTTATGAATGAGATGATATAATTTATGGGGAGAAAGGCCCTATATATACAAGTACGAAGTTAACTGTAGCCTTAGATTTCCTCTTTGATCTAATGGTGAAGTTTAAATCACCCACAATTATGATATAAATGTACAATTACTGCATTGCCTCTAAAGTATTCTAGAATACTCAAGAAAACTCTAGGGCTTTGAGAAGCTAAAGGGTCGCTTGCTCATTGATAGGTCACAAACCTTTGTTTTGGAAACTTTTGGAACGCGTGAATTCATCGAGCCATGATACTTACATGTCACTTAGTGTTCCCAATATCTTTTTTTCCATATGTTCAGCTAAAACTTTTAAAGTGGGACCCATTACATGAGGATTTTGATTTCTTCAAGATGCAATGATAACATATTAACTTACTTCTTGCTAATATTTATAGTCATGTGGAAGTGAGATATCTCTAAATTTGCTTGAATGATTAACCCGTTTTGTATTTTTTATGAAAGTCGCACTTAATTATGTATTGACACTTAATGGTAAACTCAGGTTGAAACTTATTTTCACCTTTTTAGGCATTCATTGCTGTTTGATTACAATCTGCCACAAGATGAAAACAATTTTGCACTTAATGATGTCGAATTTAATCTTGTCTCAAGATTAGCAAAGAAGGTTGCACTTCCCACTTTGTATCATGAAATAACCCATTCCTAGGACATGATTAGTACAAGAGAGACGGAGCATGCTATTGCTACCATAACTTTGGTCACAAATTATGTTACAGTTACCAATGATGCTTTGGTTGAATTATAGTTATTGTTCGTACACACCAGGCAAATGCTATTGCAAAACATATCGTATGTGTGATTAAATGATTTATTTTGATATACATGGGTGTTGATGTTGGTTGCATACTTTTTAGTATGAATTTGATGTGTTATACACAAGTGCCAACTTGAAACTCACTAGTAATGATGGTTGTGTGAGGTGCTGCATGGCTATCACCATATCGCTTTAGTGTGTTCGTCTGTGTATTAAGAAGTATATATATCCTCGCATTACTCCTTCTGGAGAAGCTTGCTCTTTATAAGCTTTAAGGTGGGAAAATCTCGACTCTTGTTCAAAGCATTAGAGACTCCGTAATGTTAGCTCCATTAAGAAATACATATATATGTGGAAAGAAATCTTCGCATTACCAATCATGAAAAAAGTTGTTGTTTATAAGCTTTGAGGTGGAAAAATCTTGATTTTGTTCAGAGCATCAAATCAGATATTCATTGTGGAATGATGAGAATTGAAAGGATGATTGCATCTTTATCTAGTGTATCGGCCCATCTAAGCGTGTCCGGTGATCACATGTAATGAATAAATTTTTTTTTGTATGAGTTGTATGACTAACTCTATTTCAAGTTATTAATTTTGCATTTGCTAGTGTGCATAATATTTTGAAGATTCTAACTAAGTTTATTTTTACTATATTGTTCTTTGGGTGATACGTTATTCATTTGCTCAAAGGGTTATTTATTTGGCAAATAGGATGATCTCGATTCTCTTCTAGTTCTCATCTCTTTTCACGCTTGAGCACCCATAATTAAAATAGAGTGGAGGGCGATCTCGTATGGCATGATGATCTCTCTCGACTTTACATTAAGAAGGAAGTGAAATCACATAGACTGCTCTTAGTTTTCCGTTCTGGGCCTTTCCCGCAGACAAGTTCTCAACTTTGGCGAAGTCCTACGCTTCCAGTTAGTCATCATTCAAGACCTGGAATATGTATGGGGTATTATCGTTTTCAGTTTAGGGGTGTTTTACTCTCTTGGCTATGGGGCGGTAATGTGCTTAATTATGTGCTGCTTTTTCTGAGGTAATCGTTGTGTCTATATTCCCCGTCTGTAATTTATGTACATTTTACAAGACATGATAAGATTTCATTCTACAAGTATCAGTTGTAAATGGGGTCACTTGGCCTTTTCAATTTACCCATGATGGAGTTGATACTGGATGGTAGTGTGTTTCTCCTTATGTTCCCCTCTGAGATCTCACGATGGACTTGCCTGTAATGAGGTGAAATTCTGGTGCATATTACGTTGTTTCTCTTTCTAATGTGCCCTAGGCTGGAGACGTTAAACTCGTGCTGTTTTAACAAGTTGAAGCTCTGGCGAGACCTGATCGGATCTAGCATAGCTGGTATGGTATGGTTCCATTTCTGCTGAATTGATAGGTCAAAGTCACAGAAGTGTCTGTTTTTAGTGACCCAAGTCACGGCTACGATAGACCAATTGAAACTTGAAAGCCACTATGCCCTACTTTTTTTTTTTCTTTTGGCTGCTATAGCCTTGGGCTTTTTTAGCACGGAACAAGCCCTTGCCCAAAACTGGATGCGCATCTCACCGCAGACACAGCACGTAGAGGGAAGTCCCTGGTGTCCAAGTTGGATGGATCACCACCGTACTAACGCTATCCCGAGCCCCAGGTAGATGCACCCGTAACTTGCGGACACGCCCCCATAAACTGTTGCTTCTAGGTCGTATGCCCACAAGATCTTCCCCTTGATTGCCTCCATCGCGTATACATGGGGCCGTTGGTACATCTTCTTGATTATCCTCATTGAGGTGAAGATACAGGGGCTAGGCCCTATATAATGTCAATAAGGTGCTGAACTGCATCTTGCCGATGAGATTGAATATTAAGCACACTGGAGAGGAAAACAGGTGCTTGATTTCATCATTTGGTTGATGGGCTTTGACATCAATCGTTGGTCTTATTGGCACCCAAGCGGGGACAAATTCGTTTTCATGATTATGTTGAGATGCAAGTATGACTTGTGTTAGAAAAGTCGCACACCGAAGAATTAATGGGGTGAGGTGTCGTTAATTAATTTCAGTTCGTCCATAACTCATTGGCCTAAATTTTTTAGTAAATGTGGACCATACTAAATTTGTTGATGGACTCCCTCTTAGTGAGACAAAGCTATCGGACTTCTAGGTGCAGGGTGCGGGCTACTTCACTCCCTCTTTTAACATGTCAAGGTGTACGCGACTTGATCGAGCTCTTCTTTTTTGTGCTAATATAATGGCGAATTAGATAAGAAAGGCCTCTAGCCTTGCCGAACCATTAAAAAAGGAAGAAGAAGCTCGGAGTTCAGTTCTCATCTCTTGGATTCAAATGAAAACCATAGCAACCTCACGGGTCGGACCTTTTCATTGTTGCAAGTTCTGAATGAAGAAAGGAAACAAAGAAATCCACTTGAGTAGAGACTGGTCTAAACATTAGCTTTTGGGTAATCATTCATATATCCTTGCATGCATTAGCATTCAATTAGACCCGTCCCCTTTTGGAATTCAAAATGGCTGTCGAACAAAGCAGGTACAAGGTGCAAAAATTGGGTTTTTTTTGTTTGTTGGGGGCGGGGGGTTCCCGATATTGTATCCCCTGTTCCCCCAGGAGTTTAATTGCATGGGCAACTTCGATGTCCTGACAATGTATTCGATCGTCAAATGCTGACAGTGTGATGTCTCGCGGCCCAATTTACCTTTAGCATCATCAAGTTGGTTCTCTCATGATGCTAGTGGTGGTGCGTCGCTCTCTATTTCAAGTGCTGCAGAAAATCGTTGCATTGTTGTTGCACGTCTTATGCCATTCTAGCTTATTGACTGAAGAGCTTAATCTTGACTCGTTTCCTTTTCTTCTCTCCACGTTTTGCTTATGATCCTATGCCATTTATTTGCTGGCGGAGGGATAAATCTTGGGGAGATTGAAGTCTGTAAAGTCAAGAGGTATGAATTTGCGTGGGGTTGGAATTTGTCAAGGGATGAGAGAAAAGGTGACGTGAAATTTAACGGAAATTATGTTGACATCTCAGTGGATATGTAGATATTTAGTTACATTATTATTATTGTATTAGCAAAAAAGATTATGTACAATCGTTACAAAGTAAAGAGAATTAATTTAAAATATATTTTTACTTTTGTATTCATACGTACACTATAAAACTAACTTAGCTAAACATCACAAGTAGAATATGTTGCTTGGTGTTTTCATGGACTTCTCCTTCTCTTTTAATAATTTCAACATTGACTCAAAGTCCTCATCTTTCTCCTTAAATCTCTCTGCCTTTGCATCCACAGCAGACTCTCGCTTCACCAATTTCTGTTCTTTGGTTTATTTCAACTTCCTTCCGCTCAATTTCTTCTATCTTGATTTTGAATTCCTTGTGAAAGGATTTCCTCCTCTCTTCCAATTCAGTCTCAAAGCTGAGCATTTTACCATCCAAGGTGGCCTTTTGCTCATCAAATTTCTGGATCTCCACCTGCACAGCAAGCAGGAATCAATTCTACGCTGCTAGCCATGAGCTATAACATGCCATATCATCCCATCCAATCCAATAATTTAAAGTGGAAACCATCATGATAAAACTTACCTAAATAAAATTAATCAAAACAAAGGTGAATATAAAATAAAACATAGGGCACACACAGTAAAGCTCACAAATTACCCCAAAAGAAAGAGCAATCAACACGCAAGCATGGAAGGAAATCCCTATGCATAAAAATGTTCATTGACATTACTCACAAAATAAGTGATTCATTAAGAGTTGCTTGGACTTCCTAGTACTTCTTGTTGAATTTTATGGATCGAGCCAATTGGATAAAATTAGTTGGAAAGAAAGAAAGGAAATCAGACACCGGATTTACGTGGTTCGGTCCAAATATCGAAACATACGTCCATGGGAAGAGCAGCACGAAATTACACTATAGAAATCCAGTGATACAATAGAGATTACAATCACTCGAGCACTCAAACACTCTCTCAGTGTTTCCCAACTCCCAATTACACCTAATAACTTACACAGTATTTAGGGTGCGTTTGGTTCAACATTTGCAAGGGGCTTTGAGTCCAATGCAAATGTTAAAAGCCCAAAGCTACTTGGAGAAATGCAATTGTGTTTGGTAAAATTTCTTTGCAAATGAGCTTTGAGTTGAACGTGCGTTTGGTAAAAAAAATTGTGTAATGGGCTTTAAGGGGTATTATAGGTATTTAAAAAAAAAATTGGACTAAGCCTTTCGCCGAACCAGCGAAAGGCTACGGCCGCCGGCAAGCCAGATATGGTGCTGGCGGCCATCGGCTGAGTTCGCCCGACTTTGGGCGACCTCAGGCAAGGGTCGCGCGGCCCTAGTCGAGGGCCGCCGGAGATCACCCGACCTTAGGCGACCTAGGCAATTGCCACCTGGGTCTCGCGGCCCTTGCCTTGGTTTCGCGATGACGGCCGGCGGTCGTGCGACCCTCATGAGACCCCGGTGAGGGCCGCCTGTGGCCGCGAGACCCAAGCGACGGTCATTTGGGTCGCGGCGAGCCTAGGTCGTGCGACCCTCGCCGAGGGTCGCCCGAGGTTGAGCGACCTCAACCGATGGCCGCCGGTGCTAGATCTAGCTCGTCGGCAGCCGTAGCCCTTTGCCGGTCCCTTTCTCTATGAAAAAAAAAATCAAGGGCAAAATCGGAAATATGAAAAACTAATGAGGGTAGTTTTTGGAAGAAAAAAATAGTTTCAAAGCATTTTGAAAGTCACTTGAAAGCTGAAAGCTACTTAAAAAATTGAACTAAATGCACCCTTAGCCCCTCACAATTCCCAGTGAAATTCTTACTCAACGAATTAAACAAATTCTATTAACAAGAATTTATCTGACTAAAATACTCAAACGTAATTACAACAAGCAAACCCTCACGAGAAGGACTCTCTCTTCTCTCGGCCAAGCACCTGGTCACCAAGGACTGGCGTCCTCTCGATGCTCGAAGGCACACCTTCTCCTTCACTCTTTCTCGGCCTTTTATGAAGAGCATAACTTGCCTGAAGACAAATGAAGCCACAATTTCGGCGCCTCTCACATTTACTTTCTGAAGCATGCATGCATGTGCATGCATTTATGAAGGGAAAGAAAAATTGGCCATGCATGGACTTTTCTTTCCTTTCTTTGTGTGGTCTTCATGCACGTTCACATTCCTTTGGTAGAAGACAAGAAAAGGAACCCATTAATTTAATACAAAGTGGGCCACCGTCCACTTTCCTCCATCATTTCCAAAGTCCAATCTGCAGCAACTTTTGGACTTTCCCTTCAGGCCTGCACGCTTCCTTCTGGCGCTTTTTTTAATTACTTCGGAGATCTTCTTTCACCATTAGACACGCATGCAGAAGGAAACAAGATCACGTACAATTAATTCTTCTTCACGCATGTTGAATTATGGCTAACTATTCTCATACGTCAATTTTTGATCTACACATAATCGAATTCACATATCCTCATCAGTTTAATTTTATTCACTAGACTCAAATTCGAAACATATTTTTAACACTTCTTCTGCTTTATCCTGTGCAGGACCTAATATCCAACATTCACAACACCAAGCAACATGGGATTGGGTCTAGTCAATAAACTACTGAGTGATTTAGCACCAAATATAAATTCTTGCAAAGTACTAACAAAAAAATATACTCATTTAAAAATTGACCTCTATCAAATAAATACACGAAAGGAAAACAAGCATCATCAATCCTCAATGCACAATAACACCAATTGTCAACCTATCATTATCTCCCCTTTCCAATGAAGAAAATGGCTTTCGAGCTAATCATGTTTGTGCCAAATCATAAGCAGCATTATTGACAAGGACAAGAAGCACAAGGCATGGCAATTTTATAAATTAGATAGACTATACTTACCAAAATAATAAAGTTATTCTGTCCAAAAAGAACTTATCCAGCACCGACAAGAAGATGAATTACAATATAATGATCATAAGTAGAAAAACCATCAAATCCGAGTCCATCTTCATGAACTTTCCACATAACGTAATACATCAGTATGCATTCAACTCACACTTTTTCTCATATTCAGCTTGTTCTCCAATGCAAGTAGCTTTTCCTCTTTTGATCTTATAATGCTTTCTTCTAACTACTTCCTGCAACCAAATTGAAAAGCGAACTAAGCGACTATTGGAAAAATATGATGTAGGTTGATTGCAAAGACCGACAGGAGAACCAGCAACACTGAACGGTGACCTTACCTTTTCTTTTGCAGTCATGTCCGCTAAACTTTTATTTATATGTTTCTCTTTTTCAGACAGCATTGATTTAGATGCCTCCATGTTTCTGTAAGCTTCTTCAAGATCCCTCTCCTTCTGTGTATGAAGTTGGTCAATATCACTGGCCTTTTTACCTTCATGTTAAGGATTCTCCTATCCTCGCACAGCTTCTTTTCCCTTCCCGAAACTTTTAATCCCACTCTTGTAAATCTTCTCTCCTTTTATAAAATGCGGCCTTGTGTGCTTCTTGCCTGCCAAAAAAGGGCAGATTTGCTACATCACTTGTTAAATTTTTCATACAACTATAGCAATGTAAACAACGTTATCATGCATGATGCAAAAAGATGCACAAGTTGAAAAGAGCATACTTAGATTTCAAAGACAAACACTCCCTTTACAGTACGCTTTTGCGTGCCTTTATCTCTTGCATCTTCAAGTCCAATTGTGAATTTTTTCTGCTGACCTCCGACGCTTAGAATCAACGTCGTGCAGCTTCTATTTCAGCTCCAATGACCTATCCTCAATTATAACACTATTGCAAGAAGCAACTACCAATCCAAAACAGCTTTATACACTCGAAGGACTTGTCAATATATATATATAAAATAGTATACCCAGTTTATCTCAAAAAATATTCATCCTACTCCTTACACACTACTACCCTCTCCCCCTCTCTCTCTCTCTCTCTCTCTCTCTCTCTCTCTCTCTCTCTCTCTCTCTAGTGCACCAAACTCAAGCATCGACACAAGGTGCCACATTCAGTCAAATATAAGTGCCTGAAACCTTTTAGAAGTGTATGACCAAAAGAAAGAAAAACCCTTAAAAGTGCATAATTATCTATTTTTCCAAAGTGCATAATTATCTATTTAGTCAAAATCACTTTCAAATAATTTTATATAATATGTGCCTATTAGTTTTTTGGATTTTCTTTTAGAGTTAAAATAGGAAACTGCATAAAAAAGAATATCACCTAATTCAAGTTAGGAAATAATCTAGATTAGAACCTCCGGTAAATCTCAGGAAATTTCCTCAATTACTACGTGGCTCCTAGAACATCCGGAGATTCCGGTTGGTAAAAAAACTCGACGGGTGGCAAAATAATAAATAAACTCCCATTCTTAAACGTACGTGCATGTTAGTTTTTGTATTTTTCTTTTAGAGTCAGAATAGGAAACTACATAAAAAATAATATCACCTAATTCAAATTAGGAAATAATCTAGAGTAAATCCTATCCTAAATCAGGAAATTCCCTCAATTACTACCACGTGGCTCTCCCCGGTTGGTAAAAAAAACTAGAGGAAAGGCAAAATAATAAATAAACTCCCATTCTGAAGAGCCCTGTACAAGAGAGGAAATTATTTAAAAAGTCTTAAAAAATTCGAAAAAATATTATTAAAAAGGATATTAAGACCGTTTTAGTAAGTCTTCCTCGTAAAACAAAATCACACACGTCGAGCGACCGAGTCTCTCCTCCCAAAATCCCCAATTTCAAAACCCTAATAGACTTCCGTTCAAAACCCTAATAGACTTCCGTCTCTTGTAGTTTTTCCATTCTCTCCGACCTGAGAGGGCCAGTGAATCGAGGGTTCGAGATAGCATGACGACCGAGAGTTGTTCGAATTCGATGGCGGATTCGGACGGCTTGATTAGCTTGACGTCGAACAGGAGCGAGGTCAGAAGCACCGAGGAGATTAGACATGGTATTAGGCATCTTCTTCTTTCCTTTTTCGTTTCTTTCTGGATTCCCGTCGTTCTCTGTCGCTTGGAGTTTCGCGGATGGTTTTGTGTCGTTCCTGGCTTTTGCCGACTGCTGAGTGGGTTTTGTGTCGTTCTAAGTTGAATTGGGATAATGAGACGGAGGAGCCGTTCTTCTCATTGTCAGTGTTAAATAGGAGAAAAACTGTTATCCTTATTCCTGCTGCTTGTCTCGGATTTTAAACCGTCATGGTATTTGCGATTTTTGTTCATCAAGATGTTTGCCACTGATAGTCTGCTAGTGGATGATGATTCGCGTGCTGGTTTGTTTTGGTTTTAAGAATCATCACTAAGTGATTGATTCATTAAAAGGAAAAAGAGAAAAGAATGGTCACTAAGTGAAGAACTGTGAAAAATAATGACAGTCTGCATAATTGTGCTGTTTGTCCAAGATCGTGCTGTTTCTCCAAGGTTGCTTCCAAGTCAGATTTTGGACTAGCAACTTTTTTCTAGTATCCAAAAGAACTAGATGGTGCTGCGCCAATGTCCATTTGGACAGCCTAGAATATCTTAGCTTAGAATATCTGTATTATGTGTTTGTCCCTGTAAGTTCTTAACTCCAATAGCTTGCTGCAAACCATTCGCTTCTGCCGCCCGCGTAGTACTAGTAATTACTGCTGTTTGTTCCCGATAAATTCTGTTTCTCAAATTCTCATGGGCAGTTTTCTATTAATGTTGACTCCTTCCCTTTCCTTTTTGGCAGTATCCTCATCTGGAACAGGAGGATGGGTAAAAGATGGACCACAAGCCCCACTACATGACAAACTTTCTGAATACATGTTGTTCCGAGGAAGTGACATCAAGGTATGTTTATACATGCATGAACCTACCTATGTATGTTCATAGTGTTCATAGTGATGAATAATAGAGCTGAGTGTTCGTTTTAATATCTTCAAGCAAATTCCAAATTAGAATTGTTTTGGCAGCAGTTTGTGGAACTTGAGCCTTTTAAGTTCAGACAATTGGAAGTAGACAAAGCTTGCAAGCCTCAAGTATTTTTTTAAAACAGAATTGTTTTAACTGCTATATATACCTCCATTTCTTTAAGGATTAAGCCTTGGTTTGCAATAGCTGAACTAACATTTTAAGTTCGATCCTACGTTTTCTTTCCATGTTTTCTTTCCATTTTAAGATTGAGTTGTTTTATGAGTGATTTGTCTTTTCTGTGAAACTGAAAGCTGAAATTACTTTATGACATGAGTGATACTTAACGTGGTAAGATGCTCATATTTGTGCTTTAATTTTTGTCCATGATGGTGATATCTCCTTTCCTGGTTTAATAGAGTAGCAATATTATTTGTGCAATTGCTAACATTTGGTCTGTAGGTTTTCCAAATCCACCGCCGCAGCAACCAAAGCTTCCGCCGCCGCACTGGCAACGATGAAGACGGTGACAACGAACCCAATGGAGCCACCACCACCGGCACAAAGATGCCATCAAAATCCACCTCTGCAGCCACCAAAGCTCCTCCTAAACCTAAGAAACCCCAAGCTCCGAAGCTTCTCAGCTTCATTGATGACGAAACCCAACCTGGCTCTCGCTCCAAACCCTCTTCTCGCCCCAGCAAACCTTTGTCCTCCTCCTTTGCTTCTCACAAAATATCATCTGTCAAGGACCGCCAATCACCCATCATTTCTTTGCCTTTGAATGTCCTTCCTCAAGCTGGCACTTACACCAAAGAAGCCTTGCGTGAGCTCCAAAAAAACACGAGGGCCCTTGCTTCATCGAGCAGCACTCGCTATTGTGCGGAATTGAAGTCCAAGTCTGACCCTAAACCTGAATCCGTCATTGTTTTGAAGGGCCTGGTGAAACCCAATGCCATAGCCAAACAAACATCGAGGCAAGTGGATGAATTGAACTCTAATGAGGAAGAGTGTGAAAAGGGAAATGCGTTGGAGGAGAAAAGGGAAGGTTTGTTTGGAGATGATGTAGGGAGACAGTTGGCTACGATTGGAATCACGAAGGGGCAGGATTTGTCCAGCTCATTGTTTCCCGATCAGGCAATGATAAATGCGATAAGGGCGAAGAGAGAACAACTGAGGCAATCGCAGGCAGCTGCGTCGGATGGAGGGTGTAGTCATGGCATGGCTGAGGAATTGAGCAATGAGGAGCTGAAGTTTCAAGGGCGAATCGCCATGTTGGGAGAAGAGATTGAGGGTGGAAATAAGGGTGTTTTCGAGAGTTTCGACATTAAGGTGATGGATGTGCCGTTGAGAAAGGAGACTGAGCTTGAGGACGATGAAGACGAGGAGGAAAAGATATGGGAGGAGGAGCAGTTTAGGAAGGGATTAGGGAAGAGATTGGATGATGGAACTACAAAGGGAGTACCTATTACTAGTATCAGTAGTACTGTTCCTGTGGTTCCTAATGTGCAGCGGCTGCAAAAGTTTGCATATACACCTCCTGCAGTGGGTTATGGTTGTGGACGAAGCATTGGGGCAGTTGCCCCTCCTCCTCTGAGCATGGGAGGGACGATGGTTGCTGGGCAGGATTTTATGTCGATTCCACGGCAAGCTGAGGTTGCTATGAAGGCATTATGCGATTATGCTAGGAGGCTGGAGGTAATGTGTTTTGCTTTGTTCCCTTTACTTCCGATAATGTTAAATTAGTTTACTGATCCCTCCTTCTCAATAGAGGCAATCCATTATTTGGCCTGATGTATGGAGAAAACACTTTTCTCCTTGAAGTACGAGGACCTAAACATGAATATGATTTTTTTGCTTTTTGTCAGGAATCACATAGCAAAACCATGTCATCTTTGGCAAAGACCCACGATAATTTGTCTTCCTCATTGTTGAATATCACTGCACTTGAGAAGTCTCTGGCTGCTGCTGGTGAGTAGTACATCTTTATGCAAAAGCTTCATGACTATATTTCGGTTTTACGTAAGTTGCAGGTGTGGGTTTATTTTGTCCATGTTTTGCCCATATATATTGACCATGTTTGTTAATTTTCTTTGATCTGTAGGAAAGGTTAAAGCTCTCCGGTGCTGATGGTTTCTGTGCCCACCAGCAAGTGATCAACAACGATGACTCGGCAAGAATACAAGTTGCCTGATCTGGTGCTGATGGTTTCTCATTTGATTATTTGTAACGATCTTTTGTTTGAGTTAATAGTTGGAAGAATTGTGTCTGTTATAAATAATCAAATGAGAAATGCCAAGTATTGAGCAACATATTGCATGTTCATCTCGGCAGGATCAAGCCACAGATCAATCGCCATTTGAGCCGTATTTGAGAGGCTTATCTTGCCCCACACTTTGACAAATTCGAAAGAACCCCATAACTCTCCTATAATACTTTTGGGATTCCAACTAACCTGCTTACAAAAATGGAATTTACGTACGAGGATTTGAGGGTAGTTTTCCCTGAAGGAGCTTGGTAAGTCTCATAATTGCTAAACTGCCAAGTCCAGGTAAAGACTAATAACGTGTTAACAAGTCATCTCAGGACAACCTGCTCACTTTAGGCATCCATGTCCTTCCATGTCCCATGCCAACATGCACCTCGAATGGACAAGATTCTTCTGGAATTGTAGCAAACAAAGAGAAGATCCTGTGACATCTTGCTTTTCAAATCATCTATTAACGTCTGAAAAGTCTCACTGCATAGAGAAGAGCATAATATCTTCCCTAGGAGGGTTTGACTGGTCGATGAATCGGATGTTACGCAAAGTAATGAGCCCACCTATCCCAAACCGCATGTCATGCTCTGTTTACTTGGCTAGGTAAATTACACACGACAAAATTTCCATCCTGCAAACAGGTGCATAGAACATTATAATACTATTGCAAGAAGCAATTACCAACCCAGGACAGCTTTATACACTTGAAGTAACAAGCAGCACCTTGTGTCCATTGTTGAGTTCAGTGCGCGAGAGAGAGAGAGGGGGGAGGGGGGGAGGGAGGAAGGGAGGGAGTGTTTAAGGAATAGGATAAATTATTTTGAGATAAACCGGGCATACTAAGCAAACCGAACTCAACTATGGACACAAGGTGCTGCATTCTGTCAACTACAACAAAAGCAAACCATTCTAGCGCAAAGATATCCAATAACCCATTCAGCTAATATCTATCAAATTTACCTCAGTTTTCGAGCTTTCTGCCGGCCCTTCGGTCCACCTGCGCTTCAACCCGCCTCTCTAAACCGCCTCCAGTCCCCAACATTGTCCTCCAACCCAACATTTTACGTTCCCATCCAGCGAGGCCACTGGCGGAGACGGCTGCGGTGGTCCATTAAGGAAAGCCACCTCCTTTCCCTTGCCACCGCTCCTCCCGGCGTCAGCGAGTATGCCTTCCTCTAGGGAGGAGTAAACATGCTAATTAAGAAAGAATCGAATCCCCACAACACCTTCAACAACCCATCAATAAGAAAATGCGGAGAGAAACAAGAAAAGAGGACTCTTCTTGAAAAGCCCCCACGAGCTTCTACTCCTCGCGGCCATGGTCCGTCGTCGGAGGGACGCAGAGCCGCCCCAAATGGGGAAACAATATATGCAGATGGGCCAAATCTACCCAAAATATATAAAAAGGGTGTTTTAGTCTTTTTTTCCTCCTTTCTTTTTTCGTTTTATTAAAATTACTGAAAAAACAAGACTCCTATTTCCATTCCCATATTTGTTTTTTCTTACACGTATTTTACTTTTCCTAAGATTCTAGATTGGAAAACTTTTTCCATTTAGTCAAAATCGTGCGCTTGAAACCTTTTAAAAGTGTCTGACCAAAATCAAAACTATAAAAGTGGATAATGAGTAGTTTTCCAAAGTGATGACATGGCATTAAATGGTGCAACTAATTTTAGATGATATATGCATGTTATTTTTTTGGATTTTCTTTGGAAGTTAGGATAGGAAATATAAAATATAATATCACTTAATTCAAATTAGGAAATAATCCAAGACTAAATCCTATTCTAAATTAGGAAATTCCCTCAACTATCACACGGCTCCTAGAACATCCACATGACGTGGACATCCCTCCTTGGTCAAAAACTGGAGGAAAGGCAAAATAATAAAATACCCAAAAATTATTTAAAAAGTCTTAAAAAATTCGAAATTTTTTTTGAAAAAGTATTATGAAAAAAAATATTAAGACCGTTTTGGTATGTATGTTGAAAGAAATCCTCACATTACCGGTTCTGGAGAGGAAAACTACATTCTTGATGGTCGAGCATGGTTTTCACTTCTCTTTCCACACTTGCAGTTCCTGCAAGGGAATAGAAGGGAGAGGGGAAAAAAAAGAGAGAGGGAGGGAGAGGTAGAAAACACTGCCTGTTGCAAGCTCTGAGGTGGGAACCTCTTGAAGTCTATGCGATTTGTGGTTTTATGGATGGAGTGACTTCGTTTCAAGAATGCGGTGCGGTTGTGGAATTTATGCTGAGCAACAGTGATGAGGTTGGAGTCACTAGATAGAGCTCTTGAGCTGGTTAGGAGTACAATCTCTGTAGAGGGAGAGAAACGTTGCGTGCTCGAGCGAATGCGGTGATAAAAAAGAAAATAGCTTTCAGGTTATATACGTTAATTTGATTGGATTTTCGGATTTCTTACTGTTCATTATTGGTATCATTTGCCAAAAACGAGGAGAATGTTTCGGTGGGATGTCTTTTAAATAAACAAGGCACTCTTATCTTGTCTCGGTGACGTGAATGTGATAGACTTGAAGAGCCATATGGCTCGGAGCAGGGCTGCTCCTAGCTAAAAGTATCTCGTTTCTTGAATGAGGTCATCTGGCAATCTTCTACAAGTACAATGCTGGCTCCCCTCTGCCGTGCAATTTATTTAGTGAATCTATTTCCTCCTGGCATGAATCTCCGAGGTGCTTGCATCCTTGGGGTAATAATCACTCACAGTGCTCCATACATATTTTAAAAGCTATCATTTCTTGTGTGTAATTGATGGAGTTGATTGGAAAAGTTTGTAAAAAGACAAAACTATTATTGTCTATGACCGAATTGTCCATTGGAAACTTCAAAATGATGAACTTCTGTGGAAGTACTGATTTTTGTTTTAAACTTACTCTGTGACTTTTCTGCTTATATAATCTGGCAACTGGATTTAAGAATTAAATCAGTAATGTGGAGAGTTTTTCTTACCTTTGAAGACATCCTTCTGCCGATACTTGCAATATGAGATGTTGTAGTGGGCTGTTCCTCTGATATAATTAGGCCCATGTCAAGTGCATGCCAGTTACACTATGATGCCCGGAAAATTTAAGCAACAAGTCTTTCTAGAATCCTTGAATTCTTAGGTTTTTTGGTCCACTTGACTGACCTGTTTGTTATTACGGGCAGATGGAAGAGGGTATTCATGTCACGAGCAATTCACAAGCATTTGAATCACAACCCTTATTTATCAATTAAGTGATTTGATCGATTAATGAGCTTTTAAATCACAAGCCCTAATTATCAATAGCTAGGTTTACATTCCATCCAAATATCCCTGAATGAATTTCAGATGCATTACTGATGTATGTGTCATGTCATATAGCTTGGCTCCATTTTATGCTTTCTTGAATTTCATTATTTTCATTTGGATGTCCTGACCTTGTGTTCAAATGTGTACTATGCCCATGCTAGGCTTGTCGTTCATTTAGAATGCTCAAAGGTATTGTGAGGGTGCAAGCATTCGTCCATGGCCGCTAGGTCAAAAAACAAGCTATTACCACATTTTGCTGTGTGCACGAGACATTATAAAGATTCCGAAATTAGCTTGTGCTAAAAAGTCGAGAAAATTTTCTACTTTGTGGCCAAAATCCATACTCTTCCCTCATAATCTTTATAGTCAGTCTTTGCGTACCTATATGGACCGGTGACACACTGGACACCAAGTGCTCATATCATCTACGTTTTAAACTGATTTCGGCATGTGTTTCCCCTTTTCTGCACTTGTGTCTACTTTTTTTACTTCTTTTTTGTCTGTTAAATGGGGTTGGGAATTGCGCAATCCTTCAGTAACTGGCCAGGATAAGCCGCTTGAGTATGTGTTCATTCAGAAGGTGAGATCTGTACATGTATCCTATTTGTGTGTATTGGCACAAGTATGGGATACCTTTCTTAATTTGGGTAAGAAGAACTACCTCTTAGGATGAGTTGTCTTCCTTTAAATTGCAATTATTGGGATTTTATATGTAAGATTGCATTGCTTCGGCATTCCTTTAAAAATCATGCACTGTTTGGGTCCGTTTGCACCAGGAGATAGTGTAATTCCTTAGAGTTAACGTTTGTTTAGTAACTTTTCTTAAAAGATTTTGTACACTGAATCTCGGTTCCTGCATGATTTATGAACTTCGTGCTTAAATTGATGATGAATACCTTTACTATTTACGAGGAATACGTCTTCTTAAGAAATTTCAAGCAAAGAAAGTGGACAACTTCCTTAAAGAATAGAGAAGATGGTTCCAGTCATCAAATTCTTGGTCAGAAAACAAGTTATCACCACATTTTTCTGTGTGCGGAAGGCATTGTAAAGATTCAGAAATTAGCTCGTGCTAAAAAGGTGAGAAAATTTTCTACTTTGTGGCTGAAATCCATACTCTTTCCTCATAACCTTTAGAGTCAGTCTTTGTGTTCCTATATGGACCAGTTACACACTGGACTCCAAGTACTCATATCATCTTCGTTTTTACTGATTTCAGCATGCATTTCCACTATCCTGCACTTGTGCTTACTTTTTTTAACTTATTGTTTGTCTGTTACATTGGGTTGGGAAGATCAATCATCTTAAGGGGTAACTCTTCTTACCCAAATTAAGAAAAGTATCCCATACTTGTGCCAATACGCACAATTAGGATACATATACAGATCTCACCTTCTTAAATGAAGACCCCTTAAGTCTATCACATCGGACAGAAAGTTTTGGCGGAGGCGAGAAGCGACGCTGCAAACTTCTAATAATACGTAGTTTTTAGATCAAGGTAATCTATTAATCAGTTCTGACAGCGCCGTTTCAACGCCCTTATAGATGTGCTTTGGCTGTCATTTGTAGTAGATCAACCGTACGAGCAGTGTCCACGTGGAACTGCTGAACCCATACCCCAACCTATTCTCCCGATTCTCTCTTGGGCTTAGCCATTTCCAATGAATGCAATTCGAGGCCCATTTTGTATCTCCCGAATTGAGGCCCACCCATGAACGTCGAAAGATGGTAACTTCCAGTGGGCCTTTTGTTTTCTATCTTCCGGCAAAATGTCGGCTGAAATTCACGAGATTCCAGCTTGGACTGGATGATAGCTCATGATCGGTTCCCACCCCGAAGCCTGCAATCGGCGGTGATTTCTCCCACTCTCTTCCTTTTTTTCCCTCTCCCTTCTATTCCCTTGCATTACTGCAAGTGTGGAAAGAGAAGTGAAAACCATGCTCTACCATCAGGGATGTGGTTTTCCTCTCTAGACTCAATAGATGACACAATATAAGCTAAACCATACTATGAGATACAAAATTGTGGGATTCCACCACTTTAAAGGTACAGACATAAATCTCCATACTAAAAGTTTTGAGTAAAATACCGGTATTAAAGAACAATCAAAGATCAAAGCTAACTAAATAAAAGATGCAAACCCCACAATCCATAAAAAAGAGTTATCACAAAAAAGATACTAAGAAGCTAGCGCGGAGATGATAACTTTTATTTACTTATTACTCTTATCGTCCGCCACAGATTTAATCACTCAATTGCCCTCGTCATTTAAAAATCCGACACTCCAATGCACCTTTAAGCACATAATGCAAAAGAAATCATGGGTGCTCATGCGTGAAAAGAGACGAGAACTAGAAGAGAATCAAGATCATCCTATTTGCCAAATAAATAACCCTTTGAGCAAATGAATAACGTATCACCCAAAGAACAAAATAGTAAAAATAAACTTAGGTAGAATCTTCAAAATAATATGCGCACCAGCAAATGCAAAATTAATGACTTGAAATAAAGTTAGTCATAAGTCTCATACAAAAAAAAATTATTCATTGCATGTGATCACTTGACACGCTTGGACGGACCAATAGACTAGATAAAGATGCAATCATCCTTTCAATTCTCGTCATTCCACAATGAATATCTGAGCCGATGCTCTGAACAAAAGTCAAGATTTTCCCACCTCAAAGCTTATAAACAGCAACCTTTTTCATGATTGGTAATGCGAGGATTTCTTTCCACATATATATGTATTTCTTAATGGAGCTAACATTACGGAATCTCTAATGCTTCAAACAAGAGTCGAGATTTTCTCACATTAAAGCTTATAAAGAGCAAGCTTCTCCAAAACGAGTAATGTGGCGATATATATCCTTCTTAATAGACGGATGGACACGCTAAAGTAATATGGTGACAATCGTGCAACAACTCACACAACCATCGTTACTAGTGAGTTTCAAGGTGGCACTTGTGCATAACACATCAAATTCATATTAAAAAGTATGCAACCAACATCAACACCCATGTATATCAAAATAAATCATTTAATCACACATACAATATGTTTTGCAATAACATTTGCCAAGCAAGTACGAGCAATGACTATAATTCAACCAAAGCGTCATCGGTAATTGTAACATAATTTGTGACCAAAATTATTGTAGCAATAGCATGCTCCGTCTCTCTTGTACTAATCATGTCCTAGGAATGGGTTATTTCATGATACAAAGTGGGAAGTGCAACCTTCTATGCTAATCTTGAGACAAGATTAAATTCAACATCATTAAGTGCAAAATTGATTTCATCTTGTGGCAAATTGTAATCAAATAGCAATGAATGCCTAAAAAGGTGAAAATAAGTTTCAACTTGAGTTTGCCATTAAGTGTCAATACATAATTAAGTGCGACTTCCATAAAAAATACAAAACGGGTTAATTGTTCAAGCAAATTTAGAGATATATCACTTCCACATGACTATAAATATTAGCAAGAGGCAAGTTAATACGTTACCATTTCATCTTGAAGAAATCAAAATCCTCATGTAATGGGTCCCACTTTAAAGTTTTAGCTGAACATATGGAAAAAAAAAAAGCTATTGGGAACACTAGGTGACACGTAGGTATCATAGCTCGATGAATTCACACGTTCCAAAAGTTTCTCAAATGAAGGTTCGTGGCCTATCGATGAGCAAGTGACCCTTTAACTTCTCAAAGCCCTAGAGTTTTCTTGAGTATTCCAAAGTACTTGAGAGGCAATATAGTAATTGTACATATATATCATAATTGTGAGTGATTTAAACTTCACCATTAGATTAAAGAGGAAATCTAAGGCTACAGTTATAGGGGCTTTCTCCCCTAAATTATATCATCTCATTCACAAGTAAAAATATATTACCGAGCTTCTCTCTCTAGAGATCTACTAGAGTTAAGTATGAATGAGGGTGACTTGGGAGAAATACTAAGGGGATGAAATGGTGGAGTTAGAAGTAGTTATTAATGTAGTTATGCTAGTATTTAAAAAAAGGAGTGCTACAATAATAGTTATCGCGATGAGTGCAAGCTAAATTGTAATCGCTGCAATGAGAGGAAAAATAATGTGCAAGTAAAGTTGGATGAGTTTGGTAGATATTTGAACTTGTGAAAACGAATGGATATGACATGAAACGCTAAAACCCATTAACAGAGGAAAGCTCGATTTGATTCCAAGAGATCATCATCAATGGAGTTGGACACTTCTCATCAGAAAATAGAGGAAGAATCTAGCACAAATAAGAGTAGATAATACGATTTATATAGAGATTTATTACTTTAGACCGTTGATCGATTATTCAATGATACTACTGAAGAATATGCCCAGCTCTCAAATGTTAAACAGAGTTTGGAAAAGTGGAAAAGAAAACATTGTTCGAGCTACCATGATATGTTATGGTTGATCAATCTAGCGTTTCCTAACCTATGTAGCCCCTTAGTATTTCTCCTAAGTCATCATCATTCACGCTCGACTCACAAAAATTGTAAATGAATACTAAGGGGCTATACAAGTTAGGGAACGTTAGATTGATCAACTATAACATAGGTATCATGGTAGCTCAAACAATGGTCTCTTTTCCACTTTTCCAAACTCTGTTTAACATTTGAGAGTTGGGTATATTTTTCAGTAGTGTTATTGAATAATCGATCAACGGTCTAAAGTTATAAATCTCTATATAAATCGTATTCTCTACTCTTATTTGTGCTAGATTCTTCCTCTTTTTCTGATGAGGAGTGTCCAACTCCATTGATGATGATCTCTTGGAATCAAATCAAGCTTTCCTCCGTTGATGGGTTTTAGCCTTTCATGTCATATCCATTCGTTTTCATAAGTTCAAATTTCTACCAAACTTATCCAACTTTACTTGCACATTATTTTTTCTCTCATTGCAACGATTACAACCTAGCTTGCACTCGTCATGATAGCTATTATTGTAGCACTTCTTTTTTAAAATACTAGCATAACTACATTAATAGCTACTTCTATCTCCACCATTTCATCATCATTATCAGCCAATCTTCTTTCCAATATAATTGTAGCACATTCTTGAATTAATTTCTACATATATTCCTCAAGTTCATCAATACATGGAGCTTTATCAAAAAATAGTGAAGCAATAATATATACTCTTGGTATGTAATCAATTGGAGCAACACATTCCAACTATAAATTCATGAAGTAACGCATCATTGCAATCATTTTGTATGAAAGAAAAGCAAAATAGTTATACTACTATGCCCATGTACTTCATTACAATATAATAGATGTGATCAAATCAAAGCTAATTTGTGGCATAAGCCATCACTTCCCCATCCTTCAAAAGAATTACTAAGCAAATTAATTCCTAACTTCTCACATAAAGTTGTAAAAGAATGACATCCCTACAAACATTTGTTCATATATTTGTATCTACAGATACTAGTGTAACTTGTGTGCATGCAGATGTGCTTTTTTCCCCCTTGTCTAGGGAACGCATGTGTGTTTATTAGAAAGAAGCATTTCCCACAGATCAAAGGAAATTAGTAAAAATGGTAAAAAAGTATTAGTAGAAGAAAAACAAAATAAAGCCACACCTACAAGAAATTACATTTAAAAGAAATATACTCACAAAGTTTTTGCATAACAATGTACTTCTCATCAACAGTAGATAGAGACTTCTCAAATGTCATATTACTAAATTATGAGAAAGACAAATGTTCACCAGTCTTTGCCAAAGATGACATGATTTTGTTATGTAATTCCAGACAAGTAGCAAAAGAATCATATAAATATTTAGGTCTTTTAACTTTAAAGAGAAAAGTAATTTCTTTATATACCAGACCGAATAACAAATTAACTCTATTAAAAAGAAGGGAACCACACTAGCCTAGTTTAAAATTATCAAAAGAAAGGAGAACCTTTAGATTGACAGATATTTGAAAAAGGCAAAAGGATTCCAAACATCTGCAAAACCATTTTGCAAGCACGACATAAAAACAAAATCTACAAGAGCATGATAACTCATTCTCTCTCTTAGTAGGCAAATATTTTGATATATGCTATTCAAAGAAAATGAGAAAGTTCTAGTATCAACCTTAGTAACAATCGGTAATCCTGAATCAACATACACAAGCTCTCTTTTAGTACCCTAATCAAAGTCCAATACTTTGATCGAATTCATAAAAAAATGCAATAACCATGTGCAACATGGCAAAAGGTAGTTTGCCTATAAACTTAAGCTTTTACAATTAAGGAAAGCAAACAAATGTGGGTTTCTAGAGAATAATTAATAAAAATGACCATATGATGCACCCATGCTCTATCAAAGCAATGATTCTCTATATGGACATCAAGGAGTAGTGCTATCATAACATTATTTAAATTTTCCAACCCAAGAAACTATATCAATCACATCTCATGAAATGTAGTTAAAAATCCCCTTTTGGTATATCACATTACAAGAAGCTCACACAAGAGTCGTATTCTCAGACTTAAACTCATCACTTTAACCAACCAATGCAAAAATTGATTTTATTTATAATGTGATTCCAAGCTTTCCATCAAACTAAATCTTAAAAAATGACATATATTCAATTTACCTTTGAAATCCATAAGTCACTCTACTCAAAGTAAACGTATATATTTCTACAAGGCCCCACATCAAGATAACAAATCAATGAAAAAAAACTCATTAGATATATAAAACTCACTAGGACTCCACTATATATTAAAATTCATTTTCCATCTCACCCTACAATGCAATTTTGCAAAGATAATGCCAATTATTCACACAAGTAAGTAAAAAAACTACAATATTTGAAGTAAAAGAGATTATCTCCAGCCTCATTGTGTTATAACACAAAGCCTTCATAGTAAGCTTAGCCTATTGCGGAATCGACATAACATCCAACTCCTGCCCAACAACCGTTACCGCCTCCTATACTTGGAAGAGGAAGGATGGCCACTTCAATGCTTAATGTAGAACCATAACCAGTTGTAGGAGCTGTCTATGCATACTTCTTTACCTGCTACACATTATGCATCATAGGAATTGTTTTAATGTTATTTGTATAATTTCTACCATCAATTTTCTCTCTAAACATGGCAATCTACCCCGAAACTTTGGCTCATTGTCACTCAAGCCCTTAGCCGCATCGTGATTACTCCCTTCATCTAGCAAAATATAGTTCAACATAGCTACTCACAATTGCCTCAACGTTCTCACTTTGCCCTTATTTCATCTATTATTGCCTAATCGAGAAACAACAATTAGCCGAATCCTACATAATTCCAATAGTAGCCAACTATCTCTCTGCACATCTATATACAAACCTTCCCTTTTTTCTCTCCAACACCATTCCATTTTCACATTTTCTTGATTGGAGTTCAATTCATCCACTCACTTTAATGTTTGTTCAACCATATTATTGGATTTCACCGGACCCTTTAAAACAATGATCGATTCGATTCAAGGTCGGGCTTTGATTCCAATGTTGCAGAATAGCGAAAGCTACTCAATGAAGCAAGGGTCCTTAGGTTTTTTGGAGTTCATGCAAGGCTTCTTTAGCGTAAATGACAGCTTGAGGAAACACATCCGAAGGCAAATGAGTAGTAGACGATTGACAATCCTTAAAAGAAGATATTTTGTGAGAATAAGGGGAGGAGGACAAAGGTTTGTTGGGGTGAAATGATAGTTTGGAGCGAAAGCAAGAAGCCGAGAAGCTTCGAGGCTTGGGGTTTTTTAGGTCTAGGAGGAGCTTTGAGAGAGGCGGCAGTGGATTTTGATGGGATATTCATGGTCGTAGTAACAGCTCCGTTAGGTTCATCATCATCATCATCTCCCTAGAGCCTACAATGGATGGTGATTTCTCCCTCAATCCTTGAAGTAATGCGTCATAGCAATTAAGAGAACTCAATTCGTAAGAAGAAAAGGAAAAATAATCATACTATTGTGTTCATGTACTTCATTACATTTCAATAGATGGTAATCAAATCCAAACTAATTTGCAATATAAGCCATTACTTCTTTATCTTTCAAAAGAATTACTAAGCAAATTAACATTTTCCTAATTTCCCACATAAAGTTGTAGAAGAATACTATCCTTATTAACATTTATTCATGTCTTTGTACTATGAATACAACAAATCAAAATTCTAATGTCGATGTTGATTTTCTCAATACATAGGAATTCAAAAGATTTAACAAAGTGACAACAACTGTAGGAAGGTCAAAATATTTTACCTTTCGATTGTTGTCCGAGACGAGGCTCGAGTGAGGGAGGGTTGCGATTGCTAGGTTCTAGCCAGCAAAGAAGGGTTATGATCATGAGCAAGTGAATTAGAGAATACAAAGAAAAAGAGTCGAGATGGAAGGAACTCAACAGTGACAATTAGGGTTTTATTAGATCAATTCCGGATTAGGACTGGTCTAACCAGCCCCCGATTCAACTTGCAAGGCCAATTCTTAGGTGGTTTTGTCCGTAGACTCAAAGTCGATTGGTGGGGTTTCCAAATGGAACCGAACCAAAAGCATAGTCTTGATAGCCCCAATCATATAATAGTTCAATTTTTTAGAGAAGTTAGTGATTCGAAATTCCCCACATATTAAATTTGATCATACTGTCCTCCATCCGATAATTTTCATTGGCACTAGACGCCGTTGGCCTCAACAGCAAGTACCCCTTCTCACATGAGAGTATTTAATTGAACTTTTGAGAGTAACTTAATTAAATTCAATATGGGAAATTTTAAATTAAGAACTTCTCTAAAAAATTGAACTATAATATGATTGTGGCCGTTAGGACTATACTTTTGGTTTGTTTTTATTTAGAACCCCACCAATCGACTTTGGGATTTGGTTCTACAACCAGGACCACCCATGAATTGGCCTTGCAAGTTGAATTAGGTGCTAGACAAACTAGTCCTAATAGGGAACCAATCCAATAAAATCCGAGTTGTCACTGTTGAGTTCCTTCCATCGATCTTTTTTCCTCTATCTTCTCCAATTTACTCACTCGTGATCGCAACCCTCCCTCACTTGATAGCTCAAGCCTCGCAATCCCGACCCTCCCTCGGTCGAGCCTCATCTCAGATAACAATCGAGAGGTAAAATCCTTTGACTTTCTTATAATTATTGTCACTTTGTTAAATCTTTTGCATTTTTATGTATTGAAAAAATCAATAGCAACGTTGGAATTTTGGTTTGTTGTATTCATAGGTACAAAGACTTGAATAAATATTAGTAGGGATGGTATTCTTCCACAACTTTATGTGAAGAGTTAGGAAAAATGATCAATTTGTTTAGTAATTCTTTTGGAAGATGGAGAAATGATGGCTTATGCTGTAAATTAGTTTGGATTTGATTACCATCTATTGTATTATAATGAAGTATATAGGCGGAATAGTATGACTATTTTGCTTTTTCTTCTTACGAATTGAGTTCTATTAATTGCAATGATGCATTACTTCAAGAATTTATAGTTGCAATGTGTTGCTCCAATTGATTTACTTACCAAGAGTATATATCGTTGTTTCACTCTTTTAAAATAAGGCTTTATGTATTAAGGAACTAGAGTAACAGATGCAGAAATTAAATGAAGAACGTGTTACAACTATATTAGAAAGAAGATTGGTTGAAAATGATGATGAAATGGTGGAGATAGAAGTAGCTGTTAATGTAGCCACGTTGGTATACAAAAAATGTGATAGTAGTGCTACAACAATAGCTACCACAATGTGCCAGTAAAGTTGGATGAGTTTGTTAGAGATTTAAACTCGTGAAAATGAATGGATATGACATTACAGCCCATCAATGGAGGAAAGCTCAATTTTATTCCAAGAGATCATCATCAATGGAGTTGTACACTCCTCATTAGAAAATAAAAGATGAATCTAGCACAAATGAGAGCGATAATGAGAGTAAAGCATAAAATTCATTTAAAGATTTATTACTTCAAAATGTCGATCAATTATTTGATGACACTGCTGAGGAATATGCTCGACTCTCGTAGGTTAATAGAGGTTTGAAAAATGGAAAAGAAACTATCATTCGAGCAACCGTGATGCCTATGTCATGGATTGATTGATTTAGCATTTTGTAACCTGTGCAGCCTTATGATTCCTCCTTAGTTAGCCTCACTTACACTTGACTCACAAAAACCGTAGATATGATCTCTAAAGGGAGAAACTCAGTAGTGTATTTTCACTTGTGAATGAGATGGTACATTTATGAGGAGAAACCCCTATATATACAAGTACGGGATTAACTATAGTCATAGATCTCTCCTTTGATCAAACAATAGAATTTAAATTTCCCATAATTATTACATAGATATACAATTATCGCATTGCCTCTTTTTGAGGAATATTTTAAAACACTCAAAAAAAACCCTAGAGTTTCCAAAAGGTTAATGGTCATTTGCTCATGGTTGGGCCATGGCCCTTTGTTAGGGAAACTTCTAGAATGCATCATTTTATCAAGCCATGACATCTACATGTTACTTAATGTTCCCAATATCTTTTCTCCTTATGTTCGGTTGGAACTTTTAAAGTAGGACCCATTCCATGAGGATTCCGATTTCCTTCGAGACAAAATGGTAACGTATTAGCTGGGTATGTTCAGAGAGAAGATTGTAGGTGATAAGAAGGGTGTTTTCGAGAGTTTTGACGATAAGGCGGTGGATACATCCTCAAGAAAATGGACCGAGCTTGAGGATGATGAAGATGATGAGGAAAATATATGGGAAGATGACCAATTTAATTAGGGATTAAGGAAGAGAATGGATGATGAGACTATTTAGAGAGTAACTAGCACTAGTAACATTAGTATTGTTCTTATGATAAATAATGTGTGGTAGTGACAAAAGTATGCATATACAACTCCTACAACTGGTTATGGTCCTATACTAAACATTGGAGGAGTTGCCCCTCGTCCTTTAAAGTATAGGAGGTAGGGGTTGAATGTTATGTCGATTCCGCAGCAGGATGAGCTTGCTATAAAGACTTTGTGTGATAATGCGAGGTGGCTAGAGATAATCTCTTTTGTTTTGTTTCTAGTGTTGTGGTTTTACTACTTGCTTGTGAGAATATTAGTGTTATATTTGCAAAATTATGTTGTAGGATAAAATGGAAAATGAATTTTAGTGGAGAGTGGGATCTTAGTGAGTTTTGTCTATTGATTGGTTATCTTGTTGTGGGGCCTTGTAGAAAGATATATGTTTACTTTGAATAGAGTGACTTACAGATTCCAAAAGCAAATTGAACAAGTGTTGATTTTTTAGGATTTAGTATGATGGAAAGTTTGGAATTAGATTATAGATAAAATCAATTTTTTCATTAGTTGGTCTAGAGCAGTGAGCTTAAGTCTAAGAATACGACTTTTATATGCGTTTCTTGTTATGTGATATACCAAAATGTGGATCTTTAATTACATCTCATAAGGGATAGGCTGATATAGCTTCATGAGATGCAATTAAAGAGACTATTCTTTGAACTACTATGATGCCTATGTTACGGGTCGATCGATTTAGTATTTCTTAACCCATGTAGTTTAAGGATTTCTCCCAAGTCAGCCTCACATACACTCAACTCACAGGAATCGTAGAAATGATTTTTAGAAAAAGAAGCTCGATTGTGTATTTTCACTTGTAAATAGAACGATACAATTAAGGCAAAGAGACCCCTAAATAAACAAATACGGGACTAACCGTAACCGTAGATCTCCTCTTTAATCTAATGGTGGAGTTAAAATTCCTCTAATCATTATATAGATGTACAATTACCTCTAATTCATAGGAAGATGGATTCTGTTAAACTTGGCATATTCTACTAAAGATATGGATGAAAACTAAACTATTTTTCCTAAAAAATTACTTCAAATATTTTTGTAGAGAATATGATATCACGAGAAGTTAAAGGTCTTTTGGAAGAAGGTTCGAAAGATTCCACTAGAAGGGGCTACAACGCTCTCTTTGTGAATAGAAACTAGTATTTGATACAAAAGTCGCTAGTGTTCCTAGAGATGGAAAGCCAACATTACTGCCATCGAATTTTGATCCCCGTTGATGGCATCCAATCGTGAGAACACCAATTTTGATAGTATTTTACCACAAAGGAGCATAAATGGACCTTGTCTAGTAATGTAAATTGATGAAAAAAGATGCAAGTTGCAACGCACCTATAACGAGGTGGATTTATAGGCTTGAGCTTGGCTTCTTTCGGACAATTTGCCTCTTCAATGGGGTTAGAAGAAGTTTCATAATATGTACATTGTATCATACCGCAATTCTGACATAATATGAATATGTGTTGTTAATTGACAGTTCAAGTTATGTAAATGGCTTCACATATTCGTGTCAAGTGGTCTAGGTACCTCTCATTATTTCTTAGTTTTAGCTTCTAACTATTTTTCCCCTATGCAATGGGCTCTTCGACTAACTAATAAGGGCGGTCCACCTTTGGTGTACTCATGACAATTTTGTTATGTTTTTTCCTGTATTGGACATTCATCCCCTTGCTCTTTGTTAATCGCAGAGGCCTCTAATTTTGGAGCTTTTGCTTGAGCAATTCGTTACTCATTCTTGAATTATGCCTTTGTCCATATGACTACGACAGTATTGTGTAGCTCACTGTGTTGTCTTCCTATAAACAGGCAAAGCATGGCATTTTTCGGTCGTTGAACTAAGTAAATGATTAGTAGTATTATTATTTTACTGCCCAGATTGCTGCACATTTAAATCTTATGTGAATTCAAACTTCAAAAGATTTTGAAGGTTCGACTCTCTCCAGCCACATTCAAACAAAAATTTGCCACAACCAATAAATCGTTGCCCTTTGGTAATTGAAGTGTAACATACTATGATTTAAGAATTAAGAAAAAGTATCTCATGCAAGTCTTCACTTGTTTTCTACACAGAAAGTTCACTAATTTCCTAGGGGTACACAAATATCCACAACTCGGATTTAGGCCTAGCTATTATCGGAGCACATAATGTAGTTAAGAACAACTCTCATCCCCATATGGCTATGATCTTCATTTGCTTGTCTATGAAGTTTAAACATGTCTCCGGTGCTTTCACTTGTGAATGAGATTGTATAATTTGAAAGGAGGCTCCTATATATATAGGTATGGGGCTAACCGTAGCCTTAGATCTCCTCTTTGATCTAACGGTGAAATTTAAATCACCCGCAATCATGACATAAATGTACAATTATCACATTGTCTCTCAAGTACGTTAGAATACTCAAGAAAATCTTGGAGCTTTGAGAAGCTAAAGGGTCACTTGCTCATGGATGAGCCATAGTCCTTTGTTTGGGAAACTTCCAGAACGCATCAATTCATCAAGCTATAACACCTACATGTTACTTTGGTGTTCCGAATATCTTTTTTCCATATGTTCGACTAGAACTTTAAGTGAGACTCATTACATGAGGATTTTGATTTCTTCAAGATGAAATGGTACTGTATTAGCTTGCCACTTGCTAATATTTGTAGTCATGTGGAAGTGAGATATCTGAATTTCTTGAATGATTAATTGTTTTGTATTTTTTATAGAAGTCGTACTTAATTATGTATTAACACTTAATGACAAACTTAGATTGAAGCTTATTTCACCTTTTTAGGGATTCATTGCTGTTTTATTATGGTCTACCACAAGATGAAAGCAATTTTGCACTTGATGATGTCAATTTTAATCTTGTTCCGAGATTAGCATAGAAGGTTGCACTTCCCATTCTGCATCATAAAATAGCCCATTACTAGGACATAATTAGTACAAGAGAGACTGAGCATGCTATTGCTACCACAACTTTGGTAACAAATTATGTTATAGTTACTAGTGAGACTTTGGTTGAATTGTAGTCGTTATCCGTACTCACTTGGCAGATGCTGATGCAAACAAAGTCAACAAGAGTTGCAAGGAATAGCAGATCAAAGAAGCACGATAATGATAATAAAAATAAAATGAAATATGTCATTAGGGTGCATGTGAATGCAATCTCTTATGAGGTAGTTGTTATTGGGCATTGGTGTTGTTTCGTTAATAAGTTGATTATTGACAAGAGTATAAATGAGTCATGTTTTGAGACAAGCAACTTAATGTGTGTCTTGGCTATTTAGGTTGTGTCTATTCCTGCCAAAGCTAATATAGTCATGAACTAATCCTCCTCAATTTGTATACGTCCCCTCTTCTAGCGTTAGTTCTTCTTTTAGGACCCGTGCATGAATCGGTGTTTTTTTTATGGGCCTTTTGTTTGTGATTATGTAACTTAGTGGTGCAAGGTCTCTCACATTGGTGTAATTTCTATTTTTCTAGTGTTGAGTAGCAGGCATTCAAGAATGATCTTTCCCATTATTTGAGAGAAAGTATCCATTGGTTTTTTTTTCCCTACTGGACTTTATATTAATTAACATGAACCGATTCCATCAAGGCCAAGAACACAAAAAGGTTTCAAATTCTATGATCAAAATATATAGGGACCATTACATATCCAACATATACATCACCTCCTTTTAAAATCTAAACCATCTATGATAGCATAACGGGACATAACAGATCTAGAAGAGGTCCACCATAAAATATGAGGGAGCTCTCATCCGGAAATGGAGATGATAAAATCTAACATTATGCTTCATATTTGACTAAGCCAAGCATGATAGAATCATACAATTTTATCCTTCTTTTTATGCATATGGGTTACAATAATGTGTGCAGGGCTCTTTGAGCATCTAATTTATTCCTATTATAGCGCTAATTCCGGCCCGTGCAAACATTACATTGAAGAAATGTGCAAGTTTAGCATACCTCCTAAGTAATTGGTGACAAGAGTGTCCAAGTCAGATGTGTAAAAATCCCAATTAGGCAATTATCGAATTAATAAATGAATTTCATATTTTATCAAATCCCCTATTAGTTTAATTAAAAAATCAACAAATTATAGGTGAAAATCTCTGAATGCATCATATTAACTAGACTTAGAATGTACTTTTCCGTGTCAACTTCAGATCATAAACCCATGTCAAGTTCATATTCAACGTCGCAAAATATTATGTTTTTTTATATATATTAAAAGTAAACTGAAAAATGATGTCTTTTTTAAATTCACATTTTTTCTTATCAGAATTAGCCTTCGTCAACAGATCTACTTTCATGAACGTGGAATCAAATGTATCATTTCAAGGATGCTTCTACTCAATTCGATAAGAATAAAAGTGGAACGACCCCACCTGATCAATCTTTCTTTGAAATTTGTAATTTTTTTTTATTAATATAAACCTGCCCATTTCATGTCATTTTGTAACTCTTATTTTTTTATTAGAGCGTAATTTTCTTTTTATTGGCGTAAGTTTTGTGGATCCTATGTTCGTCATGGTCTAAAATAAATAGCCATCTGCCTAAATTTATATTTCTTTTTTTTTTCCTATCATCAGTAAATTATCTAATTAATCGTAACTTTCATATGACATACAAAATTTCTCATTAATAGTAAATTTATTTGTAAAATATTCTTCTACAACTTTTCTTTAGAAAGTGTAATTTTTCTTCAACAGTCTAAAGTTCTCTAGGTCATATGGTTCGTAATTTTCCATGAAAATCAGTAATATATATAACAATTTTTTTACAATATTACTAATGATTTTTTTTTGTCATACTTTTTTGCTCATCGTAACTTTAATAAATGAAATGTAATTTTGATAATTTTTAGGGAAAAATGTTACCCAAAAAATTCAAATTATACCTACCGCTACACATTTACCTTAAACTTTTTCCTATAATATAAAAATCTCAAATTTGTACCTGCATGACACATTTGCCATCCATCAAAATTCTCCCAATGAGCACCCTTAAAAATCTACTTGTATGAATGCTAGAAAAAGCAAGTGGTGTTGATATGAATAAAAGCAATTTTTTTGGCTGAAAAATATTTCGACAAAACCTTGATGGAACAGAATAAATGTGTCACAAAAATACAAATCTAGGTGTTTTTTGTATATCACAAGAAATTTTTTTCATAGTTTAAGGGTTTTAATGTAATAAAAATAAATTTTGGGCAAATCTATCTCCAAAGAGCTATAAGTTTTGAATTTTTTATGACTTTTTCCCCATAACTTTTGATATTGAAAAATCCAATATGAAATGGAAAGCGGTCACGTAAAGACACTATTTAAATATGAGCGAGTCATTAATTTATTTCGTTTGAATTCTGTAATGTAAAATTTTAGGGATAATCTTAAGTTAGAGAGCAAGAAAAATATTTTTTTTATCGAAAAAGATATAAAATATATAAATATCAATACATTAAAATAAGAAACGTAATTTTAAAAAGACAATTGAGAGGCTAATTTCCGATATTGAAAAATCCAATACGTAATGGAGATCGGCCACGTAAAGGCACCCTTACTGGGGAAAAGTAGAAATTCCGAATTTTCCAGAAATTAAAACCAGAAGAAGAAAAAGAAGCATCTCTCAGGTCCGAGGTTAGTTCACTTGTCAAAGCTCATTCTGCTCAGAAAGAAAGAAGGAAAAGAGAGAGAGAAAGGTAGGAGAAGGACGGAGATGGAAGTGAGAGAATCGTCTACTGTTCAGCGTCGCCGGCTAGGGTTCTTCTTCTTCGTAGCTCTGGTCTGCTTCTGCGATTCGATCGCCACCGTGGACGCTTCCGTCCACGACTACTTCAAAGAGGCCTTCATCTCCCGCTCCAACGCCTTCTTCTTCCACGGCGGCAGCGAGGGCCTCCGCGCCCCCGCGCCGCGATCCCGCCGCCTTCCCCGACGTCTCCCAACGTCACGACGGGCCCCAAGGGGAAGTCCTTCATCAGGTATGGACTTTTCCGTTTTTCCGGTGGTGGGTCGTGTCTCGTCGCTTCGGGGAAGCTTGCTGGCGTCCCCAGCGGATGCGCATCCGTCTTCGTTTTGAGTTTCTGGAATGTTGTGCCGTAGCGGCGAGATCGTTGAATTTGCTTAGATTCTATGTGGGTTTGTACGTGTGTCTGCGGGGAACGCAATCGAAGTCCTTTGGATGAAACGCCTGGAATTGCCCACGAGTCGCGAAAGAATTCTTTATGTTTCAATATGAGTTTTAGGGCTTAATTGCGTTTTTTTCAATGAAGAATTGAGACTTAATTGGAAATTTTAGGACTCGATTGCACTTTGTAATCAAAGTATGGGACTTGATTGCGTTCATTACGTAAGTTTAGGACTTAAAGGTGCAGGTTTACTCGTTCTCTTCTTATATTAGATGGGGTGCTGGAATTTCTTTGTTTTAATCTACATCATTGATCAAGCAAAGCTTTCGCTGGAGGTCTGAGGAGTCGATGATTTGTTATGAGGTTATAATGGAATGGCAGCAGTAGTCCACCCCGATTGTTGCTTGTTGTGGGAGGAACTGTTCTATAGGTCGATTGTATGTCGGGATGTCTAAGGGAAAACCTTCTTCTCTATTGAAATCCGAGTAACGAGTGTTTTTTTTATGCTTTTGCTGCTTCTAAATTCTGCTGATGTTCTTTCTATGGGATAGTTCAGGAAATGTAAGAATCATATCTGTACCTCTTGGTGTGCCTGCTTTCTGTTTCTTCTGATGTGCTGGCTACCTGCTCTATAGACATGAAACATGCATTCGCACAAAATATATTGCCTGAACTTAGTGCATATTGTTACTTGATTAGAGACAGCATTGTAGCTTCTGTTTATACATCTCTTTCGTGCAAACCCTTGTCAATCTCGGCTTGAAGGTTTTCCTTACGATTTTGATATTGATTCGATTCTTCATCTTGATTCCATAACTTAGGTTTGATGATGTCACCTTCATAAGGACAGAGGAATCTGCTAATGCACAGCATGAAATGCAACAGAGTACTGGCTCGGTGGAGGCTATCATACTTGATATAAAAGATCGGAAAAGGATTGGAGGTGCTTATTTGAAATCTGATACAATATGTTGCACTCCGCAGTTGGATCATGAGGGACACTGCAAAGTAGGTCAAGTTATAATTCAGAGGAACCCAGATAACCCTGAATGGCCTAAACGCATAACAACTTCCTTTGCTGGGACAAATAAAGAAGTAAAGATGGAGAGTGTGACTGTTGAGATCGAGAAGACGGGCATGTACTACTTGTATTTTATGTTTTGTGATCCACAACTCAAGGGTACCATGATTAAAGGGAGGACAGTCTGGAGAAATCCAAGTGGTTATTTGCCTGGAAAAATGGCTCCTTTGATGGTAGTGTTTGGTTTGATGTCATTGGCTTACCTTGTACTTGGACTTATATGGTTTTTGAAGTTTGTTCAACACTGGAAGGATGTCATACAGTTGCATTACCACATAACTGCAGTTATCGCTCTTGGAATGTGCGAATCGGCCCTCTGGTACTTTGAATATTCCAACTTAAACTCTACTGGAAGAAGACCAATGGGCATCACCATGTGGGCTGTCACTTTTACTGCAGTAAAGAAAACGCTCTCTCGACTTCTCTTACTGGTAGTGTCAATGGGTTATGGAGTGGTGAGACCTACCCTTGGGGGCATAACCTCAAGAGTGCTTCTTCTTGGTGGAGCATATTTAGTTGCATCTGAGTCATATGAACTTGTTGAACATCTTGGGAATATCAATGACTTCTCTGGAAAGACAGCTTTGTTTCTGGTTTTGCCTGTTACATTGCTGGACGCTTGTTTTATATTATGGATCTTTTCATCATTATCCAAAACTCTGGAGCAGCTTCAGGTATTCTTTTTTTTGTTTCAACCAGAAACCTCTCATGCTTTTATTGCCTTTATATTTATGCATAGCTAATTCTATTTCTAGTTTTTTAGCAGTGGCGACTAATCGGTAGAAAGATTTCTAGTGTTGTACTGGTAACATCTTTTAATCACATTCATTACTAGAGACATTTGTGAAGTTTATGCTCATTCAAGACGTGCTTGCAGATGAAGATATTATTACAATGGTTAATTTTTATTTTTTTTGGGTGGTGAAACAAATATTTTCATTGTCAATGTAAACGTAAAGTTATTATCAATGTTTTCACAATCTACTCAAATCATATCACCGGGGAAACCCTATATACTATCCTTTTCCATGAATGTTTCTCAACTTAATCAACAAAGGAGCCAAAGAAGAACCTTGAATGAAGTCATAATGTCTCATTTGATGCGCTGTTGAAACAGTTTTTCCATTTCCCTTATGGTTTGATGATTTTCAATCTCTGTGCAGATGAAGAGAAATATGGCCAAATTAGAGCTTTACCGAAGATTTACCAACTCTCTTGCTGTATCTGTGCTACTTTCAATTGCTTGGATTGGCTTTGAGGTAATGAACTTTGTCCTCCACAAAATGCTATCTAGCCATTGCATAATGATTTGATATGGCTGATATATTTAAGCAGATAATATGATCAAATAACATCTAATGCCAATTCAATTCTGATTTGTTCTGGTCCAGTTATACTTCAATGCTACAGATCCATTGAGTGAGCTGTGGCAAATTCATTGGATCATTCCAACATTCTGGGCTATTCTTGCATACTCTCTCTTGGCTGTTATTTGCATTCTCTGGGCTCCTTCACACAACCCAACCAGGTATGATATATATGCTTTCAGTGTTCATTACTTTTTGCTACTGCCTTTAGTAGAATTGCAAATGTTGGCTCTGAAGGACCTCCATTTGACTTTCACCTCTATATTTGTTCATGTGCTTGTTCGGTGCAACCAAAAATTAATTTAGTTAGACATCTACTTCGAGTGTTCTCCCATTTTGTTCCACTCTGCTTGTATTCCATTACCAACAGTGTGGCATCAATTTCTTGTTCTGCTATTCTGAGTCTTTTTGGATTTCTATGTTGGAACTTTTTTTTCATAAGAAGCCAAATTAGACCGCAGTCAACTGGATGAATAGTGAACTTGTTTTGGCATAGTAAACAGCTTTACACTGCTGCATAGCATAGAGTGTACCCTGCAATTTGATGGATCAACTGTTAAATAAGAAACTTCATATTCTTGATGAATCAATTTCCATTTTTGTTTTTTATGACTGGGAGGTATGCATGTCGATGTATTAGTTTGTGAGTTCTCTGCAAAAAAAGAAAAATAAAAACAAATAGAGGATACCCTGGAATGTTTGAAGCTAGAATTTATTCTTTGTCTGTTGTTTGCTTCCTCAATTCCAACGTCACTGAGTCTGGATTCTGTCATCCTCCTGTCTCATTTACCCCTTTTAGGATCTTTACATGTATTTGCACCATGTAATCCTCCAAAGTGGAGAAGGAATGGCAACGAGAATTATATGATATGATATTGCAATGACAATTATATGATATAATATTGTTTCAAGTGACAAACATAGTCATTTTCCATCTAGTCACTCTATTGGTCCTAGTATGTAATTTTGAAATTTTGACTATGCAATAGGAAGTAATGTTGATAATCTTGCCAATGCATTTTCATCTTCACAGACATAATGGCAGTTCTTTTGAATCTATTCTGTTCCCTATTCTTCATGGCAGTTCTTTGAATCTATTCTGTTCCTCATGCTTCCAATGGTTCTGTTGCCTCATTTACATGCAATCAACCTTCTTTGGTCTGTTAAGGTACTGTTCAATGTGGTAATTTTTTGTTGAATGGTTTTAAATGGTTTGTGTCTTGTAGATATGCATACTTGGAAGAGAATGATGATGTTGAGGAGGGCATCTCTTTGACAAGTGTCAGCAAGGCAACAGGTGATAGTGTGGCCAAACTTGGAGAGGACCTTGAGGAGGAGAAGCGCGAATAGATGGCGCTCTATCTGTGGTGATGTCATAATTCTCTGTACATTTTGTGGCACAGTCCATGCTGTACCTACTACAGACTCACAACTGATTTGTTCATAGAGTTTGCAGATGGCAAAGAGAGCAATACTAACGAGATACTATGGATTTACAATGTGAGGACACCTCTCTCTGGTTACGATTTTTCTTCCTTCTGTGATTATTCAATAGAGAACTCAAACTAGGAAATGGAACTGATAAATGAGAAGATGTCTTATAGCTGAGGCTTTTTAAGTCTGTGCCCCTCTTTCTTCCCATATGATGATTACTTATATTTGACATCTTTCCATTAATGTAATTCAATCTTTTTTGGGAATATTTCCCAGTATATGCTTGGATTTCATGCATGATGCTTTATGTCCCCTTTCATTGGAATCGGATGTGCTTAATGGCTGGCTTTGCACTGTTAAATGCAATTCAGAGATTGCAATGACCACTAAAAGTTGGAAATAGTTTGAGGCATTAGCATGAGGCCATCTCTACTTCTAAAGAATAAACCATGAAGAGAATGGTACATCGAACCAGTCATAGCAAGACTATCAGGTACTTGAAGAAGTTATGCCGCATACTAATTTTATATCCGAATGATATATATGAAGAATACTATAAAAGACGGTTGCACCAGATACGCTGAAACAATACAGCTTCAAATTCATATCTTGTATGAAGAGAATGCATTTAATCGAATCTTCTTCTTTTCTAAGCTGCAGCGGATTGGCTATTCCTTCTTTTCCTCTTTCTGGTGATGGTAATTGAGGTGACACTCCAATAGATTCAGTCTTCATGCCCAGTGTAATAAAAGGGCAACAAGCATTTTGATTACTATCTATCAATACACAGCAATTCTATGCGAAACACCACAATTTATAATTGCAAATTTGGTGGCAAGGAGATCCCATTTACCTTGAATTCAGACCTCTAGGTAAATATTGGCAGTTCGAAAGAACAATGCAAGTTTTGTTGCTACTAAACGTTTTCAAAACCAAAAACATGGGCGTACAGAGTCAGACAGGTACATGTCGGTACCATTAGATTGATCGCCTCTAGAATTTGTTCTCCTGGACGAACTTCCCAGGGAGTTTCACAGCTAATACAGATTGGAAATACTCATTGAACACGTATCATTGGGAGTTCGACATAGACAATTTAATCACTGCATAGAGAACCTCATCTTACATCTAAAAGCTCACCAGGATCTGGCCAGTGCTAGAGCATGTCTGTGTCTCACATACGCGCACTGCTAAGCCCCATGCAAAAACCTTGCAGCACACAGTACCTTGGTGTTTCTGTGTCGTTACTGCTGTCTTCAACATGGTAGTAGTCAGGTCAATGCAATTCTTTCTTTTTCATTGGAAGAGAAGACGAAATATCAGTAGACAAATCTCTTTTTAACTGCACCTAATATGATCATCATCGGACCCTCTGGCGCTTGAAAGTTCCGCCTCTTCTTTCAGTATGTACCGTGCTTATCTGATGATGTTTTGAAATCCTTGATCTCCGTGACCCCCTCCCCGAGGCAAAAGAAACACGACTAGACTTCAGCTTTACATGCCTGTGGCGGTGATGGTGATGGCGCCGGTGGCTACGGTTGCTATATGAAGCAGAAGGGCCTTCTGTCCTCTCTCTGAGAAGTTTCCTTTTCCTACTGGTGCTGAGATGACGACTCGAATAATCATAACTTATGTTGCTCAGGCTATGTCCTGCTTCATAGTCTCGGAAGCGCCGTCGCCCACGGTATACCCGCTTAGTGCTGCTTATCTTGTACCACATGAAACAGCAAATGTGCTTGAGCGCACGCCAGTATGTCTCGCATGCAAGCCAGCACATGTTACAGAGGCTTCTCCCTATGCACTGGCAAATTCCCAGCTTGAACAACAGATACAGGAATAGTAGAGCTGAAAACCATCGCACCGACACAAAAACGCATCAGCTGATCATGAAATTGTAGGAATGTCATATCCCATTTTTCTAATGAATGTACAAGATTAAAATGCGAGAATTACTGGCAAAAGCTTCAATTGAAAAGGCAGATAGTTCTCTAGACATTGCATCATGACAATAAGTATATCTTAAAAGCAGATTGTTTCTCAGACTTTCTGGAATCTGAGAGAACACCAAATGATGAAAGTTGTCGCTAGAAAAATCCCCAATATTATTTCTCTGGTAGGATGCTAAAAGTTGGGATCAATATGGAAAAGACATGATGTATCCTTTACCATAGTCTGAACCAAAAAGTACTACAGAGTAAGAATTAAAGGACAGATTTTTGGATAGCAAATCAAATCTATTTTAGTTTAGCCTAGTGAAGCAAAGCTCTGTTGCTAGCGGAGAGGAATGACATTCTGAACTGATAGATGATGAGAGAAATGAGTACATTACCTATGTAACAGAGGGCACATATCAGCAAGAGTTTGATCAGATTCGTGACGCATAGATGCTCGATAAAACAAACTACATCCCATGGTCCCGAGCATAGTTCCCTGCATCATTGGCAAACGATGGGAAACTGAGTGAAAATATGGAGACCGGAGCAATGAGGTGATTCAGAAAGGTGACTCAAGAATTTAAAATAGGCGAAAGATAAATCACCAATAAAAGACATTGAGCAATGCCAGAATTTTTTTTATTTTTTATTTTGTTGCGAGCTCTGTGCCACAGATTGTTCTCGAGGTTTTTGCCAAACCAGAGCAGGAATGGACTTATATGGTTTCAGACATGAAAACAAGAACAAGAACTGGAAATAACAACGTAAGAGTTGTGATTGGCAGACACTGAAACTTCCTGAATGAAGCGAAGTTTATACTTAAAAACTGCTTACTCGCACGATCCACCAAAAATGGTCTTGAACGGAGCGGCAACAGCATTTCCAACAGCAGAGCCGACGCTATGAGCAGCTTTACTTAGAACATCTCCCATTGCTTTATGTGCCTTTCTCCATCCAAATCAATGCCTGAGAAATCATAAATCGCAACACTAATGTCATTCCCTCAGCGTAAAATATCAACAGAAAAGGAATGACACAACGTTTCAATGCCATTTTTCCCTGATCACATTATGGAGAAAACTGAACAACCTCCCGCGAGTAACATTGCAGAAGCATCAGGGTTTCTGCCGCACGAAAATCATCGAAAGCCCCAGAAAAGGAAAATGGCCGTTGACATTACATCATCTCATCGTTTTCTAAACTCAGTTTCATGGCTTTTACGCAAACAAGATCATGGAGAAAGAAATTATGCATGTCACGAGGGAAGCAGAGATGGAGGAACACTTTGTAATGTGAAGACCCTTCGGGTCCGGCCGATCTTCCCCAGATACTTCGGACCACGACGTGCACTTCAGGGATGCCTTTCTTGCCTGGAGCAGCCTCCCACTCAGAAGGAACAATGGAAGGAGGGGATGTCAGGAACCCGTTTAAGAATACGTTCGACGGAACAGAATGCTCGAGAGAGATGGAAGCGCCGAGAGCATCTACGGGATTCCCATCTGGACCGACGACGAGACTGTCGATGCACGGATCCCGACAGACTGTTTTTCCTTCCACAGACTACCGGAGATGACGAATCTGTGGGAGGGAGAGACCAAAGGGCGCCATTTTTTAAGTGTTGGTTAAACTGAAGGAGAGGATGAACGAACGGTTACCATCCCTAGTTATCAGTTTTCTTGTGTTCATGGCTCCAGTCATACACAATTTAGACTGCACTAAATAGTCTAGATAAAATTCAGGATATGATAAATATCTTATCCTGAATTTGATTATTGCCCAAAATAGGTCGGATATAAATGAATATAACTCTCATAAAAATATCTCAATATCTCATGGGAAAATAAGATAAATGTTATTTTTATTGTATATCAAACTTATTAAATAAATAAAATTAAAATAATATAGAATTCTAATATAAAAATATCTTTATTTATTCCTATTTTATTTATATATTCAAATATCTTTCTATCTTATAATATATTTTCACTATATATATATATATATATATATATAGCTTTTATATTTATTCCATATTTTAGGTATTCAAGTATTTTAGGTTTATTAGTATAGTTTATTATTTAATAAAATGGAGAAAAAGAAATAAAAAAAAAAAAGAACAGAAATATAAGGAAAAATAATAAAATAAATAATAAAATAAAAATGAAATAAGCAAGAGCATTGTGAGAAATTCTCACCATTTTCGTTTGTTTGATTTTTAAATTCATTTACATTGATATGCCGTTTATATAAGATGTGAAAATGTCCAATTTTACTACTAAGATTCATCAAGTAATAGATACAATATAGAAAAATCCCTAAATTTCATATCTTATGCAGTCTAGTCTAGTCAAATCATTGCTAAAAATTTAGACGACCAAACGTGGCCTAAATTAATTTAGTCATCAATTCATGGATTTTGTGAAAGGATGCTATCACCTAAAATTGTCTAATTATATACTAACCATCATGTATGCTCTATTTGCATGCGGGTTTCACCTCATTGTTCGACCGGACTCTTATTTGGAAATTATCATACGTAAAATCAATTTGAACATTGCATTTATAAAAAAAAAATGTCGAATGACTTTCTCGACTTAAGTCTATATGTACCGACCATCGGGGCATTATGAGAATTAGGTTTATATCCCTCTCTCGCGTGCAAATCAAATGAAGAACAACGATGCATAGAATCGACAAATTGGAATAAGGTCGACGAGAACCGCAGAAGGTATGATGTATAAGAATGAGCATGAATAATCGAAATTAGGTTTTTATACGACGAAAGAAACAATTATTGGTCCACTTGAATTATGATCTCGAAGTATCATGAGGTGGCCTCATTCGAAACATTTACATTAATTGCTCTAATTAATTGCAACGCCCAACCGATACATTCTCAACTTCCCCCAACACACGTGTCCCATGTTCGAGCCCCAAATTTCATTTACATCATGTCCCCACTTCATGTCCCAGTCACCTTTATGCCTTTCAGAATGATTGATCCGCTCCATTTATTTTGCGAAAATTGAATGATTCGAAATTTTTTTTTTTGATAAAAAATCATTTATATGACTTACTTAGATAAATAATCACTTATATCACTTCTATCAATTAATTATTTTAAATGATATGATCATTTATTTCTAGGAAAGTATTTTTCAAATCATTTATTTTTCGTGAAACAAATGAAGTTAAGAAAGAAAAATCTTTATGGGTGAATAACAAATGGGAGACGCAATGTGCACCCATGGGAAAAACATGTCTCATGCCTCCATTACTCAGATTGACGTACCGACCATTCATGTTACCGTGATAAGCATTCCAACGACCATTTGCATTTGAATTTCGAAACTCTCAATCATTATCGCTGAAAATGTAACCGCCTTAAGAGAATGCCTCTCTCCTGCCAATAAGATGACAAATTGTTAGTGGTATGAATCACGACATTACACCATGTAAAAGTAATGAACCTTCATGAAGCATCCCTAAGTTTGCAAACAAATATGAAAGTAGTAAGTAAGTAAGACGAATTATGCATTAATCTAGAATAATGAAATTATCGTTTGATGTTTTCAAATAATTATGAGGCAGATTAATTTAATCAAAAGGCCAAGAAGAATCACATTACAAAAGCGCTTTGTGAAATACTTTAATATCAAGATGTCTCAACCCAAATCTTAAAATTCTTGTGCAACACATCATCCATTATTGGGAACAAAAAAATGACTTCCCAAATCGAATATTTCACTATCTCAAAATGAACAATTGCTATTGATAAATTATTTTTGGATCGAATTATTGAGATTCAATCTCGAAACATGTACTCCAATATCACATGAGACAAGTCACTCTTTCTAAAACGTTAAAATTTTTAGGACATGGATCGACAATATAAGTAAAAATGGTTCTCAACAATCACCATTTGGCTAAGATAATTGTAGGTTATTGCCTAAGCTATTGAGTCAAGTCGCCCATTTTCAGAAAAAAAATATATATATATCACGAAGTATATAGACCATATAGATCAAATCCATTTAGACCGTTGATCATGTAAAATTGATGGTGAAGCTCACACGTATTTATGCACCATGGAATAGCTTTCATGTCGGTCGTCTTCGGAGAAGTAAGTGTCACAATCAAATTAAAGGCACGAGGTCGCAAGAAGTCGAGACATTCAATTTACACTCTCATCGCTCGCAACGACCAACTAATACTCAACCTCCCGCGACACGTGTCGAACGTTCGACCCCTCCTTACTTTCTATATAAACTCACCAACCAATCACGTCTAGACTCACCCAATTGCTAGAGCTACTGCTTTCATTATACTCCACAAAACTTAGCTTTCCTTATACAGCTTGGAGAATTCGCAATGGCTCACTCTGCATTGTTGAAGCTGGCCTGCGTGCTCCTCGCATGCATGGTGGCGGCGGCTCCGGCGGCTCGAGCTGCAGTAACGTGCGGCCAGGTGACGAGCTCTCTGGCCCCATGCATTCCCTACGCGAGGAGCGGCAGGGGGGCGGTGCCGGCGGCTTGCTGCAATGGGATCAGGTCGCTCAACTCGGCGGCTCGGACCACGCCGGACCGCCAAGCGGCTTGCAAGTGCTTGAAATCGGTCACGGGAAGCATCTCCGGCCTTAATTATGGAGTCGTGGCCGGGCTCCCCGGGAAGTGCGGGGTCAATATCCCGTACAAGATCAGCCCCAGCACCAACTGCAACAGGTACGTGCTTTTAGCCTCGCGGTCCGAAAGTGCGACGAAACCTAGTTTTTCCTTGACCACGGATCGTTAATATGTCACGCGATACATTTGTTGTGTAACACATATTTTCTGGCTATTTTTCGATTTTTTATTTTTTTATTTTGGTGAAGTTTATAGTTGTGAAGCTGATCGTTAGATGTTTTGTTGCAGCGTGAAGTGAGAATGGAACATCCGAGTACGTTTCAGCTTCGGAGATAGAAACAGTAGCTGGCTTCGAATAAAACGAATGTACGGACCAATACTAGGCCCGTAACTTTACTTGTGCTATGTACTAATAAGAATATAATGAAGGAAATTATAATGTTTCCTTTTTCTTCGTTCTAAGTATTATTTCATGTTTTTTCTTTCTTTCATTATTCTTCTCGCATTCGCCATTTTCAAAGGAAGAAAAAGAAGAGGTGTTGAAGGGTGAATAACAAATGGATATATGGTGCGAGATGAGAGGATGGATGGAGCCAACAGGAAATTTTACCGAGGTTGAATTAAAACCAAATTGGTCGTTCGCATATGCTCCAATCTCATTGACAATCATGTCAAGCTCAATCTCACATTTTTACAACTAATGCGAAAGCTTAAACAAATGAAACGATTTGTGCAAGAAGTAAATTGCAGAATTTGGATCTGAATTAGAGCAATTTGTGTGATTCGAGAGTGTACCCATGCCATGGATAAAGATGGACGAGATGATTTCACTACAATCGGGAGATCAAAGATTTCAGCTACTTGAATGCTCAATCTAAATGTCTCCCCATCCTTGATGCACCTCAAAGAAAAAAAAAATCAATTACAAGGAGAAGTTTGCTTCCGCTTTCAACTCTGGACCCTAATTGACAAGAAATCAATTACAAGGAGAAGTTCGCTTACCCTCTCGACTCTCTTGAATGATGACTCCCAAAGAGTTTAGAGTTTTCACGAATTTTTATTTTCAAATATAACCTAGATATTGAGTTTCAATGTAAAACTTGTCGGCTCCATGTGGGTTTGGCCAACCAACCAAAATAGGCTCAATCAACCGATTATAGCCTTGCGACTACTACTGCTCTCCGGAAGATTTGCCAGTTGACCAACCAGTTGGTTCAGTCGACTAATTTTGGGTCGAGTTGTCTAGCTCGTGCTTTAGCCCTCCACCTTTTGTCTCTGAGCCCACATCAACACTCTGAGTATCCTGAAAAACATCAACACTCATGTCGGTTTCGAACCAATTGGGATAACTTCGACTCAATATCAACATATTTGGAGTTCAATAAATTGATGGGGACGATCCTAGAGTGAGTCCAACTCAAGCTTATTAATGTCCCTAGTTATAGCACGTATTGAGTGTGTACGATACATGTAAGCCCAAATTTGTATGCATTATTAAATCAAATGGATATCACGCAACACTTGCATCATCTAATCTAACGATGCTCACATGCATAGGTGCTCTCTATGTTATGAGTGCATAGAGAGCACCTATTACTTTTATCCCATTTCACTCAAAGTCTAGTAAATGAATAAACAGGAAATTAGATGAATTAATCATTTCACATCATATCAACTTTCAAATGTGAGACTCTAGTGCATTACATCCCTCATAAGTGCATCTTAATGGATCATACCCTTTTGTTAGGACAACTTCTTCTTAACCGAAATAGCTAAGTATCCATTTGTAGTAACAGAATTTCCAACGCAATAGTTCAAGATGTTAAGCAGGAGAAGCCAACATATACTTAGGATTTGGAGAAATTATCCAAAAAATCTTAAACATATTGTACAACAATTAATTAGATTCTAAATTTTTTTAATTATGCTAATATAATCCCCCAAGATTTCATAAGTTATTTTCGTGCGAGTACGGATCCAATCAAGGCCCAACAGCCAAAGAAAGCGAAAGCAAAGGACGGCCTCCTTGAATGAGATGGCATTCAATCCCACTCATCACTCCTCAACTACCAACGCTGACCTCTAGTACTCTTACGCACACGTGTCGCTCAGCCAATCCCCTTTTCCTAACCGAGCGAAAGTTATAAACCCTAGCCACGGCCAATGGCATTTAAACTCGTCCAATTTACTAGGACTGCCTTTCCTATCCTCACGACATGCACGGCGGCGGCGGCAGCTCCGGCAGCTCATCATCGAGAGTGCTCTTGCTCCGGACAGCCAAGCTGCTCGCAAGTACTTCCAAGAGGCTTCCGGCAGCATCTCCGGCCTGTAATTACGGAGCCGTCATGGGTAGTACGGTGTGGTCAGCATTAGGTACAACATCAGCCCCGGCTCTGACTATGACAGCCATGGGATTCACCATTATAGAACCGATCTTCTTTCATAACATGTAGCCCAAGTCATGCTACTTTTGATCTCCAATATTGTGGGCCTTTTTATCGTTACATCCACATCAATTAATAAATTTTGAGAAGCTATGGAGACCAAGGGCCGCACTTAAGTTGGGCTGTGAGGCCTCCGCCTAGCTTTAGGAAACTCTCAAATACAAATGGTTTCATATCGAATCAAATGATTTAGAACATGAAGTATAAGCCATTTGGCCAAAACCTAGCACGATAAAAGATTTCTTTTTATATCATGTTGATGGCAAAGTTAGATACATACAAATATTGCTAAGTAACTCAAATGAGAGCTAGTGATTCAAAATTAGTTGGCAATGTAGTATGATAAGTTGGTAAATTAATATAATCTATGCTATAGTAACTTCCTTCAAAAGTTCATAAATTTGAAATACGTTGGTGGTAAAATTATGCAAATAAATGTTGACAAGTTACCAATTACTTGGAGAAAAGAAGTCACCGGTCAGTTTTTCTACCAATGGTCATTTGACTCTTGTTCAAATTTATCGCTACATAATAGGATACAAATGTAATCACGAAACCATGAAATTCAAGGAGAAGGGCCTCTGTTCTCGGAGTAGCATTATATGTACATGTGTGGCTATATGAATCATTGTCACATGAATTAGAATTAGACATAAAAGGACTACTAATCAATTTTGCGAGCTTATACAGGTAGGAGTGATCTGTCGATACTAGTGCCGAGTTGATAATATTTTTATATGTGAGATGGAAATATGTTGAAAGTGCTTCAATTTTGTTATCATTAAAGAAAATATTAATACCACGAAAAACCCTAAATCAGTACACCTATAATAAATTTATCAAAAACTAATTTTTAACTTACAAATAATAAATTTGATAAAAACTAAATTTTTTGATTACAAAAGATCTCTAAATATATCGACAAATTTACTTTCCATTAGTTTCCGTTAAACTGAATTAATACCAGAAAAAACCACAAATTAGTATACATGTTATAAATGTAAGGTAAAACCCTTAACTAGTATACCTATTAACTATCATATGTCATCCAACTTAGTAATTTAACATATAATTTAACAGAAACTAATTGAAGTAAATTTATTATATATGTGTTGGTTTGAGGTTTTTTGGTGGTAAAAAAAATAGTTTATGATAAATTATTATAAGTGTATTGATTTGGGGTGTTTTTTAAGTATTAACCCTTAAAGAAATAATACAAGGACTATTTAATCACAGAAAAACCAAATGCATGGACCAAAAAGTGTAAAATATTAAAGGTACAGCAATAAAAAGTTGAATTTTCAACTAGAGATACTAGGGGAGTGCATTGGTCTAGGCATAACTTGAGAACTAGTAAGTTCTCGGTTTAAGAGAAGAACTGGATTGAATTGGCCCAAAAAATATTTTCTCTCCTAAATGTTTTTATTAAGTAAGGGCAAAAAGTACATATCATTATGGGAGTAATCTCTTCTTTTACTAATAACTTTCTTATAATTAGTAATTGCATCCTACATAAAAATAATTGTCAATATATTTAGAAATTTTGAAAAAGAAAGTAACACCATTGATTCTCAAGGCAACCTAGGAACCTGATCGAAATTGGGACTGGCCAGTCTACTCCGATCTAATCCAATTTCAAGGTGCATAAGGTCGATTCTTAGTTTCATAGACCGGAAACCAACCTTGTGATGTCCGGTTTGCAATTCCAGGATTGGAACTAACTCACCCTAAAACCAATCACTCCAATCACATGTCAATGGTCGCTTCCAACTCAATAACACTTCATTAGATTTTGAAGAGGAATTTGCCAAAGCAAAGTATGGAGACCCCCAAAAAGTACGTACCACAGGTATAGGACGAATATTACATCATATTTTTGCTATGTCATGGCGTGTCTGACTCGTTATCAATTATTGACCAATTAATTAGCTTTTCTCATTTCACATCTTTGTTAAATGACATGGAATTCTCATACTTAAGAAAATAAGTTCAGTCAAACGGATTCAATGATTTGATATATCATGAGTGGACCTAATCACGAGCATGGCCCAGGTCTAAAGAAGTAATTTCCTCCTGTTCTTGAGCTTGCCTACACATGTAGACCTGCTTGAGCTCATTCATGTCCAATCATTTTAAGAAAAAATGGATATTTTTATATCATGGACCGGCGTGGATTGAAACTTTTAGGTCAGATGCTCGCTCAGCATCAAATGCCTTTTAAAAAAAATAATTTAAGGAAGCAAGAAACGATTATCATCTGAATTTTGACAAGTGTATTTAATCATTCAAAGAATTGCAAAAGATCAATTCTTAGCAGGGCCGTGGAATAACCCGCTAACATGCATTTAAGTCGAGGTACCTAGCCAGTTTATTGAAGAGGCCATAACCCATAACAGGAGGGTGGAATTTAAATAAGTGACATTTAGTTTCTGAATTGAAATTTTTTTGACATCATAACTGGCTGTGCCACCATGGGGATTAACCAGGCCTAAGAAGCCAACATTATGTTTTTTATCTTTAAGAAAAGGTGAGAAGTACCTCGAAACAAGCATTCTAAAAAAAAAAAAATTGGAAAAGTTCTTATATATACTCGAATCATTTAAGCTCACTTCATATCAATCATTAATGGTATGAATTCCATATGAAATTCTAATGATTGAGAAATTCATACATGATATAATGGCTGAGATGTAGGGGCCGCTCATCAAGGGTTGTGGGGGTAGTGCCCCCAAGCAGCCAAATGGGTTTTATAATTTGAGGAAAAATACCACCAAAAATCCAAAACTATGTCATTGGAGACAATTTTATTATAATTTTTTTTATGCCACCAAAAACCCCAAACTATGCCATTTGAAACAATTTTACCATGAACTTTTCTTATGCTACAGAAAATCCCAAACTATACAACTAGGAACACATTTACCCTAACATTTTTAACTGAATAACATTTTTGTCTTTTCTCTTTTTTCCCCCTTTCTCCCTCTTCCCTCTACCAGCGGGTGGAGGTCAGGAAGGGTGTCGAGCGAGGGTGGCTATCGGCGAGGGTCGCCCCCAGCGTCGGTAAGGGCGGTTTGAGTCAAGAGCCGCTCATGCCAAATTTGACAAGGGCGACCCTCGCCCAAGTTGGCAAGGGTGTCCCTTACCTAAGTTGGGCCAGGTGTGAGATGCCCTCGTCAGATTTGGCTAGGGTAGCCCTCCTTGGTGTCAGGCGAGGGCTGCCCCCGCTAGATCCGACGAGGGCATCCCTCACCTAGCCCGATTCAGGCAAGGGTCGTCCTTGCCTAATGTGGCCGCTATTGAGGGTTGCCCTTGTCGACTTCCCTCTGCCATTGGCGATATTTTCCCTAATTTGAGTTACTATTTTATTGATAGTTTGAGTTTGAACCCATTAATAGCTATTAGGTATATATCATCTCTTTTTCTTATAAATAAGAGTTGTAACAAAGAAATGCGATATATTAGTTATAGTGGAATCCCTTACTTAAGGGTAAATCGGGATAAATCTAGTGTCTTGATTTTTCTTTTTGGTTTTTACTCTCTATTTCAATGCATTTGTGCGCCGAATCCTAACAACTACACACTCATACTGAATAAATGCTTCAAACTTGATCATGCCGCACCATCATAATGTCGCCGAAATTTACAATGTTATCATACTTGATTATGATACAACGTTGTATAGTTGCATGATACATAGAACTAGAGTATACTGTAGAAAGTGCCCAATTGGTGGCAAATTCAATTTTCCAATATGCTCGAGCCATACTAAGCTATTCGTAACTATGCCATCTCTTGTACTAAACCTCCCCAACCAAACTCCATCAAAAACACATGATAAATAGTGTTTCGATTTTTCTTTCTTATTTTTATTCTCTATTACATGCATTTGTGCGTCAAATCCTAACAAATACACACTCATACCAAATAAATGCTTCAAACTCGATGACGTCGCACCATCATAATGTCACCGATATTTATGCCATTATCGTACTTGATTACAATACAACGTTGCATAGTTGCATGATACATATAATATGAGTGTACTGTGGAAAGTCCCCAATTTGTGGTGAATTCAATTTTCCAATCTGCACAAGCCGTACTAAGCTGTCCGTAAGTACGCGGTCTCTCGTATTGAACCTCCCCAACCTAACTCCATCAGAAACACTAAATGAGATTCACCTACCTACTCATTCCTCACGTCTCCTCCTATTTAAAAACCGCATTCCTCATATAATCCTCAAGAAGAAGAGAACACAAGTGGTGTAACATCCGAAAGTTATAAAGAATTGGAAAAAGATTTCTAACTAATTTCAAAATCTCAATATAACCCAGAAAAATTACAACAATCCCTGCAATGGAAAACATTTTTCCACTACTTTCAATTTTTCTTGAAACAAACAGACTCTACCATATCACTTTATGACCAAAAAATTATGGTCACTTAAAAAAATTGTAATTTTTTTTAGAAATAAAGGTTTCATTTATTTTGTGGAAAATGAATTTTCTTTTCTAAGACCAATCACCTGTATTGTTTACAAAAATGGATGGGCAAATTTTTTTTTTTATCATCCATGAAAATATTAAAACATAAATTGTTGTGGCTAATAAAAAGATTTTACATCAAATAATTATTTTAAGCAATGGAATTGATTATTTTATGAAAATATTTTTAAATTATTCATTTTTCACAAAACAAATCAAATTTATGGTGCATTTGTTTGAAGGAAAGTATTTTCCCTAAATTAGTTTTTGAATTTTTATTCATTTGATTTGTTGAAAATGATTAGTCAATTGAAAACACTTTTTGATTAAGGAAAATATTAATGTACAAAATTAAGAAAATGAATTCCTAAATGTAAGAATGTAAAAACACTTTTCAGAATTGCTCGTCTTGAGTATTTTAATAATTTAATTTTTCTTATATTTAATTTTTTTTTTAATTTTTTTTTTTTCCTTTTCTTTTCCTTCTTCCTCCTTTGTTAATCACCGGGCCTCGGTGACCAACAACAGGCACTGGTCGGCATAGGCTAGCCTTGGGCAAGGCTTGAGCTTACTAGCCTTAAGTGAGCTCGAGCCTCACCAGTCTTGTTGTGGCAAGCTCAAGCTTACCAAGATTTGGCAAGTTCGACATTGGCTAAGGTTGGGAAGGCTCTACCTCGTAGTGCCAAGAGATTGGACAGGATGCGCCTCTCCAAGCATCGGCAACAACACTAGTGGACTGTCATCACCATTGTCGAGGCCTAACAGTGGAGGATTAGGAAGGAAAGAAAAAATAAAAAATATATTTAAAACTATATATATATATTCTAAAAATATTTTTCAAATGAAATCAAATTTAAAAAATGTATTTTCCGTCACATATTACTGAATAAAAGAAAATTGACCATCTTTTTGAAAAATGATTTTTTGAAAAGTATTTTCTTTTTCATGACGTTTTCCCCAAATAATTGCACCCTAAATGAAACATTGGATTAAGAAATTCGAAATGTACTGGTCGACCAATTTAAATAAGTAGACCCATAGTGATGGAATAAATCCTCTACCTCGTGTCTCCTTTCGCTAATTCATCCATTTATTATACACTCTATCTATACTAACTAAGGTATTAAGTGGTGAGATCCGTTAATTTAATGGGAAATGAATAATTTGAAAAATATTTTTTTAAAGATGATCGCTTGCATGACTTACAAAAATAAATTATCAAAAAATATTTTCATTATCCATGGAAATTTTTAAATATAAATTGTTATCGATAATGAAATCATTTTTTATGGACTAATTATTTCAAATGATGCATACGATCATGTTTTAAAAAAATATTATACAAAACCATCCATTTTTCAAGAAACAAATAGAGCTTATAAAGACACCATTTGCATCGATGGCAAGATCAAAGATCATAATCCCATCTTATTAGCATTCCTAATACTTTTTAAAGTTTCCTTTTGAATAACAATCTTGTAGCTAAAACTCTACAAGCCCTCCGGTGATCTTAAGCATCCATTGATCTTCTTCACTCTTTAGCGGCCAAAGAAGAATTGGCATTATGGAATCACCGTGGCTCAACTCGCATCTACAATCTCTTTCTTATATGAGGATTGTAACAAAAATGTGTGATGTGCTAATTACATATATAGCCTTAGTTTAAGAGCAAATCTAGATTAAATATTATGCCTCGATTTTCTCATTCTTGCTTCTACTTTCTATTTAATTGTGATTCTAAGCCGAATTTTAACAGCCACCCACTCACACCGAGCAGAGGCTTTCAACTTGATATACGCCGTACCGTCATAATATCGTTGATATTCACGACGTTCTTGTACTTGATTACGATTCAACGCTGTATAGCTGTATGATACATGGAACTGGAGTGCTCCGTGGGAAGTGCCCATCTGTTGGCAGATACAATTCCCCGTAAAATATCTCTCTCACCCTCTCCCTCCCTCTCTCTCTCTCTCATATTTAACCTCCCCAACTAAACTCCGTCAGAAAAACTAAATGAGATTCACCTACCGACCCCATCCCCGAGTGTAAATCTCCTACATAAACCCGCATTCTTCATAGAATCCCCAAGAAGAAGGGGAGAACGCAAGGTGTTGCACCATCCGAAAGTCTTGCAAGTTGCCCAAGTAGCCCTCCAAGCAAAAGTAGCCGCGAACATGGCCAACCCTCGTCACCTCAAGACCGCGGCCCTGGCGGTGGCCGTCGTGTGCATGGTGGTGGCCAACGCGCCCCCGGCCGCGCCGCAGGTGTCCTCGTGCGACCAGGTGGTCAACGCCCTGATGCCGTGCGTGTCCTACGTGCTCAACGGCGGGACCGTGCCCGCCGCCTGCTGCAGCGGGATCCGGTCGCTGAACTCGGCGGCGAAGACCACGGCCGACCGGCAGAGCGTCTGCAACTGCCTGAAGAATGCCGCCGGCGGGATGCCCTACAGCGACTACACCGCCGGCCTCGCGGCGGGCCTGCCGGCCAAGTGCGGGGTCGCCCTGCCTTACAAGATCAGCCCCAACACCGACTGCAAGAGGTAAGTGCAATGGTAACACGTAGTCAGAATGCTTTAGAACGTACGTGCTAGGTCTCATTCCTCTGGTTTGTTGCAGCGTGAAGTGAGAGCAAGATGGAGCGCAGGCAGGACCGGATGCTTCCAGGATTAACGTTAGAATAAGAGGAACTGCTGTCGCCTCGAGCGACGGCTTCTCTAGTTACGATAGTAGTCGTCGCCATGTCGTTCTAGATCTCGTGTCGAGCAGCGATGCGATGATGCGTCGTGTAATATGGTCTGATGTGTTCTGCTTCTATGCCATGTATGGAGAAACTCCTTTGTGCTTTTGAATGTTAACGTGCTTTTAGTGCTTCGTCGACCAGCTTTGCCTCTGTCCGTCGCGCTCTCTTTCGTTCTCAATTCAATGCAAAGCTTGTGAATATTATATGCTTGCTGAGAACAAACATGGCGCCAAATATAAAGAGATCTTTGGTATGGGTTTGTTTCAAGAAAAATGGGTGATTAAAAAGTAACCATTTTTATCGTTTAGATCTTGCTGCAAGATATACACTTACATATTTTTGCATAATGCTGGTGAGATAATACGAGCAAGAGCTGCAATTGGCATTATTGAGCGTCAATATAAAATTACTAATGGTACCGATATAAGAAATAACTAATAGGAGAAAGAATTTTTGTTGCCTAAGGACCTAGGTCCGAGGTCATCCACAGTGGCCAAGAGATTAAGGGTGATCAGTTCTGGGTTGAGCTGATTACACCCTAGAATCGGGAACCAAACTAAGACTAGTCTTGGGTTGGATTGATTCAATTTAGGATTTTGGCAATTTCTTTCTTTACTTTTAATAGAAAAGGAGTTTTAAAAAAAAACCATATCGGTCTGGTCTAATCAAAGTAATTTGATTCTACACTTGGTTGGAATCAGGAACTATTTAGAACCGGCTAGTTCAATTTGGTCCATGGCAACCTCAACAGCCTCGTGATGTACCTCTAAGAGAGGGAGAAAGAAGAAAGGGACACGGGAGAGGTTGGGGGGAGTGAGACGAGTGAAAGAGAGCATACAGGAGGAGAGAGAGCACGGTAGTACGAGCTCAGAATGGGACGAAAACGTCACTAGGGTCTATCACAGGTGTGTTTGGTTCACCTTTCCAAACGGCTTTCGGTTCAACATTTACCCAAATTCTGGTCTTGGCAATGTTGACAGCTTTAGGCAAGTCCCCACTTGCTTTGGCTTTCAATATTTATGAAAAGGCCATTTCTATAGTTAAATGATTCTTTCTTTCTTTTTTCCCTCCTTCACGATCCAAGCGATCATTGCTTGAGCTGTGGTTGCCTGGGTTTGGAGACCTCGAATGGCCTTCGTTCCTCACGAACTCCAGGCAAAGCAGTCAGAGCCTTTCGCAAGAAGAAGTTTGCGCAACATTATTTAACCCAAAGTTGTTTTGCAAAAGAATTCTTACCGAACGCAATTCATATTTAAAGCCCAGTTCCAAAATCGAACCAAAGGCAGCCCATGAGCCGAAGCAAGAGAAGAACAGCATAAGTCCATTCATCATCGATGGGGCCTCCCCTTTTCAACCCAACGACTATTAATACCACAAAGAGAAAAAAAAGCCCAAACAAAACAAATTCTCCACTCTCTTCCGTCGCTACTTCTTCTCTCCTTTTTCCCCCTCGACGGCTCCGCGACCAAAACCTCTTTTCAGTAGTCGAGCTCGCTGTGACCTAGCGGCCTCCCCATGCCGACAGACCTCAAGCATCCGCCCCAGCCGCCGCCGCCGCCGCCGCCGCAGCAGTGGAGAGTCAACCTCCACGCGAGGTCCAGGAACTTCAGCGTCGAGGTCAGGGCCACCACGCCGATTCCCACCTGGAGGCCTCCCGGCCACCACCGCGTCTCGATCTTGCTCCGGCTCTGGAGCTTCGTCCTCCGCCTGCGATCGGATTGCGAGGCTGAACCTCCGAGGCCACGCCGCCGATCTCTCGGGTCCAGATTCCTCCGAGCCCTCGAGCGAATCCGAGGGCTGCGAGCTAAGAAACGAGCCGTCGCGCCGCGCGAGCCCGATAAGGTACGGTACAGGCTCTACGGATTCCTGCTCTGACGATGGAGTTTCGAAACTGAGAGAATGTCGATTTCATTCCATTGATCGTGCGTGTATGTAGGCCGAGATTGGGATCGTCCGGCTGTCCCTCGTCCCCGTCCTGATCTCCGCGGCGTTCCTTCTCGGAGCCATCTCGGCCCACCGCCTCGACAAGATCGGTGCGGCCATCGCCGCGGCGGCTCCGACGGTCCTCGTTCGCTCGTCGAAGGAATTTCTCGCGAGCCAGGCGAGCTTCGCGCTGGCGGTGGTGCTGCTGGTTCTGTTGAGCGTGGTCCGATCCTGGTCTCGAGCGCTTGATCTGGCGAAGCACGTGGAATTCGCCGGAGAATGGGTGCGAGCAATCTTCTGGAAGATCCGGAGGAGCACGGCGTCCTGAAATTCTTGATCGGGTCGGTTTGATGGATCGGATCAGGCGAAGCGAAATTTCAGGTTCGGTGATTTATTTCAAACCGAGTCCGCCGCCGCCGCCGCCAGCCGGTACGAGTTAGAACTTAGAGTAAAGTCGGAGTGATTTTTGCGCATTGGATACGTGCCGAATCTATGTCACAGACGAACCGGAGTAGGCCGAACCGCTCAGTCGATCCCCTCTATGCGGTTTCAGTGGAATACTGTCGATCTCAGAGTTGATTTCCGGTTTAATTTAACTAAAAAAAGACTCGGATTAGAGTATTATGGGGTCATTTTCTACGGTACATTACATACGGAAAATACTGATACGACTTTTCTTTGTTGCCTTCTCTCTTGTACGTGGCCAATTCCGTCAATAAAATCATGCAGCAACGACCGAATCGGCATTCTTGCGGTGGCTGGTGGAGACGCCGCCGCCACCACCACGATGTCCCGAGGGATGACAAGAGCGGCAACTTAGAGGACTTCGATCGATAATACAGTCTTGGAAATCGCTCCGACGACATCCTCTGATGAACCCGGCTCTCTTCGCCCGGCCGGTCACCGAGCTCCCATCGCAGAATAAAAAGGATGCGAACATCACGCCATTCAAACACGGGTCCGGACCATCTTTCCAAAGTGCAATAATCAAAAGATCAAAAAGCAATTCAAAGTAGCAGTCAAGGGCCACGAAAGTCCCCTGAAGTTCCGCAGCAGCCCGGAAAGCATTCCCATCGCGACATCCTCGAAAGCAACACCCCGACCCTCTCGTCGGCAGCCGGTGGGGGTTGGTGGCCCTCAGCGGCGAAGTCAGGCACCAGGCAGCGCTGATGCCGTGTTAATGGAGATCATTCAATCAATCGAACGCGTCTTAGGATTCAATCGAACTTGACCGTACTCCCGCGCAACGAGGTTTACAATATTAGGTTGTGTGCTTTAATATGCATGATCTGTCAGCGCCGCTACACATAAATGGGCCGGATCCTAAGTTCGGCCCAATCCATATACGACAACGATATTCAAATTGACTGGGCCCACTCTCATTGGAGGGGGGTGGCCCACTTGAGTTCGTAATGATGGGAAGCTTCGGCACGAGTGCATGGCGCGTGTGATGTATTCCCCCGACTCCCCCGTCAAGCGCCATCGACAAGCTGTCGATGTCAGGCGTGGGCCCACGCAACTGAATTCTCTCCCTCGTTGGAGGCGCGGGAGCCGTCGATCGTCGCCACCCGGGGAGTGCATCCGACGGCACGCGTCGAAAGTCAAAGCGGCATCCCGATAGGTCTCTTTGACCACACGGGAATTGTGTCGTTAGAAATAATGGTTTCTTCTTTCTTTATTTTTGTTTTTGTTTTTATTCTTTTATTTTATTTTTCCTCTTCTCGACCTTTGACTGGATTGTCACTTCAAACGAGGCTCTCTTTCGTTGAAAATCGAGGCCTGTGGACCTGCTTTTACGTAAATGCCCCTGGCCTTTGCGGATCCCATTATGAGAATACAAAAATATTGAGGCCGAACTCATCTTTAATCATCACGCTAGCTTTTATATTGAATGAATCGATTTACAAAAAAAAAAAACTCATCAAATATGTTGGATGGGTTTTGATGATTATAATCAATGCTCTTTTTTTCAAGGATGGGAAAATGGGTCGAACTAATTTCATGTTAGAGATCATGTTTAAATGCAAATTCTCCTTTTTATATCTTGTAAGTTCAGTTGACCAAATAAGCGTAAACATTTATAATGCGATTTACATAATGATATTATAAAATTAGATAAATTGTGAGAGTTATCCTTAAATATTTCTCAATTGAACTTTGTGATCGTAATCCATGCTTTGCTTCCTCCACTTTTCTTTAAATAAAATATATGGCTTACATCATGAAATTTCGAAAAATCTTATCTCACATCCCGAATATACTATAAATGCAGAGCTACAAAATGCAAGTATCGAAAGTCGTAACGAACGAAATCAAAGTCTTGAATTGCGAATGACGGTGTGATAGAAAACGACTTTCCTCTATCATCCACATATTTACATAACTAATTACGTGTCCCGTCAATCAAAACTCGATAATTTCCAACTCACATGGGTGTTACTAATCAAATATAATTATCACGTGTCCCGACTGATGACGAACGTTGATAAAATGCGAAAAAATTCTTCGGCTTGCATCATTGGAAAAGTATTCCAGAGCACACAGAATAACGTTCTCGGCTAAAATTTTCCGAAAGCGTACGCATCTTTGAAAATTTCCAAATTCCCCAACAATTCAAACTTGCCCAAAACGAGAAGGAAATTCTTACTATAATTCAAAATTCTCCGAAATGTATGATAAAGATTGTGCGCCCGAGGGGGGGGAAGGAAAAGTCTAGAGGGGGGCAAAACCGTCAAATCCATTTTCCTCTGTCATGAAAAGCGGGGATATAAAAGATAATGATTAAATTACTAAATCTGGTTTTTGCCCCCCTCCCCCTCTTTTTCTTTATGGTTAGGTTTGACCACTGCTAACCGGGCCCCACTTCCTTTCTCTCTCTCTCTCTACTTTCTCTCTCCATTCAATGACGATATTCCTCCAAATCTTTTCGTTCTTCAATCTTCTCTCTCTGTCTCTCTCTCCATTTCCTTTACTTTCCTCTGCTTTCCTTACTTGCTTTCTGCTTTTACATGTTTTATTTTTTCTTCTCTTTCTTTGACCTCCTGTAGCTTCCTTGCTTCTTTCTCTCTTGGATCAACCAAGATCGTTCGATTTGGACCTGGCCGCGTTTTTCAGCAAGCACTTCCCTCCCTCCCTCCGTCTCGCCCCTGCCGAATTCAGCTCCAGCTTTTTGCCCCCCGGGGATTCCACGCGCTGAGAATCTCAGGTAACGATGCCCGGTTTCCACTTTTCTTGTCGGTTCGGTTTTCGGTTCGATTTTGGGTCGCTCGACGGGGGATTTGGGAAGACGCACCTGGCGTGGCGGGTTGTTCTCCGGTCGTTATCTGGGCGGTTGCGGGATCTCTCTCTGCCCGTGGCCGCCGCGGATTCTCCGGCCGGTGTGAATGGGTGGTTTTTAGGGAGGGAATTGTGGCTTTGTGTGTTGGGTTTTCGCTAGATCTGTGGTCGCTGCCGGCTTGGCGAGACGGGGAATCGAGACGGTTTCGTTTTCTTTTTTTTTTTAAATATATATTTTTTCGGGTTGTCGTGGTTTTGGTGAATGGGTGGGTGATTTGTTTTGAGCGATTAGCAGCTGCGTTGCACTGGACTGGCGAATAGGGACGATGCGTTTGTTTGTGGTGTTAGTGAGTTTGGAGATTTTCGATGCTGTTGCTGTTCGGGCGATGGTTTCGAGCAGGCAGAGCTGCGGAAATTTGAATGGCTAGATGGAGTCCTTAATTTATATCTCCATGCTCAGCAGGAGAAATGTCGGACAATTTCCTGCCCGCCCGCCTGTGTTGAGTGGCTTTGTCTGCTTTGGTTTCCGATTGCCCCAAAAGGGTGCACCATGTTAGTCTATGAAGTAATGGAATGAGTGCCTGGTATCTCTTTTTGGGAACAGCCAATAAAGGCAAATGAAGACCAGATCTTTGGGTATTAATTTTTAGCGGCTATGATGAGGTGGGGGGGAAAATTATAAGAGGAGGTAAAAGGACAAGCCTAATTAAAAGGAGGGGAGAAACATTTTGTACAGTCTGCTATTTATGGTGCTCATTTGCTTGTGCAGTTTCATATGACCTTTTTCTCGATGTGTCGTGGCTGATGTGTTCTGTATAAATGATGATGCCTTCAGTGTTGAAGACAGTATTCGTGAATTGTACTGCTCGATGTGTTTCTTTATGGACCCGTATGAAGTTCTGGAACATGTAGAGGTTTGAGATGCTTATGTGTTTGTTGTTTTTCTTCGGCAGGAACATAGGCAGCCGGATAGCAGCTGCGGATTTCTGAATCTAGAATGGGTTGTTTCACCGTCTTGAAGGGTCGGAAGAAGAAACCTGAAAGAACCAGTTACACCAAACATAATAACGACTCTAAGGAGCACACGCCGATGATTCTGCCCGAACCCCAAATACGGACACGGTCGTTGCAGTCTGCTCCCCGAGTTTCAAAACTAGAGTTAAACCTGTTCAAGCAGTTTACGTGGTTACCAATAATGGTAGGATGCGCGCATTATCTGCTCCATCTATTGCCTTTGATATGGCCGAACAAGATGCTTTCTCATCAGCTGAATTCGATGAACTAGAAGATTCGAGAAGCCGTGCTTCTGTGAAAGAACAAAGGTCCTCGAGTTCACAACCTCTTCCCCTTCCATCACCTCAGGGTGCTGCTATCCTAAAAAATGCAGGCAGCTTTAAGTCCACAGCGGGAAGTGATACTTCTGGACCCTTGCCTTTGCCTCCCTCAGGAGCCCTTCGAAGGTTTTCATTCGATGAAATTGCCACAGCTTGCCATAATTTCTCTTTAGATCGATGCACATCAGAGGGTCTATCTTCAATCATGTATAGAGCATCCTTTGGAGAAGATAATTCGAGTTCAAGGAAGTTTGAAGCTACTGTCACTCGCCTTCAGACATCCACTCAGGTAATGAGTGCTTTAAAATGCTGTGATGCAACAGCCGTAATTTCTTGCAGAGCTTAAGAAATTTGATGCAAATGAATGCTAGGAGTGATTTCCTTCGCTCCGTATATGAATTTAACAGTTTATGAAACCTAGATCTCATGACACTCACTAGAGTTTTGGTTTTAATAAGATGATTTGTCCTACAATCTTTATTGGCTTACATCAATATGCTTGAGCTGAATGGCCTGCTTGTAAGGTGGCCTCACAAATTTCTTTCACTTGTTGCTTTCAGGGAATAAAAGAGTTCATAAGTGATGCAAATACTCTTGCATCCTTGCAACATCCTTACCTCTGTAAGCTGCTCGGGTACTGTGCACGTGAAGGTTCAGAGCTAAGAGCTCTTGTGTATGAGAGGCTTTACCATGGAAGCTTAGACAGGCTTCTATATGGAAGATTTGATGGACCCCCTATAGATTGGAACACCAGAATGAAAGTTGCCTTATGTGCTGCACAAGGTCTTACTTTCCTGCATGAAGAGGGGCCGTTTCAGGTAACCAAAAGGCTTCTATTTCTTGTTTCTTGATGCATTATGGGTGAGGCACAATGCAGTATGTGATGAGAAAACTTGAGAAGGCTTTACCAAAATCGGATACAATAAAGATGAAAATCGGACATGGCCAACTTGGATTTCTAGGGTCCTGATTCCAGGACTTGTGGCTTTACAGGATTGTATTTATAATGTTCGATCTTTTAGATACTGATAGGACTCTTATACTTACAGGCTATGTTCAATGAATTTTCAACGGCCAACATCCAAATCGACAAGGATTTCAGCGCCAAGCTTTCGGGATATGGTTGCATTGGGCACATTCAAGAGTCGGATATGTCCAGTAGTTCAGTGGTAAGTTGCTTCTCCAACTTGTGTTCTGAGTTCCTTGGATTGTTCAGGACAATTCTTGGTCAGTGGAATTTCTATTAACCACCACATTTGCCTAACTTCGATGGTAGATATAATTGACATTTTTATGCGTGTTCAGGCATTAGCAAACCTTTCCGTGGAGACAGTGGAGAAGGGATTGCTCACTCCAAAGAGCAACGTGTGGAGTTTCGGCATAGTTCTTCTTGAATTGCTCACTGGTCGGAAGAATCTGGATAACCGGTTTCCTAAAGAAGAGAGGGACCTGGTCAAGTGGAGTCGGCCTTTCCTGGCTGATGATTGCCGGCTATCACTAATAATGGACCCTCAGCTTAAAGTCGTTTCCCGGCTAAAGCAGCAAGAACTGTAGCTGACATTGCTCAACGATGCCTCCAAAAAGAACCTTCAGAAAGACCCACGATGAGAACCATTGTGGACCTTCTAAAAGTCATACAAGACATGAAGTATTCCTGCCGATTCCCTTTGCAAGACCCAGTAGCAATTGCTGGGAAGCAAATGTTGAAATCCCCGAGCTTAAACGGAATCATGGTCCCCACGCCCAAGTTGAATTTTTCCCCATCCCCACCCGCCAGAGTGGCGCTACCATCCGTCTCTCCTGGGAAATTTCGTGCTCTACCCACATCTCTTCCTCCTCGTGCATGTTCCTCGACCCTTGCCTTGGAGGAACTAAATTCTCAAGAAAGCCGTAAATCTTCATCATCATCATCATCAACCATGCGAAGGGCTAGTGTGGAAGGATTTTGATTGTTGATAACGTGATTTTATTTATTTTTTGCCGGGTTCTTGTGTTCATTCGTGATTTAGTATGAAGTATAGATTATAAAGGTGTGGTTTTTTCACCTTTGCCATCCCTCTAGATCGGGTCGGAGGGGATGCTGTTTTGTAGATAGAGTGCAGTATCATGCTGTTTATTGCTATACAAGAATGCCATTTAAACCGGAGTGGCCATGTCCATTATCCTCGCAATGTTATCACGGGCGCTCTTCATTATATATGTATATGTTTCTTATCTAAATTAGAGCTAATGGTTTTGCAATAAAGCCTCTGTGGAGGAATATACTCCTTTTAAGTGGAACTGCAGATGGAGTTTGAAAACATGACATCCTTGTGTCTCCCCAGATTGCATTCCTGACCTGTTTGGTGAGCCATACGGCCAATCCGGATTAGTTATTCTATCTCGCGGGGGCTATTTCAGGGAGGTGTTTTGGGGACGATTCCCTCTCTGCTGGATGCTGCTAATGGAACCGTCACTGAAGCGGTTGAATTCTGGAGCTGCCTCTGCAAAGAAAGTTGCTGTGCCCCAACCTTAAAGGCCGGATATTCTGTGGCGGGGGTTGGGTAAAGCTTGATACCGATGGTTCGATTTAAGCCGGGGCTGGAGGAGGTCTGTTCTGTGACTACCTCCTCGGTCGTGGTGGAGCCCAAGGCTCTGGATTGCTGGTTGAAGCTGCTGATTGATAGTTTAGGGTTCGACTCATCCTTCCTTCACTGCTTGAAAATCAAGTGTTACAACTGATCCTTCCTTTGCCAAATGGACTAATTTGACAAAAACTAAAATTAAAGGACAAATTTGAACATCGGTTTAGAGTTCAGGAAAAAGGCGATGAATAGGCTGGACAACCTAGCTCGAGACCCGTGATCATTTGCCATGGCCCTAGAAAAGGGAATCAACCCTTGCCATAATAGGGGATGCTAAGTTGGCTATCGATTATAGGACATTGGTCGTAAGGTCATGCTAATCTAGCAAGAGAGATGACACCTCCACTTAGGATGTTTACTAAGTATAATAGTCAATACTGAAGTTTTGATATGATGTTTACTTTCTTTACCATAGGTTGCCCTGATTCCCACCCAATAATTTTCTTTTGGAGTGAGTGGGAATATATGAGGTGACATTATTAGGTCTTTCATTCCAATGCCAATCTCTCGCATGTTTATTCCCATTAAGCCTTTTATAGACCTGCTAAAGTCCAACTAATTCTTCCTTTGCCAAATGGACTAATTTGACAAAGATCAAAATTAAAGGACAAATTTGAACATTTAGTTTAAGAGTTCAGATAAAGATGACAAATGAGCTAGACGACCCGTGATCATTTGCCATGACCACTAGAAGAGGTAATCAACCCTTGCCGTGCGCAGCTTGCGCGGCCACTGCAGTGTCGAGCACAAACAACCAAGCTGGCCCTCTTTGGCATCTGTAAGTTCAGGGATCAATTCTGACATCGTCCATTATTCTGGCCGAAGCATGCTGGGCACATACGCAACGAAAAAAGAACTAGGAAAAATTTGAAAAACACACCGTGGTTTTACTCTCATTATCACTTACATTACTCCATTTTTCTTTTTTGTTATCGGTATATAACTCAATACCACTTTCACAAATCTAAAAACGATCTTACACCAAAAGCCTCCGCCATCCATCACCAGTTGCCACCATTCACCGCTGTCGAGCCATCTCCTGATAGTCAAATCTCGTCCTCCCTCTCCTCTAGGTTCATTGTTTCCCCTCTCACTGTCTTTCCTTTGCAGTCTCTCACTCCCTGCGCGTGCACACCCTGACTACAAAAGGTTGACCTTAAGTCCAATGACGGCAGTTCTCAGCCTTAATTGAAGTTGTCCATGGCCTCGTCGCGAATGGCAACCTCAATTGGGTATAATGGGCCGCTGCGAACAACCATCCCCGGATGCATCCGTAGCCCGAGGAGGCTTGCCGGCCTCATATTGAGCTCAGCACTATAGTGGAGTGAAAGAGAAGGCAGAATACAGAGGACGGAGGGTGGTGGTGCCAAGGTTGCCGGCGAGCAATGGCAAGCGTAGCCACAAGGGGCGTAGTGGCGGAAAGCATCAACAATGATCGGCGGCGACAACTGTGCTTAGGATCTGAATTTGTTTAGTAATTTCGAGTGAGCATGAGAATTCATATAAGAGTGATAATATTGTGAAAAAGCATAAGTTATAAGGATAATTGATGTGCATGAATGAAATTGTCCATTATAAGATTAAATGCACCTAAGTGGCTATAAAAAAAGGGAATCAATGTATTGGAATTCTTAGTGCAATTAAGCCTTAAAACTTACACACGAAAGTATAATTAAGTTCTAAAAACTTTAAAAATACAATCGAGTCTCAAAACTTGGTAAATTAGTCTAATCCAAGTCCATTCATTAAATGTATTTTTTTTTTGAAATTTTTAGGATTCGATTATATTTTGATGATAAATTTTAAGACTTGATCGAAATTTTAAAAATTTTATGATTTAATTACAGTTTTATGATAAGTTTTAGTGTTTTCATTGCATTTATTAAAAAAAAATTTACTCCATTGACTTTGGTATTCTCCGAAAAACAAAGGAGGGGAAAAGGAATCACCTCCCTTATCCGGCTGGTCTCATTCACGGCCCTGTAAGAGCACAGCACCAATTCATTCACCGGCACCACCGAGAAGCAACCTCCATAGCTAGTCCGCAGGAAATGGCGTCTCTCAACCTCTCCTCCTCCGTAGCATCGTCGTCATCTTCTTCCGCTCGTTCGATGTTCCGTGCATCCGCGCTCTCTCTCTCCTCCTCGAAGCCCTCCGTCTTCTCGTCCCGGTCCTTCCCCGGATTCCATCGGCGCGCTTCGTATCCGAGTAAAGCCTCAGTCCATTCATCTATCTCTTTGCGCAGAGCTCAAAGTCGACTACTTTCCGATGTGGGTTTCGATTGACGCGCTCGCATTTGCGGTTGTTTCGGCAGGAATTTACGCTCTGTCCAGTAACGACATAAAGGTCGGCACCAGCCTCGTCGTCGATGGGGCTCCTTGGCGAGTTCTCGGTAAACTGCTTCCTTTTCTCGCTCTCCCTACTGGTGTTTGTTGGTTTGGAATGTGCATATGGTTTAGGCAAATTCTTGTATTCGAGGGTTGTATCCCACAACGTCATTACAGTGCGTTCTTGGTTAATGGAATGCTGATAGTCTGGTGCGTTTGCGTTTTTCTGGTTTCTGATTGTATGGATAGCTATTTTGCGAGAACCCAGCAGCGTATGCGGAGTTTTTGACTTATGAGGGGAAGAAAAGCTGAGGAATTTGGCAAAATCTAAGCTTTAGGGGGCAAGACATTAGCAAATACTATTGAAATTACATTAAACACCTGACAGTTGGGGGCTGGTGTGTGCATTGTGCCTTCGCTCTGTTTGTGGCATGTTAGATTTGGCATTACATCAATGCTGGTCTGTTATGCACTGAATTATGGAGATATGACACTGTAGAGACATTTTTAATCGAGATATGCAGATCAAGTCCCCTTGTGGAAAGTTTTTATCACAATGGGCATTTAACAGTATAGTTCTCACACTAGTTGGTTCTCTTTTCTGTAAGTAGTCTTCTTCTTCTTCAATGCTGCCAGTGGCTGAGTTGGGACTTTTGGTGGGTGTGTTGCATGTTTTGCCAAGTTTTAAGCTGTACACAAGGCTTGCATGTTTTCTACTTAATTCATTTGGCTTGTAAATATCTGTGCTTTACTGTGGCATTTTTCTCCATGTAACAGTCCTAGGCCTTCTGCTGTTTGGTATATGCAGAATTCTTACATGTGAAACCCGGAAAAGGAGCAGCTTTTGTTAGAACCAAGATGCGCAATTACATAACAGGAAACACTGTTGAGAAAACCTTTAGAGCTGGAAGTTCGGTTAGTTTCTCAGTCTAGTTGGTCTCTTATTACCCTTTGTGTTATTGACAAGGCTAGCATAGTAGAACTGGTATTTCCAGTTAACTGATTGTTGATTTGAGGAGAAAGTGTAATTGTTATATACTGAAAGTTATGTCATTTCATATAAATGGACTCAGAGACTTGCATTGCTCTATCATGGGATGTTCTTGCATGTGCCATACCTGCCATAATACAAATTCATTGTTCAATTGCCATTTACTTTTTATTAAAGTGATGGTTCAGTCCATTAAAGGTGAGTTATTTGAGTGTGGACAGAGGAATCTCGTTGTCCATCCAAACCTTGGTCAAACCAACGACTGCCTTGATTATTCGTAAGAATGATATTGGACGTTACTTATGCAAGTTTATATATGTAACCTCTGATATACAAACAGAGTAGCTCTGTTACTATTATCTTGCACATCGGAGCCTATGGATCCTTGATTCCTTGGCTAATTGTACAGTTCTATGGTCTAGCTTAAGTAACTTATCTCGAAAATGCCTAATGGAAAAGAAAGTCAACTATAGTATATTGAGTGCAATAAATTGAGCAAAGCTTTTTGGAACTTATGGATTCCATTATAATGATTTATGTGGGCTGCTACTTTAATTACCTTTTAAGAATTGCTTTTTGGATGGTCGTGAAAATGGCTGTACTCCCCTTCAGAAGAATTGCCGCAGTTATAGTGTAATCTCACAGAAATAAGTACCTGCATTGCTGTCTAAGTCAAGAATATCTGATATCTGGATCTTTTTCCAGATCGACGAGGCGGATGTATTCAAGGAAACCAAGCAATTCACTTACAAAGATGGTGCCCAGTTTGTCTTCATGGACTTGGTATGTTTCTTTGTTCATCTAGTTTCCATTTAGTGCACTTTTCTCAACCAGTTGTGCCCTGCTCAAGCATCACCTGCTTCATCACTGTAGGGATGTCTTTTCTTGTAGTTGTTTATGTGAGTATTGATATCTAGGCCACTTTAAAGATGAATCAAAAAAGGAGCGGCTGCTATCATTATGTTCAGTCTTCTAAGATATGTACTTTTCAAATGACAGACTACCTACGAGGAAATTCGTCTCAATGAATCAGATGTTGGTGACAAGACAAAGTGGTTAAAAGAGGGTATGGACTGCAATGTGCTGTTTTGGAATGGGAAGGTGATTTTAATTTCAGACCTTAGTATGGTGGTTTCAGGTGTTTTCCCTATACAAATATGATATGCCTTAGTGTTGTTGGTGTCACATAAGTACCTTTAGATTTAATTAATTTAGGAGCAGCTTGATGTAGGGCCAATATCAAACTGCACCTTGACAAAGCCCTTGTGTGCTTCTGTGAATAAAGAGGCATATTGGATAAAATCTCTCAAATGATAATCAAGCTGCTAAATTCAATAATTAGCTGTCTCATTGTGCAGCGTTGTCCCTGTTGCAGGTTATTGACTTTGACGTCCCAATCACAGTTAAGCTGAAGGTGGTGGATGTTGACCCTGGTCTTAAAGGTGATACCGCTCAAGGTAACTTCTTTCTTGGTCATACTAAAGAAACTATTCTCATTATTGAGGTATAAGGCAGGTGGATCATTTTAGGTTTCATGCACGTCTGTTTGATTTTGGCAATATATGAGCTATGCTTGATATAGTGAGAAAATGTTCAGGACTTCGTGCTTTTTCCTTTGTTGCATTAAGGTTTTGGGTGGTGAAGGAGAAGTTGGTTGTTCTTTCTGACAATCTGACCTGATGATTCATGTTCTTATAATAGGTGGATCGAAACCAGCTAAACTTGACACAGGTGCTATGGTGAATGTCCCACTGTTCGTGAACATAGGTGATGAGATTTTGGTAGATACAAGAACCGGGCAATACATGAGTCGTGCATGAGGTTTTTAGCCTGTATGTTTCTTACTTACTCCACACGTCTAGCCTTTTCCATCAGACCTGTGAAATCACTCATGAGGCTTAGATAGCAAAGAGGTAGTCGCCCAAATTTCATCGCTGAGTAATTCTTTTCTGTGCAGTCGATTGTAGTATTTATTACTTATCATATATGTAAGAAAAGAGCAAGTTTAGTGCCCAAAGCTGTGGCCAATCAAAATAGTATTGCGGATACTTTGCAATTGGTTTATTTGTTTTAAAACTTTTCAAGTGCGGGAGACGTTCATAATCCAGGTTTAATTGAATGTTTACAAGTCAATAACTGTACATAAGTCCCTGTTTACAAGTCACATCTTCAAGGACGAGTACAAATTCAGTTTAATTGTACAACAGTTTTAGCAACATATAGGGTTGATCAACAAATATCGAGCCTTGCTTGTTATGACGGTAGGGCTCTCTCTGCCTGGGAGTCAATGCCAAGAGAATGGAAGATAATTTGCTTGCTTTGACACTGACAAGTGATGTGGGCCGAAGGAAGAAGCCGGCCAACCAAATGGTTTGACTATCACGGGCAATTGGTGTTCGCGGATGTAATATTAAGAAGCATTTGCTCCGTTGACAACGTCAATTCAAGAGCTATTGTCACACCAAGCCGCTTGGAACTTGAGGCCATCTCCCTTAGGTAGTGATACAAGAAGTTGGTTACAGTTGTGAGTTGGCCAAGACTCTTCCCCTGGCATCTTCAGGCTTCTTCTCGGGCACGACACCTCGCTTCAACGCCATACCATAGACATTACGAGCGCATAACCACCTTCCTTGTTGATTAAACTCTTTTATAACCACGTTGTACGCTTCTTTACTGGGCTGCCCGAATCTTTCATCCATCAGGACCGAGAAAACCTTGTCCAGCTTTCCCTCCCTGCAAAGTGCTCTCACCACTCTGGCTAAACTAATCATTTTTGGTGAATGCCCCATCGTCATCATGTTCTCCCGATTGAACAAAGCTTCTTCGTTTCTATTCCCCACAGAAAGCGTTTGTGTCATAAATCCATAAGAACTCCCGTCGATAACACAGCCCCTGCTTCTCATTTTCTCAAACATCTGGTAGGCGTCTTCCAATAGGTCTCTCTCCTTCCAAGAAATCTTGCACAAAGCCCTCAGTAACGTATTCAACATTCCCTCTTCAACTTCAAAACCATCTCCTACCATCTCTTTATAAGCCCTCGATGCAGCCCTTATTTTCCCCCACTTCAACAAGCCGTGAATCAAGGTGCTATAACTGATACGGTCTGGCGCGCAATCTCTCTCCTTCATCAGCTTCAACACACTAAAGCCTTTCATTGGCTTCCCTTCTTTGCAATACCCATTGAACAAAGTATTGTAAGTGACCACATTCGGAGCCAACCCCGCCTCTAGAGCTTCATCAAGCAATTCCATGGCCTCTGGTGACCTGCCCACTTTGCAAAACCCATCCATAATAGCTGTGTATGTGTATATGTCTGGCTTGATCGAAATCGAACCCTTCTTGATGTTCTCCAACATCTCATATGCTTCCTCCACCCTCCCAACATAACACAACCCTTTGATCAAGCAATTGTACGTCTGAATTGTGGGCTCGCAACCAACTTTGTTCATCACGCCCAACACCTCAAAAGCTTTCTGCATCTTGCCCTTTCTGCAGAACGAATTCACGAGGGTAGTGAAAGTCGCCACACTCAGGTGGAGCTCATTCTCCACCATGGACTCCAAGATTCGCGTAGCATCATCTAAAGTGTTCTTCAGACAGTGGCAGACGATCACGCTCGAAAACGTCCACGCGTCAGGGACCAACCCGTGGGACGGCATTTCGTCGAACACCTGCAATGCAATGTCGGGCTCGCGCGCCACGGCCAAAGCCGTGAGCAGATCGTTGACCCCGGACAAGCTCCCCATCTGCCCATCTCGCCGCAGGAGCCCGACGAACTCGACCCTGTCCCTAGCGGGCAACGCCCTGATTCTTTCGGCCAAGTACCGAACGCGGACCGTGCAGTTGCTCTGCTCCTGCACTTCACTCGGCGGCGTCAGGATGGCGCTAGTTCTATCAACAGAAGAGCCGCGCGAATCTCTGCTCTGCGAGGATCTCGCGACGAGCTTGCTCCGTTGGATCTTCCCGAGATGTTGTGGGGAGATGATGACGCTTCGGAACGAGCAAGGCTTGCGCTGCGAAGGAAGATGGAGGAGCGGGGATGGGGGAGGATATGCAGGGGACGACAGTGAGGATGGATGAGGAGGCATCATGCCCAATGATGCGTTCGCCGTGCACCTGGGCCATTAGAATCTGCACGTAGCGGGCCGAGTGGCACCTCAGGACTAGCTGCCGGTAAGGCCTCTCTGGCTGGCCCCAATGAAAAAAAGAAATGAAAAAAAATATAATAATTATCACGTTAAACATGGATCATGCCATCACGAAAAAATGATCGATGATCGAAATTGACCAAAAAATTATATTGACAAATTATCAAAATATTTATAACTTAATTAGTTAAATTAAAAAGTTTATGATTAAATTACCATTTGAATAACGAGTTTAGAATTTTTTTAAATATATTTTTTATTGGTTAATATATTAATTTTAGATAGTCATCTAATAAAATTTAGGCTTATATAACATATATCAAATACATATCGATATACACCAAAATTACTCCATTCTCCTTTCCGCATTTTTCTTTATCTACCAATCATACTAAATTCCCTCATTAGATTCCAAGGGGGAAATTTCACAACAGAACCGGCCAAAGAAATCTACCGATAATTTGAAGGTTTGGAAATATCAACCCCTGCTAGATGTCAGTCATGGTCTCGGTCTCGGTCTCATTCTCATTCTTCCTTTGACTCGGTCCTCGTTTCAGCCACACGGCAGCTGAATCAGCCTCAGTTCCTTCTGCAGAAAAGACCAGAAATTCTACTTGAAGCGGATGAAGCTTCTATCAGCGGTCATCATCCAGTCAAAGCATTGAACATGATATTGATATTCCATTGTCTGAACATTTTGGTGTTTAATACGTTTATACAAGTCTCGCATGACTAGGGACGAATTCAAGTTTTGGCGAGCAAGCTGTTCCGATGTACTCTTTTTGTTGTAACCTAGAGGCATGGAAGTCTAGCTATCTAGAGGTTCATAGAACATCTTGCAAGCCTTATGAACATGTGGTTAGGTTTGAGCATTAGGCCTGTGCAAATTTTCATGATCGAAAGTGATCTGTGCAAAATTTGTAAGTTTTGACCAGGTAACCTCTGTTTTCCTAAGTTGGAAATGTCTTTGACATCCCAATCAAACTATGCCAACCTTGGGACTAGAAATATCATGGTATTAAATCTAGCGTATTCATATTAGCGTTCTCTCGGAAAATGTGTAGGAAAGTAAAAGGTTCTATCAAATGTGATTTAAGAATATTGCGAAACGAGATACTGACAAGTATTATATAGATTTTCTTACCTTAATGAAAAGATGAATTCAACTATCCAGTACAAGTATGTTGAAAAACAAATTGACATTTTGAGTGCGTTTGTTTCCACGAAAAGAACTTTCACCGAACTTTCACATGGATTTTTTTTTTGTCAAAAAACTTTCATGTGTTTAGTTTGCTGAAAATGATGAGTCAACGGAAAAATACATTTGCATTCAAAGAAAACACCCACAATTATAAATTTCCATTTCTCAATTACTTCAATTATTAAGAGCTAACAAGGGGCGATTGGCCACTAGTTCAAGCCAGACAACTTTTGCCCCCTCGCCAACAGCAATGAGGGCCCGGGGCCCTCGTTGCTTGCATGTGCAAGCCTTTGCCTAGCTATGAGTGAGGGTCTTAGAGATGGCGAGGGCTTGCTGGCCTCGCCCAATGGATGGTAGGGATCAAGGGCCTTGGCTAGTGATCCCCTACTACCCCTTAACAATAAAAAAGAAAAAAGAAAGTGAAGAAGGATAAAAAAGAAATAAAAAAAATAAAATATTTAAAATATTATTGAAAATTATTCACATTAATGTTGACAGTACAACGTAGGAGGATCGACGTCTATGTTAATAATTTCCAATCAAAATCGACCAGATGGATATAATTGTCAAAATGTAAAAAAAAATATGATTAAGTTGTCATAATTAAAAATGTTTATGATTGAATTGATAAAAGTGTAATTGATTTATGAATTTTTGAATAATTTCCCAAAAGATGATGCCCCACTGATCATAAAGATGTTAAGATAAACTATTGTGATGGGAAGGCAACTTGGAGTTGAATGCTCTGAGTTCGATCCCAAAGTGGAAGATCCAGTCTTTGGTGCTTTGGGAGGCTAATTATATTGGAGCACTTTCGTTTGGATTGCGTCCCCTATTTTTATGAACCGCAAGAACCAGTAAGAGCCTTTTGACTCCAACGAGGCATTTACTGGTAGTAATCTAGTAACCCGGAGCTCTGCTTGGATGCCATCTTTTTAACGAGGTTTAGCACCCTCCACCTCTCTCGATTCCAAAGAAGATTTTTCTTCCCTTTTTGGTGAGAATACGGTAAGTGATATTGCGGAGTCTTCTATTCCAAGGTTCATATCTTGCCTATTTATTTCCCTTTGAGTAATTTTTTACTTGCTCAAGACCAATCACGTCCCTTATTGTTGTGAACCACGAAAAGTTGCGCAGGTAAAAAACCCGTTTGTCAAGCCTTGTACATTGTTTGTCTTACTCGCTCCTTTGCATCGTTAGCTTTAGGGAAAGTTTCAAATGAGCATATGAAGTGGAGTCCTTTTTCCAACAAAGAAAAAAGTATCCAGGGTGAATTTTATCTTAAATAAGACCCGAAGTAGGCAACTTATTAGCCTCGAAATAGACTCCCAACTCACCAACAAGGTCCATGCATCTCACATGCCACTTTCCAAGTCATGACCGGACCGGAGGCATTTTGGTCCGGGACATTTGTTCCTTCTTTTGTTCTTTTTGCCTTTTCTTTTCCCCCCTTTCTTCTGTTCATATCTTCCTCTTCAATCCTTTCCTTTTCACACTTTCCAAGCCAGACAGCCATTCTTCAAGCTCACTGACTGCTTGGGGGCCTTCTCCCAATTCAAGGAGACGATGGTGAAGAGGAGGAAGGCAAGGACCAAGTATAGAGCGGCGACGAGAGGGGATACGAAGTGAGGACCGGATGTGAGGTATCGGCAATGAAATGGGAATTGTTCGAGTCATCTGCTACACATTCGTCTCTTTTCCTCTCTGCGTGGAGCTTGAGCGACCATGGCCGCAAGTGAGAGGAGCTAGAGATCCACGAGTGGGAAGAGAGGGAACGGCCATACCAGTAAGCTCGAAACTCCAGTGACCATGTCTTGGAGCTCAGAGATGTGGCAACTATGGGCGCAAGCGAGAACAGAGAAAGCAACCATGCCCCATGCTCAAAGTTAGAGTGGCCATGGCCACCAACTCAAATATCCGGCAGCATGGTCAAGAGCTCAAGTGGCGATGGCCAAGAGCTCGGAGATATAGGGGCCATGGCGCCGAGTGAGTAAAGAGAGAACAGCCATCAGCATCATCGACCGGTGCTGGATGGAGGGTGGTCATCGGTGACGCTAGTACAGAGGCTCACCGGCCACTTCATCATGTCAAGTAAGATTGAGCATCGGAAATGGCTCGGCACCAGGATGGGAGGAAGAAGAAAAAGAGAGAAAAGAAGAAAGAAAATGAAAAAAGAAATGCCCTCGGCTGTAACTTGAAAAGAATGTGCCTGCGGGCTGGCCTGTTTGCAGGCCGTTGAGCTAGGGGTGCGTTTTGAGACTTAATTGCCAATTTCAGGATCTTATCCGAGACAAGATTTACTTTAGTATTTTTTTGAGAAAACAGGCCTACTTCAGGGCTCCATTTGAAATTTTCCCATTAAGCAATGGAAATCAACTTCTTTAGTTTGTGCACGAGCAGCAACCTCGCTTTGAGCTTGAGCTAGATAAGCATCTTTCCATCTTGGACTCCTTAACGCAAACCATGGAAGTTGTTTGGGGAGTCTAATTACATCCTCCTTCCGAGTCTCTCATACTTTACCTTCGACACTAGAAGCCCAGCTTCGAGTTCCATGCCACTCTTGCATTAAATTTCTCGACGCCCTCATCGAGAGCTGTTCACCGTTGCCTCACAAAGTCATGAAGGGAATCTTTTAATGTCGAAGCGAGCTTAAAGCGGGGATTTGGGTGGCCCTAAAGGGAGTGTCAATAGGAGAGATTTGTGGTCATCCAATACCAATGCTAATCTACTTTAGGTGGTTTAAGGTATTAGTCAGCATGCATGCACGAACTGGTCGTAAGTTGATGATGCTATTGCAAAGATTGCATATAAGTCGAAACTGGTTGTGCTTGAAATTTGCCCGAAATAGTAGATGCCCAAGTTAAGTGTAGTGCATAAAATCGACACTTCAGGCCCACTTTCTTAGGGAAGAATTTTGTCTATGACCTGTTTGAATTGCTGTACTACGATTTTATATTTTGAATGCAGTATTTTATATTTGAAACTGTTATCATGTTATAATTAATTAGAATTCACTAAGAAAAATTCGATACCGATGCGTCTTTGAAAAACGTGAAGATTGACGTCATAAGCACAAGACTGGTTTTCACTCCCCCAAAGACAAAGTAAATTGACAAAAAGAAAAGGGATTCCTTTAGGTTTTTGCTTAACGATAGTTCTCGAGTCACAGAATAAGAAGTACTTAAGTAGGAAATATTCAATTTTCGAAACATTGGTGGTACGTAACATGAAAAAATTCGGTGCATCTAAAATTGCAATATTTCTTAATTTGGTTACTTATCAAATACCTTGGAGGGGGCACTCTTTCAATTAAATGATTTTGTTAACGAGTATTTCAAGAGTATTAGTCAATTAGCCAATTAAACTTTACAATTTCTAATAGCCCTAGTGTCTCATTTTATGTATAATCATTTTTTCTTTGATAAGTGTGTTAAAAGTCTTAGAAAATGCAATCAAATTCTCAAATTTATCAAATTGGTCCAATTAAATCATTTCGTTGATTGCACTTTGTAATAAAATTTTGTATGTAATTACACTTTTTAAAAGTTTTATGATTGAATTATACTTTTATAATAAGTTTTAGGATTTTTAGTACATTTATCTTTCTTTCTTAAGCGTGCTTAAAGCACTCGTTCTCAGGATGGCAGCACCCAAAGAAGATCAAACGTAGGATCGATCAATTTGATTACGCCTAAAGTGCCGGCAAAGCCGCTTAGAGCTAACCAGAAAGTTCGGCAAATCAAGAACACTTCTTTCGCTAAAGTCAGAAAAGAAAAAGAGTAACTCTTTTATTACATGGCACCATCTACAGGACACGGACTAAGCTTTTTAGAACAAGGAAAAAAAACAAAGACGGGGATCCAATTCCGGGCAAACGCTTGCCTCGACTCTGATCTGCTGGATCGGGTCGATCGCGACCGTTGACATGGGCCCCACAAAATCCAACGACCATGATTGCGAGGCAGCGAGAGTTTCCTCGATCGTTAGACCCTCAGTGATCTGCTGAAAGCCTTGGAATACTGGAAGTTGGGAATCCTGGAATCCGCTTCCTCTGCCGCCGCCGCTGCTTCTGCTGCTGCTGCATTGTTGCTCCCCGAGCTCTTCTTACCGAGAATGGGCCTGAACAGCTTCTTGAGCACTCGCCGGAGGCTCGACGGCCCGCCACGGCCTCCTCCCGTGCCGCCGTGGGCCTGACCGCGGTCCGCCCTAAGCGGAGGGCGGCGGGCGGGCGGGGCAAGGCTCGGGTCGGAGAGGCTCCTCCCCAGCATGGCCTGGTTCAGCTGGACCTCGAAGGAGATCCGCTCGAACCGGTCCAGCAGCGTGCTCTGCTCGTCCCCGAACCGCTTCAGGACCGCCGTGATCTCGTCCACCGCCTTGGCCTGCTTGGCGTCCTGCGGCTGCTGCAGCCATCTCTTCATCTTCATCACGCCGCCGCCGCCGCCGCCGTCGTCGTCCGAGGGAACTCGAGGGGGGACCGGGAAGCTTCAAGGGAAATGGAAGATGGCTGCTTTGGTTACGTTAAAGGGCTAAAGGTAACGATTTAAAGGGACGAACGGTGGTGAAGGAGATCTCGGATTCAGTACCTTGTCCATGGAAGCGAGAAAGGTATCTTAAAAGAAGAAACATCAGCGACGGGAAAGACAGGGCAGTCGTATGGTCGCCAGGAGTCATAATTGGTAATAAATGAGCAAATACAAAGCTTCGTAGCGTTTGTTCGGGTGGGAAAAAAAGAAGAAGAAGAAAGATCTAAATAATTGGTTATGATTAATTGGGAAAAATGGGGGTCAGCTCATGAAATTGAGAAGCTTCATATTTACTAGAAGCTAATTGATTTTTCTTTCACGAATTCCGGGTGATGCAAAATGGACTGTTATGGGAGAAGAGAGTATCATTGTGTATTATGATTTTATCTCCCGACATAAGTAAGACAGGACAGAGAGGTGCTGATTCGAAGTTGAAAAGGCATTGAAATCTTATTATCCTAGTATCGAAAGACAAGAAGAAGGCGTTCTTTATACATCAAGGGAGCTATGGTCCCACTTATAGGGGTGAGCGTGGTTTCGAGATGGAACTGGAAACCAAAGAACCGGACCCATGAAAACTTGTTCGATTTAAATTCCAAGATATGTAAAGTAGGTTTTAAATTTCAAAAATGGAAACCCGTAAAAACAAGTTTGGAATAAGTTTTCATGTTTTTCTTGGGTATATCATCGCACGATCATAAGTATATAATCTAAAATCACTAGTTTATGCTTCAACTTTATGAATGAAACTTTTACTTTCTTAATATTTTATATTCCCGTATGTCTAAATATAAGTTGTGGTCATTAAATGTGATGATTTATCGCAATCCTTTAATTAACAATATAGCTGGAATTTGGGTAAACTCTATTACTAGGAAAGATTTGATGTTCTTAAAATGCAAAACCTATTCCAATGGGTTGATTTCAGGTGAAATCTGCATAGAACTTGAAACCGCTTATCCCTATCCACTATTTACATCACATCAAGAAAATATTAGGTAGACAAATTTTGTCACGTTAATAATAAGTCACTCCATTAAGTAATTGCCACGTGTCTAGATAGGGCTCACTTGTCAGGCTCTTATGCTCCCTTTGTACCTTGCTTTTCCCTTCTTCTTCCTTTCTTCCTATTAGCAATTGCTATTTGAAGCGCACGGTAGAAGTCCAATATTCTTACTATGGGAGACCGCCAAGAGGAACCCAAGTCTGAGCCTATCAATATATGCAGTTAGACCCATTTTAACTTAAAAGTTTAAATTAATGAGTTATGAGTTAATTATAATATATTAATTATCCACGCCATATTAATTCTCCTATATGAGGCTTCTTACGTCAGGTCTACGTTACTACATCACAATGCCCACTTGCCTAGAAATCTCAATCATCAGCTTTGATACCATTTATCGGGAGCTGAAATAAAAGTCCGATACACAATCTCCCACTTGCCCATAAATCTGAACCATCAGCTTTAATACCATTTATCGGGAGCTCGAAATAAAAGTCATGAGGTTGATGAGAGTGTGGCGGTTGTAGAGCATTGACGATGTGTGGGTGGGGAAGAGAATGCAGGCGAAGGAGTCATGAGGTCTGTTGTGGGGTGTCTTGGCCATGTTGAGTGCGAGGTGCAAAAGAGAGAGACGAGACTGACCATTGGGCCTCACTTGTACACGTGGCGATTACTGAATCGTGTGGCTTAAGGCTGACGTGATAAGGCAGTCCTATCCCATATTTTCTCACATCTGCCCGAGGTTTTGTTTGAAGCTCTCCTATAGGCTTTTAGTCTTTAATTTTCTTTTTCTTTGTTTTGATTTTTTTTTATCTATTCTCTCCTGATGTGTTTTCGGAGCCTATGTGCATGAATAAATCTCTACAACTGATCTTGGGTGAGCGTGAAGACCTATTTGGCCATTCATTCAATTGACAACCATCGAGGAGGATGTTTGTGACGTGACTCCAAAAGCTCTTTGAGATTAGGCCGTTCTCTTCTCTCGATTTAGATTTAAGTCTGGACTTAGGGGTTTTACTCTCCTAAACTAGATCTGGATATGATTTGGGAGTTCCTTGCATGTATTTGACTCATGTTCTTTCAAAATATTGATATTGGTGATTTGCATAGTGGTGGTTATGAAGACGAAATTAAATGCACACCACAAACCATTGCAAATGAAGTGGGAGGTCCAATCGTATATATGGTGATTGGTTGCCAAACATTTATAATGGTGGATCTATTTTTGAGAAATGAGAGTATACTTCTAATTGCATATTGTGCTTTGTTATTTGAATTCTAGAATTTACTTTGTTCAGCAATGATTTGGGATTTGTTAGGCTTGAAAAATTTTACGTACCTCTTGTGTATTATTACGAGAAATAAATTGAATTTTTTGACAAAAAAAAATTTAATACTATGAAAAACTACAAATTGTTAAACTTATGATAAGTTTACCCAAACTAATTTTTTGACAATAAAAAATTCCAAATTGATATACTTGTGACAAATTTATTTTCGGTTAATTTTCATTAAATTTTGCTATCAAATTATTTAGTTGAATGACACGTGATAATTGACAGGTGTATTAATTTTGGATTTTACCCTTCGTTTGTCACAAGTTTATAAGCTTATGATTTTTCATAATATTATTCCAATTTAACAAAAACTAACGAAGGATAAATTTATCACAAATATATCAGTTAGAGATTTTTTGTGGTAAAAAAAGTTGGTTTGGGGTAAATTTATAGCAAATATATTGGTTTATGATTTTTTGTGATAAAAAAAGTTAGTTTGGGATATATTTATTATATATGTATCAATTTGGAGTTTTTTGTAATATGAGCCCTAAAAAAAAAAACCTAGGTTTTGTACTTACCATCTCATTGTGGTTCTTCGCCGTATGAATGAAGCCCCGAAAAAACCAAGGATTTTCACGCCTCTACAATGTGCAGGATTGCGAATCTGCCATCCAAACAAAAAGGAAAAGGGGCTTTGGTAATATAAATTCAATGAAAACTATTCAATTTTTGAAAACTATGATTGTTCATCCGTGACAAGAATAGTTAGTGCATTGAAAATTACAATAATCTTGTTTTATGACACGTTTTGCCGAATAATTTTTCAGTGCATATTCTTTATAAAGGATCAGAAATACCCAGCCTCCCTTGCCTCGATTGTCTTGGGTTGTTAGCATACTTATGCTTCTCGGAATCGCATTTACATTAAAAAAATTTTCTTTCCAAATTGCAACGAACCTTACCAATAAGCACGATCAATAAGTAAAATTGCATAAGCTGACCAAAAAAAAAAAAGTAAAATTGCATAAATCAAAAACTTCTGAAGAAGAAGAACCGGGCCAGGCAACAACCTTCGTGGACCGAACCGAATCGATTCGGTCGCGGCCCACATTCCTCCGTCCGTCCGGACCCGAGAACTTCCCTCCCGGTCTAACCTCTTGTGTTGGGGCCCGCCCGGACCGGTCCGTACTAAACCGGTACCGTCACGAAGACTCTCACTGACTTTTTATTTTTATTTTTAACGTTGTTTTCTTTTTTTTTTATTTATCGAAGAAAAATCTCTGTTCCTCCATTTAATTAACGAATTAATGTTGGTGTCTCTCTTTTTAAACCTTAATTAATGCTAATTAAATCAACTCCTTTCGTGGTCGAAGCGAAGAATCGAATTCCAGATTCCAAAAACCCCACCATCGTCATCTTCAACCTCACTCCTCCTTCGCAAATCCTGTCCGATTCTCGCCGGCTCGATCTCGGTGACCGTCTCCTCCGCCGGTCGAGAGCAGAGCTCCTTCCCGGCAGTTCCTTCGGCTCTAATTTCGCGGGAGGTCGCCGTTGCCGTTGCCGTTGCCGTTGGCGCTCCCGGAAGATGAAGTTGGAAGACCCGGCGTCGAGTCGGTTTCCGGGAATTCGCTGTTCGGAAGCTTGAATTTGAAGTGAAAAGTGATGAAATCGTGAGACGCGATTGATGTTCTGATGGCGAAAAATGGGTTTCTCGCCGCGATTCTGGTGTGCTTGATCGTGGCGCATGCTTTCGGTTTCGGTGCTTCTCTTTCTGGTTCGGAGAAATCTGGCAACTCCTCTTCGCCGCAACAGGTCCGTTCTCTCTTCTTTTAGTGGGGTGCGAACTGTCGTGTTCTGTTGTGTTTTTCGCTCGGTGTCTGCCAGTTTTTCGGTTTCGCGGTAGCAAAAGCGAGGACGGCTTCAATGATGTGTTGTTGTTCAGGCGTCTCCGCTGCCGGGCCCCGTTTCGGGTTCCAAGAAACCGGATGGTGGGACGGATGGTGCCGGTAAATCTAGCGAGGTGCCCGCAACTTCGTCCAATCCGACCTCGAAAGGCCAAAATGGCAGTGTCTCCGTGAGTCCGCCTTCGGTTGGACAAAAAGGAGAAGAAGAAGAATGATGAGAAGAAGGAAGACAAGGAGCTGCATGAGCCAGCGGAAATCAGCGAGACTTGTGATGGGAAAGACAAAGACAAGGTGTGTCGCGATCATGGAACTCTGACTGCCTGCATTCTGAGCTCTGAAGGTGACGATCTCTACTTTCTTTTATTCCATTTCATTTCAATTGGAGATGGTCATATTCCCATCTCTAAATTTGATTTGTCATCAGGGCCTGTGCTATCTGTTCTGCATTTCGTTTTGACAATCTATTTTGGGGGAAAACATGAGTTGGAAGGTTATTCTTGTGATTCATGGAAGCATTTTGCAAATATGTTGCCTATTATTTTGACACGTACTTTGGAGACGGTTTGCAACGCAGGACACAAGCAGTATATCGTCATAAGGCATAGAGTCCTTCTGATAGATACAACCCGTCGCTCCTGTTGCCTGAATGAAGTGGTCAACAAGTCTTACCGTTGAAATGATATGCTTCCTATTTAAATTATTGCTCTATCAATTTTTAATAACACTCTTGGCCTTTATTTTGAGAAAATCCTTATTGAGAAATTAGTATTTCAAAGCTTATGGTAATCTTCTCTATCAAGAATTGTTGGCAGAGTAGGTAATCATGATTGACTGATGACTGAATTCTTCAACTATTCACAGAGGTTACATCTGAATTGGTAGAGAGGAAAAATTGCGCCAAAAGTCTTAAATGTTTTGCTGAATGTGCAATCAAGTGCTAAATGTTTTGGATCTAATGCTGTCAAATTTTCCTGGCAAGGTATCAACTAAGTTTGCTGATATTGCACGCCAGAAATCCTATGTGGCGTTTTTTTAACTATCTTTGAGCTTATGGCTGATGTGGTGCTGATGTGGCACCACACCAGAAGATAGGCCAAATATAAAAAAATAAAAGGAAGGTTAGGACTTGAGCACGCATTGGTCAACAAATTGAGGAATTTTGGTGCAATTTTCCCTTGTGGAAACTGGCCCAGCCTGGACTACGGTGGGTCACTGGCTTCTTATCTTCCTAGTAGACTAATAGAAGAGGAAAAGCATATGTGTATGGAAAGAAAGTGAAAGGAAGTTTCCAACAGGTAAGGAAGGAGATGTCGAGTGAAGATTTGAACTATTTTGGGAGAACAAACTTAAACTGTTGTAGGATGAGAGAGATTTTACTTTTAATTTCAAAACAGGCTCGAGGTTTAAGGGATTGCATACTAGGTTTAAGCTGTCGCGATTTTGAATGGCCAAGAAACTGATGACACTCAGTCAAGCCTTGATACTTTGGTAAAATTGGCATGTGGCATGCTTAAGAGGTGTTCCTATTTGGGTTAACTTTGCCTTGTTACTTGGACATCATAAGGATAAGTTCCTTTGTCAGTGTAAGTTAAAAACTCTTAGGAAGATGGAATATGAGATGTTTTGGATTTTTTCCCTGCTTCTCACCATAAAATTTGTTGGAGTTAGCTGGAGTGACATTCTAAGAATACTAATTGCTTATTGTGGTTCATGGATTGTCAATTATTAGCAGGTTCAAAGTGCCCTTTACATAACAAACCCAGAAAAGGAAATTATATGTTCCAAAATGTATGATTATTGTCCATAAGTTCTCAATTCAGTGCTACTTAATTAATTCTGTCACAATTCTGAAATGATTGAAATCTCTTGACCATATATGTAAAATCATGAATGGGAGGCCAACCTCGTTGAAACTATTGAACTAATAGATTCAGTAAACTGATATGTGTGATTGATGCTACCCTATCAGATGGAATGTACTTAGTTTGGCTAATAATGTATTTTATATTTACGGCTTACTCATCTCAAGCCTTACAGAAATGCTTGCCTTCCAAGGCTTTCCAGAACAAGTTGATGTCTATCCATAAGAGTTGATGTATTGACTCTATACTTGTCATAATGTTACGATATTATACATCATATTCAGTAGTTTGTGTGAGTATAGATTGAGAAGTTAATGCATTGTTTAGAAATTTAATCTTTCCTAAGGTTTTCCCTTTGTGCACGTTCAATTCCATGGTTAGATGAAAAAAAAAAAAAAAAAAATTGACGCATTTGGAAGTTCTTAAAGTCTGCTGCACGATATTTCAAGGACCTGAGTTAAACTGATGCTACATTTGACATGTTAAATTTGTTTAAGCTGTGGCCATTCACACATGAAGGGGCAGGTGACCACTACTCTGCACGAGCCCTGACAAGTTACTCTTTTATTCAGTAAAGAAAGATATTCTCTTGTTTTGATAACATGTGGTGTCACTTACCTGGAACTAAGTATTAGAGGGATATTTACTGGCCAGGATAGGAAGTATGATAGGGCCGTTTGACTCTTCAGTATAAAATCTTTTTATAGCTTGTACTATTTATGCTTGAATCCAGTTACATGCATATGCCATTCAATTATGCTTCTTTAATAATAATAATAATCTTAGGTAGTTGAGAGGACTCTTTGGAGATGATTGAATTCCTATTAGGAATATTCTCTTTATTGCGTCATATACAGGGTGAGATTCATAGGAATTAGCTCTCTAGTGCTCAGTTGGTTGTGCATTTCTTGTTACTGAGCTGTAATTTGGTAAGGTTTACTTCATTTTTCTTCAAATTTTTTTTTTCTTACTATTCAACTGAGCTTGTGATTTTCACCTCTGAGCTTTGAAGGAGTATAGCTATTCCAGATGTTCTATAATACTGCAACAAAATGAGGGTTCTGTAATTCTTTGATGTCTTTGTCATTTCATACTCATTATCTCTTTTTAGAAAAGAGGTAGATCGTGGAAATAGTTTTACTGCTCTAGTTTTTCAAGTGGGAATTTCATGAAGACTGACAAATACTTAAAATTCATTTTACCATTCAGTTGCAGCAGGGCTGAGCAAATTGGTGGTTTTAGTCCAAAATAGGGGGATAGTGCCATGACAGTAAATAGGAGGCTGCCAAAGTCTACCGCAGATGCTACAAAGAAGCTTGAAATACCGAAACACCAAAACAGAAAGGTATATTTGATCCATTTGGTAGTTATAAAAAATTACCTGTTACTAACTTTGGGTACAACCAAAGTATAAAATTAGTTGGTTAGTTTAATAATAATTCTCCAACAGTTGCTTGGAAAGGCCCTGGTATTGTAGGTGATTTTTGTTTAATCGAGTCTAGTGTGCTTATAATTAATTCAATCAACGAGGGAATTGAACTGGAGCCTCCAATTTAGAAATTATGCTTGAGCTCTTTGCACACTATTGGACTCATGAATATTTTTCCTGTTAACAGCAGCCAGTTATTTACATTATTTTTACCTCCACTTTCTACCATTCAAAACAAGTAGGATAATCATTTTCTTTGTCCCCCTTCTTCCCTTTGCTCACTTCCATTTCCTTCAACTCTTAATTTTTCTTGCAAATTAAGTGTAAGGTTGACAAGGTGCTGTAAGATCTTCAGGCTTGTTTGCTTAATATAGCAAGCTGTGCAAATTATTGTACAATAGAATAAGATTTGCTTGTATCCACTCTCTTGCCTCTTGGGGCTCTTTTCTATGGTGCTTTCACCGAGACATCAATAGCTGCTTAAAGAACTTTATCCTGGATAGTCACTTAGAAAACATATGATTCATCCGCTGCTTAATTCTTATTTTGTTTTCCTCTTTAACAGGTTTTCCTATTAATTGCTTGTTTCTTCCTCAGATTAATATTTCTCTTTCTACGGGGGAAGGCAGTGAAGTTGTATTAAATGCTCAGAGAGGGGATTGCAAGCTTCACATGGGGCCTGTTGTATCTGACACAAGTGTTTTCCTCTATCTCCCTTCGTTCAACAAGCTAGTTACCCCAATCAATGGTGCATATTTCTTGATTCTATCTGTGGTGGTCTTTGGCGGGGTGTTAGCTTGCCGCGCGTTTATGAAGCGGCGAAGAAAGAGCGAGTTCAGGTATCAAGAGCTCGAAATGGGGTCAGGAGAAGGGACCAATATAGAAACTGCAGAAGGTTGGGATCAAGGATGGGACGATGATTGGGATGAGGAGAATGCTGTGAAATCTCCAGGTCAACATCACGTGGGAAATATATCTGCAAATGGCCTCACTTCTAGGCCTGCAAATAGGGATGGTTGGGAACGTGACTGGGACGACTAGGAATTGACAACGAAAAGGGTTTTTGGAAGAGTTCTACTTCTACATGGGAGGAGGAAAAGGAAACCTGGAGACATGACAATACCAAAAACAGGTACTTGATTCAGTTTATACCACCTTTACACTTATCTTATGAAAGGTAGCTGTAGTTTGGCTTCGCCAGTTAAAGGTACACAATTAGGCTCGTTGATATTTTGAAGTTAAGGAGGTGCATCATGTTGCTTTCTAATACTGTTCCGCTCAGATAGCCTGTACAGTTAGATTTACATCCAAGGAGTTATGTGAAACATTGAGCAATTCCCTACTATTTTCCACTGATGAATTTGGTTACTTTAAAGTTCAGCGCAGAAAAGTATCTCTGGTGGCAACTTTTCTTTTTCACATGAGAAGTGAATGATTCGTATTTTTCCCTTTTCATGTCTCTGTTGCTAATTCGTTTTCTCAAGTATCCATTTTTTCACCGCATGCTCTCTGAATTGAGTTTTCCGGTGCAGTTATTGGAGTAGGGATTCCACATCGCAAGAATTTGGTATCCAATACAAGTGGTTATCTGCTTTTGCAGTTTAAAACCCATCATAGAAGTCTATGAATCTACCTATAATGTTGAACCAGGGATCCTCTTCCTTTCCAGTTTTCTTTACCTCATGCATTTCAGTTCCAAGTGTTTAGGCTTTATCGCAAGCTACGGTTGAGTTCACTTCCCTTATTTGTTTGAGCTGTCAAATTGCCGTCGAGAAATAGGAGGAAACTGTCCTGTCAATAACGCGGTAAGGCAAGAGCTGATAAAAGCAGGTCGTGTGTTTAGATCCGGCCATGTGGTCAACTTTTTGTTTGGGATCTGATCGTGAACCCATTTGATCCATGGAGGTAAGCTAGATCCCCACGTGAGCCTAGTTTTGACATGGAATCAAAATTGCTCCCGCATCATGCAAGAAAAGTTAGATGAATTCACCTCGTCTCGCAGTAAATTAAGTTGAGTGTGAAAATAACATCACTCAAGAGTGGCGATAACTGTCCGTTCAATGCTGTTCTTGAATTTGTTTTTTCGTCTAATGACGTTATCGAGCTTTTTAATGCCAAAGGGGTCGAGCGGAACTTTTCGAATGGTTTGATCTACCGTAGGAGAAATGGGTCTCTGGTCATACGTGCTCTTCATTATGTTATACGAAATGAAGAGAATTTCTTCATATAAATGAAAGATGAATCAGTGATCAAGACAAGAATCCTTGGTCGCACCTGCCTAACATGAGCGTGGAGTTAGTGAGATTTGGTGGGCATTAACTATAGGTCGGCGGGATTTGGTTCAAACAGTGGAGCCTCACGAATTTATACTTAGATTGGATGGGGCTATTTCATCTCCGCACGACTAAATTCACTCTATTTTTATTAGATAGACAAACTCACCTCTTGATCATGTTCATATTTGCACTTGCACGGTTTCTTTTGATTGAGGTACTTTCTTTTTATGGGTTTCCTTTTGAATACAAACTTCTTGTTGTTTTGAAAGTAAAAATTAGCCTCTTGTTCGTCATCGGTCTCATCACAACTGATCCGTTCTTCATCACTTGAACCTTAAAGATATAGAGGCTTACATTTATTGCGAAATTGTTATTTGCTATCCTATTAGTCTCAGCAAAAAGAAAATCAAGTCTTTTTATAGACCAAAGAGTTAGTGATTTTTTCTTATACCAAAACAATTCTATACAGAGCATCTGAATAAATAATAACAAGAATGACAGGAAAATATTATGCACATTGAGAACCTTGATTTTTTTTTTTGTTAAACCTCATGAATGATATTAGTTTTTGTTAATCTAAAATAAATGAAATTTATCAGTCATTTATTTTTTTTTATTTTATGAAAAGCTTCAATATCATTAATTTTAAATCTTTAATTATGATTTTATTCCAGCAAATTTTATAAGAGGTTTTTTGGGTTTTATTCGATCATCCTGCCAGGAGTATATCAAACAGCTTGACGGTGATATGCATCGGAAGTTTATCAAGACTTGGCAGCGTTTAAAAGTTGATTATGTTAAAAAATTACCAGAATTTTTTGAAAATTAGTCTCTAAATTTGCTCGGTAACGTGGAAAAGACATAGGTTTCTTGGTAGTTTTTCTAAAAAGAAGAAAATAGTGCTTTAATATGCATAATAATACCCACTTAAAAAGAAAAAAAAGAAAAAGAATACGACACTTCCTAGTTATGGCAACTAGATCTTATATTAAGATAGAGAAACCAAAAAAAGAAGGAAAATGATTTTAAGGTTCACGACTTTATATATTGGAAATTTAATGTAATCTCATCATATCCCGATTCATTAACTTGCTATAGTTTTTAGGCCTCCTGGCTTTTCATCAAGTTTATTCTTCAGGCGAAGAAAATATTCTTGACATAGTTACCTCACATAATAGTAAAACAGATCACTGATGTTTTTAATAAAAAGAAATTCATCCGCGTATCAATGACACGAGGTTTTACCACTGCAAAAGACACATTTTGCTCTTCATGTAAATTTAAGGAAGTCTCTTTTGGTAGGTGATTTGTATATCCAGTATAAGACCTTCAAGTCCTATGCTATGCCCAGCCTTGGCATGGGGTAATCTCCTTTCCTTCTAAATTTTATCATACGAACAAATTTTAAAAAAATGAAGTTTGAATTCAACGGATCTTAAATAGACCCATTCGTCACTTTGCTCCAGCCTTAAATATTCAATTTTGGCTGATTGATTAAATCATTTGAAAATAAGTTCGAAGCTCACTGCTAAATGAGATCCATTCGGTTTTATACGAAGATAACCGTATTGGTTTACCATAAATAAGAAATAAAACACATAGATTTTGTAATTATGAAACTTGAAGGACAATTAAGACTCAAATTTGCATGTAAATTGAGAGGAAAATTCAGTTTAGTCTAGAACCCGATACCGGCCCTTTAATTTTGAGTTTTTTTTTTAATTAGGTCTTTACCTCGAATGATTGACAAAATTCATGTGCTTTGTCCCTTCATTTCGTTTAAATTATACTTAGCTTTATGAAAAATTGAATAGGTATAATTTTTACTATGAAGAGCGATGCTAGTAAGTGTTAGAGATATTTAAGATAATTTTGATGATTTTCCATATCTTTTAAGGCTGTGTAAATATCTTTAATTAATTGGTTATATCTACTATCTTTGTTGATATATTATCTTATTTAATCATTTCATAAAATTTATAAATAGGTTGATGTAATCTTTATTATGATATATCAAAATAAACACAATTACTTTCTTTCGCATATCTTTTCTTATTTCTCAAAATATCAGAGCTAGTCAATCATGAAATGCACCGAGTGCACTAGCACTTGATGCACACCCAAGTGCCCATCTAGAGCTAATTTTTCTTTTTGTTATTTTTTTTCTCAATAAGTCCTAATATCCTCCTATCAACGTTGATTTCAACATTATTCATCTTGTCCAATAGCCAACATATTGTTATTGCATAGTCTGCAAAGCCTGAGCCTTCTCTTGCTTAGTTGAGTCCATTCCATGATGATTGTGTTTCGATGCCAACCGCAATGACTACATCACCCAGTCAAGCCTTTCATGAAAGGTGGCTTTTCTTTCAATACCAGCCACATAGGCTACATCACTTAGAAAATATAATCCCAAGCTAGCCAAATAGGATGACGCCAATCGAATAGGCCGCGTCTCTTAGTTACTATTTCACAAGCTAGATGCATTAGCCATTTGCTGTTTCCTCTTCAATTCTCAATGTTTTGCATGTTGTTTTGAGAAGCCACACCACCATCAGACTCACTGCTCTCAGATAAGTAAGATTTGTCACCGTGCACTTGGACAAGCAAGATCTATAAGTTTTTTTTGCTATGATTAATTGCTAGACGTTGCCCATGTCTCAATCATTGGACAACTTGTATTCAAACTCAAGTTATGTCTTCAATACATGTTGAGTTTGAGGGGGTGTTAGAGATATGTAAGATGATTTTGATGATTTTTTGTATTTTTCAAGATTGTGTAAATATATTTATTTAATTGGATGTATCTTCATATATATCGAAATATACAGAAGCTGATGTAATCTCCATTATTATGATATATCGAAATATTTATAACTTCTTTATTCCTCTCCTCTTAACTATAAGATTGGGCATTGCCCAAAGATTTTTCAAAAGATTTAGTGCCTTTTCTTATTCCCAAAAACTAGAATTTAATTGATCAAGATGAAACGTTATTTTCCAATTAACCAAAGGCATGCACTTACCTAAGGTTGAGTGGAGAAAGACCGAGAACTCTCAACTACTTGTCTTTCATATTATTATAACAAGACTCTAGCTCAATTGTTGATAATGTCAATAAAAAATTGAGTATTATTACAGTAAAATTGAATATGTTGATGATCATAACTTAAAGGATTCAATTAATTCAAAAATCACTTAATTTGCAAAGAAAATTTGGGGCTACTTAATTCATTCAATAGAATAGACATTTAAAAATGAATTTATACTTAATAATTAGCTATCATCAAACAACGCTATATTTTCATTTCAGCACTTGAAATTCAGTATTCATTTTTCTATGCCATTAAATAGGCCCAAATCTAGCGATTGCTTCGTTTGTAAAAGCTATTTTGGATGGAGGAAAATGTTAGTATTTTTTTAAGGATAAAAGTCACAAAAATATCTTAAATTATGCTTATTATGACATATTTATGTCAAAAAAATTTTATGACACAAAAAACTTATTTCATGATATCAACAATCCCAAACTTAGACCCATCCCACACATTTATCCTCCATCAATATTTTTTTTCCCTTTTCTTTTTTCATTCTTCTATTGCCTCGCCACCACCATCGTCCTTATTGTCGCCATCACACTATCCTCACCATTGCCAAGTCAAGGGAGAAAACAAAGGAGGAAGTCAAAGAAATAAAGGAAAAAGAAAATGAGAAAAGAAAAACATAGAATGAGTTCACATATCATTAGCATTGTTTGCTTTTCGTCATCCATGTAGGCAGGCAATTAACATTTTCAATGAGTTTGTTCATGAAATTTTGACGGATGATATATATATTACAAGAGTACAAGTTTATAGTAAATGTATCACACATATACAAATTTGAAATATTTTGTATTATAGAAAAAAATTTGAAATAAATATATCATTACAAATATAAATATGGGGTTAACAGTATCATAAAAAAAATAAAGATAATGTGTCACAATTAGTATAATTTCAAATTTTTTGTGACTTTCTTTCAAATATTAAATCACATCTTTCTTCCCCGAGGCTTATCAACAATGGCCAACTATCATCGTGTCGAGCTGCTTCGATGTTCCCACGAAACAGGAATCGCCGTCGACGAGGTTCGTGTTCCTCCTTTCCACAAAATAAAAAAATAAAAAATATCAATACATAAAAAAAGGGGGAGAAAATGAGAAACCATGTTCCCTCCTGTGCATTAAGCTTTATGGGCAGACAGAATGAGTGTCATGAATCCCTAACAGTCGCATGATTTGGGGCCTGTCCGACCCCATAATTCTGTCCTCACAATGTTAAAAAGAGTAAGAGAAAAGCCAACAATCTGGTGCTTGCTTTATTAAATTCCCCTCATTCCAAGATGCCCTTTTTCCATTGCATGCATCGCTTTAGCCACACTCTCCTATCATTATCCTTCCACTAAAGGCTAGCACTCCCCTCCTCATATCATGATTGACCACGACTTCACTACCCTTTTGCCCATACTCCTTTTTTTTCCCTGTTGATATTTCTTTATCCTTTTGATTTCGACAAAAAAGAGGAAAATTTAATTCGCAAAACTCTTTGTTATAAGTAGTTTTGATGGTACTTCATAGCCTGCGCGAACCTGGCGAATGCATGCTCAAACCAACTGGGGACAAATTCCACATGCTCGTCATCTTATTGATCTCGGGTTCATTGTGTTTTGTCAGTCGGATCATGATGATACAGGGGGGTCATTATTTTATCCAGGCCAATTCATGTTTGTTGTACTTCTTTTGGTGCTGGAGTTACTTGCTTGGCGTGGCCACAAAGGCACAAGATTAAGAATACAAAACTACAATTTGGCTCATTCGCTAGAGCTGAGTAGAAAATGGGATTGATCATTGAAAAGAAAGATGGAGACATGAAAAGTTCCCACTGCAAGACATGATGTGATTGTTAACCACTAATTAATACCACTACTGCTTTTGAGCACCTCATGTGATGCTCTCTCATGGTGTCCAAAGCACTTCTATTTGTTCCTACAAAAGTGTAAATTTTACAAAAAGGGGGCAAAAAGCAAAGGAAAGCACTTGATTCTCAGGTCCCCCTTGTGTCCAACACCATGTTTTGCCCCCACAAAAAAATTTTATAAACAAAAATCTTCAAATTCAAGTATTCATTATTAAACTCCATCAAGTGAAAAAAAGAAAAGAAAAAAGAGTTGGGGGTGCTTGCTTGCAATGCAGTCAATGCTTCATCTGATGTAAGCGTTGGAGTGCTTTAGTTTTGCATAATTGCACTCACTAGCCAAACATGAATGTTCATGATTCTTTTCCTGAGAAAGTTGACCATAGATGTAAACTACACTGATGGGAGTTTGACTTTGGCATCGATGGAGTCCTGGTGGGTGAAGCTGACACAGTTTCTTTCATGATGACAACATCAAAAAAGCAGATGTCAGACCAAAGAGCGGGAAGAAGAAATTTCATGAAGAGATTGTGGAAGATCTCCAACTTTCGTAAAAGTAATAGGATTATTAAACCACGACAAAAGGAGCGTGTTGCTATCTTCTTTTTAGAGAGCTTAAATTGTGAGAGTATTGCGTGAGTTTCATATATTTTGCGCGCTACAAATTTCATGTTTTTCTCAAATCAAGAAAAATTCGTTTCCTACTCGATTTCAAATGTATACATAACACTCGCTTAAGATTTTGTGGATGAGATACTATGCTACACGTGTGTACAGTAAAACTTCAGAGCTAATTAGAACGGCATCAAAACTAACAAGGAAGCTCCTTCATCTCAAAACAGGCACTAAATTCACTTGTTGTCTGGAAGGTTTGAAATCAAGCACCGTTCAGTGAACAGTGCCATTTAAACAATCTGGATCCTCTTCATTCCCATTGCAACTCTTTCTTTTTTGTTCTAGGTTTTGGGGAAAAAAATGCATATCAAAATCGATCTTGAGTTTTAATGGCAAATGCATTGGACGGTAGTAAGCAGAGTACCGCCAAAACAAATAAAAAACATGAAAATTACTCTAAATAGACTTGTCCGCACTCTGCAGATGTTACTCAACATGGACCATCAGTATTCTGTGCCATGTAACTTGATGCTCATATGTGGACAACAATATAAAACCAAAACCAAGAACAAGCACCAAATGGAAGAGATTCAGGCTGTCTTTATCTGAAAAGTAAAGTATGATATAGAGGACATAACATTTGGACTCTTGTAATATCACACCAGTGAAGAAGGAATCCACAAATAGAGAGCTGGTGACGAGAGGAAGGGGCATGAAGTAAAATGAATTACAGTATCAGGATCCATTCAGATCAAGGAAACTGGATTCCTCTGCAATGGCAAACTCTAGAACAGTATAGCTCTTGAATTTAAACAAAATTATAAGGTCATTGTATTTCCTCTTGACCTTCCGAGGGGCACTGGATCAACTCCAAAATGTTGACGACTTCACTCATTTCTGGCCGGTTCGAGGGCACCTGAGATGCACATATTAGACCGAGCTTTATGACCGGGATTGCCTCCTCAGGTGGAAAACTACCTCCGAGCCTCCCATCCATGCATTTCTCCACCTTGCATTCCTCTAATGCGCCCCTCACCATGTCACAGAGCACCACCACATCATCCTCCATGTACTCCACTGGCCTCCTCCCCGTTATTATCTCCAGAACCAAAATTCCGAACCCATAGACATCACATTTCTCAGTTATTTTTACTGTTCGGCATGCGAATTCTGGAGCCATGTAGCCAAGTGCACTCTGGATTTTGCTGCTTAAGATGCAACGGTCTAGCATTGGCAACAATCTCGCCAGGCCAAAATCGCCTACCTTTGCCTCTCCTGAGCCGTCCAATAGAACATTTGTTGACTTCAGATTATAATGAACCACACCCATTTGATGCAAATACGATAATCCTTTAGCCATTCCGAGTATTATTTTAAATCTCTGCCTCCAAGTTAAGCTGTTTCTCTCATCTGCATCATGAAGATGCTTATACAAGCTCCCGCTGGGAACGAATTCATAAATTAGAAGCTGCAATGATGGTGTCCAATAGTATCCTTCTAGCTTTACGAGATTAGGGTGCCAGATCTTTCCAAGTGTCTTGACCTCCCTCTCAAAGTCATCTTGGGACTTCATCAAACCTGAGGCTGTTAGCTTCTTGATTGCCACTGATCGCCCATCATGTAGGACCGTGCGATAAACAACTCCAAAACCACCACGACCCAGCTCGGAGTCTTTGTTGAGCAATGCATGGGCCCCTGTAAAAAAATTAGCATCTCCAGAAAACATGACTAGTTTCCCATAATTTGGGTCAGCAGTTGGTGAACAGCTGAAATCTTCACCTCCAGATAGTGTGAGCATCGGAGTAGAATGAGCCATGGAAGACCGGACATGGATATTCAGAAGAGTTATAGTTATCACTCCAATGGCAATAAAAGCTGCAGCCCCAATGGCGATAAGGGAAGATATACTGAGTATAATACGCTTGTGACGGTGATCTGAAGAGGATGCAGCACCTGCTGGGTTGGAAGAATTAGGGTTTAGGACAATGGGTTTTGGATGGACTGAGGGGCAGGAATCATTGACAACAGAGCCGCAAAGAGACGGGTTGTCGGAGACGGATGCAAGAGGAATGGTGTTGAAAAACCCGCCAACTGGGAGCTCGCCTTCCAGATGGTTGTGCGAGATATTGAAATAGACCAGGTGTGAAAGATTAGCCAGCTCCTTGGGTAAGCTTCCGGAGAGATTGTTCAAGGAAAGGTCCACGTACTTGAGATTAGAGAGGTTTGCCATGGCAGGAGGGACAGGGCCGGTCAGGTTATTCTGTGACAGGATCCTGCACAATATGAAAATATGAATTTCCAAGATCATGCAATCTTCACATTCTTAGTTGAGAGAAGGCGCAATAGAAGTAAGAAATAAGAACCATCAAAATAGACATGTCATGTCATAAATCTATTTATGGGAAACAAGTATATGCTTATCTTCCATCATCTGAAATGAATAAACAAGCCACATAATCCAAATTTAGACCATCAATGTACTTCTCACTCTATTCATGCTGCCATGATATATAAGTTATGCTTCTATTGACAGAGCAATTTGGCCAGTCTCTAGGTAGAAAACTGCCTTTAAAGATTGAAGATGTGACATGAAAGTGCATAGGATTTCCGTTTGTAGTTTGTACCATACAAACCTCTATAGAAGATTCAGAGACCAAATTTACTTAAGGTCATCGGAGCTGAACTTTAGGCCACACTACTATTGCATTGAATGTGAAGCAAGCAACAGAATTAAAGCAGCAAATAAAGGACTCACAGAGATGTCAAATTCGAGCATGTCCCAATTTGAGTTGGAATGTTTCCACTTAGGAAGTTTTTGTCCAGCTTGAAGTCCTTGAGCGAAATTGCTACTCCAATTTCAGGAGGAATGCTTCCATTTAGCCGATTGTTGCTCAAATCAAGAACCTGAGTGTACTTTAATTCACCTATGCTGGCTGGGATGGAACCAAAGAACAAGTTCCTCGAAATGTTCAGTGACTCCACACTACTAAGAACACCGAGGTTGGCCGGAATTTCACCAGAGAGAGCATTTGAAGATATGTCCATGACCTGCAGATTAGTATAGAACCTTGTATCTGGAAATGAAGTATATTCTGCACTTTCATCTACTCCATTTCCTGAAAGTGAGACAACTCCAGCATCCATCTTAAAAGGAAAACCGCCCGTTAACAAATTCTGGCTAACATCTAGAACTGAAAGGTTCTTGCAGTTAGACATCGAGTCCGGTAAGCTTCCGTTGAGAAGGTTCATTGACAGATTTAGTCTCTTAAGTGACTGGATATTTCCAATTGACGGTGGGATTGAACCAGAAAGTTTGTTTCCTGAGAGATCTAAATTCTCGAGGCTTCTTAATTCCCCAATCCAACCTGGAATCTCCCCTGTAAGTAAATTTCCATGTACATCAAGAGAACTGCATAGACCCAGTTGTTGCATTGATTCTGGAAGGCTCCCAGAGAACAAATTTTCGCTCAGATCAAGAGAGCGTAAAAGCAAATTTCCTCCAATATCCCCAGGAATAAGCCCGGTGAACCGGTTTCTCCGTAGGTTCACAACCCTAACATCGTATAAGTTTTGAATTCCTTCAGGGATCTCTGCCTCCAGTAAATTTTCAGAAAGATCAAGCAATTGAAGGCCCCTTGAAAACCACATTCCTAGAGGTAACTTCCCAGATAGCTGATTGGAGGATAAGTTAACAGCGACCAATGTCGAGCAATAGCTCAAGGAATCAGGGATCCGCCCCATGAGACTATTTTTAGCAAATGAAACTACTCTCAGCGAGCCACATTGCTGAAACATTTCATCTGGAATTGATCCCGTGAAGTTGTTCTCGCTCAAGTCCAGGACCTGCAAGGTCCCGATGTGCGTGAGACTGGGGTTGATAGGTCCACTGAAGTTGTTCTTGGAAAGTGATAGAACCTGGAGGAATTGCAATCTCAAAAGGCCACGGCCTATGTGTCCAGAAAGAGAAAATCCGTCAAGAGCCACCTCGGTGACTCGTTTAGACCTCGGATTGCATTTGATCCCTTCCCATTCACAAGGATATTCAGCATCTTCGTTCCATGTAGAAAGCTTATCTTTAGGATCATGAAGCCCGGCTTTGAACACAATCAACCCCAAAACGTCATCATTGAAAACTGCATCCAAAGATTGCGCGAAAATCGGAGCAAACAGAAGTAGTAGAAACACTCTGAATACCATTCTTAGTTCAGTGCATAGAGAGGTAAGATACGATATGTAGGTCTCGAAAGCAAGGATTTTGTGAGCAGTTTCTTCAAGGAAGGGAAGCACTGGGATTATGGTTCATGAGGGTAGCTAAAAGATTCAATGAAATGGAAGGAAGTTCAAAATGCACCGAGCAACAATCAAAGAAACAGATGACTGAAGCAGCAGTATGGTATACTTTTTAAAGGTGACAGGGCAGGAGTCAACAAAACCCGCGCAGAACAGAGCAATTGACGATGAACGATCAACTCACCAGCAATCAGGACGAAGTGCAGTATTTTACAGTCTGAAAGCACGGATGGCAAGCAAAGAAGATACCAACGTGATGCGTTGGAGGCTCGGCACGAAATATTCGCACTTCTTTCCCCTAAAAAAAAGCAACTTTCCTTTACGCACTGTTGTCTAGCATGAGGAAAAGTTGACAGCAACACTCACAGGAGGAGACCCAACAAAAAGCATCAGCAGCCACGACTTCAACAGAACGAAGACCCCACCAACCACCACACAAGGTTAATCACCAGCAAAAAACAACCCCTCGGCAAGCAAGAAGGAACCCAAGACCAAGAAGACCTCGCTCAAGCTTCACAGTCCCGAGAACACTTCCAACATTGTCAAGGAACAGTATCAGAGATTCTGAAGGAGCTTTAAAGCAGAGAGCAGAGAAACCAGGTGGGTTTTTTGGGCTGCTTCTCTGTGATCTTGGCTTCTGAACAGGGGGAGAAAAATTCAAAAAAGGAGCAAGCTTTCTTGTTTTTTTCCCGTTTTAAATTGGTGGATAAGGAGGAAATGAGGCAGAGGCCGGGGACTTTCGGAGCGAAGATCGCCGGGAAGGGCGGGCGTGAGGCTTCCGGAGTCGAATTTTCTTTTGAAGGGGCTCCTCAAGTTCTGAGCGCCATTAAATGAAGAGAGAGAGAGAGAGAGAGACTGGTGCTAGCAAGAAAACCACAGAGAGAGAGAGAGAGAGAGAGAGAGAGTCAGTTCAGAAAAGAAAAGGGAGTAAAAGCAGGTGCATTTAAAGCGTTCAACGGCGAGAGACAGAGGGTAGAAGAGTAGGAGCGAGCACTCGCGGCTTTTCCTGAGTTTCTTCCATACTTGTGTGTGCTTTACGATTTGGATTTCTCTATTTTCTTTCTCCATCTTGGTTTGGTTTTTGCTTGTCCGGTCTCGTCCGACGTGGCAATCAGCCAGGATTGCCTCTTTTTTATTTTTTTGTCTCGAACAATGTTTGTTTAACTTAACCCTCTCCAAACTTATTCCTGCTTGATTTTAATTTTATAGATGTATTGCTCGGAGGCACTTGCTAAATACCCAGAAAAGAAGAAGAAGAAATATTCGTATTTTCAATATAGCGTGTTATTTTACAATATGTTTGGAATCTAAACATTGTAAGTATGGTTATGAAGTTTTCTAAAAACATTTGTCGACAAAACCCATTTGTATTTAACAATTCCAAACAAAATTAAACTCGCATGATGGCTCACCCGTTTACACCCCTTTCAGTATCATGCATTTGAATAGAGGGTGAAAAGAGAGGAAGAAATCAAGAGTTTTGTTTTGTTCATACCTTTGGTCAAATATATTAAAATTTATGAGACAAGCATAATTTAAGCTTTGGCATCTATTTAGTTTCCATTTGAGATGAGTGTACTGAAAATCTTAAAATTTGTCACAAAATTATAATTGATTTCTTAAATTTTTAAAAAGTGCAATCAAATTCTAAAATGTGTTCATAATGTCAAATTGAGTTCTTAAACTTTCAAAAAGTACAATCAATGTAAATACTTGATTGGACTAATTTGATAGATTTTAACATTCGATTATACTTTTTGAAAATTTTAAAACTTAATATATTTTTGTGATAAATTTTAGAATTCGAATATATTTATCCCTTTCTACTTTTGGCAATTGTATCTATTTCACTAGTGATGCTTTCTATTTCTTGATAACAAACGTGGTGGCGTGCCATATATAAATCCTATTCTAAAAGACACATTTCCATCTAAAAAGGTAAACAAAAATCTCACGTAACTCATCGAGAGGAATCCCTTAGAGCATCGCCTTCCGAGGTTAAAATTTCGCAAGAGAATGGGAAGAGTCTTATCTCTGGTGCGTACGTCCCCCTCTTCAAAACACGCCGGTAATCTCGCAAATTTACTCGAGTGCGGATGCCGTTTCTCATTATTTTGTCCAACGGTCACGTCCATCTTTTAGAGACCGTGTAATACAAGTCAGGAAAAATAAAGTCTCGTCTCAGAACACGCTCATAATTGACGACAGACAGAATCATTCTGTCCAACAACGCAATTGATTCAACCTCCATAACTTCCACGACACGTTTGGTTCGGCCCAAAGGCACGACGACGAAGACGACTTCCCCGACTCGAAGCAAACGGTACCCAAGCCGCGACGGCACTGCGGGGCGCGACGACCGAAGGAGCGGCCGAGCCGCGGCGGAGTCACCTCCCCGAGGCGGAGAAAAGACGACAGGTCAAAGGGGGGACGAGAATCCGAGTTACTGCAGTCCTTCGTCCTTGTTCCCATTTTCTGGCCTTCTTTTCGAAAAGCCCGTTTTGGCCCGTAGCTGTGGAAAAGCTTTTGCCCTTTTGACGTTTACTCGAGTTGGAGATCCTGGGCTGGTTATCTCCCTTCACATTGACCTACTCTTGAGAACAATTCAATGAATGACTGACGGAATGAAACAAAATCAGCACGTTTACCCACCATCTATATCGACCGACGGGATCTTGACGAGGCCTTTTTAATGCAGTTTTCTTGGGGGTCGCTGCGGCACATGAGTGGGCGCGACGGGCGGGGCATATCCTCGGTTCTAGCTTAGAGGATGCTACGCGCATTTTTAATAGATTATCTCAAATAGGACTTCGAGGATCGAGATTGATTATTAGGAGAGCTCGTTGACTAGCCTGTCGGACCAATATCATGCATGTTCGCTAAAGTCGTGTTGCGTGAGAATTTAACTTGAGACCTCGTACCTTTCAAGCGAAAGGTACCATAAATGTAATCGTAACACGGACGTCAATCAAAAAGGGTTAGGGTTAGGGACGTGGGACATGCGTCATAATAGATCGTATTATGATCCGAGTCATTTCTGTTCCAATTTTAGATGGATACAGACATTTTGTCCCCACTTCCAAACGCGATTAGAGGGACCTTAAGATCCAAGCACATATCGGGAGATGCCGGACCGAGAGCAGACTGGGAAAATCCAATTTGGAATGGCTTCTTTGAGGAAGATGAGAGGAAAGGAGACGACCCGGGATCTTCGTAGGAGACGATGCTTAAGAGCCGCACAACACTAGACCACCAATCTCCATGACTGCTCCATCACATAAAGCCACCGAAAGAGCATACGAAAACGTGCTACCCAGTTTATCCATTTCTTGTTGGGTGAAGAACGTTACAGGTAACGAATGTCTAGCTCTCGTGCCTAATACATGAAACCTATCTACAGAGTGCGACATAATTAAGAGCCTACCTCAACGAGCAGCATGAACAGAAATCAAAAGAATCATGCTCCCCCGGAAACCCAACTAGAGAAAGCACAGGATCGACGTATCACAAGCGAGGCCATTATTTTGCTAATTAGACTACGGATGATTTGTGGTATCGCTTGAATCTGTGTAAAGCCAGATAAAGAAAAACATTTACAAAGCTGAAAATCTCTACTAATTAACCGGTTATATGATGACCGAAAAGCAGCCTCAGCGCATAGCACAGGGTCGATCAGACTGCAAGACCACTAGCGCTCGATCTCACGTGGAGAGGGTCTGGAATTAGGCAATGACGAGTGATTTCGTAGTAGTTCTCTTCCTCTCACGCTACCCAGCTGTCTGCCGCTTTCAGACGTTCCCACGGGAGGGGTAAGTATGACTAGGTATCTCGCCCTGATTATCCAGAGGCATATATTGAGCCATGATCGCCCTTATCTCAGAATCCATGTATCTCTGCACGGAAGTTTGAGAAATATCAAAACGTCACAATGTTGTAAATGGACAGTAATAAGTACATAGCAGAAAGGCAATCATCCACCAGTTTTTGAATAAAATCATACCCTGATTCTGTACTTATAAACTGCATAGCCCGCAACACTGGCAGCAGCCAACCCCAAAATAATAGTCCAGATGAAGCCCCAGCTATACTCGGTACGAGTATTCTTACCTGCATTTGAGCATCGCAAAATTAAAAGGTGGACTCAGAAAATGCAGCACATAGCAAATCGACATTTGATTTTTCCCGCTCTGGAGGTTACTGCTCCTACATGTCAACACAACCTCAGAAGCACAGGCTTGTTTCATTTCCTAAAGTGCAACTAACAGGTCACTCATAAATAAACAGAAAAAAAAGAACTAAAAAAATTCTCAGTTGCAGGTATATCTACTAGCTGATGGTCTAAAATATTGTTCCCATTCATCACAGGGTTCAAGCTTGAACTGCAAATGAACAGGGGTTCGAGGGTACTCACTGATACACATGTCATGTTCCTGCATGTATAATAAACCACCGCTGCAGCTGCACTCATAACTACCCCAGACGTTCTTGCATTTACATTCTGGGCACTGGCATGCCACTTTCTCTTTGCACTCGTCCACATCTAAAATGATTGTGACAAATAAGAAAATGTACAGGTGATCTCCAGAAAATGACGTGCTGTGACCAAATAAATGACCTTTGATAAAACAGGAGCTAAAACATAAGCATAAAAGCCTAAACTTCAAAAAAAATTGCAATGTTTTTCTTTTCTTTTCTTGGCAACAAAATAATTCTACACATTTTTACTTCCCACTGAAAGACGTCCACAATTTGCCCAACAAAAAAAAAAGGCCTCCATGGTGAACTGAAGAGGGAACTTTAGATCCTCTTCGCATATGCAAGACATGATAGGAGGTGTCCACTTTAATGGTCAGAATCTCAATGATCACAGCAAAGACACCATTCCCAATTGGCTATGATTGAAGTTTAAACCAAAAGTCCACAAAAATACGAAAGAAATCACTAACAGGCAGGAAGATTAAAAATATTTCATGCCATGTAAAACTCAGTGAGATCCTTTCTTAACTTAGAATAAATAAACTCCTATTGGTCAGATGAGTGCAAGGCAGTAAGATTCAGTACCCTCACAGTGGACTCCATCTCCCCGAAATCCAGGAGGACATTCGCAGCCTTTTGTGTGACCATCCTAGCAAATAAGTTGTGGAAAATCATAATTAAACCAACTCTAGCAACAGCACAACGAATCTTACAGCATTAGGAAAAAATAATAAAATTTGAACTCACAATGCAAGCAGAGTACGTCCTGCCACTTTGTGTATCCTTCCAGCATCCCCCGTTGTTGATTTCACAGCGCAATGCTCCAGAAGCTGAGAAGCAAAGTATCAGAAAGGAAATTATGCAAACAGAACACAGCATAATTAGTAAATTGGCAAGGTTGAATTAAACTCCACAATCTTATATTTCCATAAAGAAATGACAACGTTGAATACATGTGTTTACAGTTATGAGCGCTTAAAACAGAGCCACAACCAGAGCATGTTTACCTTCGCAGTGAGTATAACCGTCACCAACAAACTTCACGCCTTGCACAATGGGACATTCACATACTCTTCCCCGGAATGTATCCTGCATAAGTGACATGTATCAGAGACATGTGAACCACACGAATAAGAAACAATCTAAAACCAAATTAAGAGGACTTTTCATAGAATGCACTAATAAAAGGTAGAAAAGATACCTTGCATGCAGAAATATTAGCAGTCTTGTCCTGCCAGCAGCCACCATTGTTCTCCAAACACTCATTTGTCTCGATTTCTGTAAAAATCAATGCATGAAAAGATATTTCATATTATCTTTGCAAGACTCAATTTTCTACAGTCACTTGAATATAATTAACTAAAGCAATTTATTGCTATGGAACATATTTCTTCAACAGATTAGGAATAGACAATTCTGAATGCACAAATATGTGCTTCATTTGTTCAAATTTACTACTAAAATTTTTACAGAGAGCAACATTAACTTTCTACGAGCAAAATGGTAGTTTTTACTATGTCTTAACAACTTTTTTATTCCTAAAAGTTCTTTCTGAATGGGATATATTGTCAGTCGTTCTTACAAAATGATGAAATTTTTGTTTCCTGAGCCACATCACTAATTTATTATGCAGAAATGATTTTGAGACGTGTAAGAACTGGAACTTAATAATGTTATTTTCCAAAAACAAGGGACTACCACTAAACATGAATGTCATAAAAGAGTTTGAAACCTTCTTTATATCATCCAAAGCTTGAAAAAGAATCAGCATATGCCATTCAAAATCAAGAGAAGAAAATGGAACTTTTCCAAAGAAGAAAGATTCAGCTTGAAGGATGGAGGAGAGAATGAAAGAAGACATGAAACCGAAAGAGAGAACGAGATAAAAGACACTTCCTCAGCGTAGTCAAGTCATGGAAAATTAAAGTTTCAGTCTAGTGACATTTCTAGAAATGCTATGATGCTATTTACTCATGAAATAAAGCTGCCAAAGAATAAAATTGATGTCAACATAGATGAATTTCAGAAACAGAGACAGATCAGTCAGACATTCCTATAGGACTGTGGCAGAGCCTTTCATATGTTATACACAGTAAAGCATATTAAAAAAGCCTCATTTGAGAAGGCAGTCGGAGAGCACCTTGACTAAGACAGATGGCCGGTTCAGTGGTCTCCCGGAAACCAGAGCAGATGGCCTTCAGGACCGCTGTTCTGTCTAACTTACCTGAAACATGAAAACAGACCATTAAAAACTGAAGATCCAGAAGTCCTACTACATTGTCAATTAGTAGGTTGCTACCTCTATACTGTCCATTATTTATCACGAGAGTCGGCAAAATAGTTACATCTCCACGAGCACCCTTGCCGATCTGGCATAATTGGAAAAGAATAAACAAATTAAATAAAACAATATGAAGAGACTACTCAGCAAGAAGCTGTCTATTGCTTGTGACAAAAGTTGGCAAAATGGTTGCATCTCCACAAGCACATTGGCCTATTTGGCATAACCACATATGAATAAATAAATAATCAAAATAACAAAGAGTCAACTCAGAAAAAAGGTAATAATTACCTGTGCTTCTTGTTCAGCTTTAAGAACTGGATTGTCCTCGTTAGCACTAGGGTTGCCTATGCATTCATCTATCTTCTTGAGATCGACACCTTTTCATAATAGAAGACAAAACTATCACAACTGCAAATTTCTTTTCAATAAGGAAGGTAAGGTACAACCAACTTGAGAACAGAACTTCTTTATAAGGTAGAAGACGGAACCTTGGACACTGAGTAACCTTTTTGCCTAAAATACATTGCATAGTCCAAAGGAGTATATAAAGGAAAGCAAATACTATGGCTTACCAATAAGGTAACTAATAAAAAGTCCTTCAAGAAAAAAGAAGATTGAAGAAAAGGTAATGAAAATTGGATGAGAAAAGGACAATAAAAGGATACTTGCCAGTATGGTAGCCAAAAAGCACTTTATAGAGATGCAAAAACATGAACTAGACAGATCAAAGAGAAGAATTCAAACGGTTGAGAAGTGAGTCAGACCTCCATTACCAGGAACATGAAGTTTAATGGTATTACAGTCATGAAACTTTAATTTAAACAAAAAAATATAGAAAATAATGAAACAGATTTTGGATATACACGACAATGTCTTAGCTGCATTCTCCATGAGTTGACCACAATCATCACACTTTTCCTATTTTCCCACTCTTAGATCAATTAATAATTCACGTAATATTAAACTGAATAAGGCACCTTTTAAGCCACTAGGCTCACACTCCATTGGTTACCAATGTATTTGGTCATGTGGGAGGTAGGAAGTTCAATTGAGCTATTTATGTTCTATCTTCTGTATTCTTCTAGGAGTTCTCATAAAAGCTTGTTAAGAGATACTATACTTCACCAAAATCAAGATCATCAATTCAAAAGGCAATCTATATTTTTTGAGAAGATACAGTAGCTAGTTTGACTGGCCCTATTCGACCAAAAAAAAAAAGACTGGCCCTGTCTATCATGAAAGAGATTCAGCGGATAGTACATGGTTCACCCTAAGGAACCAGTTTAATATCTCTACAATGAAAGACATGAAACAATATCACATTTAATTCTGAATTAACTCAGAAATCAAGTAAATCTTTTCAATACTTTATGTAAATGTAAAGTCAAAGGAAATCCTAACAAGTGCATGCATCAGTACCAGATCTAAGAATAACTAAATCTTACCAAGAGACTTTATAACTTGATCTGCACATTCCTTTGTGTACTTTTTCTCTTTCATTGGGCAGCGGATTGCAAAGTCGGCCACGTAGTCCCACCAAAGCCATGGCTTTCCACTTTCATTTGCCACTTTGAAGAAACAAGATTGGCGTAAATTCTGAACTACAACATCCTTTCCATCATATCCTCTGCTAAAATCTTGCTCAGGATCAGGAGCACAGTATCTCCCATGATTGATGCACTGTGACTTGCACTGTTTGCTCAAAAGAAAGGCTTCTGGGCAGTACCAAGTTATATAATGAGGGGTGAACTGAGTATACCCTTTCTGCTCAAGAATTTGCGCTGCTCCTTTAAAGTTCTTAACGAAGTCAATCTGACTGTCACATTTTGGCCCGCACTCATCATTGCTATTTGTCCAGAATTCATACTCAACCCGTTCATCAGGATGAGGAAGAGCCTCAGTCCAATCGAGATTAATGTTAACCATATTATCACTAGACAAAGCTTTCTTTATGCTATCACCCAAGTTTTTGCTGATAAGGGCTGATGGAATAGTGATTTTCTCAAGATAATCAGCATCAGCCTTCTCTTCTTCAGGAACATCCATGGTGATCAAAGGTTCTACTCTATCATCTGCAACAAGAATGGCAGCTGCTCCACCATTCTGGGCATTCCACGCCTTCAATGTGAAGTAGCATTCTGCCAAATTAGGAAATTCACACATTAATTGGTATTTGGGGCAAGGGAAATTAGAAACATTCTTCATATTCCAAGCTGCGGAAGTGCACATTAAGTACTGCTGTAGCATCAATCTCAGGAATGACAAAATACACTCCTAGAATCCATATAATAAAACCTCAGTAAGGACATCAGAGGGAAAGTACTTCCGGAAGACTTCCGAGTAATTAAATAGCCAATTTTTAGTCTCTGAATGACTGGCTTCAAAAGTAAAGAATCTAATACTAAAACGATTAAATTCCCTAATGATCGAAGCATGCAAGTCTTAATTATCAGAACAATTGATCCTTTTAAACCAGCCCCGAACAAGAGACGTAATTGATAGATCAATCGCACGAAAAGAACCAACCTACCAATCGAGTGCAAATTATGAATTCCAAGCGACAAGAGAGCATGGTATTGCCCTAGGAAACTCAAATCGCACACTAAAAGGAGCTATATACCTCAAATAGAAGCCAAAAAGTCCTAAATCGATGCCAAGCAAATACGACAAACGCAACACGAGCTTCCAGGCCAGCGACAAAACAACAGGAACACTCGAGACCCGCAAACTCACCTCCCCGATCAGCGAGGACGAAAACCGGCAATCCACCGGGCTTCGGCTTGAAGCTGACGTCGAAATCGCCGCACGCCTTCTGATTCGCCTGCGGATACACGATGGTGCCCATGAGCGTGCCCCCGTACTGCGGGACGCCGAAGTTCCCGATCGCGCACTCGTACGCGCCCTTCATCGAGTTCGGGCTGGTCACCTTCAGGCTGTTCTTCTGCACCACGAACCGCCCCGCGCAGGCGCCCCACAGCAGCAGCCAGACGCCCACCACCAGCCGAACCAGCCCTAGCTGCTTCTCCACCCCTATCATCCTGGGCGCGCTCCTCCTCCGCCGCCTCCTCCAATCGGGCGGTGGATCGCAAAGACCGCGTCTCCCGAGATCGGAGAGAGAGACGCGAAAGCACCCCGATCCTCGCGAGGAATCGGTCAGCTCCGAATCGAGTCGCCGGCGGCCTTCTTGCTCCGGCGAAGTCTCTCCGGCGTCGAGCGCAGCAGCTGAAAGAGATGAAGAAGAAGAAGAAGAAGAAGAAGAAGAGCGATGGGAAAAGCTCGTGGGAGAGCGTGAGATTTAGGAGGAGATAAAGATGGAGGAGACGTGCTGTAACGACTCGCCGGACTGGAAGAAAGTACGCTGAAGCCGTTATTCAACGAGAAGCCGAGGCACGATATGTTCCCCCGAAGCTCTTTATCTCGCGAGATGATAATTTTTCGTTTCGTGGCGAGAGAGAGAGAGAGCGGGGGATCTTTTTTAATGTGAGCTTGCATGAGATCCACGTGGTGGTGTCGCCATCACGCGCCTCCGGAGGCGTCTGCGCATCGCGGGTCGCGTGTCGCGGCCCGCCTTCCAATAAAAAAAGAGGATTTTTATTTTTTATTTTCCAATTATGGGAGAATTTAAAAGAAACTGGTTTTGTCGCGGAATTCAATCGGTCCTTTTTAATTTGGTGACTTAGCGATTAAGTATGGTATGCCTCCTCTTCGAAGTATTCGATCGAGTCTTGTGTTCTCTTTCTCTTATCATCGAGATTGATGGAAATATCATTTTTATCCTTCGAATTTTTCGTCTCTCACAACTAATGAGATAAAATTATCACGTAATATTGACAAGATATCGAGTTAATAAATTAAAAATTAATATCATAAAGATTTCGAATTCCAAATCAATATATATTTTTAAATAAATATATTTTTAAATTAACAAATTTTCAAAAATTAATGTGGATTTCCACTTAAATTTACTATATCAATTGAGTTATTATCACGTGTTATTTAACTCAATAATTTTATATTAAAATTTAACGGAAGTTAACAAAAGGTAAACGTGTCATGGATATATTAGTTTAGAATTATTTATGACCCAAAAATTAATTTGAAGATTAATTTATTATAAATACATTAATTTGAAATTTTTTGTGACTCAAAAATTAATTTTAGATATATTTATCATAAATATTTATTAATTTAAAAAAAATTCATCTTATTAATTTTAAATTAAAATAGGGAAAATTTTAACTTTCTAAATGATGTTTGTGCTTTATCCCCCAACAAAGTAATGGGAAGTAGCCAAATAGGTCGGCTTGCAGTCACGTCACACTCTTCCACGTTAAACCCTAAAATCATTTTTTAATTTCCGAAAGCTCTCTTACACGTTAAACCCCGTACTTTATGAATCATTACGATTTATGATCTCGCATGTTGCAAATTATATTTAATGGTAGCCCTCGACGCATATTTTCCACTGGAAAGAACGATGTGTGTGATTCTTAAGCGGTCAACTTCAATATACTAAATTATTTTCTTACGAGCGAAAATGGCCTCTAATGCGATGCTTCATTGCAACCTAAAGAATTGCAGGACTTGAAAACAAGTGCTTTGCACCGAAAGTCTCTTGGGTATCCCCACTTGTCTAGGAGAGAAAAGTATACGGAAAAAAATTGGGAAGAAGAGGTCAGCGAACGCTTGATGGTAAATAATGAATCTAACTTTGGAGCCTGCCCTCGTTGGAAGGACAGGCTGCGGTAAAACTCTAATTCAGATTAGGTTCCCCTTGAACCATCTGAGGCCATTATGTACCAAGACGGGCCAATGAAGCGATGTAGAGAGCAGTGTATGTGATTCTTAAGTTGTCAACTTCAATATACTAAATTCTTTCCTTACGAACGAAAATGGCTTCTAATGCGATGCTTCATTGCAATTTAAAGAATCGTAGGACTTGGACCTAAGCAATCCTTAAAAGGCTTAACTTCTCATGGGTATCTCCAACTCTCTAGGGAGAAAAGTTTACAGAGGAGAATTGGGAGGATGGGGTTAGTGAAGGCTTGACGATAACTAATGAAACTAATGGTGGAGCCTGCCCTTGTTGGAGGGACAGGCCACGGTAAAATTGTTATTCATATTAGGTTCCCCTCAAATCGTTTAAGGCCATTACGTACCAACACATGCCAATGAGGCAATGTAGAGACTAGTGTATGTGATTCTTATGCTATCAACTTCAATATATTAAATTATTTTCTTATGAACAAAAATGGCCTCTAATGCTATGCTTCATTGCAACTTAAAGAATCGCATGGACCACCCATTTTGATGGGGAAATTTTTTGGTTGCGAAAATCAGTCCACAGGACCTGGGACCCCACCCTCCAACCTAGGAACCCAAGCTCCATAAGTCAGATGACGGACCTGAACATTTGGACAAGAGACCTTTGAGGCTGAATCTAGGATCGTGAACCTTAAATCAAGGGAAAAAGTATCGGAAAAGTCTTAAACGTATGACATTTGTATCAATTTAGTTATAAACTTTTTAATGATGCAAATTTAGTCCTAAACCATTTGACTCAGTGTCAATGTAGTCCAAACTTTTTAAATTAGTGTCAATTTAGTCATAAACCTTTTGAACTAATATTAATTTAGTTTTGAATCTTTTGATTTTGTACCAATTTAGTCTTTCCGGCTAATTTTAGCCAGATTTTATTTTGTTGACATGGACGTTGGTCGGCTTACATGGTACTACCGACGTTGACGTGGGCAATTTTTAATAATTTTTATTTATTTATTTATTTTTCTTTCTCCTTCCTTTCTTCTTCCTCTAGGCAGCCTAGGTGAGATCGGCCCTCCACTAGGGCAGGGCAACCTTGCCCTGCATCCTTGGGGTGAAGGTGACGCCTAGCAAGGTAGCCCTAGCTTGGCCGAGGGTCGGCCTCACTAGATTGGACAAGGCTGACCCTTACTAGGGCTTGGCCTCGCCTTGGCCAACCCGGCCACTGTCTAAAGGAAGAAGAAAGGAACGAGAGAGAAAAAAGAAAGAAAAAAATTAGAAAAAAAAATCAATCGAAAGATTATTAAAATGTATAAAAAAATTGTCCATGTCATCGTTGGCGGCACCATGTATGCCAGTGTCCACGTCAACAAAATCAACCAAAATTAGTTGGAAGAACTGAATTGGTACTAAGTCAAAACGTTTAGAACTAAATTGGGCTAACTTAAAATGTTTATGACTAAAATGACATTATTAAAATGTTTAAAAATGAATTTGTACAAAATTAAAACGTTTATAACTAAATTGGTAACAACACAATAAGTTTTAAACTTTTCGACAATTTTTCATTAGATCGAGAATTGGCCATCGGGCTCGAAGCCCTAGTGACTTATTCTAAGACCCCAACACCTAGACTTGATGCCTAGGTGCTTGAACATAAGGACATTGTTGGCTGGAGATGGGATCTCAACATTTTATAAGGGATGATAGAGGTTGGACCCAAGAACTTAGGGTTGGATTAGGGATATCGGGGGCTAGACAAAGTATAATATGGAGTCCACACTTGAACCTAGGCACGCAGTTTGGGTGCGGTCCCATCCAAACCGCAGGTTTAGGTTAACGAGACAAGGTCCTAGATGAGGGCGCCGGGTTCCTAAATCCAAGTTGGGGTCCCGGCTCCTGGGTCCCAAATTTGGGTACTATTTATCTTGGGTCTCGGTATCATTATATTTCCAAGTAATCTCAATGACAAAAACATCTTTTAACGGCTAAAGAAAACCTTGTTATCTCATGAATTTCTCCTCTATAAGAAAGTTTGATAATCTTCATTTGCAAAGTTTCTTATTTTTAGGTGTATCGGCTTTCGATCATTTCCCTTAAAGTAACAAAACCGACGTAATAACAAAATTTAGCATCTTTTCAAGTGTAAAAATATTAGATTAATTATCAAAAATTTAATTGTACTAAATAGTCTTTACTCCTGGCCGCAACAATCGGTATGCATTCACACCATAAAGGGTATCTTACTCTTAATAAGTCTAGAATAAAAATTACAAAGCTCAGTTCGGGATTTTGTGAATATTGTTCTTAAATTTTTCATATGAGCCTAAATAAGTATTTGGGTAAGAGAAATACTTTTTCTTGATGGTTCTTTATTATAATCATATAATTTTTGAATACTAAGCAAAGAACTGTTCCACGAAAATACTCAATTAATGTTGGCTTCATCCGTATCTAGTTAATATATTCCAAGAATGGAAAACTTTACCTAAACAACAAAGATCACCATGCCATGTGTATACATAACGTCAATAAAAAAATCTCTTGCAGAAAAAGAAGAAGGAAATCGCAGAAATACGAAGAATGAGATAATAGAATGGAATTCAATACTTTATCAAGACATGCGACAAATGCAATTTGAGTTAATTATCTGATTTGCATCTTTCAAAAGAAAATGCATATGTTTTATTTTATACTAACTTGGAATTTGATCGAATGTAAACTTGAGATAGAAAATAATTGTTCTAATTTTTCACTATATTGATCTATTTAGAACTAGAGGAGCACGCTCAAGTCTGTGTGTGTGCAAAAAGTAGGAAAAAAAAATCCTTGCACATATTTTAAAATTCTAAAGGGTTCGATTTTTTAAATTTTATGAGAGTGCATTTTTAAATTTTTAGAGATGTCATTATTATCTTAATCAATTCTCATCATCCCCGATTGAATGCAACACATTAGTGCAATTCGCTCGAGCAAATTGACATGGATCTAGATGGAACTTTGAAAAAAAGAAGAAAAGAAAGTCCTAGTTTGAAACTAAAGATGAGATCACTTTCATTATAAGAGGTAAATAAATTCTTTTGGGTGGCAATTCGCTTTTAATTGATTTTATCCCCATATATACACACATAGTAACATCATATGGCACAATCCATGTTTTTAAATGCTTATCTTAATCTAACTTCTTATCCTAGAGTTGTTTTTCTATGGGGAGTCGGCGTCAAGCGTTTAAAGTAGAGGCTTTTATTCAGTACGCCGACGTGTAAAAATGACTTAACAGGAGCAGGTTTTAAAGAACGACGACACGCACAATTCTTAATTTTAGCACGCAGATTTAATCCATCAATGGATTGATATTTCCATTACGAGATTGCTTGTGCAAAGAGATTTTCACGCTGGCGGCGTGCACCGTATAAATCCATGAAAGTAGTAGGGTATAGGTCGAGTTGGTAGATAAGAATTGGTATATCCCTCCCGTCTGAATCTTGGTTCAATCGGGCAATTGAATGTACGTGACAATTGATGTTCACCAGCATGCGCAAAACAAAGATCAAAACGAATAATAGATAAAGAGAGAACTCGAGGTAAGGAAAACACACGCATCATCGCATTGCGATGGCTGACCATGTTATTTCACGAAGACGAAATACAAGAAAAAGGACATAAAGAAAGAAATAGCATCGATTCTTCGCAGAGACTCGCGTTAAGCTGGAGCTCCTTCGCAGGTTTTCGGAAGATCCCATCTCTTATTTCCTCATTCCTCGGCAATGACATCGCTCCGTTGCATTCATCTCACCCTGCAGCAGAAGAAAAGAGTCATTAGTGTGGTTCGGACGATGCAGGAGAAAGCAAGTCGTGCATGGCTCAGGTAAAGGAGTTACCTGCTGCAGTCGGTGGAAGGGCTGATCTTGTAAGGAACGTTGACCCCGCATTTGCGCGGGAGAGCGGCCGCGAGGCCGAGGTTGAGGCCCTGGATGTTGCCGGAGGCGGCCTGCAGGCACCGGCAGGCGGTCTGGCGGTCGGGAGTGGTCCTGGCAGCGCTGTTGAGCGACCGGATGCCGCTGCAGCAGGCCCTGGGGATCACCCCGCCGGACCTCAGGTACCCGAGGCACGGGGCCACGGAGCTCGCCACCTGGCCGCAGGTGACGCCCGACTCGGCAAGCGGTGCAACCACCACGAGGCCGACGACCAGGGCCAAGCACACCAACTTGAGGCTCGCCATGTTGGGGGTGGGAAAGTGCGGGTGTTGATGTACTGCGATGTGCTTGAGAAGTGATGAGAGCGAGAGATGAGTGCGTGAGGGCTGTACTGTGCTCGAGGGTCAGTTCTTATAGGAGGATGCCTCGAGGGTGTGAAATGAAAGAAACGAGGGGCTGCGCTGCGCTGCATTGGGAAGAGGAATGGGGGGATTGGATGGTGGTTGGGGCCTGAATTGAATGCCGTTGCCGTTTTCGGATCAGGTCGTGTAAGTGCAGACCCATGCTTTCACATGTACTCTATATTGTCATCTTGCTTCGCCTAGGGTTTTCTGAAGGAGCTAGCTGTCGTTATTATAAAGTGACTGATAAGAGCTCGCGATGGAGATTATAATGCAGGTTCCCATGTGTCTGTGTAGAGCCATAGGTAATTGCTACCTTCAATGCAGTCGGATCGTGACCATTAGATTCAGAAGCGACTTGCCCCCACCGCTGAAAATCAAATTGAAAACTTCAAGAAAAGGCCTGTGCGCGAGACGGAAAGCGAGAAAGAAGAATGCACCAAACCATCGTAGACAGAAGAACTCTAGAGTTAGACGGTGTAAACGAAGAGAAGAATTGTTATCATCATAACTACAGATTACATCAATATATATATAGTGAGCATTAGGGCATTAAAGTTCACTAAAAATGAAGAAGACTAAACTACCTTTCAAGTTGGGACATAAATATCAAAGAACCCCAGCTTGTTACACAAATTAGTCACTTTACTATCCCATAATGACTTAATGAAAAGATCAGCACGTTGGTCTTTGGTCCGTGTGTGTTTAAGTGTTATGACCTTGTTCTGAATCTTTTCTCGCACAAAATGGTAATCTACTTCAATATGCTTCGTACACTCATGAAAAACTAGATTTGAAGCGATATGCATAGCGGACTAGTTATCACAATAGAAAACTGAGGAAGCTAAAGATGGCATACTAAGTTCAAACAACAACATCTTCAACTAAAGCAATTCACTAATCACATGAGCCATGGCCTGTTCCACCTTTGGACTTGATCAAGACACCACCTTTGCTTCTTACTTTTCCAACTCACAAGATTACCTCCCTAGAACCCACAATAGCCATAAGTCGATCTCCTATCAATAGGACATCCGACCCAATCAGTATTAGAGTAGCTAGTGACACTAAGATGTCCATGATTCTCGAAAAAATCCCTTTACCTGGTGCTTCCTTTAAGTACTTAACAACACATAGTACTGCCTCCCAATGTGTATTGCGAGGAACACTCATAAATTGACTAACCACACTAACAACAAAAGAAATATTTGGCTGGGTGATAGTTAAATAGTTAAGTTTACCTATCAACCTCCATACCTACTTGGATCAAAAGTAAGTCTCCATGTTTTACATCAAGTTTCATGTTAGGTTCCATTAGAGTATCAGCAGGCTTAGCTCCGAAAAAACCAACCTTATTGAGTTTATCTAGAACATCTTTCCACTGTGATAGTGAGATACCATCACATGAGTAAGCTACCTTAATGCCTAAGAAATATCGTAGACAACACACACCTTTTATACTAAATTCTGTTTGTAAAAATTGTTTCAATTTGTATATGCCCACATAATCATACTAGTGATGATAATATCGTCAACATACACAACTAGAAGGACATAGCCCGCAAAGGAAGTGGTACTACACACAAAATGATCCATGATATAACAATGCAAACCAAATTGAATAACTGCATCACTGAAACAACCAAATTAAACATGAGGAGACTGTTTCAACCCATACAATGCCTTGCTAGGCGACAAATACCAATAGACTCCCCATAAGCAACAAATCCCAATGGTTGCTCCATATATACCTCTTTGCCAAGTCACCATGTATGAATGCATTCTTGACATCAAGGTGAGAGTCCAACTGCATCGGACAGCAAGAGAAATGAAAACACAAACATAAGTTATCTTTGCAATAGGAGAAAACGTATTATCATAATCAACTTTATAGTTTGAGTGTAACCTTTGACAACCAAACGCGCCTTCAGATGCTCAACAGAATCATTTGATTGAAACTTCACTATGAAAACTCAATGACACCCCACAACCTATTTGCCAGCAGTTAACGGTGTAAGATGCAATCTCCCATTATCTTGTAGCACATGCATTTTATCCTCCATAGCTCATTGCCAACTTGGATAAGCAAGAGCCTCTACTACAATACTTGGACACAAAAGCAACAAATGAGGAATGTATAGGAGAAAGACAATTGTAGGATAAAAATTGAGAAATAGGGTGGCTAGTATGTATATGAAAACACAAACTAGTATATGGGGTAAATCGGGAATTGGGTTGACTGATGCAAGAGTGCGTATCTTTGCGCAATGCAATGGGAATATCGGTAGTAGGATTGGCCAAAGAAGAATCGGCAATTCAGAGGTTGAGGCATAAGTTGGTGGAGAATATACGGGTGGTGACTATACTACCTAATGTTGAATAAGACTAAGGGTGTCAGTGGTTCGGTTCGGTTCGGTTTTCTCAGAAAATCGAACCGAACCGAACCGATAAGGATGTGCAATGAACCGAACCGAAATAATTTTCGGTTCGGTTCGGTTTTTCGGTTTTTCCTGACTTTTTTAAAAAAAAATATAATATCAATTATGGGAACCCCTCTTTTCTCTATTTGTCCTCATTAATTACAGGAATTTCACATCAATAACAAAATCCGCTCTTTACATGTCCATCTTTAAGCTTCGAATCAATCATTACATCCGGAAATCAAAGAAAAGTACTTAGCAGCTTCAAAATATAAACCAGCACTGCAAGAAATAGCAGGGTCCTTTGCGGAGTCCTTCAACTCCTTGTTAATCGCTTCGAAGCCATCCCAAAATCAAGAGCTCCTAGAGCCTCTAATTCCTGCTTTAAGCTGTTCAAAACTGGAGTGGACGAGAGAGATACAAGCTTTAATCTTACCGATGGTAACAGATTTTAACATAACAAGTTACAAAAATATGTGTTAAAAGCCATAAGTTCGAGATTACTTCAATGGCATTGGAGTCATTATATTTGCACATATTTGAAAGCATGATGGCTAAAAGTACAAGGTCAGTAAGTGACCCCGCTTTATAGAACCCAAGAATCCACCTCAATGAGCTTAGTACTCGACAAGAAAAAACCAGAGAGGAAAATACTAAAAGAGAAAGAAAGGCTTTCCAGGCAGAAGCAAATTGATTAGTTAGATTACTGTCATGAACTGAAGCCACTCAGAAATACAAAAATCTAGCACTCTTGCAGGCCAAGATCACAACAGAATTCTTTTGGTAATTATCTCCTATTCCATTAACACAAGCAAGAATACACAGGACAATCCAAAATCTGAAGTGCCACTTATTGTAAAATCTGCTATCTAAACCATGCTAGCATCCAAGCTTCAATCCTCAAAGCCTAATGGTTTAATCGCTAAATTTTTTGTTGACATCTTATCACTCGATCCTGCCGTATCCACTCATTACAACTGTAACCATCGGGCTTGCAACACTCTCATTTAAACATAAAGATGAAATATTCAAGGCATAGATATGTCACTGTGATCTACTATATCTCTTTATGCGAAGCGGAGCATGCACTCAAAAGAAAGAGTTTCAAATTCTACCTAATTCTTGAAAGCAATAAGCCACTAGCAAATTCAATCATCAAACCTACAGAAACCTCCAACAATGAGGGTGAAAAAAGAGAGCACGAGCAATCAAGCTGATAGTGATCCCAAAGAACGAGTATCAAATCATAATTCAAAAAGGAAAAAGGCAGCCAATGATACAAGAGGCTACACTTTCAAAAGAAGCAACTCATCACAATTACATAAAAAGGCAGCCGACCAATAGAAGTCAACTGGTGAATTGGTGTCTTTGCCAAGCAAAAGCAATCACAGGCTTGACAGAAAACCAGTATACCTTCCCCAACACCACATAGCAATCACTGATCATGTACCAGCTTGGAGCATTATCCGTTGCATCTACCACAATATCATACCTACCAAGCATGACAGATATGAAAATCAAGATACTTCAATCACCAAGAAGTGAGAAAGAAAGAAGACCCAAAAGTTGAAAGTGAAAATAAAATGTCAAAATAGCATATTATCACTTCAAGCATACTTGAAGTATCAATTGTAATAGCATATTACCACAAAGAGGAAGGAAAACAAAATTATGGCCAGTTTCATTCTTTTTTGTCAATCATCAAGAGAAATCGCTATTGAGCTCAGCTCCGTCGTCGTAGTTGAAAACTCTGCATTAAATTCACAATTAAAATGAGAATTGAAGTATCAATTGTAATATTGAAAGACATAGATATTACGTGGTTTTTTCCTCACCTGACTCGAAATTTTCAAGTTCTTCTAAGTCCTCCTCGATCGACTGTGAAAGTGGATTGGATCGTAGCCAATCTTGAGTACATATAAGAGCCTCCACCATAATTGGGGTCAAGGAACTACGAAATACATCAAGTACGCGACCTCCTGTGCTGAATGCTGACTTTGATGCTACGGTTGAGACATGCACGGCCAAAATATCTCAAGCAATAGAAGATAGGATAGGATATCTGGAAGAATTGACTTTCCACCAATTTAAGATATCAAAGTTGCAGCTATACCATTCACGTCCTTCTTCCAAAAACTTATCTAATTCAGATTTTTCTTCCATATATTCTTGTCCCGTTTGGCTAAGAAACATTGCAGTCATATAGTCTGCACCAACCACAGGAGATGTTGACACGTTCATTGTCCTTGTCCACTTTAATCTCAAGTTGCTTTGGGGGCATGTACCGGTGCGATATTGCTCAAACAATAATGTTAGAGATTTTGTTACTCTATCTTGTAAAGTTTTTGCTTGGTTGCTTTCATACACTTGATTGATCATCCATTTCACATACTCCATCTTATGTCGAGGGTCAAGTATACATGCAATGAACCATGTTAGATTTATGTTGTTCACATTGCCAAAATATTTATTGAACTTGACCTTCATTTTCTTGGCTATGTCTTGCAAACCCCTGTCCTCATCCCTGCTATATTTATCAATTATCATACAAATCCCAAAGACTTCTTTTGCCAAATCATTACAAGTGACGTAAGAAGAGCCCGATACTTTTAAAGTCGCATCATAGAACAACTTCAAGAAAGGAAGAAATCGGCGGGCATAATCCCAATCATCACTAGTAGGCAACCCTCTCACCTTGGAAAGCTCTTCAGCAAATCTTCTATCCTGAATATCTATTGAGTTAAAAGCTTCTTGAAACTTCAAGGCCGCTTCCAACATCAAGTACGTTGAATTCCAACGAGTCTCCATATCCAAACATACAAGACTATTGGATTCAATATTTTCCAGCCTAATGGACTCTTTAAACCTTTGCAACCTCGAGGGGGAAGACCTCACAAAACGCACAGCTGAGCGTATTCTAATGATGGAATCATCTAAATCTTTCAAACCCTCCCTCACAATCAAATTGAAGATATGAGCACAACATCTTACATGTAGTAACTCACTTGATAATAATAGAGCATTCCAAGAGTTAAGTCTTTTCTTCAAATATTGAACTCCCAAGTCATTGGAGCTAGCATTATCAACAGTGATAGAAAAAATGTTTTTAATCCCTCAACTAGTTAAGCATTTCTCAACCCCTTTCCCTATAATCTCAGCAGAATGTCTTGGGATTTGACAAAAATTCAAAATTTTCTTTTGCAACTTCCAATCAGCATCTATAAAGTGAGCAGTGAGACACATGTAACTTAAATTTTGACAAGAAGTCCATGTGTCAATCGTGAGACAAACCCTTGGAGAAGTATCAGAAAAATATTTCTTCAATTTGCTTCTTTCCTCCAAGTATAACTTGTAACAATCCTCCCTTAATGTGTTTCTTGAGGGGATTAAAAACTTTGGTTGGATTCTACACACAAATTTTCGAAATGCCTCAAGTTCCACAAACTTAAAGGGCAGTTCACCAATAATGAACATTATGCCAAGTCTTTTCGACTAGTCTCTTGATCAAATTTCCATGGACTAGCTGAAATAGAAGTACCAACCCCTACAAGTTCATTTGAGGCACTTTTTTGCCTTTTCTCCACGTTCGCATATTAATATTTCTTACACCTACCTAAATGATTATGCATTCCACCCGTTCCTTGACCACTAGCACAACCAATAATAGCACCACAGTATATACATTCAGCTTTATCTTGGCTATTTTCTATCCTTTTAAAGTGTTCTCATGCAGTAGATCTCACCCTCCTTCTATTTGTACTACTTGATTCACTCATTGAAGACATTTGACAATTCCCTTCTATATGGAAGATTTGCCTAAATCATGGAAATGAGTTCCTAAATCAGAATTTCCATTAAATCAGCATTTGCAGAATTAGTTGCCTAAATCAGAAAATGAGTTCCAAAACTTACAAGTTTAGACCAGATGGGTCTTATGGAGCCTTTGAGCGGGATCAACATTTTAGTATAGCTGCAGATCATTATTGGTAGGATGTCAAGACAGGAATAACTTAGTATTTAAGTTGTTGATAAATTAAGACATCTAAGAAAAAAGAGTTGAATCTGACATCTTCAATTTAAGGGACCATATTGTGCAGCAAAGTTGTTGTAGCAAGAATGAGAACATTTCCAAAATACTGCACAATACTTAATATGGATCTCCAAGTGGTCCTCTATATTTAATCTGAAAAATATCAATACTTATGAACCAACCTGTGGATTCTCAATGGAGATTAAGGATGGCCGACCTTTGTTTAAAAACCTGATATGGAAGCCAAGATTGGTGAAGAGGAAAGAAAAAGGAAAAAAAGCAAGCGGTGAATAAGATAAAAATAAACAAAGATTATGGCACATACATGGTCTATTAATTACTGTTATCAGCCATTCCCTTTAAACTAAAAATAAACAAAGATTATGGCACATACATGATCTAATAATTACTGTTATCAGCCTTTCCCTTTCAGCTAAAAATAAACAACTGTTTAATAAATGATACAAAATGTGTCATCGTCATTGCACAAGCATCCATATACATAATATCGCACCCTCTAATGTAGTGCAAAAAGTAAAACGGCAACTGTTTAGTAATTTAGGATTGTAGTACACAATCGCATATACAGTAATGTTCCATTTGGCAAATAACTCGGTCAAATTAAACATCACTTAGCAACATCTAACAAAGATAAAGGCCATACAGTTCCACAGATTCATGTCTAAGTGATAAAGCCCTGGAATATAATTTCTAAAGAAAACAAATGTTCCACCAAAAATAAAACGGAGAAGTGATATGGATTATTTAAGAATGACTAATAATCCTTCCCAGTCAACCAAGAAGACTAGCATCTTTGCAAGCCTTTCTGCGTAGCCTCAATTCCCGCTTAATGTTTTTGTAGCATTAGGATCATTTTTATGAACCTACAGGAGCCAAAAGCCCAATATAGTGAGTAATATCTCAGACTATATTTAAAGAACCAGCAGTGTGAAATGCCTCCCAAAGACTTTGTTCCAACTACAATGATGGCCCAAATCATCTCCGCCGTAACCACGAATGATATCCATTGTCAGAATCATGCAAACTTTGCATAAGCCTTACATCATTCAATTGAGAAAAAGAAGAAAAAAGAGGAAAGAATTTCACATTTCTTTACTTGGCAGGTTTTTGGAAGAAACCAAGCGTGTGGGTATGTGCCTTAATCTCTCGTAAAATGCCTTGCCAAACATTTATCAAAGACTCCCTAGGAGTGCCAGTCAACATGGTGCCAAGTAAGTATTTCTTTCAAGATTGGCAAAATTGAACAAAACATGATGTGATAATGTTCTGTTGACAATGTTCTACCCAAAAACAGTTAATTGTAAGCGCATGCCATATTCTTCAGCAAAATTACCTTCCTGTGTTAAACTAGGGCTGTTCTAAATGTTTCCTGTGAAAGGACTCATAAAATAGGTACATTCAAGAATACATGTCCTAACCTTGAGCATGTTAATCATGTAGGCAAGGTAAAGCAAAAGCACAGTGCAACATGCACCAGTTGATGCAAAGAGACAGAAGGGGAATTCATGGACAGTTTCATTACCAAAACTTGGACCCAATAATTCTTTGTAGTTGATATACAAAGGCCTGGCCATGACTTTTTTTCCGCTTTTAGTTGTTCAACATATTTATTACCCAAGAAATTATGTATAAAAAAATATCAAGATATGCCTATCACAATGTATATAGAGGAATACTCTTGCAGTGTAAAAGCCATTTCAATAAGGCACATATTACCAAAGCTGCAAAACAATGATGTCCAGGTTTCTTTATCAACCATACTTACCGAGTTTAAGGACATGCAGGAGGAGATATTCAAGGCGATTGTGCACTACCGCCGGAAGCAGGGTACCCACTTGCCCTGCTTTGTGCACGATCTCCTTCATCCTCATCACTTATATATACAAAGCTCCTAGTCACTTGAGTAAAAATAAACTAATTCATTCGCACAAGAGAAAGCAGAGAAACTCCAATCGCAGACTCGAAACTCCAATCGCAGAAACGAAAACAAGAACAAAGCAGCCAAGCACCCAAATTCCCCAAACTCAACCTCATAAACACACGCATGGAATGCAGAGAGAGGGAGCACCGTACCCGCCAGCGCCTGAGGCGATCGATCGGAGCGTTCTTGGTGCTGGCGATGTTGAACGGATCCAAGGACGGGCCGCCGCCGAAGTTGCCCAAGAACCCACCTCCGGAGACGGAAGAAGAAGAAACCAGCTGCCAAAGAAACAACCCGGAGGCGGAGGCAGAGGCGATTGAGTCGAAGGCGGAGGTGGATCGTGACGGAGGTGGATTGTGCCGGAGATGGAAGTGAAATAGACCGAGCAAGAGCAAGAGCAAGAGAGAGACGGAAGAGAGATTCTGATTTTCGATTTTTTGGCAATTTTGTTTTGTGCCCTAGAAGACCTGTTCAATTCGGTTAACCGATTTGGTTCGGTTAACCAAATTGGAATCAGGGGAAATATTTTGATGTTTTCGGTTAACCGAACCGAACCGAAAACGCACGAAATTTCGGTTCGGTTCGGTTCGGTTTCCGGTTCGGTTACTGACACCCCTAAATAAGATGACACCATTAATAAGTCCTGTCGACGAATTGAAATTGGACAATGTCCCAGGTATACCCAGTAAGGGGCTCAAGATAATGTATCTTCAGAAAGAGTCATTAGTTGGGCAGCAGAGGAGTAATGCGACTGATCATCGAAAAAGGTTACATTTGCCTTGACATGCAACCATCGACTAATTGGACTATAACAATTGTACCCTTTCTAAGTTCGAGAGTACCCAAAAATCATACACTTGTCAACTCGAGGATCAAGCTTATCATGACCAGGAGCAAGATGATGCACAAAACAAGCATATCCAAACACACAAAGTGGTAAATAAATAAGTGGACTCGTAGGATGGAGATTAAAGAAAGGTATGTCCCCACAAAGCATAAAGGATGGGAGGCGATTTATGAGATAGCATGTTGTAAGAATAACATGCCCCCAAAACATTTTGGGGAGGTTCATATGAAAAAGTAAACAATGAGCAACATCCAAGAGATGTCGATTTTTCATTCCACCACTCTATTCTACTAGGGTGTATAGGGACAAGAGGTTTGATGCAAAAGCCCATGAGACATAAGAAATGATTAAAAACTAGCCATATATTATTTGGCATTGTCGAAGTGCAAACATTTAACAGAAACATGATATTAATTTAGAATCTCAAAGTAAACTATATGGAAATAGGGAAAAAATTCAATTTGATCTTTTATTAAATATAACCATGTTACGTGGGAATAATCATCCACGAATGCAACAAAATACTTTTAACCATACCTATCATTGACACAACATGATCCTAAACATTAGAATGGACTAACTCAAAAGGACTTGACAAAGGACTCTAGACATAAGAAGGGAAACATACCCAATGGTGTTTGCCCAATTAACAAGCATTGCACTGGATAAGACTCATAAATGATGAAATGGGAGAAAACTGACGAAGTATGTCTGGTGGAGGATGACCCATTCGACAATGCATCTTAAAGAAGTCAAAGTTGGTGCTCTTTTGAATGGCAATAACAATAAGATCTTTGTTTCGGTAGTACAGCCTATTAGACTTATGCCCTCCACCAATCATTCATCCGGTCCTTAAATCTTAAAAGACACAACGAGCGAAGGTAAATGTCACAAAACAATTCTATTCTCTGGTAAAGAAACTAACATAAAGCAAGTTATATGGGAAAGCTAGTAAATGGTAAATAGATGGAAGAAAAAGACAAGGACCTAAGGTTACATCCCTCGACCAGTGATATAGAATAAAATTTTTGATGGTTGGAAAGTCCCGTCAATCGCTGACGTGGCACACATTTTCTTTATACCCAATAATAAATTGACACGTGTCAATTAGGTAGAATAAAAAAAATTCAACTTCTTGCCCCACCCACTCTCCTCTGTAGATTTGGTTGTCGGCCATGGATGACATTGTCTACTCCTCCTTCTAGCCATCACCTACTCCTCCATCCAATCACCGTCTGCCTAGCTGCTTGAGAATTTGATGTAGCCATCTCCACTGTGCAAGCTAGAGGGAACTTGAATGGTCATGGAGTCTCTCTCCCTAGTGTCTCCTTCCATCATCCTCCCTTCAAGTTTCCTTCCATGAAGCGTGGCCATAACGGATCTAGAGCCATGTTGCGACCAGATTTGGAACCACGGAGTCATGGGCACGGTTGTGACAAAACTTGAAGCCATTATCGCGACATACCTTTGAGCCAAATTTATCACAATCAGGGCTTCACAAACTAGGTTGACCCTCACTAGATATGGGCAAGGGACGGCCTCGTTAGGGTTTGTTCCATCTTTTCTAAAGGCTCAGCCATGATGGCTCAACTGAGACTTGGAGGAGGAGTTGCTCAACCATAGCTGGTTGAGATCTGGAGAAGGCTTAATGCTCAGCTTTTCTAAAGCTCAACAATGGGTTTGTTTGTGCAAGATGATTGGAGGAGGGAGTTGCTAAGGTCGCCAAGATTTGAAGACTTGGGTAGGTCTGTCGTGGCTATTGCTCCATGCTTCTAAATCTAGATGTGGCCAAGCAATGTCGGGAGGGGCGGAGATAGTGGCCGGACAAGTGTGCCCTTTGATGGAGGAAGATGAAGAGAAAAAAGAAGACTTTGATTTTTCTTATTCTACCTCATTTGGCACATGTCAATCTGTTATTGGGTATAAAGAAAAAATGCACACCACATCAGTGATTGACGTAGTGCTTTGCAATTACTTAATATTTTCTCAATGATATGGGACTATGAACAGTCGGCAAGTGTAACAGAACTAAGTGACGTAGAGGTATTACCGGACAATAAGTTAGAGTTATTGGTCATATGATTGGTGGCACCCAAGTCTACGACCTAGGAAGTGTGTGCGTAAGAGAGTAAACAAGATGAACTACTTGAAGAATTGTATGCTAAAGTAGCAATAGAAGCTAAAGAATCCACTACCTAGTAGGGATGTACTAAGGACTCATACTTAATGCAAGACAACATAATGATGTTAGGCAATTCTCGTGACTGATCAAGAACCTTTTGCATTGAGGACTCACCCACATTGGCATAAGCAGCCCGTGGACGAAGCCCAAGATTTAGAGTATAGTAATAAGCCTCAGTATGGCCAACTCTTTGATAGTGGTTGCAATAACGTGAACTTTAGCACCTCTACTGTGATCATGGCTACAACTAGGAGAGAAAATAGATCTGCCATGGCCATGAGGACCACACCCCTGGCCTCCACAACTACTAGAAAATTGAGAAATCATAGCACTTGCTACATGTGCATAATAGAGTGCCAATGATGAAGTAGACATGTATCAAATGACTCAAGAGAAGACCTCATCAACTGATGGAAGAGTACTCTAAGAAATAATCTGTTGTCGGAGAAAAGAATGAGTAGGACCAATCTCCTGGAGAAATAATATAACTCTCATATATACCTGATGCTTGGCTAACTCTTTAACATTATCGATGGCAGGCAAATAAGCGTCTAGTCCCTTGTAAAGAGTATTAAACCTGGAATAGTAATTAGATATAAACATATCTCCTACATGTATATCATATAACTCCTCCCAAACATCACAAACATGAATCATGTAATCCCTTCCTGAAAGCATAAGAACACATTTGTCCCAAATGGCTTTGGCTGATGTACACTGCATAAATTGAGGACTAATCTTGGAATCCATGGTACTCCACAACAACATTCAATGGCAGCATCACTAAAGCGCCAATCATCCACCTTTGTTTTATCTATTTTATCCGAAGGTGGAGGTGAAGTTAAATAACTCAATTATTTGGTGGCCAGCAGATACATCTCAATAGCTATAGGCCAAGCAGGGTAATCAATCTCTTCTAGCTTGATAGACCTTTATTTCATATTAGTAAGACCGATATCCATGCTCACATTAGATGTAGAGTTTCTAGTCATAATTCAATAATAAATAGATAACTTAAATTGGAGCTAAACATAAAGTCATCCCTTAAGGCATTAAACTGTTTAGATATCAAAAGCTAGCATCAACACTAAACCATCCAACATAAAGTCCTAGATCAATAACAAAATCTCTCAAAATTGCATAATTGCAAACAAAACCATGTCACTCTTCGTTGAGAAGTGAATCGAAGACCAAACAACCAAACTCTTAGACAATCGCATTCAATACACTTGCAATCCTCAATCATTAATCGTTGCATTCCTTTCCAATAGGACCTGGTAATAGCCAAACCTTTCATTTCCCTTTGGATTGACAATGATCCTAGCATTATCTTCGAAGTACATGCACATTCACACGAGAACCTAGATGCCTAAAGAGAATATCCTAAGAGATGTCTAAGTATGCACGCATTACCTAGAAAAAACTCCGTGTCTTATCCCTTCAAAGTGCTTCGAAAGTCCAACACACTAGATGCTCCCTGAGCGAGGAAGGAGGAGCAAAACTCCTCTACAATGCCAAATCTGGTCATGAGATTAGGTGACCATGGCTACGATTTGGATAATGCCATATCTGGACGCAGAGCCTTGGCGACAGTGACTAGAGTGTCGGCTATGGTTCTGATGATGCTAGATCTGGTCACAATGTCTTGGCGATAGTGCCTAGAGCATTGACTATGGTTCTAACGATGCTTGATCTGGTCATAAAGTCATGGATGTCCTCATCCAACGACGGTAGTTTCTTTAGTGACAAAATAGCGATTCCCGACAATTAGGGTAAAAGGTTTATTTTTGTGACTTTGATACCATGTAAACAAAAGAGAAGAAATTGTTATTATCATAATTAGGGATTACATCTATATATATAGTGAGCATTAGAGCTCACTAACAATGAAGAAAACTAAACTACCCTTCAAAAGGCAGACATATTTTTATACCTTGTAAAGGCCTGACCTCGCGCGATGTGCCGATAATGATACCATCACCAAACATGATTGAGTGCATTTGTTAGCACTCATCGCATAATAAATAGATCGTCAACGGCCTTGATCTTGGGCTAATTCAAGGCTAAAGAGGCATCTCTCAAGTCTCTCTCGTCATTGAATTGGATTGCCAAATGAGCGATGACGCTGGATGTAGCCACAGAACATTCAGCCTCACATGGGCCCTTTGACCATCTGGTCGGTAATGGTAGATAGAGCAAGTTGGCTGTGCAAATTATATGCTTGAATTTAAGTAAATGAGGTCCCATGTCAGTCCCTTCAAGATCAATGCTTGGGCCACGGGTAACCTGAGCCACAACGTTAGTACAGAGAGTGCACGGGGAAGCCCTCACTTGAATTTACTTGGAGATGAATATTATCAAAGGGAAGTTCTAAACCAGCTATGGCTGTGAGAGCCATTTATGTTAAACATTATCTTGGTAATAATTTATGCGCATCACATGTTTGAGGCTTTTTTTTCCGGACCCTCTACAGTTTGCCCGTAACCAGGCCATATGTCATATAAGATGGAATATAAAAACTGTAAATTCCATTTATTTCCATAAAATTAACTACGTCAAAAACATTTTTTTCATTTTCGGACTTTCAGCATGTTTAGAAAAATAAGTTGATGAGAAAATCTTTTCGTCACCAACATAAAATCTATGCTTTAATTCATGAAATTTCATTCCATTTTTGAAAATCAGAAATCATTTTCCACATTACAACTCGACCTGACACAAGACCTGTTTCAGAGAAATATGATAAACCGTGCATACTTTTTCTCAGCTGCAATACTAGTCACAGTGACTGTTATTAAAGCAGGATCTAAGACCTGTTACAGAAAAGTCTACAAACCAAAGGTAAAATAGGACCGTCTTAACAATGCACGGAGTTGTAAACCCACCCATTACACAAACTATCATGCTCAGCTGTGTCCACAAGATTGCATGACCAGCAGCTCCAAAACTTCACAACAGAAACAATGCCAACCAAGCTCATTTCTGAAGATACCAAAATCTGTGACAAGTTATAGCTTAAGCAAATTACCCCAGCCTAACCTAGCCCTCACCATCACTATATTTATATTGACAATCAGTGAAGCAGGGAGAGAAGGTTGAAGGTGCGAAATTGCCCATGGAGTTCCCTCTGGATTCATCATCAGCCCCCCCTTGGACCATTGACTGACCTGGATTGCGATTAATCTGGGCAAGTGATGCACACCTCGGCAAGTGAAAATTGTCGACCTTGGGGGCTAAATAAGCAGATCCCGAGTGTATTAAGTATTTCAAGACCTCAGCTAGAGATCAAACATGACATTATAATAAACCACGAGAAGCAGCTAAAAATAAACCTTTGCTCGTTGTAATTAAAAGCACCATAGATAATTCTCGATAGAATTATCAGCTCCGATGATTGGAGTTTGAAAATGTTATCATCATCTTGGACCACAACATGGCTCGTACATATTTATGGTAACTAAGAGTGTGTTTGGTAACATTTCTATTTCTAAAAAAAATTTCTTTTTAGAAATAGTTCTTTTCTATTTCTATTCTCTAGAATAATTTCTTAGTAAAAAACACGTTTGGTAACCGTACAAAATTTCTATTCCTGAAATAGAAAAAGAATAGGAATGCATTAGCTACGACTCACAATTTTTTTGGTGACCTAAAACTTCTTTTAATTTTTTAATAATTTTTTGAGATTTTTCTTTTGTTTTCCCTTTCTTCTTCTTCCAATGGTGGCGGCAATTGGCAGGCAGCAGCGACCAATTAGAAGAGGAAGAAGAAGAAAAGAAAAAAAAAAACTTATTCCAAAAATTATTTCCAGGAACAAGAAGTTACTTTTTTCTATTTCTTGTTTCTCTTCCAAATCTATTTTCTAGAACAACTTTCTATTTCGGAAAATAAACACTAGTTGACATTATCAAATGAATTTATGTTTTTTTTCTAATCGAGCAACAAAATAACAGAAAAATAGAAACATTGGCTTGTTAACAAACAGTGCCTAAAATCACCACTTGAACCTCAGGTTCAACCCCCCACGTAGATAGACAAAGAGAGACTTATGGAAACAAGAGAAATTTGCAAGTTACATAACAGATCAATTATCGGGCCAAAGCAACACATGCACGACAAATCAACTAGAATCAAGATGAAGCGAGTAATATGGAACTTAAACAAAAAATGCACAGTATGTTTATAAAGACCAAATGTGAAAAGGTAACAAAAAATAACATTTTTTTTAGATCATGAATTAAAAAATCCTAAAATCTAAGTAATAGTGCAATTATGAAAAACTTGTGAATGGTAATGAAGGAATGATTTAACTTTTTTACAGAAATTTGAGAGACCAAAGAACAAACAGAAAGTTTAGGAAATAGATTGCACATTGGCAATGATTAAGGGACTAGATTACACATATGGCAATAGTTTAAAGACTTGCAACGACTTTCTCCCTCCTTTGATCAAATGAAAGAGCTATATTGAATATTTAGAAATAACTCAAGCCATTTCAAATGAATCAAAAGTTTAAGAATAACATTGCACATTCATCCAAAGTTTAAGAACTATTAGTGCCACTTTTACTTTCAATTTATAATCAACATTACCTCAGTGTAGTAATTAACGAGCAAAAACTTCTCCAAAGCTCATCTCCATGCTAGCAATGCCAGAACTTCAAGCAACAAAAGAGGGGAATACTTGAAGTAACCTCAAGATCAATGACATGGGCAATTAAGCAAAAAATCCTCGTGAACAGTCAGTTCCATTTCGCGAGCCAATGAGTCACTACAGTTGTATCTAATTAGCACTCATGGAATTTCAGGAATTAACTGTATATCTAAAAAGGCTTTTACCAATAATTGCTGATAAGAACTGAGCCACAAGTGTGCATGTAATATTACAAAGAGAACACATGCTGACACTCACATGTAATTTATTCTTGATATGCAAATGGAAAATATGTATACTGATGGCAGAATTCAGCAAAATAACAACAAAAGGAAAAGGAGAAATTGCTCTTCTTCTTCTATATATGCTTGTTTACCCATATAGCAGTCTTCATCACATAAAGCATCAACTTCAATGCAAATATCATCCAGAAAAGACTTTGCTTGACAAAGAAATCAAGCAAAAGGTAACAGACAGGTGATTACAACTGATGGTATTCTAAGCCACTTCAATTAGCTAGATATACTAAAAAGGGCAGCATGTATTTTACTCAATTGGGAACCTAAGACACCGATGTTCATGATGGGATCATAGCTAAATTTAGAACATTAGAGTATGGTCCCACAATATGTGGCACAAGCAAGGGATTCCAATTTATGATGCATGCCCAGTTATTTAAATGAACAGCCAGAGAAAAGGGCTAACTGACATTCTCAAATCATCTCTCTACATATTGTAATTAGAGTTATTACTGAAATCTTATCTGAAGTTGGGGTTCTAACTGACATTCTCAAATCATCTCTCTACATATTGTAATAAGAGTTATTACTGAAATCTTATCTGAAGTTGGGGTAGTTAAAATGAGCTCTTGGTCTTTCGCCCATAATAAGAGCAGGAGGATAATATTAAAAGAGAAGCTTCCATGAAACGTTAGAGACCAATCAAAGCAGATTTTCATATAAATTTTTCCTTGTCTACCTTGATAATAAACAAAAACACGCTCAATTTCAGTTCAAAGGGCAAAATGAAGTCAGATCATTCCTTAGCATAATCAATTCCATGCTGATTCTTTCACAATTTCCATGACATCAGATGCAAAAAGAATTTCTGCATTGCATAACTTCAGTACAATCCTAGAGTTAGTGCTATTAACATCTGCTTTATCATCTGTATACAAATTTCAATTGTTTGACAAAAATTAGGCACCTGATGCACTAATCTACTAGTAGACCTACCACTTAAATACAGAGACTTTTTACAGAACCAAGTGTAACAAGGAAAAAAATTTCACCTTCCTTCCATGGCTCAAAAAGCCACATGATGAAGAAAGGCTGCTAGCATTGCAGACATAAAACAACCTGATTGAAGGATATGAGACTCAATGAGATGATGTGTGAAAGACAATGTGCCGTTAACCTGGCTCATGCCATCATTTCATCGTATTTGAAATGAAAAAGTGGCTATGATTTTAGAGACCAATAGAGAGTTTAATCAGAAAAGGAAGAAACTCTATTCATGGTGAGATACCGAACCCATAAGTCCATTGTCGATAAATCTGCAGAAAACCCCCTTCCAACCATTTCACTGATAAGCTTTGCAGCTCTCGCATTTTCATTGTTTTTCAGAAGTCCTTGGATCATTGTATTGTAAGTGACACCATTTGGAGAGCATCCACTTCCCTCCATCTCCTTCAGCAGCTGATATGCTTCCTCAGTGTGTCCTTCTTTGCACAATCCACTCATAATAATTGAATATGTCCAATTGTTAGGTTGCAAGCCTCGAGCATGCAGACAATTAAATAGTTCCAATGCATCTTTGAGCTTTCCAGCATTGCACAGGCCATTTATAAGAATATTATAAGTCACCCCATCTAGGACTAATTTCAAATCTTCCATACGTCGAAGCAATGTCACAGCCTTGTCAATCTGTTGTGTTTTACACAAGCCATCCAAGAAAGCATTGAAGGTATAATAATCTAAACACAGATCACGAGATTGCATCTCATTAATTAAGTCTTCCGCGGCTTGAAGGTTCCCAACTTGACAATATCCTTTTATGAGAGTGTTATATGTGATGACATTAGGAATCAAGCCCCTTTGAAGCATTTCTTGGAAAAGTGTTATGACTCATCTATTCTTTTTGCTTTGCAGTATCCATTAATCAATGTGTTATAATTAACAATATCAGGAGAGCAGCCCATTTCAACCATCAAACCAAGTACTCTCCTAGCATCATTCATCCTATTTTGCATACAATAACCATCAATCAATGTATTATAAGTGAAATTATTTGGCATTTTACCTAATTGAATCATATGATTGACTATGGACTCTGCCTCAGTAAGCATTCCCTCTTTACAATGCGCATCCACCAAAATAGTGAATGTTTGGACATCTGGCGTTATTCCACTTTGCACCATCTGATTGAGCAACCTTCGAGCCTCTATCAATTGGCCGCAACTGCACACTCCCTGAATGATGGAGGTATAAGTAACAACATTCAGCTTAATGCCTGCCTTCTTCATGACCTCCAACAATACCGTCACATCTTTCCATTGGCCTAGGTTGCTTAGACAATGAACCAACGAGTTATAAGTGCATATGTTGGGTTGGATGCCTGCGCTCGTCATCTCTTTTAACAATACAAGAGCATCTTCCATCTGCCCTACATTACACAGACCATGGATCAAGGAGGTATAAGTAACAACATCTGGTTTGATGTCTTTCCTACTCATACCTTCGTGGAGTCTCAGCGCCTCTGTCATCAATCCCTTCTTGCAAAGACTATCAATTATTATGCCGTACGTGAAGGAATCAAGCCTGCAGCTTCTCTCTTCCCAGTCCCTCAGCAATTCAATTGCCAATCTGGTGTTACCCGCCCGACATAAACCCTTCACAGTGATTGCATATGTGGTTTCATCAGGTTCAGGCCCTTTTCGTCGCATATCATCAAGGTACATCAATGCTTGATCAATTCTGCCATTAATTAAGAGACCGTCGATTAGGGTGTTCCACGTCACCACGTTCATTTCAAAACCAAGCTTCAAGATTCTACCCACGAAGGACAAACCCAAATCAACCCGCTTGGACCGGCAGAAGCAATTCAAGGAAATAGTCAGCAAAACAAGATCGACTTCAACCCTTAACGAATGCAGCTGCCCGATCATTCCGATCGCAGTCGAATACTGCCTCATCCTCACCATAGCACCCAACAGCAACTTGAAATCCAGAGCGGGAGGCAAAGGGTCCATCTTCATCATCCTGCCGAAGCAACACAAGGCATCCTCAGCCCTCCTCAACTCGCCACCAGCTCTGCAGCTTCTCCTCACGTAACTCAAGAACCGGTCCGGGTCGCCCAGATTCGGCCCGGGGATCGAACAAAGCATTCGGACGCGAGACCAGTAACCGAGACAAGAAGGATGGGCGAGATCGAGAGAGGACGAGAGGCCTCGCCGAGATTCCAAAGCGAGCACGGACGAGGAAGGCGGGGCCGCAACGGCCCGTCCGCGTCGCCATCAGGTGAAAGGAACCGGCGGCGCGGCCTTCATCGTCGGCTGGAATGCGCGCGAATCGTCGGAAACAGAGTCATCGCCTTCTGCCGGCGTAAGGAGCGAGGCGATGATGTGCGCCGGTCATCGTCTCTTCCATATTGGCCGCTGCTCCATGGATGAAAACCGCTCGCAAGAACCCTCATTGCACTCGATTTGCCCCCAATTTTTGCCCCGACATGACAGTCGTTTTTCTGCCTCGACGAAAGCCCCTTTGGTTCGGCTTTAAGGGAAACGATTTGAGAAATGCAAACCGCAAACTTAACAAGTACTAACAGCCACACTCTTACGCACGACACGACGTCACGCTATGACACCACACGCAGAAATGTTGTTCCAAAGACGACAACCGCCCGGAGCAGAAATGGTGGGGGCGAATCAGAGATAGCGGAATCGCCCTGGCTGTCGTACGAGAGGATGGCGACGCCGGCATGGGAAGCGAGGCAATGCGCCCCCGGCCGTTGTCTCTTGCTTTTATGGCTGCTCCTCCATGGATAAAGCCACCTTGCAAGAGGGCAACTTCAGTAAATGACTTTGATGAAAGACCAAGTGGAAAAACACTTGGGAGAATCCTAATTGCATCCGAAGTCAGCATGGTTTGCTTGCCGCGGTTTAGGCAAGTCACCTAAAGGTCGATCTTTGATATTTGAATATGAGTTTAAATGGATTAATATCATAAAAAAAAAGGTTCAACTTTATTCTAAACTAATTTTTTATTTATTAAAAATCGTAAATTTGCATATTTATTATGAATTTATTCTACATTAATTTTTGTTAAATTGTCGAACTAGATGATACATGATAATTTAAAAAGTGTAACGGTTTGAGCTTTTACTAATTTGTGATTTTCCATGGTATAAATCTAATATAATGAATAATCTCTCCATAACAAGTGAGTGAAAATTTTCAAGAACCACCTATCCAATGGGAGATGAAATTATATCCTCCAAACGAGTAATGTCCTTAAGGATAATTTTCGTCCTTTTTAGATATACAGCTTCGCTATCTAGATAAAGCATGAAAAGAAAAATCACACAAATGATCCATAAATTTTGGCATAATGATATGATCTTTGAATTTTTAATACATGTTCAATTGTATTCTATGAATTATACGAAAATATTCAATATTCTCTTTAAATTTGAATTAATGAAATGACAATATTAAATATTTACATATAGTTCAGAGACTACATTGAAAATATACCAAAAATCTAAAAATCATATTACACGTTGGCCAAAATTCAAGTATCCTAGCATTAAAACAAAGAGAAATGTAAATACCCCAGCAAGTGCCCCGGACGTTTCAACCATTTGTTTCTTTTCCGAAAGTCTAGTCAGAAGGATCGATACACCTCCGCATTTCAACGCGCTACTACCGAACTCTCGAGTCGCAAACTCACAAGTCAAAAGTAGGATCTTGTAGCTGAGGTCCACATACTGCCAGGCATGCATCCTCGCCCGCGACAGTGCTCTGTTTCTCATTTCCCAATGTCCAAAGGTTTAACCACGTTTCGCTTGGTACGCTAAAACCCACCGAAGTTGTTGTTCCTCCTCGGACGAAGTCGTAGGATCCTTCGGAATTGACTATTGATGACGTCGGGCCGAATGTAACCCAAGCAAACCGGCGACCGATCCAATCCCAATCCAATCAAGGGCAAGAGCAAGCCAAGCCAAGCCAAGCCAAGCCAATGCCATTTCGTGTCCTTGTCGTTCCCGGAAAACACCCTCTTCGCCGGTTCATCAGGAGCTTCAACGCATGGGCTCGTTCCATAAGGAAAGCCACCGTCTCCCACCCGCATAGACCCGACAAGGCCTTCGATCTCTACTCGCGGATGCACCGCTGCAACATCCCTTTTGATAGCTTCTCGATTCTTTACACGGTGAAGGCTTGCGCTAACTTGCGCGACCCAACAGTCATTCGTCACCTCCACTGCCATGCCATCAAGCTCGGGTTTGGTGCCCACGTTTACGTCGCCTCGTCTCTGTTGTATGCGTATGTCGTCGTGTCTTTCCGGGATGCTTGCGTGCTGTTCGACGAAATGCCTCAGAGAACTACGGTGAGCTGGAATACTATGATTACTGGGTTTGCGAAGTTGGGTGACGTGGAGAAGGCGCGTTCGGTTTTCACCGAAATGCCTAGGAGGGATGTCTCTTCGTGGTCTGCCATGATTGCGGGGTATGTGAATTACGGCAGTGTGGTTTGTGGATTAGTGTTGTTTCGGGAAATGATGGTAAAGGAGAGATTGTTTCCTGACCAAATGACAGTCTGCTCCACTTTGACTGGATGTGCTCGGATTGGTTCCTGTGCCTTGTTGTCTGGGAAATCAATTCATGGTTTTGTGGTGAAGAATTCATGGGAGATGAATGCTGCGATCGGGACTGTTTTGGTCGATATGTACGCCAAGTGTGGGTTCTTCAAGCAGGCTGTCTGCATATTTGACATGATGAATGAAAAGAATGTCATGACTTGGACGGCTTTGATTTGTGGGTCGGCGCAGCATGGTTTCAGTGAGGAAGCACTATCTTTGTTTGAGATAATGCAAAAGAGGAGTGTGAAGCCAAACGAATTGACTTTCACTGGGGTTTTGAGCGCTTGTACCAATACAGGCTTAGTAGAGGAGGGGCGCAGATACTTCAATTTGATTGAGGAATATGGCTTGGAGTTGAGAATTCAACATTATGGATGCATGGTGGATTTGCTTGGTAAGGCAGGATTGCTAGATGAGGCTTATGAGACAATTCGGACCATGAAATATGAACCCAATGTAATTGTTTGGACTGCTTACTTGTCAGCTTGCAAGATGCATAATCAATTCGGAATGGCTGAACGAGTAATTGACCGGGTATTGAGGATGGTGAAGCCGGAGAATGATGGAGGCATTTATGCACTCATTTGCGATATCTATGTCTTGAGCGGGAAGTGGGATGAGGCAGAGAGAATAAGAGAATTAATGACCAAAGACAGTGTGAGAAAGATCACTGGATCTAGTTCTGTCAAAAGCTAAAAATTATAGCCTGTTGTTCTATGGCTTGCATTTCCTATGACTGAACGATGCACAGTGAAACCCCAGGATGGTAGTTGAATGGGTTGCATTGTCTGCTAACACATTGTGGAGGTGGTTCTCAGGTAACAACCTTGGATCTAATTCATTTCATTCTTTGTGGAAGCATGGTCATCTCCTAGACATACAAGATTTTAGAATAGATTGTCATATTGTGTACAATGGAAACCCAGGACCAAGAGTTGAAGTGCAGCTGACAATTTGCCGATTCCTGAACTGGGTGCATTATTATTGCTTTTTGGATAAATTATAGAGATATACAGTCACCATCGGCATTCAAGAATCAACATTGAAATCTGCTTAAGGGCTGATTAGCCGATTGCAGGATCCAGGTGCCCTTATTTTGATAGTTGGATCTTAAAGTTTAGCTGGCCGCTAGTGTAAGTGTACTCTCAAATGAAGATAGCATGATTTGCTTTTGTATTTTGTACTTTCTTCTTCTCTTTGTTGAGCTGAGAATTTTCAGAGACATGTTCAAATTGTACTTTGTATAGGGATAGTCAGAGGTCACCTTAATTTTTTGAAAGAGGGATAGGATCTAGTTCTACTCTTGCTTGATGAGTAACGCCCAGATGATTCTTTATCATAAAACTGACATATTTCTGTTGTGCACTGTATGTTTACAACATTATCTTTTAACAATTTTCCCGGAGTCGATTGCAAGTTGTACTTTGCTTCCACTTTTCCTCCTCTTTTCCTCGGTTAGAATTTGCCTCTTCTCATGACATTTTCTTTGATTTTACTGCCTTTTCTGTCTGTCTTATCAGTCAAGTGGGAAGGAAATTGGAATTTCCATGAGGAGTTGTAGTTTGATTCTTTGGACAGACCTTTGCTCAAGGAATGAATGCCAGACAGCTTTCTTCTACTCTGGAAGAGTAAGCTTGATTTATTTTTCACCACAGCTCGTCTTGTCATGTAGCATGCGACTATTATGCATAAAGTAAACAGTGCAGAAACCTAAGATCAAATAATAGTCAAATCAGGTTCTATAAGGACCCAAGATCGCTTGTTTTGGTTGGCTTGCTTCGGAGAGGATGACTTGGAGGGTTGCTGCACCAAATTGTTTCTGTGAGCATGAAGTCTTTATGTATTACAATGCATCATCTTCTGCAGGACAGTGGAGTGGACAAAGAGTAGGATCATGTTTGAGTAACGGCATATAGTAATATAGAGATCTAGCCCGTATGAATAGATATTCCAGAGCAACATTTTGAGCTTTCGGTTGCGGGGAAGTTCATTTTGATAGCACTTGAATTCTTACCAATATTCAGACCCAAAAAATAATAATTTCTTACCAATATCTACTGCAAGCTGAGAATTGAACTATGAAGCTCTCCTTCCATGAAAGCCAACCGCAAAGGAAGCGCCTGTGCACCATCCCCCGACATCCGAAGCATCGACTTATTTATTGAAGAAGACACCCAGATACCATTTGACTTGACTTGGAGGTGAAAATGATTCTGATCCATGTGAACCGGCTTCGGTGTAAACTCCTCTGAGTTACAAAATTCATTTTGGAAGTCGCGACAGTAACCTTAGATTGTTCAACACAGATTCGTTGATTCATCAAAGACGCTGGTTTTCTGCTTAACTAGCTAAACAATGCTATGCAGATCGAACATCGTAAACAGCAGCACAATGTTGCTAACCGGATGCAAGCTCAAGTTCTATGAGAATGTTAGATGAAGGAACGGATTTTTAGCTTCATTTTGCGGATCAATCTACTCGGTAGACTGACTTCTTCCGATTGAATAGGGTCTGTATAGATGAAATTTGGCATTTTACGATATAAATAGTGAAGTGCACAATCGTTACAACACTTTTCGGTTCACTAAGGTCGTGTCATGCATCTTGAGATGAATCCTTCGGATAATAACTTAGCTTTTCAAACCGAACTGTCCTTAAATTTGTTATACATATTTAATTTAGTCCGAAGACCTTGTTCTTTTTTTGGTTGAAATGAAAATTTTCATTTCACATGAAGGGGATGTCCATAACCTTAAGATAAAGATGTAAATCCCACAAAGAAAATTTGAAAAATAAATCAACTTAATACATTTTGTAAAGACTTGCTCATTCCACAAAGATAAGTCTATCATAGCATGAAAGCACAATCGATGCCCAATCACCAAATCTTGCATCAACGATAGTGATAAGATACGTTGAGATTTCCTTCTACAGTAGCTATAATTTTGTCAAAAGGTAATGCACGCCTAGATTCGGTGCCCCACCACCATTACCATATAGAGACAATAACACTAATAGGTTGAAAAGAGCACAAAAAATGCCTTGTAAGTTTTATATCTATATCTATATCGGAATAGAAGAGCATCCAAATCAAAATCTAACTCTAGACAGTAGAGAAGGCCTACATAAGAGATACCAATTAGTCACAAAATCACTTTAAGATAAGTTGGCTGCTTAGTGGTAGAGGAGCCTTGAAGCACACGACTATAAGGAGTAAGCACCAGACTCAAAGGAAACAAGTAGATCCGGAAGAGTAAATTCCTCTAAGGCACTCGCACTTCAAACTTCTTAACTCACAAGACAAATCTCTCCACTTCCGTGAAGAATGCCGACGGGGACTCCGCAAAATCAACGAAGAAAGCATGAAGATGAGGAGATGAGACATGTGGAGAGGGAGAAATTTCCAATTATTTCCAACAAAAAATTGATCAAAATGATTGCATTTGAAATTTCGCGCAACTGTTCAAGACCAAATCAGCAAAATTAGGAAGCTTTTAACTAGATTAACATACTCATAATAAGTGTGGAACCAATTAGATACTTCTTTCATAAGCACACCAGGCTATTGCTCAAGCACATTGATCTGGTGCTCCAGCCCACTAAACATATATCTTAAGCTAGGATTTGAAGTGTCAATGCATGTGACATTCCATTCATTGGAGGTGCTGCTAAATTCACATTTAAAAGGTCAAAAGTAAATGAAAAATGGGAGAAGGAAGTAGCCACGTGGAACCAGAAATGGGCCCCGATCGGTAGATCTTGGCCTCTTTGGGAGGGTAGGGTTAGGTGGCACTTTTTGAGAAGAGGGGGGAGTACGTGTCGAGCTACTCAACCAGAAAGGAGGTGCCTTTCGGGGCTTGCCGACGTGTCAATGGCCACCCAATAAATGGCCACCAGCGAAGCTGGTCAACGACACGTCAGCATTCAAACCCCCTCCTTCCACGTTGGCTCCTTCTCCCTGGTCATGTGAATGTTCTAATGTTTCCTCCGGCATAAAGAGAGTCAACGACCCCTATCTCGCTGCTGCTTCAGCTACTCGATCAGATTTCGCATGTGAAAGCTCCAAATGTTTGCAACCCCCTCCGACCAAACAAAGATTTTCTGAAGATTCCCGAGGTCGAAACACTCGGTCAAAAAGATCAACAAGTTCCGACAAGTAATGCTGTGGTGGAAAGTTACGTTTCATGCGACCAGGGCTGACTCGTCTTTGATGCTGCTCGGCGTTACCTCACATGTTTCTCTTTTCCTCGGATAATGACCTAGTAATTGTCATGTTGATCGAAATCTGACTTTGTTTGCCAATGAAATTAGATGGTAAAGAACCACCCGCATGAATGCAGCGGTAAAGTCATTGGTTCGTGAACCATCGCTAGTGCATTAGGATCTACATTAGGAACTTATGCTATCTAGACCACGATAATTCAATCGACCCATAAGAGATCACTAAAACATACATAGTATGGGAGACTTATTCCATAAAAGTTATAATCCTTTAATTAATAGTCTTAAACTTATTCTACGGAGACCGATTCAATTATATAACTTTCAATTATACCAATTCAGTCCCAAATCTTTTGACTATCTACCAATCTAGTTCTAAATTCCTTAGCTATGCTAATTTAGCTATAAACATTTTGACAATTTGTCAATTTAGTACTAAACCTTTTAACGAATTGCTAATGTAATTTTTCTAAGTGATTTTGGTTGATTGAATTATCATGATCTTAATAAGTTTCAAAAATTTTAAATAATTTTCCCCATTTTTTCCAATTAGGATTGTTGTTTCCTTGGCAAAATTAAGGCTGTCTTAAAATGTCCTTTACTTATAATTGATTTGGCCAATCAAGCATTCCACTCCGACTCTTTTTTCGAAGGTAATCCCGGTTCCATTCCTTTCATTGCAGCTGGCGAAAGTTGATGACCATCATCACTATCCATCCATTGCTAGTATTTTGCTAAAAAGGAGATAAATTTTCTCACTCTGAACATTGATATTGATTTCGCACTCCAAATTAGGTGAAACCTTGAGCGCAAAGCGTGCTAAACAGCAGTTTGGAGTTCTTGTTTGATCTCCGTCAGTTACGCAGAAAATATCATAATTTAAAAGATATTCTCATGAAAATGATCACGCGCATCGCTCAAAATAGTTAGTCTAGTAAAAAATATTTTCATCATCCAGTAATAATTTATATCTAAATATTCTCGTGAGTGATAAAAAAAATTCACTTATTCAGTTTTGTAAGTGATTTAAGAAATCAGTTTTAAGAATATATTATTTAAATCCATCCATCATTTTTTGCAAAACGAACTGAAAGCTTTTCAATTAAGTTTGATTTCTTAGCTTCATATCTATAAATCAGAAAGATAGCCAAAACCCTAGGACTTGGAAAGATGAAAAGAAAAATGTTGGGGGGCCCATCTCTCCAACCATACCATATCTACCATTTTTATTTTTTTTGCCTTTACATTTATGTATTTATTTATTTATTGGCCATTAAACTATCTCTACCTTAGTATAAATAGCTCCCCCTTCCACAGCAATTTCTCAAACCTTAATCCTCATATACCAGCCTCACTAGTTGCTCCTCTTATCTCCTCCTCACTCTCTTCTTGTATAGAATAGAAAATGAGAACTAGTGGTGCCATTCCAAGCTTGCTACTGCTCTCTCTCTTGTTCATTATGCATAGTATGCTCTTCCGGAGTGCCGCCGGCAATTACAGCCCCTGGCAAAGCGCCCACGCCACGTTCTACGGCGGCCACGATGCCTCGGGCACAATGGGTAAGTTAAAACTCGACGAGAACTTTCGTATGTGTCACACATTGTCTGTTCTAATCACGTATGGCACGAGAAAATACCATAGAAGACGTGAGCCTTTTCCTGTGCTGCAGGAGGAGCATGTGGCTACGGCAACTTGTACAGCCAGGGCTATGGGACCCAGACGGCGGCGCTGAGCACCAGTTTGTTCAACAACGGCTTGAGCTGCGGATCGTGCTATGAGCTCCGGTGCAGTGGCGACCCGAAATGGTGCCTCCCCCGCACGATTACGGTGACCGCCACCAACTTCTGCCCCCCTAACTATGCGTTGGCTAGTGACAACGGAGGGTGGTGCAACCCTCCTCGCATGCACTTCGACTTGGCTGAGCCTGCGTTCTTGCAGATCGCCCAGTACCGAGCCGGGATCGTCCCCGTGAGCTTCAGAAGGTAAGTTACATGACTCAAAGTAACAATCGAGCTTGAGCTTGCCTGTTTCCAATGCGATAACCGTTGTCGGCTGCATTTGCGCCGTGCCATCATGACAGGGTCCCATGCGTGAAGAAAGGAGGCATAAGGTTCACGATCAATGGCCATTCATACTTCAACTTGGTGCTGGTCACGAACGTGGCTGGTGCAGGGGATGTCCGAGGAGTGTCCATCAAGGGTTCAAGGACAGGGTGGATGCCAATGTCAAGGAACTGGGGCCAGAATTGGCAGAGCAATTCCTACCTTAACGGCCAGAGCCTCTCCTTCAAGGTCACCGCCAGCAATGGCCAGACTGTCACGGCCTTCAACGTTGTCCCGGCAGGCTGGCAATTCGGACAGACTTTCGAAGGCAACCAGTTTTAGGCAAATGAAAACAATCTATCCGAGGAGGGGTTAGATCGATATATAACATATAAACATGTATCCCTGGTTAATGTATGAGATGAGGCTGATAAATGCACCCTCCTGGAATCTTACCTCAAAGAGGAAATGGAAAAGCTAAAGAAGATTAAGTCTTTAAAAGTATGATCGCTTGTGTGTTCCTAATTCTATGGACTTCAAAAACTGAAGGCTTAGACAAGTTGCCTTGATTAGGTATACGCACGCAGAAATCCGAAATGCAGAAATCCGAAATACATAGATTCCGGTTGGTGTTTGTTTCACTGAAGGCAGATTCTTGGAAAAAGCTACATAACAAGAGGGACCGAAATTCTCTCCAGGGGTGCAGATGTTTGATTTGGTTTCGTGAGTGAATGCATGCTTACCATTGAAGATGAACCAGTACTGCTATCTTCCCCTTTAGCATCATACGTATCAAAATTAAACCATGGATGTGAACCTATCTTGTGCTACTAACATTCTCTACTGTCTACTAGAAAGCAACTTAAAATAGGCACTGAAAGCTGAACAATAACAGTTCTCTGCAAGGTCTGTGTAGCCTTCAGTTTCGAGTGATATGTATAACAACTTGATGGCTGCATCAGTCAGCTGGAGGTTTCACCATTACACGATTGTCTTGTGTTAGCTAAACAAGTTACAGGTCACCTTCCCTCTAACCCTGCAAATCAAACAAGACGCCATTGTCCAGGAGAGCTCGAGGAAAACCTGCCATTAGCTAGTTGAGAGGGCGACAAAGATAGCAGAGAGGTCCACGATAAGCTCTTCGTTTAGTGCGAATCATCTGCTACCACCTTGCAAGTTTGCTCCCTTTCTTTCTTTCAGCATCTTTGCAAAGCCACCCGAGACTTGTTTCTTTTGCTTTCTCCCCTTCCTTGATACTTATTATGACCAGTTAACTCAGTCATCACTGAAAGCTGATAGCACCTAAGCCAAACTGATCAGCTAAGAGGAGACATAACAAAAGAAAAGTCTTTAATAACAAAAGAAGAGTCTTTAAGTGGAATAGGATGGATGGAAGGTATAGCACGTGTGTTTGAAGGGATGAAAAAACTGCATAGTGACAATAAATGAGACACTAAAGATACATGTATCTACAACTTGGGAATCTCCACTAGTCAAGGGCACATTAGCCCCCGTTCCAAAATAGGAAGACACAATTCCCCATCAAAATTGGGAGAACAATTCATGCTCAAGACCACCCCTTAAACAACTTTGAACTGCAATGTTTCCCACATGACGAGAACACTATTGCATTTCTACTACAATTGCCGATCCCACCTAACTAGAGTCAGCACTTGAACTGATAGAGAGGCACATTCACAAGTTTCAATAATTTAACAAGGAGTACTTCACCCTCAAAACAATCTTTCCCTTCTCCACACCCAGCTTTCCGCCAGTAACTATCCAATGACCTGGGGGGTCCTGTGGTCCCTTGCTCATTTCTGACATATCAACATACTTGGCCAACTTGTTGCCGTTCTCGCTGGAACCTGAATGGGAGTCACCAGAGTTGGCGCTGCTTCCATTGTTACAAGCTTTCCTCGACATGTCATTCGGCGAATGGTCCCATAGTGATCTTCGAATTGTGCAACCAGGTAGCCGAGAATACAAAAGCTTCATGTACAGAACATTTCTTGACCCAAAATCCCACACTCCAAGTTGAGCTCCAGTAACAATGTAGATACCAGAAAGATCACCTGTGAAGTCCTCTGGATTTTCAATTGGTGCTGTACTAACATGTGAAAAGTTCTTCCATTTGACTGGCTCAAACCATCGACTATCTTGTTCCTCAGGCCCCTGCCACTTGGGAGCACCAATTGCGACATGGGCATCCCAGTATGGCTGAAGGATCTTTGGAAGAGATGCAAAGTGTTGAAGCTGTATACATAGCCTATTCTGCTTGCTTCCTTCCAGATGCAACCGCAGGCCTGTGACAGGTTTCCTTCCGACTGATACCTGCATGTTTGTTGAGTGAATCTCAGCAGAACTTCATTTACAAGCTTACTGTTAGTCCAGAAAATGAAAGGGCCACTCAACATCAGTATGATTACAAACCATAAAAAATATCCTAAATTTCATCATTAAATCAATATCAAGCTTGTTTGGCCCATCAAAACAAGACAACTGAAAATTTCACCATGACACCATTTGATTTAATTTTTTTAATTAATTATGGCTCTTGGTATCATACAACAGCCCACAGGAACTCTTCCTATCATGAAAAGGACCTCCTGACTCTATTCTGAGCACAGAAAGAATTGTTCACACTTCCTTGATAGCATGCTACAATATTAGTCATTATTGGAAATCACGCAGTGCCTAATTCACATGTAATTGCATGAGTATTGACCATTAAGAAACCCAAGAGGTTTACTGATTGATAGTTACACAATTTACTTGTAGTCATAGACTAAATCAGCCATTAGATGGTACAGGCTGTTGAAGATTTATTAAATACAGACTAGAGAGAAGGTTCGACAGCTTGATCATTTCGTTCGTGACTACCAAGTGCAATGTACTGCAACCAAGAGTATCAAGGCTCAAAGGTGTGCATCTATTATGCATGACTGTCTGAATGGTGATGTGTTTTGCTCCACATAGGACTATGGATTTTTCATTCTATGCAGAAATAGGAAATATAGCATCGCTGCCGATACCTGCTCCTGGCTGACATAAAGTTTCTGTCCCATTATACTAAATTGCAAAGATGGACAAACAGGTTCTTTTCTTGGGTGGCCCAGAATTTTGTCCTGGACAGGAGCCCATATCCGTGGAATCTGGAACTCTAGAAAGTACCTCAGCTCTTCAATCTGTGGCTTGTCTACAGAAGTGAAAAGATAGTTCATGTGTGCTTAAAGAAGAAACTTGTGAACAAGAAAGAAGAATTTTGAGTCATCTCCAAAGCAACCAATCTCCTTACATTCAAGATAAAGACTGACAGCTCGAGTCAAATGTTCCTTTCCAGTTACCCCATCAATGAGAGTTGTAATTGGAGAAAAGGTCATGTCAATGATATCAGGAGAAGACTGCACCTTTTCTGCCCACCGAACATGATTTTGTTCTAAATCATCTCCACCCCTCCTCCGGAATATCACTGTAACATCCTTCTCAATGTAGTTTAAGAAAAAACTCAGTTCATGGCATGCCAAATAACAAAATAGCATCCGTGCAGTCACCCATATGGAATTAATATTATAATTTCAACCAAATATGAAAAAAAAAGGTCACCTCATTCTTTAAGTGCTTGTCACATCTATAAACAAAGCCACTATACTTTAAATTTGCATTTATCTGTTACTATTATAAAATACCATCTCCAATACAAATAGGAGGGTGTGACATCAGTACAAGTGGGATGGTTCAACATCAAGCAGCCCATAAATATTGCCTAATTCAACTGAAAAAAGAGAGGGCCAAGGGATCTAATTTTCAAACATGCTAAAAGCCTTCTCTTCCTGGAATGCCAACTTCTTGAACCAAGAACTAATAGTCGGTTGTCTTATATTATGACATTGGTCAACACAATATGTAAAACATTGACAAAAAGTGGAAAGTATTAATTAATTTTCTTTTTATGATAAGATTTCATTAAGCAGGTACCAAGGGGGTACTGTCCCTGTACAAAACAGCTTCAGATAGAAGCCACCCATATACAAAATTAGGCACCAAAAACTATTTCTAACTTTTCCAAATAACTAGATATGTGAAATTGAAATTTCCTGCTATACTGAAATTGAAGAGTGTACAACCCATTATCCCCAAAAAATCCTCTTGTGCCCTATGTAGAAGGTTAATCTCCAACACCATTTCTCCATTGTTTTCCTTCCAACAATCGGCCCCCCAGCTCTCGTTTGTTTCTAGTGGATACACACTGTAACTACGATTTGTAAATTAATTCCTCGAGAGGTAATTATCACCTACATCACTTTCAGTCTATCACTCCAAAAAAGGCATCTGCCATCGCATTGACGATAAACTTGACATTGAGATTTTAATATGCAAATGAAAATTTCTTTATTTGATTAACAGGACAGAAAATAGAATTAATCTAGGTTGTGCCCCAGTGCCACAAGGACGCTGGCTCAGGTCATCATGTAATAAGAGTAAAGTTTGGTAAATCTGAAATATTCTGTCGCACAATTATCAGCTTGTGTATTACAGCTAAGGCGCCAAAGAGAAAGGACTTCTCCTCACTGCAACAGACCCTCAAATATCCACATCTCAAGTCCTAGTACAAAGATGCAACAGTTTCATTCTTTGTTTTATTGAATTTTTAAGTTGCAGCACAAAGAATTGGAATCTAGATTCCACATCCTTTGCAGAAGTGATCTGAATTTCATTGCCATGCACAAATTGTTCCACCTGCAAGCTATAGACTGCCAAACTAGAGTCCTTCTTGATACAGGTTAAATCTGCACTGCCCTAAATACAATAGGATCCTTGTTTTCTAGAATTACTGAGACCATTAGTGAAGACCCTTCAAAAAGAAGGTTAATAAAATAAGAATAACTGTCATAAAGCTCTAGCCCTGTTGGGCTCTAGTGCAAGCTTTGGTATCTGCATGCACTGCTTCTGGTTCTTTATGGTTTATGGGAAATGTCACAAAAATAAGACAACTAAGACAAACTAGATCAAGATATCGCAGAGTTTAGATTGTATCCTTAAGAAAATACATGATATTGGAACAAAAATCACCAAAGAGTCCTCCAAGAAGATCAATTTCAAAAGTCAAGCAAATTGAGACTCTGAATCTAAGAAAGAGCATAACTATCAGAGGCAGAAATTGTCTACGAGCAAATTGGATTCAAACCTAGTCATCATGTCAACAGGATCTAAAAATCCTTGAGGTAAGTTTACTGCATGATCATAGATGTGACCCCTCATTGCATAATAGGCATTCTTGATCTAGAAGCTAGAAACTGAAGAACAGAGAAAACATATCAATTACTTCCACAACTGTTTTAATTATAACTCTTACTACTGTCATTCCTAGGAAGGCATCATAGAGAATTTCTGCCAAATGGCCAAAAAATAGAGGGACTTTATTTCAACAAATAAATCTCGGTACAAACTAAGCAGAATAAGACAAAAAAGAGGCACTTAGATTCTGTGTCACATAAGCATTCCATCAGAAAACAATAATAAGAAGGTTACTTACTTCTTTACCAGATAGAAGTGGTGCCCCTGTAGGCTGAGGGTATACTCCCTGGCTATAGAATAAGTGAGGATCTGCACCCTGTTGAGTTTAAGACAAGTCAACAAAAAATAGTACTGTGAATGATCAAACAAACAGAACCACAATATAAGAAAATGAGGAAATCGGTGGCACTAGCCTTGTCCTTAATTTTCTTTTGACCTGAACTTGCATGACTCTCTGTGTCAGAAAATCGCTGGTTTCCAATTTCCTGGACATAATTTTTTATTTCCGTAGTTGTCAGAGGTGATGACTGATGTTGTTTGACATAAATCACATCTTTCCCACCGATTGTCACAGAAGTAATCACATGTGTCCCAAAGTTCTCAATGAAGCTGCCAAAATATTAAAAATGATCAACACTAATGACATCAGAATAATAGTTAGAAAATCCAAATGTTACCTTGCTAAGGAAGGTGGATCCCATGAAGAGGGAATTGCGTGTTTCACATTTTCTTGCAACACTAAAGGAGTTTTGCTAATTTCGACCTTGGCAAGTGGTATATAGAACCCATCTGTGGAGAGGGTCTTTGTCGCTGCAGCATCAATATGCTTTGAGCCAGTAAAGCTGAATGCAGCATTGAAGCTCCCTAAAGGAGAGCTTCCTGATAGATTTACCTTTCCATTGAAGTATTCCACCATCTGCAACCACTCATCCAAAGACATAATACAACAACTGAATGAGCAGAAATTGCAGTATATATCACTATATATCTTAACATATAATTCAAGCATATTCCAATCATATAGTCCACACCCCGTAAGCAAAGTAAATTTGAAGATTCTCTATCTAGCCATTCTTTCATTAAATTTTTGAGCAATTCATTAATCTGACTGAGAATCCAACTTGTGGATGACTGGATGGGGCTCTAGCTACAGATAATGTGCTTCTCAAAAGTCTTCCTTTATCAAATTCTTTTTTTTTCTTTTAACTTCTTTATGTTCTCCCAAATGAAATAAGATAATTATTTCTATCTTTCTTAAGGTTTGGATTTTATTGACTCGCTACTTGATCTCATCAGTTACTAACCAATCTAAGGAGATTTTAACCACCTCATACTGCCAGCTCAACGCATGGGCAAGTGACATATCACAAAGTTGCTGGATTGCCAAAACTGAAAGCAGCAAACAAAATTGGTAGCCTTAATGCAGAATTCATTTCATCAGATGGATTTTAGCATATCCAACACTCTATTTCAGGAAATTACGTAGCTTGAGGAATACCATTGCACTCTTCCTAATAAGGTGGTCGTTAAATGTAAGCTGAAGCCACTCTAACTGATCGATAAAAGTGAGCCAGCATTGTTTAGTGGTAGCTCATTATCTAATAAAGTACATCGTCATATGAAAAATAGAAGATGGAAATTAGATTGCATGAATGTAGGTTCGCTTCAAATTTATTCTCTTGCAAATTAGAAGAACTTGGAAATATCAACCGACACAGTTGAACTAGTGACAGAAACATCTCTCGCTCCACCATCACAAGCACATTGCCACAACAGTGTCTTTCCTTAAACTTTCTAGTTCTCAATTCACAATCCCTAAGTGGACACACCCAATGGAAATTACTCCACCATGACAAGCATTAAAGGGTCCCCCAAGATTTGATAGCTACAGAATAAAATTAAGCGCCTAACGTGAAGACAAGCCCTTTACTAACAAAAGCAAATGCTCAACATCTAACGAGGCACACGAGCTGAGAAGCACCGAACAATCATCACTCCATACCTCATCGTAGGTGTAAATCCCAGATTGCTGGCGCCCAGCGGACGCATGAGAAACACTGACGTCCCGGGAAACATTGGGCACGTCCAGACCATCGTACAACTGGAGCTCCCTGGCGTGCTCCTCGTCGATCTGCACCAGCCGAGAACCCGCGGCGCCCTTGCAGTACAGCAGCCTCGTGTCGAAATTCACGTCGAAGCCCCGGCCCAGCGCCTGCACCGCGTTCGTCGCGGTGTGCAAGGCAGCCCGCTTATCGCCCATCGCTCATCGCCCAGCCACCCAAAAAAATAAAAAAATAAAAAAACCCACCCCCACGACCCCCACCCGGCAAATCGCACCGAAAAAGAATTTCTCCGATCCCGCCCCCAATTGACAACTCCCCTCCCCTCGGGGGAGGTCAATCCCGGAACCCTAGCAGATCCTCCTCGGCCGGCTCGTCCGGATTCGGGAGTGCGTGCCGGGGATCGGAAGCCAGACCACGGAGGAGCGAGTTTGACCGGTCTTACTACTGGGAGTTCCCGAAGCGGATTCGCATTGCGACCGGCGCGGCGAGCTCCTCTAGATCTCGGACGGCGGCCACCATTGGAGAGAGCACAGCTCCGTTGTCTGAATCCGCCTGCGATCTTTTCTCTCTCTCTCTCTTTCTCTCTCTAGAATGTTAGGGGGGGTGGAAGAAGCGCCTTTTCTCTCATCGGCTTCCTACCGTTTATACTGTCCACACGGGCATTGACTCGTTGGTCTCCCCCGAAATTTTCCTTCGTTTTCTTTCCTTCTCTCTCTCTCTCACTTTCTTTTCTCCCTCCTTTTTTTTTTCTTTTCCGGGAAAATTGCTGGGGTCAGCGCGCGGGGGCGGATCTGGGCCGTTGGATTTTTTCTCTCGAGCGGTCCGGATGAGATCGGCTCGCGGTGTCGTGGAGAGGCCTCGGTCAATGTTTTCTTTCCCTTTCCTGGATTGCTTCTGCCCCGGGGCAAACCGATTAGATGTTTGGCGTGTCAACATTATCGATCCCCGTTTGATTTCTTCTTTTTACTTTTTTTTTCTTGACCAGGAAAAAAAAATCCTACGGTGCGCAATCGCTCGATTGTATCGTGGGCATGCATTTTGCGCCTTTGATGCCCCTATCATTGGGATTGCGAATATGTGGTGCGATGTGATGCGGCCTCTCTCGGTGAATTTTCATTGGGATTGAGACCTTCTAAGTTTTTTTTTGTCAATCATATTCTTTTCATATTTTAAAACTTAGACTCTGCATTTTTATAGGACGTGTGAAAGTTGAAATTTATTTCTAAAATTAAATTGTCCCTATCTAATCTCCTAAAAAAGGTGAAGATTCGAATCATCACTTCCTCATTCTAATGTGAGAATGATGGTCACTAAGTTAGTGATTGAAATCTTCTAACTTCAATTGGGGTTAATTATGCACAATGGACTAACCTCCTTAAATGATTTGTGGGTTAGGAATCAATTATGAGGGCCCGAAGTTTGTCAATGTCACTTGAGGATACCCTAAATTGATCGGATTAGCCTTGTAATTTTGGAGGGAATTTGTTCACACCAACCAAAAATTCGTTCTCTGCCTCCGACAGAGTGGCCGAAGTGGCATTATCGAGAGATTGAGATGAGTTCAATAATCACCAATTCACTTTGCCCCAATGTCCAATTTTCTCTTATGTTTTCTTTCTCTCGTTGTTTGAGTCCCCTTTTCAAATCTATTGACATTGTCAATAACTTTGCAAGATAAGTATGAGAGATTACATTTTGATGAAAAATATAATGTTATAATATTTAAATAATAAATCACATGTTTATCTAATAGTTTAAGTTTTTAGAATAATTGACGATAATTTCAAAAAATTTCATATGGTATCAAAATTGGAAGTCATGAGTTCGAATCTTTCTAGTTCTATTTGTCTCCTCAATTAAATTTTCATGTCTAGTACTAGGCAAAAGATCGGCCTAAATGTGAGGTGAGATGGAATGTTAAAATATTTAAATAATAAATTATGTATTTATTTAACAGCTTGAGTCGATGATTCTATAAAATTTTACATGAAATATGAATTGTTTTTGGGTCACGAGAAATTACATTAAGTTTTCCGTACCGGTAACCTTTTATACTAGAATATAAGTTTATAGCTATTAGTTATTATTAATTTTTTAATGCATTTTTTTGGTAGCTTTCGAAGGTTAAAAAGTAAATCCAAATTTATATATAGTGAGTTTAAGTGCATTAACGACGTATTGATCAAGCTGATTTGAACTAATGACCAACGAAATCTTGATTCTTTGAACTTTAATGACCTTTGACTAATCTTGTCAAATGGATGTAACGGTCTTATCCAAATTGACCTATTTAATTCGTATTAATCTATTTCTATACAATACAATTTTTTAGCTATCCAAGCCAGGTTCAATTTGAACCTAACCCATAACAGACCCAATTTGCACTTCAATTCTTAATAATATTTTTCCCTTAATTGTTGCACATGAAGAATGGATGACTATATGTGGGTCTGCTCGCTAAGTTGGTAAAATACCTTGGGTGCTTAGATCGGGCCATGCGTTAAGATTTTGCATGACACATTAGCAATGTGAAGACACGTGTCATGTTTGACGTGACCCATATAACCAACCCAATTTAGAGTGGGTTTGGTTCAATTTTGCAAATGGGTTTTAAATATAATGAAAATACTGAAAGTCAAAGCCTTTTAAAGGAATACAAATTGTGTTTGATATAAAAATTTTGCAAAGGGATTTTAGATTCAAGTAGTGTTTGACAAAAAAAAATGTTTACAATAGGCTTTGGTTGTATCTTTTATATTTTTTATTAAAAAATAACTCAAACCTTTGTTGAAGCCGTTGAAGGAATGCAAATTGTGCTTGACCTTTCGGCAAGGGTCGCGTGACCTAGGTGATTGTCACTAGGGTTTTGAGGGTTGCATAAGACTGAGGTGAGGGCTGCTTGAGGTCGCAAGATCTAGATTGTGACCTCAGGCGATAGTCACATGAGGTTGTGCGACCTCTAGTGAAGGCCACCCAAGTCGCATGACCCTTATCAGCCATTCACCAACTAGATTTGGCCTCATTGACTATCCTCATGTGAAAAGGATGAATAGTTACAAGGAATGGCAAAATTGGAAAACCAAAGAATTTGTGAGAGTAGTTCGAGAGGAAAAATATTTTAATTTTAGTTTTTAGTATTTCACAAATGCTACTTTGAAAAGTTGGGTGATAGTAGAATTGGGCTTTAAGTATTCTCAATGCCAAGATTTGGCTAAAAGCTATTTCAAAACACTTGTCAAATGCTTTGGCATTTCATCAAGGGGCCTAAGGCTGCTTTGATTCGACTTTGGAAATGGACTTTAAGAAAATACAAAGTTTGTATTTGGATAATTTGAAAAATTGAGATCATCTATTCTTTTAGTACACGTGGATGGGAAGCATATGGTGTATTATCCTTGCACAATATGGAATCCACCGTAACATAGGAGGATGGAATAATGAAATCTAATGGATGATCAAGGCTACCAAAGGTAAGGATTTGGCGGCAAAACTTCTCAAAGTAACTTTTTTAGCAATCATATACTACATTTGGATGGAACGTAACTATAAACGTTTCCAAAATAAGTCAAATGATGTCTCCATCATTGTGGCTAAAATTTATAAGCTTGTTAGAAATTGAGTATCATTTTACGAAAATTTTAAACCTTCCCAGACAAATGTAATTTTGGCTATTATATAGAGACTCTCCCACTCCATTTTTTTGCGTTCTTACTTATCTTTGTAATTATAGGGAATGCTCCTAAGCTCTTGTACGTCATCTTATAAATGATACTTACATTTCAAACCAATATATATATAAAGTGCATTTGGTAAAAAAAAATTTACAAAGTTATTTTGGCATAAAAAGTGTTTGGCAAATCTTTTTTTATAAAAGGGTTTAGGGTTTGATTTTTCTTTTTTATTAAAAAATATCAAACTCTTTGCCAACTTGGCAAATGTAAAGGTAGTTTTGGAACAACAATGGGGTAAAACCAAAAAATTAAAGAAATAGTGATAATAGTTTAGGATGAAAAAATTAGATTTAGCATTTGGCCAAATGCTGATAGCCCAAAGTTAATATTTACTAATGTTGAGCTTTCAAATTTTCTATGAGTCAACATTTGGCCGATAGCCCTTGAAAAGGTTTGCCAAACATCCCGACATTTTCTCAAATGGCTTTAGAGGCTGAAAGCTCTTTGTAAAAGTCAAATCAAATGCATCCTTAGAGGCTAAAAACCTCTTGAAAAACTGAACGAAACTCACCTGTGTTTGGCCACATTGGTTTTCTTTCAATTTTGGGTAATTTTGGTCATATTGATAAAACTAAACAGATTTTTTTTTGGGGTCAAAGATAACAGTTCATGAGTGGCTCTTTTTGCGCTTAGAAACGAGCTTGGGACAAAATGGGTCTTCAAACGACGTGCTCCTTCTTTAGGGTTCAATAAGTTCTACTTCAAGGCGCTCTCTCTCCCCTCCTTGTATCACGGCAAAGAAAATTCATACTCTCTCTCTCTCCAGAGAAGCAAAGTGAAATTGATTTAGAAGCACAGTCAAGTGAAACCGATGGGAGTGCCCTCCATCAATCTCCCTCTATTATGCTCCATTATGGAAGATGAGTCCTTGAACCCACTCCATCGCATGTCCAACTCGGCCACCGCAGTCTCACTTCCGTCCGAGCTCCCATGATGATGCTGCTATCGAGCCCCCAAACCCAATCGTTACACGCCCTGACTCTCTATCTCCCTCTCTCGATGTCGGATTTATGGTTGTGGCCTTACAACCACTTGGAGGCCCTGTCTTCATTAACAGAAGGTGCGATAGAGATCGTTGGCACGGTCGAGGCTTGACGCTTCACAGGCGACGGATGACAACGGGCCAAACTCAATGGTGGGTGAGACATGACGGCTGGTGAGAGGTGATGGCAGCGTTGGCTTGCTCGATGGTGGTCTTGGTGGAGGTTGATGAAGAAGAGGCCTGAAGGGCCAGACTTCTTTGGACTAACGTGGGATGAAAATGGGTACTCTAGGAATCCATTAAGAACCAACCTAATTGAGTTTTAAATTTTGGGAAAATAACACAAATCATCCTTAGATTTTGGCCCATTGTGCAATATCATCCCTAAACGTTAAATTTGTTCAATGCGGTACTTGAACTTTAGGCTATTGCATAATGTCCTCCCAGAATTTTTGATTTTTTCAATGTGATCTCTCAACTTTTAGTACATATTCAATTTAATAATGAATTATATAAAAACGTTTAATATTGTCTTTGAACTTTTATTAATAGTGTTGGAAAATATTGTGAGCAATAAGGGTAAAATAGTAACTTAGTTTGTGAGTAGGGTTAAGCACATATAAGCATATATATATATATATATTTGTAACCCTATTTTTTTATGAAGTAAGAGAAAACAATTATCTTTTACATGGTATCAGAGCCATACGTAAAACCCTAGCCACCATATTGCCAGAGACCACTATTTCGTCACCGGAAAAAGGCCGTGTCACCGGCCAACAACAGTGATATTTGCATCACCACAATGCCTTGGTGTCCAAAAGCGGGCCGCCCTGCCAGCCGGTGACCCATGACGCCGACCGGCGAATCCCAGCCGTTGTCGTTCGGGTTGCCTTGCGTTGATTAGTCTTGGGAACACGTCAACCAGCCGCGGCGTCCCTCAGCGTCTCTCGGCCACGATTGCCCATGATTCCTCCGAAAAGAGGCAATTCCCCAGTTCGTCTCACAGATCCTCATCACATGAAGAGGTCAACTCCTATGCAATATTATTTCTGATTTTCTAGTGATTCTTCAAGCATTTTCGATTGCCAACTAGCATCCCAAAGCGAATCCCGTCAAATTTCCAGCGAATTCCGAGAAGTTCCCTACCGAGTTTCCTCTGTTTAGCGAGTTCATAGTCTCGACCAATCTCATGTGGCCAGTCCAGACGCAAAATCAATCCCAAGGGTGCAGGTTTATATTTTTATTTTTATTCTTTCTTGAGTGAATACGAGTTAGCTGAAGTTCGACTACAAAGCAACCGGCCATGGATGTTGATTTAAAGCCCACAATGGAGGAGACAAATATTAGTCGGTGATGACTTCGTGATGAGGATAGAGTTGCTGAATATTTGGGTTTGCTACTGAATTTTTTAGGTCTATATATTTGTGTTATATGTTGAACCGAAGGAGATGGTGAGAATAAATATGCTAGTACTTGGGTGATTCGTATTGTTGCTGATAAATGAAATGAGTTTATGAAGTGTGATCAAATTGATGCAATTAGTGGTGATTAAATTGAGGTCCTTCTGTTCGAAATTATTGTTTATTTGAGTGCATCATTTGAATTAAGTATTGGTGACTGTGGAGTTCATCTCTTGGGCTCAATCACATTTTTTATTCACTAATGGCAAACAATGGATCGATTTCTGGATCAACTTCTGGATCCCTTTTTGGCCATTTTCAGTTAACATCTGTCAAGCTAGATGGAACTAATTATCCATCCTGGTCTAAAGCGGTTGAGGTCTATCTTACTGCCATTGGACAATTTGAATATCTCACATCTACAGTACCGTCTGACAAGAGTAAAGCCGTAGATTGGATTGCAGGAGATGCGATGATTCGGACCCTATTGTGGAATAGCATGGACCCTAAGGTTAGTACTCACTTTATTCAATGTGACTCAGCTAAGGCAGTTTGGGATAAATGCGCATTACTCTATTCGGGGAAAAATAATATGATGCGAGTATGTGATACGTGGAAAAGTTGTTTGATATTCAACGTGGAGATCAATCTTTGTCCGATCATTATGCTCGGTTCACAACTCTTTGCCAACGATTGGATACTTATCTTCCTGCCTCGAATGATCTAGATGTTTTGACTAAACGTCAAGAGGATTTGAGGGTAATTCTATATCTTAAGTCATTGGGGCCTGAGTATTCATCTCTTCATCAACATATTACATCTCAGAGTACTCTTCTCACAGTAGATGAAGTCTTCTCCTAGGCCCTCCGTTCTATAATTCCTGAAAAAATTCCTTCCACACTAACAACGGAGACTAGTGCTATGCTTTCTCATGGTCTAAGTGGACGTGGAGGTCGAGGTCGTGGTTATCGAGGTTGTGGAGGTTCTAGTGGACGCAATTTTGTTCATCGTGGAGCTCGTGGAGTAGGAGTTGGGAATCATGGTACCATTGGTTTTGGGAATAGTCGTGGTTTTCACTATTGCCATCACTGTCAAAGAGCTGGACATACATAAGCCTATTGTTATGCGCTTCACCCGGAACTCAAACCATCCATTACTGCATATGCAGAGGTTAAAAATTCTCTTGATCCTCCTCCCTCCACGGTTCTACCAAATCCGACTAAAGTCGAGAAGACAAGTGATCCCGTTACATTGACACGTGCTGAGTATGATACATTGGTTCGCTCCCAACAAGTGACAAGATCTTCAGCTCCTATTGCAACTCTGGCACAAACTTCTAAAGGTAGTTCATCATGTTTGTTGTCTGCAGCGTCTAATTCTTGGGTTATAGACTCTGGAGCTACTAATCACATGACCGGTAACTCTAACCTACTATCTTCTTTTCATTCTACATCTCCTTCATTATCAAACTCAGTTACATTAACAAATGGGTCACAATCTCAGGTTACTGGTATAGGAGTTGCTCATTTGAGTCCATCTCTTTCTTTGTCATACGTCATTCACTTATCAAAATCTCCTTATAATTTGATTTCTGTTAGCTCGTTGACCAAAGCACTAAATTGTTCTGTAACCTTTTCCTCTTCACGATGTGTCTTTCAGGATCTGAGGACTGGACAGATGATTGGTGGGGGACATGAATCAAATAGCCTGTACTATCTTGATAAGAAGGTTTTAGCTGCTGTAACTACGAAGCATACATCTACTGATGTATATCAGATGCATTGTCGTGCTGGTCATCCACCACCACACACGAGTCTGTGAGTTCCTTTCAATGTGAAGCTTGTCAACTTGGCAAACATCATAGAGTTTCTTTTCCTTCTCGCATTCAAAGTCGTGTGTCTAGTCCATTTGAGTTACTTCAATCAGATGTATGGGGTCCGAGTCGTGTGTCTGATGTCTCTGGATTTAGATATTTTGTTACATTCGTGGATGATTTTTCCCGAATGACTTGGTTGTTCTTAATAAAAGACCGTACTGAGATTTTCTGTTGCTTTCAATTGTTCTATTTTGAAGTATTGAATAAATATAATATCTCTGTCAAATATTTACGGTCAGATAATGCTAGAGAATACCTAGCTGCCACTTCTGGTTTCCAGCCATTTCTTGAATCCCATGGTATTATTCATCAGACTTCCTGCTCATACACTCCACAACAAAATGGCATAGCTGAACGTAAAAATCGCCATCTTCTTGATGTTTCCCGTTGCCTCATGTTTCATATGCATCTACTTAAACATTTTTGGTGCCCTGCTGTTCTTACAACATGTTATTTAATTAATAGACTTCCAACTACTGTTCTTCAGGGGGAGACACCATTCTCAATTTTACATCCAAATCGTCCCCCTTTTTCTTTACCTCTTCGAGTCTTTGGGTGTGTATGTTTTGTACACACTCTTACTCCAGGTCTTGATAAACTGGCTCATCGTGCTGAAAAATGTGTCTTTGTGGGATATTCTCGGACTCAAAAGGGATACAAATGTTACAATCCTACTCGTCGTCGTATGTTTGTGTCTGCATATGTGACATTTTTTGAAGATCAGTCATATTTTCCTTCTTCGGTGGTTTCGCCAACACATGGTGATGGTGACGAGTGTGTCCTACCAATGGTTCCACTACTTTCCATTTCTCCACCTATGACAGTACAATCTTCATCAGCATCTGATTCATCTGTTCCCCCATCAGTTACAGTGCTAGCCTCTGATCCTGATTCGCCTATTGCTTCTCGAAAAGGTACACGTTCTTGTGTTGGTCGGCCTATTGATCGTTATGCTCTTTATTCTGGTCTTTTTGATTGTGTTAGTACGCATTATCCTATCTCTAATTTTTTGTCCTATGAGCGTTTATCTCCTACCTTTTCTACCTTTGTCTCGTCGTTGTCTTCTATTTCTGTGCCTAGCAGTGTTGCTGAAGCTCTTGCTCATCTGGGTTGGCATCGCGCTATAGAGGACAAAATGCAAGCACTAATTCAGAACCAAAGTTGACGACTTACTTCCTTACCTACTAATAAAAAACCTATTGGTTGTCGGTGGGTTTTCACAGTTAAGATTCATCCAGATGGCACTCTTGATCGATTGAAGGCACGATTAGTTGCAAAAGGGTATACTCAAACTTATGGTATTGACTATGATGACACCTTTTTCTCCAGTGGCCAAAATTCCATATGTCCGTATCTTTATTTCACTGGCTGTACGATTTGGTTGGATCCTTCATCAATTAGATGTAAAAAATGCCTTTTTACATGGTGATCTGGCTGAGGAGGTCTACATGGAGCAACCACCTGGGTTTGTTGCTCAGGGGGAGAATATGGTATGTCGTTTACACAAAGCCTTGTATGGACTTAAACAATCTCCTCGTGCTTGGTTTGGTAAATTTAGTGATGCAGTTATCAAATTTGGATTAAAGCGGTGTCAAGTAGATCATTTAGTTTTCAGCTCTATATCTTTAGCAGGCTATATTCTTCTAGTTGTATATGTGGATGATATCATCATTACCGGCAGTGATTCAGATGGTATTCAGAAACTTAAGCAATTTCTGCATAGAGAATTCAATACTAAAGATCTTGGACGTCTTCGATATTTTCTTGGTATTGAAGTATCTTATTCACACGCTGGTATCAACTTATCACAACGGAAGTATATACTCGACATCCTTGGTGAGGTCAGATTTCTTGGAGTAAAGCCAGTAGATACTCCTATGGATCCCAATATAAAACTTGATGCAGAACATGGAGAATTACTACATGATTCAGCGAAGTACTGAAGATTAGTTGGTAAGTTAAATTATCTTACCATCACAAGACCTGATATATCCTTCGCAGTTAGTGCAGTAAGTCAGTTTATGAGTTCTCCTCGTACTACTCATTGGGATGCAGTGCTTCGAATTGTTAAATATTTGAAGGGAGCACCAGGTAAAGGACTACAATTCAAGAATTATGGCCATCTAAACACCATAGGCTTCTCTGATGCTGACTGGGCTGGATGTCCTATGGATAGGAGATCTACTTCAGGCTATTGTGTGTTTCTTGGAGGTAATCTAGTTGCATGGAAAAGTAAGAAACAGCATGTAGTCTCTCGATCAAGCGCTGAAGCTGAATATCGAGCGATGGCACATGTGACGAGTGAATTACTATGGTTGAGAATGTTACCGTCGGAGATTGAAATGTTTCCTTCAAATCCATCAACCTTGTACTGTGATAATCAATCCGCTCTTCATATTGCATCTAATCCCGTCTTCCATGAGCGAACTAAGCACATTGAGGTTGATTGTCATTTTGTGCGAGAAAAAGTTCAGAAAGGAGAGATTATTCTTCAACACACAAAGACGGAGGATTAGCTTGCAGACATTTTTACGAAATCTTTACGGGGGAATAGAGTGAGCTTCTTATGTAACAAGTTGTGATTATTTGATATTTACATCCCAACTTGAGGGGGAGTGTTGGAAATTATTATGAGCAATAAGGGTAAAATAGTAACTTAGGCTGCGCATGGTAACCATTCTGTTTCTATTTCTGGAATAGATTTCTATTCCAGACCTATTTCTGGCAATCCGTTTGGTAAAACAATTTCAGTTTTCTATTTAGACAGATTTCTATTCGAAATAGGTTTGGAGCAATCGAAACAAAATTTTTTACTTTTCGTTTTAAGGCAGAAATAAGAAATTATTTTTCTCTCTCTTCTCAACTAAAGGCTATCCTTCACGTCTCTTTTGCCAAACCCTAATTTCGCCTCCCTCTCCTTTTCCTTCTTCAACGCCTCCTTCACTCACCTTGAGCCAACCCCATCTTCCTCGCAAAAGGCGTCTCGTTCGCGTAAATCTTACCAAACACATCTGCGTACACCTTGGAAAACCCTTTCCTCGAATCGGAGTACCTCGAGAAGACGGTGTTCGAGAAATACGAGAACAGATTCGGGATCGGCAAGCTCGACACCGAGTTGCTGCAGTCGGAGAACAAGATCTACGAGCGGTGAGAATCATACCAGGCGCGCTCCTTGGGGTCGGAGAGGAACTCGTAGGGGTGCGCGAGCTCCTAGAACTGGGTGGTGGCTTCCTTCGGGGATAGGCCAGATTGGACGAGCTTGTCCGGGTGGTGCTGGAAGGCGAGCTTTTGTAGGCGGCGCGTATTTCCTCGGCAGAAAGGGGGAGATTTGCGGAGCGGCAGCGGCTTTTGTGGTCGCCGATCGCCGATCAAGACGCGGCTCAATCAACTCCTTCGCTCCTTCTTCTTCGTTGTCTTCGCCGATTCTTTGTGGCTGATCTCGTCGCTCCGGTCGGTTCCTATGCTCTTTCTATCTCCGTTAACTCTCTCTCTATCTCTATGTCCTCATCTGTGTTGAATACGCGTCAATTTTTTATTCTTCTTCTTCCAATCGCCTGACCCTGTTTCATGTGAATTGATTTGTCCTTACAATTTCAGAAAAACTGCTCTATTAGAAGGAAGAGTTACATTTGTGACGGTAGATTTTTGAAAGAGTTTTCTTGATAAAATCTTTGGGGATTAGGTGGTCCTCTAGCTTATTGCTGTAAGATAAAATTTTATGATGTCAAGTTTCTGTGATGACCATTGTTGCGTTGAGAGAGGCGTTGCATTGGTTTTTTTTGGACTATTTGCACACTGCTCTTGGTCATGATCATGATTTTGTGCCTACATCAACTTGAAATCACCCAAAACTTAGTCTGTTGGTTTAGTCCAAATCTGGTCGCTTGGCCTTAGTCTAGAGCATTGTCGATTGGAGACAAAGACGGTGGGGCTAGGCCAAGGGGCTAGGCCAAGGGGCCAAGGGGCGATGGCTATCGCAGAATTCCAAGCAAATGTCTTATACAAAATTAAAACCAGCTAATACTTACTGTTACAGTTTCGACAGAATAATATCCACGGTCCACATAATCACCCATGAACAAGTAATTGGTATCTGGACACTGTCAATGAAAAAAAAAAAAAAATTAATAGGTTCACAAGTCAACTAATCGAGAAGGATATCCCACATAAGGATTGTTACATGATACATAATGTGTAGCTCATTTGTTTTCCCCAATCGATTTTGTTTTTTTAGTTCCACGTACTCGTTCCATGCTCAATCCAGTTTGTCCTGTTTTGGTTCTTTGGGTGTAGTTTGTGAGTCAATGATGGTGCACTCTTTCAAATGAACATCATGGGGCAATATATAGTTAGATGATGGCAGGTTTATGACTTGCTTTTAGTTGCATGAAATTAGTAGTGCTAAGAACATCTAGATAATCTGTCCAATAACTAGAATATAACTAATTTATACTGCGCTTGATATGTCATATACAACAACTGCAGCTATTGCTCTTTGATAGTACATAGGGGCCAAGTTGTGATATTGTTCTGTTGTTTGTGTCCCATATGTCGAACTTAAGCTGTTGCTTCGGCTAATGACAATATTTGCGTGAAAAATGCAACACTATCAGTTATGATGAACTCTTGACTTGTAAATATATTTCTGAAAAATCAAGATGACCAACAAAAAGTAAAAATTGTAGAACTAGATTGCAACTTGCCATTGCAAAAAACAAAAGCAGAGGGAATTGAATGGAAATATGGCAGAAAAGATTTTGTCCAAGCATCAGTTTTTCATTTAATGCGCTTGGTATTGAAAATAGAAATGTTAAAAATAAGCCCAAACAAAAAATATGGCAAAAGAGAGTAACTTAATGTAGATGTGATTGTGGATTATTCTCCTCTTGTTTGTACTAGGCTACGCCAACGGTTCCCAATGGCGAGGCACAAGTAAATGCACAAACGAGTACTAATAGCAATTTTGAGTAAAAACCAAAGTATTTCAGATTGCTATATTTACAATTCTAATTAGGAACTAGAACCAAAACCTACACTCAAATGAACAGGGAACCAAGAAAGAACTCGGCCTTATAATGCTTTGCAAAGCTACCCATAAAGAATATACAATCAAAGTTGGAACCCTCCCTAAGAATTGTACAATTACATGACGATGTTTCATTTTAATTTTCTTCGTGCATTATTTTCTATTAATAATCACATAATATTTCATTGATGTGATCTTGACATGAAATTTTTTTTGCTTGAATGGGTACAATAATTGATATGGCTCATTTGATGCTTAACCAGTTAAAGTTAAATGGCATCCCAAAAGAGGCTTTTATGGCAAAGTGGACTGAGCCTTTGACTAATGAACTTGTAAGTTTGTTAGTAGCAGAGGTAAAAAAGGGAAATCGCACTACATGTACCTACAACAAAACAGGAGGGAATAACATACATATTGAATTCAATAAATGGACCGGACTTCACTTTAGTATAGTTCAATTGAAGAACAGGGTCAATAAACTGAAGAGGCAGTATGGTAGTTTCAAGAAGCTTTTGTCACAATCTGAATTTGGATGGGATAATGTAAACAATACAGTTGCCGTGGCGGATCAAAGTGTATGGGAGACTCACATTAAGGTATCACTTTATTTGGGTCATTTCATTTTTATTGTGGATGCAAGTTTTGATTGTATTACTGACATATATTATTATTGTGAAATTACAAGATAATAGTGAATGGGCTAACTTTAAGAATGATGGGTTTCCTCAGTATCCTGATTTGTGTATTGTATTTGGTGATGCATATGCTACTGGAGAGTATGCATCAGGAAATGTAGAAAAAGTGGTGTTGTCCTCGGAGGGAAACGACAATGGTGTTGATGGTGGTGGTGATGGTGGCGGTGATGTTGGTGGTGATGTGATAGGTGATCCGGAGGAATTTGATGAACACCCTGTTGATGATGGAGACTTCACGCCTAACGTGACTAGTACTTTAGACCGTCAGAAGCATAAGTTAGATAGGACTCCAAATTCCAAAAGGAGGAGGAAGAGTAGCACATATGATGTTTCCAGCGCTTGTAAAGCCATTCACAAAATGATGAAATTCAAGACTAGTCAATCAACAAGTGGCTCTGTGACCTCAGATGTCCCATCACCGGTAGACCCCTACTCCATAGGAGCTGTGGTTGCTGTCCTAAATGGCATGCCTAACTTGGAACATGATCTTTACAACAAAGCTGTGAACCAATCATGTCTTAATGCCACTTGGAGAGAAGCTTTCATCATTTCTCTACCTGAAAGGAGACGTGGACTTCTGGAATCTCTTTAAAGAGATATTTAGAAATATTTTTAGCTTGATTTCGCTTTATGACTTATGTATTTAAGAATCTTTTTTTTTTCGGATGCAACTATGAAAACTTTGTGGCTATTGTTGATTCACATATGATGTTTCCTTACTTATTTGTTGTGTTTATGTTCTTATTTCGTGTGATGTTATAGGTAATATGGAAGGTGGTGAAAGTAGTGTCCATAGTGATCAAGTATCAGCAGTTGAATCAGTTGAACTCGACTTTGATGATTCGATATCGATATACCGATAGCATGGTTATTTGTAGTTGCGGTGGATATGCCAATACACACAAGAGAACCTATTAGGGATAGCATATTGTCAGGACCCGAATGGATGAGAGAGGTTCTTCATGGACATTCAGATAGAGTATATGAAGCTTTTAGAATGGAGAGACACGTATTTCTTAACCTTTGTGATTTGATGAAGGCAAGAGGTTGGTTAGCAGATAGTCGATATATAAGAGTGGATGAACAAATTGGAATCTTTTTATCTATGATTTGTCACAAAAAATCAAATAGAAATTTATGTGAGAGATTTTAACATTCGGGACAAACGATCAGCAAGTATTTCACTATAGTGTTGAAAGCAATTCTCGAACTAGCAAAAGAAATTATCTGACCACCTTCCTTTGATGTTGTCCCAAATGAAATTCTTATGGATCCCAACCATAATCTTTACTTCAAGGTAAGATTTTCATACATTTCTTTACACCATTAGTGTTATTTTATTAATAATATTGTATAATACTAGTCTTTGATAAAATGACGGGGTTGCATAGGTGCTATTGATGGTACCCATGTTCATGCTTCGTACTGTGTCGAAGCAAATCCCATTTAGAGGAGAAAAGGAATTACCACTCAAAATGTTTTGTGTGCATGTTCATTTGATATGAAATTTACTTTTGTATATGCTGGTTGGGAAGGATGCGCCAACGATTGTCGGGTTCTATCGGCGGCACTCGAGACTCATCACTTGGAATTTCCTCGACCACCACCAGGTATTTACTTGTTCTATAAGGAGTACTTTCTTTATGATTGTGTCCCTTTTGCAAAATCATGAGCAATATATGAATACCTTGTTATAGGAAAATACTACGTGGCAGACTCTGGTTATGCATCAGCTCCGAGATTCTTAATTCATTTTAAAGGTGAACGGTATCATCTAAATGATTACAGGGGTAGAGCGAGACGGCCAAGAACATCAAGAGAATTATTTAACTATAGGCATTCTTCATTGAGGAATGTCATTGAAAGGTCATTTGGGACATTAAAAAATCGCTTCTTTATTTTGAGACACATGCCTTCATTTGCAATTCGAAAGCAAGCATATATTGTAATTGCATGTTGTGCTATTCATAATTACATCCGTGATCAAGACATGAGGGATAAGAACTTTTCCCTATATGGAGATCCAGAGTACCCGTTTGGTCCCACACAAGATGAGGCTACAAGGGATACATCAACCGAGGAGGGAACTGAGATGAATATGCTTAGGAAAAGTATTGCCAATAAAATGGCAAGGGATCATAATATGCCGGAGATTCCATGAAATTGTGTTTTCAACTATTGTAATGTATTTTAATTATTTTGTATTTAAAGATTTCCTATGGTAGCTCTCATAATGTGATGTTATATTGGAAGACATCCTATATTAACTCTAGTTATATGATATTGTATTTGAGGATTTCCTATTGTATGGAGACCATTGATAAGTATTTTGTTTGGCCGTAATTGTCTATCCAAGTGGATGTTGAAAATTTTTTGGTGAAAATTTAGAAAATATAATATAACAACTTTCACTTTGTATTTAATTTCATAAGCATTTGAAATTTTTAAGAATGAACAACTCACTTAATCCAAAAAAAAAAATCTCTTTCAAGAAATAGAAATTTTTTCAGTTATCAAACGCGTTTTTTTGTCCAGGAACTCATCCAGAAGTAGAAATAGAAAAATCTATTTCTGTTCCAGAAATGATTTCTGAAACAGAAATGTTATCATTCGCGGCCTTAGTTTGTGAGTATGGTTAAGCACACACACACACACACACACACACACACACACATATATATATATATATATATATATATATATATATTTGTAACCCTATTTTTTTTATGAAGTAAGAGAAAACAATTATCTTTTACAAATAGAATGATAACATTAGATATTTTGGTGTAGAATCAAGTCTAGATCAAACATTTACCAAAAGTTAAGGGATCACAATGAATAAATTAAAAGTCTTGGGACAACATTGCATATTATATTAAAATTCAGAGTCTACATTGAATAAATTAAAATTCAAGGATGATATTGAATATTGGGTCAAAGTTGAGAGATAATTTATGTCATTATCTCTTGAATTTTTTAATACACTTTCAATTGATCCATCAAAGTTTAAACAACCCATATATAACCTAATTCACCTTTTCTTTCTCTTTCACATGCTACTTTGTGGCTTTAGTTATCTATGGCATTAATGGTTGTCGGCGGCATTTCCTTCCTGATTTATATCGTTTCACTGTAGAACATGTCTCGAGTTTGAATTGATGAAGAAAACTCGGTCTAAGTAAGTTTCCCAATTTGAGTGGATTTTCTAAAATGGGCTTCTTATTTTGATACAAATATATATGACATGAAATTTTACTCGGTTATTACACATTAGAGCTAACAAGAGTAGTGTTAGGTTTTCTTTCTAAATGAATTTTGTGAAAGATTGTGAGATAACACTTTTTTATTGACATTTTAGACTGAACCACATAACTCTCGAATATCTTCATCGTGTATTGATTTCTATGATATTTTTTTCTTTTTTGCATTAAATTTAAATTACGAGTTTCATTAACTTTCGTGTTATTTAGAACATCTCATTTTACATATTCCACGGCGTGTTCACTCATTAGTACTTATCAAAAAGAAGCACAAGGTTCGACAATTTTATAAAATGGATTGACTGATTCAATGACATGTTTCATATATACTTTTGACATGTTTTTTGGATTGTTTGACTCTTGTCTCGTGTTTCACTCTCACACAAGGTAACCAAATTCTTGCCACTAGACTCGGCCAAGGACTCAAGGACCTCACACACTCACCCAAGAGAGCAGCTTCCCAGGATCACCCTTGGACACAATTTTGGGAGAAATGAATGCTTCACTAATCGAAGGATTTATCAAGGATTCCAAGGATGATTTCAAACGACTCTTAGTACACTTAATCTATAGTCTCTACTTCTCCTAATACATGAATGCAAGAACTAGACACTCACCCTCTAGATGCTTCCTAATATAATATATTACACTTAACAAGGTTCATCCCCTCCCTTGAATGCATTTTGACTCATCCTAGTACATGAACCAACCACAGACATAAAGAGAATGTGCTTAAACTTTACTAGCTCTTTACTTTTTCATGTCTAACGTGCACATTGCACGTGGTCGTGCATGCACATTCTGCTTGCATTGTGCATCCAGCTCACGTGCACTGCATGTGCCTGTGCCAAGCTCCCGACACCGGGTTGACTCGGGTCGTAGCATTCTCCCTCACCTATTTCGTACATGCCCTTGTTTTGAAAACTCATATTTGCCAAAAGAGTTCTTGTATTACCACATCCACTCCATAGGCTTCCATGAAATGTCGCCTTTCGTACCTCCATTCTGCTTGATGAGATATTTAGGCCTACTCGACATACCCTACGCCTGCAACCACCTATCAATAAGGATTTGCTTCACATCCTTGTCATACCCACCGTGCTATGTATCCATGGATGTTCGATGTTCCTCCTTGCAACTTGATGATGGTTGTCACCGAAATGGTGGATTCCGTGGTTGAATCACAACATCTCTTGCTTAAAGTAACTTTGAAGGTCATGTTTATTGTCAACATGTATCACCTTATGATGAATGAGAAATGAGTTGTTGCATAAAGATTACTAAAGCAAAAAAAAATCATATTAAGTCTATCTGACGAAAGGAGTAACTTTTTCGCTCTTTTTTCTCTCTAAACTGTATTTCACCCATTGATAACTACTAGCTCTTCACGTGAAAAAGTAGTTTCAAATTAGAAAAAAACTATTTTCGGCCTATCGATGGTCAGTAAGTTTGCAATGATGGCAGTGACTTTTCACATAACAAAATAAGTCTGACCCCATGTTTTGCAAAAAGTTGAATCATTGCTGCGGGAATTTCAAATCCCAACCATAGTCAATATTTTCTGGATTGCTTCTGCGTTGGGTTAAGTAGATAGATTTCGACATCATGTATTAATGGTAATTTCAATAGTATTTCTTGCCGACTATCTTTCTGCCAATATTATCGAGTCCCAATTGACTTTCATTTCACTTTCTATCATAATTTGATTCTCGATGGATGCGAAATTATTCATCTTTCTAAAAGAGACTTCAAAACTGATTTAGAATCAATTCAACTTAGAAGCCTAATCATTTCTCCCTAAAACTGGTCGGTTTAGTCCCGTGTTGAACCAAACTTGGTCCCTAACTGGTCGGTCAAAGTTTTCTAAAATATCTTTCCTTTATGTTTTTTTTCCTTTCTCTCATTGTTCGTTATCTTCTTTTTCATATATAGTGACACATTGTTAGTAACTTTGTAATAGGCCCTTCTAACGGGTGCTGAGTTGGATTTGGGTCAAATAAAAAAAACGTAATCCAAATTGACCCATTTCCATATAATATTAATTCAGTTAACGAGCAATGCGCTCGCTCTCATGAACCGGTTCGCTTCCAAGCATCGACAATTCGAAGATCCTCAGTCAATAAAATATGTTCAAATGTTACGTATAAAAAATTGCAGTTTCCCAAACCAGAAAGATCACTCCGTTTGCTTACAGCCCTTGCTTTCTTTCTTGCAACAGAGGGCCCAAAAAACTGCGGGTGGATAAAAGAAGTTGCTCATCAACCAAACTGAAACAATTTACACAACCTAATCATCAGCCACTTTTCAGACCTGAGCTTAATGCTGCAGCATCAAAAGCCCTTGGACTAAGGCCTCAGCATCAGCCTCTAAATTTCATTGACCAAAGGCTTCTTCACCTTCATAATTAGATTGTCCTGGAAAATCACAAATAGCTACCTCCAACCCTGGCCAGATCTTATATTTATCTATATGGAACTGGATTTTTGTGCGTTAAAGTGGGGTCTTCTTCTTCTTTTTTAACTCATTCATCTCTGACTCGTATGTTGCACTCGTTCGTGCATGCACATCCCGCCTGCATCTCATGTCGAGCTCGCGTGCACGCTACATGCGCTCAGCTCTCGGTCGGCCTGTGTGCCGAGCTCCGTGGCGCCTAGTCGGCTTGCTTGGTGAGCATTCTCCCCCGCGTAGCTCCGAAGCCTTCTAAATTGCTGGATCCGCTCTGCAGATTTCCACGAACTGTCACCGTTCCTAGGCAAGGATTTCCTCCATCCTTGTCATCCTCATCACGCTATTATTATTGAAGAGAAACCTAAACTGCTCTAAGTTCTGTTAAATGACTCACTCAACCCATATTTGATATTTGACTACATATTTAACTTTTCTTTATCCATATTTGACCCTCGAAATGGCAGATTTCGTGCTTGAATCACACCTAGAGTCGTGTAGAGTTCTCGCTGCTTGACTTGCAACCTCGAAATGGCATACGCCTTGAACCATAGAGTCTCTCACTTAAGGTAACCTTGAACGCCACATTGATATTTCTTTTGATGAACGTGCTGTCGCATGTCTTTTCGAAAATCAATGAAACATTTGACGTTAAAACCATGGTTGTGCTTCATTAGGTTGAGGATGATTCCTTTGGAAGATGATTTGTTTTTTTTGGAAGGTAAATGTGTAAAATTACCAATCAACAACTGTACAAACTAGGGGAGATCGGCACCCACTTACACTCATCAAAGCGGAAGATGATCAATCCTTCCCAATGGAAAAACATAATCTGTAAATGAATGAGGTTGATTAACACGATCTAAGGCATCTTCCAACTACTGAAGAAAACAATCCAATGAACTCAGAGGTAATGTTACTATGTGCCAAGATAAAAATTCCTGAAAATCTTGTCGACAATCTCGTCTCTCTTTTTTTTTTTTTTTGTTTCCTTTTGTCGCAATTTAATCACTGGTCGGGGAGCAGGCCGGACTCCAAGTCAGTCTGGTCTCCAGTGTTAGGGACCATCGTCAGCTCGTCGGCCCTCTTGACCTGATGCTTCCAATCCGTCTGAATCAATGTGTAAGTCATCAAGCAGACACAGGAGATCTGGGACGCCAGGAGGCCGAACCACAGCCCACGGAACCCGAGCTTGAATTGGAACGTGGTGAGCACTGCAACAGGCAATCCGACCAAGTAGAACGAGAACAGGTTTATGCGGGCCCCGACGTTGGGCCGGGCTGTCCCAGTCAGGACCCCACAGGACGCGGTTTGAGGGGAGTTCCCGAGCTCACAAAGGCCGAGGATCGGGAGCGCCGAGGAGACCAATTTGAGGACCTGCGGATCGTCGGTGTAGATCCGGCCCCACACCGACCGGATGGCGACCATGAAGACGAAGGCGGTGAGCCCGAAGGCGACCGCCGTGGCAATCCCGATGATAGTTATGAGCTGGGCCCGGGACGGATGGCCTGCGCCCAGGGCCTGCCCAATGCGTGCGGACAGGCCCGAGCTGAGTGCGAAAGGGAACGTGTACAACAACCCGGTCGTTTGAATCAATATTCCCATCGCTGCGACAGAGGCCTTGGGGTTGCTGACCAGGCCGCAGAGAAAGAGCATGATCTCGTACCACCACCACTCGAGGCACACTGAGACACAGCTCGGCAACGCCAGGGCCAGAAGCGGCCGCCACCCTTGGAGGATTGAGGGGAGGCCGGCCCCGTGCCACGGCTTTAGGATCGTGTTTGATGTGGCCAGGTAGATGAGCAGGCCGAGGTTGAGGTTAATGGTGTTCCAACCGAGGGCGAGCGACACACCCTTCACGCCGAGGCCCAAGTAGACCACCAGGAAGTAGTTGATGGGCAAGTGCATGATCACCGACCAGACACAGGCTACTGTAAGGGGTGTGGTCACGCCCTGAGTCCTCAGAAAAATTCTCAATGGATGGAGGCAAGCCTGGGCAAAAAGCTCAGGGATTGAGAACACCATGTAGACCTGGGCAATGTTGGTGATCTCCGGGTCCTGGCCAAGCCAGGCGAAGATCGACTCCATGTTGAGCCAGAGGGCCGAGATCGGGATGCACACAAGAAGCATCAGGCACAGGGTCTTCTGGTACGTCTGGCTCATAACCGACCACCGTTTGGCCCCGAAGGCCTGGGCACAGATCGGGTCCATGCCTATCGCCAGGCCCTTCAAGATTGAGTTGCCTGTGATGTTGCTGAAGCCGAGGGCTAGGGATCCTCCAGCCAGCTCCTCCTTGCCGAGGTGGCTGAGGAAGAGCATGGAGATCACCGACCTTGAGAAGATGAGCACTGTGGTCATCACAATAGGGCATGCGATCTTCATGAGCGACTGTAATTCCTCTCCGGCCTGCGAAGACTTTCCATGGAAAATTACCTATGTTAGTCACAGTGACAATAGTAGAAGTCCTGGATTGTACGGCAACTTTAATGAACTCAATCACAGTACAGAAACATACGTCATACTGGAATGTCTATGCAAAGAAACGGTACTAACAATGAAGTATGAGACAAGTCCACAGCACCGAGCCGAGCCGTGCTGAACCGAATCAAACTAAGTGCACCAACTAGTTTCAATACCAATTTAGGAAAATGTAGATTGATCTTCACCTTGAATCTTTTATTCTTGTGCAAGAAAAGATCGACCGTCTCATGTTCAAAGGCAAAACCAGCATTCTCAAATCCGAACTGTTGAACAAGAAAGAAGGAAAAGCTCTCTTTTTGTTCTGGTAGAATCTCCTGAACTGTCATATTTAGTTTGAATATGACTTTCTGCTTTGATATATGATCAACCTAAGGTTAATCTCTATATATATTCAACAAGTTAAAAACAAGCACCCCGAATAGGAGTTTATAGTTTCGCCACCCAAGAACTCAATTTAATGTTCTTGTCATGCACAAAAAATGAAAATTGGCTCTCTCTAGCAGAAGAGTAGAAGTTCAGATCTCACCAAGTTACAAAGTTATTGTAAGTAAATTGTATCTGCCGAATATTATTAACCTATATAGGAGTCATTATCGAAACTAACATATTTATAAAATTTAAGAGTATGTGTCAAATTTCCATCAAAGTTTGGAATTTGTCACAGAAACCAGCTAGCATATATCAACTATCCAGTCGAGATTAGGTTCCCAGTGAGGAAAACTAAAGCCTGCACGAGATCCTGTAGGGTTCTTGCAACTCAGTCCTAAATACTCAGAACCCGACACCAGAGATCCGACTTGTAAGTGAAATATTGAGTTGGGGAATCCATAAACCTAACCAGCAACCACTATCCAAACACCGTAGAGCCGTCTTGCCCTAACAATGTGCGCTAAATGAAATCTGTCCTAGAGAAATGAGTATCTGTACCGGTACTTCCTAACCCTCATGGGACAACTCATCGCCATACAGTAGCCCCACAGCAAATTGCCAAAAAGTAAAGTTGAATTGAACTACTCTTCAGAGAAAGCGAGGATGAACTTTTGGAATAAGATGGCCATGTGTATCATTTTCTGGAAAGTCCCCACTGAAATGCTTATGGAAAAAGGTCACCCCTGATCACGCTGCTACACAGTGAAAAGAGGCCTTTAAAGCCCAATCTCAGAAAAAGCGAAAAGCATTAGTTCATTGGAGAACAAGAAAGTGGGAAGAAAGAGAAAAAAAAATAAGACCCTGCAAGTGCACAAGCACATGATGCTTCCATTTTCCTACTTATGTCTCTGCCTGTACACATACGACGATTTTCACATTCACTGAACGCTCGTGCGCCCAATACATGTGATAGTAACTTCTCGACGACCGTGGTAGCAGACTGAGAAACAAAGGCGCAAAGGGGACGAAAGGTCGTCCTAGAAAACACTCCATCTTGTTTCCTGGGATCGTGTTTGTCTTTCATCTAACATTAAAGTTTTCTTCTAGGCAAACATTGATTTTAGGTGGGCTATCTATGACCTCAGAATAGCTGGGATTTTAGATAGGCTATCTATGCCCACAGTATCGCTGGACTGAACAGGAAAGGAACGATGGCCCATCAGTACTAGCATAAATTCAAGGAGTTTAAAGCATGATAGATGAACGTCAAATCTACATTTGAGTGAGTTGTGTCATGAACTCGACGCTGCTTAATTCTCTTTCACTCTGATGATAGATCTAAGAAACATTAATGCATAAAATATGCTGAACAATCAACCTCACTGAATAATTTCTCTAGTGATATGATGACTTGCAATTATGTTTTGAGTAAAATGAGACATGAAACTAAATGGAGCTGGAAAATCAAAAGGTATGGAGTTCGGCACTTCAGACTTTTAGAATTGACAATCTGATATACCAATATTATAGTAAAACAATGATCAATATGAGTTTAATGTTGAAATGCTGAAACGTATCCTAAGAGCTAAACTAGTTTGAGTAATCATTCCACCCTGTCGAGCTGGAACACTTTTGAGGATTGCAAAAACAAGAAAGCCCCGGCATCTCATGCCTTTTCTCAAAGCATACTTCTCTGTAATCGAACTAAATACACACTAAGAACAAATTTAAATTTTAAAAAAGTTGATTTTAATAGGAGAAATAGCCTTAAAAGAACTTAAAGCGTACGTCTGAACGATTTCTATAAATTAGATCTCACGTTGCTTTGACAAAACCTTTAGTTTTCATGGGAAAAAGACAACAAAGTTCCATCACCACTAAAGGGCGAGAAAGGAGAACTTTTGAGGGAAAGATTAAGGAAGAACTGAAGAAGTCTTAAGAGGAAGAAAAGCAGAGGGCTGTCTCCTATAGCTCCCATCTCTTTGAAATCTGCAGATATCAGAGACAGAAAACAGAAGCAGTACTTCTTCTACCCTCTTTTTGGGCACAAAAACAAAATCATTAATAAGAGAAAAAAAAAAAAAGAATAAAAAAAGAAGTAGAAAGAGATTTTTAACCGCAGTTCCCCCTAGGGCATAGGAAGGTGGGATCCACGTGGGTTCCAATTGGCTCCAAACCCACATGAAAATGATAGCTTCAAGAAATCAATCAAATCAAAACACTAGGAAGATCCTGATGCTCACCCAATCTTAACTTTGACTCCCCCCAATATGCCAAATAATTTCAGCTTTTCCTTCTTCTTCTTCTTTTTTTTTTTTTTTTTTTCAATTTCCCCATTTTCTCCCACGAATTTGGTCCTACCCTAGAATGTCATTGTCATTAGTCACACATCAAACAGAAATAGTAGAATCCCAGGAGAGAGAATTTTCTCTTTAGGAAGGAAAAGAAAAAAAAAGGATCATTCTTGATGCCCCATGAACATTTTTTTTTTTGGTAAAGAATGCTCCATGAACATTAGGAACCTCAAGAAACAAAAAGACAAATTAACCTCTTCATAGTACATGCAAGAACCAATGCAGAACAGCAAACACTTCCTCATCATTCCAAAAAAAAAAAGAGAGAGAAGAAGATGAATGGGGAGATGGTGATGTAAGATAATTAATTAATTGATCACCTGGTTCAAGGGAAGCTTTTGAAAGGCGGCAAGGACCGGGAATCTCCTCGAAAGCCCGTGCAATAATCTGCCCTCTCTCGATCCCCCATTGTTTCTCCTTCACTGTTACTCTCACCATCATCGCCATCCTCTTCCTCTTCCTCTTCTTCTTCTTCTTCTTCTTCCTTTAAGCCATCAAATTGGTCTTTGCTTATAGTTGCAGCAGATTCGCTAGTCGAGCACATGTTTTTTTCCCCCTTTAGGGCTCGTGCAATTGGACAGAGGAGACACTCAAATAAAGAGAAGCAAACTGGACTGGAAGCCAGTGGGAAATATGAATAATTCTGAATGCAGGTCAATATGACCGCTCAACAAAAACCTGCAGAATTAATGCTTTACATATGCTATCAGGAATAAAAATTTAGGACTCTGAACGTATAGCAGCAATGGAACTGAGGTTATTTTTGTTTCTTCAAGCCACAGACAACATAAAAAACAGAAAGCAAAAAACAAGAGAGAGAGAGAGAGAGAGAGAGAGAGAGCGAGCGAGCGAGCTTAAGAGTGCCACAAACGATGTGACCTTAGGGAGAGCCTGGCAATGGAAAAATGGAAGAATCACGAAGGAGGAGGAGGAGGAGGCGGAGAAAGAAGAAGAAGAGAGAAAAGAGAGGTGTGTTGCATTGGGAAGTGGAGACAACTGCAACAAAATTACTTGGAACTTCACATCCGTAGGCCTCGATTTATAGACACCAATCAATGGAATAGTTACTTTTGGGCAAGTGGGAAGAAATTAAAATTCTTTTATGCCACATTTAATTTATATACAGTACCAATCATGCTAATGCCCTATCACCGACCGAATGTTTTCACTCAGTCGTAAATACTAAGATTGGCGTTGTTTGATTGGATGCATGATACACTGATATTAATGCGATGTGATATGGTTGTTACATGAAATTTGTCCAAACTGTTGTAATTTCTGGTGTGATTGGAAAGACTTAAAGTTGGGTTGGGGATATGTCACTGAAAAATGAGTGAAGACAGAGCAGAAACTGTTTTGCTTAACCCAAAAAGAAAGATAACCCCCACTTCTAGTACTGCAATGGAGTTTATAACATATGGGGAAAGCTCTCTGATGCACTCATGGTATGGATTTTGACTCCGGACTAAGAATGGAGACCTTTGGTTGGGGTCGTTTTCAAGTGATAGTAAAGCATGTAGAATACTTGCTTGATGGAACTGGTATGATACGACTACATTCTGGCATGAATTCTTTCTTACTCCTTTAGGGTCAACATCTTTAGGGATTTTAGATATGTATAGGTATATGTATAATACATTTACTTTCATTCTTAAGTGTACCTCAATAGTCCATTTATCTCATGTAAATCACTTCAAAACTCTGTTTGTTCTATGGAAAAAGAATGATTTGAAAACTATTTTTCTAAAAATGATTAATTGTATTACTTGCAAAATTGAATGATTTCCTTGTCAACAACAATTTTTAGACATAAATTGTTATAAGTAATAAAAAAAATTTCATCAACTAATTATTTCAGGCGACACAAATAATCATTTTTAAGAAAATATTTTTCAAAATTAATTATTTTTTGCGAAACAAATGGGCTTAAATACATACTAGCCTTTATTTTTTTCATGCAGTAATTACATACTATTCTAGTCTATAGGCTGTGAGAACTACTTTTTCCTTGGTAATTCTTATAATGGGAATCTCCAAGAGCAACTTCCGTGCGACTTTTTGTGGTGCTTATGTTGGGTTCGGCAATTGCAGTCTCTGGTTTTTTGGGAAAATTAGACTGTTTGAGCTTGAATGGCAATTTTAGGAAGGATTCTGCTCATGGTTAAAACCCTTACTTAAGGAAAAATTGTCATTTTCAACGACTACTTCTCTCGTGTTATGTGTGCTACACTGCATCGAAAATCAAAACCTTCCTTATCAAACAAATTCATAGGTTTCTTGAGGGCATTCATTGACAAGACCTATTTTAGGCATTTTAGATAAATAAACAAGCCTCTCCGGGGCTTCATCCCTGTTGCTTGTATCCATATGAATGCTATCTTACTATATTTTCAAGTCTAAGGTCGGGTATAATTGAGTACCCAACCCACCCAAACCTTAATGCACATTGATGATTTAGGGTTTCAAGTAGTAGGATGGACTAGGATCAACTGCCAAACACTCTATATGGGATTTCGAATAGTGTTGGAACTTTATAGTAAGTAAACCAGATACCTAATCGCGATTTATTAATTACTAAAATTCCTTTAGTTTCTTTAGTGTCCTTATGTTACTTAGCAAATATACATGATCCCAAAACAAGATTATTTCTAGCCTAATATTTTCAGTAACCACCACCATTTTAAGCCCGACTTCTCATTTTAGGATTGCTAGGCTCTAAACTGCTGTCATCACTTATCTTGATCATTTCTCGATCTTATATTTTCGCGATGATGTAGGCTTTTCAATTTGGAGATCCACAATGCGTTAGTTCCAAATAAACGATTGTGCTCGGAAATTTTAGATGGTTTATAATATATTTAATGTGAGAACATTTGTTTATTAAAAATCACTCCGGCTGAGGGTTTAGTCGTTATGTCAAAACTCATTCCGGGTATGGAAAATAACAGCAAGTTAACTGGACAGATTCCGGATCAGGTATGCCGTCCCAAACTCATCCCGCTTCCATCTCTAGTACTCGCATGTGTCAAAGCTTTCGTTTTGCTTTTCCGTTTATTTCCGGAGTCGGATTGTAAAAGAGCTTGCTCTTTACCGGAGCACACCTAATGGTTTCAAATTCAACAACAAAAAGAGAAGAAGAAACATTTGCTTTCTTGGTCTCAATGCAGCGAACCTTAATTTCTGCTGCGCGCCTATGAAACGCTAATCAATTCGAAAGTGGGAAAAAAACAAGAAATCGGATTATGAGTTATTGCGCAACGGATGATCAATCTCTCTAAATAGAACCTTTCCACTACGAATTAAAGTGGCGGACGCACTTGATAAAACTCCGTGAATGGTCCCCGGACCAATTGTTTAATGTCGACTTTCGTGGAGCTAAGTAATGATCGCGTGAGCCGAATGATTCGAGCAAAGAGGGAGGGGGAGAGAATAAAAGGGACTGTTGGGATGCTTCAAGACACACGACCGAGATATCAAAATCTTTCGTGTACCACCAACATTTCGTGGCAATGTTAGGTGATGGATTAAATTTTTTGCGACCAATGATCGTGGGATTAGATTAAAACACATGGGAGATTTGTCGGTGGTTTTTCGAGGTATAAATTTCGATGTCTCGACATGGATGTGAAGTAATCCTATTGGATTTTTTCTAAGAAAGTTCCATCGTAAGTACTGCCAATGAATAAAAGATTATCACAAAAAAAGTCTTGATCGCGATGGGTTTTTCTGTTTATATGATTAGCAATCAATTGCTTGCAGAGATTTATTTTTCATCTTTTGCTTTTACAGTATGATAACGACAATCTTTTTTTTTTCTATTAATGAGTGGCTCTAGGATATTGATTGATGAGCGCCTCTTTAGTAAACCATGTAATGCCCCTCAGTAATACAAATTTTGCATTTATCGTTTTTAAAAATAAATCTCCGTTTGTTTCATGAAAAATAAATAGTTTGGAAAATATTTTCTTAAAAACAATCACTTATCTCACTTGAAATAGTTAATCAAAGAAACCATTTCCATGATCGATAACAATTTATATCTATTTTTTTTATAGACGATAAATATATTTTTTGATTCATTCAATTGTTGCTCAAAACAAATACACCGAGTTTTTAAAAAAATGCATATACTATTTGATTGATTAAATTAACAACTTTCCAACTAATACTGGCGTGGAGGAAATTACATACCAGAGTGGAAAGGGACTTTGCTTCCCCCCAACTTTGTGTGCTTGTTTCCTCGGACTTTGCTACTGCTTAATTTGTCTGCTTGTGATGGGTACGAGGTTTTTGTCTTGGAATTTCTAGATGATCGTGCAGAAATTGACTGCTTGGATTCATTGCCTACGACACCAGCTCACATTTTTGCCTAAATAATCCAAGAACACGACGATGAAGCCACTATATGACACCTAAATCATTTGGGCTCCTTTATATCACAAACAAATAAATAATTTAAATAATATTTTCTAAAAATAATCGCTTATATCGCTTGAAATAACTAGTCAATTAAAAATATTTTAATTATCAACAATAATTTATATTTAAATACTTTCATGAACACTAAAAAAATACTTCTTGTTTACTTACTTTTATAAGTATTGTTGTGAAACAAATGTACTGTTAGATGAATGACAAAATTTTGGAGCAAGGGCAGGTTAGCATGATGCGGAGGGAAGTTAGGCAGCGATTTTATAGTGTGGGATAAATTGTTTCTCTCAAAATTATTAATAATATTGTTAAATTAAATAATTTATACATAGTTCCCGTCAATATATATACAATTAATAAGTATTAACATTGTCTATCATGTATTATAAACTTGACCTTACATATGAAACATAAGCTTTCTCAAGGAAAGTCAACACAATAAGAAAAATTTAACAAACCTGTGCCATCTTCATTCAAAAGTTTAAGGAGTTAACAACTTATTTTAGATATATTAACTAGTTCACATCACTTGTTACTGTGCATGGCAACGATCATAAATTGCTGATCTAGGACCACGTGGCTACTGAGTAAATCCACGGTCTCTCGACGACAAATTGAGTTGTGATGACAATCCTTTACCTAATAAACATGCTGGTCACAAGATTCTTCCTTAATTTTCATTGAAACACAAATCCATCTTCGGGCCACTAATTAGCTGATAAAATTTGTTAGAGTGTGCAACATAAATTTGATATCTCATCCTAATAATATCAACTATGAAGGAAACCCAAGTCTAATCCCATTAGCATATTCAGCTAAACCTATCTTTACTCAAAATGCTTAACTCAATGAGTGGCCAAGAAGAGGGCCACAAGAGGTCACCGCAGCCACAATGGGTAGCGCATGACCCCGATTTGTCCATGTGCCGCCCCGCAAACAAGTTTAAAGAAAAAGGAAGAAATCAGCTCATCAGAGCTTGGGCGATGGAGGCTTGGATTAACAACAATGAAAGAGGCGTGATCAGCGACGATGGCAGCTAGGGTTTGATGAAGGAGACAAAGTGTGTGGTCGTGCATGGTGAAATTAGGACGAGAGAGAGAGCGAGCTAGAGAGGGTGAAATTAGGGCTTCAGATTGGGAGTTTTAAACAGATCTCTAGGGTCACCAAATGCTAGTTCTAGCGACCGAACACATGTTTAGTCGTTTGGTCCCTTGAGCCTCTCTTCTAGCGGCCAAACACACTCAGGTCACCACACTTGCCCCTAGGTTTTGGTTGCCTACAAATTATACTTTTGGCAAGTGACTATCTCATATAGGTAAACCTCATTATCAAGTGGCGTGACTCTTATTAACAATGGAATATGACTCCCTTTCTGGCCACGTCACTTACTATACCGGTATTAATGATCCGACTCCACTCTATTCGAACAACTTATTACAGTTTTTATTGCATCACTTCATAAATAAAATTCGCAGGGCGGTGTCTTTATACCCCGGACATCATAGGGGAAAATGATTCCTCCCCCATGAAGAGACAAAGTTCTATGTAAACGGGACACATGTCGGTCCCTTCGAGGCAAACATGTGAACTTTCAAAAAATTTATGATTAAACTTTGCCTAATTGAGAAATGATTACTCTAACCTATAGGCCACTGAAATTCTTTTGTTCCTTACTAAATTATATTTGTCGAGTAAGGTGTCGATTCGGTACATCTTTTGATTTGTCGAACTTGTGAAACTATTTAGATTGACTTAAATATTCTAGCATCGGGTTGTCTCATGTTTTGTACTCGTACTTGGTCTCATCTGACGTTGGGAAGTGCATTAGCAAGCTCTTCCTAACACAGCGAAGCACCCTTATTCTGTGTGAAGGAAAAAGGAATAAATCGAGAAAATAAAGTTTTAGAAAATTCTAAAATAAGGATGTCTATATTAAAAATACTATGAAAGGTAAAAAAAATTTGAGCAAATTAAACAAAAAAACTTAGATTTTACCAACTTATGTTGGGAAGTGCATTAGCAACCTCTTCCTAACACAACGAAGCACACTCTTACTTTGTGAAGAAAAAAGGAATAAATAGAGAAAATAAGGTTTTAAAAAATTCTACATTCTAAAAAAGGGATGTCTATACTAAAAATACTATGAAAGGTAAGAAGTTTTTGAACAGTCAAACAATAACTTAGATTTTAAATTGTGATGTTATTTGAATCCCATTCATATTATTTAAATTGTCACTTAAATTTTCTGTTGATTCCATTAGAAGTCTTAAATTGGTACACCTATATGACATAATTAATATTTGGGTCACTAAAAATCCCAAATTAACACACCTGTGGCAAATTTGTTAGTTTCGGTCTAATATCCTAGTTACATTGCTGATGGGAAAACAAATGTGGCGAACAATTCAAGTAATCAGCATGTGATGGGGATGGAACATGGAAATTAGAAATAATTAGGCTCCTAAATGACATAGTTTTGGGGAAGCCAGATATGAAGAAAATGAATTGAGCGGTGAGAAAGGCTCCCATGACCCTTTCGCTCAAAGGGGAGGGGTTCAAATCTTCGTGGAGGCGCTGACTTATCGGGTTTTTCACGTGTGCCCCTGTGGCTTACTCCCCCGGCTGCCGGCACATCCCCTGGGTCACCAAAAAAAAAAAAAAAAAAATGAATTGAGATTGAGAAATCAGCTAAAATCTGCTGATTTTTTCATAAGAGCTCTCTCACATTCAATAATTATGCTAAAATCTTTGATCTTGTCCCGATTTCGCTCTATGATTTTGGTAAATTTATTACGTGTATATTGGTTTGAGATGTTTTGTAATATAAATATCAGTTTAGAGTAAACTAGGTACGAGCATATCAATTTTAGTTTTTTGGTGGTATAAACTTTAAATGCCCCACTGGTAGGGAATCCTTATGGTGTAAATGGATACATGCTATTCACCTCAAAATGAAAAACTTATGGAATTCTAACCCTCCAACCAACTGTTCTTGGGCTTGGAGGAAAATGCTTGCACTAAGAAGTGAAATCCTTCCCTTTTTCAAGTGGAAGATAGGAGACGGGTTGTCCACTTCTCTTTGGTTTGATCCCTGGCTTGATATAGGTCTGCTTAATGCATTATTCTCAGACACCTACATATACCAATCGGATCTCACTAGACAAGCTAAAGTGGTGGACTTATATACTCCATACGGTCAAATACTTCTCCAAGAGCTTTTGTCTTGGCAAATCATGGTCCCTCCCCTTTCTCAAGGTCAAGACAGATTCTACTGGAAAGACGATCCTTCTGGCAAATTTTTGGTTGCATCGGCCTAGGCTGCTATTCGCAGGAAATCTCACATGGTTCCTTAGTCATCTTTTGTGTGGAATAAGGCCATTGTTCCTAGGCATCAATTTCTCCTTTGGCTGATTGTCAAAAACGTCTTCCAACCCAAGTATACCTTATCTCCTTTGGAGGGATTCCCAACATAGTTTGTGTCTTTTGTAAATCTAGACCCGACTCAGTTGACCACTTGTTTTTTGACTGCGGCATCTCCAACTCCCTTGCCATGTTCTGGGCTTACAAATGCAATCTTCCATGGTGTAATTCCTCATGGACGAACAACCTCCTTTGGGCCATTAACTCATTATCAGGTAGAGGGTTCTCTCGGGAGATTGCTCGTTTCTCTTTTGGCGCCCTATACTATATAATTTGGAAGACAAGGAATGATATTATCTTCCGAGCGCTCAATTTATACATTCCATCATTGAAGCCGTACCTTTTAAATGTGGTTAAGGATAAAGCTCATGCTTTCAAACGGGTTGAGGATAATCCTAGTAATAGGAGGATGCAGCAGAGTTGGGGGATTAACGATTGTATCTTCAATGTGATGCCGAGTTAGGCTCAGGATAGAGCCATCTAAGTTCTTTGTTTAGTTTTCCTTTCTTTGATTGTAAATCTCTATAGCGATCGTAGTACCCTCTCACTCTAGTGATTTGTTGTCTCGTTGAGTGATTGTTGGTGCCGTGATTCACCTTTCTTGTACAGGTTCTCTTGTTTGAAAGCTTATAATACTTATCTTACAAAAAAAAAAAAAAACTTTAAATGGCCCGATGTTCAAAACAAGTTGTTTATAACAGCCATTAGAATGAGACCATATGTATCGAGTTGTTCCAGTAGAAATTCATTGAACCCACTGAAACTCAATTTTACCAAAAGAGAGATTGATATTCAACTTGATATAAATATATATATTCTGATGCAAAGAGGAAAGCTCATGATTAGGGCTGTGGAGCCTGGTGTCGACACCTGTGTGTCTGTGACCACCCGCTTAAAAAATCAACCCCATCTTTGGTTAAGAATGATTGAACTCGGCAGTTGCAGATATTCAACCACAATTAATAACAATTTGAGAAGGTTAATCAAAATGAATTTTTTATCGGGAGACATCGCATGGAAGGATGCTAATGAACAGATGGATGAAGGTAGTGGACGAAGATATTTATGAGCAATCAATTCCCCCCAGTCCCCCTTTATAAGCAAGTGGTGCTTATTATTTTTATTTATCTAACTTTATGACCTTGAATTTCGTACACGAGATTTCAACAAGCATTTATTCCATCCAGAAGTAAATGCTTCCTTTATAAATCCTGTTTTTTTCTTGAAGATTCCTTACAATAATGATGGTACTTTCAAATTGAATTATAAACTTATTTCCGGGAGCATTTGAAGTAGGATCTGCCATCCTGTTAAGGTGTGTCTTGATTATTTCCTTTCTTTTCCCACAAAATTTACTAATTTTCTGTGAAGTGAAAAAAAAATAATGGAGCGGCCTTAATTGTTAATATTTACCAATTATCAGATAATCAAAATGTTTGATCTCCAAAGCTCCAATTATGAGCAAATTCTTATAAGGAAAAACTGTCCCAAACGCTCAGAATGAGCAAAAATATTGTATCACCTTTTTTTTTCATCAATGTTTCGTAAATTGTGACGCCTAAAGTCTTCTAATGTTTGGGTGAGATCCTATGAAGCGAATGAGGTTCACAGGTAAATATTCATTTTCAAAATAATCACAATTTTGTGCAGTTACAAAGAGTACTCTTTTTAGACACTTGACTCACGTAAAATAACTGGGGTCACTATAAATAGTATTAGAGCAGGACTTCATTCAGTAGATTGTGGTTTAAGGAAGGATTTGGCCTAACACAATCTGACGAGGGAAGGGAGTGATTGCTGAAGCGAGAGGGCTTAGACAAAGTGCAAATCTTGACCAGCTTATAGGATGGCAAAAGGGCAAGAATGGATAGGGATCTCGCATTGAATAGGGGGAGTATTGCTAGGTCATACTAGCCAACGCTAGTGAGATGATGCAATTGGTTTTAAGGGGAGAGGGGGAGTTTTTGACAACCAAAGTCCCACATTGGTTGGGCAAGGCTTTGTGATGGGATTCATAAATAAAGATCTACTTTTATATAATCACCATCTTATCTGGTTATTTAAGTCCAACTTTTGAGAGTTTGACACATGTATAATGGGCTGAGTCATTCACATATTGTACTCAACTAATTTCATGGGATAGAAATTTGTAATAGATAGCTTCATGAATACAAGATTTTTTTTTGGTGACCTTCATGAATAAAAGATTGTTAGATAGTGATATGAAAATCTATGAGATGATACATGAATACCTATCCCAACATCGAATGAGGTGGACATCACCGATATTTTCTCTTTGTTTATATAATTCAAGTGCACAAGCACAAAGGACATGAGCAATTGTAGCTGAAAGCACAAATGGGATGGCTGATCATGAATTACATGAAGTTTTTAAGACCTCACTAATCAGCCTTACACTGTCTGTTTATTCTTCTTTATTTGACTCTACTCCTCCCTGCAACATGAGCAACGATAGACCTAGGAAGCACCCTACAAGTTCCATGAACCGATTAAGTTCAAATCTTTAGTTTAAATACGTAGGTATCTTGACCCAAAGCAAATGCACACAATTAGTGGGATTTGAACAAACGACTTTGAATTTTTCAGTAGGAAATCCCTTGATGCTCCAACCAACTACACCAAACCCTGAGGGATTCCCGTTTGGTACTTAACTCAAGTAACAGTTGAGGTTCACAGTTGCCTGTGTGTACTTGGTGGAGGCAATAACTTTCATAGTTGGACACCATGAGGTGATAGTGGTACCATCTTATTACTTATCAAGTTTACAGAACAGAAACACACCGAAAGGAGGCATAAACAAATGAAATGGATGTGCATACTCCTTTCTCTGTCCAAGTTATAAATTATTCTTTTCAGTCCCAAAGGTGACATAAAATTCAACAGGGCATTTCCAATGTACTTTTTTAACCTAAAAGTCTACATAGGACCATTATTCTCCCTAATCCGTCCCCTGATTGAGTCATTACGGTCACGACCTCTCTTAAAAGTGGCTCTTACAACATTCCGTCGGCCTAATTAGCTTCATTATTGCACATCCAAGCTGTGTTTTTGTACGACAATCTCTTTTCATTGCTACTATTTCTTGACTTGTCCTTGACTGGACTGACCATTTCAAGAAATTATAGTCAACTTTCAACCTCCATTGATTCGTCCATGCTTGAGAGAGCAAATGGGTGGAGCTTCTTTTCGAACATTATCATCTGTACATGAAGATTTTAATATTTGACAGAGAATTTTGTTTGCTGTTCTTTTGAAAAAAGTTCAAAGGAACTAGCACCTCAGACCATTGGCCCCAAAGCCTATTAGTCTAGCACTAATCCTCAACTATTATTATTGTTAGCAATTTTTTATATTGCCTTTTGTTTTTTGAAGCAGGAATCTGACTAGGAGGGCATTATCATAATTGCATGCCTTTTATATGTATTGGCTGAAATGATGATGCTCGGAATGTCATCAAATGTTTTCAGTCATGTTCCGTATCTTCAAACCATCCTTTGAAAGTAGAATATAGATAAATAAATCTCAGTGAGAATTGTTATGCTTTTTCGATGTTCATTGGTTGTTGAAGTTCAATCATACACGTTTGCTTAGGCAGGAATGATGAATGTTCGTGTTGGTGTCTCCCTTTCCTTACACAGCCTCTCCTGTTAGGTCTCAATGTCTACCTGAGGATCGGAAACATATGCACAGTGTTCTTATGAGAGATATGAGTGGTCCTGTTAAGAAGTAATTAACTCAAACGTCATAAACGAAAATGAAAAAAGAAAAAATAGACTTGTTTGTAGATACCCAACCATTAACTTTATGATTATCAATTTTCGAAGGTGATATAGGGGCATTTGATCAAAATCAAGCAAGCAAGGTTCGATTCCGGGACGGGGTTGGAATGGGACCTGAGATCAAATCCCTTGAGAAACGCTCCGGGCTTGTAGATGCAAGAATCTAATAAATCTTTTGGTATTACCTTGAGAAAATTACATGCAAGAAAGAGTTATTGAAGGGACCGCGGCTGGGGTTTGGCCGTCATCCTTGCTGGGAGAGGGTGCTTACTGTTGCATGCGCAGCATATGTTGAGCACGATGTAGTAGAGAGGGAGTGAGCAATTCTAGCATATACTCAAATGCTAGTTGACAGATGAAGCGTCTTAGGTTGCTTGAAGTCATTGGAGGACGAGGAATATGTGTAGATCGAATGCAAATTTTCAGAGCTCATGACAGCAAAATCTTCCTAAAAAATCCTCAAATCTAAGGGGCGTACATCGTGAGGGGGTCACCATGCTCAGCAAACAAAATCTTGCCATGTGAAAATCTAAGTTTAGTCAAATGAACGGTTGATAGATCGTCGCATGTCGTAAGTACGGCAGCCTATAATTGGTTGCAATAGGTTGTGAGGACATGGACACTAGAGGGATAAACATGGGTTACCATCAAGCCCATTAGAAAAGAGTAGGAAATGGATTGAATCTTCTTGAATGAATACCATTTCAAGACCACCAACTTAATGCTCTCTACAATTTAGCATCTCAATAAGACAAGGATAACCTTGGATCTTGAGGGTAATCCTGGGTAATTCCTGCATGAAGGAACCTTCCATGAGGTCCACCTGCAAACAAGTTCCTAAATACTCATATTTAGTAAAAAAATTGCAAAATTTAAATAAGAAAAAAACATATATTTGTATAAGCATTCCTTCTTTTTCTTTTTTAATTTAATAAATCAGGGGTATGGCTGTGGAGATCCTACTACCAAAAGGCCCACGGAATACACTACAAATCCTAAGAACTGGTTAAGTCGAGCCCTTTGGTCTATGTAAGTGGCTCTTACCCAAAACAATTTGCAAGTAGTTGGTAAGATTTGAATAGGTAACTACTAGTTGATGAGCAGAAAATTCATAGTCATCACAACCAAATGCAAACCCTAAAGGGTTAAGCATTATTTCTTTCTTTTTGTTGTTGCCCCAAAAACTAACATCGCAAGGTGCGTATGACGAGAAAGAAAACTGAAACTCACCAAAAGTACAGTTTCTAGAAATATAATTTTCATATGTGCTAATTGCTAGAATAGACATGTTAATAATAGTTATTAATTAAAGGATCTCACTGCATATAATTAAATGACTTAAATCACTTGTCTCAGGAAAAAAAGGAAAGTTGAAGCATAAACTTAAAAAGATGAAAGTTACACCAAAAGTCCTAAACATCTTGTCAAAGCGTAATCAAGTATAAAACTATCGATTCTTTTAATATATTGACCACACGTCTTCCAACATTCACAACTTGTTTTCATTTAGGGCAAAATGTTTAAAGAATGCCGGCCTCCCAAACACACTTATTCTCGATTGGTCCGGCGACATATGAAACAGTATCGGTTCTCCAACGTCAAGTCGAGCAAAGTGGAGAAGTTGGCAGCTTTGGCTTTTGCGTTTTCGTATATTATACTACTTCTCTCTGAAACTGTGCATCATTATGCGAAACCCTAATTGTCTGCTCGTCTTTTGCTTTGCGTTTACCGCTGCTTCCCCCCACCCACCCCCCCTTCGGGGAAGAGGGGGGAGGGGGGAGAGAGAGAGAGAGAGAGAGAGGGGAGAGAGAGCGCGCGTGCGTGCTGTCTTGATTCTGTGGCCACCGGACAAAGCAAAACCCGTTGTCCGTACGGCGTTCGCCCAATTAAAGCGCAGGCATATGCGATTCAGTTCCGAATGTGTTGGCTCCTAACGTGTCCGTGAGCTTTTGTGGAACATGCAGCGTATAGAACTGAGGATGAGCAGCTTTCGGGTGGGTTAGCAAGATTATATTCTACGCGTTAATCACATAACTAACGCATCCAGATTTCGAGCTTGAACTTTTCGACATAGTTCACCATAGTTTCCTAATTTTTTTCCTCGATCCCTGCGATCAAATCCTCGAATTATATAATTGTTGGTTCAAGTTGATGGGTCGCGTGATCATCCAAATCAGCGCCACGTCATCAAGCCACTCTACCGAGTTTCTGATGTGGAAAGCAAGACAAAAAAATTGCAAATTCGAGAGAGAGAGAGAGAGAGAGAGAGAGATGGGGTTTGTGCCATATGGGAAGGGGAAGCACAGAGAAGATAGAAGATCAAGCCCTGCATCGTGGTTCTTCTTGCTCAATGCAACGGTAAAACCCCAAGGCAATCTAAACCCGCGAGTAAATAATAGCTTGGCGAGACCCTCATCTTCAACCAATCTACTGTTCCTCTTGCTGCTAATCACCACCTATCATCTACAGAATGAATCCACAAAAACCAAAACACAAGGTGTCGAGGCGAGGGTCGAAAGGTAAAGGAGATGCACGAGGGTATGTGATCGTGCATGCGTATCTGGTCAGTGAGTTTTGTTGGGCGAGACCTTTGCTGGGGCGAGGGCTGCGATCTCGTCACTGACTCGAGGAGGTTTCTGCGGTCCTTGCCAGCGAGGGGCCGCTGAGGGTTCGCGACCAGGATTGCAGAGGCTCATAGTAGAACCAATACTCCTGTAGCAAGAACATATTTTGCAGTCTGATATATCCAAAACTTGTTTTCCATCTACACTTAGGTACCTCCAAACATATTGACTGTCTTTTACGTTGAGTAGAGTGTTCATCATTTACTTGGTCCTTTAAACTCTTCGACCTAATTTGTTGTTTGTCCACAAGGTCCATCCGAACTTTTGACTGTCATACGTCCTCTAATTTGTTCACCATCCATGTGGTCTTTCCAAACATCAACCTCTCTCGTGTGGAGTAACTTGTTCATCATTCACAAGGTCTATCCCTTTCATTCACATCTAATATACCGTTCACCTTTTGCAGAGCAAGGCCCTTTCACACTCTTAGACATGATTTTTGCTAACATCATTTTTATATGAATCTATGTATGATCTATGTATGTACAGACAACATATTTTGAATGTTCAATTCCATATATTTGTATACTTAAAATGTTTTGTTATCCTCAAAATACCATAGGGTTTTTATTAACATGTGGAGCTTATCTCTGTAAAACCATAATCGAGGATGAATGCTTTATATTATTTCATAATAGTGTCTCATTCTATGTCGTAAGTTAATATGTACAAGATGATGATACATGCCAACAATCCTTTGAATTAGGGCAATTGGTTGGGGGCATTAGGTGATTTCCAATTTAAGAACTAGATGTCACCTGTTTATATAGTACCGAATTACGCGCAAACTATTCTGAATTAGAGCCATCTATGTAGAATAAAAGGCCTGAGATTAATTGATTCATGAGATTTGTAGGGCTTTTCATAAGATTCCATGTAATTGGATTTCCATGCATATGTACATGAAATATCAGAACATCATACGTGTCAATGACTTCATAAACATTAGAAATTGTGCTCAATGCATGTTAAGATCCTAGCTATATGCATGTCATATACATTTGAGACATGATAAAGTGATGGAAGATCCCTTATTCTGAAGTGATATTCGCTAGAGCACTGGCCCTTTGTTTCTGTAGGCCATTGTTTTAGCGCCCGGTTCAATGGCATGATTTGTCCTTCTATTCTATATTATCCCCGGTGCTGCATTCATGATCTTCGATTGGTTCCAACCCATCATTTTTCAAGGGACATTAGATAAAAGATGTAGCAACTCACTTTCCTCCTGACAAAGGCCAAACACACGTTTTGAGGTGGGATTTTTTAATCAAATCCACGACCTATAACCAAGCTCTTTCACACACACAAAAAAAAAAAAAAAAAGAGAGAGAAATTTCTTATCTTGATATCATACAAAACCCCGAAATCAAAAGCTTTTGGTCCTGATCACTTTTGTAAATTGGGTTCCTTTTTTAAAAGAATTATTCTATAATTATACTTTTTAGTGAAAGTAACTGTTGTGTGTAGTAGATAATATTAAATGCTTCAACTTTCTATGGATTGTGCTGCCTTTTTCTTTTTCCTTTTCTTTTTTAACATCTCCCAAATTATATGCTCACCTTGTGAAAATTTAAGAGCAATGCTAAAGGCTATGGAAAAGATTAGGTAGAAGAAGGTACTATGTATGAGCTAAATACTTTTTGTAACCATACCAGGAATCTTTGATAGTGGGGACCGACCTGTTGTCCCTCCCACTAATTCACCCACACAATTATGATCTTAGCCTCTCACTTTTGTGCTTAAAAGTAATGAATTAAATCTTATCACCAAGCAAGGCTATCATCTTCTCATCCTTTAAATTTTAATTTGATTTGTTCCTGATGAATGGGGCACTTCCCTTACCTGGCCATGCCATGACAAATGGTGCTTTTCAAGCTGCTTCTTTGTCTCACAACAACATCTGTCAATGTCAATTAAATGGTGGGAAATCAAAATTAATTCCTTTAACTCTCTTTTTTTAAATTGAAAACCAGGAATTAATTGAAGAGTTTAATTGGTCATTAGCCAAATGAAAAAGAAATGGGGAAAATTACTAAAAAGTTCTAAATCTATCGTACTAATGTCAATTTAATTCTAAATCTTTTGGTGATTTGTCAATGTAGTCCATTCGGTCAATTTTGATCGGAAAATGTTGACCGATCATCCCATGTGACATAACTGACACTAGCATGGATAATTTTTTGTAAAATTTTCTGAATTTTTTTTTCTTTTTTCCTTTTTCTGTTTTTTCTTTCCTTTTCATGGTAGCTAGTCTTAGGCAATGGAGCATTGCCAGTGGCTTGCAAGGACTTGCAAACCCTTGCCCAATGGCCAGCAAGGGTCATCAGGCCCTTGCCAGCCACAATAAAGAAAAAAATAAATAAATATTTACAAAATGACAAAAAAAGTGTAAAAATTATTCACGTCAATGTCGGTGGCACCACGTAGGACAACTAGCATTTAGGTTAGCGATTTCTTGTCAAAATTAGATAGACAGATTATATTGACAAATTGCTAAAATGTTTGACTCAATTAGCTATATTAAAAGTTTAAGATTGAATTTGCACAAATGTCATAGGTTTATCATTTTTTTCTGTAATTTCCCCAAAAGAAAGGAGAAAGTAGCTGAGTTAAGTATTTGCTAGAATGATGGGGTCTTGTCGCACGAACGAATCTTATTTTTGGGACAAATAATTAGTTTCCGATCAATTATAGTCTACAATTTCTGACCAAAAAATATATATAGTTTACACTTTAGTAGCGAAATGCATTATTGCAACAAGCATATATATTAGGAATATTTTTTTTCTTTTGGCTTTTACTCGATTAATGGCACGTAATGTCAAATTATAATTCCAAACTTCGGTCAATCCCGGACTAAGAATTAGAAAATAATTTGCTTGACCGCCTGTCTTTCTATATATACCAGAGGAATGCTCTATTTGTGCTTATCAGGTTTCAATATGACGAACGACCATTTCAAGAGGATCAAGATTTCTTTCTCATGCATCCAAATTGTATGGAGGCTAAGTTCATATCTGCTGGGAGAATGTTAAAAAGTCACTCTCTTCTAATATTAAGGAGGGTTTTCATGGTTCAGCATGATCAAATAATATATCGTTAGTCGACCATAAATATATCGTTGGAACCCTCTATGTGTAATAATTTCAAATGCATCAAGTTTCATATATTTTTGGAGATTTCTAGATGAAGTTATGTCGCACATACTAAAATGTTGCTCAGCCTACACTGAGATATGTCTTTTAGTATTTGTACATTTTTGGTATGTACTATATATTTGTACTTTGTTTCTTGTATCTTTCTAAGACAGTGTTAGGATTCATGTTTCATTTAGGGATTGTTGACCTTTGTCTTTAAATATAACATAGGAGGTGCCTTGGTGGAGTGTAGCCGCACGCCTCTGCTTGCCCAATCGCACTGTGGAATCGTTATGAGAAAACGAAGTTTTAGTTCCAAAATCAAAGACCAAAGAAGTCGACAGTGGAAAGAAAATTTGTAATTTCTAAAAAATCTATCCCAGGGTCAACGGTCTAGAGTCTTCCCTTCCCTGGGTTGGGGTGCGCTATTTGGTTCAAATCTTAAAACCATTCTAGGAATCGCCAATAATCATTCCTAGGTCAATTTAAAATTTAAAATCCTATATGTCAAGGGGAAGTTAACTAATTACCTAAAGGTCAACTTATTTGCGAAAAGTAAATAGTTAGATCTAGAGGTTTAATTAAGTGTAAGGGGAGGTTTAACACCTTCCATATCGCCCTTTTAATGCCAACTTACGGGATTAAGTTAGCATTATCATACGATTTCCTTTTTTATATATAACATATAGCTGAAATTACCAACACACTAATCAAGTTATATGGACCATTTGGTGGACATTGTGGTCCTCCAAACTCATCTAATCCAACACAAAGGGCATCGCTAGCTACCTTCGTTAATCATCATGAAATAAGATGGGAAAGCAATGTTATTCAAGTCCCTTTTGCGGATATGTTAATCGTTATTAACCTTTTCCCCTCGTAATAGCAATGATTGACTTTTTCTTTTCAACAACAATGGGGTGTCCAAGACTTTTTGAGCACACGAATGATCTTCACTAGACGTGGCAGCCCCTCATCTCATATAGATTGGGTAATTCTTGGAGACAAACCAATCTGTGTTCCTTGAGATAGCTTTAAGAGAATATGCAAATATAATAATCCGAACTCGGGCCTTGAACTGCAAAAGTCAAACACACTTATCACTTGAGCAACTCATAGGGACTATAGCCATGATTGATTGACCCCGCATGCTTGATTGACATTTACCAAATTTTTAACCCCTTGCAACAATTGGTCGAGTATTGGAGATTTTCTATTCAGGATTTGAAGGTCACCAATTTGAATCCCACCAATTGTGTACAGATTGCTCTAAGCCATGACACCTATACAGGTCCAAAGCTTGGACTTCACCAATTCATTAATCTCATATGATGTTCCATAGGTCTTCAATAGTTGCATCCCCACATCCCATGCCGTTGGATTTTCCAAAAAGGAAAAAAAAATTACTTCGACCAATAAAATTTTACAAGGCCTAAGCTTTTCTCCGAGTGGGTACTTGCCTAACTTGGATATTTGGGCCTTGGCAAGTGGTTCTAAAGAAACCTAGCAATTTTCAATAAAAATTTACAAGGCCTTAGTTTTTCTTCAGTGGGTACTTGCCCCACCTAGATATTTGGGCCTTCGCAGGTGGTTCTTGATCTTTTGATCTGTGAGATTTAACACTTCTTTCTCATGTTTCTTTTCAGGTGCTTGAAGAAATATGTAAAATAGATGGGATGAGAGCTTCTAAATCTAATGTAACATGTATATAAGGTCAACATCTAAATCTAATGCAACATGTATGTAAGGTCCTTTCATTTGATAATAACAATTTACGTGAAAACTGAGATATGGTATCCATGCTTAACATAGTTAAGGGTAAAATTATCCAAAAAGTCCGAAACCTATTACAATTTTGTCAATTCAGTTATAAATATTTTAATTATGTCAATTGAATTCTAAACATTTTTCATGTTTTGCTAATTGAGTTCATTCGGCTAATTTTGACCGGAAATCACTAACGTAAACGTTAGTCATCCTACTTGGCATGGCAACTATTGATATGGATAATTTTCAATAATATTTTTTTTTGAATTTTTTCTTTTGTTCTCTTTTCCTTCTTCTTTTTTCTTCTTTTCATTTTCTCTTCTTTTCCTTGTTCCCTCTACCGACTATCACCAGGCCTTGGCAATGGGCTGCCCTTGCCAACCTAGGCTTAGGTGTCTATGCCTTAGGCCAATGACCTCCACTGATCATTAACAAGGCCTAACAATGGTCAATGGAGAGAAAAGGCACAAAAAAAAAAGGGAGAGAAGAGAAAAAGGAAAATAAATAAATAAAAGTAAAGAAGGAAAAGAGGAGAATAAAAGGAAAAATTAACAAAAAATTTGAAAAAAATATTTTAAAAGTTAAAAATATTGTTCACATTAGTGCAGACCGTGTCACGTAAGACAGCTAGCATTCATAGCAATAATTTTTAGGTTAAAATTGGCTAAATGTACTCAATTGACAAAATATAAAAAGGTTTAAGACTTAATTGGCACAAATAAGAAGTTTATAGTTGAATAGGTAAAAATGCAATAGAATTAAAGCTTTTTGGATAATTTTCTTCATAGTCAAGAGTAGTTGAGTTTCTAGGAGAAACCCCTTGGGGTTATTTTCTAGCATCATTTACCATGTCGTGGGTCATTGGGAAAGCACCACATTTTCCTTTTTTAAAAGAAAACTGAGAAAAATATTTGATGTCATATACATATATAATTCTTACTATGAAAAAATCTGACGTTTGAGTATTCCATCTAATTAGGTCATGCCATTTTTCTTTTTCGAGTCTTAAGACAGTAATTCTAGCAGATTGAACATCTTCAATTTAAAGAGGGAACGATCCACTTTCTTGAAGAGAATATAAGTGGTATCCTCGTAATTCACTCAATTAATTACATAAACAAACAATTTACGAGTTTAATACTTGAATATTATTAATTTTGTTGACGAAGATTTGAAATTCTTATTAAGCAACCAATTAAGAAAATATCATAATTTACAATGCTCTAATAGTTTTACTAAAGTATGTAATTAGTGTCCTAACAATTGTTATCGATTACAATTATATAGCGCTTTGGTGACACTTGTTGATAAGAATCATTTTATTAGAAAATGTCTTTATGGCACTTATTAAATAAACAATTTATTTTTTTATATCCAATATATTGACATTTATCATGGTATATACAATAATGATTTCATAATTTTAATATTTGGATGGATTTGACCTAAGATGAACATCTCCATGGCAAAGAATTGTGAAAATGCCGGCTTATACTATTTTTAACTAGCAATTCATCACAAAAATCAAACCCATCAAGAACAATACATGCAGAGCAAAAAACATATGTTTCCTCCATTCATTCCTTAGTCAAACATTAAATTTAAAACAAGGTCTTCACATGTTCATCTGAATCTAATCCAACGTAAAAATTAAGATCAAGTCCTATACCGCAACAATGAAATTACTAAATGACTGCAACGGGCACGTATTGACATGTAAAATCCCATCACCCTTGGCCGCAAAATCTATTCCATGGTCTACAGTCTAGAGTCTTCCCTTCCTTGAGTTGGTTGTGGAATGTGGTTCAAGTCTCAAAACCATTATAGGAGTCGCCACTAATTATTCTCGGTGGGTTCAAAACTTAAAATCCTATATATCAAGGGGAAGTTAACTAATTACCTAAATGTCAACTTATCAATGAAAACTAAAAATTTAGATCCAGAGGTTCGATTACGTGTGAGGGGAGGGTTATGGGCCTCCATATTGCCCTTTTAATACCAAACAACCAATTTAAGTTAGCATTATCATATGATTTCCTAATTTATATATAACATATAGCTGAAATTACTAACCCGTAATTAAGTTATATGGACCATTTGTTGAGTACTGTGGTCCTCCAAACTCTTCTAATCCAACTCAAAGGGTATCGCTATCTAGTTCAGTTAGTCATCATGAAATAATATGGGAAAGCAAAGTTATTCAATTCTGTTTTGCTGATATGTTAATCGTAATTAACGTCTTCCCCTCGTAATAGCAATGATTGACCTTTTCTTTTCAACAACAATGAGCTGTCCAAGACTTTTTGAATACACAAATGATCTTCACTAGACATTGTAGTTCCCTCATCTCTTATAGATTCAGTAATTTCTCGAGACAGACGAATTTGCACTCCTTGGGATAGCTTTAAGAGAATACGCAAATGTAATAATTTGAACTTAAGCCTTGAATTGCAAAAGTCGAACACACTTATCACTTGAGAAACTCATAAGGACTATAGCCATGATTGATTGACCCCACATGCAAATTTTTAACCCTTTGCAGCAATTGGTTGAGATGTTGGATAATTTTCTATTCAAGATTTGAAGGTCATCTATTCAAATCTCACTAATTATATATATATAAACTACTCTAAATCGGGATATTTGTACAAATTAAAGACATGAACTTAATCAATTCATTAAACTCGCGATACCATAGGTCTGTAGATCGTTGCATCTCCACGTCCCATGCCATTGGATTTTTCATGAAGGAAAAAAAAAATTACTTTGGCCAATAAAATTTTACAAGGCCAAAGTTTTTCTCCAAGTGGGTATTTGCCCAACCTAGATATTTGGGCCTTGGCAAGCGGTTCTAAAGAAACCTAGCAATTTTCGAAAATAATTTACAAGGCCTTAGTTTTTCTTCAGTGGGTTCTTGCCCTCCTAGATATTTGGGCCTCTGCAAGTGGTCCTTGATCTTACGATCTGTGAGATCTGACACTTCTTTCCCACGTTTCTTTTGAGGGGCTTGAAGAAATATGTAAAATTGGTGGGATGAGAGCCCTCGGGCTTTTTTTTTTTTAACGGACCAAATAATATTTAATTTAATTTTTTTATTTTTGAAAATAGATTTGAAACAGAATCAATAATTTTAAAAATACTTCTTTGCTCTCGAAAACAATTTTAAAATCAAAATCTAATACTTTTTTTTTTCTCTTTCCTTTTCTTCTTCTTCTTTTTCTTCTTCCTTTTGGCTAGTCGCCAACCTCAGCCATGGCTAGCGACCTCATCAAAGCGTTGCCGGCTTGAGCCTCGCCTTAGTTGGGTGACGTTGACATGGCCCAATGAGGCTTGGCCTTGCTAGATTTGGGCAAGGCTTGGGTCGACCAGCTTTGCCGGGGGTCGGTGACACTCCAATGAGGTCGTCGGCCTGAATCTGGCCGGTGGAGAAGTTGAAAAGCCAAAAAGGAAGGGAAAAAAGGAAAGAAAAAGGAGAAAAATGTAATAAAATCATTAAAAAATTAAAAGAAAAAAGTTTGGACTAAAAATTTTAAGGGTCTTACCAAATGCATTTCTATCTTGAGAATAAAAATTTTGAATAATTATCAAACACCTTCAAATGCTCGAAAATTGTTCTCAATAATAGAATAAAAAAATATTTTCTAAGTAGGAATTATTTTCAAAAACAAAATGATTACCAAATGTATCTTGAATCTAATGTAATATACATATACATACATATATATATATATATGTATGTATGTATGTATATAAGGTCAACATCTAAATCTAATGCAACATGTATGTAAGGTTCTTTCATCCGTTGAAAACATTTTATGTGAAAGTTGAGGTATCATATTTATGCTTGACTAATTAAAGGAAAAATTGTCTAAAAAATTATAAATTTATTGGACATTTACCAATTCAATTTAAATAAGTTAATTGTATTAATTAAATATTAAAACTTTTCACATTTTGTCAATTGAGTCTTTCTCTATCTAACCAATTTTGGCTAAATTTTTTTGATGTGAATGCTGACCATCCCATGTGACAAGATTGACATTGACGTAAACAATGTTTAATTAATTAATTTTTTTCTTCTCTTTCTTTTCCTTCTCTAATTCTAATAATACATGACTAACTAGTTTGGTTCTTATTTGTGGAAAGAAAAGTGAGTCGTTTCAAGAAAATAAATATTCATTAAGGGAAAAAGGGCTTTGTTAGCATAATAGTTGTTGGGTTACTATGAAAATAACCATTTATTTTGAGTTACAAATTCTTGAAGGTATAAATCCCACAATAATTTATAATTATTTATTATTTTTTTTTTGTTATTCATAATAGACTATTATTCTTACGGTAAATTAAAGACCGTCACTCACTCATTTCTCAAAGAAAAATTACATGTCAAATGCGTACAATTGCCATTTTCGATTTGCTTATTGTAAGAATACCATAAACTTCGGGGTATATTTAGTATATTTGGGTTTGGGCACCATATTTACAAATTCTCGTTAGATTTTAATTAGATCTTTATTTAGTTATTTATTTAAGAGTTATCCAAGGTTTTAAGACTGCGTATTTATTATATCTTGTTATAAAATAGGAAAGTTTACCTCTTTAAATATTTATATGAAACGTTGAGTTTTGTTTATGGATTTGCCCTTTAATGTGTGCATAAGGCCCCATTAATTTCATAGAAAATAAATGATTTGAATTTTTTTTAAAATAATCACTTGTATAACTTGAAATAGTTAATTAATGAAAAATATTTTTATTATTGACAATAATTTGTCTAAATATCTTTATGAATGATAAAAATGTTATTTATTTATTCATTTTTATAAGAAATACAAATGACTATTTAAAAATAAATATATTTCAAATCATTGATTTTTCATGAAATAAATGCACTCTAAGAATATGTTGCGTGAATTTGTGCTTATTACTCAGCTTCCATTTTCTCCATTTCCATCGCATTGCTTTGGCATCTCTTTGGTCTTTATTATTTGGTGCTTATATTTCTATGTCAAGCATAATTTAAATAGACTTCCACAAATTTGTTATATTTTAGAGTTATTTGTCATACGCAATTTAATTTACATGACACGCATAAGGCATATCATGAACTTGGACGAGACAAAAAGATTGAACAAATGAATATATCATAACATGTCAACTCATTAGTATGTGTGTATATATAAGTATGTCTATATTTGTCCAATTCAATTCTCTCGCATCAAAACCTATTCTAAAATATCACCTTTTTCTATGTTCTTTGGAAAAAAAAAAAAGGAAATTCGGTTGGAGCAAAAGAACTCAAATCTTATATTCAATCTTTTTTTTTGGTAAGGTAAGTGTATAAATAGACAACCAAAAATTAGTACAGAAGGGGAAACACGATACCAACGGTCACTCAGTTGGACAACATGTCGCTGGAGTGGAAGGGTACTGTGTATACCAAGAAAACAATACAACAAAGCTAGAGCTACACGGAACTGAGAGGAGCCTAACTCCTATCCTAACCGATATGTGGCTCCAGAGCAAAAATACGAGGGTCTAACCCCCAACTGCACTGCAACCTTCTATTCCTGGGACAATTTTCAACTTTCGAGAAGGTGAGGGCTTTATCTTTCACCGTCTTGAAGAGATGTAGCTTTAAAGTCGGAACAAAAAGGGTCTAACCTTGAAAGACAATGTCATTCCTAGTTTTCTAGATGAGTTGGCAAAGGGAGCCAAAGGAGAAATGGGCTATTTCCTGGTAGAACCCCTTTCGAAACAAGAATTTTATAACCCAGAGGAGATTGTCTATCCAAGAGGAATTGCGCCATGGCAGGTTACATTTAGCCGCCTAAAATACTGCTAGCGATTTGGAGACGAAGCAGTCAAGAAAGAGATGATTCACTGAGTTAGGTCTAGACTTACAAAGAGGGCACATGACACTCAGTAGTCTGCCATACGTCATAAGGTATACCCGAGTAGGAAGACGATTCTTTGTAATGAGCTATAGGAGGAATTGATGTCTGGGAGCAAAGGCCTTGTCCCACACAAAAGAGGACTAATAGACTGAATTTTTTTTCTGCCGGATAGCATTCCAAGCCGAAGCCATCGAGTATTTGCCAGAGGGGTCCTCAGGCCAGGTGAGGGAATCCTGTCTAAAGGATAGTTGGGGAACCGAAATTTGCCATAAGGCCAGGTCTTAGAGAAGCTGGCAGCCATCCGGGGAATAGAGGTCCTTCACTTTTGCTTGACTAGGAAGGTCTGACTGGGATATGTAGGAGTCTGAAAATAATAAATTGAGCGGATCGGAGTTTAGCCAGGGGTCAAACCAAAGTGAGGTAGTCTCTTCATCTCCTATTTTCCACCTGAAGAGAGGTTGAAATTCACCCTTCAAGGCAAGAATCTTCCTCCAAGCCCAGGAGCACAGGGATGGAGTCGGTGAAGACCAAAAGTTCTTCCTTTTGAGGTATGTAGCATGAACCCATTTACACCATAAGGATTCTTTATCGGTGAAGAAGAGCCAAATGTGTTTTGTCATGGCAGCCTTATTACTATCCCTGATTCTTCTCACTCCAAGGCCTCCTTCCGAGGTTGGGAGGCAAATATCCACCCAGGACACCTTTGCACAGCCTAGGCCCATAGAGGGACCCTTCCATAGAAATTGTCTACAAATTTGCTCGATCTTGTCCACCACCGTGGTAGGGAGCCAGAATATGGAAGCCCAGTAAGCTTGGATAGCATGTAATACCGACTTTATAAGCTGGAGGTGTCCAGCAAATGAGAGGAAGCGGTGTGTCCAAGACTAGACTCGAGAGGTGAGATGGCACACAAGTGCATTACAATTTTCCTTATTCAATCGAGTTGTTATGATAGGCACTCCCAGATAACGTACTGGGAATGAACCCAAGGAAAAGCCAAGGGCTTGTACAATCTGATCCTTGATAGTCTCAGGGCCACCCGAAATAAAAATCTCACTCTTGTTTGTGTTCGGGATCAAGCCACTCCAATTAGAAAATAAAGTGAGCCCGTCTTTGATGCGGGAGATAGAGGGAAGGCTCGCTTTGCTAAAGATGAATACATCGTCCGCAAAAAAAAGATGGGAAAGGCGGGAGGCCTTACATCGCCAGTGGTACCGGAAATCCGGGTGCTGAGTGTGAGAGTCAATGATCCCAGAGAATACCTCCATAGCCAGGGTGAAGAGGTATGGGGACATGGGGTCACTTTGTCTTATGCCTCGCCCACTAGAGAAGAAACCATGAAGTTCGCCATTTATCGAAATGGAAAACTTAGGGGTGCGAACGCATACCATAATTAGCCTGGTGAAATGGCTGGGAAAGCCAAATGCCAGTAGAGTTTGCTTAAGAAAATCCCAGTCAAGGGTGTCATAGGCTTTTTTAAAGTCCACATTAACTGTACATTTTGGAACCTTGGGTTTATTGTGAAACCCACAAAAGAGTTCTTGGGCAAGTAGGATATTGTCACTGATTCTGCGGCCCTTGACAAACGCAGTTTGAGCCGAATTGATCACATAAGGAAGGGTGACCGCAATTCTAGTTGATAGGATCTTGGTTATACATTTATAAATTGTATTACGGCATGCAATAGGATGGAAGTCTGATACCGAAGTTGCATTGGGGACTTTAGGCACCAGTGCAATGATTGTGTTATTTATCTCTTTGAATATGTGACCGGATACTAGGAAGTCCAAGATTGCTTCAGTGACTGAGGAGCCTACTTTGTCCTAATTCTTTTTAAAGAAGTCTGCGTTGTAACCATTAGGGCTAGGAGCTTTGTTTCTAGCAATGGAAAACATGGCATCATGCACTTCAAATGGGAGAAAAGGTTGGGAGAGAAAATTAACCTGGTCTTCCGAAAGTGGGGATCAGAGAACATCAAAGAGTTCCTGTAAAGATGGTCTTAAAGGCATATTAACCGGGGCAAGTAAGTCATGGAAATACGAGACAAAGACCTGCTGAACTTCCTCCATTTCTGTAGTCAAATGGCCAGAGTTGTCCCTAATTGATATGATACGGTTGCGAAGGTGCCGGTGATTTACCGTGTGATGGAAGAATTTGGTGTTGTGATCACCTTCCTTGAGCCATCGGATCCTGGATTTTTGTTTAAAGAAAGACTCTTCAAGGAACCAGAGATCAAAGTAGGCCTTGAGTTGAGAGTTTTCTATGTTTGCCAAGGAGCTACTTCCAGGGTCTTGGTGAAGTGCTTCTTGAGTATTCACCAAAGCCCTCTTGGCTGCAGTCACCCGCATAGAAATATCAGAGTAGTGATCTCTATTTAGGGACTTAAGCCAAGCTTTTAGAGCCTTAAGTCTAGTACAGAGAGTGAACATAGGGGTCCCTGTAACTTGTGTCTCCCATGCCTAATCCACTAGCATTGTGAAGTCCGGATGAGTGAGCCAAAAGTTAAAAAACTTGAAAGGAATCCGACGGGAAGTGGGGACAAGTATCCTGACAACCATGAGAGGATGGTCTGATATACCCGGAGCCAAGAAAGTCGCTTCAGAGAAGGAAAATGCCATGCACTAGTGATTATTAACCAAGACCCGATCTATTTTCCGCTGCTTTCTACGGATGCCCGAGGAAGTGGACCAAGTGAACCTGAAGCCCACATAGCGGAGGTCAACCAATTCAGCTTGATCTATACAATCCTTGAACTCATCGAAGACAGGGATCCAAATGTCTAGGCTGCCTAAGCAATCTAAGGAGTCCTTGATGGCATTGAAGTCTCCCGCCACCATCCAGGGGCTGTCCTTAAGGGCCAAACTCATATTAACAATGCTGTTCCAAAGGGGTCTCCTAGCTACAAACGTATGCTCCCCGTATACCATAGAGAGGGTCAAGCTAAGACTAGAGTTCAGAGACTTTAATTCTCCATGAATAAGTTGATCAGAGCGAAATAGGGCATTAAAGCTTACCAAAAATGGGTTCCATCCCACCCAAATGCACCCTCGAGAAGAGTAATCATAGTTTGCAATCCACTCCCGGCAAGGAATTATACCAGAAAAGACAATATCAAAATTTGCAACTGAAACCATAGTTTCCAAAATACCGACACAACAAATATTATTGAAGCGAACAAACTGTCTCACTTCAATTTGTTTAATAGGATTCATTAGCCCCTTGATATTCCAACAGCCAAAAAACATGTGAGTTGTCTTGAACAAAAAGACAAGAGGGCTACCTCCTTTTGGGAGGCATACCCCGAGCTACAGTCTTGGTCTTGGAAGCAAGAGTTCCAGATGGAGGCCGAGACCCACTAGCCTACTTAGTGGATTTGGTCTGGACATGCGGGGTTGCCACCTGTTCTACTATTACCTCAATAAGTTGCAAGCTAGGAGTGTCATCTTCTAGAAGAAGGGCAATCGAGGTCCTCAACATGGTCTGGTCCTCCAGGGCAAAAGGCTCTTCATCAATGTCATCTGCAGAGCCAAAGGAATTTGGGGATGATGGTTCCACAACAGCATCTACCTGGTTTGCAAGGGAGGCATCATTATCCTGCAGGATCTTCATGGTGATTGCTGAAGGTCTGGAGGGAGAAAGATAAGTGGGCGCCGGCTGCAGGGGGGTCAGTCCAGTAGAGGTCTGCTGGTTGCTGCTAAGCTATTGTAGGTTGCTGCTATGCTGCTATTTACTAGTGGATTGCTGCTGGCTGCTGCTAAAGGCTAGCTGGGAGTTGCCAACAGGGACCGACGAGTTGCTGCTATGCTGTCGCTTACTGGCTGCTGACTGTTGCTGCAAATCCTGCAGTTTCTGATGCTTGGGAGATGTAGCTGGATGGAGGCCAGCAACAGGAGCTGGTGGGGCTGTTGCAGGCCGTCATTGCTACCTTCTGATGACTGGCTGCCAGCCTTCTTCTAATGCTTCTGCTGTCCTATCATCTGTTGGGCTACTGTTTTTCACGCCTAAATCAGAACTAGGGAGGTGACCAGCAAATGGGGCTGGTATGGAGGAGGAGTTGGTCCCAGCAGCAGGTAATATTGTGTTCTTTATAGCCCTATGCAGGGGATCCGATCTAGAGGCCTTTAGGGCAGTTTCAGTGTATCTATGACCAAAGATACCACAGCTGGGACAAGATATGGGTTTCCATTCATATTCGACGTCTATTATGCGAGTAGCATCATTGAGAAAGACCTTGATGGTGTCATGGCAGGGTGAAGAAGCAAAAAGTTCAACACAAACCCGAGCAAAAGATATCATTTTCAATTGTTCGGTATGTTGGTCAACATAAAGCGGTCTACCTATGGCACTTGCTATTTTATTTAGACCCATGGTTGACCATAAGCCATAGGGAAGGTTTTTCAACCTTATCCATACCGGAATCGACGAGTGCTCTCCCTTTTTCAACTCCAACATAGGCTGCCATTGCCGGAGAATGAGGGGCACACGTGCCACAGTTAACGAGCCACCCTCAAGTACTTCCCTTCTGAATTCAGGGTTAGCAATGTGAAAAAAATAAAAACCTTGATCGTTTGCCTTGACTTCTAGAAGTTTTTGACCCCATATATGTTTGAAGGCCGATTTAACTAAACGGAAGGGAAGTTTTTTCCGTACAAAATAGCCGACCAAGCATTGGTGCCAAATGGGGTTAGCTACATCTAAATCTTCCTCAGTGGAATGCACAACATTTTCCCCTTCTGATTGAGGGGGAAAAAAAAGACAGGGAGTACCTTTGCATTGCAACTCTAGCTACGTTAGCCCAAGAGCGGGTAACTTGGGGGTGGATTTCCCGCACGCTGAGGTCTTGAATCCTGACATTGATTTGTAACTGCAGAGCTCTGATTTAGGGACTGCCCTAGTTTCACAAAGTCAGAGGATGATGGTTCTAATCTACTGTCATGGTTGCGGTAACCATTTGCAGAAAGATGGACGGGATTCTTGCCCTTAAAAGCCCTGACTTGCGAGGGATTACGGCCACCCGAGGCCCTACTTCGGCTCCGGCTTCTCCCATAATCCATCCTAGACACAGATTTTAGTCTATTCGGCCCCTTTTCCATAATGAGCTAACCAGACCAGAAAAACCTGCAACCTAGCAGCCCTAACATGGCCAGCAATTCCGAGAGGATGGGAGCTTACCAGAACACAAGCTTAAGCAGAAGAGGGGGCCGGCTACAGCTTGATTTTCCTCCGAATCGCTTTGAGGGGGAGTACAAATCCGAAGCCAAATAGACACCGTAGAGAGGGTTCAAGCCAGAGTAGGTCAGGAACTGAAACCAGAGTGGAGGGCGGCTTCACCTTACTTTAGCACCGAGTCTCAGTTTGATGCGGAGCTCAAGTCCGGCGCCGTAGGGGGACCTTCGAGCCAGAGCTACAAGGGACAGGGAGGTCAAAGAGGAGATGGTGAACAGTGTTTACCCATTTTGTTGTCTTCAAATCTTATATTCATGTTACCTGATAATCGAAACTTCTCGAGTTGAATATTCTATCATGCTACCAAAACACCAGTCATAAGTTCAAACTTTAACACTATTGTAATACCAACAATGATTTTCTATTATATTAGATAAAACAACAATTATTGCTTGAAAAAATCTCCTCAATACAACCCATGTACCAAGTCTTGTAAAATAACAATTTATGTGATTATTGGGGTGCCGTATTTGTGCTTGATGTAGTTGGGCCAAAAATATTTCGAAAAAACCTAACTTAAATGATCCTGTATTAAGAGCTAAATTGGCTAAAGAGATGGGTCATAATTATTATGGAGAACATGCATGGCCCAACAATTGTCAACATATGCGGACATTCTATATGAACAAAATGGGAAAAATATCCAAAAAATCATAAACGTATTACACTTTTGTCAATTCAATCCTAACCATCTTTACATTTTGACAATTGAGTCAATCCGGCCAATTTTAATTAGAAATCACCGATATGTATATTGGTTTGTTTTATGTAATATAATTAGCGTTGATGTGGATAATTTTTATAATTTCTTTTTAAATTTTGGATTTAAAAAAAAATTCCTCCTTTTTTTTTTCTTCCAAGCCTAGTGAGGGTTGACTAACCCTCAGTAAGGGCCAAGAGTGGCAGATGAGGGCTACCGATCCTTGCCTATGATTGGTGAGGGTTGGTCATCCATTGCCTATGACCAATGAGGGCTGCCCTCACCAGAATTGGTAGGAAAAAAAGGAAAAAGAAAGAAAGAAAAAGAAAAAAATATTAAAAGTTCATTTAAAAAAATTATAAAAAATTAGCCACGTCAGCACTACTTGTCTTATGTGGGCTTTCACTTCATCGACATCAAGTTAAAAATGATCAAATGGACTCAATTGACAAAATATGAGAATATTTGAAATTGAATTAACATAATTGAATAGTTTAGAATTGAATCAACAAAACTCCAATAAGTTTAGTATTTTTGGATAATTTTTCCGAACAAAAGAGTGCCTTTTTGTTATGAGACCACACATGTGAAGATCTAACCCTTTTTAATAATACTTTCAGTCATTTAGTCCTTTAGAAAAATTATCGAAAGACATGAACCAGCTTAGGTATCTCTTTCTTCAAGTGCTTGTAGATGGATTCAACCTAGGATATTGCAAAAAAATTGTCCTTTTAGATGGGCTTAGACTAGTTTTTGTTGGCAATTCATTACAAAAACATACCCATCAGTAACAATACCTGCGGAGAAAAAAAATGCTTCTTCCATTCATTCTTTGGCGAGACATTAAATTACAAAACAAGGTCTTCACATTTACATTAGAACCAAATCCGACGTAGAAAATAAGACCAAGTCCTGTACCACAACGATGTAATTACTGAATGACCGCATCTTGGGCATTTCGGTATGTATGATCCCGTCCCTCTTGATCGCAAGATTAGGGCCAGTCTCTTCTACTTCGGCCTTGGCTAGTTCAAGAACCCAATGGAGCAACCAAGACAGGCAACACAAGTAGAGCCCCTCGCACTTGTCCGATTGGTCTCGCTAGCTTCTCGATGATTCGTAACTTTTGATGAGGCAACTCATTTTTCTTCCGAGAACAGCCATCAGAACTTTCCCACGAAGAATGGCGATTCCTTAGTGAAATTGCGATCTTGAGACCGGAATTACTGTACAATTGTTGGAGGCTCATCGAATGGATTATTTATGGAGGGATCGGAAGAGAGATATAAACATTGTGGAATTAGAGTAGGATTCGGTTTACTTTTTTTATTTGAATAATAAAGAACGGGTTTGATTTAATTTTAAAGGGTTTAAAAGAGATTTTAGGTTTAGAACGCTAGTGGTACTTTAAAATCAGATAGAGATGTCCAGAAAACTAACCATGGCCAGAATATAACAGAATGTAAATCTTTTAATTGAGCTGATTTTCGAAATCTAAGTCATTCTGCCATTAAGATTTTTCAATTGGTTGATGTTGCCATTAGATTAAACAATAGAGAAAATCATGCACAATATAGTCTTGAATTCTATTCAGTTGAAAATTATCTTGAATTGATGTACCGTCTTTTGGCCTCTCCTTTAATGGGAATAAAAGTATCTTAAGGTAAAGAAAGAGCCATTATAATTGGAGAGAGAGAGAGAGGGAGAGATATGGAAAATAAAAATTATCTGTTGATCTTTGGTTCCGGTGATGGTGCTAGTTTCCAACGATGTCTTTGTTACTAACAATTGAATAGAGTATTTTCGAGGTGGACGATTTTGATGAAGAGGACTCCTAGCGAAAAAGCAAAGAATCCTTCCTCCACCGTCCTAAAAAACAATGAAAAGGTCGTGCGAATAGAGGATCTACACCCTTAACCATATCAGTTTTAAACTTGTAAAGTGCAAATTCTTGCAAGTGGTGGAATCCTTATCCAACCAGACTTGCCACAGGCTGGGTGGGGGTCCCATGAAAGAGAAAGAGAGACGGTCATTCTGTGACGGCGATAGATGATTGATAATCTGACCTCTCGTATTCACAGAATGATTTAGATTGCGAAAGTGGAAAAAGATTAGAGGGTTATAATTGCACTAAAAATGTTTGAGCGTTCGATGCAAAAATTGAGCAATCTTATGATGTGTTTATTTCGCGAAAATCGTACCATTTTTAGAAAATATTTTCCAAGTTTTCTTGTGTTTGATGATATGTGATTGAAAATATTTTCAAGCGTTTGGATCGTATTTGGAAAATTATTGAATAACATTTAAACTAGTGTAAAAAAGAGAGAGAGAGATTTTGGAGAGTAAAAGAAAAGGACAAAGATAACCTAATAAAAAGGGAATAACCTAAAGACCAGATAAAAAGGGAAAGTGTTTTCACCTTCCTATGCACAAGAATTCATTTTCTTAAAACAATACATGATATTTATGTTGATTGAAAAGTATTTTCCATCGACCAAATCGTTTTCGGAAAAACAAACAGTGGAAAATCCGGAAAACGCTTTCTGGGAAACTACTTTCATTAAAACAAACGCACCATTAGTTTTTCCCGGTACCATCTTATATTTCCATCTTTTTCTCCTCTCTTTATGATGTGGGCAAGATAATTAGCAAGATCACTACATTATCCTATTTCCTTGTCTTTAGGATCTAGAAATATTATTTTAATGTTTTAGGTGATATTGCTTGATTTGGTTATAGATAGAGGCAAGGCAGGTGAACGTGACTATTGCTGGGTGAGTTCCGCACGAAAAGAAAATGAATAGTTATTTTGAGGAAGTTGATGGGTATGAGTGGTACGATGATGCAAGAGTGGTTCTATGAACCCATTAACCAAAAAGCTACCCAGTTTATAAAATTAAAATTTCCGTTTTTTTTTTTTTTTTTTTGCTGTTAGGATTATATAAACCTCAGGAATATTTTTAAAAATATGGTTTGGACACCGATTTTCTCTTTGTAATATTATAGATTTTTTGTTATAATTAACTTAAATCTTTATTCAGGACTACTTCAGAACTATCTAGATTTTTGAAACTATATATTTGTTTTATTTTGTTATCAAGAAAGCTCATCTATTTAAAAAAATTGACTTTTCTTTCTTTCTTTTGTTTTTTTGTGAAACATTAGTTAAATAGACTTCCCCAAATTTTCTTTGAATTTTTTCGAGTGATATAGCATAAAACATATAATACATGAGGCCCATAATTTGCAATATTTCTAACAACGCGATTAGTTTTCATTAGTTGGACAGAACATTTAAATGACTTAGATGTGAGTAAACAAATCTAATATTGCCAATAGAAGAAAAAAAGAAAAGAAAAGAAAAGAAAAACAGGTGAGAGCGAAAGAACCCTAAAGGGAACTTGACCATGAGGATGATATAGACTCTCTCTCTCTCGTCACTTTCAGAAAGTTCGTGGATTCACACAATTGATCGTTTCTTTAGTGATATGCAGCACATACAATAGTATCCGAATCTTAACAAAGTAAACTTTTTGAGAAAAATAATGTGCCCAACATTGTATTACAATTAAACATCGATTATTTTTATTTATCTTCTTCCCCAATCATCAAGTACATGTTTTTTTGTACACGCAAGATGGGATATCAATAGATCTTGCTAGCCCTCACCTATGACTAGGCAAAGTCAATCAATGATCTCACCAGCCTAGCATTAGAAAATAAAAAAGAAAATAAAAAGGGAAAAATAAATAAATCAAAAAATTATTATAAAAATTATTCACGTTAATGCCAATCGTATCACTTAAGAGGATGAGTGTCCACATGAGTAATTTTTAGCCAAAATTGATCAGATGGACTTAATTGACAAAACATGAAAATGTTTATGACTTAATTAGCAAAATTGAAAGGTTTAGATTTGAATTAGTAAAAGCATAATAAGTTTAAGACTTTTTAGACAATTTTCCTACTAATCTTTATGATTTGTTCAAGTCTCATGTTGATGTAATCTCTTTCCATTTGATAGCCAAAACTTTCTTGAGTCGAATTTTCTATCATGCTACCAAAACATAGGCCATAAGTTCCAATTTCAACACTACTTATAATTACCAATATTATCTTCTATTATATTAGATCATACAATAATTATTGCTAGAAAAGATTTTCCAAATAAATCATGCACTATTATCCTATAGTAGGATGTATATGAAAATTGAGGTATTGTATCTACGCTTGTTTTAGTTGAACTAAGAATAGTTGCTGTCTAAAATATGCAGACGGTCTACGGGAACAAGACTATCTTTTTGTTCATAGATCAATCATGTCAAGATGAAACCCTTTTTGGCACCACTCTCAGCATTCAATCCTTAAGAAAAAAATCGAATAACATGAGCCACGTTAGGAATCTCAAGTGTTCTTAAATGGATTTTGACTTAGGATGAACATCTTCATGGCAAAACATTGTCAAACAAGGCTGGCTTATACTAGGAATTACTGCCAATTTTTCATCCCAAAAATAAACCCATCAGTAGATACTTCCTCCTTTCATTCCTTAGTGGAGCATTAAATTACAAAACAAGTTCTTCACTTGTGCATTAGAACCTAATCCAACGAAGAAACTAAGATAAAGTCCTATACCACTACAATGAAATTACTAAATGACTGAATCGGGTGCGTATCCGTGTGTATGATTCCATCATTTTTTATCGCAAGACTACAGTCGGTCTCTTCTACTTTGGCCATAGCGAGTGCAAGAACCCAATTGAGCAACCCGAGCGAGCAACACAAATAGAGGCCTGTGTGCTCCCCTGATTCGTCTAGGCATTGATTAAACAACGCTTGCAACGTTATAGAATTCAAGTATTTTGCCAGGATCTCGTGGCGCTCCCTCTCTTCACCGACATACACCGCGAAGCACCCCCTTCTTGCTAGCTTCTCGCCGGTTCCTAACTTCTCGGCGAGACAACGCAACTTTCTTCCGGTGACAGCCATTAGAACTTCCCAACGGAGAACGGTGACTCCTTAGGGAATTGATCTCTAACCGATTGGGGAGATGCTGAGATCGGAATCAAATGTACAGATTGTTTATAAAGGGATAGTGAAAAGGGAGAATAAACCTTTGTGGAATTAGAGTAGGATTAGGTTTTCTTTTCTGATTAGATTTGGGACAAAGAAGCTTAATTTAATTTTAAGGATTTAAAGGAATTTTTAAGTTTGGAACTGGATTTTAAAACTGGTTTTACGAAAGTAGTTAACAATCAACGGAAAAACCACCCAGTTGAATGAATAAAATTACCATCTTCGATTTTTTGTTGTTGTAAGAATTATATAAACCCTAGGTGTAGTTTAGTAAATTTGGGGTTGGACACCAAAATTTAAAAGTTCTTTTTATAATAGCATAATTTAGTTGGATTTTATTTAGATCTCTAATTTTGAAAATTCCAGAGTTGTACTGGGTATTGAGACTATATGTATATGTTATATATTAATATCTAGTTAGAAATATTGCCTCTTTAAACATTGATATGAAAAATTGAGTTTGGTTTCTGTTTTTGCGCTTTAATGTGAATCTATATTTATTATTAAGTTTTGCTTTTCTTCATTTCTGGTGCATCGCTTTGGCATTTCTTTTTTTTTTTCTTTTTATAATTAACTTGCTAGAACAAATTTCGCCTGTTTATTTTTTGTCGAAGATAAGTTAATAGACTTCCACAAATTTTCTTTAAATTTGTCGAGTTATGTAGCATAAACCATATCATTACATGAGTCCATAATTTGCAATGCAATTAGTTTTTCTTCATGAGACAGATATTTAAATGATTTAGATGTGATTAGTTACGTCCGATCTATTACCCACAAATTAACTTCATTTTCATTAAGGGTCATACATCTCTCCATCGTTAATTTTATAAAGTTTGCTTCACAATTGATCGATACGCTAACATATATTATTGTGATTCGAATCTTAACAAATTAAATTCCTAAAAACAACAAATGCGTCAAACATTGTATTACAATGAAACATCAATTCTTCTTGTTGATCCGTTTGACATATCGTCTAGCATATGATTTTTATCTATTAATTCCCCATTTATTAAATTCACGTGTTGTTTTGCATGCGAAATGGGGCCGTTAAACTGATCTCTCTTCATTCAATTCTCTTATTCATGTCATCTCTCTCTACCCGAGTTGAATATTCTAACGTACTTAAACATCATAAGTTTGAATTTTGACACTATTTGTGAAACAAACAGTGCTTTTATTAAGCTAAATCAGCAACGGTTACCGCTTGGGACTACTCGTGTCAAGGTGAAACCCTTTTGTTCCGAGATTTCTCTCGGCATAGAATCGATAACATAAGCCGCATTAGGAATCTCATTGATAAGTGCTTTTAAATGGATTTGACCTAGGATGAACATCTGCATGGCAGAAAGATTGTGAAAAATGCCGGCTTATACTAGTTTTTACAAGCAATTGGTCACAAAAATAAACCCATCAATGACAATACCTGCGCAGAAACTTTATTCATTCATACATTGAGATTACAAAACAAGGTCTTCGCATGTAATCCAAGGGAAAAACTAAGATCAAGTCCTATACCGCTAGAATGAAATTACTAGATGACCAAATCGGGCTCATATCGGCATGTATGATCCCGTCATTCTTGATCGCAAGATTATGCTTGGTATCTTCTACTTCGGATTTGGCCAGTTCAAGAACCCAATTGAGCAATTCAGGCGAGCAACACAAGTATAGTCCCATGCACTCGTCCGATTGATCTCGGCACTGATTAAACAACGCTTGCAACATTATAGATTACAAGTACTTCACCGGGATCTCGCGACGCTCTCCCTCTTCACCAATATACACCGCGAAGCATCCTCTTCTCACTAGCTTCCTGCCGATTCCTAACTTGTCGACAAGCCAATGCAGCTTTCTTACGAGAATGGCCATCGGAACTCTCAGACGAAGAATGGTCACTCCTCGTTGAATTTGATCTCTCACCGGTACGCGAGATATTGAGATCGTTGATGTACCAATTGGTGGAGGCTTAGCGAAGGGACTATTTATCAAGGACAAAACAATGTGGAACTAGAGTAGGATTAGGTCTCCCTTTCTGATGAGATTTGGGATCAAGAAGCTTAATTTAAATTTAAGGGTTTAAATGAGATTTTAAGTTCGGAACTCTAGTGCGATTTTTGAACCGGATAGAGAATATAAGTCCTCTAATTCATCTGATTTTCGCTATATATGTCATTCTAACATTAATATTATTCAAATTGTTGATGTTGGACTCTATTATTAAATTATAAAAACTCGTGTCAACTTATCTTGAGTTAAAATGTACGGCTTTTTACCAAGAAGATAGAGGAATAGAAGTATCTTCAAATAATAATAAAAACCAGTTTAATTGAAGATAAAGGAAAAGAAAAGAAAATGTAATTAGAGGATTAGATTGCACCAAGAAAGCCAATTCAAGAACTAATCAATCTCGGCTTTTCACGGTAGCATCTTATTTTCCACCTTTTAATTTTGCTCACTTTGCCAAGCAACGAGATAATCAGTGCGATTGATACGTTATGCTATATCCTTATCTTTAGGGTTTTAGAAATAGTTTTTAATGTTTTAGTTGATTTTGTTTGATTTAATCATAATTAAAGACACAGATAATGCAAGAGTAGTTTTATGAAAGCATCTAACAATTAACAGAAAAACTACCCAGTCGAATGACTGAAATTACCATCTTCGATTTTTTTTTCTGACAAAATTTGGTGTATTTTAGTAAATTTGGGGTTGGACACCAAATTTAAAAGTTCTTTTCATAATAGCATAAATCATCTTGTTAGATTTTATTTAGATCTTTATTTTTGAAAATTCCGGAGTTGTCCTGGGTATTGAGACTATATATTTTTTACATTCCAATTATCTAGTTAGAAGGATTTGCCTATTTAAACATTGATATGAAAAACTGAGTTTGGTTTCTGTTTTTTCGCTTTAATGTGAATCTTTATTTATTACCTTAGTTTCACTTTTCTCCATTTCCACTGCATCGCTTTGGCATTTATTTATTTTCTTTTTAAATTAACATTATAGTTCAAATTTGGCCTTTTTTAAAATTATTTTTGCATTACATAATTTAAATAGACTTCCACAAATTCGCTTTAAAATTTCGAGTTACATAGCATAACCCATGTAATTACATGAGACCATAATTCACGATATCATTAATGATGCAATAGTTTTCCTTAGAAATACAAATATTTAAATGACTTGATGTGATTAATCACATCAGATCTTTTGCATATATTAAATTCATCTATATTAAGTACTGTATATAATCGGTATTAACAAACTCGAGTGTTTGTATTTGTCCAATTTGATTCTTGCATCAATCTTATTTTGCCTTTTTGGGAGCAAGAGAACTCGAACAAGAAGTTGACTCCTGCATTGATGATGAAGATGGTATGAACTTGCTCTGTCTGTCCTTACTTTTAGAAACTTCTGAGAAAAGTAATGCATCAAACATTGTATTACAATCAAACATTAATTCTTGTTTTTATTGATGATGAAGATGGCATGTTGATCTGTTTGACCTTTCATCTAACATATGATTTTTATTCCCCATTGGTCAAATTCACATGTTGCTTCGCATGTTAAATGGGGTGTCAAACTGATCTCTCTTTGTTCGAGTCTAATATCACATGATCTCTCTACCTTAGTTGAATATTCTAATGTACTTACTTGTCATGAATTTGAATTTGACACTATTTGTGATACCAAACAGTACTTCTATTACATTAAATCGGGCAATGGTTACTGCTTGAAAATATTTCCACAATAAAATCTTTAACAAGTCCATAGCGACAACAATTTTTGTGAAAATTGAGGCATCTTATGTACGCTTGAAATAGTAGGGTTAAAAATAGATGTTTGTCACATATATGTAGACATCCTATTTGAACAAGACAACATTTTTTATTGTTTAGAGACTACGCGTGTCAAGATGAAACTCTTTTGTTCGGAGACCTCTCTCGACATGCAATCCTCTAAAACAAAATTGGTAAGTGCTTTTAGATAGATTTAACATAGGATGTACATCACTGTGAAAAATGATGGCTTATACTAGTTTTTACGAGCAATTCATCACAAGAATAAACTCATCAATGACAACACCTGCAGAGAAACTTCATTCATTCATTCAGATTACAAAACAAGGTCTTTGTATGTACATTTTTTTTTTTGGTAAGGTAAACGTGTAAAATTACCAATCAATAACTATACAAACTAGAGGAGATCGGCACCAACTTACACTCATCAAGACATGACATGTCTTTGTATATACATTAAAACCTAATACAATGGAAAAACTAAGATAAAGACCTATACCGCTAGATTAAACGACCAAATAGGGCTTATATCGGCATGTATGATCCCGTCATTCTTGATAGCAAGATTATGGTCGGTCTCTTCAACTTCAGCCTTGGCCAATTCAAGAACCCAATTGAGATATTCAGGCGAGCAACCCAAGTAGAGCCCCTTGCGCTCATCCGATTGGTCTCGGCACTGATTCAACAATGCTTGTAACATTACAGAACGTAAGTACTTTACCGGGATCTCGCGACGCTCTCCCTCTTCACCGACGTACACTGCGAAGCATTCTCTTCTCGCTAGTTTGTTGCCAATCCCTAACTTCTTGACAAGCCAGCGCAGCTTTCTTCGGAGAATGGACATCAGAACTTTCCGATGAAGAATGGTGACTCCTCGGTGAATTTGATCTCTCCCGTTAAAGAATAAATTGTTGGAGACCTAGCGAGGGGATTATTTATAGAGGGATGAACACGGTGGAATTAGAGTAGGCTTAGGTTTACTTAATAGAATTGGGCGGAGAAGCTCAATTTAATTGTAAGGGTCTAAAAGAGATTTTAAGTTTGAACCAGATGGAGTCCCAAACTAGCCACGTACAGATTCGTTCGCTTAACTATATTAATGAACTGCAGATTTAGGAGTTATAAATATGTCGGACTTTAGTGATAAGGAAAAAAAAAAGAAAAATTTGAATACACAACGATGGATCTCTGCCCTGCAAATACAATTAGTTTGACTTTCCTTTTCTTTTGTTTAAGTAATTTATTTATTTGAAAAATTAGACCCAAAAATTTAAATGGATAGATGGAACAAGATCACATATGTATAAAGAATATATTAATCTCATAATTAAGCAATGGGGGTTATTTTGATAGATGGAAGAAGGTCACATGTGTATAAAAATCATATAAATCAATATTTTAACACATTTAGTTTCTTTTTCTATAAGGGATGAATCCATATTGACCATTGACTTGGATGATTTGTGTAATTGAGGTTTTAGACTTTTCTCAGCAGAAAATGAGTCTCCTAATTCATCCGATTTTCACAATCTTAGTCATTCTGACATTAAGATTTTTCAATTTCTCTACATTGCAATGTATTATTAAATTAAAAAATTAGAGAGAATCATGTAAAATTATCTTGAATTAATGTACGGCCTTCTCCATGTATTAAAAAAAATAGAGGAATAAAAGTATCTTAAAGTAAAAGAGAATGAGCTCAATTGAAGAAAAAGGAAAAGCAAAAAAAATCTAAAAAGAAAATAAATTCCAACAATATATCTTTATTAGTAACAATAGAATAAAGTATTTTCGAGGCGAAAATTTTAATGAAGATGACTATAGCCAAAGGGTAAAAAGACTCTTTCCTCCATAGTCCAAAAGAGAGAGAGAGAGAGAGAGAGAGAGAGAGAGAGCCATTTTTTGTCAGTGATGGCGGTCAATTTGTCTCTCGTATTGACGAAATGATTTAGATTGCAATTAAGATTAATTTTGGGCATCCAATGCAAAACCTAAGCAATCCTAGTGTTTTTCAGTAGCATCTTATTTTTTTGAGCTTTCTGTTGCCTCTCTTTGCGACGTGTAAATAAACGTTTTTGCTCATTTTTAGAATTTTAGAAGTATTTTCTTAATATTTTAGGTAATTTTGTTTGGTTTACTTATAACTAGAGGCAACACCCTTGAAGCGCAAGTGAATATGTTCGATGATTATACATAAACAGAAAAAGGAAAAAAAGTGAGTACTTTTGTTTTTGTTCGGGAAAAGAAAGTAGGTGGCTATGAGTGGTTGTGAGAGAGGTGCGATATCTTAATATCGGTTTTGTGGTCACATGAAAGTACCTATCTGTTAAAAGAATTACCCAATCAAATGTATAAAATTACTATTTTTTATTTTTTTTCACCATTGTATGAATAATATAGACTGTAGGGGTATTTTAGTAAATTTAGGGTTGGACACCAAATTTAAGAGTTCCCTATAAAATAGTATAGATTATCATATTAGAACGTGTTTATGTTAGTTAGAATATCTAATCTAAGAACTTATTATAAAATTTCGAATTTGGAATTTTTGCTCTAATATTTTGTTTAAAATGTTTAATCCAAAAGATTAAGTCAACATGTGGAAGGATGTCACATCTATATAAAAAGTATGTAAATCTCGTGGACATGCACAAGATCTCTATTTAGGTTTATTTCAAAGTTGTCTAGGGTTTGGAGATCTTTTCCTTTTTTAGTTGAAACTATATTATATCCTTATTATCTAGTAAGAAAGATTACCTCTCTAAATATTGACTTATAAAGTTGAGTTTTGTTTCTCTTTTTGCACTTTATTGCACGTATAAGAGTATGCTGTGTGAATCTATACTTATTACTTAATTTCTTTTTTCTCCATATCCACTGCATGGTTTTGGCATTCCTTTGTTGTTGTTGTTGTTGTTTTCTTTTGTCTCAAATTCGCGTGTTCAAATTTTCGAGTTATATAATATACAACATAATTACATGAGAAATTCACAATATTGCTAATGATGCAAATAATTTTCCTAAATTTTTACTCTAATACTTTGTTTAAAATGTTCAATCTAAAAGATTAAGCCAACACGTGGAAAGATGTCACATGTATATAAAGAGTATGTAAATCCTATGGACACGCACAAGATCTCTATATGGGTTTATTTTAGAATTGTCCAGGGTTTTATTGTTTTTGCTTTGAAGAGTTGTGTAGGGTTTGGAGACTATATCTTTTCCTTTTTTTTGTTGAAACTATATTGTATCCTTATTATCCAGTAAGAAAGATTACCTCTAAATATTGACTTATAAAGTTGAGTTTTGTTTCTCTTTTCTCCATTTCCACTGCATGGTTTTGGCATTCCTTTGTTGTTGTTTTTTTTTTTTTTTTTAAATTTTTTTGTCTCAAATTCGTGTCTTTATATTTCGAGTTATATAATACACAATATAATTACATGAGAAATTCACAATATTGCTAATGATGCAAATAATCTTCCTAAATTTGGAATTTTTGCTCTAATACTTTATTTAAAATGTTCAATCCAAAAGATTAAGCCAACACGTGGAAAGATGTCACATGTATATAAAGAGAATGTAAACACAAGATCTCTATTTAGGTTTACTTTAGAGTTTTCTAGGGTTTTCTATTTTTGGGCTGAAGAGTTGTCTAGGGTTTGGAGACTATATCTTTTCCTCTTTTTTGTTGAAACCATATTATATCCTTGTTATCTAATAAGAAAGATTACCTCTCTAAATACTGACTTATAAAGTTGAGTTTTGTTTCTCTTGCTGCGCTTTATTGTATAAAAGTATGTTGTGTGAATCTATATTTTTTACTTAGTTTCTCTTTTCTCCATTTCCATTGCATGGTTTTGGCATTCCTCTGTTGCTGTTTTTTTTTTTTTTTTTTGGTCTCAAATTCGTATGTTTAAATTTTCGAGTTACGTAATATAAAATATAATTACATGAGAAATTCACAATATTGCTAATGATGCAAATAATTTTCCTTAGTGAGACGAATATTTTCAAGACTTAAAAGTGTTGAATAACATCAAATCTTTGCACATATTAACTTTTACATAAAGTATTGTATATAAATTGTATTAATGAATTAATATGTTGATATTGTCCAATTCAATCCTTGCATCACAATTTTAGGGTAGAAAAGAACACTATAAATGCCATAACTTTTGCATGATGTCTACATGAAAATCATAACGTTTTTTTCTTTGATTACTTGGGTGTCATAGTTTATATATGGCATTTGAGTGTCAAAACTTTTTTTTTTATTACTTGAGTGTTATATAACTTTACAATTAATCATTTGAGTACCATAATTTTTTTTTAAAATGTTTAATACAAGTGCTATGTTACATTGAAGATTTTGCACTTGGGTGAACAATTTTTAATAATTTGGTATTTAAGTAATCGATTAAAAATTATGGTACTTAAGTGAATGATTTTTTAGAATTTATAATGCACTCAAATGCTTGTTGTACGAATATTATAGTACATGTGGTATCCTCATCCTCAATTCTTTGAAATACCACATTTTTCCATATTAATCTATCTAAGCTATAGAAGTGGAAAGGGAGCTTGCTCCCTTTTTGATCATGAAGATGGAATAGACTTACTCTCTCCTGCATCACTTTCAGAAAGCACCTAATTTCACAGTTGGTCATTCTCTAGTGACATGCTACGCATACGATAGCGATCCAAATCTTAGTAAATTGAAACTTTTAAGAAAAACAACATGCCCGGCATTGGATCATATTCAAACACCAGTTCTTTTGTCCTGTTTGACCTTTTGTCCTGCATGTGATTTTCATTGATCATATTCCTCATTTATTATTATAAGTGATGGGTGTCAAACTGATATCTTGTTGCTTAACTATATGCTTAATGACCAAAACTTTAGAGTCAAATATTCTAACATGTCACCAAAACATCGGGTGTAAGTTCAAATTTTGACACCATTTGTAATCCCAATAGTATTTTTCTATTATATTACACCATACAATTATCCTTCCTTGAAAAGCTTTCACAATAAAATCATGTTACCAGGTCCTATAACAATAGAAACTTATGTGAAAATTGAGATATCACATCTATGTTTGAAATAATCAAGATAAGAATAGTTACGGGTCCATATGAAACCCTTTTTGGTAATTTTGCAGCTATAATTTTCCATGGAATCTTGAGTAATTGGGAAAGCACCACATTTTCTTTTATTTTTTCTCAAAAAAATTGAAAATATTTAACGCCTCATATATTTGGTTTTTTCAATACGAAAAACATCTGATGTCTTAGTATTTCATCTTGTTAGGTCAAGCCAATTTTCTTTTCTATAAAGGGGGAATGACACCACTTTTTTTGCACAGAATAGAAGTGGTATCCTCGTAATTTCCTCCATTAATTACGAAAAATCGAGCACTTTACGAGGTTTAATACATTTATTTGGTCATAAATTTTGTCGATGAAGCTTTTGATCCCTTATTAATAAGAGTGAGTATGGTTCCAAATTGAATTGGGAATCAATATGTCTGATTTTGATTCCATGATATGCAGGATAAGTGTCAAGTTCCAAAAATTAGGAAATGGTTCTAATAGGTACCAAAAACTTGGAACCTAGAACAAATCTTTTTATTTTGTGTGATTTTGTGGTATTTCATGATATCCAATGATAAGTGTGTAGCTAGAACTACTAGTCTAAGCTTTTCTGGCTATATCTATAATCGATACTTTTATTTTGTTAATATTTCATATTTTTAGGGAAAATTTCAAATAAGGACTTGAAATAGCATTGTTTGTTTCAAATGAGAGCCTAAAGTGATTATTGATTGTTTCAAATAAGGGTCTCACCAATCGTTGGTTGACGGTTGTCGATTGGCTAAATTTTCTAACCAGTCAATGGTATTTTCCGTCTTCTTTTTTCTTATCTTTTTTCTAGTTCTTCTTCTTTCTTGTCGCTGGTGGCCGGCTGGCCATCAACGACACCCATGGATGGTTGGGCGAGGGTCGCCCTTGCCCGATCCGGCAAGGGCCACCCTTGCCGGCCATAGGCGAGGGGCGGTTTCACCTGGGGAGGCCACCCCTCGTGGCCAACCGTGAGGTTGGTGAGGCCCCCCTCACTCGATTTGATGAGGGTTGGCCTCGACAAGGCCCGACGAGGGTTGGCCTCGCTTGTGCTTAGTCAGGCAAGTCTAAAACTTGTGAGAACATAAGTTCTAGGTTCTTAGGTAGGCAACATATGTTCTAGATTCCAAAAATTATGGAATCGGTTCCATGTTCCAAGTTGAACTTGAATGGATACTGAAATAGCTCATCCCTACTTATTAAATTGCTAATTTAGAAATTTTCATATTTTTAATACGCTAATTGTTTACCTAAATTGTGTAACCGGTGTCTTAACCGTTGATATTTTCTTTTTATAGGTTATGATATGACCCGTTTTAGAAGAGAATGTCTTTTAATGCTCTTATTAAAAAGACAATTGTTGATTTCCGATAGACATTCATCATGATATATACAACAATGATTTCATATCTTTCGTTTTTAGGTACCGTTGGGTATAAAATCCTATTAGCTCAACTGTTGTCTATAGATGCAAAGCAATCACTTTGTTCACGTGTATGGGATGAAATTCTATATAAAGTATAAATCATTATTTTTCTTATTAAGTCATAATAACAAGTTATCTCAAAGCATTCATTAAGCATAATAAATGGAAGAATAATTCCTTTTTCAAAGTAATAATTACGCATAGCACTAAACAATTGATGCATGAAAAACTGCTAAGTTTACTTAATTAATCGTTTAGCAAGTGTCCTTGAAGCATATGCCTAACAAAATCGTTTTATTTATTACCCGATGAAATTGCAATGCATCTATCCACATATCATACACGATTAATTACATAAAATGAGATAAAATTATAATTTTTATCGATTTTTCATTGCTGATTTTTTCAAAAAAGATTAACAGACGGATCAAAAAGGGTTCCCTTCTTTTACATAATCATAATAATAATAGATGAAGTAGATTTCCTTCTTTTTTCAGCGTGAAATAATGGAAAAGCCATAAATGGAGACACAGAATAGAAAGATTTCACCCGTTAACTTATTTTATTTATGGACGTATAAATTGCTACTGACACTTTCCTATTTAGAAAAAGAACAAAAACATCAATAAAATAAAATAAAATAAATAAAAATAAAATCCCCCCCCACCCCGGGTAAATAAAAAAGAAAATGAAAAAAAAAGGAGAAAAACGAAGAAACCACTTTCAGTTCACATTCGCCGTTTCTGCACTTTGCGCACCAGTTTTCGATCGAATCCCCGTCGCCCTCGATTGATTCGTGTCGATCAGTCTCCTCCGGTTCCAGGAATCCCAATCTCCGCCGTCCCCCGCCGCGACGATCGCCGCGATTCTTCCGCCACCGCCTCCGCCGCCGCCGCCGCCACCCCCCTCCGGCGAGCGCCTCTGAAACGGTCCTCTCTCGCGGAGGCCCTCTTCCGTTTGCGAGGGATCTTCTTCCTTTGTTTCTTTTCCTTCCCCTTCTCTCTCTCTCTCTCTCTCTCTCTCTCTTGGCGCTTGCGGTTTTTTGTTCCGCTTCGTCGCCGAAAACGGAGCTTTCTCGGCACTCCCATGGACGATCTCCCAGCCTGGTCGCCTGAAGCCAACGGCGCCGCCCTGGAGGACCGGTCTTCGTCGTCGTCGTCGTCGTCTTCGTCCTCCTCGTCGTCGAGCCAGGTGGCGATTAGCGCCGAGTTCCTGCAGAAGGCCGAGGAGGCGACCCGGGAGATCATCGACCGGATTCAACCGAATTCCGTGTCGGAGAAGCGGCGAGCAAAAGTGATTTATTACGTACAGAGCCTCATCAGGGATCGCCTCAGATTGGAGGTACGGTTATGGCGGCGCTCGTACTCATTTATTTACGAGGCTCGCAGGTGTTTGTCTGTATGCGGTTGCGTTCCGGTTTCTCGCATTGGCTCCGTTCGTTTAAGTCGAATGAATGCGGTTTCGTAGGATGATCGCTCGTGATACTTTCTACTTTCTTAGAGTTCATGCATTTGAGGTTCTCGAGATGAAATCGGCGAGATGAAATTGCATGCTGAATGTCGCTTATTGAGCTCGTCAAAGTTAAGATCGCTTATTTTAGGTTTGAAGGATTCTGATTTCTCTTGTCCAAAGAATTCGTCTTTTAAGCTCCTGCAGTAGCTATGGTAGTGAAGTGCAGTGGATGTTTGGATTGACCAAAATCTCTCGTCGTAGAGAATATTGAATGCCTGCTGTGTTCAAAAGAATAAATTCACCGTTTCGTGTGGCAGTTATGCTAAATTGGTTTTGTAAATAAGGAATAATATGATGCATACTGATCTTGCAATTTTCACCGTCAACTGTGATTTTAGTCAGACAGCTTTACGGTCTTTCAGGTTCAAAGGTAGGTGATGAAATGAACGTACTGTAGTAAGTCTACTTTCCCATGGTTCATGCAGCTGCATGTTCTTTTTTGTTAGTCTTACTACCATCTAGATTCGATCAGACAATCTTGTGCATGTGAAATGCACTTTACTTAGGTCTAGTAAGCTTGATGATAATTTTTACATTTGAAAGTACGTGACCATCTTCCATTCTTTCTCTTGGTTTTGTTGAGATAAAACTATTGTTTCTTACAGGTATTTCCATTTGGTTCGGTTCCTTTAAAGACATATCTTCCTGATGGAGATATTGACTTGACTGCCTTTGGTAGTCTTCATGGTGAGGATTCCTTAGCTAGTCAAGTCTGTACGGTTCTTCAAGGAGAAGAACAGAATGGAGTTGCTTTTGTGGTGAAGGACGTCCAGTTAATTTGGGCTGAGGTTCTTATACTTATTCCAATCCCTTGAAAGAATTCTGCACTTCTAGGTTTTTAATGTCCGGATGACATGATGAAATGTGTTGTTTCTGTATTTAATGCTTCGTGATCTCTCATTCAAGATTCTTGCATTTGAGAGGACCACAACTGTGAGTATAGGAGGCGTAGAGAATGACTATGAGAGTGAAGGCAAGTATAAATTGTTAGAAATGATTTTAGGAAAAGGGTAGATTGGAATGAGCTTGATGCTTCAGTTGATTAGCTAGCTGAGCACCTCACTCCTTGACTCTTTTTGTTGACACATAGCGCCTGGCCAAGTGAAATTGTGGCTTTCTTATATACTTTTTATTTTTAATAAACTAAATGGTAAGTCATTGAATGTAACTAGAGTAAATTAAATGGAGGACTATCAAATGTTATCTTTCTGTTGAATGCTCTCAGCAACTTCTCATAATGTTTAGCTTATAAGCTAGTGTGAGTCATATTTGTCTTACATCTAGAAAGTCACCTATTGTTTTACTTGAACTGCATGATCATTTCACTTGTGATTAATTAAAAAATCAACATCATCAAACATTGGCCATGTGCCTGAAATCTTCCTAGTTGCTATGAGCTTTTGTACGTTCTTGATATTATTCATTGCCAATTTTAAATCCTCCCTCAAGAATGTGGATAAGCTCAAACCAACTGGGAAGATTTCAGGCACATGGCCAACATTTGTTTCTTAAGAAGTGGTTTTATTCGAAGAAGGCTGTGTTTACTACAAACATATTTATCCTTTTCTTTTTTCCTGATATAGTTCCAGAGCACATGAAGAGTACCACTTCTTTTTCTTGCTTACATCATGAATAGTTTATTATCAAAATGAAAGTTCTCCCTTCCTCTCTCTCTCTCTCTCTCTCTCTCTCTCTCTCTCTCTCTAAAAGGAAAAAACGAGCATGAAAACATGTTTTTGTAATTACTTCAACCAAAACTTGATGCTTATTATCTTCTACCTGTGTCGGAACTTGGAAGCTATAATTTCCCTGAAAATACCTTGTGCTTTCCCTTAACCAAAACTAAGGATAAGAATAGGGATGAGCGGTTCTAGATTCTTTATAGGTTCTACCCGGAACCTAGAATTTACCGTAGGATATAGGTTACTCATATTTGAAACCTACCGTTGAAACCTAGAACTTGGAACCTACCCTATTATAGGTTTTGGGGTTGGTTCTAAGTTCTAACGGGTTTTTTTTATTTTTTCATCTTTAGTTAAGCAAAACGAAAATAAACACAACAATAAAAATGAATAAGGATTTTATTATCGATTGCTTAAGAACGAGTATCCATAAGCATTTGTTAAATAATATTAAGGAAATTTTACAGTTTTCAATGCATTGATTGCTCTTATATTATATAGAATCATTATCTTTAAAGAAGCAATTGCCCAAACATAATTGTATCAAAGAAGCAATTGGAGTTTCCACTGGTCTCATCGTCTACGAAAATAAAATTCCCGATCATAAATGGAAGTTTAGACTAGTGATTCCATATTATACACTCATTATCATACACCATGAAATACCTCAAGATCGGGCGAAAACATAGACTAACAAAAACACAAAAAATTGTTTTAAGTTATAGATCACAAGTTCTAGGTTCTAGGTTCTACCAACCTAAAACTTAAAACTTATCTGTCGAAATAGGTTCTCCAAATTTTGGAACCTAGAACTTATTTTGCATACCTTGGAACCTAGAATCTATAGGTTCCCATCAGTGCGGTTCTCAGGTTCTAGGTTTTACCCTAGAACCATGCTTGCCGCTAGATAAGAAGACTTAGTTCTCCATTTTCTGGTTCGGTTTAGTGATTTTAACTTTTAAGCCCCACCCTTTCTTTTTAAATATTTAAAGCTACACAGAACTGGTAGAGAAAATCTTTATAATCTCTGATGCACTTTCGATTGCTGCTTGGAGTTTCTCACAATTAGCTGAATCCTGAACTTTTCACCCACATCATCCAGAGGCCGTTCATTTTGCTTTTTATTCCTTTCCTTCAACTCCTTCTAGGTTATCATTTTACCCTTCTCACTTGATATCTTTGTGTCTCTGCATTGAGTTCGTTATTGCATGATGTTGCATTATCGTAGTTTGATTTCCTTTTATTTGGTGAAGGTAGGTTAAAGCTTGGTGTTGCCAAAGAATGTGTATCTTTGCACCTTTTGGTTTTCTTGCAACTTTTTTCTGCTATTAATGGACTGACTAGTATTGTTCATTGATCACTCTTTGACTTGCTTAAGTTGTTGGGGTGACACTATAATTGTCTTTTTCAAGGTATTAGCCTACATAATAATTGGGAAATATTCGGTGGTTGTGATTGATTTCAAATAAAAATTGCAGTGGCTTGTGTTTTTCTTCAATGATTCATCATACTGTTTCACTCTCAGTTAGAATAACAGGGATTTTTTTAAAAAAAAAATGTCAGATGGGGTTATCTCTAGTATCAGAATCATTTGATCAGCGATGCAAGAATTCCGACATGACAGTGTCTTTCTTAGTTTCTTTTTTGCTGTCTTGTGTTTTTAGTAATTCTATTCTCAGGTTACACATTGCTAATAATGATTAAGCTTTTCTCCACTACTGAGGCTGACTTTTAGAATCGTGGCTTTTTTCAGCTACATGCCTTTTATTAAACTAATTTTTTTCCCTTATTAAAATATTTTGTAGCTTTCACTTAAAATGGAAAGCAGAAAAACCAAGTCATGTTAATGCGAATACTCATATGTAATTGACCTTATCAAAGAGGGTGTGTGAATTTTCTCATAGCAGCTACAACTATGAAATTGGGTACTTAAGCTTTTCAAAAAGTTTTTGGGGTGCACCTAACAATTGCAGCATCTCTGGTGGACCCAGCTTCTAGGAAGCTGCCACACTAGCTGTAAAAAATGAATTGCCAAGGATATGCTACAACATATTACAACGTGATTACAGTCCAACTCAATTACTGCACCGCTAAGCCATACCAAAAGGACTTCAATGTTGTTATCCCAAGTTTGTGGCTTTTTGTCAAGTAAAGGTTTTACTTAGGATATTGCCGCTGTCATTAGTCATTGCCAGACATCTAGGTAGAAGGAAAAACCAAAGGTTGATCAAGGAGTATAAATGTTTACAGATTCATTTAGGATAGAGTACCATTGTTGGTATGCTTCGTGTATGTGTTTGGCTGAAATTCCATGCATGAATAGATTGGTAAAGGGAACTGGTGAGGCACATCCAAACACAAAATATGCACAAAAGACCATTTATTGCATTTCAGCGAACTAGAAGTATGAAATTAAACATGCCTGCTATACTGAAAGTGGAAAATGTATAATCCCTAAAAGCACTCCTCAGAGAATTCGACTGGTAGAAATGCCACCTTAGTATTTTCTTATCCAAATGAGCCTCGAGGAGTTAGGCATTCTGTTCTTTCCAGTGCTAGTCCCTCCCAGAGCCAAAGATCACTTTGCATTGTGTTTGAAGTCACCAAATCTACTCTTGAAAGTGCAAAATCTGTAGTTTAATCTGTCTGGTCTAACTATAACTTAACAATCAGTGAGTCACGCTCTCTCCTTCATTCTTGCACAAAAAACATCTACTTACCAGTTCTGTCTTTTGAAGATTAATCAAAGTGAGGTTGTGTCCCCAGGGTGCTTCCCAAGAGAAAAAGAACACCTTCAAAGGTAGGCTGACTTTCCAAATAGATTTTCACGGGAAGTGTGAAAAAAATTTGAGTTAAATTTACATCCGAGTAGAGATGACATTAAAATAGTAGGATTTGACAAAAGAAATTCGAGAGCTACAACAATAGCCTAGTTTCCGCTCCCAGATCTTGTGTCACTTGATGTGATTCCCCTAAAAGGTTTGAGAAAAGCTTCAAGCTCCAATCTTGGGCACTATCTGAAATGTAAACTCTTACAGCACTCTCCATTTTTAACCTTCAATTGATCAGCCACGTTATCTCTCTGGTTCCTTGCTTATATGCAAACACATCTGAAACATATTTTTCTAGCCTGAATGCTTGATCTTGTAGACTACCGTGTTTGGGACTAGTTGATGCCATGCATGAATGCTGGTGTAATTTTATGTGCTCTTTGCAAATGTGCCATTGGCACTCCATATGATATCGATTGTGTGCTTTCTATCAAGTATTTTGCAGAAAGTGACATTTTTTGGATTAACAATTAATCTTTTGTTGCAGGTCAAGCTTGTAAAATGCATCATACAGAATATTGTGGTAGATATATCATTTAATCAGCTAGGAGGGCTCTGTACTTTGTGCTTTCTTGAGCAGGTAGCTTGTTTAATTCATATCTTCTTACTTTTAAGTGATTCTCAATGTCCTTTTTTCAAATGGTGATTGTTCTTTCTTCTTCTTTTTTTCCTTTGCGGGGTGGGGTGAATGTTGGCTTGATTGGTATTGAAGATCTTGCTTAGCTAGAAGATGCGCCATTTTTTTAATTGCTGTGGACGTTCCGTACTTTTTTGTTCATTTCCTATTTTTGAGGAGCATTGGAGTCTTATAGTGGTTGGTGAAGTTCACTGTAGTTTTTTTTTTTTTTTTTTTCAGTAATAGTCTTTTCAATGGTGCTAGGAATTGGACTGCATATTTTTTTAAGTTTCTTTTCGATTTTATCATTTTTGAGTCATTAGCTGTCTCAGATCGTTTGTCTTTACTACATGACTTCCAGTTTTCCCTATTAACAAATTCTGACTTTATCAAGAAAAAAGAAAATATAGCAGTATATGTGTCAATGTCTAGGCATTGCAGGATATGTCTGATTTCTTTCTGTTTGCATCTATTTGCGCATAAACATGACTACACATGGACGTAGGTAAGCATGCATAGGCATGTGCAGACACACATGTATACACTTACTGCATGTGGTGGCATGCACAGAGGTTTGTGTCTCCAACTGGATGGTTTTGCTGACCAATTGCATTACTTCTATAGGTGTGACCAGTATATTGAGGTTATAAAACTACTGAAGTTTCCTGTGTAGGTGCTATCATTTTTTGATAAATGTTAGTGTGATTTACTGCAGTACGTCCTGTTTGTATGCTGTGCCCTGGAGGAGCTAGTGTTGTTAGCAATCTCCTTTCTTTTGTTCTCTTTCATCTTGAATAGAGGAATAAACATTCAACATTCGTGCTGCTTCATATTCTACAGGTAGATTGTCTCATTGGCAAGGATCACCTTTTTAAACGCAGCATTATACTGGTTAAGGCTTGGTGCTATTACGAGAGCCGTATACTTGGTGCTCATCATGGTTTGATTTCCACATATGCCTTGGAGACATTGGTTTTGTATATCTTCCATCTGTTCCATTCATCTCTGGATGGTCCCCTAGCGGTAAGGTCAATGATGTGGATTGTTTGCAGAATGCCGTATAGATTTTGATGTTATTTCTGCACATATTTGTGGTGATGTTAGGTTTTATACAAATTTTTGGATTACTATAGCAAGTTCGACTGGGATAAGTACGGTGTCAGTCTGAATGGTCCTGTCCTTGTCTCATCATTACCGGAAATTGTTGGTAAGCTATACTGTCCACCAATTTTGTGCAAGATAGGTGTCTCTCATGTGCTCTTGAGATAACTTTGGTTTCTTTTGCAGTTGAGACACTGGAACATAGTGGAGAGCTATTGCTCACTAAGGATTTCCTTAAGACCTGTGTGGAACATTTCTCTGTTCCTTCAAATGGATTTGGAGCAAATGCCCGGACGTTTGTGTCAAAGCATCTTAATATAGTTGATCCACTGAAAGAGAACAACAACCTTGGTCGCAGTGTAAGCAAAGGTACTGGTCTTACAGGCTCTTGTCAGGGCTGACCGGTTGTCTTTTCTTTATGTTCTTTTCTTTGAATCTGAATGTTATGTCCTGGCATCATTTTTCTCCTTGTTATGTTCAAGAGATTGTGGCTAAGCTGCTTGAGGGGGACAAACTGTCTAAAGCTGGGAAGAATGGTTCCTAACTGGATATATGCTTCAAAATTGTTGATAAACAGTAGCATATTGCAATGCAGTTTGCAAATTGGTACAGGTTTATATTTCTGATTTAGTTAAATGTAGTTTTGGTATTGTTGTTGTCAAAGGCTAGCTCTCCTTTAAAGGAAATAAATTGAAGCTCATGTAGAGGATGGTGGAGAGTCATAAGCAGTATATGAAACTTCCCATTGAGTCATGAGGGAAAAGCTCATCAAATTTAGTTGCCAGGTAGATTGTATTCTTAAGGAAATACATAGGGAATATCTATTACAAAGCAGAGTTTGGTTTAGCTTTTAATTTTGGCTATAGTACTTAAAATTTTGGTGTCGTCATTGTTTTCTGGAGTTCCCAATCACTCTTGCACATGATGACATGTTTTAATCTCTCTTGAACTACATAGGAAGCTTTTTCCGAATTAGGAGTGCCTTTTCTTTTGGTGTTCGTAAGCTTGAAAAAGTCCTCTCTGACCCAGAGATGGACATAGCTAATGAACTTAAAGAAATTTTCTCAAACACACTGGATCGGCATGGAAATGGTCAGAGGCCAGATGTTCAGGACCCAATACCAGTATTAGGACATAATAATGTTGACATATCTTGGGAAGAAGATTCATCAGTTAGAATTTTGAATGAAGTACCGCAAGACTCTGGAAGATATTCAGGAATCATTGAAGTGGAGAATCCGACAAATTCCCCTATGTCAGATGTTCTTTCATTTTCATCTGGTCAAGCAAATGAGCTCGCTACATCCCAAAGTTCTGTCAAATCAAATGGCTCGCCTAAGGCTTCGTCTTTGAGCAGCTCAGGACACTCTTCCCTATTGGGTAAAGCGTATCATGCTCCTCATCTTTATTTTCCACAATCGTCAACAGAGACAGGGGAGACAAGAAATGGGGATGCTGGCCAGGAGCGCACTGAACAATCTGGAAATGCCATGGTGCCTTCTGTTGTTCAGCAATCAGATGCTGCAGGACCATGTGTTTTTGCTGATTGCAACTGGGATGAGAATCAGCTCAGTAGAAGTCATGCTGTTCTGTCCCCTGCTGGATCAAAAAGGCTCTCTTCAGGTTTGAGTCCATCATCCCGGACATCTGATGATACTTATTCTGGCTGTCTTGGTGTGCAAGCCTCATCTCATATTTCTAGAAGCACTGAACAATCGAATTCTCTATCGGATCTAAGTGGTGACCATGAGAGCAATCTGAGGAGTTTGCATTATGGCCGGTTGTGCTACGGATATGCCTTGAGTGGACAATTTTCTCAAGTTCCTTCATCTTACTTTCCACCGTACTCAGAAAAAAATTCATGGGAAGTGGTACAAAGGTCAGTGCACCACAGGCATGATGTTTTTTCTCAGATAAGTGCCAATGGTTCTGTCACAGGGCGACCATTATATAACATAAAGTCGCCGATTGTAGCTAACGCTCCCTTTGGCCTGGAAGAAATGTCAAAACCGCGTGGAACAGGAACGTACTTCCCAAACACGGTAATATTTCCTTTGGTCTCCCAATAATTATGATATTGGACTTTTCTATGTTAGCTAGACTGTATATTGGTGCTGCCTGTGACTGTTGCTCATTCTGATGCATGTGAGCATTTAGACATGATGCCCCTGGGGTTTTCTCATGTGTATCCAAAGTTTGCACTTTGTACATAGCATCTTTGATGTTGAGAAGCAGTTTCCACGACTGACAGTTTTATTCATGTCATGCCAAATGCGGACTAATTGTGTTATAGCCATGATCAAGAGTAGAATTAAAAGTTTGCTTCGGACAATAAAGTGTCGGGTAGATTTATTGACTTGACATCTGATTGCAGCCTCTGGTACTTTGAGTTCATGAAACAGCTGTCAATTGTCTTCTCAGTTTTATGTGATGTATTCTGGCAGAACCATTACAAGGATAGAAACTCAATGGGAAGGGGAAGGAATCATGCACCGGCAAGGTCTCCTCGCGGCAATGGCCGTGCTTTGACACCCTTGGAGACAAATTTCTCTGAACGAAGTAATGAGTTATCACAAACACACGGGAAGTTTGGGCCCTCTGATTTAAACAATGGTTCCCCTATAAGAAAACCTTTTTCTACTAGCAATGGATCTTTGGAACTTTGTGAAGGCTCAGTAGAGTTCGGTTCTTTTGGACATCAACCATTGGGAACACCTCTGTCCCTGTCCCTGGAGAGAGGTAGGCAACCAAGCTCTGCATCAGCACCACCATCGAGAGTTAGCACTGGCCATTTAACACCAGGTGCTGCGACTGAATGGCCATCATTTAATGGATTGAAACAAGATAGGTAACCAATAGCTCAATGCATTTGAATTGTTTGTCAGGTCGTTGATTCACTCTACAATCTTTTTAATTGCCTTGGTTGTTATGTGCAGGATCTCTCTACAGTCGTACCATTTGAAAGATGAAGATGATTTCCCGCCTCTGTCAGAGTCTGCAGGGAAGGGATGATCTGTATGTACGGTTCAAACCCAGTTTCAGTTAGTTGGATTGTAAATGCTAAACTGATTAGTCTCAGTTTGTGCTTTCGATCTCGTGGTTTCCTCAGAACCATCTGATGCTGGTTTCCTCAGAACCATCCGATGCGGCCCTATGAGTTTTATTTCAGCCGGGTGATCTAGAGGCTTTTTGTACCAATTGCCAATTTTTTTTTTTTTTGGGGGCTGGATAGGTTCTATGTTAGCTTCACGTCATGTGCTACGTGTAATTTTAAAGGGTGCTTGAGCCTTGGTTTGATTCAGGTACCGTTGTTACATGTTTAGGTGAATGCCGTATCGGTGTACTTGTTCCCGATGTCTGATGCAAATTATAATGAAAGCCGGTTCCTTGGCCAGACCAACCAAGCATATCCCGCGGATGTTTCATAATTGACTTCTGGAAAGTTGCTTTTGAGTAGTGAAATTGAGATATCCGCGTTCCCTTGACATCTCTTCGGGTGAATGGTGTCCGAATGTCCTGCTTTATTCTGGTGATGCAAAATGCATGATGCACCCAGCCCCCTCTTCGATGAAGTAAGTCTTTCAAATCTTTCATTCTAACGAGGGCGGTGCGCGAGAGCCAATTCAGGACGTCGTGTTTATCGCAAATATGAATAATGTAAGGGTGTATTGGCAAAAGGTTGAAAGTTTTGAACGTGCAGAAGAAGGAAAAAGGTTAGGCACAAGGTTTGAAGCAATCTGCCGATTGAAAGGGGTTGGTTTCAGATTGCCTTTGAGTCGAGCTCCACTTCGCTTTCAGATGACAGCGCGTCGTTCTGATCCAGATCTAGTGCGACATTCCACGTGTGTTTCGAGTGAAATGGATGTATCGATGGAGTTAAGAAGACTTTTCTGGAGATGAAATTGTACACGCAAGGTGTGCCATCTCTTTTCCCCCATCTACGAAAGGCGTGTGAATTGTCACTGTCTCCACTCTCCTTTCCCTTAGGTGGGCGGAACTCGTAAATTTAACAAACAGAGGAGGGCACTTCTATTGGATTTGCATTGGAGCTTCTGTTTACATGTGTGAGTTGACCACCGCTTGCCATCTTCACCATTTCTTTGGGGCCCACGGACCTCTCTTTCTCTCTCTCTCTCTCTCTAACCCGCGGGCGTTGTCTAAATGGAGATGTTACGCAATAGTCGGTTCCGTGGTAAGCAGTCGTGTTTTATTTATTTATTTAGCTGAAATCCGAAGATGAATTGAAATTATTTTCTTCACTTAGAAATTAAATTTTAATTTCATTTTCTTAAAGAGACATGGAATATTCGTGCGATACAAGGAATACTAAACCGCTAAGGTCCTGATTGCAAGAATTAGGATTTTTTTGAGTCCAGCCATTGGGAACCCATGCACAGACAGCGTAGACTCAGACCTGAGTCCTGGTGACTTCAGCACAGGAGCCAAGAAACCAGCATGGTTGCTGGGGATTTGAACACAAACATTAGGTCTTTGGCCCAACCTCGAAGGACTTGAGCCCAACCATCAAGGAAGTGGACCAAAGAGCTAATGACTTGGATGCAAGAGTCGAGTCCTTGGTAGGCATGGCTGCTGGGGACTTTGGCACAAGCATTGGGATCCCCAACCTGACTTATGTGGACCCTACCTCGGGTGACAATGACTTAGGAGCGAGAGTCAAGTTTTAGGGCCCCTTCGAAAACCCGAGCATGGACATGGGAACAAAGACCGTAACAGCAAACCATTACATTTATTTATTTACCAGATCAACCCCTAAATGAACATTTCTAATTACAAGCCCGTCAATGGGCAAGTTCCTTTTTCCAAGCCTACAAAAAGATGCCAGGGCCGGGTTAATTTATTCCCTGAAAAACTCGAGTTTGGTATGTCCATTAGGGACTACCAAAATATAAGGACCCATCTGAGTCAAGCTCTGTTGGGTCGTAGTCAGAGGGATATGAGTCAACTGTTGGTGGGGCAAGATCGGGATCCACCACTACCCCATCTGGAGGGTCTAACTTCATGGGATCCTAGTCCATGTCCTTGGGGGCCTCTACCAGGTGGGCCATCAAAACCACGTAGAGGACCAAACGGGAGCTCGCCCTCTCTAATGAACCGTGCCAAAAATCGATGGGGAACCCACATCCCTAGTCCTTCATCCACCCATATGGTGGAAACATATTTTTTGTACATGTGTGCCTGACCCGGGAATCGATGGGTCGTAACAATGGTTTTTTAATCCTGGGAACCCGCACAGGGTGGTGCGCCTTCTTAGGGACCTAAAATGGTTTAACACAACAAATGAGATATAATCTCAATGAATTCTTGCCCTAAGCCCTAGTTAAGACATTAACTCATCTTGGGGTACCTATCATGCAAACAAACTCCTCAAGCAGATCAATGGCAAAACAATACTAATTACTTCAGTCAATGACTCAATTTACTCAATGACCCCATGAATAACATTGACAAGCAATCGACTCGCGGGCAACCTTACCAAGTCATGCCGCACCTTGCACGATAAATACACATGCATATCATAATCAATGCACACCGCACTCTTAGTAATGCATTAATCAATTGCAACTAATTTTATCGCAGGTGATCCCACTTGACCATTGGCATACTCTGCATGATGTCAATTCAAGCATGCCATAACTAATGCAACCAGCACATGCATAATCAGAACCAATGTCAACATGTTTCTCATGCACCCATGCATTCATGCGTGTTCCGATTATTAGTGCCCTTAAAGGCCACAACTGAACTCCCGCTAGATGTCTATTGGCTTTGCAAGGCATCATCCTGTCCTATTGGGAACTCTCACCTAAATGGTATTCCCAAAGGAGCATAGGTTCGGCCTCTATTGCGACCCGCATCTGGACTCCCATCGAGATTTCCGACAAGTTAGACTTCGTCCCCCGAACTCCCGCTAAGGTGAAAAGTTATATTATGTGATTACACAAGCACACCACAAATAAATAATTACATACATTAACCAATGCAGATGTGGTACATATTCAACATAAAAGTCTATTGCACATTTTTCATGTAAAAATTGCAAGAAAGTATTGTACATGATCACATTTTATTCCAAAACCCATCTAGCTTTCATGCCTCATCAATTAAAACATGCCCTTCTCGTTTTCATTGCAAAAATTGACATATATATGCCTGACACCTCGGACTTTTCCTTTTATATGTCCATGCAATTTTATAGAAACATCAAGGCATAATGTTCGCGTGACGTTATTGTCTACCAAGGCAATTAAACACTCAATAACATCAATCATACAATCAAGGGAAATTTTCAAAAAAGGGCCTCAAGTCCCCTCAATTTCTCCAATAAGGGCCCGAAGTTGACTTTGTTTCAAATAAGGGCCTGAAGTGTTATCATTTTTTCAAATAAGGGCCTGAAGTGAATCTTGTTTTAAATAAGGGCCTAACTTTTCGGTGATTAAGGGCATTTTCATCATTTACTATTTTTTTTTTTTATCATCTTCTTCTCCATCACCGGTGGCCGGCCGGCCACCGGTGAAGTGCACACAGGCTGGGCAAGGGCTACCCTCGCCCGCCGGTGGCCAGCGAGGGATGGCCTCGCATGGGCGAGGCGACCCTTGCCCTGGGGGAGGCCGCCCTTCGCAGCCGTCCGCGAGGTCGGCCTCGCCTGCGGTCGACGAGGGCCGACCTTGCCAGATCTGGCGAGGTCGCCCTCGTCCGCGGCCGGCGAGGTGGCCTCCTTAGGGCGAGGGATTGGGCCGCCTGTGGCCGGCGAGGGCGACCCTTGCCCAGCCCTCTGTGGGCGTCGCCGGTGGCCAGCCGCCCGGCCACCGGCAATGATGAAGAAGATGAAACCGAAAAAAAAAAAAAAAAAAAAGGAAAGAAAAAAGAAAAGAAAGTGGCAAATGACAAAAATGCCCATGATCGGTCCGAAAATTTAACCGGCCGGTGACCGGCGAGATCAGGCCCTCATTTGAAACAATTATGGCTACTTCAGGCTCTTATTTGAGATAATGTCAACTTCAAGCCCTTATTTGAGAAACTGAGAGGACTTTTGGCCCTTTTTTGAAATTTTCCCTACAATCAATGCATCATTGATTCAATCAATCAATCAACATGCCTTAACAAATATGACTCACCAAATTATTTTGACAATTTAATTATAAATGAATAGTGCTATTCATAATTAAATCAAATTAATTATTATTAAAAATAATTAAAAATAATTACGAATTTAATTAAAAAAAAAAATAATTAAAATAATTCTTTTTAATAAATAATACTAATTAAGATTATCCCACTAATCTTTGATTATCCTAATTAACCATCATTAATTACTACTAAACATGATTAACAATTTAATTAAAGTTAACCATGGTTAACTAACCTAACCATGCTTCCACCATGGTTAATTAACTCAACCTTAGTTAATTAACCTAACCATAGTCCAACTCTAGTTAATTAAACCAACCTTGATTAATTAATCTAACCATGGTCCAGTTTTTGACTAACCTAACCATAGTCATCTTTCTAACCAACCCTCTTAACCATAGTTAATCATAATTAAGTCTCTAACTAAGATTAACCATAACATAATATACTCCTAAACAAGTTTAATAGGCTAATAAATGGATTAGAGTATAAACTCACCCGTTAATTGGACCAAAGACACCGGTGCATGATGGCAGTGGTGAGGGTTATGCACGGGGATCTCGGAAACATTGACGTAAAGTGGCCCAAGGATGGAAACAGCAGCTACAAGTGCTGGTTTCTTCTATTCCGTAGAAAATTGAACCAGACTAGGGGGATTGGCAGCTGGCTAGGCTGACCGGCGTTTGGTGGCTCCAGTCAACTGAGGGGGAGGTGTTATGGCTGGTTCGAGTGGCAGTGATTCTAGCTGGTATAGCAAGAATGAGCAGAGGCGGACATGGGGCAATGGAGGTCTAGATGGCTAGGCTGGCGGTCCAACGGCTAGAACCAGCAAGCGGTGGCGACTAGGGATACAAATAGGGGTTCTCGGTCGTTGCTGTAGGTGGCTCAGGCAACAAGGAAGCTAAACTAGCAATGAAAATGGAAGAAAGGAAGAAAAGGAAGAAAAGGAAGAAGGAGGAGGAAAATGAGAGGGTCGGCCACAAAGGGGGAAAAGGAGGAGAGAGAGAGAGAAGATGAAGCCCTCCAATCCTTCATCTAACTCACTTCAATGCCCATCACTTCCATTCCTTCCCCATGCAATTCTCCATCATGACCAAAAACTTTACTTCCTCTTTTGTTTTCCTTCCATTAATGCCAAGAAGGGCATTTTGGTATTTTCCACCTTGGGCATATTTACCAAATTATCCTTGGGTTGAAGATAAGAAGCAAGCCTTGGAAATGGGCTAGAAATGAATAGGAATGGGTTTTGCAAATTGTTGGGCTCGAATTGGGCTCAACACGGATAATGTGCTAGATATGGGTTAAGGGGGCTAATTGAGCTAAACGGGCCCACTTGGCTAACTTGGGCCCATCTTGTGGCTGCCCACCTTTGGGCATGAGGTCCACTTCCTTGTGAGCTCCACTACTTGGCTTGTTAATCCATTTTTCCATCAATTTGGGGTTACCGATAAACTTGAGGATTATAGAAGCATCATCCAAAGGTTCATCCCTGACGTCCCTGAAAGTTTGACGTCCAATATCATATTAACATTCATAGTCAATTTTGATCACATGCAAGTTTTAGTATGTTTCAAACTAATGAGCGGCTTTAAGGATTTACACGTTATCAACTCGTGCTTGACTCGGCCTTAAACCACGTTCAAGTTTTCTTGACATTTGGACAACTTCGACTACTATGAAATTGCGAATGATTGATTTTTATTTCGAAGTACATGATTACTGAGAATTGACTTGGGGGCCATTCGCAGTCTCAATAACAGTAAACGGATTCACTTGTTATCCTATTATACCTTGCCCGCAAATCGACTTATAGTCACTTCTTGAATCGGCCTATATAATTAGAGGATTGTCCTTACACAAGTTTCATAGTTGAGTCATTATCTCAGGTCGAGTTCTTTAGTCACACGCGTTCAATCCTTATTAGCCTTTCCCTTTAGGGTTAGTATCCCAAGAGTGATCAATTCTTAGTAAGATTAACTAATAATATATTGACAAAATTCATGGTCATACATTTCTCAATGGTTTGAATTTCAAAACATCACAACTAGTGACGTGATTGAGGCAACGGTGAGGGGCAAATAGTGAGACTTCACTTGTAATACATGCACATTTAATATTGTGTCTCACAATATGACAACTCAATCTGATTCATCATATGATTTTATATACTAGTAATTGAACCAGATGGAGTAAAGATGTATCTATGTAAAGAACTAGAACCTAAGCTTAGGTGTAGATATTTTCTAGTTACTCAATATGTTTTCTTCGGATGTTAGATATTTTAAGTTGCCCATAGACTAATTCAATCGATGATCAGAAGATTGCACTATTTAGACTTTTCACAATGTCATATTAATTGGAAACTTTATCAGATAAAATTTAGTAACTCACCCAAATAAAAATTGGCTTTTTGATATAAGAGTTGGTGAATTTAAAATATTGGTAGATTACACGAGTGAAAATTAACAAGTTATCACAATAGTAAATAATTTACAAATAATCAAATAAATTATAATAACTCAAATATTTGTTGGTAAAGTGGAACTAATTGACATTTTAATCACAGAATAGTTGGCAAATCACTTAAATTAATGATTAATAATCTGATACAAGAGTAGGTAAATTTAAAATGTTAAAAAGTTATGCAAATAAAAGTTAAGTTAGTAGGAAAACAAGTAATTTATAAACAACCACTTAAACCGAGGGATGAAGAGACGTCTTGTTTGTGTCGATTTGAGGTTGCCGGCAGTGACAATTTTTCGTGCATTATCGTGCATGCCATGCAAACGATGTGCGCACGCTGTACATGTTCAAAACACTTTGACTTCTGGCACATGACTAAGAGAAGAAGAGTAAAACGACTACCACGAAACAAAAATGACTGTTGTCAAGTTCCGTTTGGCGAAAATAAAAGTTACGAAAAGTTCCTGCTGTGTCTATATGAGGAGGAGGAGAAGAACACCACCAAGCAGAGCACCGAGGAGGACGCGTGGTGAGATCTTCTCCTCCACCCGATCTTGTCCGTCCGACATGCTCATCTGCGTCGTCAGGATCCACTTTGTCCAATATAGGCCTCTGGCATCGACATCATACTACTTCACAGCCACCGTATTTTCACGAAGGTCGACATAACCTCCTCTGACAAAAAGCTCCTCGCGAACATCGCAGCCGACTTCGTAAAGACATTGTTTATTCTCATTGCCATGTTCCTCCTTGACCAGGTCCAGTGGCGACCATTGCTAGTGAGTAACATTGGTGGGATGATCATCTCATTCACCTCCCTTAGATCAGACCTCACCATCATCAATCACAGCCACATGAAACTGATATGCGCGATGGTCATGTACATTGCCTTTGTGTTTTCTTACATAGCCACGTTGGTGTACAGCTTGGAGATCTTCTCGCTGAGGCTGCGTGAACAATCAATCGTCATTGTGAAATGCATGGTAGAGTATAGTTTATTGACATACAAGGCAATCGCCCTCGATGGGGCCACCTTCTTGTTCGTGCCAATTGTGTGGATGCGCTTCTATATGACGATGCTGGAGATGAAGAGGCGGACGTTGGAGGAAAATACACCAAGTGGAGGTTCAAGGCGAGGGACGCAGAGATGCACCATCGATGCATAGTTAGAGTGATGCAAAGTTATGCAAATAAAAGTTATGGGTGACGCTATTTTCACTCTCTATATGACAAAATCCATCCAATTTTTACCAAAATAACAAAACTGCCCCATGCTATTCGGTTGCAATTTAAGTTGGTGGTCTCGATTTATTTATTTTCCTTGTTTTTAGTTGTCTATATTTATGTAGGATCTATTTACCATAATAAAGAGTTTCATATGTCTAGTTTTTTTGTTTAGTACAGATTTTCTATGTATATTAAATGCCCTATGTTTTTTTTATTGTTAGATATTACTTCCATACTAATTTGTTTTGTCGAAAAGAGAAATTTCTTAAAAATCTATCTCTTTTCCACACTGTCGATTGTATTTATGGATAAATTGTTAAGTAGATGAAATTTAGTTAAATCAAAAAAATTGGATAAAGTAAGATTTTTTTCCTTGAAAATGCAAGTGAAATATCATTATTTTGGATTGAAAAAAATTAATATCATTTACCAACTATTTATAGAAAAATATCAAGATAAATTGTGCTTAATGTTTTTTGTGCATTCCTATATATTTCTCAAACGTTTTATATGTTATGTATAAAAGTATCTCACTAGTATAATAAAGAAAAAAGACAAATTCTTTTATATAGTAAATAAATAGATTTGATATATATTTTAAACTAATGAAATTAATAAATAGTTCATCAAGAAAGTGAGCTTTTGAGATAAGAGGGCCAGAAATAGATAAGTTGTTATAAGATATGTAATGAAGAAGAGATTTCTTGGTTTATATTATATCAAAGAATGTCTTGTTTCCTTACCATTAGTGAGACAATTTTATACAGAGTATATAAAACATTATAGGAATATTGTGGATACACTTTTTTTTAATATGCTAAAAAAAACATGCGAAATGCTAAATTATGGTAACTATTATAAATAGAAAAAAGGAATGGGGCCATCACTCTATTGCAATTGAAACATTGAGGGCAAGTTTGTCTTTTTAGCGTAAATGGGGGTGGATGTAGCCACTTAAGGGGTGAAAATAGAGCCACCCTTTATTAGGTAATTGACCAAAAAAAAAGTTATTGGGTAAATAAGTAATTTACAAACAACCGCTTAGTTGTTAAGTAACTCAAATAAATATGGGTGGCTTTAATTCCATTGGTAATTTAATCAAAGAAAAGATGATAAGTTACTCAAATTGTGATTGGTTATTTGATACAAGAGTGGACAACTACAAAATTTTAATGAGTTACGAAAATAAAACTCTACTGTTTTTAAAAAGTTGGTACCATACAAACAATCATATTAGTGATAACAACTAATTCAAATAAGAATTGGTAATCTGATGTTTATTCGTAACTCAATTAGTGTAAAGTTGGCAAGCCACTCAAATAAATATCCATAATTTCAAATAAGATTTTGGAAAATCAATAATTTACAAACAGATTCTATTAAATTCATGCAATTTGTGGTAAACTAATAATGTTATGATAAAGGAAACAATTTACAGGACATGTGTTTTTATAAATAATATTTGAAACTGATCACTTTATACAATTTCAATTTTTTTTGGTAGGGACAATACAAATTTTGCTATTAAATTGAGTTATAAATTATAGAAAAAAAAAGAAATAAGTTTACTATAAGTTATAAAACTTGTCAACATTTCAAAAAGTGCGATTAAATCTCAAATTTTATTATAAAAGTATAATCAACTCTTAAAACTTTCTAAAACTATTGTCAAATGAAAGATTTGATTTGACAAGTTTTATGAAGGATTTGATTTATCAATTTGATAAATTTTATGACTTAATTGCATTTTTTGAAAATTTCAAGACTCAATTGTTCATGGCAAGTTTTATGACTTAATTGCACTTTCTGAAAATTTAAAAATTTCATTATATTTTTATCATAACTTATTACAAAAAAAAAAAATAAAAAGGAAAATGCCATCAAAAAAACCCCGAACTATGCTCATTAGGACAATTTTACCCCAAAATTTTTTTGTACCATAAAAAACCTCAAACTATATCCATTGGGACAATTTTACCCTAAACTTTTTTTTTGTACCACAAAAATTTTTGAGACAATTTTGTGTCATAAAAAATCTTAAATTATGCCACTTGGGATACATTTACCCCAAACTTTTTAACTAAAGGGCATTTTCGTCTTTTCCTTTTTTTTTTCTTCTTCCCCAGCTTGGAACGGGGTTCATTTGCAAACCTGCTGCTGCTGTGGGAAGAGTGCCTCATGTCGACTTTTGGCCGTTGAATCCCGAAGAAAGAAGAAAATGTCACGAGTGAGCTAGGTAAGGAAGGGTAAAGCATTTATATTTATTCCTAAAAGGAAGAAGGACAAAGAAGCTCTTTGAAAGAATGAGCACTCCATTAGGTAGCCAGTAGAGGGGAGCTGGCGATAGTCACCTCACCGATGGCAACATCTGGCGAGGGCGGCCCTCGCCCGACTCCGGCGAGGGTTGCTCGGTCGGGAGCGACCCTCCCCGGCGAGGGCCACCCTCGCCAAACACCGCGGCTGGTGAGGGTGGCTGTCATCGACTCCCCTCTGCTAGTGGGGAAGAAAAAAAAAATTAAAAAAGAAAAAAGACGAAAATGCCCTTCACTTAAAAAGTCTTGGATAAATGTGTCCTAGGTGGCATAGTTCGGGGTAAAATTGTCAAAGTGGCGTAGTTTTAGGGTTTTTGGTGGCGCAAGAAAAAAAAGTTGAAAGTAAAATTGTTCAAAAGTGGCGTAGTTTGGGTTTTTTTGGCGAAAAAAAAAAAAGTTAGTAAAATTGTCAATAGGCGTAATTTGAGATTTTTGGTATCCTTTTCCCAAAAAAAATTGACATTGTCCTTTCTTTTGAGTTTCACAAAATTGCCCTTTTCCATTTTGTTTTCCCTCCATTGCGGCATTGGCTACCCTCCCCTGCTCCCCCTCCCTCCCTCCCTCCCTCCGCCACCATGGGAGTCCACCGATGGCATCTTCATCTTCAAGCAATGGCAGCGCACAGATCATGGACGCTGCACCAGATCTTCTTGAATTGCAGCAAACTTCCTCTCTCCTACTACCGCAGCATCTTCTTCTATTCTGCAGCATCCTCCTCCTCGTCTTCCTCTTTCCCATGGATATCTCCCCTTCAACTTCCAGGATCCACCTCCTCATCCGCGCCATGCCCTCCTTCCCCCGCTTCTCCAAGCACCCTCGTGGAGCCCCGAAGAAAACCCAGATCAATAACTCACCAGGACGCCGTCGACTTGATCGACCGCGAGAGGGATCCGCAACGGGCGCTGGACATATTCAACAGGGTCGCGACCCAAAAGGGTTTCAGCCACAACAACGCCACTTTCGCGGCCGTGCTCCACAAGCTCGCCCGTTCGAACAAGTTCCAGGCCGTCGATGCCGTTCTTCGACAGATGACCGACGAGACCTGCAGATTCCACGAGGGCATCTTCCTCAATCTCATGAAGCATTTCGCGAGGTCGCACATGCATGAGAGGGTGCTCGACATGTTCCATTTGATTTATCCGATCGTTCGGGCGAAGCCCTCGTTGAAGGCCGTCAGTACTTGTCTTAATTGTCTGGTGGAGTCGAATCAGATTGGCCTCGCCAAGAAGCTTCTCTTGCATTCGACGAAAGTTCTGAACTTGAGGCCCAACACGTGCATCTTTAATATCCTTGTTAAGCATCATTGCAAGAATGGAGACATCGAATCTGCTTTTGAAGTCGTGAGAGAGATGAAAATGTCGAAGTGTTCCTACCCAAATTTGATTACTTACTCCACCCTGATGGATTGTCTATGCAAAAGCGGGAGGGTCAAAGATGCCCTCCAACTGTTTGAGGAAATGATTGCAAAGGACCAGATTGTTCCTGATGCCTTGACTTATAATGTTTTGATAAACGGGTTTTGTCAAAGTGGAAAAGTTGATGGGGCAAGAAAGATAATGGAGTTTATGAGAAATAATGGGTGCAATCCCAATGTTTACAATTATGCAACCTTAATGAATGGGATGTGTAAGGAAGGGAGGTTGCAGGAGGCCAAAGATGTTATTGCGGAGATGAAGGACCTGGGTATGAAACTTGATGCAGTTGGGTACACTACTCTGATTAATAGCTTCTGCAGATCAGGAAGAACTGATGAGGCTTTGGATTTGATTAAAGAGATGAAAGACATTGGGTGCAAAGCTGATGTTGTAACTTTTAATGTGCTACTTGGAGGATTGTGCAGAGAAGGTAGGTTTCCAGAGGCACTGCAGATGCTTGAAAGATTGCCTTTTGAAGGTGTTCATCTTAACAAAGTAAGCTACAGAATTGTGTTAAATAGCTTGTGTCAGAAAGATGAAATTGAGAAGGCAACGGAGTTGTTGCTCCTGATGCTCAATAGAGGGTTTCTTCCACATTATGAAACATCAAATGAATTACTCAGCTCCCTTTGTAAGAAGGGAATGACCTTTGACGCAGTCAAGGCATTATTTGGATTGGTTGAGATGGGGTTTACACCGAAGCCTGATCTTTGGTCCCTTTTAATTGAAGTGATATGCAGGGAAAGGAAGCTACTAGTCACATTTGAGTTGCTGGATAAGTTGACTGGAACAGAAAGGTAGGATGCTCCTTCCAACAGCTGAAACTGATCAATGAGATCTCTTTGAGAATAGGGAATGCTGTCACGACCATGTAATAATCATAGGCATTTACTCTTCTTGGAAAAAAAAGAGGACATGCTGCTTGTTTATCTGTTTAGACGTCCACAAATTCCACAATTTTAAATGCCTCAGTTGAGTCTCCTCTCTGAGCAGCATGCTATGCTATTCCCAAGTGGGTGAAGAATATCATGCACCTCAAGTTTATTCCCCATGCTAAAAGAATGAAACAGCGAGACAAGGGATGGGTGCCAGGAGCACCGTAGACAATCAAAAAATTGTGCGGTGATTCCTTTGGCTCTGCAAGCAGATGGCAGAGAACAATGTGTTTCTACTGATTGCCACGGACTGGGGTCCGCCCACGAGTTTCTGTCTTCTACTGGATTGTAAAACCATCCTTTTCTTGGAGCCTGTTGGCCTTGACTTTGGAAGATATTTATCCTGATCTCTTCCTTCTAGAAGCCATGATCAAGTCCACTCTATCGAATCAAGTGGAAGACTGTTAGAGCTGCAGAAAGAGTTCGCAGTAGGTTTGGTTGTGCTATGAAAAAGCCTTACTTTTCTTCGCTGTTCCTTCCTCAATTCCTTACTGGTGGTCCGAAGTTCGGTGCACTACAGACAAATGCCGATGTATCTGTCACAGTGTGACCATTCTATCCTATCAGGTTGCCAATCTTCTGCATGGCGGAATTGTGGAAAGCGCAAGGATCAGGTAGACAATTCCCCAAGATTGTCACCTTGTCATATTTCCGCTCATGCCCACACTCCAAAACACAGCATTAGGTAATTGTTGATTTTTCTGCTGTCAGTGTTGTCTAGACACTGACCGAGAAGCTAGCTACCGCGGGTCCTAGTTTCTGAGGCATGTTTGTCTTTAGACATGGGATACAAGGCTGGACATTAAATCTTTGGCAAGTACTTGTCTTCACAAAGCAACCCAAGACAGTATATAATACTTTTGCATAGTTTTCTAAGGCATTCCGACATTGCACTTCGACAAGATCTTTCGATTGTTCTTCAGCCATAAGTTTCATACGGATGGCCGCGGCTCTATTTTACATGGGCACTCGCCAGTGTCCCCGCACCGACGACCTTAGTTGTGTCGTATCTGTTTGGGCCCAGATATAAGAGTGGACGCAACAGGATATGCTGGAGAGTTGAAGGTCCCCAGCAGCTTTGATGGACCTGACATCGCATTGCAGCCTCAGATTCCTTTGAATTCGTGCAACACCCTTTAAAAATACCACTTTTCAGTCTCCTTGCTTTCACTTTTTTGTTTTTCCAATGTAAGTTATTCTATTTTTAGTTTATCTAATCAAGTCCGTTTACTTTCCCAAATGTTTTAATCAAAGTTCTTCCGCCACAACAAATTCGACTTGGTCTAACCAATCTGTCCGAATGAAGTCATAATGTGATGTGGATAAGATCTTTTTAAGATGGATGTTCAGGTTAATATAGTTGTTAATAAAGACAAAAACGATTTCTTTTGTCTCGGTTACATCCTAGACGTAGTTGTTAAATGGAGTATCGCGAATCAAAATGTTGGGTTTATGAATTGTGGATCAAGAATCGAAATATTTAGAATTAGTGTTTTGTATATAGTCATTTTAAAAATTTGTAAGTAAAATTCTCGAGTATGAAATGTTGAGCAAGATTTATGATCTATGAAAAAAAAATCTTAATTTTGTGTAGATGCGAAGATTCCCGTGCACCAGAATATTATTTTTTTCTACTGTTTTAATATGTTATTCCATAAATTATCGGAATGTAGCGTGCACAATTTACTTACATTCTCTTTGTAATGATCAAAGTATAACTCGACAATATTACATCGTTTGATAGATGAACATCACATTTGAATCACTTGAATAGTAGATTTGCTAGTGAATTGATATATTTGCTTGCAATTTAGGAGATTAGCAGTTTGGCTAATAAATGTATATTGATAAGACTTTGAATCCATTCGTGCGATACGAATCAAGAAATGACCAATTTTAATAACTACGATCCTGCACTTCAAAAAAAAAATTTCTTTAGAAGCACGTTGACCAATTGTTAAAAGGATCATTAGGTAACAAAGTACACTTAACTGTGTGAAAATATTGCATTTCTTATGCTTCCCTAAAGTTTTTTTTGTTTTATCTTTTGCCAATTCAATCTTTATATGTGTCGCTTGTTTATTTCTTCCATCGTGAAACGAGTAACCAGTAAACTGTCATTTATCCTCATAAATTATAATGTTTGTTAGAGAATATTATCAAAACAGTCCTAAACGTATTGCAATTATACTAATTCAATCAATCCTATCAATTTTGGCTGGTAGGCATTGACATAAATGCCGGTAGTCCCATGTGGTGTAGCCAATGCTAACGTTGACAATTTTTAATAATATTTTAATATTTTTTTTGATTATTTATTTATTTTTTCATTTCCTTTTTTTCTATCTCTTTCTTTTTTTTCCCTTCATCTTCATTAATGGCCAACCTCATTAGCCACTGGCGAGGGAAAGCAAGGCTTGACCTCGCCATCACTAGGCTAGTGTTGGCCTCGCTATCGTCCTCATCCTGAGCGGAGAAGCTCTAAGCAACAAGATGCTCTCTCCTCTTCCTCCATTGTGCTCATCTTAAACTCGCCTTGCGAAACTGCTCGAATCGTTCATGCGGCTCACCGCAATTTCAATCACTGAATCGAATCGAATCACGTCCACCTGGAAAATGGTGAGACTCGAAGAACCACCTGTTTTGTTCGGGACACAGCATGTAGGCTGCAACACTTCATCCTCAAGGGCATCAAGAGCTTGGCCTAGCTCCTCGCGGCCAGCTCAATCGTGTCGTGCTGCAGCTATGAGGATGTAGTCGCCGGGAGGTCGATCGCCAACCTTTGTGGCTACCCCTGTGCATGAACCTCTTTGCCCTCCAATTGCCCATGGAAGCGGTAATACTAGATTTCTGGCGTCAGTCTCGCCAGCCACTAGTGAGGTCGAGTCTCACTGGGGGCACACATTGGCCGACTTAGCCAGCTAGAGGATGCAGATGAACGATAGGAAAAAAAAAGGAAAAAAGGAAAAATAAATAAGTAACTATTAAAAATTATTAAAAATCATCTACATCCATGCCAGCTATGTCACGTAGAATGGTCGATGTCCATATTGGTGCGAGTCAATTGAAATTAGTCGAATAGATTGAATTGACACATGCAAAATGTTTAGGATTAATTTGGTAAAAAAATGTAAGACTAAATTGACGCGGTAGTAATAAATTTAGGAATTTTTTTGGTAATTCTCCCATGGTTTTTATATTTTCATATTTCATTTTTCTTCCATTTGTAATTTGAGGCACTGCATTAAATATGTTAACAAAATTGGTTCTACTTAGGAGGAAAAAATTATTGGTTATGATGCAATATTACGTAACAATATAATTGGTCAAAGTGATGATATTGTAAAATAGTTGGTTCATTATATCCAATTACTCATGATAAGCAACTTTAACCAATTAAATAATAATGTTGACTAAAAAGCTAAGGAAAATAAAAGAAGAATGTCAAGATGACATAAAAAGTTCGACAAAAAAATGAAATAAAGAGGAAAAACTATAATTGAATGAAATATTGGACCGTGGAGATCCTTGTAGTGAGGAATTTCTAAAAGTACTCTATTTATTTCGTGAAAAATAAGTCATTTGAAAATTATATTTTAAAAATAATACTTAGTAAGAGAAAAATGTTTTCATTGACAATAATAATTTATTTTTAAATATTTTCGTGAATAATAAAATATTTTTTTATTTGTTCATTTTAAAAGCGATATAGATAATTATTATTAGGAAAATATTTTTCAAATCATTTATTTTTCGTAAAATAAAAGCATATTAAAAGAACAAAAGTTGCTGAAAATATTATTTGTTTACAACTAGGCAGGTCATAGGCGTGATGTGGAATGAAGTCTAGTTTGAAAAATGATTTTGGGAGAACTATTTCGAAGATTACTTTTTTAAAGAAAGAAAAGGTGTTTTCAATTAACCATTTCGAAAATTATTTTCAGCTACTACTTCAAAGCGACACGTCTTAGCGGATTGCCTTGCATGTCACCTTTGACGTCACACACATAACAGGTGTCTGTTTCCCTTGAATCAGATAATGTTCGTCAACTATCGATCATCTCAGAATCCCCGATCGCAAACTGAACCAGTTTTGATTCAAGATACGTACCTTATTGAGAAAAGAAATAAAGGCAGATAGGACAAATAAATAAATAAATGTTTTAATCACTATATAGCGGTTGACATGAGCTAAAGTCTGTATGTGGTGTCACATTTTTAATGTTTTTCCCCTTAAAAAATGAGCCATCATTTGATAATGTGGGCCATGAAATTCCACTTTTTTTATATTTATGTTATCATTATCAAGGTAGATAAAGTTATCTATTTGAATTATGGAGATGAGGCAATGGAAGCTAGTGACAAGGTCAGAAACAACCATCAAATGAAACTTGAGCGATTCAAACCCTATGCTCGACTAATTCTAACCGTTCATGCAGTCACTCTGCTTATATACGTTAGGTATGTCGAGATTGATATGAGTAAAATTTGTTGTCATTTTGGTTTCATACCTATGACATCCAAATTGATGACTTAACCATTCGATGAAAGTTGTGAAAGTTAAGATCATGGTATTTTTAATGACCATGAGATTAATCCTATGTCAACTTTAGCATGAATTTTAGATTTGATGTGGAGACCATCTAGAAAACACCACAAGAGCTAGGTTGATTGTGGCTGAGCCAAGCTTCAGGTTGAGTGAGAAGTTGGAGTCAGTCATGGAATCCGATCAAGCCCTCCTTGCCCACCTGAAAAGAAGCATTGGAAGTCCTTAACCTTAAGTGTTGAATGTAATCAAGCCCAACACCATTTGATCGATTCAATCAAATCCTAATTAATTTTTGAGGAAGTGCAATCAAGTCTCTTAAAAAAAAAACAATACCCAAAATTGCCTACATGGCATATGAAAATTATTCATTGAGGTGAGTGAATGAGGGTGCATAGTAGATGATAAGCAATATCCAGCATGTTGTCCCAATAATCCTTTTTATGATCATTACCTAATATCAGGTTGCTATATGTCACATCATCGTCAAATTACAATTGATTTATTTCATTATTGAGATACACGTGAGATGATTTTGAGAAAAAGAATCCCACATTGAAGAATTGAAGTAGTGCGAAGACTTTAATGACATCTAGTTGGTCTTTACTCTTTGCTTTGAGCTTTAGAATGAAAAGATCCATGTTTCATTGAATACATCAAAAAGCTCGGATTTGGATAAGACTTTTTCGTGAAAATCTCCTTAGGTAAATGTATTGGAATCGGGGGTGATTGGTTTTAGGGTGAATATGTTTCAAACTAAAACTTGAAACCTACCCTATTATAATCGATTATTAATTTTTGAATTCTAGAACCTATCTTGTTTGTTCAAAGTTGGTTTTGGAACCTATCTTGTTTTTTTAGTTTGGTTCTAAAGTCTGCCCTAGAACCTTTTTTTTCTCCTTTTTTTAGTTCATTTTTTATAGCAAACTTATATGATGTTATGAGTAATATGAACAATAGAAATCCCTATTCATAAATAAAAACAAAATTCATAAGATGAATATATAGTCATATACAATTATAAACAATAAAAAGTTCAAACACGTAATATAAAACATAAATTATAAAATTCCATTCCCTATCCATCCATAATCTTTAGGGGAAGAGAAAAGATTGGCAAGGAGTTCGACGAAGGACGAAGGTGTGTTAATGTTAGAATTTAGGGGAAAAAGAAATTACGGTTTTGGCTTTTTAGTTCACAAAATTTGTTCTGAAGCTAGTTCCAAAACATGGAGGTTCGATCCGATTCTCTAGTAGATATTTACTTGAAACATGTTCCTAAATTGTTTTCAACTGATTCCAAAAATTTGAAACCTATTCCTGAATTGATTCCAACAGGAATGGTTTCTTGTTGATCCGATTTAGTCCTCAAGTAAAACCGGTTTGGCTGCACACGGAACTCCACTACCCCTCAACATATCATCTTTAGTAATTTGGAGATGACATTCTATATCATCAAGTGAGAAGAGTTACCTTATCCGATTAACAGGCAAGAGCTTAATAACAACTCACCTTTTCCTCATTAGTACCTCAAATCATCTCTCCATGTCGCGACAAATCGAACGACATACTCAATCGCAGGGCGATCCGGCGGTCGACAACACCAAATTTTAATCAGATGATCGTGACGGGGGGATTAGTCATTCATCCATGGGGAGCTAATCAGTGAGATTTGCGGACCTCGTCCGATCCAGCAACGCCACGTCAGGCGTGGGCCCCGGCGAAGAGCAATAATTGAATAAATATTCTCTCCCCAGGGCAAACATCACGGCGGCCCTCCTATTACCCCACCAACTCTCCATCCCCCACCACCGTCCCTCGTTCCTTTGTCTTCAGCTGCAGTTCCTTCCACCATCTCTCTCTCTCTCTCCATCTTTCTATATCCTTGTGCTGATTCTCTCTCTCTCTCTCTCTTGGTGATTCCTCTCCCGTCCACAAATGAAACTACCAAAGCGTAGCCACAGGTTCTTCAAGTTCAGAATCTCCAGCACCAATCTCCTCCTCAACGATCCTTCCCTCTTCTGATCTCGACAGGCAAAGACCTCCCTCGCTCGGTCGCGCGCACGAAGCTTCGTTCTCATCCACATATCAGCCGCCCCGCCCCGGCACTCCTTTCTTTTCTTTCGTTTCGAACCCTGGATTCTCCCCCACTGGTCCCCTCTTATCTAGTTGCCTCCACTGTGCTCGGCGCCCCGCGCACAGGTCTTTTCCCTTTCTTTCGCTCTCGTCCTCTCTGCTGGGTACATATACCGCTGGGGAGAAGATATCTGTCAGCCCGAGAAGATCAAATGATCAACAAGGACTACGAGTTCTCGCGTGGCGTGGTGGAAATGGCGTGGATCATGCTCAGCGTCGACTACTCGAGGCTCTTCTGGCTGTTGTTCGGGGTCTTCTCCTACGAGAATCACGAGGGAAAGCCTCGGATCTTCTTCTAGCGACCGCTTCCCTCTTTCCTGTCCTTTAAAGTTTGTTCTGTCCGGAATAAAAATAAAGTAGTCGTAGTTCTCGCTTCTTCTCGATCTCTAGCTTTTTAGTGAATAAGATCAAAGTCTTTTTAAGTGTGGAAAACAAGAGGCCTGTCGAAAGGCTTCGCTTGGAATCGCCGTCCGCCATGCAGAGAATCGCGAGGACCACCGGAGGGTGTTTGGATGCCGCGAACGCGTGGCTCGAGTATGCCGAGACCGACCCGACAGGTCGATACGGACGCGTAAGTAGCTCTCCATCAATCTTCTGAATAACTCTTATGTACTTTTGATTTCCCATCTTTGATCTAGACCCTATATTTAGTTCTTATCTCATGCATGTAGAATGAATAATCCTTGATAAACACCCCTGAATTTGGAGTCGTATGGAAACTATTTAGGGTTCGATTATATCCCAAAGTGGATATACTCGCTCGGGTCCAAACTTTTCTGGCTATAATTTAAAAAGAAAATCGAACACATTCAGTGGTTTCGATGTACGAGAAACCCCGTAGAAATTAATTAATAAGATTATCGAAATGGTCAAGTTAAAAGGTTAAAGATGCTCCGTAATATAAAAGGAAAATCGAATCCTTTTGCGTCCGTCCATCTGGAGATAGAGAAGTGGCTTTGACTAATGATAATTAAAATTTATTAATTAACTAATTAGTAGGTATGCTCTGTACACAACTTGTACTAGATTGCAGCGTGCGCTGCATTGTCTTATTAGCAGAGCTGGACCCAATAAACAATGTTTTTCATGTGTTTTATTGGTGAGGCTAATAATTTATTAGGAAGGGCACGCCATCGTTGGGTTTGGTCAACGGCAAGGGGAAGTGGAATTCGATATAAAAACGACCACCTCCCCCCTTTCTATTTTCTAAGATAAAAGATGGGTTTTGAATAGCCAATTTTGATGACGCACGTTTAAAAGCTTATTCAACCCCATTATTGCCAATCAATGTGGTTAGAATGTCAGCCGGACTATTTCGATATATTGTCCTTGTTCATGCATATATGCATAATATAGACATAATCTATATTCTTGAGCACAAGACATATCCGAGCCTTAATGATTCCTTGTGATAGATGCTGAGAATCGATGGAGACATGTGCATATCTCTGATTAATATGAAGAATCGATAGAAATTTGGAGAAGTTCCTAAATATATGGCTAAAATCATGCATGACACCTAGGCCTATATCCTAAAGCAAGATAGGATCGAATCAGATTAATGGTAGGATCACGAGAACTATTTTCATTGTGATATCATATGATGCACTCTAAAAAGGTCTCTATTCAAGCACGTGGTCAAATGAACTCTCGGCGAATTTTCATCGTATCATGTAATAAATGAATTTTGAAATTGTAGGCATGTTATCTGAAAAGAATGGAAAAAGAAAAGAAGAATCAGATGCAATTTTGAAGTTGTGCGCATGCTATCCGAAGGAAAAAAGAGAAAAAAAAGAATCAGATGCAATATGTTTTCCTGATGATTTTCATTTGCATGTATGGTCAGAATCTACCATCGCATGTTGAGTCAGCTCTTTTAACCAATGTTTAGATAGATTTGATTGTGTATCTAGCGTTTAGTGCATGTGATCAAGGGGAAGGAAACCAGAAAACCCCCCAAGCCGCCATGCTGCGAAAAAAGACAAGTTCTCTAGCAGATCCAAAAGGCTGCTTTTCACTGTTTTTTTTATTTTTCTTTTAGTAATCAAGTGCTGGGGCCAAGTAAAGAGTTTAATCTGTGGACGAGGACTAATTGAGCTTTGACCTTAACTTTTGAGTAAAATTAAGTTTGACTTCGACTGATTATGCCCAAATTGCTTTTAAGGTCATTAGCCCTTTTGGAGCGTTTGAATATGAAGATGAATAATGTTATAATGTTGCACGTTGCTTGTATATACACAGTTGGATCTTTTAACATAGTATGAGAAAGTTGTTAAAGTATCTCATATTGCTCGCTTGTTTAAGGTCGCTAACGTGGTGATTTCGCGGTCCATTTTGATGCTTTTTATTGCAGTTTAGGGAGGTGCTGGGCAAAGGAGCGATGAAAACGGTGTATAGAGCATTTGATGAAGTGCTCGGAATGGAGGTGGCTTGGAGCCAAGTGAAGCTCCACGACGTTTTCCGCTCGCCGGATGAGCTGCAGAGACTCTACTCGGAGGTTCACCTTCTGAAGGATCTCGACCACGAGTCCATCATCAAGTTCTACACTTCATGGGTCGATCCCAACCGGAGAACCTTCAACTTCATCACCGAGCTCTTCACCTCCGGCACCCTCCGCGAGTAATAACACCTCATTAACTTGAATCATCTTCTTTTGTTTTATTTCCAAGGTTAAAACCTACTTTCTGGTCATTCCAATAATATGGGCACTTGTTCACGTGAATTTGAAATATCTGCATAACTTAGTCTCTCAGACTAGGTATATGTGGTCATAAGACAGTTCAGGTCAAATGTTACTCGACCTCGTTATGTTTCTTGATAAATGAAGTTTCTGTTTGCGAAATATGTGCAGGTATAGGAGAAAGTTTCAAGGAGTGCGCATGGTAGCAATCAAGAACTGGGCTCGCCAGATACTGAAGGGCCTCGCTTACCTCCATAGCCATGATCCTCCAGTCATACATAGAGACCTCAAGTGCGACAACCTCTTCGTCAATGGGCATCTCGGCCAAGTCAAGATCGGTGATCTCGGTCTGGCCGCTATCCTTCGTGGATCGCAACATGCCCACAGCGTCATAGGTACTCTCTCTCTTTCTCTCTCTCTCGCTCTCTATATAGTGTGCATACATGCACTCGATATGGATGAATTTTTGCGTGATCTAGGCTTAACGGACTTCAGTAACATATAGTCTAGTGAAAAATATTTATTGGACTTTGTCACCTGAGGATTTATAATCTTTTGTATTAGGTTTTCTCCGAAGTTTATTTGGCGTCATTTGCTGCAAAACACATGGACTTTGATTTGAAACTCTGTTTAGCGCGGTTCATCCATGTTGATATGTTTGTTAGTTTCAGTTCTATTTTGCGAGATGACCAAGGTTGCTTCGGCTGAGTTCATATGTTTTCGTCATGTGAATTACCAGGTACACCAGAATTCATGGCACCGGAACTGTACGAGGAAGAATATGATGAGCTAGTTGACATATATTCCTTTGGCATGTGCCTGCTCGAGATGCTCACTTCCGAGTACCCGTACAGCGAGTGTTCAAACCCAGCTCAGATATACAAGAAAGTCACTTCGGTAAAATTTTGAAATACCCATGTTAAGCTCAAATAATACACATGCACGCTAAGTATCGAAAATTATAACTACTCCGTTCATCAATTATTGAATTAGGGAAAGTTACCAGAGGCCTTTCATCGGATTCAAGATGACGAAGCACGGGAGTTTGTGGGGAAATGTCTGAAGAAGGCGTCCGAAAGATTGCCTGCTCAAGAGCTCTTATTGGATCCCTTTCTTGCCTCCGATGATGGAGGACAGCTCCTGCTCACGCCGAAAGCTTCAAGTGGAAGTTCAACTCCTAAATCGAAGGCGGAAGCAACAGATTTAATGGTGCCACCGATAATTGTGCCCGATCTTTTGAGGAATACCGATATGACTATCACGGGATCTATGAATTCGGAAGACGACACCATCTATCTCAAAGTGCAAATTACTGAAAAAGATGGTACGTACATCAATTCTTGTTCTGTTTATGTTCAATGTACTCGAATTATTCGTACGAGGGGCAACCTAGAGGCATCGGTTTCAGTATCTTGACTCCTTTTCGGAGATAATCATGCTAAAGATGCCGCTGGGAAAGAGTTCTCGACAGGCAGCCTGATCTCCAGGTTGTTGATTTCGAACAGAAGATTACATCTGCTTATGACATTGTGAGAGATGATTTAAACATTGCGATTCAATTGAAACCATCATCACAGTATAGACGTGCTTTAATGTATAGTCTGTCTTACGAGTAGGACAATATGTTCAGTTTTATTTCCTGATTCTTTTTATTCCAAACGAGCTTCGTTTTGGGCCGACTTCATGATAATACATTGCCCTTCTCGTGTAATCAACAGGACATGCGAGGAACATATACTTTCCCTTCGATATCATGAATGACACCGCGCTTGATGTCGCTTTGGAGATGGTGAGGGAACTGGAAATTTCCGATCGGGAGCCAATGGAGATTGCCGAGATGATCGAGGAGGAGATATCTTCTCTCGTTCCAACGTGGAAAAAGTCCAGCCTTCCGCTTAAGAATCACCACAATAGCTTCAGTTTCGAAGATGATGACGATGATGAGGAAACGTGCCCTCCCTTCCACACTTACTCCTCCTGTTCTTCTTCCCATGCATCTCTCCCAAATTTCGATTCGCCATTCTCTGATGCGAATCTCAAGGACGTCTGCAACAACATGATGAACAGCAGCCCGAATTGGCTGCAAGGTATAGTGTTTCATACAAGAAAATCCGTGGAAACTTTTTTTGCTTCGGAAAAGGAGGGAAAAATCTTTGCTGGAACTATTTGAGATATATGGACGTTGTTCTTTCTATCATTGGGACATAGAACTTAAACGTGTAAATCCATGCAGATCATGATGCCTTTGCGCATGATGAGGCAACTTCTCCAAGCTCGGCGAGCTCTCCGAAGTACTCGAATTACAGCTACTGCTCAAGCAACGAAGACGAATATGATACAAGTACCCGCGGGGATCCTCATTGCTTTGCGAAAGCCCACCAATCCACAAGATTCTGTCCCGAAGAGCACAAGAGAGTGAACGATACCCGCCGACAGAACAACGCGCAGTTCGACTCTCAGAGAGATCAACATCTCACGAATCGCAAGCAGAAGATGACACGGATCCAGTCGCTCGTGGACATCCGGAGCCAGCTGCTGCACCGTTCTCTCGTGGAGGAGATCAACAAGAGGCGCTTGTTCAAGACCGTCGGAGCAGTCGAAAACATCGGATATCAAGAACCTTGTGACTTCGCCGGGACTTCTCGCAGGGATAGCGAGAAGCAAAGATTCGAATGGTGAAGTTGCTGCTTCGATTACGTCCCCAGACCGCCATGTATTGTATTGGTCTTGTGTGGTTAATAATGGCGCTTATTATGTGTATATGAAAGTGTTTTTCAGTTCTGTGATTGTACGAACCATGTAATGTATGCATGAAACCCTGATTTGCATGCGTCGGCAATGTAAAATGATTTGCCTGCAGGCATTGGACAATTCAGCGTTTTTCCAAGGTTTACATCTTTTAGCTGAAAGGGCGATGTTTGCCTCTACGGATATTTCCGTTGGCGGATTACATACGTAGATATAACCTACGCTTATGGTGGTTTGTTTCGCGGAAAAACATTTTTCGAGAAATTAATTTCCTCATTTTTCAATGTTTGATTCACTCAAGAAAATGAATCAACAGAAAAAATTTTCTTAATCAATAAAAAGGTTTTCCAACCAAAGCTTGAATTTAAGAAAATAATTTCCCATTCTATCAAAGCTTAGATTCAGGTAATTGGTTAACAAAGGAATTGTTTTCATAAAAATATATATATTTAAAGAATTTCAATTTTTATTTTTTAAAAAATCAATTTTTTACATTTTAATTTCTTTTATTTTTTTCTTTCTTTTTCTTTTCTTCATTTTTCTTTTTGCTACTTCTCAGCCCATTGCTAGGTGCAATGAGAGTCGATGAGCTCACGACCTCAGACAACAAGGCTCGAGCTCGCCTAAGGCAAGCAACCATCGAGCCTAGCCATCAAGCAAGCTCCTGACCTCCGATGGCAAGGCTTGAGCTCCCGACCTCTAGTGGTGAACCTTGCCAGATCAAATGAGCTCGTGGCAACCTCGCCTAAGGCTAGTGAGCCTTGTGCCTCACTAGATAAGGCTAGCTTGTGGTCTCAAGCAATGAGGCTTGAGCCTGCCCAAGGTTGACAAGTTGGTGGCTCCTAGCAGTGAGCCTCAAGCCTCACCAAATCAGGCAAGCTCGCAGCCTCCAGTGGCGAGGCTCAAGCTTGTCCCTTGCAAGCTGGGCGGGGAAGAACCGCTAGATAAAGTAGATGAGTATGGCTCGCAAGGAAGTAGAGGAGCAATTGAGAAGAAGAAGAAAAAAAGAAAAAGAAAATATTAGAAAGAAAATATAATAGTAATTTAAAAATATATATAATTAAATTTTTGAAAGAAATAAAATGTGAAAAAAATTTATGAGATAAAGTCATGAAATTAAAATCATTTTTAGTGAAGTTTAAATATCAGAAAACGTTTTCGATCATACATTACCAAAAAAAGGAAAACTAACCTGGAAAATGTTTTTCTGAAAAGTATTTTCCTTTATCATTGAGTTTTCTGCGAATGCATATTAAATTTATTTTGTTAGACACGTACTTTTCAATAGGCTATGTTAAATGTCAAGGTAATAAGGACTAAAATTCAAAGGAATCAAAAGTTTTCTAATTTCTAAAGGCAATACATGCCGGTAATCGTTTAAGCTTAGACATTTTTTTTTTGGTCGAAGCTAACATTTCGTTAATTTTCAAAAATATAAAAGAGGAATAACGCAGTCCAATCGCAAACCAAGACAAATTCTAAACAATTTGGAAGAAAAACACGCTCAAATAATAAAGTGAATCATCATCTGACACTCTCAAAAAGCACAAACGTGACTTCATCAAACCAAAATTGACGGCTTATCACCAAATCATCTTTAGTAACAAGCACACACCTAGAACTCCATTTGTTGCTATGACTTTGCCTTTTCACAGTGTGCCTAGGTTTGACATCCTCAACACTATCACTATGAGAATTAAAAGGTTGACTAAGCACAATCTGATTGTGAAAGCAAAAATTTCACAAAACTTCTCCAATCTCCAACGAAACTTGGACTTATACACCAAGAAACCTGATGGAAGCAAAGCCCCTAAAAACATACATGCAAAAATCCTCAATTATAAACTGGATTGAGATAGAAACCTTCTCAAAATGGGAGAGAGAAGCTTCTAGATCTAAATTAGATCAAAAGGAAAAAGCTCCCCAAATGAGAGCAAAGTAAGAAAAAGAAAACCGAGAACTAAATCAGTCGAAAAGGGAGGGGAATGAGAGATCTAGCCCAAACCCTCTCCTCCATGGAAGTTGAAGAAAAAAGTTATGTGGAGATTAGCTTAGACATTGATGGGCCGGTAATATGGGCATTGAATATATTCAAACAAGTCTAGTTTGCGATGTAGTGATAAGTGAAAAAAAACGTAACACTTGCGCTTCAAAAGTCTAGTCATTACTACGCTTGTGGAGGTGGTAATTTCTTACTCAACTCAAGAATCTGCACAAACATCGGAGAACTCACTAAAACCCGAGTTGATTGATAAATTCATCGACCCAAACAATCGGGTTTGAGTCTGAGACAACCCGCACCCAAGATGAACCTTGAAGAGATTCAAAATCGAACCAATCTGATCCGGAAATGAACCAAAGCAGACATTAGCCCCGACCATGAAGTAAGCGAACCATGATGAACGCGAAACTTCATGATATTGATTTTGATACTGTTGAACATGAAACCAGAGATAAAACGAGCCTAAGCCATTCAAAAACAGGGCAAATCTGTAACGGAGCACTGTCCAAATTGAGCTCATCCGAAGAAAACAAAAATCATCAAGATGATATGAAAGTCGATTGACCTAAACCCGACTTGATTTATATTCAATTCTGAAACGATCGATACCTGAAAACTAATCGTACTCAAATAATCTTATTCAAGATCGATTTGATCCACGCATTCATCATCTTTACTCTACAAACACGCGGACCACAATTTAATTCATTAATGACCTAATGATGGAAAAGACCTATATGTGTCGAAGGATCTCCATATCCGAAACAATAAATGATTAGGTACGGGAAATCACAGGGGTAGGCTCCTAATTTTTTACCTTATTTATGAGAGGTGTGACTCTAATTAGTAGCAACTGCTTTTAATCACAAAATATGAGCATCATTAATAGAGTAACAATCACAACTATTAAACCCCACCTAATTCAAGCATTTCGGAATATGGGTTCCTTCCTTAGCAAGGAGAGTTCCCCGAATGGTCCGTGGGCGGGAGTGGTCGGCCTATATTTGTGAAGTATTAGTCGAATCGAATGCTCAAGCGTAAGAGGCGCTTTGTTATGAAAAGGACAGCTCCTTACGGAGCTCCAGAAAAAGTAAGGTAAGCTCGGCCTATCTGTCGACTCTAGAGCAGCTAAAAACCCATTTAAGATCCCAGACCCCAATCGGAACTAGAAGAAAGAGACATGGGCCAAGACTGTTGAGTACCTATCAAGGCTTAATTGAAAGGGCAAATGTTAGTTCGTGATAATGAACCTTTCGGCTGATGACCAATAATTCACAGAGACAACCACCACCTAAAAATCACATGATTCAACAATTATATGATTGGACGGATGATCAGAACCGTTCTTTCTCATAAAAACGCCAATTGCCCCCGTCTGATGAATTCGTCGCCCCACATAAGCAATCAATCGCCTTCGGCTTCGTGACATTTCAATTGAAAAGACTCACCGGTTTCCCTTGGATAAAACCCCTGCCATGAAGGTTCAATCACCACCGCCTCGTACGGATACGACTCCTCTTTCGTGAATCAATTAATAGGGCCGAGGAATCAGATCGGACAAGGGCCCACGTGAATCTTTACTCTAAGGCAACCCAGATTTTGCCACTTGCTCTATAATGATAGTTCACTGTCAGTATGGAAGAAATTATGAGTGCTATGTTAATCAAAAGATTCGACCAATTCTTTATTCTATTCACTATGCTAGCCGAAAGCAACCAGAAGTTTGGAGGTAACTTACTAGTGTTTCCAAAGCCACTCCTATGACTTTCTTGCGAGGATTATAATTTTTTCTCCATTTCCAATTGAAGGAATCCTCTAATTACTCTGATTGGAAGTGGATTACAATTATGACATCATCCATGCACAAGCTTAACTACAAACAAATGTGGGTGTCATCTTTGCTACTATTTTTTTTGACCTTTTCTCGCTAGATAATCGTACTTGAACCTGCCAATTCCAATTTCATGTTAGTCAAGTCTCCAAGAGGAACACTCAAAGTAATCGCACAGAATATATTTGGGGATATGTGTTAGTTTATACATTACCTAATAGGACATCTCCCATTCTATGTGGGACTTGAAATGTCATAAACTCCCACTTAAATTGTTGATGTTCTATTCCCATATTTGATATTTGGTTTGGTTCATTTCTGTCCCATCTCCATCCTTAAGAACTATGTCAATTGTAGATGGTCCAAGCCCCTTCTTTCAAGGTGATCACTCCCTACCTTTGTCGGATTGGATATGAGCCTAATCTATCCACAACTCATACATTTGTTAAAACAGGTCTTACTCCAACGTCATCTATAATGACATGACTCATTCAAAGCGGGGCAAACCTTTAAAATGATGACCGAAAATAACCATAGATAATGGCGAACACTTAGGGGAGAATATTACCTTACATACTATGTAACAAGGCTTCTTTTGTTGGATATAGGAATTGAGATGTCACATTAATCTTTTATTCAGTGTGACGAACTTTTTGAAAAATAACTAACTCCAATAGAAATCAATGATGCTAACTTTGTAAATCGCAATTTTAAAGATCGAGTTATTGACCACCGCCAAGGGATTTATTTCTATCTCCGGATTATGCAATCCGACCTTCATTTCATGCAACAGTAATCGAAAGAGATGCCGGTGCCAACTCCTTTCCCGATAGGATGTGCTAACCAATTCTTTTCACGAGAAATTTAGATGGCGACCATCTGTGATGGGTTTGGAATATCATACACGACAACGAAGGCCAAGGACGAGTTTGACAGCAGAGGACAGCAGAGAGGAGGTGACTGAAATGGCAAGTGCTCGTCAATCAGAATCAAATCGAAGTCACACCCGATGCTGTCTTTCGCCCGTCATGTCTGCTGTCTCCTCTGGAAAAATGAAAATTAGGGTTTTTTGTTTTCCGTGTTCTTGTAATGGACCCAAATGAGAATTTTGTCTTTTTGTTCAGACACATGAGAGTCAGCAAAGCTACTACGGCTAAACATATGCAATGAATACTATGTCAATGTAAATGTAATTACACCACGTACGTTCCATGTTCCTCAATTCCAAATTTCTTTTAATCGCAGGAGAACGTATTTGTATAGATAAATGTCAATCTTGAGAGTTAGATAAAATACAAGATGAAATATGAGATTGTTTGCACTTAGTGACATAGGAAATCAGGTCTATATATTGCATACCTAACCCAAGGGCACCTGTTTTTTCCTTGATTCTATTGTTCCCATTATAGGTTGGGTTTAAGGCCATGTACAACCCAATCTATAATTGCAATTTATCCTGTCTGTATACATTGGGACAGGACACAAGCAAGTGGTAATAAAATAAACTAAATATATGACAGACTGATAAAATAAGCCATTTACAAAAAGAGTGTGCTATTGAGTGGGCATGACACAATGAAGAAAGAATAATAAAGAATGCTCCCCTACCATTTAGCATGATGTAGCCATGTAAACCCTAGCTAAGGTAAAATATGATCTTGACATTGACCCAGCGGGGTGAGATCTTAAGCAAACCCGTGAGGGTTAGATAAAGTAATTTGAAGATCTAATTATATTAGTCATAGGCACATGATCGTGCCAGATTTGTCGATGAAAGTAAGGAATAAGCAAGATATTTTTCACTTATCAAAACAAAAACAAAAAACACTCATTTAGAATTCGATCATATGTCTTACTCGGTTTGCAAAATGAACAAAAAACACTCTTTTAGAATTCAATCATATGTCTTACTCAGTTTGCAAAATGAATGAATATTTCGCGACCCTACAAACTTCATAAAATAAATGATTGTCCTCTAAATAGTGAAATATATTTATTTATTTTTTTGTGCGTACTGTTATACCCGCACGTGGCCACATGCAGTCAAAATCTCGAGATGGTCGAATTATTGTTGGATTTTCCCTTGCAGAAAGAAGAAGAAAAGACCGTGAGGATACACGTACGTGCAATCCGAACAAGAAAGCCTGTAGCAGCATTGCCAATTTGACAAATGTCAAAGCAGTGCCCCAGAATCTCCGGACTCGTGTTGGCCCTGAGCTCGGCAACGTTGAAGATATACACGTCTTTTAATCGTGCAAGGAATAGACAAAAAGCGAGAAGGAAAGAAAGATAAAGAAGGGGAGACTTTTTACCACCGACACAGTCTCCAAGAAATTGCCATCGACATCGATCTAACATAAAACAGTGCGATCACTGTCTGATGTGATAAAAATAAAGGATGCGACATGAAAATTAAAGAAAGTTGATTAGCAACCAAGTCATTTGTACTCTTTCCATGTCTGTTGATCCCTGCATCTATGATGCCATTGACCATAAATTAACGAATAAAATGAATCATTATATTAAGAATGGTCAATTTGGGTCCGGTGCTCGAAGAACTCCTCATTCGCTACATGTGAAACTTTACTCGGATTGTAGATTCGGTCTAGATTTATTCTTGTCCTCCCTGCACAATTTGGTCTTCCTAAGCTTGGCGGGTTTAAAGCGAGGCTGCTTGAGGAAATCTAGCTATCTCTTTCTCAATTTGTCCTTTTATAGAGGACTTGAGTTTAGCCCATGCTTCTTAACAATACGCAGCAACAGGCCAATTGATTAATGGATCGATTCAACCTCTCCAAAGGGATTGCCTCACGGAAGACTATCGATTCACAAATTCTAGACGAACGACCCCCTTGTGATCCAATTAGCTAGTGATGATGTTTTTCTTTGCTTGCTCTATCTATGCAATTGCGTACCCAAGAGACACCCTAGCGATTAGCGCATGGTCAATGGTCTTTGTTCTTGCTCTATTAGAATTCTCCCTTATTCTACAAATCAACTTGCAGCAGTGGCCAATGTGCATTGAATTTCCTCCTCTACGATTCCCTATCTTTTCGCCTAAATTCGCGAGAAGGGAGAGGAAGACAACGTCGCAAGATTTGCTGCCGCAATTATAATAAGATCGCTTGATGAACGAAAGTCAAAGTTTTGGATTATTGTGGTCAGAGGGTGGCCCAATAGAAACATATAGATGATTGCGGAGTTTCGATGGTGAATATGCTGCCGCCCCTCAATTATTTAATTTAAATAAGAGGAACGTTTTCCCAGTTGCTTCTCGACTATCTCTAATTATGTCACCAAGGACAAAATTCAATAAGTATTATAATGTCTAGCGATAGTGTCTGGTGTTGACCTAACACAAACGTGAATAAGGGAAAATGAGGAAAAAAATTGGAAAAAATTGTAGTAGAATTTGGTAGAAGCAGTTTTGATTTCTAAACTAAGTGATGAGTATCCAACCTAAGTTCTATGATTTTACCTATCAGGTGGAGAAGCAAGCACGTTGGTTTATATATATATAAGGCTCTTTGGAATTTCGTATCGAAGGAAGCGAAACTTTTAAAGCACTTTAACCCTTGTAAAGCTGAATAAAAGACAACAAAACGAGGCTATCCAAGGATCTTGAACGCAAGAATTTTTTTGTTGCCTCCGAAGTATGACATTGCCATTCGCTACTGGAGTGCTAGGTGTGACTACTCTATTACTTGCTATAGGGTCTCCTTGATAGTTCTTGTGAACTTGCCCCCCCCCACACTCCAATGACACTTCGTTCGAATTGCGTGGTTGATTTTCATCTATAATTCTTACCTTTACCAAAAAAAGACATTGCCATTCGCTTAATTTGATTACCATATGCCATATGTTGTAGACTTCCTCGAATGAAACACTTAGAACTGTTATAGTCTCGAAGGATGTTGTGTTTCGAAAGTACCTAAAAATTTCCAATGGAATGGAAGTGCGAGATGAGTAAAAATTGGTTAAAAGTGGCCCAAAGCTCCCCTAATATGTTATAGCCAGGAGTGAAGATCAATCGAGTTTGATCGGGTTGTGGTCTGCCAAAACATCAATAGTTCCTAATAGGGTTTTTAGAAATATTAAAGTTAGGCTCGAATTTACCCACTTCTACAAAATTCTATACGCAATTTCAAAAAGAGTCTAATTAGCCCGTCTCTACAATAATTTATGTGTGTATCACATTCACTGAACTAGAGAAGTAACTAGAGTTGAGTCCTTTGCTAGACCAACAAATCCAGCACGGCTAGTTGCATGCAATTAGAATCTTATGCTTTCCCAATTACTTGGTAATTTCAACGCTTGATGGATAACAAGCATAGATATTTATTGGCATTAATAACAAAAATGAGAACTACAATATCTAAAGTATGTTTACTTTGACGTAAAGTGTGGGTCAAGTGACTAGTTATCTACATGGCTAGAGTGAGAAGCCATTGTTGAAAGTATCATGGACCACACATAATGCTGTTAGTACGGACCTTAGTAAGTCTTTAAAAGACTTCATCTGATGAACCCATGGCTGAAGTATCATGGACCACATATAATGTTTTTTGTACGAAAAACACTCCTGCTAGCAAGACCACTCCCTCACTTTTAGGAATGACGGAGCGATGGTGGCCACAAGTCTTTCAAATGCAAAACTAGAAACCAAGCAAATCAGTTACCCTTTGTTTTCATATCTTTTTTTTTAATACTTTTCTTCTCAACCTCCTCTAGAAAAAGAAGAAGGTTAAACCTACCTTTTTGTCTAATTGTTCCATCAATAGATATATTTTCGCAATAGGAATTCACAAAAAACAAAAGTCTACAAACTTTCAAGATTGGAGTTATTTAAAAAGCACCAATACATTATCGGTGCAATATATTCTTTTATGCAGTTCTCAAATCATGATACATTACTATTATTTACGTTAGATAATTATTCCTTAGTAAGTTAAAAACTACTTTGTAAAATGAAAAGAAAATTATTACTTTTGTAAAAGGAAAAATAAACTCTTTTCCCCTTGTAAGCAATAAATTTTTCAATTTATTCATGTAATGCTGACTAGTCAATTTACTTATGGGTTTTACGTTATAATTATGACCATGAAAAGATTACACTAATATATATAGGCCTCCTACCATGAAACTATTTCATTCATATTTCAATTCATGCCTGCAAGTATGACTTTGAAATGGACCATGCTAGTTTGAGCTGGTACAAGAGTTACCTATCGACGTAATATTACGACGTCCCCCAATATTAATGTCCTTATTAACAAAGTGGGCAGCCCCACCCGACCTTCTGCCTGCACAATATTTAGACTTACATGACTTTAAAACTCGTCATGCTAATTGGTGGAAAATCAATGAGATATCTAAAGCCAAATGATTTGAATTTATTATTTTTATGTGACTTCAATTTACATATCCTAACTCCTCCGTATATAATATTTAAATCGAGTAAATTAGTTGACACATTTCCGGTATCATCATTTCAAAATATTAGTACATTTCACTTGTTTAAAAGTAATTCAATACACTGTGTTTATGTTAATCATTATTACATAACCAACTTCCTGTATCAAGTAAGACCATCAAATGGTGGAATGCGCAATAGTATATTTATCCGAGGAGGAAGATAGTAATCAAGTAACACGGTACAAAATGAACGATGAATAGACAGTTACCAAAGCATTTTTCTAGGAAAAATTGGATGACAAGTTCTAAACCTTACGTACATAATGCAATCAAGCCATAAAATTTTCAACTGATTTAATCAAATCCTAAATCATTATCAAAAAGTGTAATGGAGTCTTAAACTCTTTGACTCGTTCAATTAAGTCATGATACTTAACAGAAAAATGCAATAGAATCCTGTAATTGAAAAGTGCAATTTAAAAATGCCATATAGGCAATCATTAAGTCTCACATGGCAATTTTAGGTATTGTTCATCGAAAGAGCTTGATTATATTTTCTTTACAAGAAAGATTTGAACTTAATTATATCAATTCAATTATCTAGAAGTTGATACCACTAGTTTAGGACTTCCAGCGCACTTTTTGAAGATAACTTTATCATGTCAAAATACACATAGATCATATAACATCCTAAGATATTTTTGATGGGTTTTTCAAAAATTTGTGCGTGCGCTTGTGTGTGTATATTTATATATGTGTACGATCTTTCTTTCAGCTATAGTGTAAACAATATTTTAAGTTTCTTGCTCCATCTTCCCCTGCTAGCGAAATAGTTTAACGATTTTTTTCACCCCTTCAATATTATTTCCCGCTTTTCAGAAATTGGCTGGGTAAAGAGAAATAATAAATAAAACAAAGTGGAAAGACAGTGCTTAAAAGACTAGTCACGAGGCAGATGTAGCGATATCCATATGCACAATCGATTTTGCCAGGCCCCTACGCACACATGTCATGTCAACGTTACCCTGTCCTGCCGGCTCAGTAATTACCTTTTTTTAACCAGCACAATGCCCGTCCAGATCATGACAATAAATTCTTGTCATAAATAATGGGAAATTATATCTTGTACGGAGAGTTTAGAAAGAGTATATGCACGCAAGCAGTTGAAAATTTCCATTTCAAGATATTCGTTATATATTGAGAGACTTTTTAATAACATATCAAAGTCGAATTTTGTCTCATTTTATTTCGAATAAGTGTATATCTTGTTAGTTAAATTCCATATGTTGTTCCTAATCCGACTTACACGTGAAAAAAAGAAAGAAAATTAAAATATCTTATATCACTTTATTATGAATTCATGTTTTCTTTACATATATGTTTCACTTAAATTGGATTTTCAAACCCCAAATAACGTGCTGTTTTTCTTCTCCTTGCGTCTAGCATAATCACATTTGAGTCATATTAAGGCCTCGCTAGAGCTGGTTTATGAAGTTATTAGTCATTTCATAAAGTGAATTTACAGCGATTGTTAGGCATTTGAACAGGTATGCCACGTTTGGCGTCCATCCGATATACACCCATTCGAGCTCGTCGCGGTAGAAGTTGATTTCGAGAATCAGTCTCCAGATTGCAAAATTTGCAAGATTTCGTACTTCGAGAATCTAGTAATAGGCCATATATCAAAAGTCAAAGTTTGATCTAACCAACCTAAAAATTTATCAGTTCCGTCAAACCGGACATATTACTCAGATCGAACCAAATTTGCTTGAACACATCGACAATGACCTGATGATACTCATCTGAATTTAGCGAGAGATAGCAAGTGAGAAGCTCTTCCAAGTCCTTGGAAGTCTTGATGTTGTTCTCCACGATCATCTCCATCATCGACTCCCGGAAATCTCTCGCCGGGTCCGATGATGACTTCACCACTGCGAAGCTGTTTCCGATTCGTGTCGGATTGAGTGACGCGGCCGGCGAGCTCCTCCGCGTGTGACCCTCAAGCTTCATCTTCGCTAGTAGTCTCGGGGACTTGGTCTTCAGCTTCACTCCTGGAGAATGAGAAAAATTAGCCGAAGATCGTCTTCTTGGACCGGTCTTGTGCTGTTCTTTCGCTGAGATATTGCTCTCTTCTTGCTTCGCTGAGCTGTTTCTGTGCTTGAACTGGAGCTTGGTCAAGATGGGAGGAAGCTGAAGCTGCGGTAACGAGTCCTGTGTTGAGTGCGGCTTCCTGGGTTCCTTGTCGAAAGAATCTCGATCCACGTGGATGACGGTGTCGCTGCCGGAGATAGAGTTGACTCCATAGCTGCAGGTGGAGGAAGAAGAGGAGGAGGAACACGAGGTCGTCTTGTCGAGTGGTGGCGACTCAGCAACAAGAAGGCGGTCCCGACGGAACTCTTGGGTAGGGAGACGCTGAGGCTGCACCGTCGCCGTGGAGACGTCAGGAACTGGGTTGGCACGAGCAGAGGAATAAGGGACTGGTTTTGGGTCTTGTTTGGAAGGTATATTTCTTGGTGGGTCAGGAGGACAGTGAGGATGGGGCTGTGAGTGGTCATGGGAGTTCTGATTTGGGTGGAGATTTCTTGTGAAGTAGTAAGACTTTCTTGGAGAAGGGGGGTGGTGGTGTTTGGTGGTGGTGGTGGTGGTGGTGGTGGGTGGTTGCTTCTTCTTGGTTTTGGAGGGAGGGTTCTTATGGTGGTGGTGGTTTTTCCTTGCTCTCTCCATGTCTCTCAGCTTGTAGAAACCAGGCATTGGGCATCATATCTGAGAGCCTGAACTTGTAGTTGCCCATCTCTTTCTCTCTCTCCCTCTCTCTCTCTCTCTCCAAAGGAAAGCAATTCTAGGGGGAGTTTGGGGACTAGAGGAGGTGGCCTAGCCAGATATATTGACCATTGAGAGTGATGTTGTCTGTCTATGTAGAGTGGGGAGGAAGAATCCTTGCAAAGACCTCATGGTACCGAATTACCCATCATGATTTGAAGAGAAATGCCAGAATACTAAACAGTCTTAAAATTGGTGTATTTCGGTGAACGAAGAAATGGATGTAAATTGGACGCACCACATGGAATTGTTGCCACACAATAAAAGTTCGAGTCACCCACCAAAATTGTACCATATTCTATCCATAAATTAGTGAGAATTTTATATGACTTGAGTAAGTCATTAAACTGTTTCATCTAAACTTTAAGAATAAAACATGAGGGTATTTCCACTTTATTGGGGAAGAAATATATACAATTTGAAAAATGATGTAAGAGACGTTGCAGCCACTAGTATATATTAGTGAGAATGTCATATGTTGTGGATTAGTTTATCTAGAATGAACTTCCTCTCTTAAAAGATAAGAAAGATATAGACTCGAGATCTCAATTGATTATAAATTAAGTGAGATCATATATGCACAATGGCTATCTAATGCCCAAGTCTCACATTTGATGGGAAAGACTTTGCAACATGATTCGTGAGTGATATACACCTTCAAATGGTAACTGTCGTAAATGATCATCTAAGTATTCCTTTTGGAGGTTTAATCTATGCGAAATGCATTGGACTCACGTGTAACAATCTGATTCATTATGATTGGAACAATGAATGCATGATATGAAGGTGGATTACACCCAAAGTCAATTTGACTTGAGTGCGAAGTGATTGTCGGGTAATAGGATTTGGATAACGTGTGGCTTGGCGAGCTTTATGAATGAGAAGGGGTGGCAAATTGTCGAATCACACACCAAATTGGGGACTATCGATGGGTGATAGGGGGCCTAATATGACGTGGACATCAATGTTCTAAGTGGGAGATTATGATACTTCCAATCTCCGTATTAAATGAGAGGGACTTTACAAAGTGATTCGTAAGCAAAACCCTTCAAAATGGTCACTATCCAAAGTGGTCGCCAATCATTGAAAAAAAATGTTCGCCAAAGTATCCTTTTCGGAGGCTTGGCATATGAAATGGGCGGCATCGTTATAATTTGCCTTTAAACAGCCGACATAATTTGATCACCAAAAGTAAATGACAAGTTTGGAAGCAAGACTTAAGGTTGTTGCCTTTGGTCAATTGATGCAAGAGAAACAACTGATAACGCGAATTTAGGAAAACACTAAAGTGGCAAACACTATTCGCAATTAGCAAGCATGCAAACTTCGCAATAACAGATTAAATTCCCTAAATTGATTAAACTATTCAGCAAAAAGGAGGTAAGCTAAGTTACTATGAAAACATAGCCAATATATAGACTGCAAATCCTAACAGATCTAAGGAAAATTATAATTTAACAAGGAAAATGAATTAAGAAAAAAAAAAACCTCTACTCTACTAAATTCAATTGCTACTTAAATTAAGTAGAAGCGCCTAAATACCAAGATAAATTTTTGAACTCTAAAACAAACTTCAAAGATGAGGGAAATAATCAAATTAGAATCTTGAAAATTACCATGTTCCGTGTCATTCTCTCCCAATAGGAACAACTCAACTGCAACAAGTTGTCTCTCCTTCATCGTCATCCTCCAGCTGGACAAGACTCAAGTGATGTGGTGGGGGAGAGGGAAAGAGGAGTTAGGTTCGCATCTGTTTTTTTTTTTTTGCCTTTTGGGTGGGCATAAATTTATTAAAATCTAGGGGTAAGTTGGTCTTTTCAAATAACTGCAATGGTGAAAACATCTCTAAATGCAAGTAAGAAAATGTGCAAGCGCACCTCTACATTAGGCATGGAGGAGGGTATGGATCCTGGGTGTAATTGGGCTTTCCTGGTCAACTACCTAAACTAACAAAAAAATCTTCCTTCCTTTACACACTTGCTTAGATTTTCTTTTTGGAGGTTGGTCTTGTACCCACCATTATTACTTCCATCAAGAAGCCCAACTTCCATCAGTTGGCCACTGTTACCATTAGATAAACCCCAAATCGAGTCATGGACATTACAAAGATTCATCTATCTAAACAAACAAAATCAATCATATTGAGAAAGATATCTACTGCTATAGTTGTAAGGTCACTCTCTACCAAACACCATACGTGAAGATCACAGCTACTATCTCGGGTAAGATGATTTCGCATGATAGCATCCCGTGTCTTGTCATCACTGAAGCAATCACTTTCCTTTATTTTGCCGATTTAATATTTACCCAATTTCGGATTCTGAAATCTACAAAGACACAATCGACTCTTGATGAAATGCAGCATGACACACGATATTACCGACAAGAGTTTCGTATCCAAAACAGGTTCTGGGTTCCTACAGAAAAAGGACAGTTCATCAAGGGGGACCAAGAGAGCAAAACGACATAAACCAGAAGGAGAATTTGACAAGCAAAAGCTATAGCTCTTTCACGCACAGAATCATATGCATCAACCAGCTGATATCGTCTCTCCATCTACTCTGCCAAATTGATCATATAAGTATATATAGTTTAATCATTCTAGTATACGCAAGTTGAGGACGCATTCATTCACAGGAACGAAACAGACAGAAGCTAGTTGGCTTCATTATGTGTGCTAAGGCACATGTTAGTCTAGTCACGTAAGAACAATATCTGAATTTCAGACCTTCAGTATGGGTGTTGTAGCGTGACAACGCTGACGTCGTGGGCATGGAATAATTTCTCTAGCCGTTTCATATGCAATGATTGTGCCCATCATGCTCATTAATTCACTGTGAAAAGAAAAACAAAACTGGTCCAACCAACGTAGGAAAACCTATGCACTCAGAGAAACTGGCTTCATTAAGCCATGTGACAGTGGAATGATTCAGAATGTGATCTACCCGCGAAGAGGTTTTGGATTTACTCGACACTTCCCAACAAGTTCAAATTCGAGTGGGTTTCCTCTCTCTAAATTCGAGAGTTTCATCATCAAATGCGCTGAGAGAGAGTGAAAGATGGCTCAGAGCGCATCAGTAACATCGATGCACACTCGAATCAAAACACACATCGATACCGCATCAGCAACTTGTTCAGTGTATTTCTCCTGCTGAATTTCTCCACATTGAATCTGAATGAAGTACATACCGTGAGGTGGTACCGATTTGCAAAGTAATTCACTTAAGAACTCATTTGGAACTTAAGGCGGTTTACAATATTATTATAGAGAGCATGTAACTCAGATATGTATACTGAGCAAGTTGTAACCCTAATCCTTCAGATAAACTAAGACTCCACGAAATCTCAACTGGGGTAGAGATCTAGACATCCTCAGACAGGTCCGTGCCTGTTTACCTGATTGTATATATATCTGATTCTTGTTTGAGCTTACGACGCAAGTCCCACTACATTTCTAACTATTTTCGTTCTTCTTACGTTATAAAGCAAGAAGAATGCCCTTACCAAAAAAAAAAAAGCAAGAAGAATGCCAATCGATATGATTATAGACGCTTTACGCAAGAGTGGATTCTGATGGAACGGACACATCACATTCACCAGTCAGGTGATTCAAGGTATGAATCGAAGAACAATCAACAGCACTCGTCGCGCATTTTACCCTTATTCCGATAGTGTAGTAGCTTTCATGTCCATGGAACCCACCACCAGAAACACACCCAAAAAAAAAAAAAAAAAAAAATCGATTTTCAGGGTATTCGGAAGCCGAAATCAAAATCAAATGGTCCCGTCAACAGAGAGCCATTGAGTCCTGACGATCTTTTTGTGTGTGTACCCACGTAAACGAAAGGCCCTGCAAGTACGAACGTGTCGAATCCCTGAGGAACCTGCAGAGAATTGGGGACCAAATGAATTTTCCCTGTCTTGCCCTGAGAAGTTTTAGTACTCTATGCTTTGATGATGTATCGATTGCATCGATCCCTTCTCGTTCTAGGCATTTGGGACGATGTCTAATAAAACCGTGGCATGGGACTGGTGTCTGGTTTACCCCAGATAGACATGAGCATGGGAATCCAAGTATTTACGAACCAACACGTGCAACTAAATGATTTTGGGATTTCACAAAGAGAAATGTACCCAATTGGAGGGATGGTTTACCAACAAGAGCAACTATATGATTCAGGTGCATGTGCACCATGACAAACTGCCTTCGATGTTAAAGGTTACGTAGTTGATTCTTGATTCGGCAAATTTCAGTTTTCAAAACATAACCCGAAGAAAATGTCTAAATAGCTTGCAAATTAGGAAATCAAGCCCCCGTACCACTACCTACAAAAGGCTAACGTGGTTGAAATTTCGATCCAAGTTTTGACTCGCATCTATTCGGTTTGTTAGATAACAATATAGATATCTCGCGGTGATGATTATCTCATGGGCACGTAATGATGGGGAAATGTAATTGCTAATGAAGATAGAGCAATAATTTATAATCCGTTGATGATCACTGTTTTTAAAGTATTATTTGCCTCCACTATCATTACTATTGAATTTAGAACAAATATACCTTTAGGATATCAAACAAAATCACAAAGAATGAGTTCGGCAATTACTTAATTTCTCTCTTGAAATTTCACTTTGAATGTGTTGTCAAAGTTGTGTGTATGAAAAGAGAAGAAGAAAGTACTATGATAAAAGTTGTTATTTAGAACAGTATTGAATAATATATGATTTGGTTTTATTTATAGATAACCAATCAACATATCTATTAAGAATAGATGCATTATCCTCACTATCACCCTCTTTCACAATAAACTATTACCACTTTTCATGGCAACAATAATTTCTTAATATCCAAAAGTCACCTCTTTTCATAACTAAGAATCACATTTTTTTTATGATAAAAAACTATATCAACAATAACCCACTTAGTTTGATATCTATACAAATATACATAAATTTTAACATACAAGAAGATATTTGTTAAGATTTAAACCTTTGTTTAGTGTAAACAATTCCATTAACAAAATAAATGGTAGATAAAATTTTGAATCATAATTCCACTTATTAATCAAATTATCACAAATAGGAATTTATACACATTCAGTTGGAAATTTCCTATACCTTAGCACATTTATAGCATAATGATGTCTCCTGCACTACATGAATGCCTACAAAAGTTCATCTTACTTTTGTTGGAAGCTACACCACTTTTTATGGGTATATTTGTTTCGCGGAAAATATTTTTCGAAAAAAGGTTTTCCTTCCAAAGCTTAATTGAGGAACGATTTCTCCTTTGAAAAAATTGAAAAAAATTTCCAAAATGTTTTTTTAATCTTAGGGTCCTTGGTTAGTGAAAATTTTACTCTTATAAAATATTTTTTCTAAAAAATCGAATTTTCAATTATTTTTAAATATTTTGAAATTTTCATTATTATGTCTTTTCTTTTTTCTTTTCTTTCTTTGCCTATGGCTATAAACCCTAGCTTCTTCTCCTTCGCCCCCTCCCCTTCCCTACTGCTCCAACCCTAGCTCCTCCCCCAATCCCATTGGCTTCACTCCCTCCTCTTACACTTTGTTGATGTGCTCTACTCCTTCATTCTCCTATAGATTTGACTCGATGTCAATAACTTCAGCACCAATGCTCTTTGGTACACCATCATCAACCACGTCCAAAGGATCATCACCCTTCAAAATAGCTCAACCTGTCGAGAGCTCTGGTTCATCACTGTTTATGTCAAGTTCCCCTTTGCCATAATTTGCCTCATCAGGGAGCTATGTTGCTTCTCTACTTGGTATGCCTATGCCATCTTCTAGTGCGAGCGCAGGTTCATCCTTGTTTGGGACATGTGCACTTGTGCCTTGGGCACGGTTGAGCCGGCCCATGCCTATGCTTCAAGCTCGGCCAAGCTTCGACGGACGAAATCGGTGCAGAGGGAGGCGAGGTCGTTGGATATAGCGGTGGAAGTGGTGGACAGGAGGAAGGAGCAATGGGTGAGGTGGAGAGGCAAGTGGGAGAGAAGGAAAAAGAAAGGAAAAGGAAAAAAATAAAAAAATATTTATTTAAAATTTTGGTTTTCTTTTTTGCCTGAGATAAAGTATTTTCTAATGAGATCCAAACATCAAAAATTGTTTTTAACCATATATCACCAAACAAAGGAAAACTAATCATATTCCTATAAAATACTTTCCAAGAGAATATTTTCCTTTATTATTAAGTTTTTCGCGAAACAAATGCATCCTATAGTTATATAGGTGAAGTTAGAAGTGTTTTTTTATACTCATCCTCCTAACTTTCCATAAGTAATAACTTTGTGCCCCAATGCTCGATCACTATTAAGATACAATGCTTGATGTTACCAAATGAACTTTAAGAATTTCATTAGAAATTATAAAGTTGGGTTTCCACTATGCTTATTATGATATAACTATTATTGGTTGTGGCTACCAGCAAATTATGAAACCATTCAGCCTCTTTATTAGCCCTCGATAGTGTTATAAAGTTAGATTTCATCTTTGAATGAGCTATACAAGTTTGCTTCTTTGATGTCCAAGATATTTCACCATTTGCAAGCTTGGAAACCCATCAAGATGTCGACTTGTTATCAATTGTTCTAGTTTTCTAACTAGCATCTAAACATCATTCTAGTAATGTTAGTTGTCGTTCATAAAATAAAAAATAATTTATACTTTTCTTTTAAGAAACAAAAAAAATTATACTTATGGCCTTTTCATGTATAGTATTAGGATTACTAGTAAATCTTGAACATTTACACATAACGGAGGATATATTTGGTCTAGTGCAATGCATAGAATACATCAAACTTCCAATTGCACTAGCATATTCTAATTGTGCTAAAGATTGTCCAATATTTTCAAATGAATTTAATAGATATATCATATGATACAATCTGACTCTTTAATTCCCAAATACTGATTTTTTTAATTTTCTCCACATTGTGGTCTTGATATAAAATATAATCCCTACTATGTTTGATCAGTTTGCTATCTAAAATTATATCCACTTCTCCCATATCTTTTTTTTTTAAACTGAGAAGTTAAATACATCTTGTTTCATTTATCCCAAGCATATTTATACCAACAATCAGCAAATCATCTACATATAAGCAAATTGTAATCCATGCTCTTTGGTAAATTTTGAATTAAAGCATTTGTCAGCATTGTTATGCTACCACCGAATCAAATTCATCATGCCATTGTATGGGTACCAACTTCAACCTATACAGTGATTTAAGTTATTATTTTCTCTGTCTCTACTTAAGTTGTTCTCAACAATGTACTTCATTTTCAACTTCTTTCACATTAGCCTCACGATTCCGAGAACCTTTCTCAATTAGAACGTGTTTTATGAAATTTTCACGATCAAGTTCTCAATTGTGTGGAGAAGTTTCTTTCAATAATTATTCCAAGTTTAAGGTAGTTTTGAAATAATTGCAATAACTTGAAGGGGTTTAGAAACTTCAATCATAAGATCTTTGAATTTGGCAACATATGTTTGAAGTTTCTCTAGACGGATTTTTCATTAATTATAATAAATTCAAAATACGTCAAGAAGTAAATCTATATGTTCCTTATTTGTTAGTAATGTATTTGGTCTCCAAGACATTTCAATTGTCATTGGGATTTGTGTAAGAATAAAAAAATTCATAAAGATGATTTAACAAAGCATTGAGAATCCTTTCTTGGCACCTCCTTTCATCATCCTTTTCTTATTATCATATAATATAATACTGATTTAATTCAAAAATTTTGAAGTACTATAACCAACATGAGATAATGTATTATGCCATAAGGAAGATGACTCAATTATATAAATAGAAAAAAAAAAGTTTCATTAATACTTACCTGTTAAGATTGCGAGCACTTGATGAACCACTATTGCTACCTTCATTAAAATAACAATACCTGAAGATTGGTTGGGAAATTCAATTGCTAATGAAGGTAGAGCAGTAGTTTGTAGTTCTTTCATACCTTAATATGTAATGACAATCATTGTTCTTAAGGTCCGATATTACTGCTGTTGGGTTTAGAACAAATAGACCTTTAGGATACACATTAAATCCATAAAAAACCGAGTTCAACAATTACTCAATTTCTTTCTTGGAATTTTATCTTGAATGTGTTATCAAAGTTGTGTATGAAAAGGAGAAAAGAAAGTCTAATGAAGAAAAAGTTGTTGTTTTGAATAGTTGCATTGAAAAATGTATAATTTGGTTCTATTTATAGACAACCAATCAATACATCTCTTAAGAATATGTACGTTATCCCCATCATCACCCATTTTCATAATGAGTCATCATCACTTTTCATATAAACAATCACTTCTTTAAATATTCAAAAGGCAAATCTTTTCATAATCAAGAGTAATTTTTTTCATAATCAAGTATCGCATTTTGTCACGATAACAAACTATTTTAAAACGTAATTAATCTACTCCGTGTCATAAGAGAATTCATACGCACTATATGTGTTCTGAGCGGCTGGCGAATGGTGCACCGTCGGTGGACTAACCAAGGCAAGGCAATCTCATGAGATTAGCGGATCATTTCACTATCTTGGAATGCACTCTAAAAAACTAGGGTTTGGCGTCAAAACGAATGAATACAAGAACTTATACACGGATGGAATCGGATTAGGCAGAAGATGAGATTGGGCCAGCCTGCGGAAGGGTCACGAGAAACATGAGGTCCTGATGAAACTGGAACAGCTAAAATGGAGCTGGCCTTAACCATACGAGAAGTTGACATGTCGTGATAAATGACTGAGGAGGACTCGACATTCCCGATGTCTGTACTGAGATGGTCTACGAACGATGACTTTTCAGTCCAGCCAACGAAATGAAGTTGCTACCATTAGATGAGCTCCAAAAGACATTAGGTCCACTTCGTATTCACTTCCCGAAAATAAGCACGATCCCGCTCCATACGCTCTCGTCTTCTTCTTTTTCCAAATTATTCTTTAAAAGGAGTAAGGTGTCTTGTCACTTTTCAAGTTGCCATCAGCAATTAATTGAAGACATGTCAATTTTGATAGGAATAGGTACGTGGTCACGTGCAGCAGCATCTGCAAAAGTATGCGACATAATTATCGAATACGAAGTCAAAATTTCTACTTAAAATTTTTCGTTACTTGTGTTCCCTGCTCTTCTTCTTTTTTGTTCCAATTTTTCTGTTTACTCACTTGTCATAGTGCTAAAGCATACATAGGTAAAGAGAGAAACCCCGACCCTTTTCGGAGGATAAGGCGAGGGTCATTGATCCTCCACCGACTCCCGCAAAGGATTTGAAAACTATAATGGCCTGAGCATCAAGGTTCGAATTCCTTATGGCAGAGACAATTAGAGAGGGAAAGAGAGGCAAGGAGGTGGAACCACCTCTGCTTAGCCACGAGCAGACCTCTTCGACCTCGTTGGAGATAGAGAGAATTGTCAAACTCCCTTTAACGTTGATAAAGGTTCGAATATACCCTAATATTAGAGGAAGATGTGAACAATCGGCACCCTAATATAGAGAAAGATATGATGCCGTGACTTCCTTGACAATGCTCCTTTTGGATTTATATGAATCAAATGAAAAGTATATGGACCATATGAACTTTGAACCCCGTTAAAAACATATATAATAACATTCTATCCAAGTAAGCCAAATTAAATGTAGAAACCCATCCAAGAATGAAAAGAGAGAATTTTTAAAGAACTTCTCTTTGAGCAAAATGAAATTGTATGATTTTAACTGTCGAGTAAAATAGAGAATGCCATTTTCAGGCGGAATAGAAAAAGCAAATGAAATAGGGAGATCACTAGTGTAAATGAGGAGGACGCGACAATCCTGTCATGTGTACTAATATGGGCCACGATGGATCATGCCTTTTCAGTTCGGCTGAAAGAGGAAATGTCTATTTTTTAATGCTGTTTCTCTTTTCTCTTTTTTCTTTTCCAGAGCATATTCTAGAGCAAAAATACATTTTTAACCTCTCGAGGGGTCTTCGTCAATTCTCAAGTTGCTATCTGCAATCAACTCATTTACCGAAATAAACATCAATATAGTAAAGGATCGGATTGATCAGCACATACATTTGTAAGCTTGTCGTATCATTCATGAATTGATTTCTAATGGAATCTGTAAAGAAGATTTGACGTGACTTCACTTACAATACTAGCCTCGGCTTTTTTTGAATCAAATCAAAAGTATGTGGACCATATAAAATTCTCTTTGATTTCTTATGTTTTTCTCAAACCTACATATAATACATGCTAATTTGAATTGATGAATATTTTAATTTATATAATTAATTAATATTACTTATTTATTCATCTATTCAATAAATGTAATTGATTGACATGAGTTGATTTTATGTTACGATAAATTGATGAAATAATAGCTAACCAAATAGCTGCTTAGGTGGCTGCAATAGCTATAACAAAAATGGAGAAAATATCTCCTTTTAATTGTCTACTATCAAAAAAATCTGAAAACGTTACAAAATTTATTTAACTGCATTGAGGATAAGTTCCCCTAACAACATAGTAATGACATCCTATCTACATCAGTGAAATGCCTTATTCTTACTCTTCTTCTCTTACCCAAGGAGAGATTTCGCAGTTACAAAGATGAACTCCTAACTGAGGCCTTTCCGCACAAAGATGAACTCCTAAGAATGCTCTAGTCTTTGACGAAAGAAAACTAAAGGTGTGTTTATTTCGCGGAAATCGTACCATTTTTGGAAAATATTTTACAAGAAATCGTTTTCCATGAAAATGATTAGTTTTTTTATGTTTGATGATATGTAATTGAAAATGTTTTCAGGCGTTTGGATCGCATTTGGAAAATGATTGAATAACATTTAAACTAACAAAAAGGGAAGGACCTAAAGACCTCATAAAAAGGGAAAGTGTTTTCCCTTTCCCATGCATAGGAATTCATTTTCTTAAAATAATACATAATATTTATGTTAACTGGAAAGTATTTTCCATTGACCAAATCATTTTTGGAAGAACAAACAGCGGAAAGTCCGGAAAACATTTTCCAGGAAACTATTTTCATTGAAACAAACGCACCCTAAGGCCTTTCCGCAGTTACAAAGATGAACTCCTAAGAATGCTCTAGTCTTTAATGAAAGGAAACTGAAGCTTTTCCGCAGTTACAAAGATGAACTCCTAAGAATGCCCTAGTCTCTGATGAAAGGAAACTGAGGCCTTTCAAAGGCTTCTGAATGGCCCAAGAACAATTAAAAGTCAAGGCCCATTTGTTTTATCTATAAGTTTTTGCTATATGGAAGTACTGATGGCCCATTATCTGACATTTCACACGAGTCCAATTAGGTCATTTGATGGTTTGTGTTCCTTCTAAGAAGTTGAGAATTTGAAAGGAGAATGAAAGAGGTAAAATAAGGGCGATTTTGATAGAACTGAAAATTAAATACTGAAAATTTAAGTGAAGTGAAAAAAGAAAAAGATCATCCGAGCAAAAAAAAAATTAAATCTATGAGTTTCTTACGAAACATAGAATAGCGTGCATTATTGAAAGATTTAGGCACCGTAATTGGTAAGATTTTGATTTCAATCGAATATTCTTAATCGTTAGGTAATATTTTTGTTTTGGGGAATAATTTCTTTTCAAAAATAGTTTTTTTCTATATCTATTCCTTGGAATAATTTCGGAATAAAAACAACGCATTTGTAATTGCACAAAATTTTTTATTTTCATAACAGAAAAAGAATGGGAATGTGTTTGGTAGGACCTATAAAAATTTTTGTGATGTAGAATTTCTTTTGACTTTTTAATAAATTTTTTAGATTTTTCTTTTTTTTCTTTTGTTCTTTTTTTTTTCTCCTCTCTTCTTCTTCCTCCTTTAGCTGGTGGCGATGAGCAACGGCTAACAACAACTGGCGACTAGTGGGTACTGATGGCAACAACGGTCGCAGTGGGCGGTGGTGACGGCAACCAACAATAGAGATTGGTTAAAAGAGGAAGAAGAAAAGAAAAGAAAAAAATGACTTATTCTAGAAATTGTTCATAAGAATAAGAACTAACTTTTTTCTACTTCTTGTTTTTGTTTCAAATATATTCCTTGGCCACTTTTCTATTCCAAGGAATAGGAAAATTAGTTGACATTATCAAACATAATTTTGTTCTTTTATTATTTCGGAATATAAAAAACATAAATTGGGAGAAAATGGAACGTTACCAAATATCCCATAAACCCGCCCTAAGTTTTGAGCACAAATGTGAAAGCCATGATATCAGGGGTGTGCATCATTCCTAATGAAACTAAGGAACATATTTGATGAACCAAACTAGCTGATTCTGAGTGTTTCCTATGTGAATTGGTAACCATACTGACTAAAACAAACTGGCCGAATCATCTAAAAAGTACATCAATTTGGGAGATAAGTACAATAAAAGTCTTAAAATTATTACGAAAATACAATTAAATCCTAAAATTTATCAAATTGATTAAATCAAGTCATTTTATTAACACAAAAAAAAAAAGAGAAACTAGGCGAGGGCCATCCGCCATCACTGCCACACCATTACCAAGAATGATCGACGATGGTGGGGCAATGGCCAATGGGGGTCACTAGGCCCTAGCAAGTGGCCGGCAACCCTCACTAATTGCGAGCTCTTGCTAATGGCAACCATCGGCCAAATTTGGTGGAGGACCAATGAGCCTAGCACAATTTGGGCGAGGGTTGTAATCCTCCCTTGCAATTGATGAGGGTCAATAGCCATTAGTTAGAGCTTAGTGATCCTAGTTGACCTTTGCCCACCATCGCCAACACTTTCTGGTGATGGTGGGGCAGTGACTACGAGGACCAGGTTCTTGCTTGGATTCCTCCCTTCATTTTTTTAGTTATGTTTTTTTATCTAATTTAAATAATATTTATGTTGAAAAATCATAATTGGACTAAAATGACATTATTTTAGCCTTATCTATAGTGTTTTAATTATGTCTATGCCATGTAGGAATGAGAAAAAGAAAAGACATGTTAGCATTTTTCATTAGTTAAGTTAGATAGAGTTAATGAAATGATTTGATTGCACTTGTTGAAAGTTTTTAAAATTTAATTGTATTTTTGTAATAAGTTTTAGGATTTCTAGTACATTTATCTCTTATTTTATTAACCAACAAGGGCAAAAAGTACAGATTATTAATCTCTTTTCTTATTAATAATTTTTCCCGTAATTAGTAATATCATCCTACACTAACGTAACTTTAATATATTGAGGAATTTTTCAGAAAGAAAATAAAACATTTAAAAATAAATGAATAACACCGCCGATTCCTGGAAAAACCCTAGGGATGGTTTGATCCAATTTCACGATGGACAAGGTTGGTTCCAATTTCCACATATTGAAACCAACCATGTCCAATCTAGTACCCATATTTTAAATGAGAACCGATCCATTCTGAAACCGAACTCCTTGCCACAATACCACTTTTACATGTCACGGTTTCTTCTTTAAATAGAGAAAGAATAAGGACGACATCGAATTGGATTGGAAGGAACGATTGTAGCATACTTTTGAATTTGTCACCAAAGTCAAAGATAAGGTGATCATAGATTAGCTAAACGACTCTGGCAATTAGGTGATTTAAGCTACATGTCATGTGCGCATCATCCCCTAGCACGCAATCTCAGCCATTGATTCGACTAACAAGGATTGATAACTGAAATTTCATACGAGTGATCTAACAGTTCGTCAAGAATTCCTAATTATTGCATAGGACTTCTGCATCCTTGGGCCTTTACTGATGATTTCCATTTTCCCTCCTTTGGTGTTCAAACCATCGTGTAGAACAAGAACATGAAATACTTGTCCAAAATTGATTTTCGATTACTAGGTTTAGCACCAAAGTTGGGATTGTGATCAACAATAGAGACATTACTATTCTCGATAAGGAAATTATTATAGAGAAATTCAAAGTCGAGTCGGATAATTCACATGCGATAGACATGATTAAACACGTCTTACGGACTTTCATTGTATGATGTGCTTATCAACAATTGTAGATCATTGCGAAGGAATATAGTGGACGACAGGTATGCATATCTTCCACTAGGGAAACCATTGATTCCTCGGCCAAAATAGAAAGGAACTAATAATTATAAGTGTGCAAAGGAATCAAGAACCGACCGGACCGCTCAAAATCAAATTGGACCGGCCTAGTTGTGATTGTTCCCAAGGGAATTGGTGGGGTCCTAGGTGTGAAACCGCCGACCTACCCACCTAAATTGGACTGGATTGGTAATAAATATTTTAATTTAAAAAAATTAAAACCCTAGATATCTAATTTTGCTTGTGAGTCTCGTCTCATCTTAGTTTCTCTAGTCTCAACTCTCTCAAGTATCTCCCTCAGTCTCTTCGTCTCTCGACTCTCAACTCCCATTGACTCATGGCCATGCTTCCAGCAGTTCCTCACAGACACAACTCACAGCCTCGCCTCCCTCTCTTGCTCTCAATCATCTCCATTTAGTATAAGTTGGAAATCCTGATTTGCTGCTATTTGCCCCTTTCTAGTTTCCTCAGTCTACTCGCTCTTCAAAGTATCAAGAGGAAAGTAAAGTATTCTTTGCATATGTTTGAGACGAAACTCTTTGGACCGCAAGGACACTAGAGTCTTATCATGACCTATTTTTGAGTTGACTACTCATGGGTTCATGGCTTACTAGACAAGAAGCCACCGATTGCTTGAAGTTTGGTGGGATCGGTTATATGGACCCATCCAAGAACTGAACAACACTTCCAAGTGAGTCCATGGAATAACAGGCAATTCTTGATTTCAATTTTTAAAAACCAGTACTTTGTAAGCGATTTACAATTCTAAGGTTCCCATCCTAGAACCAATCACCTCTTCTGGTAATGTTGAAAAACATTATCTGTACCTTCACTTCCGTATCATCATTTCAATTCTAAGATTTGCCTATCCATCCATCCATAACAAGTTACCGATGACATTTCATTTGCAATTGTCGGCTTAGAATAGAGGCGACATCCTTGAATTCAAGGTCCTCGCCTCATGTTCGTGCATGAGAGAAATCAAAATAAGACTTTATAGACCCAAACATTCTATATATCAAATCAGACAAGCACGTTGAGAGGAGCCACATTGGAAATCTATCATCACATGAATCGTTTCGTGCAATCATCAAGTCGTTGACAATGATGTCGATGGAGGCTTCGTCGTCCCGACTTTCTAAGGTACCGAATCGCCCCCATCGATCATGCGTACTGTCGCAGGAGTAATAAGAGAGGTTAGTCATGCGTGCAAATTAAAAAGTAGGAGTCCACAGAGGAAGCAAAAATAAATACAATTGTCTATGCATACCTGTTCTTATAAGTGATTTAAACAATGCATTACGCATCTATATCAAGAAACAATGTAATTTGTACGGCATACATCACTCTTTATATCGAATCCGAACATTCAACGGGACTGATTCTCACATTCTTTTTAAATATTGTAACAATCGTCATATCACCCAATCAATTGATGGTCCTATGAGTTAAGTCATGATATGACCCAACTATAAAGACCTTGTAATACCTACGATTGTCCATTAGAGCTCTTTTTTATACCTTTTTCCCTATTTTGGGCTATCCCAACATTATATACTGCCTATCAAGAGTTGGAGGGAAAACTAACTTCACCAATTAAAGCTAAACATGATCAAGAAAGTATGCTGAAAACAACCGTGCAATAGATTGTATGTAAGTCGATATTTGTCCCAAAGGTCTTAAATCTATTGTACGATAGTTAAACATATCAAAATGAGTCATAAATCTATTTCTTAATTATATGATGGATTGAGTTGTTATATTAATTAGTTATATTCAGTAAATGAATCATAAATTGATTTAAATAAGTCATAAATGATTTTACAACTTACTTAAATTCAATTTACTTTCTCTTCATTCTTTCCCACCCTTACTCTGTACTCTTACCTCAATTTTGGTATGTGTTTTCATCAGATTGAGTTAAATATTGAAGTATTTTAATAATATGAATCAGGTCGAGAATGAACCAAGTCAATATGGATTACTACATTTGTATTGTATGGAAATAGATTAAAACAAGTTAAATGGATTTAGATTGGACCATTTTTTGCCTAACTCGACCCACCCATTTGACGGGTCTAACGATGGTCAATTCAATTTTCAACCTTTCAATTACGCCAATTTAGTTTAAACATTTTAACCGTTTGCCAATATAGTCATTTTGGTCAATTTTGGTATAAAATTGTTGACGTGAGAACTTGATGTATTACGTGACATGGCCGACATTAACGTAAATAATTTTTGCAATTTTTTCAAATTTTCTAAATTTTTATTACCTCTTTTCTTTTTTCTTCATTTTTTTAAAAAAGAGTCAGTGAACCTTTCCAATCATCAGGCAAGGCCTACAACCCCCGTCAACCCTTGGGCAAGAGCTGCAAAGCCCTCACCAGATCTTATCGTGGGAGTCGTGGCCCTTGCTTGCCCTCACTGTGGCAAACAAGCCCTCACTGTGGCAAACAAGGGCTTGGGCTTGGCCTAGGCTTGGGCTCACAATACCCACACGGCCTCGTGGAAAATAAAGAAGATAAAAAATCAATAACAAAGTAATAAAAGTTTCACAAAAATTAAAAAAAGTTATAAACATTATTGATACTAGCATCAATCATGTTATGTAAGGTGTCTTCGATGCACGTCAATAATTTTGGATAAGCATTTATGCAAAGTGATGAAGGAATGGAAATAGTAGGCATTTATGCCCATTTTAACTTTTCCGACAGAGCTTGACCATTTTAGTCCCCAAAAATTTATTTAGGCTATAGAGGCCAGCTCCTCATGTGACCCCTCTTCTAATTTTCATTTTTCAAAATCAAGTGTACCAAAATCTTTAAATTATTTTCTCTTATGATTAGTTAAATGTACATATACTTTCAAAGTGTTCGTAATGAACTTAGAGAAATATAAGCATTCCTACTAAATTTGTCTTTTTATGTCAGCCCAATACTAAAATTGAACTTAGTTTTATATATTATCTAAGAATATAAAACTTTATACGACAAATTCAAAAGACTATACTCACAAAAGTTGCACATTTAATAGTACTCTCCGTTCTTTTGTTCTCACTTAACAATTTAAGTTGATTTGATATATCGCGACAATCATAGTTACATCCAATCGATGGATTGTCCTACCCGTCTAGGAAGACCTTATCAAACCTTAATTTGTCCCTTAGACATCCCCTCTGTGTTCTTCTTCATATCTTTTTCACTTTTTGACTATCCCAACGCCGTCTATTACCAGCAAGCGTAGGAGAGACGACAAACTTCGCCGGTTGGAATCAAATTTGACCCAATTTGTACGACCAAAGAGACCATACATGTTCATAGATTGTACCTAGGCCCTAGTACATGTCCTTACCATCCAAAGACCCGTGATCAATTCGTTCACCATTGGCTCTACGTGTTATGTTTGGCCTTGCGCAATGCATTTTACCATACTTTCTTCCGGTCCGGTATGGTACTATCAAATGCATCTCCTTTGTAACTGTGGGCTTAGATTAGAGGCAACATCCTTGGATCCGAGGTCGTCGCCTTAGGTTTGCGCATATGAGAGAGAGATGTAGATAATGCTTTATTAGACCCATATATTCTATATATCAAGTAGGAGTAGCACGTTGAGAGAAGCTACTTTGGAAATCTATCATCGCACGAATCGTTTCGTGCAATCATCAAGTAGTTAACAATGACGTCGATAGAGACTTCGTCGTCTCGACTTTGGCAGGTACCGAACCGCTACATCAATTATGCGTGCTGGGGCTGTAGTAGTAAGAGCGGTTAGTCATGCGTGCAGATTGAATATTCGGATCCCACCAAGGAAGCAAAATTAAACATTATTGTCTTTGCATACCTGTTCTCATATGTGATGGAAACTATGTGTCGCACATCAATATCAAGAAACAGAATGATTTGTGCTACATACATCATTGCTCTTCAAAATTGAATCCAAACCTTCAACAAGACTGATTTTCACAGTCTCTTTAAATGTCGTGACAATCGTCATGTCACCCAATTGATTGATGATCGTATAAGCTATGTCCAAATATAACTTGACTATAGTGACCTTATCACACCTTCAATCGTCCTTCAGAACTCTTTTTTATATCTTTTTCTCTTTATCGCACTGACCAACACTGTCTATTATCCAATTATAGTTGGAGGGAAAACTAACTTCACTAGTTAAAACTAAACATGATCAAGATAATACTCTGAAAACAACCATACAATCTATTGTACCTAGGTTGGTATTTGTCCAAAAAATCATAAATTTATTGTATATCGGCTAATTCAATTTTAAGCATTTTAATTATGCCAATTTAATTTTAAACATTCTGATAATTTGTCAATTTAGTCCTTTTAGCTAATTTTGATCAGAAATTATTATCATATTACGTAATATGATCGATAGTGATGTGAACAACTTTTGTAATTTTTTTTCAATTTTTTATTCTCTCTTTTATTTTCTTTACTTTTTTCATTTTCTTTTTGTTGAGGAAACTCCTAGTTTTGATGTTTACAAAACATTTTATGAATGAGATTCTTACTAAACTCTTGAAGAAAAAGAACTCGGGAAGACTTAGGCTTTAAAGTCTGCTTTGTAGCGAGAAGATAAAGCTTGGGGTGCGCTTAGAGTCTACAGAACTGAGACGGAAGAGTCTGGGGCGAGAATTAAAGTCCGACCGTACTGCATCGAAATTCTAAGTTAGGCTGAACTTAAGTCTGCCGGACTTAAGATGTATCTACAAGATAAGATCACCAACGGTAGAGTATTTCACTTACCTTATTCATGTTGATTACGTTATGTTAATCGATTTACGAGGATCAATTAGTGGACAACTTCCAAAGAAGAATAGAGCACTTATGGAAGCCCGATTCTGTTTGTATGGGCGAACAGAATCTAAGGGGATCCGATCTACTCTCAACGGTCAAAAAGACTTGCCTTATATAGTACGTCCCGGGAAAGGGAAGACGGAACTCTCACGGAAAGAGCCAACGGTCGAATGTGGCTTGGAGAGTATTTAAGGATAGGTTGAGACTTAGGGAGGAGATAAGATGAACATTATTCCAAAGCTGATTCCGTTCTTCAACTGTTGTTCATAGAGCGTATTTGAGTGATCTCAGTGTATTACAAAAGAGAGTGACTTAGTGAGACAGATTTTCACCAAGTATAAACACTCGGAAGTGTGTAATCACCGTTGATCATATAGTGAAATACAGCCGATTGGCTGTCGCCGAGGAGAGTGGACGTAGGCTTGTCAAAAGCCGAACCACTATAATCGGTGTTTGCAATTTTCTCTAACTCTCTTTATTTACTTTCGTTTGTGGATTGCAATAAATTGATATTATCGCGCGTAAAATTCCTCAACACCTATTCACCCCCTCTAGGTGCATATACTAGTTACATCAATTGGTATCGAGCCTCGTGCTCAAGTTTTGAAGTGTTTGTTACTTCGAGTTAAAGATCCTCTATGGCTAGTATTCTTGCACCAGGTTTAATTGAAGGGCGAGCAACACTCGTCCACCATACTTCGATGGCAAGGATTACAATATCCGGAAGAATAAAATGAAAGCTTTTCTTAGGTCGAAAGATCCACCTTTGGAATGGGATGTGGTTGAGAGGGAATCGAGCCCACTAATAACATCGAAAGACTTCAAAGAGTACCGATGAGAAAGAAAAAGAATCATCGGCCACTCTCTTTCCGAAGAGATAACAAAGAGACAAACTCTTGATGCAAAGGCTATTTACTCCCTATATTGTGCTTTATCACCTAATGAATATAATCGTATATCTTCTTGTGATACGGCGAAGGAAGTATGGGATAGACTACATGTGACATATGAAGGAGGCGATCGTGTCAAGGAGACCAAAGTAAATATTTTACTTGGTCAATACGAGTCCTTCAAGATGAAACAGGGAGAGTCAATAGGAGATATGTTCGGTCGCTTTACGAAATTGTAAACGGTTTGGCATATCAAGGACAGCCACTGTTCTGGACCAATGAAAGTCAACAAACTTCCGAGAGGACTGTCAAAAGAATGGAACAATGTGAAGACATCTATCGAGAAACTCTGCGGATTTCACCACTAACGGTTGATGAGCTTGTAGGCACTCTGCGGTCCATGAGGCGAGAACAAATGAACGAGGAAGTGGAATCCGAGGTAAAAAGTCTATTGCTCTTAAGTCTAATACCGATTCGATGATACAGATTCTCAAGAAGAGCTGGATGATGAGGAACTAGCACTGCGATCAAAAAGGTAAAGAAACTAAACGAAAAGGCAGGAAATTCAACAAAGAAAACAAAGCGAGCATACTGGACAACGCGGTCTGATGACGATGATGATTGTTGAGGAAACTCCTAGTTTTGATGTTTACAAAACATTTTATGAATGAGATTTTTACTAAACTCTTGAAGAAAAAGAACTCAGGAAGACTTAGGCTTTAAAGTGCGCTTGTAGCGAAGATAAGATAAAGCTTGGGGTGCCTTAGAGTCCGCGCTTCGAGACGGAAAAGTCTACTGGCCCGAGAATTAAAGTCCGACCGTACGGGATCGAGAATTAAAGTCCGACCGTACCCTGCATCGAAATTCTAAGCGAGACTTAGAACTTAAGTCTGCCAGACTTAAGATGTATCTACAAGATAAGATCACCAACGGTAGAGTATTTCACTTACCTTATTCATATTGATTCTATTATGTTAATCTGATTCACAGGATCAATTAATGGACAACTTCCAAAGAAGAATATAGCACTTATGGAAGCCCAGATTCTGATTGTATGGGCGAACAGAATCTAAGGGGATCCGATCTACTCTCAACGGTCAAAAAGACTTGCCTTATATAGTCCGTCTGTCCGGGAAAGGGAAGACGGAACTCTCACGGAAAGAGCCAACGGTCGAATGTGGCTTGGAGAGTATTTAAGGATAGGTTGAGACTTAGGGAGAAGATTAGATGAACATTATTCCAAAGCTGATTCCGTTCTTCAACCGTTGTTCATAGAGCGTATTTGAGTGATCTCGGTGTATTACAAAAAAGAGAGTGACTTAGTGAGACAGATTTTCACCAAGTATAAACACTCGGAAGTGTGTAATCACCGTTGATCATATAGTGAAATACAGCCGATTGGCTGGTCACCGGAGAGTGGACGTAGGCTTGTCTAAAGCCGAACCACTATAATCGTGTTTGCAATCTTCTCTAACTCTCTCTATTTACTTTGTTTGTGGATTGCAATAATCGATATCGATTGCGCGTAAAATTCCTAAACACCTATTCACCCCCTCTACGTGCATACACTAGTTACATCAATTGGTATCGAGCCTCGTGCTCAAGTTTTGAAGTGTTTGTTACTTCGAGTTAAAGATCCTCTATGGCTAGTATTCTTGCACCGGGTTTAATTGAAGGGCGAAGCAACACTCGTCCACCATACTTCGATGGCAAGGATTACAATATCGGAAGAATAAAATGAAAGCTTTTCTCAGGTCGAAAGATCCTTTGGAATGGGATGTGGTTGAGAGGGGAATCGAGCCCACCGATAACATCGAAAGACTTCAAAGAGTACCGATGAGAAAGAAACGAGAATCATCGGCCACTCTCTCTCCAGAAGAGATAACAAAGAGACAAACTCTTGATGCAAAAGCTATTTACTCCCTATATTGTGCTTTATCACCTAATGAATATAATCGTATATCTTCTTGTGATACAGCGAAAGAAGTATGGGATAGACTACATGTGACATATGAAGGAACTGATCGTGTCAAGGAGACCAAAGTAAATATTTTACTTGGTCAATACGAGTCCTTCAAGATGAAACGGGGAGAGTCAATAGGAGATATGTTCAGTCGCTTTACGAAATTGTAAACGGTTTGGCATATCAAGGACAGGCTGTTCTGGACCAATGAAAGTCAACAAACTTCGAGAGGACTGTCAAAAGAATGGAACAATGTGAAGACATCTATTAGAGAAACTCGCAGATTTCACCACTAACGGTTGATGAGCTTGTAGGCACTCGTAGTCCTATGAGGTAGAACAAATGAACGAGGAAGTGGAATCCGAGGTAAAAAGTCTATTGCTCTTAAATCTAATACCGATTCGATGATACATATTCGAAGAAGAGCTGGATGATGAGGAACTAGCACCGCCGATCAAAAAGGTAAAGAAACTAAACAGAAAAGGTAGGAAATTCAACAACGTAAAACAAAGCGGATATGACAACGCAGTCCGATGACGATGATGATTATGCCAAAGAGGTAATTTGTTTTGATTGTAAGAAAAAGGGGCACATTAAAAATTGTCCCGAGACTCAAAAAGAACAAAGGAAAGTTTGAAAAATACAAGAAGGCTCTCAAGGCTGAAACATGGAGCGATACGAAGTTGAGGATAGTGAAGACGAATATGGAAACATTTGTCTTATGGCACATTCGATTCAGATTCGAATCGACTCGAGACTTTCGAGATAGAGAAATTGAGGTAAATCATTCGATATTCCTTTAGAAGTTTTCAGATTATATAAATGAGCTTTGTTCTAATCTAAAAACTACTTTGAAAAGGATCTCTACATTAAAAAAGGAAAATCACAAGTTGATTAAACAGAACGATTTTTTGAAGGAAAATTTGGATGATTTCAAAAAGGAATTTTTGGAAATGAAGGAAAATCGAGAGGTTCTTTTAAATGAAAATGAATCTATCAAAAGAATCTTTTGAAAGCAAAGGAAAATCAAGATTCTTTGCAAAAAGATAATAATGTTTTCAAAAAGGAATTTTTAGATATTACCACAAAGTTCTCAAAAGGATCAAAAACCCTTCAGCATATTCTTTCTATTCAAATTCCTTATTATGACAAGTCGGGACTTGGCTTTTATAAAGAAAATGATTCCCCGATTGATTTTCCTAAAGTCAAGGAAAGAATTAGACAGAGACCTCCTCGACAAGCTTACAAAAATCATTTCAAAAGTAATTTTGTTAAACCCATTGGTAAGAATAATCTTAAATGTTCTAATCTGTGGAGAAAAAGAACATTTTGAAAACAAATGTCCTAAAGTCTCGGAGACCTGTTCAAAAGAATTGGATAGAAAAAGCTTATACTACTAACTATAATGGACCCAAGAAAATTTTGGTACCAAAGAAAAAAATGAGTTCTTGTAAACATTGCGGGTAAGCTTCAAAAGAAAGAAGAAATGGTACTTGGACAAAGTGGATGCTCGAGACACATGACTCGGAGATTCAAAGATGTTCATTGAATTTGAGAAAATTAAGGGAGGAACAGTTTCTTTTGGAGGAAATACTAAAGGAAACATTATAGGATCTGGGAACTGTCAAGATTGGCAGCCTAATCATCAACAACGTTTCTCTAGTCAAAGGATTAAACTACAATCTTCGAGCATCAGCCGGTTATGTGATGCTGGTTTGTAATAAACTTCAAAGAGAACTTATGTTGGAACAAGCATTGATTCTTCACAGACTTTTACCGGACGAAGACATGGGAACATTTATCTTACGGATATAAATGTAGACACTACAAAATGTCTTTTATCACCCAAGATGAAGCAGATCGTGGCACCGCAAACTTGGACATGTCGCATGAAACAAATTTCCAAGCTCGCCAACAAAAGGCTTGTTCGTGGCTTACCTTCACTAAATTACAAGAAAACAGAACTTTGCTCGCATGCACACCGGGAAAACAGGTAAGAAGTTCTTTTAAATCTAAAAAGCATATATCCACTAACCGTGTGTTACTGACTTCTTCACATGGATTTATTTGGACCTACCGTAACTTATAGCATCGGAGGTAAGAAGTACTTGTCTTGTGATTGTAGACGATTACTCTCGATTTACATGGGTATTTTTCTTGCAAATAAAGGAGATACATTCTCATTTTTCTCAACATTTGCAAAGAAGGTTCAAAATGAAAAAGGCTACTCTATTTCAAGTATCAAAACAGATCATGGGAGAGAATTTGAGAATCAAGACTTTTCAGACTTCTATGATAAAAATGGTATACAACATACTTTTTCATCTCACTACACTCCAGAACAAAATGGAGTTGTGGAGAGAAAGAATAGATCTCTGCAGGAAATGGCCAGAACATTGCTCATAGAAAGCAAGGTGGCAACTCGGTTCAGGCGAAGCAGGTTTCTACTTCTTGTCATATTATTAATAGAATTTTTCTTAGACCTATACTTGAGAAAACTCCCTATGAGATTTTGAAAGAAAGAAAACCCATTGTTTCATACTTTCGAGTTTTTGGTTGTCCTTGCTATATTCTTAAAAATGTTAATCGTCAACCTAGTAAGTTTGAAGAAAGGTCAGATGAAGGTATTTTTCTGGGCTATTCAAACTCTAGCAAAGCATATAGAGTGTTCAATAAAAACACTCAGACAGTGGAAGAATCAATGAATGTAAAGTTTCTGGAGACTGAAGTTCTAAAACAAAGTGTTACAGTGCATGAAGAATCAGTACCAGATGCTATACCTGAAAGATCATGTTTCAACATAGCAGAATCTTCTCAGGAAATAGTCAAAGAAGGAATTCATGAAGGAGAATCAACTCAGCCTAATATTTCTGCATCCACAGAAGATTCTGATAATGCTGAAGTTCGAATGTAAACCGGAAGTATAAGTCTAGTCATCCCAAAGAGCTCATGATCGGAAACATCAACGAAGGGATTCAAACCAGATCAAGGAACAAAAAGGATACAGGTATTGTTGCACTTATTTCTGAAATTGAACCCAAAGGTATTAATGAAGCTCTGGAAAATGAAAGCTGGATAGAGGCAATGCAAGAGGAGCTTCATCAGTTCAAGAGAAACGATGTGTGGGAATTAGTTCCTAAACCAAAAGGACGGACAATTATCGGTACCAAATGGGTCTTCAGAAACAAAGTAAATGAACTTGGAAAAGTCACCAGAAATAAGGCAAGACTTGTGGCAAAAAGGTTATTCCCAACTGAGGGAATAGATTATGATGAAACCTATGCTCAAAGTGGCAAGATTAGAAGCAATCGACTTTTACTTGCCTATGCTTGTTATCGAATTTCAAACTATTTCAAATGGATGTAAAGAGCGCCTTTCTAAATGGATTTATTAAGGAAGAAGTCTATGTGGAACAACCACCGGGTTTGAGGAAACAAGAAAGCCGATCATGTTTTCAGATCGAAAAAGGTCCTGTATGGTCGAAACAAGCACCTCGAGCCCGGTATGAACGACTCGGTAAGTTTTTATTAGACAACAACTTCAAGAAAGGTATGGTTGATACAACTTTATTTATCAAGAAAGCGGGTAAGGACATCCTCTTAGTACAAATTTATGTAGATGATATTATTTTTGGTTCTTCTAATGAAAGTTTGTGCAAAAACTTCTCAAAGTCTATGCGGGGAGGAATTCGAGATGAGTATGATGGGAGAACTTACTTTCTTCCTAGGACTTCGAGATCAACCAATCAAAACAAGGAACATTTATTCATCAAGAGAAATATTCAAAAGATTTGGTTAAGAAGTTTGGAATGGAAAAGCGCAAGAAGACCGAAACTCCAATGTCAACTTCTATTAAACTCGATCGGGATGAATCGGGAAAGAAAGTTGATCGAAATCTTATAGAAGTATGATTGGGTCTCTTCTCTATCTTACCGCATCCGGACCGGACATTATATACAAAGTGTATGTGTATGTGCTCGTTTTCAAGCGAGATCCAAGAGAATCTCATCTTACAAAAGAAAAACGTATTATTAAGTACATAGCTACTTATCCGTCTCTCGGGTCCGTGGTTCCCTAAAGAAACAGACTTTACTCTCATTGGCTACTCGATGATCGACTTAGCGAGGATGTAAAGTAGACAGGGAAGGGTACATCCGGAACATGCCGTTACTTGGACAAATGTTGGTATCATGGTCTTCTAAAAAGCGAGAACACGGTGGCTCTATCAACGCAGAGGCGAGAATATGTTGCTCTTGGAAGTCGCCGCTCACGATTTTATGGATGAAACAAAGAACTATTGGATTATGGAAAGGAAGAAGATTGCACTGAAATAAGATGTGATAATACGAGTGCTATAAACCTCACCAAAAATCCAATTCTACATTCCAGAGCAAAGCACATTGAAATCAAACATCACTTTATTAGAGACCATATGCAAAATGGAGATATATATGTGGAATTTATTGATTCTAAGAATCAATTAGCTGATATCTTCACAAAGCCGTTGGACAAAGGTACATTCGATTCTATATGTGAGAGATTAAATATTGTTAACCCTTTTTTATAAATCCTATAAGAGCAGGACAAAGTCTCGAGAAAAAGGAATCGTCGGGATGACTATTGAAAAAGGAAATTATGGTATTTTGGGAAGGTATGTTATTTCCTTAATTCAATCTGGTCAATTTTGGTAAGATCCTTTAATCTCGCATGATTGATTTGTATATTTTTGGCATATGTTTATTGAATATTTTAAGTTTAAAATAACTGCCATTTTAATTTGCTTTGAATCGCGACTGTTCATTTGTTCTTCTAACGGGGGTATAAAAACGTCTAAAGTCGGGACTTCTTTTAACCCGTCGAACGTTTTGAAAACCCTAACGAGAGAAAAATCTTTCTAAATCGATCTCAATCTTCTCCAAAAACCAAATCTCTTCGAACATGGCCTCGAGATCCTCCGTATCCAGATCAAGATCTCCATCCCCAAGAAGGAGATCAAACAGGATAGCTGGGCAAGGAGGAAGAAGAGTCGACAGAGGACAGACGCATTTTGATCTCACACAGACTTCCGAAGATACTCAAGGACATTCTCCAAGAGTCTCTTCTCAAAATGATCCTGAAGAATCTTCAAGAGCCATCATATCACAATCTGAAGAACGACATTTCTCACGAAGAGGTACGTCTGGACTAACTCTACCTACACCGACTGAAAGCCCTCATGTAATATTGAGGAGATATGAAAAATTAGTCCAGAGAAATATTAGAGATGATGTCAAATTGTTCTTCTTGAGAAAGGAAGGATATGCGAATGAACTCGAGACTCATTCAAGCAAAGACAGCCACGAGATTCACCAGCCACTCGCACGTAACAAGTGAGTGATAAAGGGAAAGGCAAGGATAGTATGAAGGACGATGATGAGAACATATACAGAAATTTTGAAGTTAGAATGGGTATAAGCGGTAGTTCGAAATACAACGGGAAATTATTTCGATCCAGAGAACATAAAACCTTCTTCAACAGATCGATGGATCGAGGAGTCATGAACCACGTAATTGTGGATTTTGATTATTTGGATGCTTTGCTGAAGTAAATCTGGGAATGCCTTGAAAAATTACAGATAGACCAATTTTGCAGACCGACTCGCTTTGCTGTTTATCCCGAATTAACAAAGCATATTTTTACTCGAATTTGACATTTCTTTCTCCGGATCGAATGCAATTCGGTGTGAATGACAGGTTCTATGATGTTAGTACAGTACACTCGGGCCGACATTATAAAAGTTGAAAGAGGAGCATTCAGGCCAATAGACGTCTCCTATGAAACAAGTTTGTAAGTTTCTTACAAAGTCCGTAAGGGCCACTATCACTTATCCTCTTCTAACTTCGCAAGAACTATTTTGCATAAGATTATTATCACCGTATTCGTCCAAAAGCCTCATCAAAGACTGATGTATCTAAATTTGAGGCCAAATTAATGTTGGCTATTGAAAAGGGAGTACTTGTTCTCACCGCCTCACTCAATATTACCGCACATGTATCGGACAAAGTGTCGAAGGAGAAAGGACAGCTACCCTATGGAGCTTTAGTGACAAGGATTTTTGAGCATCTAAAAATAGACATACTCAGTAAATTCAGCACTAAAACTCTTCCCACAATGGCTATTGACATGAAGATGATCAATAAGATGAGATTGAAGGACGTTGCGAGACTTGGAGACGAAAAGAAAAGGAATTGGCTAGAGCGAGACAAAGCAAAAAGAAAAGGTAAAGAGTTAGCCGCCGCGAGCCAAGTTCTAAAAGGAGAAGACAACTCCTTCTGGTAGATGAAGAAGAAGAAGAAGAAAGCATCTCCGCAATTCTGGCAAATATGCGTCAAGCTTCTCAGAGAATGTCAGAACCAGAAGCAGAAACAAATGCAGAAAACATTCTCACCACGTAACATGAGAAGAATGATGTATCGAATTGGCGGAAGATCCGAGGAAGAACCGAGAAGAAGATCCGAAGAAGAAAATCAAGAAGAAGAGGAAAAGAAGAAGAAGAAGAAGAGGGAGATAAAGAAAGGGAAAAGGAAGGGCAACAAGGACGAGAATGAAGCATCAATTCGGGGGAGCATCTTTCTGAAAATATTGAATTTCAAATACCGAAGCTTCATCGGGAATGCGATTATCGAAGATCTTGGCACTTCTAACCGAGATCAAGGATCGGCAGATTGAAATGGAAACCTCCTTCACAAACAGATCGGAAACTCTTGAGAAAACGGTCAATCAATGTATTGACGAGAACTGAGAAGTCGCATCGGATATGGAGGATTTCACCCTTGTTCGGACCCCAAACAAGAAATCTTCTTAAAAACATCTTTGTTTTTAGAAACTGTTTTGAACCGACTCATTCTCTTTTAGGTTGACAAAAAGGGGAGAGTAATATGGCTTTTGACTTTTGATGGTTATCAACTGTTGATGATTTGATAGTTGGATGCATGACATAGTTGGTTTCTGGTTTTCTTATGATAATATTTTCTTATATGCTTATTACACTAATGAAATGAGGTTATGTTGCTGCTGTATTATCTATACAGGGTTGATATGAGCTATTCTTATAAGTTGTGCAGGATATTTGGAAGTAGGCTCTATCTAACCATATTTTGCAGGAACTTAAAGCCATATGAATGAAATGTTTTGTCATCATCAAAAAGGGGAGATTGTTGAGGAAACTCCTAGTTTTGATGTTTACAAAACATTTTATGAATGAGATTTTTACTAAACTCTTGAAGAAAAAGAACTCGGGAAGACTTAGGCTTTAAAGTCCGCTTGTAGAAGAAGATAAAGCTTGGGGTGCCTTAGAGTCCCCAGCTTCGGACGGAAAAGTCTACGGGCGAGAATTAAAGTCGACCGTACTGGGCATCGAAATTCTAAGCAGACTCGTAACTTAAGTCCGCGGACTTAAGATGTATCTACAAGATAAGATCACCAACGGTAGAGTATTTCACTTACCTTATTCATATTGATTCGTTATGTTAATCGATTCACAGGATCAATTAATGGACAACTTCCAAAGAAGAATAGAGCACTTATGGAAGCCCGATTCGATTGTATGGGCGAACGAGAATCTAAGGGGATCGATCTACTCTCAACGGTCAAAAAGACTTGCCTTTTATATACCGTCGGGGAAAGGGAAGACGGAACTCTCACGGAAAGAGCCAACGGTCGAATGTGGCTTGGAGAGTATTTAAGGATAGGTTGAGACTTAGGGAGAAGATTAGATGAACATTATTCCAAAGCTGATTCCGTTCTTCAACCGTTGTTCATAGAGCGTATTTGAGTGATCTCAGTGTATTACAAAAGAGAGTGACTTAGTGAGACAGATTTTCACCAAGTATAAACACTCGGAAGTGTGTAATCATCGTTGATCATATAGTGAAATACAGCCGATTGGCTGGTCGCCCGGAGAGTGGACGTAGGCTTGTCTAAAGCCGAACCACTATAATCGTGTTTGCAATCTTCTCTAACTCTCTCTATTTACTTTCTGTTTGTGGATTGCAATAATCGATATCGTTGCGTGTAAAATTCCTAAACACCTATTCACCCCCTCTAGGTGCATACACTAGTTACATCAATGATTATGCCAAAGAGGTAATTTGTTTTGAGTGTAAGAAAAAGGGGCACATTAAACAGAATTGTCCCAGACTCAAAAAGAACAAAGGAAAGTTTGAAAAATACAAGAAGGCTCTCAAGGCTGAAACATGGAGCGATACGAAGTTGAGGATAGTGAAGACGAATATGGAAACATTTGTCTTATGGCACATTGATTCGATTCGAATCGACTGCACTTTACGTGAGAAATCGAGGTAAATCATTCGATATTCCTTTAGAAGTTTCAGATTATATAAATGAGCTTTGTTCTAATCTAAAAACTACTTTGAAAAGGATCTCCACATTAAAAAAGGAAAATTACAAGTTGATTAAAAGAACGATTTTTTGAAGGAAAATTTGGATGATTTCAAAAAGGAATTTTTGGAAATGAAGGAAAATCGAGAGGTTCTTTTAAATGAAAATGAATCTATCAAAAAGGATCTTTTGAAAGCAAAGGAAAATCAAGATTCTTTGCAAAAAGAGAATAATGTTTTCAAAAAGGAATTTTTAGATATTACCACAAAGTTCTCAAAAGGATCAAAAACCCTTCAGCATATTCTTTCTATTCAAATTCCTTATTATGACAAGTCGGGACTTGGTTTTTATAAAGAAAATGATTCCCGATTGATTTTCCTAAAGTCAAGGAAAGAATTAGACAGAGACCTCCTCGACAAGCTTACAAAAATCATTTCAAAAGTAATTTTGTTAAACCCATTGGTAAAAATAATCTTAAATGTTCTAATTGTGGAGAAAAAGAACATTTTGAAAACAAATGTCCTAAAGTCGGAGACCTGTTCAAAAGAATTGGATAGAAAAAGCTTATACTACTAACTATAATGGACCCAAGAAAATTTGGGTACCAAAGAAAAAATGAGTTCTTGTAAACATTGCGGGTAAGCTTCAAAAGAAAGAAGAAATGGTACTTGGACAAAGTGGATGCTCGAGACACATGACTGGAGATTCAAAGATGTTCATTGAATTTGAGAAAATTAAGGGAGGAACAGTTTCTTTTGGAGGAAATACTAAAGGAAACATTATAGGACTAGGAACTGTCAAGATTGGCAGCCTAATCATTAACAACGTTTCTCTAGTCAAAGGATTAAACTACAATCTTCTGAGCATCAGCCAGTTATGTGATGCTGGTTTCAGAATAAACTTCAAAGAGAACTTATGTTCGGGAACAAGCATTGACTCCTCACAGACTTTTCTTGGACGAAGACATGGGAACATTTATCTTCTCGGATATAAATGTAGACACTACAAAATGTCTATTATCAGTCCAAGATGAAGCAGATTTGTGGCACCGCAAACTTGGACATGTCAGCATGAAACAAATTTCCAAGCTTGCCAACAAAAGGCTTGTTCGTGGCTTACCTTCACTAAATTACAAGAAAACAGAACTTTGCTCTCGCATGCACACCGGGAAAACAGGTAAGAAGTTCTTTTAAATCTAAAAAGCATATATCCACTAACCGTGTGTTACAGCTTCTTCACATGGATTTGTTTGGACCTACCAGAACTTATAGCATCGGAGGTAAGAAATACTTGTCTTGTGATTGTAGACGATTACTCTCGATTTACATGGGTATTTTTCTTGCAAATAAAGGAGATACATTCTCATTTTTCTCAACATTTGCAAAGAAGGTTCAAAATGAAAAAGGTTACTCTATTTCAAGTATCAAAACAGATCATGGGAGAGAATTTGAGAATCAAGACTTTTCAGACTTTTGTGATAAAAATGGTATACGGCATACTTTTTCATCTCCCTACACCCGAACAAAATGGAGTTGTGGAGAGAAAGAATAGATCTCTGCAGGAAATGGCGAACATTGCTCATAGAAAGCAAGGTGGCAACTCGGTTCAGGCGGCAGTTTCTACTTCTTGTCATATTATTAATAGAATTTTTCTTAGACCTATACTTGAGAAAACTCCCTATGAGATTTTGAAAGAAAGAAAACCTATTGTTTCATACTTTTGAGTTTTTGGTTGTCCTTGTTATATTCTTAAAAATGTTAATCGTCAACCTAGTAAGTTTGAAGAAAGGTCAGATGAAGGTATTTTTCTGGGCTATTCAAACTCTAGCAAAGCATATAGAGTGTTCAATAAAAACACTCAGACAGTGGAAGAATCAATGAATGTAAAGTTTCTGCAGACTGAAGCTCCAAAACAAAGTGTTACAGTGCATGAAGAATCAGTACCAGATGCTATACCTGAAAGATCATGTTTCAACATAGCAGAATCTTCTCAGGAAATAGTCAAAGAAAGAATTCATTAAGGAGAATCAACTCAGCCTAATATTTCTGCATCCACAGAAGATTCTGATAATGCTGAAGTTCTGAACAGAAACTGGAAGCATAAGTCTAGTCACCCCAAAGAGCTCGTGATCGGAAACATCAACGAAGGGATTCAAACCAGATCAAGGAACAAAAAGGATATAGGTATTGTTGCACTTATTTCTGAAATTGAACCCAAAGGTATTAATGAAGCTCGGAAAATGAAAGCTGGATAGAGGCAATGCAAGAGGAGCTTCATCGGTTCAAGAGAAATGATGTATGGGAATTAGTTCCTAAACCAAAAGGACGAACAATTATCGGTACCAAATGGGTCTTCGAAACAAAGTAAATGAACTTGGAAAAGTCACCAGAAATAAGGCAAGACTTGTGGCAAAAGGTTATTCCCAACGAGGGAATAGATTATAATGAAACCTATGCTCCGGTGGCAAGATTAGAAGCAATCGACTTTTACTTGCCTATGCTTGTTATCGAATTTCAAACTATTTCAAATGGATGTAAAGAGCGCCTTTCTAAATGGGTTCATCAATGAAGAAGTCTATGTGGAACAACCACCGGGTTTGAGGAAACAAGAAAGCCGATCATGTTTTCGGATCGAAAAAGGCCTTGTATGGATGAAACAAGCACCTCGAGCCCGGTATGAACGACTCGGTAAGTTTTTATTAGACAACAACTTCAAGAAAGGTATGGTTGATACAACTTTATTTATCAAGAAAGCGGGTAAGGACATCCTCTTAGTACAAATTTATGTAGATGATATTATTTTTGGTTCTTCTAATGAAAGTTTGTGCAAGAACTTCTCAAAGTCTATGCAGGAGGAATTCGAGATGAGTATGATGGGAGAACTTACTTTCTTCCTAGGAATTCAAATCAACCAATCAAAACAAGGAACATTTATTCATCAAGAGAAATATTCCAAAGATTTGGTTAAGAAGTTTGGAATGGAAAACTGCAAGAAGACCGAAACTCCAATGTCAACTTCCATTAAACTCGATCAGGATGAATCAGGAAAGAAAGTTGATCAGAAATCTTATAGAAGTATGATTGGGTCTCTTCTCTATCTTACTGCATCCAGACCAGACATTATATACAGTGTATGTGTATGTGCTCGTTTTCAAGCAGATCCAAGAGAATCTCATCTTACAGCAGTAAAACGTATTATTAAGTACATAGCTACTTATCCATCTCTGGGTCTGTGGTTCCCTAAAGAAACAGACTTTACTCTCATTGGCTACTCAGATGCTGACTTAGCAGGATGTAAAGTAGACAGGAAGAGTACATCTAGAACATGCCAGTTACTTGGACAAATGTTGGTATCATGGTCTTCTAAAAAGCAGAACACAGTGGCTCTATCAACTGCAGAGGCAGAATATGTTGCTCTTGGAAGCTCGCCGCTCACGATTTTATGGATGAAACAAAGAACTATTGGATTATGGAAAGGAAGAAGCTTGCACCGAAATAAGATGTGATAATACGAGTGCTATAAACCTCACCAAGAATCCAATTCTACATTCCAGAGCAAAGCACATTGAAATCAAACATCACTTTATTAGAGACCATGTGCAAAATGGAGATATATATGTGGAATTTATTGATTCTAAGAATCAATTAGCGATATCTTCACAAAGCCGCGGACAAAGGTACATTCGATTCTATATGTGAGAGATTAAATATTATTAACCCTTTTTTATAAATCCTATAAGAGCAGGACAAAGTCTGAGAAAAAGGAATCGTCTGGACAGACTATTGAAAAAGGAAATTATGGTATTTTGGGAAGGTATGTTATTTCCTTAATTCAATCTGGTCAATCTTTGGTAAGTTCTTTTAATCTGCATGATTGATTTGTATATTTTTGGCATATGTTTATTGAATATTTTAAGTTTAAAATAACTGCCATTTTAATTTGCTTTGAATCGCGATTGTTCATTTGTTTTTCTAACGGGGGGTATAAAAACGTCTAAAGTCGGGACTTCTTTTAAACCCTTGTAACGTTTTGAAAACCCTAACAAAGAAAAACTCTTTCTAAATCGATCTCAATCTTCTCCAAAACCAAATCTCTTCGAACATGGCCTCGAGATCCTCCGTATCCAGATCAAGATCTCCATCCCCAAGAAGGAGATCAAACAGGATTGCTTGGGCAAGGAGGAAGAAGAGTCGACAGAGAGGAGACGACGCATTTTGATCTCACACGAGACTTCCGAAGATACTCAAGGACATTCTCCAAGAGTCTCTTCTCAAAATGATCCTGAAGAATCTTCAAGAGCCATCATATCACAATCGAAGAACGACATTTCTCACGAAGAGGTACGTGCCCGGACTAACTCTACCTACACCGACTGAAAGCCCTCATGTAATATTGAGGAGATATGAGAAATTAGTCCAGAGAAATGTTAGAGATGATGTCAAATTGTTCTTCTTGAGAAAGGAAGGATATGCGAATGAACTCAGACTCATTCAAGCAGTACAGGCCACAGATTCACCAGCCACTCGCACAGAACAAGTGAGTGATAAAGGGAAAGGCAAGGATAGTATGAAGGATGATGATGAGAACGTATACAGAAATTTTGAAGTTAAAATGGGTATAGCTGCAGTAGTTCGAAATACAACTGGGAAATTATTTCGATCCAGAGAACATAAAACCTTCTTCAACAGACTGATGGATCGAGGAATCATGAACCACAGAATTGTGGATTTTGATTTTTTGGATGCTGCTGAAGTAAATCATGGAATGCCTTGAAAAATTGCAAATGGACCAATTTTGATCGACTCGCCGCTGTTTATCCCGAATTAACAGCATATTTTTACTCGAATTTGACATTTCTTTCTCCGATCGAATGCAATTCGGTGTGAATGATGGTTCTATGATGTTAGTACAGACACTGGGCCGACATTATAAAAGTTGAAAGAGGAGCATTCAGCCAATAGACGTCTCCTATGAAACAGTTTGTAAGTTTCTTACAAAGTCCAGTAAGGGCCACTATCACTTATCCTCTTCTAACTTCTCGCAAGAACTATTTTGCATAAGATTATTATCAGCTGTATTCGTTCAAAAGCCTCATCAAAGACTGATGTATCTAAATTTGAGGCCAAATTAATGTGGGCTATTGAAAAGGGAGTACTGTTCTCACTGCCTCACACAATATTACTGCACATGTATCGGACAGTGTCGAAGGAGAAAGGACAGCTACCCTATGGAGCTTTAGTGACAAGGATTTTTGAGCATCTAAAAATAGACATACCCAGTAAATTCAGCACTAAAACTCTTCCCACGATGGCTATTGACATGAAGATGATCAATAAGATGAGATTGAAGGACGTTGCGAGAGACTTGGAGACGAAAAGAAAAGGAATTGGCTAGAGCAGAGACAGCAAAAAGAAAAGGTAAAGAGTTTAGCCGCTTGAGCCAAGTTCTAAAAGGAGAAGACAACTCCTTCGGTAGATGAAGAAGAAGAAGAAGAAAGCATCTCCGCAATTCGGCAAATATGCGTCAAGCTTCTCGAGAATGTCGAACCGAAGCGAAACAAACGCAGAAAACATTCTCAACACGTAACATGAGAAGAATGATGTATCCGAATTGGCGAAGATCCAGAGGAAGATCCGTAAGAAGATCCGAAGAAGAAGATCAATAAGAAGAGGAAACGAAGAAGAAGAAGAAGAAGAGGGAGATAAAGAAAGGGAAAAGGAAGGGTAACAAGGACAGAATGAAGCATCAATTCGGGGAGAGCATCTTTCGAAAATATTGAAATTCAAATACCCGAAGCTTCATCCGGGAATGCTGATTATCGAAGATCTTGGCACTTCTAACCGAGATCAAGGATCGGCGATTGAAATAGAAACCTCCTTCACAAACAGACTGGAAACTCTTGAGAAGACGGTCAATCAATGTATTGAGTAATTGAGAAGTCTCAGCATCGGATATGGAGGATTTCACCCTTGTTTGGACCCCAAACAAGAAAACTTCTTAAAAACATCTTCTGTTTTAGAAACTGTTTTGAACTGACTCATTCTTTTTGAGGTTGACAAAAAGGGGGAGAGTACTATGGCTTTTGACTTTTGATGGTTATCAAATGTTGATGATTTGATAGTTGGATGCATGACATAGTTGGTTTCTGGTTTTGTTATGATAATATTTTCTTATATGCTTATTACACTGATGAAATGAGGTTATGTTGCTGCTGTATTATCTATACAGGGTTGATATGAGCTATTCTTACAAGTTGTGCAGGATATTTGGAAGTAGGCTCTATCTAACCATATTTTGCAGGAACTTAAAGCCATATGAATGAAATGTTTTGTCATCATCAAAAAGGGGGAGATTGTTGAGGAAACTCCTAGTTTTGATGTTTACAAAACATTTTATGAATGAGATTCTTACTAAACTCTTGAAGAAAAAGAACTCAGGAAGACTTAGGCTTTAAAGTCCGCTTTCAGAAGAGAAGATAAAGCTTCAGGGTGCCTTAGAGTCCGCCAGAACACTGGACGGAAGAGTCTACCGATCGAGAATTAAAGTCCGACCGGCACTGATCGAGAATTAAAGTCTGACCGTACCAGACTAAGAATTAAAGTCTGACCGTACTGCATCGAAATTCTAAGCGGCTCTTAACTTAAGTTTGTCAGACTTAAGATGTATCTACAAGATAAGATCACCAACGGTAGAGTATTTCACTTACCTTATTCATGTTGATTCTGTTATGTTAATCTGATTTACAGGATCAATTAGTGGACAACTTCCAAAGAAGAATAGAGTACTTATGGAAGCCCGATTCTCGTTTGTATGGGCGAACAGAATCTAAGGGATCCGATCTACTCTCAACGGTCAAAAAGACTTGCCTTATATATACCGGTCCGGGAAAGGGAAGATGGAACTCTCACGGAAAGAGCCAACGGTCGAATGTGGCTTGAGAGTATTTAAGGATAGGTTGAGACTTAGGGAGGAGATAAGATGAACATTATTCCAAAGCTGATTCCGTTCTTCAACCGTTGTTCATAGAGCGTATTTGAGTGATCTCGGTGTATTACAAAAGAGAGTGACTTAGTGAGACAGATTTTCACCAAGTATAAACACTCGGAAGTGTGTAATCACCGTTGATCATATAGTGAAATACAGCCGATTGGCTGGTCGCCCGGAGAGTGGACGTAGGCTTGTCTAAAGCCGAACCACTATAATCAGTGTTTGCAATATTCTCTAACTCTTTTTATTTACTTTCTGTTTGTGGATTGCAATAAATTGATATTATCTGCGCGTAAAATTCCTCAACACCTATTCACCCCCCCTCTAGGTGCATATACTAGTTACATCACTTTTCTTTTCTCTTCTTTTCTTTTGTCAAAAAGTTAGAAAACCCCCTAGCCACTCAATGAGGATTGAGGACCCCCGTCAACCTTTAGGCGAACGTCATGAAGCCCTCAACAGATCTAGGTGAGGGAGTTGTGGCCCTTGCCAATCCTCGCTGTGGGATTGGGCTCGGGTTTGCAATGCCCATGTCGACTCTATGAAAAATAAATAAAAAATAAAAGAAAACCATAAGGTAATAAAAAATTTCATAAAATTTTAAAAACATTATAAAAGGTGCCCACATCAATGCTATCATCGACAGCCATTTTATGTAGAATATCTAGCTTTTCACGTTAGCAATTTCTAATAGGTCTTTATGCAAAGTGATGAATGATTGGAAATAGTAGACCTTTATGCCCATTTTAACTTTTATGGCGGAGCTTGACCATTTTCTTTCCCAAACTTTTCTTTAGTTAAAGGTACATATACTTTCAAAGTGTTCGTAATTAACTTGGAGAAATATTACTGTTCCTAATAAATCAGGCCAATACTAAAATTGAACTTAGTTTTGTGTATTATCTAAGAATATAAAACTTTATGCAACAAATTCATAAGATTTGTACTCACTAAATTTGGACATTCAATAGCACTCTCTATTCTTTTGTTCTCGCTTAATAATTTCAGTTGATTTGCTATATTGCAACGATGGTCATTACATCCAATCAGTGGATCGTCCTCCAAGCTATTTAGGATATTACCCCGCTAGAAAGACCTTGAATTGTCACCTTAGCGCTATCTTCATATCTTTTTTTTCCCTTATAGACTATCCCGGTGCTATCTATTACCTAGCAAGAGTTGGAGGGACGACAAACTTCGCCGGTTGGAGTTAAACATGACCATATTCTAAGACCAAAGAAACCACACATGATCATACATTGTACCTAGGTCCCAGCACATGTCCTTACGATCCAAAAGTTATGACCCACTATCAATTCATTCACCAAATTAGCTCTACATCAGCCTCGTACGACATTTTTTTCCCTCACTTTTGGCTCTGCTATGGTATGATGAATAAACCTAATCTAAATCCGTGTGGGGACCAAACTCGAAAAATGCACTCGAGGGTAACTTCTTTAGTTTCTAGTCAATTTATGGTGGGTGCATTGAAAAGTCAACCACAAGTCATCTCTTTCTCGGCGTGAGATTTTGGAGGATTACATTACAAGGACGTCGTAACCCCCACTCTTGTTGTTACCATCGCGCCGGACGATGGTCCCGGCGGTCCATTCCCGCCCTTCCTCGCTCTTTCCGCGAAGTGACAAATGATAGCAATCAGTAGATTTATGACTTTTTCGATCAAGCTTGAACATTTTTGTCCTTAAAATTTATGTGGGCTATCATAGGCCAGATCTTAATGGGACCCCTCTTCGACTTTTCTTTTCACTCTTCACCAACTAATGCTTCTTCTTTTTTGCATTTTCAAGTTAACCAAGATCTTGTAAAATTACTTTTTTCTTATGATTAGTCCTTAAATAAGGTACATATGGTTTTAAAAGCAATAAATTTGAGTTTATTTATGTCATTGCAATACTATAAAAAAAAAAAAAACTTATCGTTATGCATATTTAAGAATATAAAGCTTTATATAACGAATTTGAAAATTGTTGTTGTTACTAACCACGGTGACAAAGTTAACAAACCACAGCAATGATTTGATTGATACGTTAAAACTCACCATCTTCTTTTTGAGAAGTTACTAAGCACGTGTTCTTAGTTATTTTTCATCCCGCAGGCAGATTTTTTTTTCCTCCCTTAATTATGCAAAAGTATGATGTGTTTTTCTTTTATTTGTAGTTTGTTTGTCTCTCAGAGGCATACGTAAATAGAAAATGTTGGAGAAATAAAACAAAAATTCGTGAAATAAAAACCTACAATTGCTCTAAATTTGGAAAAATGATTAGTCAAATTGGAATCCCTTCTCCATTGCAGCAAGCAAGGTTCAATTATAAAGACCAGAAATCGATTGATTGGTCCTACGATCGTGGTCTTAATGACGTACAAAGCTATGATCTTTCTTGTTTAATGTAGAGAATGGTGCGCTTAAAAATCTTATGTGGTAGATCTTTAGTGGCGGAGCGCATCTAAGACATGGGTGGTCTAAGTCAAACTCAATTGATTTTTCATGTAAACTATGGTATATACTAAAAAGTCTAAGCTCGAGTTGTGCTCCCACTTGATTATTTAAAAAAAACTATAATGAGCAAGTTTATAATTAAAAAAATCAACTCTTCAGATAGGTTCGTGAGTTACTTGAGTCAAATGTTGTTAACTTGAGCTCGGGTATTAGGTAACGGAGTTATTCGAACTTGGGAAAAACCAGCCAAGTTCAAATAATCTACCGATCGCTCACAGTAATTCAACTCGCTTCACTCTAGAAGCTCCTTCTGGACAATTTTCTTTTAGTTTTTTCTCCCATGATCAAGAAATTTACTTTAGTAATGAGAAATCGAATTAATGTCGTGTGTCTAATCCATAACAAACCAACCTAGACTAATATATCTCTCTCACTTTCTCTCTCTAAAATTAATCGCGGCAATTAGGCAAAATTGATTCCGAACCCTGATTTAAGCCAAGTTGCTTATATATCGGTTGGGGTTAAAACGATCACACATCGCCACCGGTGAAGACGACGCTGTTTTTCCATATCCTCGCCGGAAAGGGAGAGGCCGATGGTCCATGGAATGGCGAAAGGTTCCGGATTCGAGGCCAACCACCTAACCCGGAACAAACAAGCCGTGCTTCGCGTGATGACATCGTCACTTTCTAAAATCCGTGAACGGAATAATCACAGTTCATCAAGGACGATGTCGCTTGGCCACTTGTCCCCTTGCAATGTGACAGGTGCCGGGCCATTTCCATAGAAATTGACATAGGAAATTATGTCTAATGTGAAAGGGAATAATTGCCACACAAAACATGAGGAGGATACTACGACATCCTTGGATTAACTCGCTTGTTATATTAAACCTTGTGATTTTATTCTTTGGCTTATAAACAAACATTTTCTCAGGATGTCGTCCATACCAATAATGCTCTAGCATGAACTCATTTAATTTTGAAGTTTCAAAGCAAAGATTGCTGTTACATCAAAAAGCACATTTATGAATTAATTCCAATTTTCACACAGATATATATATCTTGGAATCGCTCTCCCCATGTTTGGTGCATAATTCAGTTCATTCATATCCTCTTTACCCTCCTAAAAATCTGCCAAGAGCAGCTCCTCGTCCAAATCCTTTAGCCTTGGTGAGTCACCAATGGTGACCACTCCTCACTTTCATTCATCATCTTGATAATGGCAAAGCCAATGTAAGTCAGTTGCGTGTTTGAATTCCATGTCACCAGCACTAGGCAATCTTTTTTAAAGGAAAAAACAACTCCATAATTAAATTCTAAAATCGCACATTCATATGATCTTTTAAACAGTTACTAACTAATCTATAAACTTCTACAAGACATTATTCAAAAAACGTGTCGCACGTGATCCCACATCCACTTATTTGATTTTTGTTTTGTTTACATTCGTATATTATGTATATGTGCCTCGTTTGGAATATTCGGCCATCCCATGTTATATGTGGACCCTTTTCTTGCATTTGTTTTAAACTTTCAAACGGTGAGAATTTCTACGTCAAAGTTACGTTTGATCATTTGAATTTCTAGTCAGGATAAGATTAGATTAAATCGAATATGAAATTCAAGAATTTTGCAATATCCTAACTATTGTTTGATGGAATTACGGCGAAAAAAGCCAGATATTTTTATATCCTCTATTCCGTCTCTTATTTGGTAGAAGATGCAGATCGGCGGAATAACAGATACTCCCTGATGTACCGTCCATGAAAAAGTACCATTCGGGTCATCATTAACTCCCAAATCCAACTTAGAATATTCGCATATTAATTTTTTAAGAAAATAGTGCATATCCGGGACATATGGTATGACAATTATTGTCCATAGAAGCAACTAATTTCATTAAATATTACCCCAAAAAAAGTTAAGGACATACCGTAAACTCTTAGATTGACTATCATAAGACGTCTTTAATGAGCACGTGCTCATAATTGGCAAGAAATCTCGGTTTCGTGGAGGCTGAAAAGTAGCCTTCGTGGGTTTTTTTTCTGTCTTTTCCCAGGGAATGTCCTCTAGTGAAAATTGAAGTCAATTATAATGCAAGTCCTATCGATACATAAATCTAGGAGAAGATACTTTTGTCATTATATAGAAAACACGTGCTTCTTACCGCTAAAACCCGTCGAACTAGAAGTCAGTATTCAATGCATCTTCACTGTAAAGCATAAACACACACCAGCCTTGCCGTCGAATCTGTTTAGGAGTTGATCCTAAGGTTTCTTACCTCGCGGAAGAGCAATTATCGCACCTAAGTAACGAAAAATTTCGGGCAAAAATAGAGAGGGCGGCGTGATGGGAGGGGCAGCCAGTTCTAGCGGGCAAATTTAAGGGAACTCGAATGCCCGGCGACCGGCGAAGAGTAACGTTGTATGGACTAGAGTTTGCTAGTGAGATGGATAAGGGCGGGCAATAGCAAATGGATAGGACTTCACATGGCCAGATGATAGGAGCTGATAGATAGGGTACAACTAATGTTGGACTGCTACGCAACATAATGAATAAGAGTCCCATCAGACCCCACAAAAATAGACCAGCATAGGTCATGACCCAATACTTCATGTTCAAATGATCAAACAATGTAACTTCTTGATAAGACACAGATAACCTAGGATATTAAACTACATTTATTTCGAAAAAATTAATAATTTAGAGAATATTTTCCGAATGGCGATCGCTTATATTATTTATAAAAATAAATTAATGAAATAAAAAATTTATCTTTTAAAAAATATTTAAATATAAATTGTTGTTGATAATAAAAACTTTTTTATTGATTAATTATCTGAAGTGATATGAACCTGTCGGTTTTAGGAAAACATTTTCGAAATCATCTATTTTTTACGAAACAAACGGAACCTAATCACAACTTAATCCATTTGAATCAATGCAACACGGCGTAAATCAACAAAACTCAGTACAAGCCCTTCTTAGTATAATTTTCAAAAGATATGAAAATGGATGAATTAAAGCGCCTAAATGGCATTCGCCATTGTGATTAGAGTCATGACCTCATAGGAATGCAAATGCTTACATTGAGCTTAACCTAGAGAGAACCCATGGCGCAACTACATCGACAGATCACATTCGGATCATTGAATTCAGAGAGCAAATCGACTTCCCTCGAGAGACCGCGACATGGCACCGGATCGAACCCTAGGGACCAGCGAAATCGAACCCAGCCGTCCCTCCGATGCAACGGAAGACATTATCCGTTACCGTTCGAACGGGACCAGAGGTTCATCCTCGACATCAAACTTGCCAATCGATTATCTAGACAAGACTAAACGTACGGTAAAGAACTTTTCATTGATTGATTCGAAATGGGGCAGCAGCAGATAGGGATTGACGCGGTGCGGTGGCGCGACCCAGCCCGCACGGGAAGTGAGGATCGCGGACACGTGGACGGCCCTGGCCCGGTCACGAGCGACGCCACGCAATCGAGCGGACCGTCCGTTGACCGAACGCCAGCCACCTTCCTCCACGCGTCCCTCCACATATAAATAAATAAATAAATAATTTAATTTTTTTTTGTTCAAGCAATAAACATTTTTAATTTATCGAGTAGTAACCTTCCCCCTTGTTTCTATATTATTTTTAATTTTTTCCCTCTTTTTTTTTTTTTTGGGTTTTCTCGGACGGGGGGCTTTAAATTCGTACCTCTGTACTTTCAACCGTCAACCAGAAAGTTCAAATATTTTACCTGTTTGCCATTTCCAGCCGCGCTCTCTGATCGGACAAGTCTCGCTGCTGCCCTATTTCCTTCGCTTTTTCCGCCCTGGGGAAAAAGATCAATCTTTGAAGATTAGCATCGCGGCGGAGACAGAAAGAGATTCAACCTTCGAAGCATCGCCGTGCCCCGCAAGCGCCGGCGCTTTCCCTTCCTCCTTTTCATGGTGCGGGGGCCGGAGGGAGGCCGACGCCACCGCCGCCGCTTGGGACATCCTCGCTTCCTCGCCGCGATCGCCTGATGCCGTCGGAGATCGAGGAGTGCGCCCGGGACGACGCGGCGTCGTCCTCTGCGGCGGCGGCGGCGGAGGAGGGCGGGCTGCCGGAGGTGACCCTGATGGGCAAGTACGAGATCGGGCGGCTGCTGGGTCGGGGGGCGTTCGCGAAGGTGTACTATGGGCGGGACGTTAAGACGGGGCGCGGGGTGGCGATCAAGGCAGTGAGCAAGCAGAAGGTGGTGAAAGGTGGGTTCGTGGCGCACGTGAAGCGGGAGATCGCCATCATGCGGCGGCTGCGCCACCCCAACATCATCCGCCTCTTCGAGGTGCTGGCGACGCGGACGAAGATCTACTTCGTCATGGAGTTCGCGAAAGGCGGGGAGCTCTTCGCCAAGGTCGCCAAGGGGCGCTTCAGCGAGGACCTCTGCCGCCGCTACTTCCAGCAGCTCATCTCCGCCGTCGGGTACTGCCACTCCCGCGGCGTCTTCCACCGCGACCTCAAGCCGGAGAACCTCCTGCTCGACGAGAACTGGGGCCTGCGGGTGTCCGATTTCGGGCTCAGTGCCGTCCGCGACCAGGTCCGCGCCGACGGACTCCTCCACACGCTCTGCGGCACGCCGGCCTACGTCGCGCCGGAGATCCTTGCCAAGCGGGGCTACGACGGCGCCAAGGTTGACGTCTGGTCCTGCGGCGTCATCCTCTTCGTCCTCAACGCTGGCTACCTCCCCTTCAACGACCCCAACCTCATGGTCATGTACCGGAAGATCTACAAGGGCGAGTTCCGGTGCCCCAAGTGGACGTCCCCGGAGCTCCGGCGGTTCCTCTCGCGTCTCCTGGAGACGAACCCGGAGACCCGGATCACCGTCGACGAGATCCTGAGTGACCCGTGGTTCCGAAAGGGGTACAAGGAGATCAAGTTGCCCGAGGAAGACGATTTCGACGCCAAGGACAAAGACAGCGGCGGGAACGAGTGCTTGAACGCGTTTGACATCATCTCCTTTTCCTCCGGCTTCGACCTCTCCGGCCTGATCCGCGACTCTGGCGAGCCGGTCCGCTCGGAGCGGTTCGCGTCCGCGGAGCCGCCGGAGAGGGTCCTCCAGAGGGTGGAGGAGGTCGCCGCCGGCGAGGAGGGAATGAGCGCGGCCCGGAGGAAGGCGGACGTGGTGCGGGTCGAGGGGCAGAGCGGCGAGCTCGTCGCGGCGGTGAGGGCCCGCCGGCTGACGGCGGAGCTGCTGCTGGTGGAGGTCCAGTGGCGGGATGAACCTGGACGGGGGATTTGGAAGGACAAGCTGCGGCCGCAGCTGGACGGCTTGATCTTCCGACCGGACGAGCCGGTCTCCAGTGACTCGTGATGCGACGTGAGGTGCGATCAATCAGCGACTGGGGACCACCGTGCTCTTTTTAATTCTTGAAAGAGTAATTATTCTGTAATGGCGGAAAAAAAAATTAAAAAATCTCCGGGTTTTTCTTGTATATTTTTATTTTTACCCGGAAATATCTAATATTACCTAGAAAATTTTACCTGAAATAAATGGTCCTTTATATCTGTCTATGCAATTAAGTTACTTCAAAAAAAAGAAAAAAATTGGGGAATTAAATGATCATAATTAGGGTAGTTTTGATGTGACAGACATTTTTTGGGGCTCGTTCTTATTCCAATTTTTGTTGTTTGCATCTTTTCTGTAAAGTGCATACAATTAAGTTTTGTTAGAGTAGCTACCCCACGTAGGGGCTTGAGCAAAATAGAGTTTTCATATATTTTTTATTCGATTTGGATAATTAGAAAACAATTTCTTTTTATTCTGATTTAAATAGATCTGTCCGAATTAAAAATCGTTCACTTTTCTAATATTACAATTTTTATAATTTCTCTCATTTATCACTAAATCTCTTTTTAATATTACATAAAAAAAAGGGTCAAATTGAGTCTTTCATTCAAGTTATATAGAGTTCAAGTCATGATTTTGTTCAAAGTTAATACATATCCAAACGGTTTGATTCAATTCGGATTTCTTAAAAGTTCGCATGACAGTTGGCACCTCTAGGTTCATGTTCATTGTCAAGTAGGTCATTGAGTTTGCTAAGGTTGTACTTGCTTTTCACCAAAAAGTTGAGATTTCTATTTTCATTTTTAGCACGAAAAGAAAAGCAACAAAAAGAAAAGAGTCTCTGCCAACCTTGTTTCTGAGTTTTGACTTGTCTGGGAAATGATTTACGCTTTTTATCTCTTGGAAATATAGGGAAAAAAACGCTTTTTTGAACCATTTCGAATTTTCTTGGATTGCATTAGTTTGTTTTATAATACCATCCGTATTTCAGAAAAAAAGTTACAAAAAAATTCAAATAAACTTACGCCCGCAATATTTATACTTGTAGAAATTTCGGTTGTGTAAGATTCACAAGAAATTTAAAATATGCGTGTCATAAAATTTATATTAAGTTAAAAATAACAAATCGTATATAAATTCACTGCAAGATGTGTTTCGAGCCGTCTTTTCAGTCTGGCAGAAGAGAGTTCTCCTTTTCAATGTCTATACAAAAGTGAAAAATTATTCTCTTCCTCAAATTAGGGGTGATCAGTTCCCGGTCCGGTCCGGTTCGGATCCAAGGTGAAATCGAGAACCGGACCGGGAGGACCGGTTCCCAAATTCTAGGACCGTGGATCAAACCGGCCGATCTTAGAACCGAGAATTGGACCAACTAACCGATCCGGTCTGGTCTAATGAAACCGGTAATTTTCTTTTTTGGTAAAAAAATTGTTAATAATACAATACATTCTCAAAAACAATTCACTTCATTTATACACCGCTTTATTAATTTATCCTTTTAATTTGTATATAATTGTATTTTCCTAAGACTAAAGAATTTTCTTCTTCTTTTTTTAAATTCTCGAGAAACTTTAAAATATTTATATTAAAACTATCGGTGGCCCGTCGGTCAGGTTCTGGCCCTGGGCTGGGGAACCGAACCGACCATCTCGGTTCCAAGAATGGGAATCGGGAACCGGACCACCAGCTATAGGAACCACCCAAAACCGGTCGGTCCGGTCCAGTCCGGTTTGGGTGATTTCGGGTTAGCAGTTCTCATTGCACACCTCTACCCCCAAACCATAGGGACCAAGCTAAGTTTTCTTTTTCTTGCTTAAAAGCTAGGTTGGAAAGACGTTTTGCCATTGTTTTTAAATAATATTATCCTGGTCCGATGCAAATATTGCATAAAATTCCTATTTCGTGAAAGCATGTGGTACGTTTAGATCACGTCTCTAGCGTTAAAATAGGGGCCCGTAGTCATCACTCATATGCTACCTTCTTTTTTTATTTTCCCATTTGAAACATTTTACCAACGCTAAAACCTAAAAAGAGGAGGAAATTACGCAAAATCCCTCAAAAACTTTTGGGGGTCATACTCATTAGTTCAAGAATTTGTCATATCATTTACTGTTAATTGCCGTAAAACAGGGGAAAGGAAGGCAAATGCAATGATATTAATACAAAAATAATTTGTTAAAAATTGGTAAATATGGCCACATTAGTAGAGCTAAATAATGTACTTTAAGAAAACAAAGCACCAATGAATTGCAAAGAGAAAATGCCTAAATAAACAAAAAGGTCAAATAACAAAAATTGATTTAATTGCGATGTATATGTAATGGGCTGATTACGGGAAAGTCAATCGGTTATAAGAATATCTAAGAAAATTATTAGAGAAACGATTAACCAATATTCATAAGAAATTAAATAATCTTCTTCTCTTTTCAAAAAGATTAAACAATCACGTCCTTAGATACATGACACGTGGTATCCATTTACATCCTAAATGTCTTGTCATACACCGCAAATAATTAAGTTATTTTCTTTTCCAAAGAGTTATGTCCTTTTAGGTGCAAAATGGAGCATCTTTCGTCCTAACATGAAGTGGCATCACGATCGATAGTGCCTCATCTTCAATCTCAGAGGACCCTTTTTGTTAAAAAAAATAATATGATATTAAATTAATCCTATGGTCCAATGCCCCAAACTTTTCAATTCCCTTCTTGAATTATTTCCTTTTTTGTGGCCCACTTTACCAATTTGGCCTACCCTAAAAAATTGGAAAATAAAATAATTAAATAAATGGACTCGGAATTGATGAAGAAACTTCCTATTCATATTGAAGATGGGGATGGTACAATGGTCCATGTGGAAGAGGAGAGACATTTATTGGAGCGGGGCCCTTGCAAATTTGATTGGTGGTGGGTCGTGCTTCACATTTTTGCTCGGTCATGGTGAAAAGAGACAAGATTCAAATGTGGAAAGCGGTCACGCACTACCAGAATCTATCCGACTTTCAAACAATGACAATTTGAGTTATCCAGTTTTTTTTTTTTTTCATCCTTTATAAATCTGAATTTTTTTTTCCATTTTTTAGTTATCCGAACTAGCTTTTATGGCTGATTTCAAGTTCTCACAGTTAATGGTTTCTAAAAATGTGGAACCGGTGCCGAACCGGGAGTTGGGAATCAAAGAACTAAATTGAGAACCAATGAACTAAACTTGTTGTCGACACCTTTTGTTGCCATGAAAGTGAAACTCTGAAGCACTCCCAAACGACTGAAATTCTCCATAGACAGACTACCATAGGCATTGTTATGAAGTTGCCAAATGCTTTCTATGGTTATTGTCCCCAAGAGGAAAAGATCCCGAGCTTCACGAAATGTCAACTTGCATACTCTCTCTCTCTCTCGACCTTTCTTTGCTATTGATAAGTTGTATTTAGAGGGCTCATCATTCAACTCAAACATGGAAGCAAAGATTGTACAAAGATGATGGATAATGCTCCTGTTCTGGTTTAAATTTCTTGGATTGATTTCTGGAGAGTAAGTGGTGCCCTTTAATTAAATCGTGTTTGCCGGTTCCTTCACAGGCTTTGGAATTAAGCATACGCTAGGTGTTGACAACTAGGACAAGTGCGCATGCAATTGGAGCATAAAAAGGTTTTTAGCACAATCTATAGACAAAAGAATAAAGGAACTTCGGATTTGTCATTTGAAGTTTTGTGTTGGTGATTTTGTGTGCTTTTCATGTTATTCATGTATCGGCTTTGATTTGTTGTTATTGACAAATAGAAACGTTTTTTGTTGCATTCATTTTCATTTTATTTAACTAAAAGTGAAAAAAATAAAAGAAATTGACTAGTTCCTAAGAAAATTATGGAATCGACCCTGAAATTTATGGACGATGTAAGTTTCAGATTTGAAAGTATGCATAATAGATTTTAAGTTATAGGAATCAGTTTCGTCGGGATAGATTCCATGTTCGAAATAAAGTCTGAATCGATTTTGGAATCACTCATTTTTATTTAATATAAATATAAACAAACAGAACGAGTTAATCACAAAAGATGGAAAAAAAAATGATTACAAAAGGTCCGGTGGAATCTTATCGAAATTGCTCTTGCCCAATCATACCTTGCGATAATCATTTTGCAGGACGTTACGGGTTCATGTACAAGGGGGAAAAGATGACCGGAAGAGGTTTTGGATTTAACGAAATATTTTCCTTCGCGAGCAAGCAACGTATAACTTGGAATATGTCTCTTCAAACGTCAGATAATTGACCATCTGATCACCACTTTTTTATGTGAAAATTCCTGTGGAAAATTCAACAGTCGTAAAAATGGACTGACAATGTTCTTGGTCCCTCTGCTTGACAAGATACAAGCATAGTAACCTCAGCCCTAGAAATCATGTGGCGAAGCTCCTCCGGAAGATTCCTTGCGCCCACCAAAGAATACAAAATATTATCCTGATCGCATCCCATGTCGTTCGGAGGAAGCAGCTGTTGCATTATTGATTTAAAACTTTATATACTCAATAATGGCATAAGTGCAATTTCATTATTTATTTGATACTTCACCCTACATATCAAGATCTAAAAAGTACACAAAATATTCTGATTACAATTCATGCTGGAGAGTATAGCTGTCGCATTATTGATGTACTTTAAAATTTTAAAAGAAAAACTCAATATGGCATCATCAATTGATACTTAACTGTACATATCAAGATCTTAACCCTTACAAAGGATTCCTCCTGAATTAAAAATTGCTCCATGTTCACTAAAGACATCTTTTTACGATTGGTGAATCCCGTGGGCTGTCGCAATCCGACCTATAATTTAATTGATCATTGTTCGACATTATTAGATTATTAGTTTGATTAAGAGAATATAAGCAGATGCATGGTTCCCTCCTCCTCCTCTTTCTAGGGAATCAACGTTGGACTTGTTATATGTTGTCGACTTATATTTCGCCAATAAGACTGTATATAGAATCTATTCGTGTGTAGGTGAAGTGAACAGTATTTTTTCTAGTATTTTTAAAAATATAATCGTTGGTTTAATACAAACTCTTGCGAAATTATCGCAATTATACTGTTTTGTTTTAAGCATATGATTCTCTCAAGAAGAATTGATATTAATGTTCGAAAGCTTTAACTTTCATGGCCGGCCATAGGAATAGTGACGATGATAAAGATAAAAATTGAAGGCGAAAAAAAAGAAAAGAATAAAACTAGCTTGGATGGCACCGCCGTTGGTTCGAAAGAATTTTTTTACTAATATTATTGCAATCGTACTTTAATTATTAATTTTTCCCCGATGAAATACCGGACGTTGTTTTGCTAAAGTCGATTTCCATTAGAAATAAAGAAAAAAACGCAACTTGGTCATTTCCATTACACCGAAAGACCCAAAAACATTTATTGTTGAACTGATTGCTTGACAGCCGAGGTCACATGCCATTTGGTTGGATTTGAATTGAAAAAAGAAGTTGAAAGAGATAAATTAAGTTAAAGTGACCCGAGCATGACTTCGATTTTGTCCATTGTCTAGTTGCCCTTGGTTATAGTATATATAAATTAATAAGAAAGGTGGGTACAGACGGTCAATGCCAGTGTCCCCCTTGAATGTTATTATACGGATCTAGCATTAATTATTGAAAGATTATTGGAGATTTTATTTAATATGAGATGTTTCATTTACAATTATTTCGCATTACCAATGACCTGAAAATTCAAGGTGGACAAGCCTATCACTATTTTGAAGTGACAAATTAAAAGGGAAAAAAATTAGAATGGTTGCAATGTAAAAGATTCTACAAATCAGCATAATGATAAGACATCAAGTAAAGTATCGATGAGTTGATCGTTTGGAGATCTTTTTTGATTTATCTATTATTCAATTTCTTTGTGGATAAAATTAGTTGAAAATCAACTTGATAGGAAATTAAAGTTTTTCAATCCGATGGAGGAGGTGAATTCACAAGCAATAATTTTCTCAGGCATCTTCGTGAATGTGGCATACAACCACAACTCTCTTGTCCAAGTATGCTAGAGTAAAACATAATTGCTAAGAGGAAACACTGACACATTGTTGAACTCAGGCTTGCCCCACTATCTGAGGTATCTATGCCACTCAATTATTGGGTGGAAACTTTTACAACAAATGACCATAAAAACCCAAAATTGATATATTTGTGATAAATTTATTTCAAATTAATTTTTTTACCGCCAAAATGTAAATACTGCATATTTGATTCCATTCATAAATCGATTTTCTTTCCTATGAGTTCAAGTCTCAATAAGAATTGGATTTCTTACTATTTGTAATCCAAAATTTGTACAGTCATAACAAATATACCCTCTATTAAATTGAATTAACATCACAAAAAACCACAAAAATTGATACAACTATAAAAAACGGAGAATAAAATTCCAAATGTACATATTTTAATTGTCACGTGTTATTTAACTCAACAATTCAACAATAAAATTTAATGGAAACTAACATAGGGTAAATGTATCACAAGTGTACCAATTTAAGATAAATTTGTCAAATTATATGAGTTTGGGGAAAAATTAGTTAAAGGCAAATTTGTCACAAGCGTACTAGTTTGAGTTTTTTCAATGTATTAATCCAAAAAATAAAACGAAAAAGTGTTTGGTGAAAGAAAGTGAGGTTAAAAAAATAGGGAAAAAGTTTTTCCTACTTAAAAAGTAGAAAGCATTTTCTTTATTTTTAAAGACTTTTTTTTTTTTTCTATTGACGGAAAATATTTTTCCGATTAGTTCATTTTGTGTAAACCAAATATCGGAAAATTCGAAAAGTATTTTCTTAAAAATCATTTTTCATGAGATGAACGGAATCTTTAAAAAAATAATTAATGTAGGATAGAGACAGATGATGCGGTTTTCGACGGATGGTACCCACGGTGAATTTTAGAAATGTGTACGGCTAGTGGAAAACTATCAAGCTCGCTTATTGTTTCCTTTGTTAACATGAAAAGGTAGAGAAATGGTGAAAAGTGAAAAATCATGTGACTAAATTGAGGAAAAATTACCTGATCAGTTTTAAATATTTTGTATATATGTCAATTAAATCTTAAACTCTTCAATTTTGTTAAATTTTTTAAAAATTTTTGTAAGAGATTTTAATATAATTATTCCGATTAATTTTGTTGGAAATCACTAACAAAGTGGTCTAACCATTGTTGGTTAGCTGTCCCAAGTGGCACATTGTCACGTTAATAATTTCGGTGAAAATTTGTCGAAATTACTATATTGAAATTTTCACATTAATGTTTAGAACTAAATTGGTAAAAGTGAACAATTACCATATGTACAATAACTTTATGACTTGTCAATTCCGCCCTAAAAATATAAAAATAAAACTCAATAATGATATAGTGCAAGTCATTATTAAAGGATACTTTGCTCCAAACCCTAAAGAATATTATAAACTAATATTCTAATTATAAGACATATTTAAGGGAGTAGCTGTTGCATTATTGATACATTTGGAATTTAAAAAACCCAACCATGATATCATCAATTGATACTTACCTGTACATATCAAGATCAATCAATAATAAATTTGCTCCATTATCACTAAATAACATTTGTTTATGAACGGTGATTCCCCTAGCCACGACACGAACTCTCCTATATTTAAACTGATTATTATTTGACATTATCAGATTATTCATTTTGACGAGATCACATGATTCCTAAGAAAACAATGTTAAATTTGTTACATGTTGACTTATATTTAATCTGTCAATTACGCTGCATACAGAATCTATCCACGTGAAGGTGAAGGGAAGCAATGTTTTTTCTAGTATCTACATTGCTGGTCGTTGGTTTAATACCCTCGTGCGAAAATTAGTACGAGATATAGAAGATAAAAGTGAAGTAAAAAAATAATAAAAGCATGTTTCGATGGTTATTTCACCAATAAACATCTGAACCTAATTAATAAATGGACAATTTGCATGTTGGTTGCAAATAGTTTTCACCAAAAATAACAAATCAAATGACAAATTATTTTTTAAATTAACTATATTAGAAAAAAAACAAAGACCCATATGGTAAATTAATCATTATTTTTTTAATTAAGTATTCGGATTATGAGCCAATGTCATGCCTTAAACCTTATCTCTTTAAAAAAAAACAAAGACCCAGTGGCCACCCTTTCCATATGGGAAGGGAGAGGCAGGGGTTCAAATCCTCACATTCTCAAAGGACTTTGGGGTGAGGACGATTTAGTTTTGGATGTAAGTTTCCACTCCTACATTCTGCAAAGAAGCAAGACAAAAATCTAAGAACCTTAGTTAGAGTAAGACAAATAAAAAAAAACTTACCTCTTCCATTGCATTTAGCAATTGAGATAAAATTTAAAATAAGATGATATTCCTCCAATCTTGCGTTTGATGCTTACTTAAGATAGGATAAAGTTGGATATAAGAGTGATATAACCTGAATAAAATTATCTCATGGTGAATGTTGGATAAAGATGGATAGGATTTTTAATATTCATAATAGAAAAGTTATTTTTCTCAAAGGACGAACTTTTAATAAAATTTAAATTATATTTCAATATAAATAATATTTGAATTCTAATATAAGACATTAAAAATAAAAAAATAACAATTTAGTATTTTAATTTAATCTTAATTTTATTTATATATTCAACTTTAATTCTATCTCATAATATAAATTCAAGATTTTATTACATATTTTAGGTATATTAGTATAATTTACTATCTAATAAAAATTTTATTAGAGAATGATGGACAGGAAAAAATAAAAAGAAAATAATTAAAAATAGAGGAAAGATTTTTAAAAAGCAATAAAAATAAAGTAGGCAAGAGTGTCGCGAGATATTTTTACCCTCTTTGTTTGTGAACTTTTAGGTTCAGTTATACTGATTTGTTGTTTATACAAAATAATGCATATGACATGAATATCCAGCTTTACTAATGCAATACACCAAACAATAGATAGGATATAGCAAAATCCCTTAATTTCATATTTCTTCATATTTAGTTCTATCTTAATTAAAAATCAAGAGGACTAAAGGTAACCTTAGTGCATCAATTATCTAATTAAGCCTCACTTTTTAATCCAAAACAGGTGAAAGATTTACTCTAGTAAACCATATATTAATTCTCAGTTAAATATCATATGCTAATTATGGTGCCAAATGATTGTGCAATGAAACACAAAACCTTAGTCGGTAAAACTTTTAATGTAGAACAGGAGATGGAGGATGCCGTTTTTGGTGGATTGTAAGCATGGTGGGGTGTGAACTTTATTGAGCGAGACGGTGACGAAGCCATTATCGAATCACCGTGCGAAAGCTCCCCCCAAATTTTTAATGTACGGGAAGGTATGGCTTGTTCCAATGTTGCAAAATTCTCATTTACTGTCTCGCCATATACATTTACCCCTTGGAAGGCAACTTCAGGTGGTTGGCAAGGGAATGGAAGTGTCGGATGTCAAATATGTCTCTAATTTCGATTTGCCTAGTTATGGTTTTTTGCATTGATATATTAGTCTTGCGTGACCCTGAAGTAGCACAACTAGATACAAAATTGTGCAAGGGCATGCTAGGAGTGACCAAATCGAACAATGTTGCGTTGACAGATGAGCCAAATGGGACACCCTGCTCTCTGATCAAAGCCAGCCAAGTTGGCTGCTAATTCAACGTTCGTCAAGGCTGCTTGAGTTGCGGTAGTGCTTACTGAGTTGTCAAACTAGACCGCCAGTAATGGTTTTGGTGGGGGTAGGTGATTGCAGCCGGCGGGCGGGCAGCGATGGCTGGTCTTGGGTGAAGTGGTCAGCTCTGTGGGGGCGGTGATGTGCTATTGGAGTTTGCACGGTTTTTTGGCTCTTTTTGTGAATAATGCTTTTTTCCTCTTTTTATTGAGGATTTTAGACGGGAGACGCCAGTTGTAGGTTTTAAAAGTTAAGGTTGCAAATTTATATGATAGTTGAACTTGAAGATGGTTTTTGCAATCATCCCGAGATAAAGCACCAATTACGTCAGACATACGCTCACAAATTACAATTGGACCAGGTCGGTCCGGCGAATTCTTCTCCCAGTGAATGCTTGGCCTATTTTTTTTTTTTTTTGGGGGGGGACTTATTTACATGCTGGGAAGACCATCTTCTTACACTCACTTTGGAACACTAAGCTTTGGTTGGAATAAATGTCTTTCAACAGGACGATTCTACTGTTGCGTATCATAGAAGAAGGAATTTTTTCATACTAAATTTTTTTTTGAAGAAGTTAGTAAGTGTAAAAAAGATACTAATAATTAAATTACTGATTACCTGATTTTCTTATAACTTATTGGCGACTTAACAACGTATTAATAAAATTAAGAACTGTTCATGGTAGTTTACAAATTTGGAGCTTTTCTTCCTTCCTTTTTTTTTACCAATGATTCTATGAATACTCACATGTACATAACGATTTTTATAATGAACTAACAATGTCTTGGTCCTTTTCTACGAGCTATATGCTTGCTGTTATCCGTAAAATTCTGAATACTCACTTGTATACAACAAAAATAAAAATGGACTAAGAATGTCTTGGTCCTTGCATATGAGCTATAAAAATTGCAGAAAGTCAATTTGGATTAATAAAATTGATAATTGAAAATAATAAACCGGGATTTTCAGTTCTCTTAAATTTTCACGCGCAAAACTGTGAAGGTTCACATCTGCACAAAAATAATGAAAATAGACTAACCTTTAACACCCCCCTTCAAAAAAAAAAGAAAAAAAAAGGGACTAAGAAAAAAAGGAACTAAGAATGTCTTAGTCCATGCATAGTATACTTGTGGAAAGTCGATCGTGGCTAGGGCTCCATTTGTTTTGTAGAAAATAAATGATTTGAAAAATATTTTTTGGAAAATATTTGCTTGTGTCACTTACAAAAATGAATGAATGGAAAATATTTTTATTGTCTACGAATATATTTAGACATGGATTGTTGTTGATGATGAAATCCTTTTCCATTGTCTAAATATTTTAAGTAGTTCAAATGATCATTTGCCGGAAAATGTTTTCCAAACTATTCATGTTCTATGAAACATATGGAGCTTATAAGAAGTTAAAGATTGAAAATCACAAACCAAATAAATCAATTCACTTCAAATTTCATCCACGGAATTTCAGATATTCACATGTACGCAACTATAATTAGTATGTCTTGATCCTTAATTACAAGTTGTCTACATGCTGAAAGTCAAGTGGGATTTTTTTTTTTCCATTCATATTCTACTCCTACTTTAATGCTTAGACTTTTGCTCTACTTTCTTGCAAGACATGGGAGTCAAAACCCACTCCTGAAACTAAATCTTCCTTGTTCCATTTCCTCAGAATCGCGTCACAAGCGATCTCACCTGGCCATTGCCACACCCTGCACGTTATAAAATCATGCGTGCGTGCCATAAATCATGATGTGATCATCTCATGCATAATCAGAACCAATAATGCCATGTTTTCTCATGCACTCTCGCATTCACACGTGTTCCGATTATTACTGCCCCACAGGGCTACAACCAAGGCGCAACGGCGCTACGGCGCCCTTCTTCCGCAGAGGCGCAACCGTGCCCTTCCGTGCCCAAAAGATGTCAAGGGATACTCTCCCAAGACTGCATGCCCAATGAGCGTCAAGGGATACTCTCCCGAGACCGCATGCCCAACGAATGTCAAGGGATACTCTCTCGAGACCGCATGCCCAATGAGCGTCAAGGGATACTCTCCCGAGACCGCATGCCCAACGAACGTCAAGGGATACTCTCCCAAGACCGCATGCCCACAGAACGTCAAAGGATACTCTCCCGAGACCGCATGCCCAATGAACGTCAAGGGATACTCTCCCGAGACCGCATGCCCAACAAACGTCAAGGGATACTCTCCCGAGACGGCGGTTTCAACTTAGTGATCACGCAAGCACACCATCACAACCCACTTATTATCTTTGAGCATTAGCCAATGCACACATCTTTTGCATATGAAACCTCAAATCATTTCTCACAAAAGCGGTCCATTCCAGTGTCCCTCGGACAAACCATTTTTCCCACCTTTCTCATAAAAGCGGTCCATTTCCGGTGTCCCTTGGACAAATCACTTCTTTCTCATAAAGGCGGTCCATTTCCGGTGTCCCCGGACAAACCCTTTTCTTTCTTTTGTGAAAATCACACAATTCAAGCGGATGCTTATGCAATTCTACATCCAATTCACTTCATATGATCAAATCACATGAAATTATGCACAATTTCACTTCCGGATGAACAGTGATTGAGTGAGCCGCAGTGCGCGTGAGCAGTGATCGTGAGCGGTGATCGTGAACGGTGAAATTCCGAATTTAATAATTAAATAATTTAATTCAGAAATCACATAATTTAATCAATAAATGCAGGAATTAAATAAATCAATTAATTAAAACAATTAATCAATTTAATCAAGCAAAGCATGCTTAATTAGCACATAACACACAATTAAGCAATTAAGCATAATTAAGCACAAATAAGCAAGATTAAGCTAAGCTAATCTTAACCCTTAATCTAACCACCTATCTTAGGGCTAATGCACTCAATTAAACACCTTAATCAACCTTTAGCACTAATTAATCCAACCCTAAGCAAGTTTAGGCACTAAATAGGGTTTTAGGAGCTAAACTCACCCGTTAAGCGGGCCGGAGACGCGGACGCGGCGGCGGCAACGAACCCGACACCCGGGCAACTCTCCCACGACGATCCAAGGCGGTCCCGAGCTCCACACAGCAGCAACAAATTCGGATTCCCCATTTGAACTTCACAAAACAGCCGCAGGAGGAGGAGGTTGCTGGTCGAGCAAAAACACATTTGGCCGGAGCTCCGGCGAGCGACGGGCCAACAACTTGGCGGCACTGGGGGTCAGGGGAACTACCGGAGGCTGGGATGGGCGGTGGTTTGGTCGAAAATGGAGGAAAACAGCAGCAAAGGCGAAGCGTGCGATCCGCGTGACAAACAGTAGGCGGTCGGCGAGCGGCCCGGCTTCCGGGCGGCCGTACGGATCGGTCGGAGACTCCTTTCGCCGATCGGCCGATGCTATCTGAACGGTTTTCGTCTTCTGAACGCAACGGTGGGTGGCACGGGCAGAGATTCACACGGGAATTGCCAGAGATTCACACGGGAAGGCCATGAAAAACTCAGATTTCGGTTGAAGGTCAGAAGCTGAAAATTGCAGGAAGAAGGGAAACAAGGGGAGAAAGGGCTGCGATTTTTGGAGAAGATGAAGAGGAGAGAGAGAGTGAATTGAGCTGATCAAAACCCTTAATTAATGGCCTTAATGGCTGCTTCAACTCCCCATGCACATGACCTCATCTTCTCTCTCTTCCTTTTTGTGGAATTCAAATCCCAACATTCTCCTTTTCATGTTAGCGTGGTGGCCACTTGGGCAAACACCACTAGTTCAACTGGGATTAAGAAAGTTAAAAATTGAAAAAAAATCAACCAAAATTATTAGTTGTCTTCTGTTCTCATCTACAATATCTTTAAACTTTCCATGTACCCATCAATAATAAAAATGGTCTAAGAATGTTCTTGGTCCTTTGTAAATGAGCGATATACATGACTTTCCAAGTTTCTTTGTATCTACCAAAAAACAAAACAAAATATCATTCTGATTGCAAGTCATTTGGAGGGAGAACAGCTGTTGCATTATTGATACATTGAACCTTTAAATACTCGATAATGATTTAAGTGCAAGTCGTTATTAATTGATACTTGGGGCGATCTCTCCTATATTTAACTGATCATTATTCGACATTGTCAGAATTATTTATTTGATCAAGAGATTATATTTTATAGTGTTTTGGCCTTGTGAGGATAGATCTGATGAATCATCACAAATTAAAAATATAGAAAAAAATCCAAAAGTCACACCCAGAATACAAACAGATGCATGTAGAAGTGAGCATGGTTCCAGGGTAGAAATTGGAATCTGAGAACCGCACCAATGGGAACATGTAGATTCCAGGTTTTAAGGTATGCATGGTAGGTTTTAGGTTCCAAAATTTGGAGAACCTGTATCCGAAGGTAGATTCCATGTTTTCGGTTGGTGGAACCAAGAACCTGAAACTTGGAATGAAACTTGGAACCTAGAACTTAGTATAAGTTTTTACATTTTTTTTTAATCTATGTCTTCACGCGATTTTGAAGTATTCCATGGTATTTGATAATAAGTGTATAATCCGAAACTATTAGTCTAAACTTCCATTTTATGATTGGGAATTTTATTTTTGTAAACTATGAGACCAATGGAAACTCTAATTGCTTCTTTGATGTATTTATATTGGGTAATTGCTTATTTTAAGATAATGATTCTATATAATACAAGAGTAATCAGAGTATTAAAACTATAATATTTTCTTAACACTATTCGACAGATGCATATAGACGCTCATTCTCAGGTAATCGATAATAAAATCCTTGTTCATTTATATTATTGTGTTTATTTTCATTTTACTTAACTAAGGATGAAAAAAAGAGCCTATTGGAACCTAGAATTGATCTTGGAACTTATAACGGGGTAGGTTTTAGGTTCCACGTTTCGATGGGTAAGTTCCAGGTTTCCAAAAATGAGGAATCTGTACCTGAGGGTAAGTTCCGGATTTCAGGCGGAACCTATAAGGAACTTGAAACTACTCTGAAACCCGGAACAGTTCACCCCTATACGCATAATTCCCTCCTCCTCTTTTTAAGAAAACAAAGTGGGATTTGTGTTATGTGGACTACCAAATCTGTCGATTACACCGCATGCAGAATCCAATTTGCTATTAGTTTTCACTAGAAATAACAAATTGAATGACAAATTATTTGAAAAGCAGAAAAAAAAAAAAAGCAACTTGGTCTTTACATATCATCAGCTCGGTTACCGAGCATTTGGGAATAATTTGGAAAAAAAAAATCCGAGATTGGTGATTCTATCACCGTATTTAATACGTGGATGATTTGAGAACAAATCCATTTTCTTTAGTGTGTTAATGTTGTCTGTATTGGGCGAAATGAAAAAGTGAGACAAAAGAGTGATTGCTAAGCAATAGGAATTACACTTAGGCGATTCTTTATTAACATTTTATAATAATTTGCCTTCGTGAATAGTGCTAACCCTTTAATAATTATTCGCAAAAATTCTGACTATTCACATGTACACAACAATGATAAAAATGAACTACGACGGTCTAGGTCCTTGTATATGAGCTATGCACTTTTAGAAAGTGAACTGTGATCAAGAAATCTAAAAAAATCGAATATTATTTTGGCTAACATGCATAAAAATGTAATAAGTAGAGTAGTGAAAAATTATACCTTCCCAGAAAAAAAAAATAGTATTGGTTGCTATGTGAATACTTCCTATCTCCATCTTTTCAAATTATTAGCTTTATTTATAATGGCGGGATGCTCCCAAATTGTTGTACTTCATTGGCTTTATAATACTCATATTTTACACCCAAAAAAAAAAAAAAAATATGAGTGCTCTTCATTTCTAATCCTTGCAAAAGCTGAATTTTCACGCATACGATCTCTACACTCGACTAGATACAAGCATAAGCGCACCTCCAAAAAGCATGTAGGAGAACTTCCTTTGGAAGTTTCTCTGCATCCACCCACCAAAGAATATATAAAAAAAACATTATCGTGATTACAAAGTCATATTGGAGGCAGCAGGTGTTGCTTTATTAATACATTTGATATTAAAAACTATATAATGAGATACGTGCAAGTAGGTACTAATTGATACCTTACAGTACATATCAAGTCACCCAGGAGGATTCCTCATGAATAAGAAATTGCTCCATTTTTTCTTTTTACAAAAAATCATTTCGCTATGGTGGGTGAATCCCGTGGGTTGTACTTGTCGGCGTTTTCCAAGTATTTTTAAATGCTAATCCTAGGTTTTGATACAATCTCGCATGACTTGGAAACATTCACTTTCAGAATACTTCAGAATACTTTGGAAAGAAACAAGGAATATCTAAGATTAGCAAATCTGTCGTCACAACCTCACCAGTCTGTTGACAGATAATAAATCTATTCACATGACCCCAACCAAACTTATAGAGAAAAAAACGGTGACCAATTAACCATTAGGCTAACTGCCTTGGTGGCCAGATGGTCATAAAATTATCGACACACAAATTTGGGCAAAAATTTCAAATTGTGTATCTCATTGCGCAAACAACTTTTTTAAAATACATTTATTTTTGTTTTATATAATTTTTCAAGAGAAATATCATGAAAAACACAATTTTTTTTAAAAAAAATAGGAGGAATCAAACTATTCGAACTTGTCTCTTGCTATTTGTGCTATTGTCAGAGGTTTGAGAGAGCAAAACTTCTAGAGTGTGTATCTTATTGCCCAAATAAATTTGTTGGGTAATATTTCTTTTGATTTTGCATAACTTTTGCAACAATTTTGAGGGGACAAAACATCATGCATATCTCATCGCTTCGACAATTTTTTTGGGCACATTTCTTTTAATTCTACATGACTCTTCAAGAGAAATTTCATGAACAAAAGGAAATTTCTACAAAATAAAAGGAATCAAGGTTTGTACTGGACTAGACATCTAAACGTGTGCACCACGAATGGAGAAAGTCTCATAACCTTAGTTTGCGAAGACTCTTAGATGATCAAGCCTGTATGTACTAAAGTTGCACCTGCATGAAGTTGGACGATTGACTTTGTAAAGAAAATGGATGGTTTATGCATGAGGAAGGGGATGAAATGGGGTTATAAGAGATATACTAGTTAGACCTTTATATGTCCTTTAGCCATTTAATACATGGGGAATTTGGAACAAATCCATTTTCTCTTATGGAGAAATGAAAGAATGAGATAAAGATTGGTCTTCAATTGATAGACAGAAGACATATTTCATGAGGAAAATATCCCATGTCTTTGTCCATTCATATCTTGCTTAAGTACTCGGATTGCAGGTGACAAGATTTAATTTTGTAAATCATGCATTCGTCCTCGGCGAAAAGATCGTGCATTGATTTTTTGTATTTATCATAGATTAATTATGGTGCCACCATGTTTTAATCGACAGATGGGCAATGTTGCGACTTTTCTAGCTGCAATAAAAGACAAAACGTGGGTCTGTTGAACTTTTAAGGCAGAGCAGAGATGGAGGACACCATTGCTGGCGGATTGTACAGATGGCGTGGTGAGCTTCAACTTTATGGAGCGAGACAGAGTCATCATCAAATCACTGCGGGAAAGCTGGATCAGATTTGACGTTTTTACGTACAATCGGGGACCTCTTGTTGTAAGATGCAGACAAAAGACACGACTCGTCGAAAAGCAACTCGAAATTGTCTGGTCTTGAAATGTCACTGTTCGAGAAAGCAATCGGAACTTTGTCCGCGCGTGTTCTTTGGATACTCTCCAAACCGGCCGTGCATGGGAACGTATGGCTTGGCTCATGTACGTGTACTCCATTGGAAAACAAATCTAGGTTGTTGTCAGGTAGATCGAAGTGCCAGGTGTCGGATGTATTACTGATTTGATTCGCCAAATTATAAGATTTTGTACTGATAAATAAATCTCACAAGACTCTAAACTGGCGTGTCGTGTTCCTAAATAGTGACAAAGCAAATTGGGTGATATTAGATTGTACAATAACATTTTGATGGCTAATCAAGATGGAACTAGCTGCTCTTGTATCGAAACCAGCTAGATTAGGCATGTTGGCTGCTAATTCACTATTAATTGAGGTTGCTTGGATTGCCATAGTGCCTGCTGGGTGTCTAGATAGTAATGGTTCTAACAAGGGAAGGAGTAGTTGCGACTGGTGTTAGGTGAAGGGGTCTATTATGTGGGGGTGATGTGCTATAAGAACTAGTAAAGTTTTCTCGGCTCTTTTGTTTTGCATTCATGATTCGGGATTTTTAGGTGTGAGATGCTACTCGTAAGTTTTGAAAGTAAATGATGCAAATTGATATGAGAATTAAAACTTAGAAGATGGTTTTTGTGATTATTTCAGGTTTAAAAACACCAATCACCTACGGCATATGTGCCCACAAATTACAATCCGACTAGATTGGTCCGGCTGCTAACGCCCAATTTTATTTTATTTTTCTATGGGCCTATGTCCATGCTTGGAAGACCATCTTCCTACATGCACTTTGGAACACTTGGTAGAAATGAGTGCTTTTGACAGGACACTTGAACCGTTCCGCACATAAAAAAACAGAAGCCTTTTTCCCCATTACCGGTAGATTTTTGAAGAAGTTGTTTAGTTGTCAACAGATACCGACTGAGACTGATTTTCTTGGAATTTAGTGTTGACTTACCAACACTCTTAGAAAATCGTAAATCTTTTCAACGGTTTGTAAATTTTAAATTTTTCATTCTTTATTTTACCAATCACTAAGGTTTAAAAACACTTTTTTATGATTTTATGGATTTTTATTAGGTCTCCTACTCTTGATTTGAGTTATTTTTATTTTACCCAATCACTAAGGTTTACAAACACTTTTTTTGACTTTATGGATTTTTATTAGGTCACCTACTCTTGATTTGAGTTATTTGTCAATATTTATTCGAATTCTTTTTATCTATCCATTTTTATTATTGCTTACCATCTTTTATACATCTTTCTTGATGATGATTAGTTTGGCGTCGAGCCATGGACCAAAAATCATCCAACTTTTTTTTAACAGTTGACATGCTTATTTGCCTATTTTTCAATCGTCGAAAATTTCATTTTTTGGAGAAAGGATGATAGAAGCATCTTAATTTTTGTACAATGCTAATTTTGGTATCAAAATTTTTCGTCAGATCACTCACATGCCAAATTAGAAAAAAACGATTATTTAAGTACCTCAGGCAATAAACTTTTGGACTTTGCCCCAACATGGCTTTTTTTAATAAAATTCGATTGTCCATGAGGCTTTCTTATAGAAAAATGAAGTCCAACTTGGACGATGACCTGGCTTAAAACTCACTCGTCAAGGACTGCATCGACCTTATAAAAGCGCCCTCGCTTGCACCATGGTCGGGTTCCAAGGGTCCGGTAAAGTAGCTTATGAAAGCGCCCTCGCGGCCATATTCATCGAAGGCTTGATCTTTCTCCTGTTGTTGGTGGTCGGATTGCGAGCAAAACTTGTGCAGCTGGTCCCGAAGACCGTCCGGGTTTCCTTGATGGTGGGATCGGCTTGTTTATCACATTCATCGGGTTATAGAACGATCGAGGAATCGGACTTATCGGCTACAGTCCTTCGACCCTAGTCGCGCTCAGAGGCTGCCCTACATCTTCTAAAGTGACTCTAGCCCCCATCGTGATGTTGGCCAATAGCACGGGTGGCTTGGCGCCTCAAGGCACCGTTTCAGGTGACATGTCCATTTAGCCAATTAACTCGGTCAATCACATATACATAAACTTCATGAAAATGTATGAGATGACATACGTACACGGAGATGAATTTTGCATCCCCTACGTAGAAGATTTCATTATCATGACAAGTCATCATTCCAAAGTACAATCTCAATCGCTCATCTGTTTTTTAGGACGACATATCAAGATCTTTATGACAAATTAAGATAACTTGCTTTTCCTAAACTGCTCGACAACGAATTAGGTATATTCATTTCACAGAAAATGATTACTTATAAAAATGATTATTTGTACTGTTTAGAAAAATTAATCAAGGAAAAAATATTTTTATCATCGATAACAATTTATGCCTAACAATTTTCATGGGCAATAAAAAAATTTCCTTTTATTTATTTTTTTAGAAATTTTTTTCAAATTATTTATTTTTCGAGAAACAAACGTGAGCTAAGTGGGCTCACTTTATGTTCCAGGTGACATAATGTGCTTGGGAAATCATATGGAGAGCCCGACCTTGTGGCCCAGCATAGTAGGGTTCAAAATAATCGCATGTTGCCTGGTGAATAACGTCAAACGGGCGATGGTATACGGCATCGTCCTCGTCCCGGTCGTGTCGTGGCTCTGGAACACCGCCGTAACGGTGTTCCCGGACACGAAGCAAGGGAGGTCACACGACCGGCACTTCAGGCAGATCATGGACGTCCACTCGATCAAGACCACGGCCGGAGCTTTGAGCTTCAAGGACATCGACAGAGCCAGTTTCTGGGAGGCTGTGGTGACTTTCCTATACGTCCACATACTCGACGCCACAGGGACACAGTACTCTTATGGCCAAATTCGCCGGCTTCACGGATGCAAACGGCGACCTCGAGGGCCAGTACTTTGGTTTCGATTCCGACACGTCATCCATTATAGTAGGGTCGTTGCTTGGGACGTCGCCCGTGACGAAGTTCATTGAATCCTCGACGGGAATCAAGGAAAGCCGGTCGGACGGGTCTGACGGCGGTGACCATGGCAGGCTACTTCTTCCTGGCCTTCTTCTTACACGCCGTTGCTCGTCTCGATCCCGGCGTGGGCGGTGGGGCCGCCGCTGGTCCTGGTTGGGGTGCTAATGATGAGGTCGGCGGTGGAGATCGAGTGGGAGGACATGAGGCAGGCGATGCCGGCATCCGTGACGATAATCCTCATGCCTTTGGCGTACTCCATAGCCTACGGCATGATCGGCAGCTTCGGGACTTTTGTCGTCTTGCATGCCGGAGACTGGGGACGGAAAATCTTTGGAAGGTACGAGATTTGGAGAGACATGGGGCAATGCAACCCTTGCAATGAGGCCTCGAATGGTAACGACAACAGCATTTGTGGGCGTGACAAGGTTCTTGGAGCTTGATTCGAATGTAAATATGGAGTACATAGAACCAAGGGGTAAGTGCACTAAAAGTCTTAAAACTTGTCACGAAAGTGTAATCGACTCTTAAAATTTTAAAAAAAAAAATCAAGTTCTTTAAATTATCACGAAAGTTTAATTTGAGTTGTAAAACTTTTAAAAGATCGAATTGGATTCTAAAACTTATTATAAAAGTGTAATCGAGCTCTAAATCTTTTAAAAGTGCAATAAATTAAAAAACTTAGATTGGATCAATTTGACAAATGTTAGGACTTAATTGCTCTTTCTAAAAATTTTAAAACTTAATTGCAATTTGAGACAAATTTTAGGACTTAATTACGCTTTTTGAAAGTTTCACAACAAATTCTAGAGCTTCCAATGCACTTTTCCCTAAAATCAAATTGAGAAAGACCAATTATGTTTCCTTTTCGATAGTGAGCGATTCAACATTTTTTCGGGATAACTTATGGGAATATGTAAGTTTAAACTTAGCTATACCTGAATCCATTTGTCTTTTATTTTAATTTTTTTGGTGGTGTAAGATCAGTGAATACGTGTAGCATCGGAGTCTTATACCTTTTCATAACCAAGAATTCTCCGTGATCTCCGCCATCGACATTCTCGGTGTTCAGTTTCGGATGTAAGACCTTTGAAAGGAGCCGACGCGCATCCGGGGCAAATTAGTTTGGAAATTTGAACATGAAAGGGAAGGTAACTAGCGAAAAGAACAAGCAAGATCCGGCTACATGACCAAAACATCAGCTTTGGATCCGTCACAGCCCTTTTGAATGATCGCTTCCGGAGCAACAGAGACGTCCCGGAAGTCGCGTTGCAACCCGTCTTGACGCCTTGATGCGGCGAGTGCGTTCAATCGAGAATCCGGAACTCCAGGTTTCAGGGCACAGTGACGGATGCCTCGGCCATGACAATCGACAGCAGCAATCCGCTGTCCAAGGTGTCTCCGGGCGATGGCCGCCTTCGGTTTCCATTTGGTTACCTCGTTGAATGGCTAGCGGCCTTTAGCATTTTCCATGACAAGGTAAATCTAGGCCTTGGTGGCCATGGCCTCGTGAAGCTCCACCACATGTTGGTGCCCAATTAGTCTCATGACAGAGACCTCTCGCTTAATATGATCAATTCTTCCAACTTTCAAAACCTTCTCTTTGTCGATCGCCGATGCTCATGTTCACGAGCCATTGCAAACCTTAGTTTCTCATGTCGCGGCACATGTTCAAAGACAAAAAGTATCAGTCACAAAGTTTGCAGGTGCTCATTTTGGCAGCTCTGATACATAGCACCAAATGCAATCGCACAAATCAAGCGCACAGCTGCAAAACTCACATACAGATCATTTTTAGTACTGAACACATTCACCCATTGCTTGCGGTATAGCAAAGAACAAAAATCACTAGGATTTCTTTCCGCAAAATTTCCTCGAGATATTGGAGTGGGAGGAGGAGGTTGAGTGTTGCATCAATGTCTGAAGTGCCTCACATTGGTGAAGACGAGTGAGACGCCATACTTGTTACAACATTCTATGGCATCCTGATCTCTAATGCTTCCGCCAGGTTCTGCAATGACAGCAACCCCACTCTGACAAGCTTCTTCTACTGCATCGTTCCAAGCTGCACATGAACAGAACAAAGACTCATCATGGATGGATATAACGTGGATATTCAGCTTAGTAAATCCACCTTGACATTAGATGCGAGATCAGCCACACCATGACTTGCCTCAAAACTCTCAAACTAGTTAAGTGGAGCCATTGCAGCCATTAAGTTGTTTTCCCCACTGTCATAGGCTATTCCATCACCATCATAAGTAATAAAAGAAAAATAAGCTTGATTGTTACCGAATGGGAAGAATGCATCACTTGCCAAAGCTGCCCCCTTGGCCTCCTCTCCGGATTTCCTCATAGCTATCCTCAAACTCTCCAAACGGTTTGGTTGTCCGCTTCCCATGCCCAACATGCACTTGTTCTGGCCACAGTCAAGTAATAGTATTCAGCTCTCCCATCAACTTGCGAGTAAAAGAGAGATAAAACAAAGCGGCATGACAAAAATACCTTGGCTATGACGATGGCATTGCTCTTGACATGCTTAACGCAGAGCCATGCAAACTTAGCATCTTCAAGCTCGCTCTCTTGTGGAGTCGTCCCTGAGACCGCATTGAATTGGATGTCTACGGGAGTTAAATCATCAGAATCCTGAGCCAGCCACCCCCCACCGACCTGTCTCAGTGAAAGCTTCCCTTTTTCGTTTTTCTTCGCTTCAAGGATCCTCAACGTTTTTGATTTCCCACGGAGAACCTCTAGCCCCTTCTTTGAGTACTTTGGTGCCACCACAATCTCATAGAACATCCGAGTTTCACCATCTGTTGGGCTTCTGAACTCCCGGATTTCCCTAGCCAAGTTCTATATGCACAGTAGAACATTGCAAGGATAGTGTTGATGTTTGGCTTGATCAATATTAGCAAGTGAAATATTATAATCCTGAATCGACAATAGGAGACCCGCATCTACACCACTAATTTTGTTTCGTTTTTGAGGGATGCTTGTGCTGAACGAGGTTTTAAGTTTACTCACATGCTCCTTTTTTTTATCAGCGAATCCTCATATGGTAAAGAACGTGACCATAGGCCTAACATTTGCCCTAGTTCTTAGCTCAAACTAGTTGACTCAAGAATGAGCTTCCACTCTGGAACTAAATGGATAAAATACGTTAAGTCTCTTTCAGTTTGTTATATCTGGATTCAGTGAGTCTACAATATGAGGAAATTAGAATTTTTATTTCACTTACATAATGAAATAAGAATTTACCTCATCAATTTCTACATTGAAGGCCACTATACCACCAAATGCACTGACTGGATCTGCTTTGACTGCTAATCTGTATGCTTCAAGGATATCGCCGCGGGAAGCCACCCCACAAGGATTTGTATGCTTTACAACAACACATGTAGGGTCGCTAAACTCGGATACACAATTCCAGGCAGCATCTGCATCCAGATAGTTATTGTATGACATTTCCTGCAGCATTGATACATAATTCACAACAAATGAGAGATAGATCTGCAGCATTGATACAGAATTCACAACAAATGAGAGATAGATCTGCTATTGTCATCATGATCTGTTGATGAAGAAAAAGAACTTTGTTGAATAAATGACCCCTGCAATTGCTCAGACAATTCTAAGAGCATCTAATCTCATCTCAAAGACACATGGTTGAATAGTTCAAAAGGAAGCCAATTAGTCCCCTGTGGCACCGATCTCCTTTGAAAACCATATCAGTGTTTACTATAACTCAACAAATATCAGCATATTACTATAACTTAACAATCTGTACACTCAAATATAGAGATAGTTGACCTGGAAAAGAAAAGAATCTAGGTACTCCTTGAGAATGATTCATAGAATTTAATCACACTGCCAGCCAAACCAAAAGTTTAAGCTACCCTTTTCGATGGAGTAATTTGGTGTTTAAATGCTCTATATTTTCCATCACACAGAGGCTAGCATTTTACGAAAGATTAAAAGGTTGAAGATCATTATGTTGAAGAAGCAACTAAAGTGCCTGAGAGATTCAAAATGAGGACTGCCTGCTCTAACACCATATTGATTTCATGATGCATTTGTCAATTTGTCAATTTGTCAAAAAGCTTAAGATATTAGATTTAATTCTCTAACAAGATTCGTTTTTAGAAATTGCCTCCTCTATCTCATGAAATTTTAAAGGCTAGATAATTACTAGATCCATTTCAATATCAACATCCTCAAAAGATTGATTTTGATTGAAACATATGACAATCAAGGACTCACCTTTCCGTGATGTTGGATTGCAGTCGCAATACCACCTCCATTAACCTCAGCGAGACTCTTGTCCACATAAAATGCAGCCTTCTGGTGAGGATTTTCACCATAACGGAGAGAACTTTTAAGAGATAGAGGCACCGTCAAACTGGGAGGGAATTTCTCTATCAAAAAGAAGAGTCATCAACCTCTATATAAATCAGTTAAAAAACTGACAGGGTAACACAACCTACTAAAATTACCAATCTCCCAAATAAACAAACTAAAGGATACATCTGAACCAAGTCTCTAAGAAAGCCCCTCATTTGCATGTATTAGACCTACATGCATCTTTAATTGCCCTAGACATCTATTGAGAACAAGAAACAGATGAATACCTCCAGTTGTTTGTCTCCAGAGCCACTCTGACACTGCAGAATCATAGGAAGCAACATGCTGAAAGGCCTTCCAAGCAAGTTTTCTACGGAACTGTTGATCATCTCCATTACTCTTCAGGAACTCCAGTAGCGCAGGGTAGTCATGTGAATCAACCACAACGAGGACATCCTTATGATTCTGTTAGGAGACAAATGTCAAAATCAATTCAGATTAAGAACATGTAATAGTACTTGATGCAAAAATTATCAGAAAAATCTACCACATGCATATTGATATTTAGAGGGGCAAAGCCAGCAATAACTCTTCAAAAAAAGTGTATCATATTAGACATAACTTTTATAGTTTATAATTTAACAAACATCACAAGAGAAATTGTTGTCTTAGCAAGCACGAGATAAATCATTCCCCAAATAGTAAGAAGAGAATCTGGAGCCTCAATCTCGATGTAAAAGTTAACATGCTCTCAATCAGTTACATGCCTCGATTACCAGTGCCATTGTAGCAAAGTTTGCATGATATCAGCAAGCCCAATATGACTGAAGACACCAATACAACATGTTCCAGCATATGTCCAAATTGATATGCAATGAAGCAAAAAGGAAACATAAAGAAGTCTATGCTCTAATAACAATGAACATGAACATATAATAGTGAAAAACCTTTGCAGCAGCTCTGATCATGGCAGGACCACCAATATCAACATTCTCAATTCCATCTTCAAATTCAATATCAGCCGCAGAGGTAACTTTGTCATAGAAAGGATACAAATTAACCACCACTACATCAAAAGTACCTGCAAAAGTTCCATCTAGCATTTAGTATAGCAAAATCATGCAGGAATGCCAAGAACATTATTTGTTATTGCTCAGAATTTCTAAGTTGAAAAACTGTCAGAATGTAACTACAAACATTAGGATATACAAGTTTATGAATTTGTTTGAGGAGACCTTAAATGCAGGTTGCATAAACCTACAAGAAAACTCACCAATTCTATGCTTATCAAGAGCCTCCATGTGATGTTGTTGATCTCTCCTAGCAAGGATTCCTCCATGAATATGAGGATGCAAGGTCTTTACGCGACCATCCAGCTGTTAAATAAAGTAACATAACATTCCCAAGTTAAAATCTAAATCATTTTGCCAAAAGAAGATTCTTTTCTATGTGGTGTGCGCCCGGTTGAAGAGAAGAGAGATGAAATTATCATATGCAAAATGTTAAAGAGGGAAATCCTCTGTCAAAGTCTCAAACAACAGAGAAATCACAACCGCTCAAAAAGAGAGGCATCATGACACATACTTGGAATGTACTAACTGTGATCTTGAATTTGGTAGAGAAGTAATTCTCCTTAGTGAAGGGTGCTAGCATGCATCCTGCATATCCACATCTGATTTCTCTTGAGAATCAAGATTAGAGTGCACTCATTCCAACTTTTAGTAAGACAGAGTATTTGCAGAGAAGAAGAAAAGAGATGCGCTTGGTTTTAATGGTTCAACAAGTTTGTAAGGATGAATGGATCTCAAAAATAGGGACAGAAGAAAAGTTTGGGCTGTTGGGTGCTCTATGCTGCCTAAGGACAAATGGCACTCAAATTCACAACAGAATCCCGAAAATACTCAGTAGAGGAACTCTTGAAAATCTTTGATGAGCATTATTAACTAGAAATTGATTTCTTTGTCATAAGTGGGAAAGTCTTGAGCAGTCTGAAATGGTCAAGGTATCCAATTTATACCACCATTGTTGAGAATAGATGTAGCATGATTATGTTAGCAAAAGCTGTGAAAGTCCTAGGTAATTCACTTGAAGCCAAGAGGGATTTTGTCATATGGCATCAGTGCAGTGCCAATCTTGATTGTCATCATCACTTGTTACAATCAGCCTCCTAAGACGAGGCAACTAAAGAAAGAAAAGAATAAATAATGCAAGTAAGGGACAAAGAAACAAACCATCTCAGGGAAGCAAGTAAGCTGTTCCACTTTGGTGACAGACAACCCAGCATTTTCCAGAGCAGTTGCAGTTCCCCCAGTTGAGACAACAGTATACCTAAATGTTTTAATCAGTTAAGACAACATGCTGACCTGACAAGTACATATACCATTCGTGCCCCTGTATACAAAATACTATCCGCAAGCAATGAGAGGTGCCTAAAATCCAACTAAAACATTGAGGCTTCAGCACCTAAGCTACACACAAATGTGCACGCACGCACAGGCACAGGCACAGGCACAGGCACACGCACAGGCACACGCACACGAGAAGTGTACAAGTTAAAGTCCTCACCCCAATTCCTGGAGGCCCTTTCCAAGAAAAGCCAAATCAGTTTTATCAGACAAAGATATCAATGCCTGCTTGCTCCCTGGAACATTTGGAGAAAGGGAAAAGATTAGATTTTTTTTTTCTATTAGATAATGAGGCACACGCCCAAGAAAAAGAGAAAAAGTAGCCTACTTCATAACTCAAGGACCGTATATATATCAAGATTGTGCTAAATAGTAGACAGGATCAAGAGAAAACATGACATGCACAATCTCGACTGATAAGATCAACGAAGAATTAAAGACGCAAGAGAAAAGAGGGGTACGAGGAGCAGAAGGACGAGGCTCCTTGTCGGGCGTGTAGAGAATCTCAGCCTCCGCAGCCATGGCTTTAATCGGAGAAGCAGCGCACGACGAACACGATTGAAGTCGAACACAACCCACAGGTACCTGCAACCCCCACGAGACAAGACGGAGAGAAAGCAGATAGGATCGAGAGCTGAGACTGGAAGCCACACAAAAAGAGAAGGACAAAACGAAAAGGAAACGCAGATTATGAGATGAACGGATTGCGCCTGAATTTCTACCGGGTGAGAGGTGGAAGGGCGAGTTCTGGTCCGATGAGTGGTGGAGGAGTGAAGAAGAGAGCTCCGGAACGCCGCGGCGGCGGCGGCGGCGGCGGAGGTGGAGGCGGCGGCGGCAGAACCCAACATGCTTTGTTCTGTTCTGTGCTTTGCTTCTGCGAGTGTTTAAGCAAATCCCTTACTTTTCGCGCGGCGCCGGAAGACTGTCGTGCACGTGGTAAAGGAACAGAGGAAAAATGCTAAGTGCTTTTGATGTTGCATTTTTCTCTCGTGCTAATAAAGTAAATGTTGGAGGCACAGTTGCCACCCTTGAAATAATTAATAATTTCATTATTCATCACCTAATTATTTCCACAATTTGGAGAGAAATTCTTACCATGGAGAGTGGATATTAATAATCAGAATCAAGCTATTTTGGAAATTCAATTATTGTATAAATAGGAATATATTTCGTTTATTCACTCTGCATATTTTTCCTAATATTGTCCATGCAATAGTATAAATAGAGCTTGTGTATATACAAGGTTTCTCTAAGAAAGTAATATACATGTATAGGAGACTAAAATCAAACATAATCTTTTCTACTAGCAAGGGAACACAATTGGAGCACAATTTTTTGATAAGGGATTTTCATACATTTTAAGAAAAAACTACACATAAACTATTTCTTAAGCTTTTTCCTAATTTTTTGAAAAAAAAAAACTTTTTGGAACTTTTTAATTTATTTTTAATTTCTCAAAAAAAAATTAAGAGAGTCAAGCACTTCAAAAAAAGAAATAAAATATTTTTTAAAAGATTTTGGAAAAAGGAGAGAAAAAAGATGAAAAGGCCAAGCCCAGGAGGTGAGGAAAGAAAGGGCCGGGTTGAACCCCCGCCCTCCTTTATTTTAATCTCCTACTATTTGCTTGTCTACCAATTTGTCCATTTTTGTTGTTTTCATTTTTTGATGACTTACCTGGCCGACAAAATCAAGTCGACAAGGCCTACTTCTATTTATTTTATTGATAAGCAAGAATCTATTGATCAATAAATATAACAGTATAACCAATTGTGACGAAGAATTATGAGAGAAGAAAGAACGAAATACTATTTCTTGACTTTAATAACTGAACCTCAGGAGAAATCTTCATAGTTGCGAGAGCCTAAATAGCACTTCATCCCAGAATCAATAATAAGCAAACCTCCAAGATCTCATAAACACTAATGGACCACAAACTATCCAGAAGCCAACAATGAACCCCAACAGTATGCCCATGTAAAACCACTTTTTCTCACTATTATCATTGTCACCATTGTCACTAGCTTCTTCCGTCCCATTCGCGGTAATTGAGCAACTTTTGTTGAGAAGAAGCCCGCATAATCCAAGGTTTCCTTCGAAAGAACTTTTGGAAAACGTGAGAAACTGTCCTCTTGTTGGGATGTTTCCTACAAGTTGATTGTTTGAGAGGTTCAGTAACGAAAGGAAATCAAGATCTGCAAGCTGAGCTGGTATGTTTCCACTGAGGTAGTTCCTTGATAGGTCCAGCGATTCAAGTTGATGTAGATTCCCCAAAACAAGAGGAATTGAACCCGAGATGGCATTGTGCGATAGGTTGAGGACATAAAGTGCTTTGAGATCTCCAAGTGTATCTGGTATTGGACCCTCCAATCTATTGCTCGATAAGTCGATCAACTTGAAAATCGTCGGGATTTTAACAAGTTCTTGCTGTAGATCTTTCAAGGTTACACTTATTGTATTTTCATAGTGAAACCCATTAAATCGGGAATAGGAAATCTGATATTGCAGGTGATTAAAGTCGACATTAGCCTTCATAGCCTCCCAAGATGTGAAGAGACTAGCAGGAAGTGTGCCACGAAAATCATTTGAAGACAAGTCAATGATTTGAAGCATCTGCCAAGTGTTGTGACTATGTGGACATCTAATTTCTCCATGCAATTTGTTGGATCTTAAATTAAGGACACGAAGACTCGATATTGACTCAAAATGGCATGGAAATGTAGTGTTTATTTGATTGTCCCCGATGTTCACGAATTCCAATGCCGTGCAATTTGCCAACGACAATGGAATATGCCCTTGTAACAAATTCTTACCGATATCCAATGTCTTCAGACCGCATGTTCTCGGCATGTTTTGTGGAATATCTCTGTAAAACTGGTTATTCCTTAGATTCAATACCTTGAGGGACTCCATCATTAAACAATCAGGAATAGTTCCATTCAAATGGTTATGCGATAAGTCGAGCACTTCAAGATGACCAGCTTTGCAAATAGACTGCGAGATGAACCCATGGAAATTATTCTTTGAAAGGGAGAAGAACATCAAGTCCTGTAAGTTGTTGCCAATGTCATCCGGAATAACAGAATTTATGTTATTACTTGAGAAATCCAAGTAGTAAGCAGATGACGGCAAGGGTGGCATATTCCCTCGGAGAATGTTTGAATGGAGGTCGACAACTTCCGGTCCCATTCCAAAAGTATCATTGTCCAGGGGTGTTTCGCAATCTTCAAAGAAGTTATTGGAAAGATTGAGATATGTTGATTCCCATATCCATCTTGGCATTTCCCCTTGAATATGATTGTGGGAGAGGTCGAGGAAGCTAATTCCGGATTGGTTAACCAAAAACTGAGGCAATGTTGTCAACTGGCATGAAGCCAAATTTAAAAATAAAAGGATAGGGAATGAATATGACTGGGAAGCAGTATTTGTGACATCAATGGAAAAACGATTGTAGGAAAGATCCAAACCTGAAAGATTTCTCAGCTGCTGAACCAAATTAATATGGAATGAGCCACTAAAATTATTGGAAGAAAGGAGGAGGTACTCGAGCCCTCGGAGTTCCCATAAAGATGTCGGTAGTTCTCCTCCTATATTTTTGTCGCTCAAATCAAGTACTTTCAGCATGTGCGATGGAGCATCAAAAGATCCCTTCAATTGACCAGAAAATCGGTTGTCAGAAAGATATAGCTCCTGAATCGATGGATGTGTGAACAGAGATGAAGGAATATTCCCTTCGAGTAAATTGGATCGTAGGTTGAGAATAAGAAGACTGGAGAGGGATTCCCATTGTGTTGAATCAATTGGACCAGTTAGATTATTGGATGCCAAAATGATTTGTGTTAGATTCTTGGACTTGCTGAGTGATGGAATTGGACCAGTAAATTTGTTGGATGAGAAGTCCAAAAATGATAGTCGAGAGAGATTAGTGAAAGAGCTTGGGATATTTCCATAAAAGTTGGACGCCTCCAATTCTACTCTTGACAAATTCTGGAGATTACCAATTGAATCTGGAAGCCTCCCGGAAATATTAGTGAAACTAAGAATCAACGTCTCAAGAGAACCATTCTCCGGAAATCCTTGCAAAGTACCCTGAAGGAGTGGGTTGAGCGACAGGTCAAGGGTCTGAAGTGTTTGTACCTGGAAGATTTCATGAGGTAATTCTCCCTGTAGGCCAACTTCCCTTAGGCTCAGAGTTTTCAAGCTAGAGAAATTTGCTAAGAACCTAGGAACTATGGGGGATAAGTCATTGCGATCGAGTCGAATGACCGACAGATTAGCAAGAATCATTAGAGAAGGGTCAACAGGACCAGACAGAGAACAGCAAGACATGCTCAACACCTCAAGTTTCGGCACTGAAGAAGACAAGGCGTCACACCACTCACTTCCCTCAGTAGACACATTGACCCCATCAAGATACAGCTCTCTCAACTGCCCCAAATCCCCAATGAACGACCTCAAAGGGGGCTGCTCAAGTTTTAGCAAAGCCTCATCAATGCAATAATCAAAACTGAGATCAAGAATACGTAGCTTCGTCAAGCGTGATAGCTCTGCAGGAATTTGCCCGACGAATCCAGCATTGGACAAGTTGAGATGTGCCAAGTGGCTGAGTTTCGCGAGGCCCGATGGAATCTCTGCGAGTTTGAATTTGTTGAAGTTGTTGAACGCCAAATTTAGGCTCCGAAGGAACTCGAGCCTGAAGAGGCTCGATGAACCGTTGATTCCGCCAGAGATCGACTCTTTGCTCAAATCGAGACCGACCACGAGACCGTCCTCGCACGTCACGCCGCTCCATGATTCAGCTCTTAGGTCCCACTGTACTAGCTTGGAAGACTTGGAGGCCTTGAAGACGAGGCTGTTTCTCAGCTCGAGCAAAAGCGGTCTCTGGTTGACGCCAGGGCAGTGGGCTGAAGCTGAAGCCCTAGCATCGTCAAAGAAGATGAAGACGGTGTATATCGCAAGAACAAACCATGAGATGATCGAACCGTTCATCAGAAGAGTTTGAGGAAGAGAGTGGGAACAGGGAACAGGGAAGAGAGACTCAACCAGAACAAAGTCGGAACACTTAGGAGTGAAGGAGTCTTCCAAATAAAGTGCAAAGCCTTATGTTAATATATATAATAGCATTTGACCATAATACCAAAATACATATAGTATAATCTCTTTCTTTTATTAAATAAGTAGATTCAAGAAAAGAAATCAAAAGATTTATTTATATTTGAATTTTGATTGTAATAATTTTATAGTACTATCAAAAAGCAAAAAAAGTATAAACTATATAATTGGAAAATACAATGGATCAATTATGAAATAGGAAATAGGAAAATACAATAATATGTTAAAAAAAAAAGAATGAAAAGCCAAATAAGCAAAAACTAAGCATAAATTGCTCTTTTATTAAACCAAAAGACAAAATGAGAAGAAAAAAAGAAAAAGACGAAAGTAAAAAAAAAAAAAGGGCATTGTCTTTAGTGGTTTTAAAAAAAAAAAAAAAAAAGGAAAAATTTAAAAAAGATTTATTAAAATTATGAGAAAGAAGAAGCGAATTGTGTGCACGTGGAATAGATCCATCATGCACGCTAGGAAGTACCATGAGCCCACCTCCACCGGACTATAACTTTGAGCGTGTCGAAGGAGCAATCAACGTAAAACGTACTGTAAATCTTGATAGTCGCCCCGGATTCTCTCTTTGGGTATTGCACACTGATATATTTAAAGGTTTTCTTCCCTTAGTCAAAATATAACGTTGAAACGCTAACCGAATCTTGCAATTAAATCAATCTGAAAATAGCAAAGAAATTTACGAAATTTGTATAATTCCATCCGAATACCGATACCCACATCCGAGCTAGAGTTAGATTTACGCTAGCCGAATACAAGAACGTTCTTTTGTTCGGTGTGCCGCTACTCCGCTGTTCCGCTACTGCAGAAAAGAAGGAAAACCCCCCCCCCCAAAAAAAAAAACCCCTTGCCTTTTATTTTATTTCAAGAACAGAGAATTGCAAGGGAGGAGGGGGAGGAAAAACAGGGGATGGTGCTTCAGCTTGGACGATTCTGTCTAGTGTTAACGTTGATTGCGGCACAGATGATGTTATGTTGCTTTCTCTGCAGACTCACGTATAGGGAATAGAAGTGGAAACAAGTTTGGGTCCATCGTCTTTTTTGTACTTGTTTGTAGATTTCTCGGCGTCAATTTAAGTTGCGCTGGCCAGACGAAAAAAAACCAAACTTCAATAAATAAGCTATGGTTAGTGATGAAAATAGATATGAAAACAAAATTTGGATTATTAAAACGATCGAGAAATTTGAGCATCAAGAAGCATTAGATTTTATATTAAATCCATACTTGTCACAGCCATTGAAGCCAATATTGAATCGGAGATGGATTCAATTTTCATGTGAATGGGCTCATTTTTGAATTGGAGATAGTCAATGAACACAAGGCTAATTGAAAATGTCGCAACAAGTTCTCTATTAAAAGAAAGTACCTTTTGATCACTCGTTAAATTTTGTTAACTAATTGAAAACGAAAATTTTCTATTGCTTGATTTTTTTTGTGTGGTTAATTTGTGCTTGTGTCTACTTAAGCGTTCCTACTATTTTAGTAATCTTGACTAGTGTGCGAATGATTCTTAAGTAAACTCATTTTAATTATATTGTAATTGTATCGCGGGACTGCATTGGGAACGTATCTGCTGGGGCTTGACTTCCATGGTAGATGCTTGGTAATATTCCATGTCCAAATTTTCTTTGCTTTTCCACCTCAAGTAATGTCATCTTGCACAAAGTCACGATCACATGTAAGATTATCTTTGAATGAATGTCTAGTGATGACCGAGATCGGTTTCTAAGCAGTGTTGAGGACGTTTTTCAGCCGATACTTAGAAGAAGTCTAATTGAGTCTTGTCAATTATTCATATTCGAACCAGACTTAACTAGAGAATTTAAGACTTGAATACTTGATTCAAACTCAACCAAAGCTCAATTTATTTCGGATTGAGTTTGACTCGTGATTTATTTTTATAAACTTGAAACGACTTTGTTTGATTTAACTCGGTTATCATAAATGAGTTTCTATTGGAACTTGATTCAAGCTTGAGCTCAAATTCGACTTTTATAGAATCTGGACTTATGAGACTCGTACTTGACTCAGCCCCACGCATGAAATCGTGAATAATTTGAGCGAGCTCTAGTGGCTTCATTAGTTTGCACACGAAGAAGCAATTAAAACCTGATTTCGAATAAGCATGTGAAAAAATGCTGGTAAAGCATCCAGTCTTGAGTGTCGCGCATCACATTCTAGTTGAGTTTTATATATATAAATTAGGATAATTCTATTTTTAATCCTCTAATTCATAATATTTGTGCAATCAGATCCTCAAGAGAGCAAGTCATTATTACTTCAATGGATAGCTGGAGTCCACCATGACCTGTAATAAGCTTTTCGCATTTTCCAACCATCACCAATCATCGCCGCGATGGCCGCGGCCAACCAAGTCCTCCATCCCTTGTCTCGTCTCTCGCTTTTCCACCTTTGTCTTCTACATATTACTTTCTTATTTTTCCTAAAATAAAACAAGTTTCTTTTGATTTTCATAATTGAATTTTACCTTTTCAATAATGTTAACAAAAATCATCCTAGCATACGACACTAACATACTAAGAGTTAGATAAGGACTTGACTAAGAACTGGGTAGAGTTTGATTCCCAACCAAAAGAATAAAATAAAATAAAATTGAAGGATCCAATTTCACAAGCAACATGTGTTAGGAGACTAAAATCGAACTTAATCTTTTCTACTAGCAAGGGAACACAATTGGAGCACAATTTTTTTATAAGGGATTTTCATACATTTTAAGAGAAAACTACTCATAAACTATTTCTTAAGCTTTTTCCTAATTTAAAAAAAAAAATTCTCGGAACTTTTTAATTTATTTTTAATTTCTAAAAAAAATTAATAGAGAAAAGGAGAAATAAAAATAAAAAATTTTCGGGATTTTATAATATTTAAAATTTTTATAAAATATATTTATTTAAAAAATTATTTTTAATCTGAGAAATAGGGACCTGGATTGGTACCGACCGGAGTCCTCCGGCCCCAGTTGTCGGACCCAGGCCCTCCAGTGGGACTGGGCTCAGTACAATGCGCTCAGTCCGGTCCCAACTCAATAAAAACTAAGTAAGGAAAAAAAACAAGCCAGACCAAGCCCATTCTGTGTCTTCTACGCCCTCACTCCGCATTCCGTTAATCAAGTTCGCCACTTTCACAAGCATAAGGACGGAAGGTTAATGCAACAGGACCTTGTCTTGATCATTTCCAGACCTCTACGCTAAAACCGCTCACTCCGGTCATCCTTCACCGGCTAGGAGATGTGGATGTAGTGACATTTGGAGAGAAAAAAAAGAACATCTACTTAGATTAATGAAAGATTATCACTAAGTGACTCCTATCACTACACATTCGAAGCGAGTCAAAATCGGTGGAAAACCTACACGAACTCGGTTCGAGCATTTTGTCGAGCACGTGGCGTGCAGTGGATTGAAGAGAGAACATTAAGCATTTCGAAACTCGAACCCATATCCATACTTCAAAGAGACCACCCAGACGTGCTCGAAATACAACATAACAGCTCAGTAAAAAACCCCACACGCATATGGATTAATAAAAAAAGAACAAGTTCCATGGTCCGGCCAAAACAGGGCAAGGCAACAAAAGATTCGAGGAACGAGCGCTTGATCGTAAGGGGTCCCTACCTAGCTTGGCGACGACGACCGGAAGCCGATCTCGACACGAATCGAGCTATAGCTGGCCGTCTCAGTATCGCCAAGCGGGGATCCTCGGAAAATGGCAGACCGAAACCAAAACTCAACTCACCAAAATCGAACGCCGTGAAAGAAGAGGGGCCGGCAGGCTCGGTGGTCCCGGCTGGGGGACGCCGGTTTGTATAGAGGAAGGCCGAACGACGCTCAGCTGGGGCGAAATTTTGGCTCTCTCACTCTCAGCCTCTCAATCTCTCCCTCCGATTTCATTCTCCCTGTCTCTCTCTGTCCAAAAACCCCCCCTTCCTCTCTCGGACCCTCTCTCCTTTTAAGGCTGGCTGGCAGGCGCTCATGGCCCCTGCCACCACCAGTTGCCCTGCCGGCCTGGACCCCCACCCTAAAATCGCGCCGGACAATCCCCTGCCACGCTCCCCCCTCTGCTCTGCTTCTGTACTTCGGAACTCCCCGCAGAGAAGCGAGGAGCGTGAGGGAGGAAGAGAAAGGCGCGCGGGCCATGGAAGGAGGAAGATGGGCCGGCCCGCCCGGGTAAAAGAAGAGGGAAAAGAAAGGAGGCCGGGCCAGCCTGGACCCGGCCCGTCTTGCTTCTTTTTTAGTACAAAAATTAATGGCTTCAAACAAGCTTAAACTTTCAACAGGCACATCCAAGCGCCGATGGTCGTACATTCATGGACACAAAAATGGCCAATTGGTCGCAGCCAGTCATCAAACACGCTTAAACTTTCAATAGGTACATCCAACAAAAAATCAACCGGGAAACGAATACCAAAAACAATGTGCCGATTTGAGTTCAATAAGAAGGATTTTAACTGAAATATCCTTTAACCAATGGATGACTCTTTCCATGGAAACAAACGTGCTAAAAAATGCTCAGAAGAGACCAGAATCGGTTGAACCATACACTGGGCATTTTAACGAACACTCTGTGAGCAAAGATTGAGGAAAAGGTATGGACCGTTCCAGAACTCGAACTCACAACCGGATTCGAAGTTAATCGATAAACAAGGCTCGAAATTAACAGATAATGGGTCGTTCAGACCCAACATGCATATGGACTAGACATTGCAGACTCAGTCTTGCGGTTCACCGAAACAGGACAAGGCAATAGTGGTTCGCGGGAATGAGTTTGGACTGCGAAAATCCCTACGCGGCTTGGAAACGGCCGCTAGAGGGCGAGCTCGAGACAAATCGAACGAAGGCCGACCACCTCGCGATGTCTCCAAGCCGAGATCCTCGGGAGAAGAAAAAAAAAGAAGACAACCGAGTCTTACCGTGTGCTCGACGCGAGCAAGAGGGACATGTTGACGAGGATCGCCGGGCAGGACTCACGCGCCGTTGTTACTGGAAGGCGCCCCCTCAATCTTGGACTCTTCTCTCTCCCTCTTGGTCTCCCCTCAATCTCTGTTTTCCCTCCATTCATCAAGAAACCTTACCAGTGAGTCCCTACCGCCGCTTCTCTCCTCGGAGCAAGTTAGGTCCATTTTCAGCCAAGTGCCGCCTCTGGAGTCGTGGCTAGGACACCACCTTGGCTCTGCCTTCTCTGTCCCTGCGTCGTTCTCCGCGCAACGCGTGCGTGAGGGAGAGAAGTGGGAGAGAGACATCGGGGGCTGGCCTGAGAAGAAGAAGAGAAAAAAGAAAGGGCCGGGCCCAGGAGAAAAAGGAGAGAAAAAAGATGAAAAGGCCAGGCCCAAGAGGTGAGGAAAGAAAGGGCTGGGCCGAACCCCGCCCTCCTTTATTTTAATCTCCTACTATTTGCTTGTCTATTAATTTGTCCATTTTTGTTGTTTTCATTTTTTGATGACTTACCTGGCCGATAAAATCAAGTGTCGACAAGGCCTACTTCTATTTATTTTATTGATAAGCAAGAATCTATTGATCAATAAATATAACAGTCTAACCAATTGTGATGAAGAATTATGAAGAGAAGAAAGAACGAAATACTATTTCTTGACTTCAATAACTGAACCTCAGGAGAAATCTTCATAGTTGCGAGAGCCTAAATAGCACTTCATCCCAGAATTGATAATAAGCAAACCTCCAAGATCTCATAAACACTAATGGACCACAAACTATCCAGAAGCCAACAACGAACCCCAACAGTATGCCCATGTAAAACCACTTTTCCTCGCTATCATCATTGTCACCATCATCGGTAGCTTCTTCTGTCCTATTCTTGGAAATTGAGCAACTTTTGTTGAGTAGAAATCCACATAATCCGAGGTTTCCTTCAAAAGAACTTTTGGAAAACGTGAGAAACTGTCCGCTTGTCGGGATGTTTCCTACAAGTTGATTGTTTGAGAGGTTTAGTAATGAAAGGAAATGAAGATTTGCAAGCTGAGCTGGTATGGTTCCATTGACGTGGTTCCCTGAAAGGTCTAGCGACTCAAGCTGATCTAGATTCCCCAAAACAGGAGGAATTGAACCCAAGATGGCATTGTTCGAGAGATTGAGGACATGAAGTGATTTGAGATCTCCAAGTTTATTTGGTATTGGACCCTCCAATTTGTTGCTCGAGAAGTCAACCAACGTGAACATGGTCGAGATCTTAATGAATTCTAGTTGTAGACCTTTCAAGGTTACCCTCATTTTATCTTCATAGTAGAGGAAATCATGAAAATGAAAGGGAACCAAATATTTCAAGTGATTGGAGTCAACATTGGCCATCATAGCCTCCCAAGATGCAAGGAGACTTGCATGCAGAGTGCCGTCGAAATTGTTCGAAGACAAGTCAATGATTTGAAGCATCTGCCAAGTGCCGTGACTATGCTTACATCCAATTTCCCCATGCAATTTGTTGGATCGTAAAACAAGGACACGGAGACTCGATATAGACTCGAAATGGCATGGAAATGTCCCATCTATTTGATTGTCCCCAATGTTCACGAAATCCAACTTTGTGCAGTTTGCCAATGACAATGGAATCTGCCCCTTCAACAAATTCTCACTGATATCCAATGTCTTTAGACTGCATGTTCTCGAGATGTTTTGCGGAATACCACCACTCAACTGGTTATTCCTTAGATCTAATACCTTAAGGGGCTTATTCATTAAACAATCAGGAATAGTTCCATTTAGATGGTTATGCGATAAGTCGACAACGTAAAGATTATCAGCTTTGCAAATAGACCGCGGGATGGACCCATGGAAATTATTCTTCGAGAGGGAGAAGAAAGCCAACCTTGGTAGGGTGTTGCCAATGTCATCCGGAATTACAGAAGTGATGTTGTTCCTTGAGAAATCCACATAGACAGAAGTTGACGACAAGAGTGGTGGTTTCCCTCGAAGCATGTTTGAATGGAGGTCGACAACAATGGGAGTATGAGAAAAATTTCCCAGGGGTGCTTTGAAATCTTCAAATAAATTAGAGGAAAGATTGAATTGCATAAGAATTCCTATAGTCCATATCCAACCCGGTATATCCCCTTGAATATAATTGTGGGAGAGGTCGAGGATCCACAATCCAGACTGGTTAGCCAAAAACTGAGGCAATGTCGTCAATTGGCAGGAAGCCAAATTGAAGCTTAAAAATTGAGGGAGTGAAGAGGCTTGGGAAGCAGTATTTGTGGCACTAATGGAGAAACGATTGTAGGAAAGATCCAATTCTGAAAGATTTCTCAGCTGCTGAATCAAATTAATATGGAATGAGCCACTGAAATTATTGGAAGCAAGTGAGAGTTCACTGAGCCCTTGGAGTTCCCATATAGACTTCGGTAATTCTCCTCTTATTTTGTTATTGCTCAAATCAAGTGTTTCAAGCACATGTGATGGAGTATCAAAAGATCCCTTCAATTGACCAGAAAATCGGTTGTTGGAAAGTACAAGCTTTACAATCGATGGATGTGTGAGCAGAGATAAAGGAATATTTCCTTCAAGTAAATTGAATCCTAGGTCGAGAAAAAGAAGACTCGAGAGGGATTCCCATTGAGTTGAATCAATTGGACCAGTTAGACTATTGTGGGGCAGAGTGATTTGTGTTAGATTCTTAGACTTGCTGAGTGATGGAATTGGACCAGTAAAATTGTTGACTGAGAAGTCCAAACAAGACAATCGCGAGAGATTGGTGAAAGAGCTTGGAATATTTCCATCAAATCTGCACCTCGCCAAATCTATTGTTGACAAATTCTTGAGATTACCAATTGAATTTGGGAGCCTCCCAGACATATTCGTGTCACTAAGAAGCAATGTCTGAAGAGAACCACTCTCCGGAAATTCTGGCAAAGAACCCTGAAGGAGTTCGTTGAATGATAGATCAAGGGTCTGAAGTGTTTGCACCTGCAAGATTTCATGAGGAAATTCTCCCTGCAGGCCACAAAAATTGAGGTTTAGAGTTTTCAAGCTGGAGAAATTCGCTAAGAACCGAGGAACTATGGAGGACAAGCTGTTCCAACTGAGTTGAAGGACCGACAGATTAGCAAGACTGGTAAGTGAAGCGTGGATAGGACCAGACAAAGAGCACCAAGACATGCTCAACACCTCAAGTTTCGGCACTGAAGAAGACAATGCATTGCACCACTCAATTCCCTCAGCAGACATATTGACCAGGTCAAGGTACAGCTCCCTTAACTCCCCCAAATCTCCAATCAACGACCTCAAATTGGGCTTCTCAAGTGTCAGCTCATTCCAACTGAGATCAAGAGTATGTAGCTTCGTCAGGCGCGATAGCTCCGCAGGAATCTGCAAGTAGAATCCGGCACTGGACAAATTGAGATATGTCAAGCGGCTAAGATTCCTAAGGCCTGACGGAATTGGCATGGTGTGGAAGCTATTGAATGCCAAGTTCAGGCTCTGAAGGAACTCGAGCCCGAAAAGGCTCGACGAATCGTCAATTCCACCAGAGATTGCCTCTTCGCTCAAATCGAGACCAACCACGAGGCCTTCCTTGCATGTCACGCCACTCCATGAATCGGCACTTTGGTCCCAATGTACTAGTTTTGATGACGCGGGGCTGTAGAAGACGAGGCTGTTTCTCAGCTCGAGCAATAGCGATCTCTGATCAACGCCGAGACACTGGGCTGAAGCTGAAGCCGTAGCAACGTCGAAGAAGATGGACATCATGGATATCGCTAGAAGAAGCCATGAGACGATCGAACCGTTCATCGGAAGAGGTTGAGGAAGAGAGTGGGAAGAGGGAGTCAACCGAAACGAAGTAAACATGGGGGAGTGGAGGAGTCGTCCAAGGGAAGCGCAAAGACTTTGTGTTGATATTCGGGATGTCATCCTTGGTCCCCAGAGTTTGGCTTTTATATCACTTTCGACAATTGCTAGGACAAGAATTCTTTATTTAACGTGCTATTTCAATCGAACGAAAAGCAATTTAAGGAGAAAAGGGAAAATAAAAGAAATCCGCCTAAAATGTTGAGATTAGAACTTGACATCTCTTAGGAAATATTTTTGGCTCGTCTTTTTTTTTTTCAAGATCATAAATCAAGTGATATTACATGATCGGTTTCATTTCCGCACTCACATTGACATGTAGAGATCCATTAAAAATAAATAATGAATATATACATATATAATAGCATTTGACCATAATACCAAAATATCATCTATTATATTTCCTTTGTTTTATTAAATAAGTAGATTAAAGAAAAGAAATCAAAAGATTTACTTATATTTGAATTTTTTGTAAATATTTTATAGTACTATAAAATAAAACCAAATAAGCAAAAACTAAGAGTAAGAGTACGTTTGGTAACATTTCTATTTAAGGAGCAGTTTTCTTTTGAAAAATAGTTTTTTTCTATTTTTACACCTTGGAACAATTTCTGAGTAAAATAGGCATTTGGTAACTACAAAATTTTCTTATTCTCATAATAGAAAAAAGAATAGAATTGCGTTTGATATTGACAAATTTTTTTTATTTCTTTCTTCCCTAACAACGATGGAGCGGCGGGCGGGGCGGTGGCCGGCGGTGGTGGGGTGTGGACGGCGACCGGGGCGGCGTCCACACCCCGCGGCCGCCGTCGCCGCCCCGTCGCTCATAGGGCGAAGGACGACAAGCATGAGGCTAGCGACTGGCGGTTGGCCGGTGGCGAGCAGGTGGGGGTGGTCGGCGACCGGCGGCTAGTGTCCGGCGTTCGGCGCTTGGTGGCCGCGCGACCGGCGGCGGCAGGCGATGGGCGGCGGTGGGCGGGTGGCGGCTTGCTATAAACGGTGAGTAGTTCCCAAGAAATAATTTTTAGAAATTGTTTCCAAGAATAAGAAGTTACTTTTTTCTACTTTTCATTTCTACTCCAAATCTATTCTCAGGAACAACTTTTTATTCTCAAGGATAGAAAAATCAGTTAGCGTTACCAAACGCATTTATGTTCTTTTTCTATTTCAAGGAACAAAAGAACAGAAAAATAGAGAAATGGAACTAATTCCAAACAGACCCTGAGTTTTTCTTTTATTAAACTGAAAAGAAAAATAAGAAGAAAAAGGAAAAAGACAAAAGTAAAACGATGAAAAGATGCGTGTTGTCTTTGTTGGTTTAAAGGAAAATAAAAGGAGGGAAAATTTCAAAAAGATATAAAATTAAAAGAAAGAAAAGGAAAAGCGAACCGAATGCGCGTGGAATTGACCCATCATGCGCGCTGGGAAAGTACCATGGACTACCTCGACCGGCCTACCGCCATACTTTCTTTCGCTTGATGCGACTTTTACTGGATATATAGTAAAATAGAAATGCGTGTTGAAGGAACAATCAACGTAAAACGCATGCCAAATCCTGATAATCGCCTCTGGTTTTCTCTTTTGGTATTGCACATTGATATATTAGAAGGTTTTCTTCTTTTATTTTTTATTTTTTTGCTTCGTTGTGAGTTTTGCTATGCTAATCGTGGTTTTGATAGAAATTTTTTTGGCTTTCAATTTTTATTTTTATTTTTATTTTGGTTGAGTAGTCAATTGTTGGGTTAGCTTCCAATAAGACTAAAAATAAAAAGCAACTCAAATGAGCACCACATTAGTTATGCTCTATCTTCTCCAAACAAAAGAAAAATAAAGACCGCGTTCTCTGTTTGCGTACATACTTCTTGAGGGCTTGTTCTACAAAATGGGTTGGATAATTGCTAGACAAGTAAAAACAGGTCACAAACCCATTTTGTAACCCGTATTTGATGAATTGAATCATTATATGAGTTACTTATATTCAATAAATAGGTCATAAATTGATTTAGAATAGTAAAACTTAAAATAATATAGGTATTAAATGGGTTTACATTTTATTTAAACTCAACCCACATTTGCAATTCTCTCTTCGCCTTCTATGAGAAAATAATGAACCCCACCAATTGTTCTAAATTCAGACAAGGCTAGATGGGCTCACAAAGTGAGCCTTACTTCACGCTTATTAAAAATATCAAGACGGCTTCTTCTTTTTCCATTATTTTATTTTTATTGATATTGTAAGTTTCATCTATAAGTTATTGGAGTATATCTATCCTTGGTTGCATCTTACATTGTTATTTTTACATAATATTTTAATCTTAATTTTTGTCATTGCAATCCCTTGTCAGCATAAATCATGTTCTTCTATATCTTACATTTCATTTAATTAAAATTTCACTGTAATTTTATAAATTCACTATCAAGTACTAGCTTGCTCTTATTCTTCATTGTTAATCAATATGAAAATTTGCAATGCTGAAAGGCAATTCTTTAGCATCTTAAAGTCTAAATAGTGATTTTATTCAACACGTGAAGAGCTTAATATGAGTTAACCAGGTGGATACGGGCTTTGATAGGTTGAATTAAATATGGAAGTATTTTTGTAAACACAGTTACGCACGGATCAAGTCAGATATGGATCACTAAATTTATATAACATATAAATAGGTCAAAATGAGTATAGAAATTCAACTTGAATTGCGGCAAGCTAAACTAAATCACTCTATGGTGCTCAACTTTGGCTACTTGATGAATTAATGCTCGACTTGGTTGCTCACGGTTGCCTAAACACTCGACGGTGATCTAATTTTTTTAAATATGTTACAATCAATAGGTATTTATACTCAAACAATATATACAGGAAAGGAAGTAATCTTTTTTTTTTTTTAGTCTATCCTACTCACTCTTAGACTTTTACTCTGCTTCTTTATAGATAGTGGAAGTTGAAACCACATTTGAAACTAAACATCCGATCCCCAGTCCACTAAAAAGCTGGAGAATTGAACTTTTAGGAAGTAATCCAATTTAACGAGCAAATTAGTTATCTTAATCAAACAAGGAGATTAGTTGTCATAAAATATAATGAAATACCAAAGAATATCCATAACATCTAATAACATCTCTAATAATATATTTTGATTGAGAAATTTCTAATATCTCTAACAATGTCTTTTTATGAGAGAGGGATTCGAAAAATTTCGTGTGAAATGTTCAATTTCAGAACTGAGAATTGCAAGGCAGGAGGGGAAGGAAAAAGAGGGGATGCTTCATCTTGGAAACTGGGAGCAGTCAAAAGGGAATATAAGCGGACACGCGTTTGTGTCGATCGGCTTTTCTCTGCTTCATCTTGGAAACAGGGAGCAATCAAAAGTGAAACGCCTTTGTGTCTGTCGGCTTTTCTTTAGTTGTTTGCGGATTTCTTGGGGTCAATCCATGTTACGCTGGCCAGAACAAGAAAAATTAAACTCCAATGAGTAGCATATGACCAGCTTTTGTAATTAGCTTATAAGCTATGGTTATTGATGAAAATAGAGATTGTCAAATAGGGTACAGATCCAAAGGGTGGTTTGGTATTAGAACAATCGAGATATTACGCTTCAAAAAGTGTTAAATTTTATATGTGATCCATACTTGTCACAGCCACTAAAGTCAATATTAAATGAGAGATGAATTCGATTTTCATGTGAATGGGCCCATTTTTGAAGCGGAGTTAGTTGACGGATAAAAGGTTGCTGATAATGTCATAAGTTCTCTATTAAAAGAAAGCACCTTTTGATCGCTTGTTAAAATTTGATAACTAATGGAAAACTGATAGCTAATTGAAAACAAAAATTTTCTTTCAGTTGATGGTTGTTCTTTTGTTAATTTGTTCTGGTGTCCACTTAAGTGTTCCTACAATTTTAGTAATCTTGATTAGCATGCAAATTATTCTTATTAGTAGACTCAATTTAATTATATCGTAATTGTGTTGTGGGTCTGCATTGGGAACATCTCTGCTGGGGCTGAGTTCCATGGTAGATGCAATGTATTATTTTATGTCCAAATTTTCTTTGCTTTTCCACCTTAAGTAATGTCATCTTGCACAAATTCACAACCATATGCAAGATTCTCTTTGAATGAATATCAGTGATGACCGAGATTGATTTCTCAATGATGTTGGGAATATTTTTCACCGGATACTTTTTTTTTTTGGTTAAACACTGGGTATCTAAAAGAGGCCTAATTGAGTCTAGTCGCTATTCATATTTAAACCGCACTAGACTTAGAGAATTTAAGGGTAGGATACTCAATTTCATCAAAGCTCAACTTTTTCAAATCAAGTTTTGACTTGTGAATGTTTTATTTTTTATATTTTGAAATGACTTAATTTAATTCGACTCGATTATCATAAATGAGTTTCTGTCGGAGCTTGATTCAAGCTTGAGTTTTTATTTTTCAAATTGGGATAAATCTATTTTTAATCCTCTAATTCATAATATTTGTGCAATTGATTCCTAGAGAGAGCAAGCCATTACCACTTCAATGGACCCCCAAAAAAAAAAAAAGGATAGTTGGTGTCCACCATGACCACTTCTTCGAAGGTCAAACCTGTAATAAGTTCTTCACATTTTCCAAACCATTCATCGCGTTTTCTCGCGTCTCTCGCTTTTCCACCTTCGTCTTCTACATAGTACTTTCTTAATTTTCCTAGAATAAAATTGTTTTTTTTTTTAACATTATAGACTTTTACTTTTTTTCAATAATAATAAAAAAAAATCATCCTAGCATAACCACCCCAACATATTAAGAGTTATTTAAGAACTTGACTGAGAATGGGGTAGTGTTAGGGGACTAAAATTGAACTTAATCTTTTCTAATAGCAAGGGAACACCGGTTGGCTGGGGCATGCAAAACATTATCAACTAACAGTAGAAGTTGTTAATTAATTGATAATTAGATTAGGAAAATATATTCGTAAAGTCCCAGCATTACTTAAAATCCATCTACTAAAAATAAATAAGTGCTAATTTTTCTTATAAATCTCGATCACTATATTTTTTTAACATAACTATTATTTTTAATTTTGAACATTTCAGTCTCTTTCTTTCTACATCTATCCTTTACTCCTTTCTCAACTTTCTTTAAAAAAATTCCCTTTTTTCCAACTTTTGTATATTATTTTTAAGGCTAGGTTTAGTTAAGTGTGGCAAAATTCCTGATTTCACTTGTACAAATTCCAATGTAGTTTTAAAGTTTTCAGTTGGTCAAATGTAATCCTAAATTTTTGCATTAAATTTCAATGTAGTTTTGCCCTTCAACTTTTGCATGAAAATACTGACAGGGCAGTACAGTCATCGTTGGCCGCTCTATGGGCTCAATCGGCGATTTATGTGAACAAATTTATTCAAAACGATTTTTGAGTAATTTTTTTATTTTTAAAATTTTTTTTTCTTTCCTTTCTTTTTTATTTTCCTTCCCTATTTCCCCTTTCCCCTTTTCCCATTTCCTTGTTTATTTTTTTCTCATTAACACCAGATCGGAAACACAAATCCTCAAACTCTCCATCAATAACCCAGCATCACCACTACATTACAACCGTATCAGTAAATATTGCGTAACGTTGGGATTTGTATAAACCACAAGTTTTTTTTTTCCTTACCAATCATGAAAACTACATACCAAACCTCATTCATAAATCGCATACAATGTATTATTCATTCTTATGGGGACTAAATCCCACACAGGAAAATTTTCAACGCCAGATATGGTGTCAACATCGCTCGCTAGTAAAGGAAATAAAAGAAGAAAAAAATCTAGAAAATTAAAAAGATTAAGCAAATCAACATCGTGTTGTCCAAAAACAGAGTTTAATAAATCTGAGGTCTTCATAACACTCAACCATTTTAAAGGGGTTGAACGTGAAGACAATAATTTTTCCAAGCGTACCAGAATTGCATTTTGGGCCAAAGCTGGCCGTACCCGTTGGATTGCACCCTGAAAGTGGGCTCAATTTGATAAGTCAAAAGTCACCAACGAAGCGATTTATGCCTAACTTTCTAACCCACCGATTAGGATTCGTGAATGTTCTCTTGAATTAGGACTTTTGCAAGTCAATGAATTCTCTTTTGGAGAAATGTGTCGTGCCATAGAGATGAATGTACCACTAGTGACGTTCAAAATTATGGAAATTTATGGTGGCCGACAAATTGCCAATCACTCTAAGCAATAACTTGTAAGCAGGTTTCAATAGTAGGTGTTAAAGGTTGTACAAAAAAATCAGGAAAAAATGATGATCAAAAGGACTATATTGTAACTTTCCAAAAAGATTCATGATTTAGACCGCATTTCCTAAATAGTTTAGAATTTCTAATGCAAATTTCTCGGGAAAATTGTCCAAAATGTTTTAAATATATTGTACTTTTGTTAATTCTGCCTTACACTTTTTAATTTTGTTAATTGAGTCCTAAATATTTTTACTTTTTGTTAATTGAGTCCATCCGGTCAATTTTGATAGAATTCATTAATGCGGACGGGTTTAATACAATATGGTACGTCGATACGTAGACAAATTTTATTATTTATTTAAATATTTTTTCTTTTTTCCCCTTTTTTTCTTTTTTTTTCCCTCTCTCTCTCTTCTACCTCTACCGGTTGGCTAGCCTCCAACAACCGGTCAAAGGCTACGACTGGCGAGGGTCGGCCTCGCCCGTCGACCGTTGCCTGCTCAACTGAGGGGACTAAAATTGAACTTAATCTTTTCTAATAGCAAGGGAACACTGGTTGGCCGGGGCATGCAAAATATTATCAACTAATAGTAGAAGTGCTTAAATAATTGATGATTAGATTAGGAAAATATCTTCGTAAAGTTCCAGCTTTACTTAAACTCCATCTACTCAAAATAAATAAGTGCTAATTTTTCTTATAAATCTCTATCACAATATTTTTTAACATAACTATTATTTTTAATGTTGAATATTTCAGTCTTTTTCTTTCTACATCTATCCTTTACTCCTTTCTCAACTTTCTTTATAAAAATTCCGTTTTTTCCAACTTTTGGATATTATTATTAAGGCTAGGTTTAGTTAAGTGTGGCAAAATCTTCCTAAATTTATTGTACAAATTCCAACATAGTTTTAAAGTTTTCAACTGATCAAATGTAGTCCTAAATTTTTGCGTTAAATTCAATGTAGTTTTGCCCGTCAACTTCCCGTGAAAATACTGATGGGACAGTACATTGGCTGTTCTATTAGCTCGACCCGCAATACGCGTGAACAGATTTATTCAAAACGATTTTTGAGTAATTTTTTTATATTTAATTTTTTTTTCTTTCCTTTCTTTTTTATTTTCCTTCCCTATTTCTCCTTTTCCCATTTCCTTATTTATTTTCTTCCTCATTAACACCAGATCGGAAACACCATCCTCAAACTCTCCATCAATAACCCAGCACCACCACAACATTACAACCATATCAGTAGATATTGCGTAACGTTGGGGTTTGTATAAACCACAAGTTTTTTTTTTCCTTACCAATCATGAAAACTACATACCAAACCTCATTCATAAACTGCATACAATGTATTATTCATTCTTATGGGGAATAATCCCACACAAGAAATTTTTCAACGCCAGATATGGTGTCAACATCGCTCGCTAGAAAAGGAAATAAAAGAAGAAAAGAAAAAAAAATCTATAATTAAAAAGATTAAGCAAATCAACAGCGTGTTGTCCAAAATAGAGTTTAGTCAATCTGAAGTCTTCTTCACGCTCAACCATTAAAAAGGGGTTGAACGTGAACACAATAATTTTTCCAAGCATACCAGAATTGCATTTTGGGCCAAAGTTGGCCGTACCCGTTGGATTGCACCTTGAAAGTGGGCACAATTTGATAAGTCAAAAGTCAGCAACGAAGCGATTTATGCCTAGCTTTCCAACCTACCGATAACTAGGATTCATGAATGTTCTCTCGAATTAGGACTTTTGCAAGTCAATAAACTCGCTTTTGGAGAAATGTGTCATGCCATAGAGATGAATGTACCACTAGCGACGTTCAAAATTATGGAAATTTATGGTGGCTGACAAATTGCCAATCACTACAAGCGATAACTTGTAAAAAGGTTTCAAAAGTAGGTGTTAAAGGTTGTAGAGGTGATCGGGTCTAGGGTGGGTAGGGTCCAAACTTGGACCTTGTAACCAACCCTGTTATAACCGGTTCCTTTTTTGGACCCCGTACCCTACTTTGTTTTTATTGGACCCTGTTTTGGACCCAACCCTATTTTTCCGGTCCAGGAACAAGGTCAACCTTGTTTTCATTGGAACCTGTTTTGCAACCGTTCGATATCCTATACGGCTTTGAATTTTACATTAATTAGCGAAAAAACAACAATGTAATCCTCCTAACATTATAAGACAAAACAAAAATCCTAACAATGTATAAACATTAGCAACAAATATGGATCTAATATTAGTCTTATTCCCACAAATACTTTTGATATAATATAATGTGCTTATTCATATGTATACGATTAAGAAGATATATTTCTTGAGTTGGACTGAAAATGTTAGCAGCACTTGTCCTACGACTATAATAATAGTTGAAGGCAGGACCATTAAAAAAGAAAAACAATACATGAGAACAGTTATTTTTAACAATTCTCCCTTAACTTGATTTAAAGATGAGCTTTCTTTTTTTAACAATTTTTTGAAGACAAAGAGACTCAAAGGCATTAAATAGAGAGATGATATATTTTTTTTAAAATGGTAAAAATCGGTTCCAAAACCGGTCCAGTTCCGGGTGAGTCTTTGCTTAGACCCTGTTCCCGGACCAGTTTCAACCGATTCCCAAAAACTGGAATCGATTCCCGGACCGGTTTAACCGGGAACTGGTTTTCGACTCTACTTTTTGGGTAGTCCGGTCTGGGTTCTGGATAAACACGGTCCGGTTGCACACCCCTAAAAGGTTGTACAAAAAATTCAGGAAAAAAATGATGATCAAAAGGACTATATTGTAACTTTCCAAAAAGATTAATGATTTAGATTGCATTTCCTAAATGGTTTAGAATTTCTAATGTAACTTTCTTGAGAAAATTGTTCAAAAAGTTCTAAACCTATTGCACTTTTACTAATTCAGTCCTAAACTTTTAATTTTTCCAATTGAGTCCTAAATATTTTCACTTTTTGCCAATTGAGTCAATCTGGCCAATTTTGACGAAATTCACTGATGTAGACGCTGGTCATCATACGTGACACGGTTGGCACTGATGTGGACAAAATTTATCATTTTGTAACTATTTTTTTAATTTTAAAATATTTTTATTTTTTTCCTTTTTTTTCCTCTCTCTCTTCTACCTCTGTCGGTCGGCCTTGTTGACCTCCTGTGAGGTCGCTTTCACCAAGATTTGGCGAGGGTGAGCCTCATTCGCAGCTGACAATGTTTCCCTCACTTGCTTGAGTGAGTGTGAGGGTTGACCTTGCTTGCTACGAGCCTCGCCCATGGATTGCGAGGTCGTCCCTTGCTAGGTTGGCGAGGGCAACCTTGCAAGAGGCTAGCAAGGTTGACCCTTGCAAACCTCTCCTCACCAGTGATGCTAGTGAGGTTGACCCCCGTTGGTTGTAGCCTCTAGCCAGTTGTCGAAGGGTGGACGACTAGCAGAGGTAGGAGAGAAAGAAGAAAAAAAAGGGGAAAAAGGGGAAAAATTCAAAAATTATTTAAAAATTATAAATTTTGTCAACATCAACACTGGTAGTCCCACGTGGCATAGCCAGTATCCACGTCAACGAATAGATGGATTCAATTGGCAAAAACTAAAAAGGTTTATGACTTATTTGGCATAAGATTTATAACTGAATTGGCAAATGTGTAATAGATTTAAGACTTTTTGAACAATTTTCCCTAACGACAACAAGAACTATATTGGCAAAGCCACAAAATTGAACAATTCCAAACTATATTGGAATCCTTATTGTATGTTTAACATTATATTGATAATTTTTTTTTTAGGTTATGCACTAGGAGACTAAAAACTTGTCGTGCAAGTTGAATCAAATTGTAAAATTATCAAAAAGTATAATTGAATTCTAAAATTTAAGTAAACATATAATCAAATCATAAAACTGTTAAAGAACACCTAAATCTAAAAGTTTATGCAAAAATTACAATTGAGTCCTACCATTACATCTGACTGTTTTGACGTTGTTTTTGTAAACTATTTTTGGAGAACATGTAGCTCTGATTTTGGGTGTGGGTGCCCCCCCCCGGGCGAAGGCGGGGGGGAGGCGAGATTTATTTTTATTTTTGACTTTTTTTCTATCGTGTCATCCACTAAATCAAGATAAATCACAACTAAGTATATTAAAGAAATTCAAGTCAATTTTGTCATAGATGTAATTAAAGGAAATGATTGATTGTAATGAAGAATTAGCATGAAATTGATCTATCAGAACGTTCTAAGATTTATAGTTTCCTATTAGTTTTAAGAGTAAATACCACCAAAAACCCTAAGCTATGCCACTTGTGACAATTTTACTTTGAATTTTTTTTTGTGCCATTAAAAATCCCAAACTATGCCACTTGTGACAATTTTACCCTAAACTTTTTTTTTACCACAAAAAATCCCAAATTATGCCAATTGTGACAATTTTACCTTGAACTTTTTTTGTGCCACAAAAAACCCCAAACTATACCACTTAGAACAAATTTACCCAAATCTTTTTTTGCTGAAGGCCATTTTCGTCATTTTCCATTTTCTTTTTCTTTCTTTTTCTTCTCCTTCTTCCTTTTGCCATGGCCATCAGAGGGAAGCCGGCGATGGTTGCCCTTGCTAGCCATCGCCAGGGTAGGGTGAGGCGAGGGCGGGCCTCGTCGGTGTCGGGTGAGGGCCGCCTCACCAGCGTCAGGTGACTCACCCTTGCCGAATTTGGCGAGGTCACCCTCGCCCTTGCCTGGGTCGGGCAAGGCGAGGGCCGCCTCACTAGCGTCAGGTGACTCACCCTCGCCGGATTTGGCAAGGTCACCCTCGCCCTTGCCTTGGTTGGGCAAGGCGAGGGCAGGCCTTGTCGGTGTCGGGCGAGGGCCACCTAAGCCAAAACCGGCGAGGGTCACCCTTGCTTAACGCCAGCGAGGCAACACTCGCTTGACATCGGTGAGGTTCGCCCTCACCTCGCCCAACCCAGGCGAGGGTCGCCCTCGCCGGATCTGGTGAGGGCGGGTGAGGGCAACCCTTGTTGGCTCCGATGCTGGTGAGGGCGGCCATCACCGACTTCCCTCTACCGACCACGACAAAGGGAAGAAGAAGAAGAAGAAAAAAACAGAAAATGGAAAAGGACGAAAATGCCATTCAGCAAAAAAAGTTTGGGATAAATTTGTCCTAAGTGGCATAGTTTGGAGTTTTTTATGACACAAAAAAAGTTTAGGGTAAAATTGTCACAAATGGCATAATTTGGGGTTTTTGGTGGCACAAAAAACAGTTTAAGGTAAAATTATCATAAGTGGCATAATTTGGGGTTTTTAGTGGTACAAAAAAATAGTTCAGGGCAAAATTGTCACAAGTGGCATAGTTTAGGGTTTTTTGTGGTATTTGCCCTAATTTTAATAATTTTGATGCATTTATTTTTTAATATTATTTATTTTTCTAAGAACATTATGGCATTAGGTTTAGACTTTTCCAATTCAAAAGGATTCCATCTAAGTTAAAACTGTCCTGGCTAAAGAATTTTCATAATTGCAATTTTTTCATCATAGAACCATCTTTTCAATGGTGATGAAGAATTATGAAGAGAAGAAATAACAAAATACTCTTTCTCAAGTTTAATAACTGAACATCAAGGGAAATCTTCATGGCCGGGAGCATATGAACAGCACTTTATCCCAGAATCGACAATAAGCAAATCTCCATGATCTCATAAACACTAATGGACCACGGAATATCCACAAGCCAGCACAAACCCAAGCGGTATGCCCATATGAAGCCACCTTGTCTCGCTGTCATCATTGTCCCCATCATCCCCGTCCTGTTTGTGGTAATTGAGCAATTTTTATTGAGCAGCAACCCACAGAATACGAAGTTTCCTTCGAAAAAACTTTTGGAAAATGCAAGAAACTTGTTGGATGATTCCTATAAGTTGATTGTTTGGGAGGTTCAGGAACAAAAGGAGATCAAGATTTGCAAGCTGAGTCTGTATGGTTCCATTGAGGTAGTTCCCTAAGAGGTTCAGCGACTCAAACTGATCCAGATTGCCAAAATCAGGTGGAATGATGGCATTGTGTGATAGGTTCAGGATATAAAGTGTTTCGAGATCTCCAAGTATCTAGTATTGAACCCTCCAATTTATTGCCCAAGAAGTCGATTGACATGAAAACGGTTAGAAACTTGATGAGTTCTCACTTCAGACTTTTGAAGGTTAAACTCATTGTATCTTGATAATAGAGTTTACTTATTCCAAATAACTCAAGGTGATCAAAGCCTACATCAGCCTTCATTATAAATTTCGATCAACATATTTTATAACAGAATTTTTTCTTGGGGGGTAAGGGTCATTTTATATTAGACCAATTACTTGATACGGAATAATGTTCTGTCTTAGAGACATAATTAAAACGCCACACCAACATTAGAACTACATTGGCAAAGTCGCAAAGTTGAAATTTTTTTTTGGATTGTACTGAAAAGCGTATAATGAATATAAGACTGAATTAATAATTTTTCTTTGGATAACTGCAACCAGGAGTCTTAAAACTTGAAGTGCAAGTGTACATGACGTGCTCAACGTAGAGCCATGCAAACTTTGCATCTTCACTCTCTCTCTTGCGGAGTCCTCCCTGAGACCGCACTGAATTGAATGTCGGGGGTAGTTAAATCATCGGAATCCTGAGCCAGCCATCCCCCACCGACCTGTCTCAATGAAGTCTTCCCTTTGCCGTTCTTCTTCGCTTCTAGGATCCTCAACGTTTTCGACTTCCCACGGAGAACCTCTAGCACCCTCTTTGAGTGCTTGGGTGCCACCACAATCTCATGGAACACCCGAGTATCACCATCCGTTAGGCTTCTGAACTCCCAGATTTCCATAGCCAATTTCTATATACACAGTAGGACATTGCAAGGTGAGTATTGATGTTCAGCTCAATCAATTTTAACTGTAGTGAAACATTACAATACCAACTCAGCAATAGGAGACCCGCCGCTACACCACTATTGTTGTTTCAATTGTGAGGGATGCCCGTGCCGAATGAGGTTTTTTAAGTTTCAAAAACTCGCACTTCTTTTTATTTATCAGAGAATTATAATATATTATGGAATGTGACCATAGGCATAACATTTAGCCTATTTCGGAGCTCAAACTGGTTTGACTCAAGAATGAGCTTCGATCTGGAGCTCTATGGATTCGAAAAATGAGAAGCCTCTTTCAGTTTATTATATTTGGATTTGGTGGGTCTACTATATAAGGAAATTATAATTTTTCCTTTGTAACTTAACATAATGAAATAAGTATATACCTCATCAATTTCTACGTTTAAAGGCCACTATACCACCAAATGCACTAACTGGATCTGTTTTGACTGCTAATCTGTATGCTTCAAAAATATCGCCGTGGGAAGCCCCCCAACAAGGATTTGTATGCTTTACAGCGAAGCATGTAGGGTTACCAAACTCGGATTCACAATTCCAAGCAGCATCAGCATCCAGATAGATATTATATGACATTTCCTACAGAATCAGTACATAATTCACAACAAATGAGAGATAGATCTGCTATTGTTACCATGATTTGTTGATGAAGTAAAAGAACTTTCTGGAACAAACTACTCTTGCAGTTGCTTAGAGACCTCAAAATAGCATCTAATCTCATCTCAAAGGCAAGCATAAATACAGCCTAAGTGCCAAAACTTGGCACGAGGGGACACTTAAGTGCTAAAATTTACAAAATGTACACTTAAGTGCCAAAATTGGAACAAAAAAGATTAGTTAAGTGCCGACGACGAGAAAATCCAACCAAAATACTGACGCGACACTTTTCTGGCGAGTTGGAGTCGAAACGGCGTCGTTTTGGGTGTTGGCATGGCTAGATTAGCCCAAAACGATGTTGTTTTGAATACGATGTGGCTAGATCAGCCCAAAACGATGCCGTTTTGGCCAAAGTTTATTTTTCAATATAAATGTTAATTAAATAATATTAAAAGTGAAATTATAAAAAAAAAGGGCAGCAGCCTCGTTTGTGGCCGCCGCCCCATCGCTGGTGGGGCGGCAACCCTCTCCCAAATTTGGGTGAGGATTAGCTGCCCTCGCACAGGTGCCGGTGGCCCTCGCCCAGGCCCTGGCGAGGGCGGCCAACCTTCGCCCAGATCTGGGAGAGGGTCGCTACCCTCTCCCGGCGTCTAGTGAGGGCTATCCAGCCCTCATCGACCCGCGCCTAAAACGACGTCGTTTTAGGCTTATTTGACCATGTTAGCACCTAAACGATGCCATTTCGACCCTCAACTAGCCGGAAAATTGCCATGTTAGCATTTTGGCCGGATTTTTTCACCATTGGCACTTAACTGATCATTTTTGCTCTGATTTTGACACTTAAGTGTACATTTTATAACTTTTGGCATTTAAGTATCCTCATGTGCCAAGTTTTGGCACTTTAGGGGTCTGTACGTCCTCAAAGGCACATGGTTATGATACTAAAAAGGAAGCCAATTAGTCTTCTGTATCACTAATCTCCTTCGCAAAACATTATTAGTGTTTCATTATAACTAAACATTCTGCACACTAAAATATACAGATAGTTGACCTGGAAAAGAAAAGAGACTATGCTTCTTAAGAATGATTTGTAGAATTATGTCAAAATGCTAACAAAAGCAAAAGTTTAAGCTACCCTGTTGGATGGAGTAATTTGGTATTTAAATGCTCTATATTTGCCATCACTCATAGGCTAGCATTTTACCACAAAGATCATTATATTAAAGAAGCAAATAAAGTGCCTGAGAGATTCTAAATGAGTACCTCCTGCTCCATGCCATATTGATTTCTTGAGGCGTTTGTCAAGTCATCAAACAGCTTCAGCTATTAGATGAAGATACTATCTATTATTTAGATTCTCTAACAAGATTCATTTTTGAAACTGCCTCCTCTATCTAATGAGGTTTTCAAAGCTAGATAATTACTAGATCCACTGCAATTTCAACTTCCTCAAAAGATTGACCTTGATGTGAACATATGACATTCAAGGACTCCATTAACCTCAGCAAGACTCTTGTCCACATAAAATGCAGCCTTCTGGAAACACAACGAAGGGAACTCTCAACAGATAGAGGAGGCACTGTTATGCTAGGAGGGAATTTCTGTACCAAAAAGAAGAGTCGTCAACCCCTACATAAATCAGTTCTAAAACTAACAGGAAACACAACCTACTGAAATTACTGATTTCCAAAGGAAACAAACTAAAGGATACATCTCAACCAAGTCTCCATAAAAGCCCCTCATTTGCAGGTTTAACGTTTTTAGACCTACATGCACTTTTAATTACCCCAGTGGCTATCACATCAGTTAACATGAACCATATGAATACCTCCAGTTGTTTGTCTCCAAAGCCACTCTGACAATGAAGAATCATAGGAAGCAACACGCTGAAAGGCCTTCCAAGCATGTTTTCTACAGAACTGTTGATCATCTCCATTACTCTTCAGGAACTCCAGCAGCACAGGGTAGTCGTGTGAATCAACCACAATGAGGACATCCTTATGATTCTGTTAGGAGACAAATGTCAGCATCAATTCAGATTATTAACATATAATCATCCTTCATGTAAAAACTACAGAACAATCTACCACCTGCATATTGATATTTAGAGGGGCAAAGCCAGCAACACCTCTTCAAAAAAAGTGCAACACATTAGACATACCTATTATGGTTTATAATTTAACAAGCAACATAAGACAAACTGCTGTGTTAGCAAAAAAGCACAAGAGAAACCATTCCCCAAATAGTAAGGAGGGAATCTGGAGCCACAATCTCAATGTAAAAGTTAACAACCTCTCAATAAATTACATGCTTCGGTTACTAGTGCCTTTGCAGCAAACTATGCATGATATACGTGAGCTCGGTGGAATTGAAGACACCAAATACAATCATATTCCCGCATACTTCCAAATTAAGATGCAATGAAGCAAGAAGAAACATAAACAAGTCTATGCTCTGATAATAATGAACATGAATATATATAATAGTAAAGAACCTTTGCAGCAGCTCTGATCATGGCAGGACCACCAATATCAACATTCTCAATTCCATCTTCCAATTCAATATTAGCCACAGAGGTAACTTTGTCGTAGAATGGATACAAATAAACTACCACTACATCAAAAGTACATGCACAAGTTCCATCTTGTATTTATTGTAGTAGCGTCATGCAAGACCATTGGAATGCCAAGAACATCATATATTTGTCCTCAGAATTTCTAAGCTGACAAACTGTGATAATGTTTCTACAAACATTAGGATGTCCAAGTATATGAATTTGTTCGTGGACAACTTTAAACCTACAAGACAATTCACCAATTCCATTCTTATCGAGAGCCTCCATGTGATGCTGTTGATCTCTCCTAGGAAGGATTCCTCCATGAATATGAGGATGCAAAGTCTTTACGCAACCATCCAGCTATTAAATAGAGTAATGTAAAATTCCCAATTGGAATCAAAGTCAAGTTGCCAAAAGCAGATTCTTCTATGTGTGGCGTGCGCCCGTGTACAGAGGAAAGAGATGAAATTATTGTGTGCAAAACGTTAAAGAGGTAAATCCTCTGTCGAATGTCCCGAACGACAGAAATATCATAACCGGTCAAAAAGAGAGGCGCTATAAAAAAATATTTAGAATGTACTAATTGAAAAATGTGAAATGGAATTTAGTACGGAAGCAATTCTCCTTGGTGAAGTATACAAGCAGTCTAGCACGCATCGTGCAAATCTGCATCCGATTTCTCTTGAGAATCAAGATTGAAGTGCACTCACTTCAACTTCTAGTAATACAAGAAGCATTTACAGAGAACAATGAAAGAGATGCAGTAGGTTTCAATGGTTCAACAATTTTGTAACAAGAGGGGCAGAAGAAAGGTTTGGGGCATCAGGTGCTCTATGAGGCAGACGCAGATGAAAAAAGAACTAAACGCCGAAGTAGCCCTCTTCATCATTCAAGGACCATATAAAAGTTTAAGATTTTGTTACGTTGTTGACAGGATCGAGAGAAACATGACATCCACAATCTGAAATGATGAGATCAACGGAAAAGTTAAAGACGTGAGAGAAAAGAGGGGTACGAGGAGCAGAAGGGCGAGGCTCCTTGTCAGGCGTGCAGAGAATCTCAGCCTCCGCAGCCATGGCTTTAATCGGAGAAGCAGCGTGCAACGAACACGATTGAAATTGAACACACGCCTCAGTTGCCTGCAACCCCCATGAGGCAAGATGGAGAGAAAGAAGACAGGGTCGAGAGCTCAGACTGAAAGCAGCAGAGAGCAGAGAGCTTCGGAAGGAGGCAGAGGCGGCAGGAGAACCCAACATGCTTTGGAGTGTTTAAGTAAACCCCTTACTTTTTTGCGCGGCAGACGTAACAATGTCGTGCGTGTGCCAACGGCACAAAGGAAAAATGCTAAATGCTTTTGAAGTTGCATTTTCTATCCTGCGAATAAATTTTACTAATTAATGTTGCAGATATATAATTGCACGCTTGGATTGATTGATTGTTTCCTTATACATTTCCTGATTATGAAGAGAAGAAGAACCAAATACTATTTCTCAAGTTTAATAACTGAAACTCAGGGAAAATCATCATGACCTTAAGAGTCTGAATGGCACTCTATTCCATAATTGATAATAAGCAAACCTCCATGGCCTCATAAACACTAATGGACCACAAAATATCTAGAAGCCACTGACAAATCCAAACGGTATGCCCATGTAAAACCACTTTTCCTCGCTATCATTTATTGAAGCTAGTAATAACACCTAGAGGGGGGGTGAATAGGTGTATATAGATTTTTCGCGCAAGAATATATATAACTTTTGCAATCTATGAACTGAAATTAAATAGAGAGAGGAGAGAATATTGCAAACACAGTTTATAGTGGTTTGGCTTTAGACAAGCTTACGTCCACTCTCCAGGCGATCAGCCAATAGGCTGGATTTCACTATGTAATCAAAGGTGATTACACACTCTTGAGCATTAGCACTAGGTGATGATGAGTCTCACAGAGTCACTCTTCTTGGTAATTCACTAGGACTACTCAAATTTGCACTTTAGACAACTGATGAAGAACATAATCGCACTTTGGAATATGTTTATCCTATCTAACTCCTAGGTCTTATCCTATCCTTATATACTCTCCAAGCCACACTCGACTGTTGGCTCTTTCCTTGAGAGTTTCGTCTTCCCTTTCCTGGACAGACTCTATAAGGCAAGTCTTTTTGACCGTTGAGAGTAGATTAGATCCCCTTGGATTTTGGTCGCCCATACAATCAGAATCCGGGCTTCCATAAGTGCTCCATTCTTCTTTGGAAGTTGTCATCTAATTGATTCTGCCAATCAAATTAATATAACAGAATCAACGTAACCAAAGTAAGTGAAATACTTGACCGTTGGTGATCTGTTCCTGAAGTTTCATTCTAAGTCTGACAGACTCAAGTTCTGAGTCTGCTTAAGTTTTCCGTTTGGTACGGTCAGACTCAGAATATGTGTTTCTTCAAGTCTTCCGTCCGGTACAGTCAGACTCAGAAACACTGTATGTTTTCCTTCTACCACTAGTAGACTCAAAAACATACATCTCCCTATGGCTTATTCCTTCTGAAGATATGTATAAATACTTACATAAAATGATTTGTTAACATCAAAACTAGGAGTTTTCAACAATCTCCCCCTTTTTGATGGTGACAAAACTTTTTATGCTTCTTGCTTGTTGTCCCTTGCAAGTTGGCAGCACATACTTCCCAATGATTCTCACATCAAATGATTCATGCATCTATGTTTAACACAAGCATCAATTAATACAGATCAAGCAGCAAGCAATAATTCAGTTTACAAACACAAGCAGCAAACAACAAAATTCAATCCAATCCAACCAGCAAAATTCAATCTAACCAGACAACTAGGTTTTACTCCCCCTTTTTGTCACTATCAAAAAGACAATATCCTAAAAGATAAGTAAAGTCTGACAGAAAAAAAACTTGACAAAAGTTCAAACAAGATAAACCAGAAGATGATTTCTTTAAGAAGATTTTTTCTTAGGGGTCCGAACAAGGGTGAAATCCTCCATATCCGTGGCAGACTCCTCGATTCTATTAAGACATTGATGAACTGTTTTCTCTAGAGTCTCCAGTCTGTTGTTGAGAGAGGTTTCCATAGCAACTTGGTGATCTCTTATTTCCATAAACAAAGCCAATATCTTCTGAGATTCGACACGATCAGATGAAGTTGCAGGGGTATCTTTTTCAACATTTTGAGACATAGGCTCCCCCTGAGTTGATGCTTCAGTTTGGCCTTGTTGTCCCAATTGTTCTCTCTCTTCCTCAACTTCAGGGATAGCACCCTCATTTGCTCTAATTTCTTCCTCTTCTTCTGGTCCATCTTTATTAGACTCAATTTCCTCCGGCTCAGACATTTCCACATTCTCATCAGGTTCAGTTGCTGCACTAGGAAGATTTGCTTCTGTCATTACCGGTGGAAACAGTTCTGTTTCGGTTTATGTCCTTCTCTATTCAGTTTGACCCATTTTCACTAGAATTTCAGAGATAGTCTCCTCTTCATCATCTTCATCATGTAGCAACAATTGTCTTCTCTTCTTAGAACTAGGTTCTGCAGTAGTCATCTCTTTTCCTTTTCTCTTTCCTGTGGTTGATGCCTTGGCCAGTTCCTTCTCTTTTCGTCTCCATGTTTTTGCAACGTCCTTTAGCCTCATCTTGTTTATCATCTTAAGATCGATGACCATGGTTGAAAGCTCTTTAGTGCAGAGTCTGCTTGGTATATCGATCTTGTGATGTTCAAAGATCCTGGTCACCAAGGCTCCATATGGCAACTGTCATTTATCTTTCGATACTGTTCGATATATGTGTAGAAGAACAGTGTTAGGAAGTGAGAATAGCACTCCCTTCTCAATTGCCAACATTAGTTTAGCCTCGAATCTTGACATATCAGTCTTTGATGAAGCCTTGGAACGAATGCAGCTTGTGATGATCTTATGCAGAATAGTTCTTGCTGAAGTTAAGTAGGGATAAGTAATAGTAGGCCTAACAGACTTTGTAAGATACTTACAGATAGTCTCATAGGTGATTTCTATTAGCTTGAAGGGACCCCTCTCAACTTTCATGATATCAGCCAGAACATTTGTACCGACATCATAAAACCTATCATTCACACTGAACTGCATTCTATCTGGAGATAGAAATGTCAAGTTGGAGTAAAAATATGATGTTAGTTCTGGATAAACAACAGTAGAGTCAGTGCAAAATTGATCCATCTGCAACATTTCAAAATGTTCTTGCAGTTTTACATTAGCAGTATCCAAAAAATCAAAGTCCACAACCCGGTGATGCATAACTCCATGTTCCAGCAATATATTATAAAAAGTCTTATGCTCTTTCGACTGGAATAATTTCCCTGTGGTATTCCTAACCACTGCTGCAATTCCCATTCTGATTTCAAAATTCCGATAGATTCGTTCATCATCCTCCTTCTCACCTAGGGTATTCTCCCTATTCATACTCACTTCACTCCCCTGTGCACTTTGTCTAGAAGGTGGTTCTATGGTTTAAACAGCTTGAACCAGATGAAGTTCATTCGCATACCGTTTTTGTCGTAGAAGGAAGAGTTTCATATCCTCCGTAGCATTTCTTCGCACTAAGCATTGATACATTCTCATAACAGAATGAGGGTTTTCTGGTTTAGGCAAGGTTAATCCAGACGTACCTCTTCTGGAGACATTTCTCTACTCAGAATCTGTTAGGGAATTTCTCTGAGGCTCCACATTTTCATTTGCATCCCTTTGAATCGATGCATTTTGAGATTGTCCTTGTGAATCGTCAGAAGTTTGTGTCAGATCGAAATGCGTCTGCCCTCCCTCTACGTTCCTTGGTCTTCTGCCAGCAATCCCGTTGGATCTTCTTCTGGGAGATGAGGACGCAGACCTTGATCTGGACATGGAGGATCTCGAAGTCATTGTTCAGAGAAGGTTTGGTTTGATTTAGAGAGAAAGATTAGTTCTTTAGGATTTCTGGAAGAAGGTTTCTGAAGAATGTCGTGAAAAAAACTCGTTCTCTTTGAGGGTTTTAGACTCTTCGAAGATGAAAAGACGCGACTTTTGGCTAAAAATAGCAGTTATTCAAAAATTATTAAAATTGGCGGAAATAGATGCAAATAACTTAGGCATGTACCGAAACTATGCAAATCAATTATTTTGCTAATAATAACTTACCAAGATTAATCAAATAAGATAATAACTTACGCACCAAAATTAAAATTAAAAATACCATCAAGTCATTCTGGGTGCTACATAGAGGATTGGTCCAAATGCTTCTGCCAGACTGTATCCTGTCTTTAAAGATTTTATGCAAAAGGATTAATTATATTTAATTTGCTACATATTGAATCAAATGTACCTTTGTCTAGCGGCTTTGTGAAGATGTCTGCCAATTGATTTTTCGAATCGATAAACTCCACAAATATATCCCCATTTTGTACATGGTCTTTTATAAAATGATACTTGATTTGAATGTGCTTTGTCCTGGAATGTAGAATCGGATTCTTGGTGAGATTTATGGCACTTGTATTGTCACACCTTATTTTAGTACATGTTTCTTCCTTTCCATAATCCCTCAGTTGTTGTTTCATCCATAAAATCTGTGAGCAGCAGCTTCCAAGGGCAACGTATTCTGCTTTTGCAATTGATAGAGCCACGGTGTTCTGCTTTTTAAAGGACCATAATACTAGCATATGTCCTAGTAGTTGACATGTTCCAGATGTGCTCTTTCTGTCCACTTTACATCCTACTAAGTCAGCATCTGAGTAGCCAATGAGAGTAAAGTATGTTCCCTTAGGATACCACAGACCTAAAAGTGGATAAGTAGCTATGTACTTAATTATACGCTTCACTGCTGTAAAATGAGATTCTCTAGGGTCTGCCTGGAATCGAGCACATAAACACACACTATATATAATATCTAGTCTAGATGTAGTAAGATAGAGAATAGACCCAATCATACTTCTATAAGTCTTTTGGTCAACTTTCTTTCCAGATTCATCCTAATCAAGTTTGATGGAGGTTGATATTGGAGTTTCATTATTCTTGCAATTCTCCATTCCAAACTTCTTGATCAAGTCTTTGGTATATTTTTCTTGATAGATGAAAGTCTCATGTTTTGATTGGTTGATCTAAAGTCCTAGAAAGAATGTAAGTTCTCCTATCATGCTCATCTTAAATTCCTTCTGCATAGACTTTGAGAAGTTCTTGCACAAACGTTCATTAGAAGAACCAAAGATAATATCATCTACATAGATTTGTACTAGCAGAATTTATTACCTTCCTTCTTGATAAATGGAGTTGTATCAACCATATATTTCTTAAAGTTGTTGTCTAGTAGAAACTTTTTCTTAAAGTTGTTGTCTAGTAGAAACTTACTCAATCGTTCATACCAGGCTCGAGGTGCTTGTTTCAGACCATACAGAGCCTTCTTCAGTCTGTATACATGATCTGTCTTTCTTGGTTCCTCGAACCTAGGAGGTTGTTCCACATAGACTTCTTCTTTGATAAATCCATTCAGAAAGGCGCTATTTACATCCATCTGAAAAAGCTTGAAGTTTTGATAACAAGCAAAGGCAAGTAAAGTCTGATAGCTTCCAATCTTGCTACTGGTGCATAGGTTTCATCATAGTCTATTCCTTCTGACTGTGAATAGCCTTTGGCTACAAGTCTTGCCTTGTTTCTGGTCACCTTACCATGTTCATTCACTTTATTCCTGAAGACCCACTTAGTACCTATGATGGTTCTTCCTTTGGGTTTGGGAACCAATTCCCACACATCATTCCTTTTAAACTACTGGAGTTCTTCTTACATTGCTTCTATCCAGCTTTCATTTGTAAGGGCCTCGTCTATTTCTTTGGGTTCAATCTCAGAGATGAGTGCCACAATACTTGTTTCCTTTTTGTTCTTCGATCTGGTTCGAATTCCTTCACTGATGTTTCCAATGACTAGCTCTTGAGGGTGACTGGACTTATGCTTCCAGTTTTTGTTCTGCATTGCGCTGTCATCAGGATCTTCTGATAACTGTGTGGTATCAGATTGAATGATTCTTTGTTCTGGAATTTCCTGTGTGACTGTCTTCTAAGAGCTTTCAGCTTCTTTGTTGAGAGTTGAATTTTCAGGAGCAGCAGATGGTTCTGGATCTTCAATTTCAGTTCTGCTCTTGTTGGAGGAGTCTTGCTCTAGGAACTTCACATTCATAGATTCTTCCACTGTCTAAGTGTTCTTGTTGAACACTCGGTATGCTTTACTTGTGGCTGAATATCCCAGAAATATACCTTCATCTGATCTCTCCTCAAACTTGCTTGGAAGATTGTTAGCATTTTTAAGAATGAAGCATTTACAACCGAAAATTTTGAAGTAGGAAACAATTGGTTTTCTTCCTTTGAAAATCTCATAAGGAGTTTTCTCAAGAATTGGTCAAAAAAATTTGTTAATGATATGACAAGACGTGAAAACGCCGCTTCCGCCTTAAACGAGTTGCCACCTTACTTTCAATAAGCAGAGTTCTAGCCATTTCTTGCAAAGATCTGTTCTTTCTTTCTACAACTCCATTTTGTTCTGGAGTGTATGGAGGAGAGAACGTATGCTGAATACCATTTTCATTACAAAAGTCTGCAAAGTTATGATTTTCAAACTCTCCTCCATGATCTGTTTTGATGTTGGAAATAGAATAACCTTTCTCATTTTGAACTCTTTTTGCAAATATTGGAAAATAAGAAAAAGTTTCACTTTTATTGGCAAGAAAGAATACCCATGTAAAACGTGAGTAGTCATCTATAATTACCAGACAGTATTTCTTACCTCCAATGCTTTGAGTTCTAGTTGGGCCAAACAGATCCATATGGAGCAGCTGCAGTACACGTTTAGTAGAAACTTGTTTCATAGATTTAAAAGAATTTCTAACATGTTTTCCCAGGGTGCATGCGGAGCAAAGATCTGTCTTCTTATAGGTTAATGAGGGCAAGCCACGAACAAGCTTTTTGCTGTGTAGCTTAGAGATTTGATTCATGTTGACATGTCCAAGTTTGTGATGCTAGAGGTTTGCCTCATCATGGACTGAAATTAGACATTTGGCAGTGTCTTCATTTATGTCCAGAAGATAGATATTCCCATGTCTTCGTCCAGTGAAAGACTAAGAAGAATCATTGCTAGTTCCAGAACATAAGTTTTCCTTGAAGTTAATTTTGAATCCAGCATCACATAGCTGGTTGATGCTAAGAAGGTTATAGTTCAGTCCTTTAACCAGAGATACATTGTTGATGATTAAGCTACCAATCTTGATTGTTCCTGATCCAATAATGTTTCCCTTGGTGTTTCCTCCAAAAGAGACTGTCCCTCTTTTAACCTTCTCTAAAACAACAAACATTCTTGAATCCCCAGTCATGTGTCTTGAACATCCATTGTCCAAATACCATTTCTTCTTGCTCTTGAAACTTACCTACAATCAACATGCATATTCACTTCTTCTTTGGTACCCAGATTTTCTTGGGTCCTTTGATGTTAGTATATGCTTTGTCTACCCATTTCTTCTGAACAAGTCTCCAGACTTTAGGACATTTGTTTTCAAAATGTTCTTTTTCTCCACAATTAGAGCATTTGAGATGATCCCGACCAATAGGTTTTGTAAAAGTCTTTTTGAAATGATTTTTATAGGCCTGTCGAGGAGGTCTCTCTCTAATTCTCTCATTGACTTTAGGAAAATCAATTAATGGATCACTTTCCTTATAAAACCCAAGTCCTGACTTATCATAATAGGGAATCCGAATGGAAAGTATATGCTGTAGGGTTTTCGATCCTTTTGAAAACTTTGTAGTGATGTTCAAAATTTCCTTTCTGAGACTCATTTTCATTTTGCAAAGAATTTCTATTTTCCTTTGTCTCCAAGATTTCCTTTTTATGAGATTTATTTTCGTTTAAGAAAAAATCTCGATTTTCCTTTATTACTGAAAATTCCTTTTTGAGATCATCAAATTTTCCATTTAAAGAATGATTCATTTGACTCAACTTGCGATTTTCCTTTTTTAAACTGGAAATTTTTTTCAGAGTAGATTTTAAATTCAAACATAGTTCATTTATATAATCTGAAACTTCGGTAGGAATATCAGAGTAACTAACCTCAAGTTCTTTGTCCGAGTCTCGAGTCCGAATCCACTTCGAGTCTGAATCTCGAGTATGCCATTAGACATATGTTACCATATTCGTCTTCACTGTCTTCAACCTCAGTGTCACTCCAGGTTTAAGCTTTCAGGGCTTTCTTGTACTTTTCATATTTCCCTTTGTTTTTCTTGAGTTTAGGACAGTTCTGTTTTATGTGACCTTTCTTTTTGCATTCGAAACAGACAACATCTTTGACATAATCTTCCTCATCCTCTGTCTTTCGTTGTCCAATCTGCCTGTTTTGCTTCTTGTTGTAGAGCTTCTTGCCCTTCTTGTTTAGCTTCTTTACTTTTCTTATTAGCAATGCCAGTTCTTCATCGTCTAGCTCATCCTCAGAATCTGTATCATCAGAATCAATGTTAGACTTAAGAGCAATGGTTTTCTTACCTCTGGATTCCACTTCTTCGTTCATTTGTTTTGCTTCATAGGACTGCAGAGTACCAACAAGTTCATCGACTGTCAGCGGTGAAATTCGCAGGGTTTCTCTAATGGAGGTCTTCACATTATTCCACTTTTTTGACAGCCCTCTCAAGAGCTTGTTGACTTTGATTGGTCCAGGAACAGGTTGTCCTTGATATGCCAATCCATTTACAATCTCTGTAAATTGACTGAACATGTCTCCTATGGACTCCCCCTGTTTCATCTTGAAGGATTCATATTGACCAAGTAAAATATTTACTTTGGTCTCCTTAACACGATCAGTTCCTTCATATGTCACGTGCAGTCTATCCCATACTTCCTTTGCTGTGTCACAAGAAGATATACGATTATATTCATTAGGTGATAAAGCACAATAAAGGGAGTAGGTAGCCTTAACATCGAGAGTTTGTCTCTTTATCAGTTCTTCTGGGGATATGGTAGCTGATGTTTCTGTTCATTTCTCATCATCTTTCTTTGAGGTTTTTCCAGCTTTAACAGTGGGATCAACTCCTCTCTTCAACTACACCCCATTCCAGCGGATCTTTTGATTTGAGGAAGGCCTTCATTTTGTTCTTCCATATATTGTAATCTTTACTATCAAAATATGGTGGACAAGTGTTGCTTTGCCCCTCAATCAGACCTGATGCAAGAATACTAGCCATAGAGGATCTTTAACTCAAAAGTAATAAACACTTTAAAAAACTAAGCACAAGGCTTTGATACCAACTGTTGAAGCTAGTAATAACACTTAGAGGGGGGGTGAATAGGTGTAGATAGATTTTTCGCGCAAGAATATATATAACTTTTGCAATCTATGAACTGAAATTAAATAGAGAGAGGAGAGAAGATTGCAAACACGGTTTATAGTGGTTCGGCTTTAGACAAGCCTACGTCCACTCTCCAGGCGATCAGCTAATAGGCTGGATTTCACTATGTGATCAAATGTGATTACACACTCTTGAGTGTTAGCACTCGGTGATAATGAGTCTCACAGAGTCACTCTTCTTGGTAATTCACTAGGATCACTCAAATTCGCACTTTAGACAATTGATGAAGAATAGAATCACACTTTGGAATATGTTTATCCTATCTAACTCCTAGGTCTCATCCTATTCTTATATACTCTCCAAGCCACACTAGACCGTTGGCTCTTTCCTTGAGAGTTTCGTCTTTCTTTTCTTGGACAGACTCTATAAGGCAAGTCTTTTTGACCGTTGAGAGTAGATCAGATCCCCTTGGATTATAGTCGCTCATACAATCAGAATCCGGGCTTCCATAAATACTCTATTCTTCTTTGGAAGTTGTCCTCTAATTGATCCCGCCAATCAAATTAATATAACAGAATCAATGTAACCAAAGTAAGTGAAATACTTGACCGTTGGTGATCTGTTCCTGAAGTTTCATTCTGAGTCTGACAGACTCAAGTTCTGAGTTTGCTTAAGTTTTCCGTCTGGTATGGTCAGACTCAGAATCTGTGTTTCTTCAAGTCTTCCGTCTGGTACAGTCAGACTCAGAAACACTGTATATTTTCCTTCTGCCACTAGAAGACACAAAAACATACATCTCCCTATGGCTTATTCCTTCTGAAGATATGTATAAATACTTATATAAAATGATTTGTTAACATTAAAACTAGGAGTTTTCAACATCATCATTGTGGCCATTGTCACCAACTTCTTCCGTCGTGTTCGTGGTAATTGAGCAACTTTTATTGATTTGAAACCCGCACAATCCAAGGTTTCCTTCAAAAGAACTTGTGAAAAACGTGAGAAACTGTCCGCTTGTCGGGATGTTTCCTACAAGTTGATTGTCCGAGAGGTTCAGTAACGAAAGGAAATTAAGATTTGCAAGTTGAGCTAGTATGGTTCCATTGAGGTAGTTCCTTGACAGGTTTGGCGACTCAACCTTATCCAAATTCCCCAAAACATGAGGAATTGAACCCAAGATGGCATTGTGCGATAGGTTGATGACATAAAGTGCTTTGAGATCTCCAAATGTATCTGGTATTGGACCCTCCAATCTATTGGCCGAGAAGTCAATTGACGTGAAAATAGTCGGGATCTTAATGAGTTCTAGCTTTTGGTCTTTCAAGGTTACACTCATTGTATCGTCATACTGAAGCTCCACGAATTCGGGTAACTGATACCACAAGTGACTGAAGTCAACATTGGCCTTCATAGCCTCCCAAGATGCGATGAGACTCGTAGGCAGTGCGCCACCAAAATTGTTTGAAGACAAGTCAATGATTTGAAGCATTTGCCAAGTGCTCCGACTATGCGGACATTTAATTTCCCCATGCAATTTGTTGGATCGTAAAACAAGGACACGGAGATTCAATATAGACTCAAAATGGCATGGAAATGTCCCATCTATTTGATTGTCCCCCATGTTCATGAAATCCAATGTTGCGCAATTTGCCAACAACAACGGAATTTGCCCCGCAACAAATTCTTATTGATATCCAATATCTTCAGACTACATGTTCTCGAGATGTTTTGCAGAATATCGCCATTCAATTGGTTATTCCTCAGATTCAATACCTTGAGAGACTCCACTTCCATTAAACAATCAGGAATAGTTCCATTCAGATGGTTATGCGACAAGTCGAGCACTTCAAGATAACCATCTTTGCAAATAGATGGCGGGATGAACCCATGGAAATTATTCTTCGAAAGGGAGAAGAACATCAAAATTTGGTAAATTGTTGCCAATGTCATCCGGAATAATGGAATTTAAGTTGTTACTCGAGAAATCCAAGTGGGAAGCATATAACGGCAAGGGTGGCATATTCCCTTGGAGCATGTTTGAATGAAGGCTGACAACACTCAGATAAGAAGTAAGATTGCTCAAGGGTGTTTTGAAAGATTGAGATGAAAAAGATTTCCTAGTGTCCATATCCATCTTGGTATATCCTCTTGAATATAATTGTCGGAGAGGTCGAGAACAATCAATTTGGACTAGTTAGCCAAAAACTGAGGCAATATCATCAACTGGCAAGAAACTAAATATAAGGTTGCAAGGCTAGGGAATGAAGAGGCCTGGGAAGCAGTATTTGTGGCATCAATGGAGAAACAATTGTAGGAAAGATACAAATCTGAAAGATTTCTCAGCTGCTGAATTTGATTAATATGGAATGAGCCACTAAAATTATTGGGATAAAGGAGGAGGCCCGTGAGCCCTCGGAGTTCCCATGTGGATGTAGGTAGTTCTCCTCCTATATTGTTGAAGCTCAAATCAACTATATTCAGCACATGTGATGGAGCATCAAAAGATCCCTTAAATTGACCAGAAAATCAGTTGTTATTAAGTAGAAGAACCCCAATCGATGGATGTGTGAACAGAGATGAAGGAATATTTCTTTCAAGTAGATTGATTTGCAGGTCGAGACTAAGAAGACTCGAGAGGGATTCCCATTGTATTGAATCAATCGGACCAGTTAGACTATTGTTTTGCAGAGTGATTCTTGTTAGACTCTTGGACTTGTTGAGTGATGGAATTGGACCAATAAAATTGTTGGATGAAAAGTCCAAATGAGACGGTGGCAAGAGATTGGTGAAAGAGCTTGGGATATTTCCATCAAAGTTGCAATTCTCCAGTTTTATTCTTGATAGATTCTTGAGATTACCAATTGAATCCGGGAGCCTCCCGAACATATTCGTGTCACTAAGAACCAGTGTTTGAAGAGAACCATTCTTCGGAAATTCTGGCGAAGAACCCTGGAGGAGTTCATTGCATGATAGGTCAAGGGTTTGAAGTGTTTGGTCCTGGAAGATTTCAGGAGGAAATTCTCCGTGCAGGCTACAATTATATAGGCTCAGAGTTTTCAAGCCGGAGAAATTTGCTACGAATCGAGGAACTGTGGAGGACAAATTGTTGCCTTTGAGTCGAATGACCGACAAATTAGCAAGAATCATAAGAAGAGGGTCGATAGGACCAAACAAAGAACATAAAGGCATGCTCAATACCTCAAGTTTCGGCACTGAAGAAGACAAAGCATTGCACCACTTACAGCCCTCAGCAGACACATTGACCCCATCAAGGTAGAGCTCTCTCAACTCCCCAAATCCCCAATCAGTGACCTCAAATTGGGCTTCTCAAGTTTCAACAAAGACCAGCCACCGTAGTAAAGATAACTGAGATCAAGAGCATGTAGCTTCGTCAAGCGCGATAGCTCCACAGGAATTTGCCCGGAAAGTCCGGCATAGGATAAGTTAAGATGTGCCAAGTGGCTGAGATTCGCGAAGCCCGATGGAATCGCCATGGAATTGAAGTCCTTGAATGCCAAGTTTAGGCTTTGAAGGAACTCGAGCCTGAAGAGGCCCGACGAGCCATTGATTCCGCCAGAGATTGACTCTTTGCTTGAATCGAGACCGACCACTAGGCCATCCTCGCACATCACGCCGCTCCATGAATCGGCGCTTTGGTCCCACTGTATTAGCTTGGGAGACTTGGAGGTGTTGAAGACGAGGCTGTTTCTCAGCTCAGGCAAGAGCAATCTCTGGTTGACATCGAGACACCGAGCTGAAGCCCTAGCAACGTTGGAGAAGAAGAAGATGGAGATGGTGGATATTGCAAGAACAAACCATGAGATGGTCGAACCGTTCATCGGAAGAGTTTGAGGTAGAGAGAGGGAAGAGGGAACAGAACGAGAGACCCAACCAAAACAAAGTGGAACCCTTGGGAGTGAAGTCTTCCGAGGAAAGTACAAAGCCTGTGTTGATAATCGGGATGTCATTTATTAGTCACCAAAGTTCGATTTATTTCACTTTTGACAATACTAGCACAGATATTCTTCATTTAACATGCCCTTTCAATCCAAACAAAAGGCCATAGTTTTATTTTCAAGGAGAAAGGACTAAATAAAAGAAATCTGCCTAAAATGTTGAGATTAGAACTCGACATCCTTTGAAATTTTTTTGGCTAGTCTTATTTGAAGGTCATAAAACAAATGTTATCATGTAATTGTTTTTGTTTTTCTACGTCACGTTAACATGCAGAGCTCCACTAAAAGTTAGTAATATATATATATGGCATTTGATCATAATACCAAAATACATATATTATATCATCTTTCTTTAATTAAGTAAGCAGATTTAAGAAAATGAATCAAAAAAAAGATTTACTGTCACGCCCCGACCCTCGAGCACGCGGCAACCCCAGTTCACTTGCGGTCATTTGATTTGCGACTCCCCAGGATCCGTCGCCGACCGTTATTTTTTATCTTTTGATTAAACGCATGCGGAAGCGAAACACAATACCCCAGTCAATTACAAAAATAGGGATAGCAGGAAAACTCAATAAGAACACAACAAAAGTATCGCTTTATTAACTAACTGATTAACCCTAGGAAGTTTACAAATACAAGCCCTTACCACGGGCATCTTCCTAACGAGCCAATGAGACCAACAGGCCAGGGTTAATCTACTCCCTCCAAAGACGGCCACGAGCCGTAACACGCGTCGATCCACCATCCTACGGCCCTGAAAAATGTTAACCACGACGGGTTGAGATAAACTCAGCAAGTCAAAGTCCTAAGCCCCGAGTTAGGAACTTCGCTCGCCTTGGGAGCAATCTAACCATGCAACCTAATTCCGACAAACAACACATACCACACCTCAAGCAACATTATCGGACGACAGTTCAATAAGCGTAAGAAACACGGGCGGCCTACCGGCCAGCACACGCAACCTGTAAACCGTCATTTCAACAATCATCACGACATTAAGAGCATGCGAATAATCAGAGCATCTCACACAACTTTCTCATGTTTCACACCCACACATATGCTCCGATTATTAACGCCCCCTCCTGGGCCAACGGCACAACCTTAAAGTTGGCGGTTCCTGGCTAAACCAGCTTCGTCCTCTTTACCTCGAGGCACGGCGACGTTAGGGGTCATCCCTTCCCTCTGACGGCATTCCCGAAGGAGCAAAGGACTCGCCCACTACCGCAGTCCCCATGGCCCGGGAACATAGGACCCGCCCACTACCGCAGTCCGTCACATGTCCCCCGTCGGGCATCCGACCAAAGTCGGGCGACCAAACGGCCACGGCACAACCCCATAAGGATTGGCGGTCTTCCGGCAACGCCGGTTCCTCATTTAATGTGATCATGCAACACATCATCAAGCAATCCAATTTTGTCTTTCTTTCGTCGTGAACGCAACATCGCTCATACTCATGCTCATGCGACATGCCAATAACCCACGCATATGTCATACGATCTCACTCGACAATTTCCAAAATTCGATTTTCAATCGCATTCAATCACGCCCATTCCTAACTCTTGGGAACAACCAACAATTCAAGTCACAGTCTGTCAATCAATTCCGACCAATCAATCTCACGATACTTGCACACTTTTCCAAATAATCACGTATATTTAATGATAAATCAATACGTGTCCTCAAAACGACGCCAATCAACTATTTCCCAATAATACTTAATTATCCCAAAATAAGTATAAAATATAATTATATTCAAAGATACTCATTTAAGAAACATATAATACTATAGTCGATTTTTCCGATAAAATAATTCAAGTCCCACAAAATACTTATAATTGTTTTTCAATCCCATAATTAATTTTCCAACCCAAATAATTCCATTTAGTAAAACCCTTCTTTGATAAACCAATGTCATTTAATAAAATAGTATATAAATACATTGACTTTGGAAAAATAGACCATAGTAATTTTCCCCCAAAATTACTCAATTAAAAACCATTTCCAATAAATAATCACCAATTAAAACCATTTCCAATGAATAATCACCAATTAATACCATATCCAATGAATAATCACCAATTAATTATTTTCTCCAAAAATAATTAATTTTCAGCAATGAATAGTAATAACAATATTACTATTAATTATTCGAAATTATAAATTAATTTAATTAATAATTCCGAAAATAATAAATAATTATTATTTATTCCAATAATAATAATAATAATATCACTAAGCAAGCTTAATCAATAACATTAAAACACACATAATCATCATCCAAAACACTAATCCATAATTAAACTAATTAAACTACTCCTAAGCAAGATCAACCCCTAAATAAGGATTAGGAAATCGACTCACGGTTTAGCGATTCCGACGACACGAGCGCGACGGCGGCGGCGAGGGGAACGCCCGGGAACTTCCGGCGCGTCGGGACGAGGCGGCCCGGGACCGAGTCTCGGCCGAGGGCGGCTGTCCACGCGGCGACAAGCTGAGGAACGGAGGGACCAGCGGCTGTGGTGGCATGGGGCTGACTGGTGGGCGGTCCGGCGACTCCGGACGGCGGCCAGCAGCTCCGGCGACCAAGCAGCGGCTCCGGCGAAGGTTGGACAGAGCTGGAAAGGGAGAAGGAGGGGCGGTGCAGTAGGTTTCAGGGGGTGGCAGCAAGCTGGGGTGGCTCTGTGCGGCGGAGGGGGGCTCGGGCACGGTCCTCCGACAGTCCTATGGCGGTGACCGGCGGCGGCGCGCAGCGGCAAGGCCGCTGGCCGCTTCTCCAGGTCACGGCCGAAAAGGAAGAGAGGGCACGACGACGACGGATGAGGCCGGCAGCGACCCGGCGACCGGCTGGGCGGCGACTGGGCAGCGGCGGAGGACGGCAGCAAGGTGGCGGAGCTCGGGTAGTGCTGGGTCGGCTCGGTTCGAACCAGAACCAGAGGAGACAAGGCAGCGCCGGCCAAACCAGAAGAGGAGGAGGAACGGCTGGCCGGATCTGGTTCGGCTAAGACAAGTCCAAGGGGAGCGACTGGCTTGAGACGGTCCGGCGGCAGCAGCGGCGGCGGCGCGACCAGACTGGAACAAGACAGCAACACCCGCAAACGGAAGAGGAGGAAGAACGGTGCAGCTAGCTCGCGGGGCCGGCGGACGACGAGACCGGCGGACCGGCGGCGAGCTGGCGGGATGGCAGAGCTGCGGCGGCGACGAGGTGGTTACTGGTCTCGCCGGCGAGGGAAGCAAGGCAACAGCAGCTCTGGCCGACGGAAAACAGCAGCAAGAAGAAGAAGGAAGAAGGAAGAAGCTGCAGTGGGGGGAACGTGCAGGAGAAGCTGCACAAGAGAGAGAGAGAGAGAGAGAGAGAGAGAGAGAGAGAGTAGTACATGGCTGTCAGCAAGTGGGGCAAAAAGTAGAAGAAAGAGATAAGAGAGGACTAGTCAAAGGAGGAAAAGGTGGGCAAGTGGGGGAGGGTTATCGACAAAGGGGGGGAACGTGAAGAGGAAGAGAGAGAAAAGAGGGAGGAGAGAGAAACGTGCGGAGGAAAAAGGGGGAAAGAAAATAAGACAAATATCTAAACAAGCTTCTAGAAAGGGGTATTTTGGTCTTTCATACCCCCGAAGACAAATTCCAAATATTTGGCCTCCAAAACTCGACCCATTAAATCCTTTTCCAATAATTCGAACTACCGAAATTCGGGATGTTACATTTACTTATATTTGAATTTGATTGTATATATTTTTAGTACTATCAAAAAGAAAAAAAGTATCAATTATAGAATCGAAATACAATGGATTAACTACGAAATATGAAATAAAAAATACAATAATATATTCAAAAATAGAATGAAAAACCAAATAAGCCAGAACTAAGAATAAATTTATCTTTTATTAAACCAAAAAGAAAAATAAGAAGAAAATGGAAAAAGATAAAAGTAAAAGAATGAAAAAATGGGCGTTATGTTTAGTGGTTTAAAGCAAAATAAAAAGAGGGAAAATTTCAAAAAGATTTAAAATTTAAAGAAAAGAAGAGAAAAGAAAAAAGTGAATTATATGCGCTCGGAGTTGTTCCATCGTGCACACGAGGAAAGTACCATTGGGCCACCTCCACCAGGCTATTACTTATGCATGTTAAAGGAGCAATAGACGTAAATCGCATGTCAAATTTCGATTGTCGTCCTAGATTTCTCTTTTATTGTGATATATTTAAATGTTTTCTTCCTTTGCTTTTGTTGAAATATAACATTGAAATGCTAACTGAATCTTGCAATAAATCAATACAAAAATAGCGAAGAAATAACTGAGGATAAATTAAGGACACTAGAGATACCTACATCTACGGATAAGTTAGCATTAAATTTACGCTAGCCGAACACAAGAACGTTCTTTTCTTCCGTCTTTCATGCGTGTAGTCAACAAACCTAACCTTGACCGGGACCCACTGTTCCGCTACTGCAGGAAAGAATGAAAAATCCAAGAAAAAGACAAAACCTTTGCCTTTTATTATATTTCAAGAACAGAGAATTACAAGGGAGGAGGGGGAGGAAAACGGGGGATGCTTCAGCTTGGAAAGAGGGAGCAGTCAAAGTAAACGCTTGTCGGTGGGGATGATACTGTCTAGTGTTAACGTTGGTTGCGGGACTGATGGTGTTATGTTGCTTTCTCTTCGGACTCGTGTAAGGAATAGGAGCGGAAACGCATTTGGGTCTATCAGCTTTTCTGTATTCATTTGCTTGCACTGACCAGACCAAGAAAAATCAAACTTCAAAGGATAGGAAATGACCAGCCTATGGAATTGGTTTATAAGCCATGGTTAGTGATGCAAACATATATGGAAACAGAATTTTGTTTATTAGAAAAATCAAGAAATTTATGCTTAAGAGCCGTTAGATTTTATATTAGATCAATACTTATCACGGCCATTGAAGCCAATATTGAATTGGAGATGGATTTGATTTTCATGTGAATTGGCCCATTTTTGGATTGAGATAGTCAACGGACAAAATGTTACTGAAAATCTCACAACAAGTTCTCAATTAAAAGAAAGTATCATTTGATCACTCATTAAATTTTGTTAACTAATTGAAAACAAAAAATTTCTATCGATTGATTGATTTATTTTTGGTTGATTTGTGCTTGTTTCTACTTAAGTGTTCCTACTATTTTAGTAATCTTGACTAGTGTGCAAATGATTCTTATAAGCAAACTCATTTTAATTATATCATAATTGTATTATGCGATTGCATTGGGAACGTGTCTGCTGGGGCTTGACTTCCATGGTAGATGCTAGGTAATTTTCCATGTCCAAATTTTATTTGCTTTTCCACCTTAAGGAATGTCATCTTGCACAAAGTCACAACCACATGTAAGATTCTATTCGAATGAATGTCTAGTGATGACCGAGACTAATTTCTAAGCGGTGTTGAGGTATGTTTTTCAGCTAGTACTTAGAAGAGCTCTAATTGAGTTTTGTCAATCATTCGTATTCAAACCAGACTTAACACAAGAATTTAAGACTTAGATACTTGATTCAAACTCAATCAAAGCTCAACTTTTTTCGGATCGAGTTTGACTCGTGATTTATTTTTATAAACTTGAAATTTGATTCAACTTTGTTATCATAAATGAGTTTCTGTTGGAGCTTGATTCAAGCTTGAGCTCATGACTTTCATAGAATCCGAACTTATGAGACTTGGACTTGACTCAGCCCCACACATGAAATCATAAATAATTTGAGCGAGCTCAAGTGGCTTGATTAGTTTGCACATGAAGAAGCAATTAAAACCTGATTTCGAATAAGCATGTGAAAAAAATGCTGGTAAAGCTTTCAATCTTGACTGTCACGCATCCCATTGTAGTGGAGTTTTTTTTTATTTTTTTATTTTGGATAATTCTATTTTTAATCCTCTATTTCACAATATTTGTGCAATTAGATCCTCAAGAGAGCAAGTCATTATTACTTCAGGGGATAGCTGGAGTCCACCATGACCTGTAATAAGCTTTTCACATTTTCCAACCGCCATGGATCATCGCCGCGATGGCCGTAGCCGCCAAATCCTCCATCCCTTCTCGCGTCTCTCGCTTTTCCTCCTTTGTCTTCTACATATTACTTTCTTATTTTTCCTAAAATAAAACTAGTTTCTTTTTATTTTAACATAATTGAATTTTATCTTTTTCAATATTAATAAAAAAATCATCCTAGCATACGACACTAACATACTAAGAGTTAGATAGGGGCTTCACTAAGAATTGGGTAGGGTTGATTCCCAACAAAAAAATAAAAATGGAAGGATCCAATTGCACAAGAAACATATGTTAGGAGACTAAAATCGAACTTAATCTTTTCTACTAGGAAGGGAACACAATTGGAGTACAGTTTTTTGATAAGGAAGTTTCATACATTTTAAGAGAAAACTACTCAAAAACTATTTCTTTAAGCTTTTTCCTAATTTTTAGAAAGAACAAAACTTTTCGGAACTTTTTAATTTATTTTTAATTTCTAAAAAAATTAGAGAGAAAAAGACAAATAAAAATAAAATACTTTTGGGATTTTATATATTTTTTAAAATTTTTAAAAACATATATTTATTTAAAAGATAATTTTTAATCTGAAAATAGGGACCCGGGTTGGGACTGAAAGGTGTCCTCCGGCCCGAGTCGTCGGACCCAGGCCCCCCAGTGGGACTGGGCTCAGTACAATGAGCTCATATGGTCTTGACTCAATAAAAACTAACTCAAAACGATACCAGCCAGAGCAAGCCCATTCTCTGTCTTCTACGCCCATACTCTCACATTCCGTTAATCAAGTTCGCCACTCTCATAAGCATAAGGAAGGAAGGTTAATGCAACAGGACCTTGTCTCGATCATTTCCGGACCTCTACGCTAAAACCGCTCACTCCGATCATCCTTCGTCGGCTAGGAGATACGGATGTACTACCAGTCACGTTATCGGTGGCTGCCGCAGGCCACCATTCCAAGCGCCGATGATTGTACATTCATGGACACAAAAACGGCCAACTGGTCGCAGCCAATCATCAAACAAGCTTAAACTTTCAACAGGTACATCCAACAAAATATCAACCGGGAAACAAATACCAAAAACAATGTGCCGATTTGAGTTCAATGAGAAGGATTTTAACTGAAATCGTAATCCTTTAACAATGGATGGCTCTTTCCATAGAAACAAACGTGCTAAAAAATGCTCAGAAGAGACCAGAACCGGTTGAACCATCCACTGGCATTTTAACGAACACTCCGTGAGCAAAGATTGAGGAAAAGGTATGGACCGTTCCAGAACTCGAACTCACGCCAGGATTCGAAGTTAATCGACAAACAAGGCTCGAAATTAACAGATAATGGGTCGTTCAAACCCAACACGCATATGGACTACACATTGCAGCCTCAGTCTAGCGGTTCGCCGAAACGGGACAAGGCAATAGTGGTTCGCGGGAATGAGTTTGGACCGTGAAAATCCCTACGTAGCTCGGAAACGGCCGCTAGAGGGTGAGCTCGAGACAAATCGAACGAAGGCCGACCGCTTCGCGATGTCTCCGAACCGAGATCCTCGGGAAAAGCGAAAAAAGAAGACAACCGAGTCTTACCGTGTGCTCGACGCGAGCAAGAGGGACACGTCGATGAGGATCGCCGGGAAGGACTCACGCGCGGCTGCTACTGGAAGGCGCCCCCTCAATTTTGGACTCTTCCCTCTCTTCGTTTTTCTCTCTCCCTCTTGGTCTCCCCTCAATCTTGGACTCTTCTCTCTCTTTGTTTTTCTCTCTCCCTCTTGGTCTCCCCTCAATCTCTGTTTTCCCCTCCCTTCATCAAGAAATCTTACCGGTGAGTCCCTACCACCGCCTGTCTCCTCGGAGCAAGTTAGGTCCATTTTCGGCCAAGGGCCGCCTCTGGAGTCGTGGCTAGGACACTACCTTGGCTCTGCCTTCTCTGTCCCTGCGCCGTTCTCTGCGCAACACGTACGTGAGGCAGAGAAGTGGGAGAGAGACATCGGGGGCTGGGCTGAGAAGAAGAGAGAAAAAAGAAAGGGCCGGGCCCAGGAGAAAAAGGAGAGAAAATAGATGAACAGGCCAGGCCCAGGAGGCGAGGAAAGAAAGGGCCAGGCCGAACCCCTGCCCTCCTTTATTTTAATCTCCTACTATTTGCTTGTCTACCAATTTGTCCATTTTTGTTGTTTTCATTTTTTGATGACTTACCTGGCCGACAAAATCAAGTGTCGACAAGGCCTACTTCTATTTATTTTATTGATAAGCAAGAATCTATTGATCAATAAATATAACAATCTAACCAATTGTGATGAAGAATTATGAAGAGAAGAAAGAACGGAATACTCTTTCTCGACTTTAATAACTAAACCTCAGGAGAAATCTTCATAGTCGTGAGAGCCTAAACAGCACTTCATCCCAGAATCGATAATAAGCAAACCTCCAAGATCTCATAAACACTAATGGACCACAAACTATCCATAAGCCAACAACGAACCCCAACAGTATGCCCATGTAAAACCACTTTTTCTCACTATCATCATTGTCACCATCATCAGTAGCTTCTTCTGTCCTGTTCGTGGAAATTGAGCAACTTTTGTTGAGCAGAAGTCCACATAATCCGAGGTTTCCTTCAAAAGAACTTTTGGAAAACGTGAGAAATTGTCCGCTTGTCGGGATGTTTCCTACAAGTTGATTGTTTGAGAGGTTTAGTAACGAAAGGAAATGAAGATTTGCAAGCTGAGCTGGTATGGTTCCATTGAGGTGGTTCCTTGATAGGTCTAGTGACTCAAGTTGATCCATATTCCCCAAAACTAGAGGAATTGAACCAGAGATGGCATTGTGTGATAGGTTGAGGACATGAAGTGCTTTGAGATCTTCAAGTGTATTTGGTATTGGACCCTCCAATCTATTACTTGAGAAGTCAATCAATGTGAAAACAGTCAAGATCTTAACAAATTCTAATTGTAGATCTTTCAATGTTGCCCTCATTGTATCTTCATAGTAAAGCTCATCACTTAGGTAATCAAAAAATTGATATTGCAAGAGATCATAGTCCACATTGGCCTTCATGGCCTCCAAAGATGTGAGGAGACTCATAGGTAGTGTTCCGCCAAAATCATTTGAAGACAGGTCAATGATTTGAAGCATCTTCCAAGTGCAATGACTATGTGGACATCCAATTTCCCCATGCAATTTATTGGATCGTAAAACAAGGACACGGAGACGTGATATAGCCGTGAAATGGCATGGAAATGTCCCGTCTATTTGATTATCTCCAATGTTCACAAACTCCAATGCCTTGCAATTTGCCAATGATAACGGAATTTTCCCTTGCAACAAATTCTCACTGATATCCAATGTCTTCAGATTGCATGTTCCAGAGATGTTTTGCAGAATATTGCCATTCAATTGGTTATTCCTCAAATTCAATACCTTGAGAGACTCCATCATTAAACAATCAGGAATAGTTTCACTCAAATGATTATGCGATAAGTCAAGCACTTCAAGATTACCAACTTTGCAAATAGACTGTGGGATGCATCCATGGAAATTATTCTTTGAGAGGGAGAAGAAGTTCAAATTTGGTAGTTTGTTGCCGATGTCATCCGGAATAATAGAATTTATGTTGTTACTTGATAAATCCAAGTAGGAAGCACCTGATGACAAGGGTGGCATATTCCCTCTGAGCTTGTTCGAATGGAGGTCGACAACATACACATCAGAAGTAAGATTGCTCAAGGGTGTTTCCATATCTTCAAATAAATTAGAGGAAAGATTGAGATGTATAAGATCTTCTAGTGTCCATATCCATCTTGGTATATTTCCTCGAATATAATTGTGCGAGAGGTCGATGAAGTACAATTTCGATTGATTAGCCAAAAAGTGGGGCAATGCCGTCAACTGGCAAGAAGCCAAATTTAAGGATGTAAGGCCATGGAATGAAAAGGCATGGGAAGCAGTATTTGTGGCATCAATGGAGAAACGATTGTAGGAAAGATCCAAATCCGAAAGATTTCGTAGTTGCTGTACCCAATTAATATGGAATGAGCCACTAAAATTATTGGAAGAAAGTGAGAGGTAGTAGAGCCCTCGAAGTTCCCATATAGACATCGGTAGTTCTCCTCCTATATTGTTGTTGCTCAAGGTAAGTTTTTGCAGCATGTGTGGTGGAGCATCAAAAGATCCCTTCAATTGACCAGAAAATCGGTTGTCGGAAAGTAAAAGCTCCTGAATCGATGGATGTGTGAACAGAGACGAAGGAATATTTCCTTCAAGTAAATTGAATCCCAAGTCAAGAATAAAAAGACTCGAGAGGAATTCCCATTGTGTTGAATGAATCCAACCAGTCAGACTATTGTGGCACAGAGTGACTCGTGTTAGATTCTTGGACTTGCTGAGCGATGGGATTGGACCAGTAAAATTGTTGAATGAGAAGTCCAAGTAAGACAGTTGCAAGAGATTGGTGAAAGAGCTTGGGATACTTCCATGAAAGCTGCAATTCACTAGCTCTATTCTCGACAAATTCCTGAGATTACCAATTGAATATGGGAGCCTCCCAGAAATATTTGTGAAACTAAGAACTAATGTCTCAAGAGAACCATTCTCCGGAAATTCTGGCAAAGAACCTTGAAGGAGATTGTTGTGTGATAGGTCAAGGGTCTGCAGTGTTTGTACTTGGAAGATTTCATGAGGAAATTCCCCTTGCAGGCCACAATCAACTAGGCTTAGAGTTTTCAAGTTGGAGAAATTTGCTAAGAATCGAGGAACTGTGGACGATAAGATGTTGCCATCGAGTTGAATGACCGACAAATTTGCAAGACTCATGAGAGAAGGGTCGATAGGACCAGACAGAGAACAAAAAGACATGCTCAACACCTCAAGTTTTGGCACTGAAGAAGACAAGTCGTCGCACCACTCACTTCCCACAGGAAACACTATGACCCCATCAAGGTATAGCTCTCTCAACTCCCCCATATCCCCAATCAGTGACCTGAAATTGCGCTTCTCAAAGTACAGCGCAGGCTCATCAGGGAAGTAAACACGACTGAGATCAAGAGTACTTAGCTTTGTCAAGCGCGATAGCTCCGCAGGAATATGCCAAGAGAATCCAGCATTGGACAAGTTGAGATGCGCCAAGTAGCTGAGATTTGCGAGGCCCGACGGAATCATTGTATAGTCGAAGTCGTTGAATGCCAAGTTTAGGCTCTGAAGGAACTCAAGCCTGAAGAGGCTCGATGAATTGTCGATTCCACCAGAGATTGACTCTTTGCTCAAATCGAGACCAACCACAAGACCGTTTTCGCACGTCACGCCACTCCATGAATCGACACTTGGGTCCCATTGCACTAGCTTGGACGACACGAAGGTGTCGAAGACGAGGCTGTTTCTCAGCTCGAGCAACAACGATCTCTGGTCCACGCCAGGACATTGGGCTGACGCTAAAGCCGTAGCAACGTCAGAGAAGATGGAGATCGTGGATATAGCAAGAAGAAGCCATGGGACGATCGAACCTTTCATCAGAGGAAGAGATTGAGGAAGAGAGTGGGAAGAGGGAGTCAACCGAAACAAAGCCACCATTGAGGAGTGGAGAGTCATCCAAGGAAAGCGCAAAGCCTTGCGTTGATATCTGGGCTGTATTGGTCACCAAAGTGGTTTGGCTTTTATAAGATACTGGCATAAATATTCTTTATTTAACATGCTTTTTCAATCGAAACGAAAGGAAAGACCATAATTTTATTTTCAAAGAGAAAAAGGAAAACAAAAGAAATCTACCTAAAATGTTGAGATTAGAACTTGACATACCCCAGAAATATTTTTGGTTCGTCTTTTATTTTTTCATAAGATCATAAACAAAATGATATCATGTGATCAGTTTCGTTTTTGTACTCACATTAATATGTAGAGATCCATTAAAAGCAAATAATGGATATATATGTGTGTAGTGGATTCAAGAAAAGAAATCAAAAGATTTACTTATATTTGCATTTGATTGTAAATATATTATAGTACTATCAAAAAGCGAAAAAAGTATAAACTATAGAATCGGAAAATGCAATGGATTAATTAGGAAATATGAAATAGGAAAATACAATAATATGTTCAAAAAATTTAATGAAAAACCAAATAAGAAAAAACTAAGAATATATTTCTCTTTCATTAAACTGAAAGGAAAATAAAAAGAAAAAGGAAAAAAAAAAGGCAAAAAGTTAAACGATGAAAAAATGGATGTTATCTTTAGTTGTTTAAGGGAAAATAAAAAGAGGGAAAAATTCAAAAGATCCAAAATTAAAAGAAAGAAAAGAAAAAGCGAACCGTATGCATGTGGAATTGATCCACCGTGCACGTTAAGAAGGTAACATGGGCCCACCTCCTCCGGGCTATTGCGATATATGTGTTGAAGGAGAGCAATTGACGTAAAATGCAAGGTAAATTTTGATTGTCGCGTCAGGTTTTCTCTTACGATATTACATATGGATATATTTATTTAAAATTTTTCTTCCGTTGAAATATAATGCGGAAACACTAATCAAATCTCGCAATTAAATCGATGTGAAAATACCAGAAAAAAATGAAGAACAATAAATGATACTAGAGATATACGTAATTTGACATGGGTATTAATAATTAGGGAAAATGTCACCAAAAATCCTGAATTATACCTGTTGGGACAATTTTACCTTTGAACTTTTTTTTACCATAAAAAACCCCAAATTATGCCCATTGGGACAATTTTACCCTAAACTTTTTTTTGTACCACTAAAAACCCTAAACTATGTTATTTTTGACAATTTTACCCTGAACTTTTTCTTGTGCTACAAAAAACCTTAAACTATGCCATTTGAGACACATTTACCCCAAACTTTTTAAGCTGAAGGGCATTTTCGTCTTTTCCTTTTTTTCTTTTTTTTTTCTCTAAAAAATTAAAAAGAAGAAGGAAAAGACGAAAATGCCCTTCAGTTAAAAAGTCTTGGGTAAATGTGTCCAAAGTAGCATAGTTCGGGGTTTGTGGCACAAGAAAAGTTCAGTAAAATTGTCCCAAGTGACATAGTTTGGGGTTTTTATGGCACAAGAAAAAAGGTTCATGGTAAAATTGTCCCAAGGGACATAGTTTGGGGTTTTTGGTGTCCTTCCCTAATAATTATATTCACGGGGAGAGATAGCAATAGATAATCCACTATCAAATTGAAAAAAATTTTGGGTCCAGTCAACAAACCTAACCTTCCGACTGAAAAAAGAAAAAACAAACCTAACCATGACCCGTGAACAAGTGCCTCTTCATTTAATTTGCCCAAAAGAAGTGCCAGTGCTGTAAATTGGCGTCCAAGTCAACTCGGTCAAACCTGGATTCTTGCATTATATTCAACCGGTAAACAACAAATCCTCCAATCGCGTCTGATCTCGTATAACAGGCTCAAACTTAGGACCTAATTTAACAATTTTTTTTGTTTCATTGTTAATTTTTGCTATGCTAAGAGTGGTTTGATAGAGATTTTTTAGGATTTCACTTTTTATTTTATTTTGGATTGAGTAGTCAAGTGCCAAGTTAGCTTCCAATGAGACACGGAATCAAGACTCATAAGGAGGAGAGCAAACTCCCTTACCATCTAAGACGGCACCTTATTTTTAGATTTCAGATGTAATTAAATTGTCAAAATCATAGATCAACTAAAAGAATAAAAAGCAACACTCAAATCAGCGCCCCATTAGCTATTCTCCATCTTCTCCGAAAAAAAGAAATATGAAAGATCATGTTCTCTATTTACTTACATACTTCTCGAGGACTTATGTTGCATGCAATGGGTCAGATAATTGCTATACGTATCAAAATGGATTATAGTCCTATTTTTAGCCCATATTTGATAGATTGAGTTATTATATGGGTTAGTTATATTCAGTAAATAGTTTAAACACAATATGAATATTAAATGGGTTCACCATTTACCCAAATTTAACCTGCATTTGTGATTCTTTTTTCGGTCTCTACGAGAAAATAACAAACTCTGCTCCAAAGAAGTCTATATGGGCTTGCAAATGAGCCCAACTTCATCCTTATTAAAAAAAATCAAGATTGATTCTTTTTTCCAATTATTTTTATTTTCATTAATATTGTAAGATTCGTTGGTTAATTATTGGAGTTCATCTATCCTTGATTGCATCTGGCATTGTTATTTTTACGTAATATTCTAATATAGTTTTTGTCATTACAATTCATCGTCAGCATAAATCAGCTTTTCAATATCTTACATTTTATTTAATTTCAATTCCTCCACATTATTTGTTAATGTAATTTTACAAATTCACTATTATCTTTTTTTTCTAGTTCTTCTTCTTCCTCTTTGCTGGTGGTCGGCTAGCTACCAGCGATGCTCATAGAGGGTTGGGTGACAGTTGCCATCACCTAATTCGTCGAGGGGCGGCTTTGCCTAGGGAGGTCGCCCCTCGTGGCCAACCTTGAGGTCGGCGAGGCCCTCCTCGCTAGATCTGGCGAGGATCGGCCTTACCGATGAGGGCTCGATGACTCTCGTTAGCCTTTGGCGAGGGTTGGCCTCACTTGCGCTTGGGCAAGCAAAGACTCAACGATCCTCGCCTTGCTTGCGCAGGTGTAGGTGAGGCCAACCCTTGCCACTAGTTGGCGAAGGTTGTCAAGCCCTCGTCGGCCCTAGGCGAGGCCGACCCTCAATAGATCTAGCAATTGGTGGCCTGCCTCGCGACTAGTGAGGGCTTGCAGGCCCTCGTCTGTGGACAGCAAGGGCAGTTGGTCGCAAGGGGTGGCCTCCCTAAGCGAGGTTGCCCCTCGCCTGTGGCCAGCAAGGGTGGCCCTTGTCGGATGGGGTGAGGGCGACCCTCGCCCAACCTTCTGTGAGCCTTTGACGATGGTCAGTCGGCCACTAGTGAAGAGAAAGAAGAAAAACTTAAAAAAAGGGAAGAAAAAAAAAGAGAAAATGATAAACAACGAAAATACCATTAACCGTCGGAAAGTCACACCTTTATTTGAAACAAACATAACCACTTCAAGCTCTTATTTGAAATAAGGTCCACTTTAGGCATTTATTTAAGAAAATGTGGGCACTTCGGACCATTTTTTTGAAATTTCCCCTAAATTTATATAGAATATAAATGGGTCAAAACGAGTATCAAAATTCTACTTAAATTGTGGTAGGTTAAACTAGATTACCCCCATGGAACTCAACTTTGGCTACTTGATGAATTCGCGCTTGACTTGGACTCTCACGGCTACCTAAACACTTGACTTCGCAATTGCAAGAAAGTTCAACACGTCTATGATACATAGGCTTTGTAGATTGGAGCATTAATGACACCGTTGAAAACTTTACTTTGTGTTATCTTCATTTGGAATTGAAAAGGACAAATAAAAAGAAATTAAGATCAAGACTAACAATAGTTTGATTTGACAAAATAGCAGAACCAATGATAAAGATGGAGAAAGATGCATGGCTTAAGTGAAGCTAGAGAAAAAAGAGGGTCTGCTTTTGGTAATTGATCCATCGTGTACGCTTGGAAAGTATTGTGGGCCCACCTCCATTGGGCTATTGCCATACTCTATTTTTTTTTTTTTTATTTGTAGAAATGCATGTTGAAGGAGCGAATGACGTAAATCGTAAGGCAAATCTCAATAGTCACCCTGGGTTTTCTCTTTGGGTTAATATCACGAAAAGTCCTAAACTAGCACTCGTACGATAAATTTATTCCAAACTTATTTTTTGACCACAACAAGCTCTTAAATGGCACACATATGAGAAATTTACCTCAAACTTATTTTTTGAGCAAAAAAAACTCCAAATTGATAAATTTATGCCAAATTTACCCTCCAATAAATTGTAATAATACCATGAAAAACCATAAAACCAGTACATTTGTGACAAACGGAGGATAAAACTCTAACTGATACACCCATCAATTGGCACGTGTCATCCAACTCATCAATTTGATGGCGAAATTTAATAAAAACTAACGAAGAATAAATTTGTCATAGGTGTATCAGCTTGGGATTTTTCGTCGTCAAAAAATTTAATTTGAAGTAAATTCATCACATGTGTACTAGTTTGGGGATTTTTGGTGATATTAACTCTTTCTTATTTGGTTGTGCACATTGATACATTTAAAAGTTTTCTTCCCTTATTTTTTTTTTCATTATGAGTTTTTATTTTGGATTGAGTGGTCAAGGGTCGGGTTAACTTCCAATAAGACATAAAACCATGACCATAAAGAGGGGAGCAAAGTACCTTACCATCTAAGACAACACCTTATATTTAGATCTCAAATGCAATTAAATTGTCAAAATCTTAAATCAATTAAAAGAATATAAAGCAACACTTAAATGAGCTCTATATTAGCTATGCTCTATCTTCTCCAAACAAAATAAAAATAAAAACGAAGATCCATTCTCTGTTTACTTACACACTTCTCAAGGGTTTGTCCTACATGAAAGGGGTCGGATAATTGCTAGACCTATCAATTTGGGTCATAGACCCATTTTTTAACTCATATTTGATAGATTGAGTTATTATATAGATTAGTTACATTCAATAAAAAAGTTTTAAACATAATATAGTTATTAAATGGGTTCACGGTTTATTCAAACCTAACCTACGTTTGTGATTCTCTCTTCGGCCTTTATGAGAGAATAACGAACTCTTGAACTATTCTGAGTTCAGATAAGTCTAGATGGGCCTTGCAAGATGAACCTAACTTCACCCTTAATAAAAAAAATTAAAACGGCTTCTTTTTCCCATTATTTTCATTTTCATTAATATTGTAAGATTCATTGGTTAATTATTGAAGTACATCTATCCTTGATTGCATCTGACCTAGTTATTTTACGTAATATTCTAATATTAGTTTTTGTTATTAGAATCTATTGTCAGCATAAATCATTTTCTTCAATATCTTACCTTTAATTTAATTTCCATTTTAATTGCAATTCCTCCACATTATTTGTCAATGTAATTTTTTAAATTCACTTCCAAGTACTAACTTGCTCCTATATTCATTGTGAACTAATATGGGAATTGAAAATTCTATGCAATATTGAAAGCCAATTCTTTAGCATCTTATAATCTAAATAACAATATTATCTGATTGACATACGTGCTTGAAGAGTTTAAAGTGAGTTAACAAGGTGAATACAGACTTTTATAGGATGAATTAAATATGGAAGTATTTTAGCAAATGCAATCGGGTATGGGTCGGATCAGGTCGAGTCATGGTCATTAAATTTATATAACAGATAAATGGGTCCAAACAAGTATTGAAGTGTCACTTGAATTGTGGCAAGCTAAACTAAATCACCCTATGGTGTTTAACTTTAGCTATCTGATGAATTAGTGCTCGCCTCGAGCTCTCATGGCTACCTAAACACTTACTTTGAATTCGCTCATTGATGATGCTTGCAATTGCAAGAAAGTTCAACACGTCTACGATATGTAGGCATTGTAGATTGGAGCACTAATGGCATCGTTGAAAACTCTACTTTGGGTTATCTTCATTTGGAATTGAAAAGGGAAAAAAAACATAAAGGAAAAAGAAAAAGAAGCTAAGACCAAAATCAACAATAGTTTGATTTTGACGAAGTAGCAAAACCAATGACGAAGATGGAGAAAGATGCATGACTTAAGTGAAGTTAGAGAAAAAAAGGGTCCACTTTTGGTAGACTATTGCTTTTGTTTTTCTATGTCACATTAACATACATAGATCCATTAATAGTAAATAATGGATATATATAATGGCATTTGACCATAATACCAAAATACATATATTGTATTGTCTTTCTTTTATTAAATAAGTAGATTCAAGAAAATAAATCAAAAAAGATTTACTTATATTTGAATTTGATTGTAAATATTTTTAGTACTATCAAAAAAAAAAAAAAGTATGAATTATAGAATCCCAAATGCAATGGATTAACCAAGAAATATAAAATAGAAAAATACAATAATATGTTCAAAAAAAAGAATGAAAAAACCAAATAAGCCAAAACTAAGAATAAATTTCTCTTTTATTAAACTGAAAAGAAAAATAAGAAGAAAATGGAAAAAGACAAAAGTAAAACAATAAAAAAAGGGGCGTTATGTTTAGTGCTTTAAAGGAAAATAAAAAGAGGGAAAATTTCAAAAAAGACTTAAAGTTAAAAGAAAAGAAAAGAAAGTGAACTAATTGATCCATCGTGCACGCTAGGAACGTACCATGGGCCCACCTCCCCCAAGCTATGAGTATATGCGTGTTGAAGGAGCAATCGACGTGAAACGCATGGCAAATTTTGATAATCGCCTTGATTTTCTCTTCTTGGTATTGCATATTGATATATTTAAAAATTTTCTTTCTTTACTTTTGTCATCGAAACAATACCTAGATCCAATAGAAAGGTAGCATTAAATTTACGCCAACACAAGGACGTTATTTTCTTCCGTCTTTCATGACCGGGACCCACCGTTCCACTACTGCAGGAAAGAAGGAAAAACCCCCCCTAAAAAAGAAGAAGAAAGAAACCTTTGCCTTTTATTTTATTTCAAGAACAGAGAATTGCAAGGGAGAAGGAGGAGGGAAAACAGGGGGTGCTTCAGCATGGAAAGTGGGAGCAATCCAAGTAAACGCCTGTGGAGACGACTCTATGTAGGGAATAGGAGCGGAAACGAGTTTGGGTCTATCGTCTATTCTATATTCGTTTGCGGATTTCTCGGCGTCCATTTAAGTTGCGTTGGCTAGACCAAGAAAAATCAAACTTCAATGGATAGGATATGACCAGCTTAAGGAATCGGTTTATAAGTTATGGTTAGTGATGAAAGCAGAATTTTGTTTATTAGAACAATCAAGAAATTTATGTTTCAAGAGGCATTAGATTTTATATGGGATCCACACTTATCACAGCCATTGAAGCCAATATTGAATCAGAGATGAATTCGGTTTTCATGTGAATGGGCCCATTTTTGGATCAGAGATAGTCGACGGACAAAAGGTTACTAAAAATGTCACAACAAGTTCTCTATTAAAATAAAGTACCTTTGATCACTTGTTAAAATTTGATAACTAATTGAAAACGGAAATTTTCTATCGATTGATTTTTATTTTTTTGGTTAATTTGTGCTTGTGTCTACTTAAGTGTTCCTATTGTTTTAATAATCTTGACTAGCGTGCGGATGATTCTTTTAAGCAAACTCAATTTAATTATATTGTAAGTTTATTGCGGGACTACATTGGGAATGTATCCGTTGGGGCTTGACTTCCATGGTAGATGCTAGGTAATATTCCATGTCCAAATTTTCTTTGCTTTTCCACCTCAAGTAATGTCATCTTGCACAAAGTCCCGACTATGTGCAAGATTCTCTTTCAATGAATGTCTAGTGATTACCAAGAGAAAGTGTAATCAAATCATAAAATTGTTAAAAGTACAACTAGATCCAAATTTTTATGCAAAAATTGTAATTTGAGTACTTTCATTAGATCTGGCTGTTTTGATGTTGTTTTTATTTTTATTTTTTATTTTTGTTGTTTTTGGAGAACATGTAGCAATGATGTTGAGAGAGAGAATTTTTTTTTATTTTTAACATTTTTCCTAATGCGCGTCCACTTAAATCCACATCACCAATTATCATTAAGTATATTAAAGAATTCCAGTCAATTTTGTCATAGATGTAATTAATGGAAATGCCGGACTATAATAAATAATTAGCATGAGATTGACCTATCTGAAAATGTTAAGAATTATGGTTTATTACGATTTTTAAGACTTCTAATGCATTTAGTTTTTAATTATTTTTTTCTAATAACATTATGGCATTAGATTTAGACTTTTCCAATTCAAAAGCATTTCATCTTAGTTAAAACAATCCTCACTAAAGAATTTTCTTCATTGCAATTTTTTCATTCTAAAACTCCAAGAAAATAGTTACTGTCATATTCTAATTTCTATGCTAGACATAGACCTACTTCTATTTCCTCTATTGGTAAGCAAGGGTTTTATTGATCAACAAACAAAACTGTCTTTCCGATGAAGAATTATGAAGAGAAGAAAAAACGAAATACTCTTTCTCAATTTTAATAACTGAATCTTAGGGAAATCTTCATAGTCATGAGAGTCTAAATATCACTTTATCTCAGAATTGATGATAAGCAAACCTCTATGATCTCATAAACAATAAAGGACCACAAACTACCCATAAGCCAACGACGAGCCCAAGCGGATACCCATGTAAACCCACTTTTTTTCACTATCATCATTGTCACTAGCTTCTTCCATCCTATTCATGGTAATTGAGCAACTTATGTTGAGCAAAAGTCCACACAATCCGAGGTTTCCTTCAAAAAACTTTTGGGGTTCACCTCAGTTTAGCATACTCCTTGCTAGAATCTTAAATGGGACAAGTTGATGGTGTTAATCTATGGAAGTACCTTTGTAAGAGCAATCCAGATAAAGGTCCCCCTAAACTAATCTTTGTTTCCGTTCGCGATGCGGAGGTCACGACACTTTCCCACTATTGCGCAGAGTGTGGATTTGGGAGAATCCACACTCATGATTGATGAATCTCTTGGTGGATATGGTAGTCATTATTAATGTGTTCAAGCCATCTTTGACAACTTGCCCTTTGAGGATTGTCTCATGAGTAAATGCCCCTAAACTCTGCCCCTCCCAACACCGACCATTGCCAAGGGCGAGTAGCAACAATCCTTAACAATCATATTTCAAAGAAATTTTAAAACTTAATAATTTCATTTTCAATAAAGATTTAGGATTAAATTGGATTTAAGCAAACAACTTTTGATAAAGGTTTACGAGATGACTGAATCAACGGAAAGGTTTGGGACTCACTTTGCATTCTATGGATAAGGTTTAGAACTTACCCTGCAATTTTCCCCATATATTATGGAACAATAGTAGGAAAAACCCTTTTGTGCGGAGATTGTATATAATCTATTTAATCAATAAGGAAATATTGCATATATATGTATTACCGTGTATTGTTAGCATTCTCCCAAAAATCCTCAAGAACAAGGACTACTAGAATCTTGCAAGATATAGGTGGTAAACTCAAACCTCGTGAATATACATGGCAAATCAATAAGAAAGCAAAGTCGAAGGGGTAAATAATTTGAAAGGACAACAGTTACACTCTTTATCACATTTAAAATTGGGCGGCACTATTGACACAGGCATTTTGATTAAAAAACTCATTTTTTCCCGATGAACTTACCAAAATGCCCCCTCTCTCTCTCTCTCTTCAAATTATTGTTTCTTTTTTTTATCATACTAATCCACAAAACTGTCTTTATTTTTATAATCTCTTTAATCTTATCAGTTTTATAATATAAATGTCAAATTACACCACAAAGGATATTATATTACCATATCTCATATTATCATTTTGCCTAGACAAGGTCGTTAATTTTAATTTATGAACTCATATTTTAATCACAAAAGTTACTTCAAAGATTAGAAATTTCTAATTATAATGACTTATGAATACTCAATCAATTGATTATTTTTTATCAAATAGTTTGAGGGAAACTCTATCTCAAGTGAAAATTAAAATTTAATCTAATTATCTAGCTGGTTTTGACATTGTGAATGTTTCTTTGGAATAAGTTTGTCGATTTTTAGAGTGAAACATTGCCGGTTTGTGCTTTCTTTTGAGCTTTTTACATTTTAATATGAATTGCAAGATGGAGTCGAAAATTTATTTACACCTTCTTCACTTTCAAACTAATATCAAATTTTTTAAAGGAACACTTTAAACATATTTTTAATTTTTTTTACACTTAGTATGAGAATGAATCTATAATCGACAGTAATTGCTTTTTTTCATAATTAGACTAGAACAGCAAAAAGATTCTTATTTTTTTTGCCCTTTATGTGCTTATCTTTTGTTAATATTTAGATATGATCTAAATATAAATATATTTGACATTTGATCATGCTTCTAACAATTTATACTTTTTCTATATTTAGATCAATTTTTCTTTTCTATTTTTGATCAAGATAGGTTGGATAATTAAATTGAATTTTAATTTTCGCCTTTAAAATATAGTTTCGCTTATACCATTTGATAAAAATATGGAATTAATTTTGTATTCACATGTATAGAAAATTGAAAATATAATTTCACAAATTAAAATTGACAACATTTTACAGGCAAAGTTACAATAAGATGCATGATAAAATGATATTTTGTCGGGTGTAATGGAACATGTATATTATGAAACCGATGAGAGAGATGAAAAAATAAAGGTAATTTTATAAGTTAGCATGATAAAAGAAAAAGAAAACCAATAATTTGAAGAGTGAGAGGAGGGTATTTCAGTAAGTCAAGTGCAAAAATGGAGTGTCATAGTCAAAATGAGGATAAAAATAGTGTCGCCCTTAAAATTAATGAGAACAAAATTGAAAGAGATCATTTTTTTGGGGGCGAGGGGGGGGGGGGGGGTCGGTAAAGATAATCATTGTTGTATGATACGTATTTGAGATACTTTCTCTTATCCGCTTGTCCTTTGAAATTTAGATTCATTAACGGTAAAAATTTGGAAATGACAAATGAATAAAGCAATGCTTATTGAAGTGTCACATGACAAGTTTGAGAGGGAAGTTCCGGCTTTAGCTATATACAATAGATATAAAAATTCCAATGATTGTTTAGCCAAAACAAAATTATAAATTTTTTATTCGCTTTGCGGTCATGCGCGTTTAGACTGATTTAACTAAACAATTTACTTATTACATCGGTCACACATAGATACATCTAGGCACATAAACGTACAATGCCATAAAAGAGATTATATGTTGAACATGTAGTGTCACGCAAACTATTTAATAATTGTGTTGTGATTGGAATTCAAGAATATGACATGATTAATAAAAGCATTTTTGCTCAAATCTGACTTAAATTTGCCACGATACTTATTACATGGAAAACTAATTGTCAGCCCGACCCACCCCTGTATGAACTTGTGCAACTTTAATCAAAAGATACCCTAAAACACTCGGAAATTTCTCAGGCATGGAGAAAAGGCAATACAAACATTAACAACATACACCAAACGGTGCGAGTGTAACTATAGTTTTCTGCAACATGCAATCTCATTCTCATCACATATGCAACTATATCTTATGATAAATGCAATATCATTCTTCCATCCTGCTTTATATTAACCACTGCAATCATCGATAATAAGCCATGTGTCTTGACGATGTAAAAGGAGAAGCGCCTGATAGAGATGTTTTCTGGGGCTGGGAAAAAGTAGTCACCGGTTTCTTCTTCTCGCACTTTGTCTCTGACCGCAACCAAGCCTCAACTACCGAGTGAAGATTAGCCGATCTCTTCAAATCATCAACCTCTGTCAGTCTCTCTGCCCTTCTCAATTCACCATCTTGGATGTAAACAAGATGAGTCGCCCAAGTCTCCAGCCCGTCAAATATGTGTGTCGCATATACTATTGCAGCTCCTCTCTGTAAATGACATTTTAAAGGTGAGATAAGAGCACAAATAACAGCAGTACAAGTCAGTAAACACCCCAAATGTTTGACTCACAACACAATCAGATGTATACACAACAAATAGTAAATAGTTAGCATGCTTATCTATTTTGGTAAGGTCAAACCATATTTTTATGAGTAGGCAAATGCTCAATCTGTTACCATCTCTGTGTTAGTATCCTCAGGAGTTTAGATGTTATATATGTAGTAAATTTGTCACCAGCCTGAATCTTGTAATCATAAGAAGTCAGTGGTGAAGCATTGGGTGCCTAAGAAAGAGGATGAAGTGTTTGAAGCAAATCACTCTGCTAAAGAAGTTGATGTACATCTAAGAAGGATGAGGACATCATTGGCTCTATTGTGAAAATGGCAACTTTGGAAGTTGAGACAGCAGATAGGTTTCAGGTTTTGTCTGATGAGGCAAATTTCGGATGAAGAGCTGGCTGAGATGCTTGATCTGAAAGATGATTCCATTATTGATACTATGGATGCTATTGCTGCCAACAGATCCTCCACAAAAGTTAATAAGCCTTAGCCACATATTTCTCCTATAAGAACCAGGCCTTTGAAAAAAATTATTTGCAATTTTGATGAATATAATACAGCTACAAAGAGGTAGAAAGGGATCTTGGAGACTCTTGACTTGAAGAAGTTTGCTGGTACTTCCGGCTCTTCTTTATCAATGAGTTTCTTTTCATGGAATATTGAAGGCTTTAATAAGCCTGTAGAAAAAGGAGGTCAAGTCTCTAATTATGTAGCATAATGGTCATTTCTTTTGCCTCTTCAGAACTGAAGTTCAGGAATTGAATGTTGATCGTATTGTGGCATCAGTTTTCCCAATTGGCATAAAATTACAAACTATTCTTTCCATCACCTTGGCAGAGTTTCAATTCTTCATGAAGCTGCTGTTCAGGTTCAACTTATTTTTGCCTGTTCCCACTTCATACACAGCTCCATTTTTCTTCAGGAAGATGTTTCTTTAGCCAGTTCTGTGTGTATGCTTTAAACAAAGTTTTTGTAAGGAAGTCATTATGGGAGAATATGTCTGCTTTACCCAATGGTGCTTCATTACCCTGGTTGTTCTTGGGGATATCAACACAGCAAGGATTTCTCTGACACTACTCATGTCTCAGATATGGATGATTTTATTGCTGCTCTGCTAACATCTGAGCTATTTGATCTCAAGTACATTTTCTTTTTTACTTGGACTGATAAGAGAATTTAATTTTGGGGAAAGAAAACTTGATAGAGTTCTGGTAAATGATGCTTGGTTAAGCACTTTTCCTCACTCTTATGCTATATTTGTTCCAGCAGCTTGCTCCGGTCACTGCTATAGTTTGGTCAAACTGAAAGGTGCTGATATGGCTCATCCTAAGACTTTCAAATATTTCAGCTTTTGGAGCAAGCATCCTGTATTTTTTAAGGTTGTCCAGAAGGCCTGGTGTTATGATGAAGAGGGTGTTCCAATGTTCAGTTCCTATCCGAAGCATTCAAATGTAAATAAATTTAAAGGATATTACAAGGACCATATCAACTCAATTTCTCAGCAGGTTTGGCAGTGTGAAGCAGAGATGTTGTCTCTTCAGCAGGATATTTTTTGCATGAGGAATTTTCTCTTCAAGCAAAGCTCTGGAAATTACAGGATCATAAGGAGTCTTATCTTCGACAAAAGTCAAGGATAACTTCACTAAAGCTAGGAGATCAAAATTCTAGCTATTTTCATAGACCTGTTAGAGTCAGAACCTCTAAGGACACTCTCTAAGTGTTCAGCATTCGGCAGATGGCACAAGGAGGGCAATATCAAATAGTGAATGAAGCAGTGTCCTTTTTTCTTTTTAGTTGGAAAGGCATCATCCTTTAATAAAGGTTTATTAGGAACTCTTGACTCTGCTGTTCCGGTGTCTCTCTTGCTATTTCGTATTTTATGTCACAGATTGAAATTCTCTCTGGGAATCATATCCCTAAGCTCTCACTCAAAAGGGTTCAAAACGTATTCTTTCACTACAACGTACTCTCATGCCAAAACATATTCATGAACGACTTCTTCATATTCGTATAAGCTGCCAACTGCATCACAGGAAAATCTTGTTCTGCCTATCATCTCTTAGGATATAACAGAATTGGGACAAGGCACCTGGTCCTAATGGATTTTGTGCAAATTTCTACACTAGTGCTTGGCCTGTTATTGGTGATGAGTTCCGTGCAGCTGTTTCTGATTTCTTTCATTCATCTACATTGTCAAAGAGGGTTAATGCCACTGCAATGCCCGTGTGCAAAAAACATCAAGTGCAGCCAGCCTGTCTGAGTTTAGGCCTAATCATGTGAATAAATGTATCACAAAGATATTAGCCAATAGACTCAAGAAGATACTGCCTGATTTCATTAGCTTGAATCAGTTGGCTTTTGTGGAAGGGAGAAAAATCAGGGATAATGTGCTATTAGCTCATCAATTGGTGAAGAATTACCACAGGATGGCATTTCCCTAGATGTGTGGTAAAGCTGATCTAATGAAAATATTTGGCTCCCTAGACTGGGATTCTGCATTGACTACTCTAATCTCTATTGGTGTTCCTACTATGTTTCTGGAATGGATTAAAGTTTGCATTACGATTCCATCCTTTTCTAATTTTTTTCTGGCTCAGCTATACCACTTAGCCAAGCCATTTCCTTTTATGATATACTAAAAAGCCAGGCACTCATCAATATTCTTGAAGGTTATTTTCCTGGAGAAAGGGTTTAAGGCAAGCAGATCCCCCATCTCCATATCTCTGCATGCTTGTAATGAAGGTGCTTTCTAGCCTATTAAATGCTGCTCCCAGAGCTGGGTTTGTCCGGGACCATCCTTCTTGTTCAAGAGTCCAACTTACTAATTCATGATGCTGATTCTCCAAGGGAGATTATTAACATTATAAACTACTTCAGGGCAATTTCTGGTCTCAAAGTTAGTCCTTCCCAGACAGAGGTGTTTGTAGCAGGTTATGCAGAGAAGCAGGTGGCTGAGATATTTACATATTTGTGGTATCGAGAGAGGAAAATTTCCTGTCAAGATCTCTGGAAGACTATGTGATAGAGATTGCCAACCTCTTATCAATAAGGTTATGGCTAGATTAAATAACTGGACATCTAAAAAAATCCCTTACACAGGCAGGCATCAGTTGATCAATGCTGTTATATGTAACCTCATCAACTATTGGCGCCATTTTTATTTTTTTTTATGAAAGTTATACATGCAATTGAAGCAAAATGTAGAGCATTTTTTGGAAAGGGGATTCTGAAGCTTGAGGAGGGGCAGAAGTTCGTTGGGACAAGGTCAGTTTGTCAAAACATGAGGGTGGTCTTGGACTATGAAGAAAAGTGGAGCTTGTGGAGACAAAAGATAATTGGTTATCGATCTCCTCAAGGGTGCACAGAGCAGATCTCAGCCTCCTATATAATGAAGTTACTAGCTAAAACCGTGGCAGGAGAAAAAGCATGCAATTACCTGATCACACTCTTCCCTCAAGAAATCAAGGAAATCCATCCGAGTGACGACATCGAGATCAACTGTAACCTCATCAAGTAGAAGAACCTGCACATATGTCAAGGGTCAGATCAGATGAAGAAATGGCTACCTCTGTCAGATTGACACTCTTAGCAGAGATAATGGATAGCCACTTATGTGGTCAATTCCCATCTTGCAAGTTGGCATTGTGAAGTTAATGAAGATCCGAGGTAAAGCTTTCGAGTCAATGATGAAAAATGCTCAAAATATCAAGAAACTGGCCCTGAACAGGCCATCAAGCCATTCAAGAAAACAGGTCTAAGCCAGCCAACTCTCCATGAACTATCATCTTTACGAATGGAATTAGCACCTTCCAAAAAATGGATGCCAATCACAGATGCAATCACATTAGACATCTCAAGATTGAATTGAAATCTTGAATTTGCCAACTTACTCAAATGCAATTGCACTACTTTCAAACTTTCATCAGCCAAATATGGTCATCGCCAGACTAGAATTGTGACACAACCAATACTATTAAAAGACAGTACCTAGGAGATTTTAGGTCCCAAAGACTACAAATAAACATCCATTAATTGGATGAAGAGTCTTTTCAATCTCAAATTGGTCATTTCTTTTCTTTTTGTTGACACACATCCTAATCAACTATATGCCGTTAGCATGAATTCAGTACCTGAAATGGATGAATAGCATGAATTTTGTACCTGAAATGGATGAAGAAGACCCATGCAAATCTGGACACGCCGACGCTGCCCATCCGAAACCTTATGCATTCTCCATTGCAGATCAATATCAAGCAACTCAATCAACTTTTCTCTCCTCACCGGATCAGCCCCTTCAACTGCCATCATTACAAACTTGAAAAATTCAGATTTGTGACTTGAGCAGGTAAGGCATGAAGGTTGTGAAATGTTGGTGCAGATCGAAATGCCAATAACATGACATGACTAAGAAAGAAGTACAATTGTCATAATGAGTGGAGATTTACTCAAATAGACAAGCAATAATAGTAAAAGAAAAGGCTACTCAATAGACCTTCCTTTCTCTTCTCTCCCCCCTGCGCTCCTCCAACCCCAATAAAAAAAAAAAAATTATTCCCAAATCTACTTTCTCTCTACATCTGTCACAGGACAAATGCTGCTCAGAGTTGTTCATTTACTGATTGGGATTTCTTACAATTCCAGAATTGCATAGAGGGAAATCAAAACATGCAAGCAGACTATCTTTCCAGACTAACCTCCAAATATCATATGTTCTGCGGAGAAGTCTCCCTGTAGTGGAATCTCTCCCTGAAAATTTTAGAAGGAACTTGCTTTATACATGCTACAGAACTGACATACAGCATGTTATCAACAAAACCTATATGTTCAAGACATTCGCTGCCCCTTAATAAGGCAAAATATTCACGTGTCTTGTAACATTTGCAAACAAACTATACCAAGCTCTTGAGAGTGAAACTTAACAGAGAGAGTCAGAAAGAAATGAAGCAAAATTAGAAAGGGTAGAGCAAGCTAAAAAGAAGATTGTTCCAGACTCAGTCTATTGTAGAGCTAACAATGACAAAATCCCAGAAATACCAAGATTTTTCTCAAGATTTAATTCTCACAAGTTGGAACTCTCACAAACTGAGACATTTAGACGAGTCAAAAGGTCATGCATGAGCAGACAACCTACCATTACTGGGGCTTAAAACATTAAGGTTTCTTTGATCAGATTAAGATAGCAAGTGGCATGAAGCATCACAATAAGACAACAAATTACAAACTAAGCCTCATTCCACTAAATGGGTTGGCTTTATAAATTCTTTTTGCCATTGCTTTTAAGCATGGAGCCTTACTTCATCATTTATATAAGACGTAGAAGTGTCACAAAGAGCCAAGATAGCGCTGCAATTAAACAACAGAATCTCTCTCAAAAAAATAACTTAGTTTTGCTTAAGCTTTTTGATTCTCTCGATTTTTTATCTATTCTTGAGGATTTCCTAAAATCTATCATTCAATTACAATATGACAGTAATAAATGACCTAAATATATTGTGAAATCGAGAAGACAGTATAATTATTGCAAATGCTGGTCTCCAAATATTTCTACAACAGCCAACGAGACAAAGCTGAGAACCTAATTCATGTCCTTGTAAAAAATGTAGCAACCCCATCGGTCCTATAGATCTCGTGAATTATACAAGGGCCAGTGCCAACCAATTCTTTCTCAATTAGTAAAAGGTAGAAGCAACACATTACAAAAAAGGGTCAGGGAACTCACAGCAGAGCCAACCGTTTTACTCCAAGACCCTCCCAAATAGGCCAAGTCACCGCTGCAGACCAATCGAGTATCATGAAAAGCAGAGCGATTCAGTACTTGGACCACGTTCTGTCCTCCGACCATGTGCTTACCCGCAAGAATCTTCAGTAAAGTGGTCTTGCCTGCAAAAAATTATGCAAAATTAAGTGTGAATTCAAAGACCCAAGAAGGACAACACGACTTCCAAAGAAAATGCGGTCAATCTAATTGTAAAGTAAGCCAAGCACTGGAGAGGCAAGCGACGTTTTAGAACAAGATCCTTTGATTCGGCATCAAAGAGTCACCGGTCTTCCACCATAAAAACTACCAAATGGAAGTTATTCAACCAACGTAATTCCACAACCCTCAAAGGATCATGGAGGATGGAAGCTACAGTTCTTTAATTCTGCAAAACTATCTCTATCTAAACAAAATTGGCATACCCAGATGACAGAATTCCACAGAACCAATGAAACAGAGCCACCCAGCCCAAACGAAACTATCAGATCACAAATGGAATGCAGCAACAACGGTATATATCAAACTAAAGCTGCCAAAGAACTAGGGGCTGAAAATGGGATGCTAGAGCTAGCGAAAGAAAACGAAAGAAGCGATTGAAGAGATGGTCACGACAACGAACGAACCCGATCCATTGGCGCCGAGGAGGAGGCAACGAGATCCAGGAGACACGGAAAGGTTGAAGTCGAGGAAGAGCGGGGGCTGCCCTTCGTACGCGAATTGCATCCCGCACACCCTCACGCTGTCTCTCTCTCCACCATCTCCATCTCCATCTCCTCCTCCCGCTTCTCCTCTCGGCTTGGCAGCATCGCCGACGCCGACCATTCTCACACCAAGTCGCCTCCTTTCTACGTTCCTGGCTGAACCCAAAACCGCCCCTGCTCTCTGCACCTCGCTCCTGCTGATTCCGTGAGCTTGTCGGCGTTCGCGCACCAATTTATACAACACGCGACCAGCTGACTTTGCTCTCGTTTCGCCACGTCCACGTCTGGGTTTGGTGGGTGGGGGCTAGGCCTAACTGCTCATTTACTATGCTCCATCGTCGTCGCCCCACCGTTTTTCTGTGGAGCTGCAGTCGTGCTCGCTCTGCAGCCATAAGAAGAACAGAAGAAGAAGAAGAAAAAGGCTAATGTGTGATTACCATGATAAAAATTGTAGACGTGTTGCTCCTTGAATCTTGCTCAAGGTGCAAGGCTTCCTTTACCTACCAATGCTCTCACTTGAGCTCATTTTCTTTTCTTTTCTTTTTCTAGTAAGTACATTAAAAGTCATAAAATTTATTGTGAAGATACAATTAAATACTAAAATTTTGAAATCCTAAAACTTATCACAAATATACAATCAAGTTCTATAATTTGTCATAAATGTATAATCGAATTATAAAAATTATTACAAATGTATAATTGAATTCTGAAACTTTCAAAAATGATATTAATAAATAAAAAAATTGATTTGACCAATTTAAAAAAATTTAGAACTTAATTACATTTTTAAAAATTTTAGAACTCAGTGTTGTACTTTCGTAACAAATTTTTGGCTTTAATTATACTTTTTAAAAGTTTTAGGATTTATAATATACTTATCCATTTTTTTATAAGAATAAAATAGGTAGGAGAGATATTATGTTATGTTTGTTCACCATCTAAATTGAAATTGTGACCTCGCCAAAGATAATTGACCATTTCACCACTAGACCAACCACCTTGACGGTGTATGTGTTTTTCGAGTCTGTTATAAGAACCAGGAGCACGAAGTGTTATGTTTTTCTAGTTCCCAATCTTCGTGGGATGAGTACTAGTTTGGGGGGCATGCACGTCAAACGTTCCCAACCCATCACGAATGGGACTAGCATGATGACTGCAAAGAGAGACGACGAACAAATCGGCAAGTCAGTCCTTGGATTTACGTACGATCAACAAGTCTGAATTATTCCAGATTCATATTATTGCGTCTCATCGGTTCTGGCACGGTGGATCTAGGGATTGATTGACTGTACTTGCTGAAAAGTTTACACCAAGGTGAGTGATCACAGCAGTTCAATTTGACAGGTGATCTATCATAGGTGATCTGAAAACTTGCCTTTATGCATTAGGATTCATAGGAGCATCTGCTGAATTCGACCCAAGCCCACCCATCACCATCATCTATACTCACAAAACACGAGGCTTATTTCCTTCAACAAGGGGTTAAGAATTGTCCCACAAAAATCTAAGTCCAAGGAAATTTCTGGAACGGGGAAAGTAATAGAGCATTGGGTGAAGATGGCGTGGAAGACAAAACATTTCCTGAATGACTCGGCATGGTTGGTGTTTGTGAAGTGAACCCACTTGGACGTAGGGATTTTCGAACGAGAAAAATCTTAGTGGCTGCAATGAGGACACGCGAACACTGTCCATCTTGCTAGTTGCTAGGAATATTGAGTATGCAAAGAAGACATTGTTGAGATTCGTCTGAGGTACTAATAACTTAGATTCCTAACTCAAGAACCTACCAATTTTCTTCTAGACTGCAATATGTTTGGTGAGCTGTCTTCATTGTCTCAGAGAGAGAGAGAGAGAGAGAGGGAGAGAGGATCATGACAATGGTCACATGAGCCACAACCAACTGGCGATCACCGCGAGGGCGGTCGCGCACATTAAAATGGTAGTGACTGGCAAGTGGCATGCAGTAGTCCCAAGCAACTGCCCATGGAGGTCTCCCGTTTCTCGCTTTGGCTAGTAACACAGAAAAAAAAGTCATTCGCACGAAGTCAGAGAATGGAGCTATTGCCAAAGCTGCATGAATGAAAGATTATGGCCCTGAATGAAGAGATAAAACCAGAATGTTCCATTCCAAAACAAGCAAAATGGTCACCACTCAGTGATAACTAAGCATCTACTGCTGTCTAGAATGCATGCAGTTGCAGAGATGAGGCGAGATTTCCTGAACCGATCAATCATCTCAGGTATGGCCGAAGAGTTCTATGAATTTCCAGCAATGTGCTTATGATTTCACAATAAGTTGCTCTGACAGGCAAGGCACAATAGCATTTTAATCAGATGTTAGACAAGCATCTGCAATTCAAGAACGGCTGCAAAATGCTCAATTTTTTTGCATAGAGAACAGATATAGCTTGTGTTACATGAGCCGGACAGAGCTTGTAACCAAGCAATAGGGTTGAGACGCATTTGGCAACACTGGGGGACCTTAGAGTGGATTGGTGACGACCAAGTTCTAGAAGTAAAACTTCCCTAACAGGTTCATTGCTTGCAATGGGACACTCAAATTGAAAGGAAGAACTCTGGAACAAAATTGAATCATCAGATGATAAATGGCATTAACCCAAAAATATTATAATAAGTAGATGAACTAATGTCAAGCCCCACTGTCAAGAATAACAGAAGCTACATATGCTTTTGGAAAGAGGGAGTTAGAAGGGCAAAAACACAATTTAGGCCAAAAAGCATGAAAGATGCATGCTACACCCAGTACTAATGACAAGCAAATTAGCTAATAAAAAGGTGATTTCCACTTCCAGGTGCAGAAACAGGGAAAAATACATCAATTGGGATTCCAAAGGGGAACTCCGCGGAACAGGAGAGAAACATGTACCGAATTATCAAGCAGTTGAATGAATCAGAACAAACGAATGCTTTGGAGAAACCGGACCAGACTCTGGTTCCAGCAGATTTGAAATGCAATGAATGGCATATTGAAACTAGCAAAAAGTATAATCAAGTCAAATTAAAACTTTCAATAATTGGTGGTACACTAATGCGCCATGGTCCTCATATGGATTAACATGACCTTACATTAGCTCAACAGGTGGGTGATAGAACTTGCAATATAAGACAAAGGGGAATGTGTGACATACAGAGAGGAAAAAGTTCATTGGTGATACACTGATCATGTAGACTTGGTATTACAGAGCCAATCATGCTTTCTAATATTCAAAGTTAGAAAAACTCCTTGTCATCATATCATCAAAGTGGACAAGCAGGATCTGAGTAGTGATTTATGTTAGCATGAGACATGGTATCACATACATGATATACTTTTCATTAGAGACTGTCTAGAATGCTGCTTTTCAGGAGAAGTATACCACCCACTATTCTAACGTTCCCAACTAGAGTTGCTGCCTACCTAAAAAGCAGGGAAAGGGAATTGTGAGTACCCATTGCCCGTGAACAACACAATCTCATAACACAAAACACCAAATTGTTGACAATCAAAGCACAATAAGATGCAACATGATATAGTAGAGTCAACTTCATCGAGTCTTACTAAGTACACCATTTATGTACTTCTGATCACTTGAACAATAGCAACAACATCAGAGAACAAAGGTGAAAGACCACAAAGCTGGTAATTACTCATTGTTAATCCAATGACGAAGTGACTGGCAAAGTCGAATCATGAGAAGGATGTGAATCTTCTTGTTGCAAAAGCTGCTCATGCGGCAGTGGAGGTGGTGGGGGCAGCGGGGGTTGCTCTCCTTGCCAGGTCCAGACGATGTCCTTGAGAGCTGGTCTTATATCCTCCTTCAATACCTTCTGATACTCTATTGTGTCCCCACTTGACTTCTTCATCTCCACCAAATGAAAAGCTGGAGCAATCTCAAAGATTTCTGCCTTGAAACCAAGAAGACCTTTTCTTCCAGCCTTCGTGCCTTCGAATTTCATCAGTCCGCCATCCTTCTTTGTAACCTTCAGCCTCAGGCGCTTGGCTATATCCTCAAGCTTAGAGATTATAGTAGAAGCAGGTTTATTCACCGTAAACCGAACATCCTTTCTTTGATCCACTCCCTCAAACAATCCAGACAAGTCAAATCCTGCAGAATATGATATGATATCAAAAGCATTCAAGTTGCTAAGCCTTGAAGGTTCCTGCTTTGACTCTGTAATGGAATTTTCACCCTCATCAGGACCGAATAATGCATCCGCATCAAGAGGCGGTGGTTCTTTTACTTCTCTTACAATACATATAGTCCTGGAGTCTAGACCTTTCCGGAACCAAGAACTCTCCATAATCTTGGTCATTGAAATTCTTGTGTTTGGGTTCGGATCTAAGATCTTTGAAAGGAGTCGACGCACATCTGGGGCAAACCAGTTTGGAAATTTGAATTCTGCCTTTCCAATCTTTCGGTACATCTCCATGAGATTAGAGTCATGAAAGGGAAGGTAACCAGCTAATAGAACAAACAAGATCACACCACATGACCAAATATCAGCTTTGGATCCATCATAACCCCTTCGATTGATCACTTCAGGAGCAACATAAGCAGGGGTCCCGCAAGTTGTGTGGAGCAACCCATCTTGATGCTTTGATTCAGCAAGGGCACTCAACCCAAAGTCGGAAACCTTCAAATTCCCATTCTCATCCAAGAGCAGATTCTCTGGTTTCAAGTCACGGTGACAAACACCCCGGCTGTGACAATAATCAACAGCAGCAATCAGCTGTTGAAAGTATCTCCGTGCGGCGTCCTCCTTCAGTTTCCCTTTGGCTACCTTGTTGAATAGCTCACCGCCTTTAGCATATTCCATGACAAAGTAAATCTTGGTCTTGGTGGCCATGACTTCGTGAAGCTCCACCACATGTGGGTGCCTAATAAGTCTCATGACCGAAATCTCTCGCTTAATCTGATCAATCATTCCAACTTTAAAAACCTTCTCTTTGTCAATCATCTTGATGGCAACGCTCAAGCCATTGCTGATATTCCTTGCATGATAAACCTTGGCAAACGTCCCTTGTCCAAGTAATTTTCCCAATTCATATCGGCGCATAAGAACACCCCCTCTGTGCTCCATTTCAACTGAGTACTTCACTTGCTTCTATAAAAAATTTGTACAATATAACCAACCACTGATATGTACAGAAATTAGAAGCAAATCATAAATGCTCAACCATCTTCACAGACATCATACTTCAATATAGCATATTCTCTCAAGTTACACTTTACAGAGGGCATGTGAGTAACTATGATCACTGGTTTATCAACTAACTCCCCAAACTCATCCAAGATAATCAAGGGCTCTCCACATAGAGTTAAAGCCCAATCAACCTTCAGAAAAGGATTCTCAACTTTCAAGCACATCTTTCAGCATTCCCAGGTTGTGGTGATTTCCTAGGGAATACTAAAGAAGGGAAGCACTCTGCAAAATTGAATGCCTTAGAGGACAGTGGAGAGCCAAAACTAAGCTTCAAACTCCTGCAATATGCTAGAAATATATCCTGCAACTGAAAAAAGGTAGAAGAGGATAGAGTCATTGTCAAACAAGGCGCCGCCATTAAAGAAACCCAATACACATGAGATATGCAACATGCAAGAGCTGCAATCACTACTGAACCAAGAATCAAGCGAAGCAATTTGCAAAAATTCAGATAAGAACTAAAAAAAGGTAAGCAGATATAATAAATTAAGAGAAAATATGGCATATCGCATAAAGAACATGGGACATTACAAAATGAGAGCAGTACAAAATATTAGACATGACATCGATCCTAATCTCCTAGAGAACCTCTGGGAAACATTTCAAAAGTTATAATAATGCCAAATATCCATTGCATTCACATAGTTGTCTCTTGAACACCGGAGAGTTACAAAAGGCGGCTCAAAAAAAAAATTAATGGACCAAATTCAATGTCGAACAGAAAGATGCCTAAAAAGAACTTCAATTCAAACGAGGGGAAAAAGATTCAAGCTTTCCCCAGCAAAGAAAGATCTGCGAATCTAGAACAACTAAAATACACAAAACATAAATCAGTAATGTGCCGGCTAAATTGCGCGACAAGAAGATACAAACCCACATCAAACACACGGAAAATCGAACAAAGAGGCAATAACCAGAAACCAAAACCTATAAAAAAAACAAAAAAACGAAATTTCTGAACACCCAAGAAATTTTCCAGGACAGAAGCAGCACAAAAAGAGAAAAAGCTTAACTTTATGACAAAGCAGAAGAGAATACACGACATAAACCAGTAATGTGCCAGCTAAATTGCGCAACAAGAAGATCAAACCAACATCAAACACGGGGAAAATCGAACAAAAACGCAATACCCAGAAACCAAAACCTGTAAAACAAAAAAAACGAAATTTCTGAATACCCAAGAATTTTCCAGGACAGAAGCAGCACCAAAAAAGAGAAAAGCGTACCTTTATGACAAAGCAGAAGAGATCCGACCGCGCATGAACAAGAACCAGATGAAGAAGACGATATTGAAGAAGAAGAAGAAGAAGGAGCGAGGTGAGACCAGAAAGAGGGTCGCACTGTTAAGGAAAAGCAAAACGAATGGTGATTGGTGAGGGAACCAAAAAGCTAAAAATCTCTTATAAACGGCAACCACAGACCTACCAGGAAACTCTATTCAATCCATAATTTCGAATATTCACTTTTGTTCTTCGGCCCCCGGCTTTCGAGGTGCCTTCACCGAGATTAAAACATGCGGCGTCCTACTGTCTTTTGGCGTTTTGCGATTCAAAATCTTGCCACCTGTAAGTCCTTTCCATGTTGTGGCCGATTTGCAACAAGGAAAGTTCACCTCTTTCCCCTTTTGGTGAAAGGGGCTCCGGGGTCAAGATTTGCCGTTTGGTTTAAGGTTTGGTGTTCGAGCTTTAAAATAGGAGGAGGCCAATTCTCGTACCAACTCTTGTCGTCAAATCGTGCCCGCCAAGGTTTCATGACTTTCAATGTAGTTCTGATCTTGAGTTGCACAAGAAAAGAGGAATGATGGCTGTGTTATGCATTATAGCTATTGACGATGGCATTGCTTGATTTATTTGATAAAGCAATCGAGTTTGAATTATGCTTCTACTTATTATTGGGATTATGGATCACCGACACTAGTTAGGCTTCATTTGTTTTTTGCCAAAAAAAATGAATGGTATGAAATAATGTTTGCGTTGCTTGAAATCATGAATCAATGAAAAATATTTTCATTATTTATGTCTAAATGATACAAGCAATCGATTTTATAAAAAAGTTTTTTTTGTCAAATAGAAAATGTTTTTCAAATCATCTTTCACAAATTTAATAATCCTTAATCTACATATATTTTTCTAAATTAATTTGGTTTATAAACAAGAGTTACCCTCTCTTGGAGAGCATATGCTGGTAATCTAATAAAGAACGGTGTTTTTTGTTTTTCATATTTTCATGATTTGTATGTAAATATTTTGAGAATGAAATTATTCTTTATTACAAGTACTCAAGCATCTCCTTAGAATGCTTCTTGTCAAAACTTATATAAGCATGTCACGCCACGCGTGTTAGTGAGTTCGGCTTGTGACGATATCAAGGTATCGAAGCATGGTAATTGTATTTAATCATCAATTCAATCTTGATTTGACATTGACAAGCTCTCAAGCTTATTCGACACGTGCAATTCCAAGGGGCAAACTCGAATTCGTTCGTACCCTCTTTTGGCGATTGGTGTTGCGAAGCTTCCTCCTCGTCTCGTCACTCGTTTTCAACAGCCCTTCAAAACGGCCGGTCTCGGAAGCTAAAAGAGTCTCCGCCAATGAGAAAGCGACACGTGAGATTGTTGGGAAGCTTCTCATGGTCGGACTTCGTGGGGGGCGTGGCTTTGCTCGTGTTCTCCTCGCGTTCGTCCAAAGCGTTCCCGATTCCGACCACACTCGTGTCCTCCGGTCATTGGTCGCTCGCGCCACGTAGGCATACATTCCCCATACGTTGTGCCAAATCATGTTTGCAGTTTTAGTTTCGTGTCGCTATCTTCGTTGACGAAAAAACGAGTCGAATTGTGCGTAATTGATTCGATGTTGATTTCGTGTTCTTGCATGGAGACTAATTTGAATTTCTCGACCTCGATTGGGCTCATCTTGTGCTGTATAGGAATACATCCATGCGTTAGGAAAAAGCAATCATATTATCGTATCGTTATATTTGTCAAAAGAAATGATTTAATTGCTCACGAAATTGGTGATTCAGGTATTCACTTTTTGTACCTGCCATCAAAGCTTGACACCGAGGTTTGGTAGCCAATGAACCAAGTTGCATTTCTAATGATCGAATCATGAATTTCACATGAGAGGGTAGGTTGAAATATATCAATTATATATTATGATGTCCTTTTCACGTAGTAAGTATTTGGACCATTTAATTAGATGGTTAGACTTCTTTGGGGCGTTGAACTTTGAAAGAACAATGGGTACAAGTGTTAGTTAAACAAAATTTAAATTCAGCCTTTCTCCATATACCATTAATCAAATTAATTATCATTAAATTCAAATTGCACATATTATATTCAGCCTGAAACTAATTATATAGTCCTTGTGGTTGGCTATACTAAACAAATGACAAGCATCTCCATGATCTTTAATATTTTCCTCTCATGCATGTTCTCTTCAAACTATTATTACAAAGACGATACATTAAATATTATGGGAAAAAAATAATTTTAAAACATTGACGGCTTAAAATAATTTATATATAGGATTATAAAATCAATGTGGAAGTAAATATCTCGGAGAGGTCGCAACCAGTGACGATCTCTTCATTGAATCTAGCCTTGTCTTATCAAATTCAATGATCTAATTGCAGAACTCTGTCTCTTTCGATGTTGCATCATATGTGTATTTTCATCTATTTTTTTTTTCAGAAGGTTTAATATTAAATTGAAGCTGCTCTGGTGTTGTAGAAATCGGATCTAGAAAATTCTTGTACGGGAGAATGCGAATGATAGGTGCACCTGAGGTGGTGGTACACAGAACGAACCGGTCCTGATGAGATTGTTTGGCGCCTGCCATGATTGTTGCGCGTAGTGATCTGTTCACCTAATCCAACACCCTTTTTGTTCTGTATCGCAATGGCTTTTGCAGGGGTGTGTTTCACGGGCATCTCGCTAGAAGAAGATAGAAAATTCGAATGCGAATGGGCAGATAGATACGATCAAATGAGACGTAACAAGGAAGACTTCTGTGATTTTCGAGGAACCGATCCACCGTCACAACACGACCAAAATGTGTCCTGTCATTTTGAAGGGTCGATGTGATTTAACGGTTATCAATGCATTGAGAGATGAGTCTTTTACAAGGATCATATCAGCAGAGTTGGTGGTGAAACATGGAGAGGAAACAAACGGGACTTCCTACTTCTGGAGACCGCGAACCCTAACCCTTGTGCATCGGTGCAGTATCCGTGCAGTGGTTCGGTGTGGTCGGACCAACCTTTCGCCTCCACTGTTGTTGATTCATTGGGGACTAGCTCTTAAGAGTTGCAAATGCGACGATGAAACCACTGAGGAAGCATTGGGTTGCTGACCAACCCCGACACCGCAACAATAGTGACAAGAAAAACTCAGCTCAGAATGCAGAGATACTTCAATCTTCAAAGCGAAAAGGCGATTGAGAATCTTGACAGAAGGAAATTTGAGACAAACTGCAGAAAAGTATTGACTTGCGCGTATAGAAAGACCACACTCCCAAGCTCCTATTGATAAATCATGACAAGAGATACTTTACAAACATGTAAAAGTCATGTAACTTTCAAATTCAGTTTGCTTTTCTGTTCATTCTCGTATAAGGCACCATCCGTCTCCAATCATACTTGTACGTGTATAATATACCACAGAAAGCAAAGAATGCAGATGCTGTCCACGGATGAACGTTTGATGCCACCCCATCTCTAGGTGCCGCGTCTAAGAGGAAGCGACTCCAGATGAAGTTCCCAGCACCTCTCCTGCGCTGATGGTAGAAGAAGCTTTGCAGGCATGCAAAGTGGTGCATACGTCATTTGTTTCCAGAAACTGCTCCGCATTGGCAAGAACCAGTGGCCCGTACTCAAAAACCATCTTCTTGCACTGGCAAAAGACATAACATGAGAAACCATTATCAAGTGGAGCAATGTCGTGGACAAGAAAATTAGGACAAACTATGGCCTAGCAGAGACCCAATGCTTTGCTCAGATAAATCTCCAGCATTCAATTCGTGTGAGCTGAACTGGGAGCTTTCTTCTGCTCTGATGCTAAACATATCGAATACAGTAAATTCCAGTTATTCTCTAGACAGCTCATTTGGATAAACCAATGGATTTGGTTTTATCTAATTTAACTCTACTTAAAGCAATTTTGATCAACACCATGAAGTTTGCTTGTAAAAATTGACTAATATTCAGACTCCCCTATAGGATGAAGAGTCTTGCTCTATTTCTATTCTAACTTTCACTACTTTTAACTTGTCTCCTTATAGGGGGTGGGAGTCAAAACTCACACCTGAATCTAAAATTCCCATCCCAATCCCCCAAGAAGGTGTGGATTTGAACCCCCACCTCCCTTTTCCTACATTGGAAGGGTGGCCACTAGGCCAAATCCCCAATGGTTGAAAAGAGAACATATTTCAAATTGCAAAAAATAAAGAGAGAGTACACTGTTTGTCCCAAACAGACATGCATCGCAAGTAGTCATATATCCTCTCTCATCAGCTTTTCTTAGATGTGACATTCAAGAGATGCCCAGCAAATTGACTGATCTCCTTCAGGTCAATATCTACTAGAGCATTTCACTTTTGGGTAACCATAAGGAGATATAATCATAGATTTAATTCTAAATAAAATGGTCAACAGCCACTGCTAGTAGCTACTAAACAGGAAAAAAAAACTTATGCATGTAAAGTATGAACAATTCTCACCTTTTTCGCATAGTTCTCCATGGAATTACAAGCCTTCAGGAGAATCTGAATTATGTCCATCTGAAAAAGAAGTTTTTTTCGTCAGAAAAAATGAATTCAATAAGGGATTGTTGGATTTTTTATAATAGAACTAAAATTGATCTATACATTTTGTAGCATTTAACCTTGTGCATCATAAATTGTAAGAAAATTACAGCACTAAACACTATGTAGAGTTTTGGCCAAAAAAGACATGGCAAAATGGCAATCAAACGCGTGAACTCTGTTATGAACAATTTGTCTTATTTATCAATCTTGACCTTCTAATATATTTTTGTAATACAATGAAGAATCGGTTTTTAAACATTTTCAGATATACCAAAATACACCACAAAAGGCATGGGAACATTATTATCAACAAATGGCCTGAACATTAATGTGATCACATTTCTGTTTCATGCAACATTTTATAGTTCAAACTGTAAAACTGGCATTTAAAGTTTCAAACTCCCACTATGGAAACAAGCCAAAGATAGATCTAACACACATGCTATTCTTCACAATTGGTTATTTGTCTGAGACTCCTAGTAAAATAGCACATAGGAAAAATTCAACGTCTAATTGAAGCTTCAACTTTAAATTATCTAATGAAAGAGAAACTTGGCAGGCACAATCTGAAATGGAAACTCTCAAAGTACAATTGACAACAAAGAATCAATAAAAATCACCTTTTTTATTTAGTGATGGAAGAAGAAAAGGCATAGATGAAGGACAGAAAAATATAATGTTTTTCTCACTGAGTCCAACCACAGAGGCGACGCAATGTTTGGTCTTGATAGTAAATATCAAAGATTTTTGCATGTTTTCAAAAAAAGCCTTTATGAATTGCAGAAACCTGTCTTTTACTTCAAGAAAATCTTTAACGAAGATTCACAATGGTAACCACAGGTGGGCTTAGTTTTAATGTTGGTACTAACTGATTCACAAGTAGAACTTGACACATGCCTCATGTTGTATTGCCATAAATTAAATCAATTACCCATAAACTTGGCATTCACTACCACAATTACATATGCAAGCAAACAAGGCATGGACAAATTATCAAAGCAACAGTGATTAGGCTAGATGCAGATAAAAAGCAGTGACCTGTGTGTCAGGGTCATTCAATTTTTCCAAGACTTCTGAGACAGCATGATGGCACAGTTCACAGCTATCCTCCCGAAATTGTGAAGAAAGGAATGCCACTTTTTCACACAGGTTGACCTTCCTACAGAACTCTTCAGGCTCTACTGAGGATACCTCTGTGAAGAAGAGAGTAGCATAGGAGTCGACCAAACTGACACACTGCAGATATATTGACAGACAGGCTTAGTGTCCATGAACTAGAAAACGGAAGGAAAAAATGCTGAGGAAACAACTATTCTGTCAACAAATGTATATATTCTATTAAGCCAACATTCCATTATTGTGTGAATTTTCAACTATTCACTACAGGAAATTTAACCAACCATCAATTTCAAAGAAGACTTTTCTGCCAACACAATAGAGGCAGTTTGCTAGCTCTATGCTAGCATGATATCTATATTATCAGCATATGATAAATCAGATGACTTAATCAAGACTAGCAGTTTCACTTAGCTGCCAATCACCAAGTACATAGTTTCTCTGCAAAAAGAGGAAAATATCCCAAAGGGCAAGAACTAAAACAAAGTTTGAGCAACTAAGATAAAGCTAATTCAGAGCTCAATTTCCATTGAATAAGGTCAGGAAAAGCTGTAGAAGTTGAACATTATAGGTAATAATCCGCCAGAAATGAATGGACATAGCAACCACTACCACTGTCATGACTGAGCAATAGGTCCTTAAGGATGACCTCAGACTTCCCATTGGGTAGTTTGAGGTCTAGTCAATTGCAAACATAGTAAATGACATGATCAGTGTAGACAAAACACCAGGCTGAAACTCCTTGACTGTGAGACTGCATGATCTTAACCCAGAAAATCTGACAAATTTGAGGCCAAGCACAACCATAAAAAAAAAAAAACAAAAAAATTCTTCTGCAGAAGACTTGGGCAGAAAAGGGTACTACTCGAAAGGAAAACTTTATGATTTTTGGTTGCCCACCACCTGAATCAATGCTAGCTTCATGTTTTTATGTCACAATGCAACTCTAGGCAGAAGATTAGACCGTCAGTGTTGTAAACCCTCGGTAAGGACTCCGTTTATTTAGATTAAAGCCTTCTTCTACCATTCCAAAAAAGAGAGAGAGACTGAGAGAAATCAGGATGAAGATGGAACAGAGAAAATAAAGAGAGACCTAGAAGATCAAAGGTGAAAACACAGCAGAATAATGCAAAGAAAAACTTCATTGTCCTTGTACAAAATAAATAGCCAGAATAAGATAAGAACAGTACCTCTTGTTTAAAAGATGGCAGATGGGAACAACTCTTATGAAGAAGTTCAAGAATCTCAGTCTGGGTTTTGTTGTCACCAAGGTAATCAAGTGCCTGACCTGTGTACTCCTCGCAAAGCATGCAGACATTATCATTCCTCAAACCTTCTCCTGAAAGATGAACTCCCCTCTTGTTAAAAACTAACATGTCATTCCACAGAAAAGTCTTATGAGTTTCAGCAACTAAAATGAGATGACTTGCTAAAAAACACCCAAAAAAATAAAGTTACTTTGATATTATGATAGGAAGGACTTAGTCATGCTAACTGCAACAAACTTTGAATGATTAACCAACATCCTATACTTCTAGCCTATGCAATATAATAAAGACAAGAATAACAGGAAAACTGACAGCGCTCAGACATTTTTTCAAAGAGAACTGCATCAGTAACACTTAGGTTTAACTACAAAAGAAAAAACTGATGTGTATATCATCACAAATTAGCAAATTGATGATCTACTTAAGTATTTCTAGCGGAAGGCATCGTCACTGAGACTAAGGTCTGTTGAGCTGGCACCTCAAGCGACCTCCATGCAGTAATTGCTCAAAGGAAACTCTACACAGTGAACTATATTATCAAAGAACTTCTGGACAGAAGTAACCATAATAGTAGCACAAAGCAACCACCTGAGCACATGCACATTCTAATTACATATATAGAATCCAAGCAATACCACTGAAATACTCTGACATCATGGAAAACAGGCGTTAGCAGCATGTCTTGATATCAAATGAAATGAGTGAAAGATTGAGGCCTGTGGTGCTATCTCAATCAAAGTGAAAACAGAATAGGACAGCAAGGAAACAAAAAAATTAAGCACATAAGTCCCAACACTAAGAATCAGATACCTATGAGTTGACTACGCTCATAACAGATAAGATACATATTAAAGCAACAAAATGAATAATATGTACCTCCCACAATTGAGTGAGATAGTTGTCTGGCATCAGAGATGAAGATTGTGCTCCACAGAAGAACAAACAAAAGACCTAATTTCCCATCCATGGCACCTGGAAAGCCAAATAAATTTCAACCACCATTAGCATCCAAGACGATGAAACAATAACATAATATGATAACTTTGAATGAACACAACTCCATCTAAGTTTCAAAGAATTGCACCATCAAAATGTAACTGCACATAACAAGATGCATGACAGCTTAGTTTAACTGCAAAGCCACTGCAAAGCCAAGATTCAAATGCAATGACAAAATTTACTGCAAAAGGCAAGATACACATGCATCAAGAAAGTTAACTGCAAATGACAAAATTCGAACACAACCTAAGAATTTTAATAATCTGCAGGTCTATTTAAGGAAAGCCTTTCTTTTTTACTTTTCTTCTGTCCATTTTAACAACAAGTATTCTTTTCGGGCTTTTTCTAATACCTGGATTATTCCCAAAGAAAGAACAATCCACGGTGTATTTGTAGCAAGGGAGTTGAAACAAACTGGACCCATTACAGTGTATTAATAAAAGCATGTTCTAAATAACGGGCACCAACTAGGGAATGATATCATTATAACATCATTATTCAATCGTATTTGTAATGTCCATCCAGTCCAAGTACCATGAAAAATCAAGTCTCTCCCGAGGCAAAGTCTACTCAACCACAAACAGGGACGAAGATATTATTTTGGAAAAGTCACACACGCTTACTCCAACTCTTCACATGTTCTAAGCAATAGCAAAGTACTGGCTACAACCTGGCATGTCTTGCGACTGGATACTGCCAATTCAGTTATAATTCACACAAATGACGAGAAACTTAATGTCACTCTGACCAAATTTCAATCAGTAAACTTACCGTAAGTACTAGAACTAGATTAAACCAACAAAGCAAATCGATGGAGCGTGGGAGCATCACAGTTTAATCATCTTCATCTTCCAACAAATATTACAAAACAGAAGACTCCAGTTGCTTAACACCTTAACTATCTCATGAAGGCAAGCTTTAACCCGAGTGGCAAAACAAAACTAGGACACCGAAACGCAAGACTTAACCAACCGAATCAACAAAAACTGATTCAACAACTTGATTCAACCACACAAGCTTCTGAAGCTCAGAAACAAGGAGAAGACTCTGATTCAAATTGTTGATTTCAGAAAAGACTTCAGTCCTGTGCCATATTTCTCCACGAAGGAACCTCAAAATCAGCGAACGATCGAACCACGACTCGAGCCGGAAATCCCTCAATCACCCACATGACGCCAGGCCGAAGACAACCCATAAATCGAAAACCCACGACAAGAAACTCCAGCGCCCAACGAATTCAACCGACGAGGATTGCGAAACCGAAAGCCAACCAATCGTAGGAAAACACAAAAGAATCCGACTTTTGCTTTCGATAAACCAAAGGGTGCTCAAAACCGACCGCGCAAAAACACCCAGACAAGAGATTACCTTCGTCCAGCAGAGCTGCGATCGTGCTCGAGCGAGAGAGAGAGGAACGAAGGGACGATGGATTGCTTTGGAGTGCTGCAATTGCCAAAGCCCGGGCAAGCGTGCTTTTATTGTTCCATGCTTCCGTCGCCGTATCTTTTTGAAAGGTCGCCTCCAATCAAAGCGCAAGAAAATAGTTATTTAATTTTATTATTATATTTTCAATGATGTAAGGCAAGAATTTTATTTTGGCTTAAGGGATAAGATTTTTATTTTAAATGAAGTTGAGAAAACAGACAAGCTCGGCTCCTCCTGTGAATGTTTGACCTCCCGCACGGTTATCATCGATTCGTCAAAGGTCGGATTGGCAAAATCTTGGGAGGAGAGTTATCACCTCCCCTTCCTCTGGAAATATCTAGGGACTATTTTAACTATAAAAAAACATAAAATTTACACCATAATCATATTCCATTGCGGTTCTTTCAAGATTGACCATATCGGGCTTTTAAAACTTAGGCATTGATCACGAATTTCTGAAATGTTATCGGGTTCCAAAATCACCTTGAAATTTGGATTCCGTCGGTTTTATAGATTCTAGAAAATATTCACCACCCTATATTTTCATAAATCTTCTATTTGATAAAAATAGCACAATTCTAATTATCAACACATTCAACATTCAATTTTCAACATTATAAACGTATTACAATATGCATGTTCATCTTGCTATCACAAAATACTAAGGTATAGTGACACCAAAAATAAATTGCGAAGGTGGATCTACTTCTTCCCATCAATTCGCACGTCTAAAGGTAAAAAATCTATAAAGAACAGAGAATACCGTGAATAGTTCAAATACATAGATGATTCACACGTCTAAAGGTAAAAAATCTATAAAGAACAGAGAATACCGTAAATAGTTCAAATACATAGATGTTTTACTTCAATATTATGAAGGGTACCCTGTATTTTCTCACATCGTACTTTGCACAGTGTAAAGGCCGTATGATATATGGTATTGGGTATGTTACCAAATCCTGGAACCTGCTTTATACTCATTGATTTCGAAATTTTGGAACCTTGTTCTTGGTTTCTCTGGAGAGATGGTGCCGTTTCCTAAGATTCTGTGAAAGCAAGATGTTACAGTGGATTCGTGTGAAACTTGGTAACCAGGAACACGATTCAGACTGAAGCGACCAAGTGAAAGCCGAGCCTGCTTGTCCCCCAGAAGTTTTTCGACAAAGCAGGGACACAACAGTGAAGGCAACATCGTCTGCCCGGGGTTTTGGCGGTTCGGAGGGTGTTTTTCTCACCTGACTTTAGACAATGATCTCACGACAAAGACAGTGAAATATTGACAGGTCGCTGAGTTTCAGCGAACATTTGGCATGTCGTTTTTTGGCCTGAACAGTTCAATGCATGACCAGCAGAACAATCGTTAAATGCACAACAACATTCGGTACTTGATTCTTAAATTGGAGCAGATGCAAACCGGATCATGTACAAATCTGGAGTCATCACCAATCCCCACCGAGGAATCTGGGGACCCCAATTGCATAAACCACCAGCCCTAGCCAAACAAACTAATAAATTATATCGAACTCCCACAGGATAATAAAATGAAAAAGACAAGCACGGATAGCGTGAGAACACCAGCCAAAACGTGAGTTAGAACAGAAACTGCAGTTAGCGATCAATAATTGAATTCCCGACCATCCATTGATCTAATTAAGCAATGGCTTCTGCTTTTTCTTATTCTGCTTTGCCAACAGCAGTGAGAATCGAGTGAAGCCAAATTTCTTCCTCTTGGCCGAGAACTGCTGCTTATGACCACATTCCTCCTCTCTTGGCTTTTGAGAAACAGGCATGTCGTTTTGCTTACTAAGCATTTGAGCCAGCGAAATCTTCTGTTTCATAGCATCCTTTCCAGACAATTTCCCTGATTCAAACTCTTCAGCTAGAAGCAGCTTCCTGCTCAGGATTTGTCCAATGGAGAGCGTCGGCTTTAGAACGGGTTTTGACACCTCAATGTCATCCATATCCAGTTCACCTGCTTCAATAAGGCGGGAATCTCTCCTCTGGTGAGAGGGGCCAGAATTTTTAAACTTGGTAGAGTTATGCAGTGAACGCCTTCTGCGACCATTGTCAGACCTCCATTTCCGAAGAGCCTCCTCAACTGCAAGCTTTCCGCGATTAGCGGCATCCACTCTACAAAGAGCTTCTTCTAAAGCCTTCTTGCTTACTTTTACTTCCTCTGTTGCCTCCTCTACCCTCTTTAATATCTCTGTTTTAGAAATATCTGCTGCATCGACTAGGAGCATCGAGCCCAGTACTCTCTTCTTAGATTTTTCTTCCGCTTCATGAGCTTGGGATGTTAGAAGAAAGTATTCTTCAGATGTAAGGGTCACTAAATCTGTTGAACTCTCACTCTTTGATAAAGCCTTAATTTCTGCGAGAGCAACGGCTTCTGTTGCTTTAGCGGCTTCCTTCATTTTCCTAGCTGCAACCAACCTGATCTCGGCTGTTCTAATTTTAGTTCTCGTCTGTTCAATCTCAGATATGGCTCTCTGAACCTCAAGCTTTGCAGCTTCTGCCACTATCTTGAACTGCTCCGCCTCAGAGCTCAAGCGATGGAACTCCCTTGTAAGAGCAGAAGGGCCATCGGGTGAGTTAGTTTCTGCTTCTTTTGCTAATTGCAGCTTTAGTCTCGTCTGGCTTAACTCTTCCTCAAGTGAAGAAATCTTCAAAGAGTTCTGAGTCAACCTCACCCGAGTCTTCTCAAGGGAAATCCTTTCCTTCTCTAGTTTCTTATTTAGCGAATCTACAGAACCACGAATATCACTGAGATCATTAGTGGTCCTGGTAAGGTTCAACTTAGCTTGTTTCAGTTCCATTAGGATTAACCCTGGGGATGAAGAAGGACAGGAACCTGAGCCGTCCAGTCTGTTCAGTGAACCAACTTCATAGTGGTTTTCCTTTTCAGCTTCATGTTCCATAGGATCAACATTTCCATCATTTGCACTTGCCTCAAGTGCGGCATTCATTTCAGATGTTTCCTTCTGAAGCTTTGCTTTAAGTTCTTCAACAACTATTTTTGTCGATTCCAACTCCTTCAAGACATCCAAAGTCTCCCGCTCCTTGACAATCAGATCCTTCTCCAGCTGTGCCGCCTGCTCTTCCAGTTTCGCTACGTCAACCTCTTCCCCGTTCTGTCCAAAATAAGAAACAACTCAGAAGACTAGCCAATTTATCAACCACTCTTGTCTTCTCCGTCTCAAAAGTACCAATGGACAACAACCAACATGGAAGACGTGATTTCATCATGCCTGCATCATTTTATTAACGCGGCAAGCATTCACGCAATACTACTACAGGCCAAAACAAAGAGGAAAGCATGCTGCAGAAATGAAAAACAGGGCAATGGGAGCAAAAACCCAGACACGAAGAAACCCATTTTCACTACACCACTAAAATAAGCAACCCGATTGCTCAATAGAAACTCGCAGGCAAAACTGGGAACTAAGTCTAGCCATGCAAAGCGAAGCTCTTGGCAGGCACTTTCCACAGTTCACAGCCAACTTGAAAAGACAACCGTGCAATGTGCATCTATGTCTCAATGAAATCAGTCGCAGCCAAACCATTTCACATATACACTCATCAACTCCGAATCAGGAACTAGTCTAGCGTTCAAGTCCAGTCCGGCCATGATCCCGTGGCTCCTAAAAACAAACACTTTCCACATCACTCAAAATCAATCGCCCAACCCATCAACGAACAACGGTAAAACAGAATACGTATCAACCGCATTCCCAAATCAAGCCCAAAGTAAGCACACCCACAGAGAGAGAGAGAGAGAGAGAGAGAGAGAGAGAGAGAGAGAGAGAGAGAGAGAGAGAGAGGGGACCTGAGACTGAGGGGACTTGAGAAGATGAGAGGGCTTCCAGAAACCGATCCCGCCGAACCGGCTCACCGCCTCCTTGACGGACTCGAACGGAGCCGACGTGTCGATCTCCGCCCTCACCCCTCCACTCCCGGCATTGCCAGGCTTCGCGCCCGCATCGTCCTCCCGGGGCGGCTCGGGGCGCAGGGCTAGGGTTTCAGCCATGGGGGAAGGAAGGGAGGAAGGAAGGAAGGAAGGGAACCCGGCAACAAGACAAGCAAGAGGACAAAATCAAGGATTCACGGTCACCAACGATCAGGCCTTCATCGATGTCCGCGAGCAGAGCAGAGGAGAGAGAGAGAAGAGAGTGAACCACGGCAAGGAAAGAGACAAATCCCCCTCCATTATAAGACAGGACCGGCCGAGTGTCCGTTGGGATTCCTGCCCTTTTTCCATCTTCCAAAACTGCCCCCGTGGGGCCCGCGGAATTACGTGGCGCTCGGCCCGGGCAGCGGGCGTAATTAAAAGGAAACGCGAGGGCGAGTTGGAGGGCGAAGAAGGTAGGCGTGGGCGTGTGGGGCCCGCGCGTGGGGTTGGGGCGTGGGCGTGGGGCCCGCTCCGGGCCGCGTGTCCGAAACGGGAGAGAGACACCATCATCGTATCTTGAATCCGAGGAGAGAGAAGGAGGGGGATTGCAACGGCTAGCGCACCCCCAAAGGCGGCGTCAACGGCTAGATAGCTCTCTCTCTCTCTCTTCCCGAGTTTTGACCGAGTCGCGCGCGCGCCGTGTCAACGCCACGGGCGACACTGCCTGCTGCAGGCCGAACGCGCGACGACGGCAGGGTCTCGTGCGGGTTGGAGCCGGTCGACTAAAGAGTAGCAACATAACGGTGGGTTCATATTTCTTCAAGGTTAATTCCTTTTATAAAGAAATTTCAAAATTAAATCTTTAAAATGTCGTATATGAGACTAAGATGAAAAGAACTATTATGTATGTGTTATGGCCGGAGTAAAATGGTGTTGTTATGGTCTCAATGAATGATGATCAAAGTAACATCTTTAGTAATAAAATAGGATTCAAGAGCCAAAGATTAATAATGTTGGCACTAGAAATGGCAAACTAAGGAAAAGTCATGGAGACCAATAAAGGCAACCAAAAGATAAGAGCTCTTTGCTAAGGGAGCTTAGCACAATTGCAACAAAGCAAAATTGAAGATAAAAACAATAGAGGGCATAGCGAATGGTGCCACATTTGCAATAAAAGTAGGTCACTAGCTAGAGTTCATTGAATCAAGCGAGTATAAGAAAGTGCCACAACTTTACTCAAGAAGGAAAATGATAGTGAAGAAGAATGGGATTTCCAAGTGTCCATTGCAATAAAGAAGCAAAAAGAGCTTGCAACCATTGGTATCATTGTGTTAGATGATGCCATGGCCCTTATTATGTTGAGTGATAAATTAATTAATTATGATGATGATTATATTGTTGACTTTGGTTGTTCAAATCATATGACTAGAGATCAAGACAAGTTATCTAGTATATCTCAGCATACTTGTGGACCAATAGTTGTCACCTCATACAACTTAAGGTTGCAAATTACCCACGTTGACTAGACGGTGATAGCACCCCGCTTTAGTTCACATCCAGTTAAAGTGCAAGAATGTACACCCTATGTTAGAAAAAGAAGAAAAAAACTATTGTGGGTGCCACAACTCATGGAATCAAGCAATTATGTAGTGTTTGATCCAAGAGACATTAAGGTATATCGCAATTTGAAACCCACCAGTCCAACACATTATGGAAGGGTGTCGACTAGAGTTTGTCTACATGACACTGGTATACATGGACAAAATTCAAAAGAGTGGTACGCCTAATTTGTGGCACACATGGTTTGGGCACATAAGCTACCATTAGTTAAAGGTGATGATAAAAAAAAGGTATTCTAGAGGGTCTCTCCTAGCTAAATGTTCAAGAAGACGTTATTTGTGCCGCAGTGGCAATCCAAGAAGGCACATTAGCTTTCATATGAGGAGTCTACAATTCAAAGTCAAGATATCTCTCGAGGTCATCCACTTCAATGTATTTTGACCAGTAAAGTAGCCATTTGTTAGGAGATCAAAATACATGATCTATGAAATTTCTCCAGGTAAGTCTGGGTTGACTTTGTGAAAGAAAAATCTAAGGCAGAACCAAATTTTAAAGAATGTAAAGATAAAGTAGAGAAAGAAAAAGGTAAAGAGATACAATACCTTCATACTATAACGAGGGAGAGTACACATTATATGAATTTGTAAAGCATATGCAAATGTGTAAGATATGTTGGCAATTTTTTTGTTTGAGTTCACCATAAAAAAATAGAGTTGTCAAAAGAATATGTATTTGGCAGATACTTGCAAGAGCATGCTGCATGTAAAGAATATTCCACCTAGGTTTTAAGTCATATGTATGAAGACATACTACCCCAAACAAGGCTTAGCTTTATGACATTATATGAGAAATTATGGAATTGCAAGCCCATGGTAAGTCATTTTAGAGTACTGAGATGTGTATATTACGCATTTATGCCTGATCAACTATGAAGCATGTTTGATGAAAAGGCAGATTGCCATATATTTGTGGCTATGATGATCAAAGTAAAAGGTGGAATGTTGTGTTCCTAAAATCAGGCAATAATACGCTTCCAGAAAAGTGGTGTTTGATAAACTATCATCATGGCTGTCTATTGAGCTGATGAACTACCAAAATTCAAGACAAATTAATAACAAGGAGTTCATGAAAGAATGGAAGAAAATAACGAGCCTAATAATGCCTTGCCAATTGAAGAAGTAAGTGTGGAAGGTGAACTTATTGCTGGAAGAGAAGAAGTCAAAGCACCATTTTATTGAATAAATCAAAGAGTCCTTGGCATGTTGGCGTAAATTCTAAAATGATGGAAAAACTTCAACTGATTGAGGTAAAAGAATCTAAAGAGCCAGTGCCTCAACTAAAGCTAAGGAAACAAAATCCTAGATATGTAGATGAGGCGTTATTTGAAGATGTTGGAGTAATTGAGCCATTTATATATGAGGAATCCTTGCAAGGTGTAAGTAGTAAGATAGAAAGAGATATGATATTTGGTGCCAAGACTTAAAAGAGGTACTTCCTACATCCTATAAGTGAATTTACAAATTTCAAGATGAAGAGTCATTTAGCCATGTTTGCAGATTAAATATAGTGCTCTATGACTCAACATAAACTCCAAATTGCAAAGTCATGGTGCAAAGTGGCTACGTGGTAGCCCTAGCATAGTTGAGCTTGTTTGTGAAGGAAAAATACGGAAAACTTGCACACTGATCTATGTGGATGATTAGATCATCACTAGAGATGTTGTAAAATGAATATGTCAAATCGGAGCCAATCTATTGGCGTAGTTTTAGATGAACAAGTTTGGAGAGCCGAAACGCTTTTTAGACTTGAGGTTAAGCAAACCAAAGAAGGATTGTTCATATGTTCACAAAAGTATGCTCAGGATCTCTAAAAAAGTTTGGAATGCTTAATTACAACCAATATGTATGCTTGTGGATGTAAATATGAAGCTGTGTGTAAGAAAGAAGCATCATGTAAGGTAATAGGGCATTGCAATGCCAAACTTTGTTGGAGATGGTGACACAAAGTAATCAACTATCGGGTACGTGTTTAGTCTCGGATCATCATTGGTGTCATGACACGATAAAAGATAGCCAACTGTATCATTGGTTACAATAGAAGATGAGTATAAAGTAGTAGCTCAAGAGAGTATGGGGCCGGTACAATTTAGAGTTGCAAAGTTCAAAGCGTTTTAAAAGCAATTTAGCATGGTTCCTAGCACACTAAGAGAAGAGTAGTCGTTGAGGGAGAGTATTGAAGAAAATGTTGCATCTCCTCTCTTTTCCAAGAATTCTAGATTGGTTACTCCTTAAATATCTAGATATTTTCTTATAAAATATTTTAAGTAGATCATGTGACTAATAGATTGACTACATCTAGTATTCATTAGAAACGTCTAGGTTCTAGGAAGATATTTTTCTCTAAAAATATGTGGTTGGTAGATTGGATACATTTAATTCTCTCTAGAAACATGTAGGAAGATATTTCCTCTATAAGTATCTAGGCGGTAATTACATCTCTTTGTTAGGCCTATAAATAGTTAAGACATGTTCCGATTAGTTGTGTACTAGGCTTCCCTGAGCACGCAAGTGAGAAGTATTCTCCCAATTAATTTTATGGAAAATAAGACTGCTAAAAAGAAAATATCTAGATATTCAAGAAGTACCCTAAAAAAATCTAGATTAGGTGTTTTTTTAAGTGAACTTTGAGCCTTTCCCAACAGGAGGCGCTTTTACACCTAAAAAATTGAAATAATTTGCAAGGGGCTGAGGGGGCCGGTGGGCTGCTTGCCCCTCCTTCGCTCCATTAATGCCACCGAGAGAGCAAAGCTATTTCTTCAACATATAGATTTGGTATTACCTCGGATGAATAGAAAGCTTGAATTGTCTAGACATTGTCCGTAGAAACATCTCCCATTTAAACCTTCAGTCCAAACGAGCTTAGCTAGTTATCAGACCGATGATTAGGCCTACCATTTTTTGTGGGGTTAAAAACTTAAAATTAGGCCTACTATATTGAACATCCCCTTTTCGGATTCAACTTATACTCGATCCAAGATCATCTAAACAATGTTTTAATACGAGTGGACAAATATAAGAGGCTGCTTGGTTACGTTTGCACAAATAGTTTCTCTGTTTTTGAAAAGAACTTTGATTTTTACATGAAAACGCTGTTTGTTGATTGCGGATAATTTAGTTATTTTAAAACAAAAATCAATATAGCTTAGTGTTTAAAAAAAGAAGTGATTTTGGTTATCTCACAATTGTAATATTTCTTTGAATTTAATTCTCCTTTCTATCTTTTCCTTTGAGTATATACATAACGAACAATATACGGTCTATTCATTGTGCTGTTTCGTATTTGAATATTTATATCCTCATTTCAGTATTTAATGAGTTTTCCTTTTCAAATTATAATCCATGTCAAGGACAATAATTAATTAAAATCCGCTACATTGGATTTTTATTGTTAGTGCTGGCTATTGAGAGAAGATAGAATACTGTGGATATTATAGTACATGAGAGATAAAATCACGTGGTAATAAAATATAAAATAGGTTTAATTAATAGTTAGAGATGGCAAATATTGTTTAATTATAATGATATTAAATAAATATTTTTTGTTAGACTTAAACAAACATCCTTAAGCATCTAGATAAGCTAACCCCAATTTAAATGATTTTAATTATACAAGTAATTAAAAACAAAGATAAACGAAACTAAACTGCCTCCCAATTTTTTTAATAGCCAGATAGTGAACTCGATATGCTGGGGTCTCTTTCTCATTTCAAGGGGAAAAATCAGCATAGAATGAGGAAAATGTGTCAAGAAAGAAGAAGGCAAAGGGCCAAATTTATGCATTCATGGCTTCATGGACCACTTCTAGGCATTACTCAATTTCTGCATTGATAGAGCATCTTGTCGGAGTCGGACCCCTCTTAATTGAAGCAATCTCTTATGGTCTGTATTCAATTCAAAATCATTTCTATTAGGTTCCCCGTAGCTGCATGTGAGCCATGAAAAGCATTTACACTAAAAGAGAAAAGCACATACAACTGTCAACAATGATTATGGAAGACCCGTGTTAGAAATTAGGAATTCCGACCTAAAATTTAAACCTTTTAAATGATGGAATATTACACTGTAAGGGATTGAACGAAGAACTACACAATCTAAGAGCCGAGGTTTGAATACCATGTTTGAAATTTCGAACCTGAAAATTTCAAGGCAAAAGTGTATTTTTAGTACTTGAACTTGCTTATTCATCATGTCGTGAACTTGTATACACTTCTACATAACGAGAGAGTTTCACACATATTTTACTCTCCTCATTTTTGACTGGATATCGTTATGGCCCTAGTCTCGGTAATTCTTCAAGCCAACTGGATGGTCACATGGCATCGTAGTGCATAAGGTATCATGGCGTGGAATATGATGATTAATTACTTGTACTTGAATTAATTATCTACTTTAAGTATCCCTAAAGTTAAGCTATCAGCCTTAATGGAGAATCCAACATAAAAATATCATATGTCAACGTTATATATGATATGGTTGAGGTATGACAATTATTAAAAAACCCTTATCGAGTCGGTTGAGTAGCCAAGCACTTGGCTCGAATACAACAAACTCCATAGGCAATTTACATCATTTATTCAAAGTAACTTTTGGTGGCCACCCTTTCCATTTTGTTGCTGTAGCCTTATCTAATGCATGTGGATGGGACAATTTGAGTGTTGGATACCTCAAGATCAAAACTTGGCACATATAGACATATAAATACAAAAATTTCCAAAATGTACACTTAAATATCAAAATAGGAAAAAAATGAATACTTAAGTGCTAACGATGAAAATTTCCCGCCAAACTCTTGACATGGCATTTTCCGACAAGTTTTTTTCACTGATATGACAATTATTTTTAAAAAAATTGTTCACATGGACAAGGCAAACCACATTGCGCTGTCTACATGGACAAGGCAAATGCTAAACAACATCGTTTTGACATGGCTAATAAACGACGTCATTTGGTATATTAAATCAAACACTATCTCATACTTCCCGTCCATCTCATGCTAGCCGTCCTTCTCACGCTCGATTCTATATGCTCGATTGTTGTTCTTGCTAAGGCTTTGTTGACGCTCGTTGTTCACTCACGGTCGCTCGTCGATCATTGTTGTCATTGAGGTTATAAGTGCCGGTGCTTGGATTAGCACCTTGTAGCAGCACACCACCACCACAATGGTGGCTAGTGGTGGTTGTTGGTCGTGGCGTGGTAATGGCGAGATTTAGGGTTTTTAATTTGGGGATTTTGGCTAATTTTGGACTTTCAATATTGGGATCATGGAGACGATGTTGTTTTGCACATTGATCGCTGACTTGATAACTTCAACAAGCCTCATAGACCACTTTTACTCTTAAAATAATGCCGCTCATATTTCTAGCTAGCCTTGCTGAAGTTGATACTTAAATGTCTAATTTTCCAAAAAAGTGACACTTAAGCCTTTTGGAAGTTTTGCCATTTAAGTGTCCACTTATACCAAAATTTTCACTCGTGGATCACTTTTGCTGGATAATTTACATTCATCAGTGGGGATTTGTCAAGCCAAATGTTTGTTGGTATTGCTCCTTATAAGGTCTACCAACGCTTGTCCGTTTAATATATAGTAATAATGGATTGCTTGGATTTGCCCGATCTAATGACCTGGGGATTGGCTCTTACACCCCAAATTGAAAAGAAATATTTTTTTCCCTCATCCTTTGGGAATACCCCCGAGTTTTAATATCTCAAAGTTTAGACGAAATAGTTTTAGGACTTGCTTAGGTCCAGAGTATCCTCTTTTATAAAGGGAAAGGTATTCATAATGAAAAATACAGCGATAAGAAGGATTCATTAAAATATGGTTGAGTTGTTGTCAAGCATCAACTCCTTATTTTGATAGAGATGTATTCTGCTCCTCATAAATCCTTGCTAGTAGGAGGATCACGTGTAGGTATATTTATACATCATACGTGTCTAGTCTTGTCAATATAAATTACTATGAATACTCGAAAGATATTTGATTAATATATTGAAATCTAGTTGGATGATCTCGTCATGCCATTTTTGACCCGAAATAGCTAGAAGCACACGGTGCTGAAGAATCCCCCTACTATTTAATATGGCCATGGCTACACTTATACTTCATGGTCAAATAAAAAAAGGAATGGACAGAAAAAATGGCTGGACATATTAAAAGCTTGGCACACCCTATGTGGCTATGTCATAAAAGTCCTTAGATGGTTTGCCGTATTGACACAGATCTTTCGACCAATCAAACACTTACATTGTTATCGATCGCATCCTATGTCTTATCTATCTTGCTCCACGTTAATGTGTGACTTCACCATCTGGTTTGTCCCTGCCTTAAAGAGACACCGAAATCTCTAGCTCCCTTTCTTGCCTCTCATAATCATCTCCCTCTTCTCCTTCTCCTTCTCCTTCTCCTTCTCCTCCTCCTTCACACACCCTCCTAAAACTCGCTTTGGTACAACTGCAATCCATCACCAAACATGTTCAATAGAGGCTCAGATCTTCCTCAAAAGCCTTTCCAGTTAATCAAACAAGATGACAAGTTCTTTTCCAGGCTGCTCTCGAAGGAGAATTCCGCTTCAATCCCATCGTTCAGGGCCGACTACGGAGGCGTGCCCAGCTCGATTCCATTCATGTGGGAGACCCGGCCTGGCACGCCGAAGCACCCCAATTTCGACGACTCGCTACCGCCCCTAACGCCTCCTCCCTCTTATTATTCGAGTTCCCACAAATATGACACATCCCCCCAGAAGAAGTTCTCAAGATCTAATCTCTTGCGGGTTTTGTTCTCCAAGACCAGCCTCAAGAAACCAAAGAATGTGGCCGATTCAACTTGCTCTCTCTGCTCGTCATCGTCCTCTTCCTCGAATTCATCAGTGTTCGCCCCTAAGACTCCGACAGGGAGGTGGTTCTTGAGTCGAAGGTTGATGTCTTGTGATTCCAGCATCGATGATGAGGACGAGCGCGCTGGATCTCCACCTACTTCAATGCGGTGCTTCGGAGGTGGCAGGAAGTGGCGCAGCTTCAGCACCCCAGCTCGTCACGGCCGGTGAAACGTGGCCGGAGATCGGTCTTTGTCCATCGTTTCTTGGGACTTTTTCATAGTGCTTGCGTGTTTATTCATGAAATTGTCATCTCAATTCTCAAGAATATGTATTGTGCTGGAGGGTTTTCTAATTATTATTAGGTCTTTTTTGGATGTGAGAATGGCTCGGTCTGCCATCGTCCAAACAAGGTGGTGTGGTAAGCGAATGTGTGTTGTGGCATCGGGTCAACCAATATATCATTGAATTTTGTATCAAATCTTCCACAAAGATAAAGATTCTTAACTCTATTTCAACAAGATAATTCTTTGGATTTTTTCGATAGACATTTATCTATTAAAGAAACAAGTAACGTCCTAATTTAATGATGAAATCTTGAATGTCGAGAAAATCTCTCATGTAATGGTTATATTATGCACTCAATCGAACTGCTTTCTTTAGGTACATGTCCAAGCATAATACCGACGATTATGGCAGTATTACATTAATTGGTCCTGGATTACAAGTAGCACAATATAATAAGCTCTTTTTCTTTGGCTTTGGCTTTTGCTTTTGCAATTGTTGGTTAACAATCGATTTTTTTCATCCACGGGAGCGAAACAGTTTGGAAGTCACGTCATGTTTTTGTCTCTAAAGCCAAAGCCAAGGAAGTCGCGTCACGTTGAAGTTTACAGTTTGTTCTCAATTGAATTTGATTGGTTCAGTGAAGTGCGAGATCTGGGTTGCCGTTCTTCCTCCTGTCAAGGTTCTTTTCATTGCTTTTTGTCCTCCATGAGTACTGACAACAGCTTGTCCGGAACGATATAGGAGTTGCACCTAACTTTTTTCTCCGCCTAATTCGACCTTCCGGGCTTAAAATGTAATATCGTGCCATTACCCTCTTCAACTTTTTAAAACCCTTTATATGAAACGAATTCAATAGCGTAAATACAAGCACTTATCATTTGCCTTTCTTTAACTCCATTTATTTTGCTGAAAATGAATGATTTAAAAAAAATATTTTTCAAAAATTGATTGCTTTATCACTTAAAAAAAAGAAAGAATGAAAACATATTTTCACCGTTTACAAAAATATTTAGACATACATTGCTATTAATGATGAAAATATTTTTTATTAATCAATTATTTGAAGTGATATAAGCAATTATTTTAAGAAAAATATTTTTCAAATAATTCATTTTCCATGAAGAATGTGGAGCCTCTACCCTTAGACGTTTTCTTCGTATTTGAAGCCTTGCAAAAAAAAAAAAATGATCATACAAGCTTGAGACGTTGAATTGACATAAGATAATCATCGACTACCCCACACCCATTTGCCCTATCATTAAATAAATTGATTTGCTGTCTTTTCTAGTGGAATAAAATTTCTATCTGGATTTTGTCTTGCCCTCAGTTCAGTATTACGATTTGGCTCACGAGTACCCTTGAGATATTTATTAAACGACCGAATGAGAACAATTTGTAGCTTCCGATTCACCCCATCTCCTCACGTCACGTGTACTTGATATTTTGATTTTTCGAAATATTTTTTCCTTACAAAATATGATTAGCAAGTCTCTCGAGCCATTTAATAAACACCTGTAATTTTCATTTTTCAAGTGAAAAGTAAGAACAAAACAAAAATAGGGTTTGGTGTCTCTTAAACTCCATTTATTTTGTAGAAAAGAATGATTCGAAAAATTATTATTTTTAAAATAATCGCTTGTATCTTTTATAATAACAAATAAATGACAAAATTTTCATCATTTACGAAATTGTTTGGACATTAATTATCATCGATAATGATATTATTTTCATTAATTAAATATTTCAAGCAATATAAATCATCATTTTTAGGAAAATATCTTTTAAATTATCATTTTTTTTTTTGCAAAAAAAGGGTCTTAACGTCTTCCCTTTTATTTTATTTTTTTGTGTGCAATTTGTTCTTATGTATTGTCGGTGTATATAAGCATCGGGTTGGTTGGTACTGCCCTATGTTAATCATCAATGAGAATGGAGGTGACAAGACAGGTGGAGGTTCCTTTCTGGACATTTAAAGTCTCTGCATGGGAGTCTCTGGTTTTGGATCTTTCGGCTTGGCCTCGTCCTCGTCACTACCCTGCTTTTGTCTTGCCTCTTCTTCCAGAAAGGGCCAAGAAAAAGGAGTTGACATTTATGTCCAACCACGAAGTGCTTGTCCTCGTCTGATCTCTCTTTGCAAACTACTCGCAGAAATAGTCATCTACCAAAAAGCTGATTTTATTTATTTTCGATGGTTAAGAAGACACGAATCCGGAAGTCGGGTCTAACGTGAGTAGGTGACTTACTGTACTATTGGAAGACTATGCGTGTTTGGATTAGACAGATGGTACGGAATCGATATTTCATGTTTGGCTCTTGGCTTATCTGGTCAACGAGGTTAGGGCTTTCTTGACATAATAAACTGCTTCCTAAATGGGATTCAGAGGCCCTTCTGTTCCGTATGGTCCCGAGAGCGCAAATTATTCCATTCACTAAGGGTTCATATTTCAAAAGGATGCGTTCCAATTTTAAAACTCATGGGAGTATAGCATCCACCATATCAGTCCATCTTTCATTTCCGTATTCATATTCTTCATGTATGTTGTTAAGGGGGGAAAGAGCAAGCAACTTGATTTGGAAAGCAAAACTAAAACGTGCGAGTGGTTTTGGAAATGTCTCGAAATTTGGTGTAGTATAAAGTAATTAATATTCTTAATTCATGCATAACTCATTATCATAAATTTTTTAGTAAAGGTGGGTTGAAATCTATATATAACACATTATTCAAAACTGACTTTTGAACAATAAACATGATCTTACCACGAGCAAAACAAAGTCCAAAATAATTAATCTGATCAACCCAATCACAATGAGGTCTTAATATAATAACAGATCTGGAACCTATCTAATTTATTGAATATGGGGAAACTTAGGAACAAGTGATGCTTCTAGGGAACTCAATGGACTTGTAATTCAATCCTCAAGTGGTAAGAGATTGCCGAATTGAAGATGCAGAATTCTGTTGCTCCATGCCAAATTATAAGGATCTTTTTTGTAGCAGCAAGTTTTAATAAGTGTCGGTAAGTATTAAAAAACGGCTGATAAAAAAATTATTCGTAACTTTTCTTTAGATTACTTGTTGGTAACGTACCAATACTTTCATGAAATTATTAACTGTTTTTCGGTAGTTTGCTGACTCGAATTTTTGTACTAATGTTATCATGATTCAAAATAGATTATATTAGTTAGGCTACACACAACACAACATAATATAATCCCCCACCATATTCAATCCTCAAGTTATAAAATGAATTTGATTAGCACAAAACACCCTATAATCCCCTACCATATTGAGAAAAATAGAATGTTTGAAAGTAGGGGATTTATTTATAGTAATTAATTACTATTTAATGTACTTTTAAGGATAAAATCCATCTCAAACTTGGGTAAGAGCACTAATTATTCTAAAATTTCAAATTTCAATAGTAAATTTCCTCGAAAAATCATAGGAATTACTATTTAATGTAGTTTGAATTTCGATAGGTAAAAGGACGTACCGAAGAAGATTTTGATGCCACACCCTTTGAAAACGAGGCTCGTGATTGACAATCATATCAAACAACCCAAGCCATTGCTTTTTCCTTAATGTTCGGTGCCTTTCACTCCAAAGTGTCGGCAGTTCATTCCTCATTAGTCCGTGGGCCACCAATGCCCAGCTCTAACTATCACGTTTGTTTTGAAATTGCGACCTCTCAAATACTCATCGAAAAAGTAGAGTAGTCGATTTGCCAGCAAGTCCCGCGAGCATTGTCGGTTTTAGGAATTGTGTTTTCCTTGCATATAATTTAGATAGGAGAAAGTAGAAAAAAAAGTCATAAACTTATTATATTTGTGCCAATTCAATTACAAACCTTTTAATTTAACAAATTTAGTTTTAAACATATCCACATTTTGCAATTGGGTCTATTTGACCAATTTGGACTAGAAATCGCTAATGTGGATGCTAGTTATCCTATGTGACATGGCCATCATTAACATAGATATTATTCATGATATTTTATTTTTTTATAATTTTTTGTTTATTTCTTTTATTTTCTTATTTTTATCCTTTCATTTTGGCCAGTGAGGGCCTCCACACCCTTGCTCGTGGTTGGTGGGACTGCAGAGGCTCTTGCCCAAGGCCTTCAAGGCCCCGCAAGTCGTTGGTAAGGTGGCCTTCCCTAGATCTAGTGAGGGCCATGATCCTTGCAGTGGCTAGTGAGGGTTTGCTGGCCCTTGCCAACCAAAATGGAAGAAAAAAAAGAAAGGAAAAAAGAAAATATAATTAAACATTCACTTTTTTATATTGTAAAAGTCGTTAATGTTAGTACTGGTTGTACCATGTAGGATGGTAGTATCCACGTTAGTGGTTTTTTGCCAAAATTAGCTGGAATGACTTAATTAGCAAATTATGAAAATGTTTAGGACTAAAATAACAAATTCCATAGATTTAAGATTTTTTGGGTACTTTTCCCAATTTAGACATGTAGATCAAAAGATAACTCAAATATGAGTCATGCCATTGCAATGGTTAGACAAGTATTGTAAGGCTATCTTAAGTAATTTTGAGAAGTCTTAATCTTGATTCGGTCCAAGTGGTTCCTTAGTTTTAAACAACGTCGATCATTTACTTGTGAAGGAATGGTAAAGATGTCTACCTAAAAGAGGGTAGAAGCTTGGAATATTGGTGAGACAGAAAAGATATTAGGGTATCAGTATCCATGGAAAAAATTCTTGATTTTTGGTTGGATTATCCCTTAAAAGAACAAGTTTGGATTGTGACAAACTCTTGTAAGTACCCAATATAAATTTATGTAAGTCCACTCAATCTCAATCATTAGATCATATAGGTCCCATTTGAGGCTCAATGACGTCAAGTAGATTTGGACCAGAAGAGGTTCAGATAAGACTAGTCTATTATAGAGGTGGTGGACTCGTGCAACGAGAGCACGGACCCTAGTGGTGATTGGCACAAATTGGCAGAAGTTGGCGGGCCAAATATAGAGTGGACAAGGAAGAGGAAGTCGCCGTGGCAGCTGAGACAGGTCTCCTGTGACGTGGTACAGCGGCTTCTGCCTTCGATTCAGGCGGGAAGAAATTGTGGCCGTTGTTGCATCATGAGGTGAAGACGGTGCGGCCTTGCAAGCCGCAGCATTTGCCTCAGATAATCTTGTCGAAAGGTGTTCAAGTTTCTTAAGCACACACTAAACGACATACTTGTGTGTGAGAGTATTTCGAGTTAGGCCAAATATAAGTGGTTGCACTTTCATCCAATACCGACAAGTCCTGTCATGTTTCATACGTTGATGTGGCTTGGCGTGCGGATTTTAGTATTTGAGATCTGACTTCTTGTTTCATAGTTGAGTAGCTATTATAATCGAGCTTAAGAGATACAGACCGAACTCGAATATGTTTATCCTCTGTAGGAGCTGATTGCTCAGGATGGTGACACACCGACCAGACAGGACAGAACCAGCGAACAGCTCCGGTAGCTCGAGTGGTCAGTGCGAGGAGGAGCTGGCAATGATTGAGGAGTAACTAGCAGCTGTGCGGCAGAGAATGGCAGTTGACAACGAACAATTGAGGCCCTCAAGTCCAAATCGAGTAGGCAGCACAGAACCTAGGAGTGTCCATAACGCAACTCGGACCTGCTTTGGATTAATTGCAGGGTGGGGAACATGGATTGAGTAGGGCATGTGGCTCGAGCAGATCAGTCAATCAGTGTTGTTAATGGAGCTCGAGTGGCGAGCGAGCTTACGTGCGGGAGCAAGTGGCGACCCACGAAATACCTTCAGTCCATCAAGGCACAGGTAATTTGGTTCAGGACTCATATGGTACAACATCTAGGAGTGACGTCGCCGCCACAGGGACATGAGGAGGTCAGAAAATCTTCTACTGTGCAAGTCATCGGTGACAAAAAATATGTTGAGAAAACATTCCTAAATAATTTTAAAGATAGATGAAACTTGTCTTAAGTAAATTCTTTGTTTCTGAATGTTGAGTATTTTCCAAATGAAAAATCTGATACAATCAGATATTATTAATCAGAACCAAAGTAGTGGTGGCAATTATATCCTTTAATCTAAATTGATAATTTATAGATATTGATACACATCAATACAATGGCTAGCAGAATGGTATATATACTCGTGCAACGGCTAATGGTGTGCAATGAATTCCTTGCCTTATATATGAGCATTTCCAAAGAAAAGTACATCAATCAGAATCTCTCTTGGTTGGAGATTCTCAATTCTTGGAACCATTGATTAGAGACGTAATGTTCTTTTCATATGAAGTACTTGATTTATGGAAACCTAAACTACTATATGGGCGGTAGAATCAAAGGAAAGCTTCATTCTTGGCAACCTTGAAGCAATCGGATCTTCTAGTAACATTCAAGTCCAATGGATGGATTGGCTTGTTGATTCTTAGAAAATATGTCCAATGGTCAGTTTGGACATTGAGGAATATAAAAGTAGGTCATGATGCTGAAGGAAAATAGAAAAGTATCGAAGCCTAAAATTCCAAAGTCTGTAAGAGTATTATGTTAAAAAACATTTGCCTTTGTGAGCACAACCATGTAATCTCTTAGATATTGATAGTGTGAGAAGATTTGTTCACACATGTTTGAGTTGTAAATACTCATGTCTTGTAACCTCTCAATGATTCATATGGTGGAATCTAACCACTAAGCTGTCAACGCAAGAGTGTAGACGTAAGTTTATTGAAGCCAAGCCACTATAAAATCATTATAAACTTTTGTGTGCATTTTACTCTCTTTAACTCTCTATATTGCTTGTGATAGATTAATTGCACATTGGTAAAATCTGACTGACTGTTGCACAATCTGTCATGAGATGTTGTCTTTTTGCAATATTAATTTCAAATATTTTTTAAATTTCCGCACAATCACCTATCCACCCCCTCTCATCTATTGAGTCGATGCTAGAATGCTGATGTCCAAGTTATAGCTGGAATGACTAGAACTGCACGATATAGTCGATGCCAAGAGGATATGTGTAGAATGACATTTCGCCTTTCGTATTAGGATGAGAGAATGGAAGGGGGATATTCCTAGTGAAGGGGTTGGAACTGGAACTGAATGAGTTTTTGCTATGCGGCGACATTCTTGCTCGTATGAAATTGACAGGCGCTGGTTTACCATGTCTCATGAGCACATGATCAACGTTCGGATCGCTGCTCGTCACATAGTCAGCAGGCCGATGATAGTTGGTGCTACGCCGTACGGATGGCTGACGATAAGCCTGCAAGAGAAGATCAAGGGGCAGGCCGGACTGTACCTAATGAGCCTTTTACCGATCGATACTCCCCCTCGTCCGGGCCTCCACATCACCAAAGCCCTAATTGATGGCCACAACTTCAACGGGCTCCCTCCGGCGACGTCCAGGAATTCGAGGCCAATGAGGGCGGCACCGGTATCATCCTTTTCGTCCCCATCAACAAAGCCTTTGCTGAATTGCCTATGACCAAGAGCATGCAGTTCCCGCCTGCGGATGAGAAGGTTCTGATGCTGAGGTTTCACATCCTGCATTTGTATCACCCTTTCAACTCTCTAGAATCAATCGTGATTCCTCAAGGCAAGAAAAATGAACTAAAAACCTTTAATGAATTTTGAAGGGGCTAGCCTCAGCCTTCTCCCACCGGGAACGACCATAAAAAATGACCTTCAAACCACTCTGCAGTAATTCAACACCCTTCCTAATCTCATCAAGAACCTTCCTCTTCTTGTTGGATCTGTTTTCACAGAACATTTTTGTTTTCTCGTGTCCAGTAGCTTCCATGTCAATATTTTGACTTATTTTAGCAACCTTTCAAGTATCAGAGTCTTATCCTATCCCAGGTTGCACCAAACATGTGAGGGAATTTTCTAAAAATCTGGAGCATATTTAAAGGATTTCTAATCCTGTCTTATCCTATCCTAATCCAAATCTGGACCACCCCTAATCCAAATCTGGATGACCAAACGTAAAGTAGGAACCACTTGAGATCCTGTCGCTGTGCTTGAGTTAGTCTACTCTGTGTTGCCATTTGTACGGCGTAACATGAACTATATACTACTCTATGTTGTGGCTGTGACTGTATCCTTACTCGTTAGCAATTAGGGGGAACATAGATGCTTCATGGCTGTAACTGGCCTATCGTTTGCTTGCGGATGCATATGCCTTTCAGTAAAAATTATACTTTGCAAATGATTTTTTTCTAATTTTTTTATATAAAAAATCTCAAGCTATTTGACAGCAGAACTCACTGGCGGCGGCTCACCAATGGCATGCCGATGGCTCGCGGGCCGCACGTCAATGATGTGGGAGTTTGAAGAGAGAGAGAGCTCAAATTCTTTATTTATATAATTGCATGTACACTTCCCATTACGCTCCCGTTGAATTTTTTTTTTTTTTTTTGGTCCATCAACCCATGCATATATACTATTCTTCTTACGTTGTATGTCTGCATATTGTTTGGTATGTACATCAGTTTGTTCACGCATTAGAGCATATCAAGATACGTCAGATTAGCATATAAAGAGTACTTTATTTAGAAGACGCTTCAATTTACACTTGAAGACTTTATTACCGAGGCACAAATGTACTCTCAGGAAAATGTTTTTCTGAAGATGAACTACTCACGGTGACAAATATTATGGTACACTTGTGATAAATGCATAAAAAGAAAGAAAATCATGGCAACTCGGCGTAATTTAATGGAATCTATGGCTTCCAACTGTTCTGAATTCAATTCACCCTCCGGCAGTTCGAGCGAATTTGACCTTGGTTTCCAATCAGGGGCTTGATGTTTCCCATTCTGACCATCGATTTTGCGAAATCCTTCCAAAACGCTTCATAATTGTAGCTATACCTCTTCACTAGCTCAAGTGCATCTTGCCCAGTTGAAAGTGCCTCATCAGAGTGAAGAAGACCCTTCTGCGTCAATAAGTTATTGTAATACAATGAGTCGAAATGCGCTGGTGTCGGATCTAAACTTGCAAGGTTGGTGTCGCTTCCTGTGCGTGGGCAGGAGTACCGGAGGTTCTTCGCGAAAGCGTGGTCGATGTTGCTGTCGTTGTATATCCTGTCCCTAAAAATACGACACTGCGCAAAGCCAATCGTGTGAGCGCCGCTCAGCGCGACCAAGTCCTTGACGTTAAGACCTTGTCTTTTGAAATTGTTAACTAAGGCAGGTAAGTCCATGTTCGGCGCAGGAATGACCCGGTTTGCCGTAGTCCTGCTCGCCGTGGTCGAGTCTCTTCGTCCCAGTCGTACTTTCCACCAAGGCCCTCCTAGCTGAAATTGAAAAAAGTTCAACACCTAATTCAGATTGGCAATGGCTTAAGGCACAAAAAAATCAACTAAGGTTATGATAAGTGAGATTTGCTAATTAAGGGTCATCACGGGACGTAGTAAAACTGGACGTACCGCAATGACGGAGTCACGAGCAGTGACGGCCAAAATGTCGGCACAAGATACCACCGGTCCTCCGCATACTCGGTCGACCTCTGCCTTAATTTGGTCGATCACTTCGAACCCTCTAGCTGAATTGCTATTTGGACCTGCGCGCTTTTCGCTGTCGATGGTTGGGGTCGGATCCAATAGTATCGACCCATCACAACCCTGCATCATTCAACACCCAAACAAACATCAAATTTAGCAAATGCTGTGCAATTCTAAATAGCAATCACTACTTTTGAGAAGAACAAATTAATGTGACATGTAGATGGCACATATATGTGACGTACGTTGACGAAACAGTCATGGAAGTGCAAGCGCAGCAAGGAAGCGCCCATGCGTTGCTCTTGCTGCACCGCTGCCTCGACCACGCGCTTGATGGCGGGCAAGGCTTGAGGGCAAACGAAGTCGTAGAAGTACGGCGTGAGACCGTTCTTGTAGGGACGTGTCGAAAGCGCTGAGGCCGCGAGGGACAAGAGGAGAAGCACTTGGAAGAGGTTGAGGAAGGCCATGTTTGGCTGTGAATTCTTGGAACTGCACAGAGATTACGAGTAACTTTGCAGCAAGTAATGGTGATTTCTAGGCTGCTTTTGGTGTGAGCTTGTGGATTGCTCATTTGTGTACTTATAGGGAATTGAAGAGAGAGACTTAGTCCTTAGGTCACGGTTGGACTTGGCTGAAGAGAGATCTTGTCATGCAAGAATACGAGTGCAAAGCTTACCTGCTATACCCATTAATGCAAGAAACAGGAAAAACTCCGTACTTGAACTGGTCGTGTAAGATAATTGCACCGCCCATGCCTCGTAATTTCTTCCTTATACGTCGTCAAAGGACGACCTAGTCCGTATTCTGGCTTTGGTTCTCCGGGTGCTACTGCTACCCTCGCCAATGACCGTTGAATTCCACGGCAAATAGTTTGAGACTTTTTTATAGAAAAATATTAGCTAAAATCCTTACAAAGTATAGTTTTTATCAAATGGCATTTACGTCAAAGTTGCTTTCTAATGTGTTTTAAAATACAGTTTACCAATTACAACTTACATTTTGAATATTAGCCACTGACATGTAATTCTAACTTATAGAATTTATCTAAATATGTAGTAGGTACACCAGCCAATTTAATGATTTCGGTAAGCGCTGATGAAATCCGAGTACCAAATAAATCTTAATTAGCGTGGAGTTGCATAATTGCTAAACCTTGATTGGTTCAATTAGCAGTAGCGAGTCCAAAGATTAACGCACGCTTTCACGAGTCTTGACCAATGTTAAGCTAGTAGCTCACCTAATCTATTCTACAAGTTGTGCCTGGTCAATAAGGCTCAAGTCTTTCACAGAGCTCATCAAGCGGCCAGTGATGCCACCGTCACCGACAGCAGTTGAGTACCTTCGGCATATAGTTTGAGATCTCTTATAAAAAGAAAATTAGCAAAAATCCTTAACAAAATATAATTTTTACCAAATTACATTTATGCCGAAGTCGTACTTTACCAAACACTATTTACATTTTGGAAAATCCATTTAGCCCAGAGATCTTTACATTTTTCCAAAGAAATTCACAGCCAAACATGGCCTTAGGTGCAGCAAGAGCGACCATGTGTGCTTCCTTGCTTCCATGACTATTCCGTCAATGTAAAAATTATACAGCAAAATTTCACTTTAACTTGTTGTTCTCATAAATAGTGATTACTATTTAGCATTGCACAATATTTGCTAACATTGATGTTTGTATAGGGGTTCACTGATGTGGGGTGGCGATGCGTTGATACTCTTTGATCCGACCCCGACCATCGACAGCAAAAAGCTCGCGCTTCCTAATAACAATTCAGCTAGAGGGTTTAAAGTGATCGACCAAATTAAGGTGGAGGTCCACACGGTATGTGGACGTCCAATGGGATCTTGTGCGGACATTTTGGCCCTTACTGCTTTTGCCTTTGTCGTCGCGGTATGTCTAGTTTTACTACGTCTCATGACAACAATTAATTTGTAAATCTGAATTTATCCTCATCATAAGCTTAAAGGTGCATTTGGTTTGACTTTAGAGGAATGTCTTTTGAAAAATACAAATATCTTTAGGTTAAAGGAATTTTCTAAAATACAAGTAGTGTTTAGTAAAGCGTATTTAAAAAATACATTGGAAAGCAATTTTGACATAAATGCTATTTGGTAAAAATTATATTTTGCAAATATTTTTTTATTTAAAAAGTCTAAACTATTTGCCGGTTAAACTCAATCGTTGTTGGTAGGGCAGCAGTAACTTGCCGGTCGCGTGTCGAATGCACGCGGGTTTGTAAAAATACATCATCAAATTCAAACAATTCTGACTATTCCAGCTATACTAGTGGGCTTTTTTCAAGCTTCGAGCTCAAGTATTGTCTTGCGTAGATTTGAATAAAGATCAAGGCCAAGATAAAAAATAAAAGTTGAAGTTCTAATCTCACCTCGGCGTGCCTAGGGAAGAAGAGGATTCCCTCCACAGCCTTCCTTGGAAAAAGGATATTCAATCAAGAGCATGAGGGATCAAAATCATATAGCAATCAGTACCATTAAAACACTGTCGAATCCGAGAGTCCCGTATCTGCTGCAGGAAGACTTGCATCCTATGAACCGCAACTCCAGCCATGAAGGCCAGGTTGTCACAACCTCACAGAACAAGATAGTTTTGCCTCCAGGAGAACCCGAAAATGCCATTACCGGTCCGTAAGTCCACTGAGGCGTCTTGGTTGGCCTTAGGATGGGAGTACGATATTGGCTGGTTGACGTTAATAAAGACTGGGGAGTATGCATTAGGTAGTGAGATATTCAACACCACTACTCTCAAATTTCTTAAGTACCGTGGTAGGGTGCCGCTGGTTTGCTGGCATTCGATCTTGTACCAGGGATTGCCCAAGGATCCAGGTCCAATTCCAAAATGATATGGAAGGTTTGGGAGGTCACGACACGTGTCTGGACAGCCTGGTCAGTCCAAATTCTGAGGAGGTGATTTTGCTGCAGCTGTGAAAATAAGCACAAGAATAACGATGGCCATTGGAGATCCGGTTTCAACATCACCAGGAGCATCTTCTCCTAGTTCATACTCTGTAGCTTGCTCCTGCACTTTTCTGTTGCTAGAAAAGAAGAAACCGATGATCCAGACTTGATGCACGGCGCTGCTCTTTAATTGTCAAGCACCTCCATGAAACTAGGAAACTAATGATAGCGTGCAGGAAAACCCGTTAAACTATGACTGATGGAGGGCTTGTCAGAAGCCAAAAATTCCAACATTGGCAGCTCCCGCTTGAGTTTTGGGTTTGAGTTTGGTGCTTCTTTGTTCTGCACTAGTTAAATAACTTTGGATTGGTATGAGGAAAAATCCTCAACTGATAAACATGTGATAAATTTACGCTAAACTAATTTTTTGACCATAATCCAATCCGGCACATCTGTTGTTGTAAATATAATAATACTATGCGGAAACGATAAGATCTTATAATTTATGTCAACACGAAAATACTAGAGAAATAAACGAGAAATAATAAGGACACCAGAAATTTATGTGGTTTGGTTCGAATATCGGTACTTACATCCATGGAGAGAGCTAGCGGTAAATAATCCACTATAATCGGAGAATCAGAGTTACAATTGTTCACACGCTCGAGTGTTTCCCACGCCTAGATTTAAACCCAAATCCAAAGTGTTTACAAATAAACAATGTAAACTCACAGCATAGAATCACCGAGTGTTCAAGCCCTTGCAATTCACTCACGTACATATGAAAAACAAGAACTCCGTTCTTTTTTGTATACTTCGTATGTCAATTGCAGCTTCTTGGCTTGGCTTCTATTCTTGTGCAGCACTCTCTTTTCTATACGCTAAAGAAACCTGTGCTTTTTATATATGTGTGTGTCAACTCACGTAGAGGAAGAAAACCAAGCGCTACTAAGTTTCTTCTATAGATAAAAGAGGAAACCCTTGTTTTTTTTTTTTCCTTTTGTGCAAGTGTAATCCTAGTCAAACTTGGAATCTTATAAAGGACAAGAAAACCAAATTTGATTAGGATTTTATGGATCGAGTTCGTGAAAATTCAAACTCGAGGCATAATTTAACACCTGTAACAAATTTATCTCAAATGACCAGAAAAAATCCCAAATTGATACATTTGTGACAAATTTACTCAAAACTAATTTTTTGACCGTTAAAAACTCCAAGTTAGTACATTTGTGATAAATGTACCATTCTAATCACAAAACTAATACAAGCTGTGACAAACGGAGAGTAAAATCTCAAATTGTCAAGTCAACTGTTACATATCATCCAACTTAATAATTCGATAGTAAAATTTAACGAAAACTAATAGATAGTAAATTTGCTATAAATGTACTAGTTTGAGGTTACATTTATAATAAATTTATCAAATGTGTATCAATTCAGAGTTTCTGGTAATCCAAAAATTAGTTTAGGATAAATTTTTCAAAAGTGTATCAATTTAGACTTTCATGATATCAACCCAATAACTTTTAATTATTAATGATGTGAGTTATAAAAAGGATTAACTTGCCACCCGTGTGTACGTGGAACCGATCTTAATTTAGAGTGTCCTTAATCTCAACTCGAGCCATTTGCTCGTGGTTTGACTTCAACAGTCACAACCACTCTCCCACGAAAATTCTGCGATATAAAATCTAGAAAGTCTTATCCACACTATAAACCCATCGTGATTGTGCGTTCTTTCTTCCATTTGGTAGGAGACCAATCTAATGAATGAACAAAATGACATCAACCAAATTGATGCAATAGAAAACTACAATGCCTAAGACTAATTAGACCTTACAGGGCCGATTCAATTTTTTTAAAGTTGAAAAATTAACTAGGTAGTGAGTTTGCACACGTATTCTTGTATGACAAGATCTCCTTTGGCCAAGTCCAAGGAAACATAAAGTCCCTCTCTCCCCAATTCCTATAAATACAGAAGTGGGAAATCCGAAAACTCAACAAAGCAAGCTCAAAAGCACCACCAATTGAAGCAGAATTACTCAATAGTCTTGCTCGAATCCTTGCTAACTCCGAAAGCCAAACATGGTTCTAAATAGCCTCAGCCTCTTCCGAGCACTTCTCTTCTTGTCTCTCGCATCCTCAGTTTTCTCGATGCGGCCCTACAAGGAAGGCCTCACGCCGAACTTCTATGACTACGTTTGCCCTCAAGCCTTGCCGGCCATCAAACGGGTCGTCGAGGCAGCGGTGCAACAGGAGCAACGCATGGGTGCTTCCTTACTCCGTTTGCACTTCCACGATTGCCTCGTTAACGTACGACACGTTCGCAATACTCCCGAGTTTGCATTGGTTATCTAGCAGCCCGTACACATTTGCTAACTTGATTCCTTTTTTGTCCACGTCATATTCTAGGGTTGCGACGCTTCAATACTTTTGGACTCGACCCCTACCATTGACAGCGAAAAGCTCGCTGGCCCGAATAACAATTCAGCTAGAGGGTTCGAAGTGATCGATCAAATTAAGGCAGAGGTCGACAAAGCTTGCGGATACTCAATTGTATCATGTGCCGACATCTTGGCCGTCGTAGCCCGTGACTCGGTAGTTGCGGTAAGTCTTTTCTTAATGCCAGATATGATGCCTTCATTTAAGCAAAATTACAGTGCAGACAAGTAAAAGAGAGAGTTTCCAGCAAATTGAACAGGCTATGCGTGGAATCACATGCACATACATGATAGTTCGACTATCTAAGCAAAAGCTGAATTTGAACTTAAAAGGTTGCTTTCATATTTTAGCTGGGAGGGCCTTCATGGGAAGTACAACTTGGAAGGAGGGACTCGACCACGGCGAGTAGGACAACCGCTAACTCTGACCTTCCCAACCCGACCATGGACTTGCCTGCACTGATCAGCACGTTCCAAAAGCAAGGTCTCAACACCTGGGACTTGGTCGCTCTGAGCGGTGCACACACGATTGGATTTGCACAATGCTTCACTTTTAGGAACCGCACATACAACGACACCAACATCGCCGCTGATTTCGCCAGGAGCCTCCAGTCTTTGTGCCCGCGTACTAAAGAGGATGGTAACCTCGCCGGTTTGGATCCTTCGCCGGCTCAATTCGATGCATTGTACTTCCATAATCTGTTGGCGCAGAAGGGGGTTCTTCACTCTGATCAAGCACTTTACAGCGGTGGGTCAACGAATGAGCTGGTGAAAGCTTACAGTGATGATGTGGAGTCCTTTTGGGATGATTTTGCAAAGTCAATGGTTAAGATGGGAAACCTAAAGCCATTGATCGGAAACCAGGGCCAGATTCGCTTGAATTGCCGGATGGTGAACTGAAGTGGCAGTTTGTTCAAATCGTACATTCTTAATTTTCTATTGAGGGTAATGTTTTGCTCTGGTTCTTCGTTTCTTTCCCATGTATTGTTGAATAATTGTGTTAAGAAACATTCTTGGAATTGTTCTCTGACCAATCAATAAAGTTTTATGCTCAGTGGACGTAAGTGTGCCTTAAAATATTAGTCAAACATCTTTTCAAGATTGAGCGTACCAGCGAATTAATTTGGATAAAGGGCTTCAACTCATTCAAGCATCTTTGGAACGCACTCTGATCCAATCATCGATCCGTTCCATTTTATAACTGTTTGAAGGACTCTTGCTCGTCGAATTCTAGGTCACTTATGTTTAAAGTAGACGAGCTTTCTTGTTTGGTTGAAGTGATTTTATTTTCGTGGCTCAAAGAGAGCATGGGGAAGAAGCAATAGACTTGATAGAAGGGCGAGGCCCCGCTCAGCTCCCATGTCCGCCAATACCTTCAATTAAAGTTTAGTAATGGGTTATGCCCAACTTATTAATTGCTTCACATTATACATGTGAGACTTCTTCTCGCCTAATATCCTCATATGTGCAACTTAACAAATCTTTGGCTCACGTGTGGGCCTCCTACTTTTGGCCTGTTCTCTCTTAATCCAAATATCCTCCCACAACGATAGTATCTCAAACTCAAACATCCCCCTTAGCCAAAGGAACAACAGATGTTCTTCATGGTATATATCAATCATCTTAGCCCAACCAAGTTTTGTTAGGAGTTAGGAGACACTATTTGCCACCTAAATTGGGGATTTACGTTCGAGATACTTTCCTCAAGATATTCATCAATTGCCAATTCACATATGTTGGGCCCAGCCCATCCAACCCAATGACTCTAATGCCAATGGTTTAGTCATGGAGATTATTAGGAAGTTCAAGTTCGAGCTCATCAATATATTTGATTGGATTTACTTTTATTGAAAAGTTTGAGTGGTGAGTTATAAGTCAATTAAATTAATCTTTTCACATCACACCGCATATCTCATATGATATTTTTTTTCCAAGCAGTCTCAAAGACATATACCTTGACAGTATGGTAAGTTCGAGAAATACAGATTAAGACTTGACAAGTCGACTATGGATATTTGCTAATTGAACCATTGAAAAGTTCAATGATGTAGGCTCGGCTCTGGTTGACTACGTATGGAGGATGACAGTCACGTCCATGAATTTATCGCCACAAAAGAATCAAGATTTAACCCTTGCTGACCAGGCACCATTTGTAGAATAGATTAGGTGTGCTACTAGCTTCCCATTGGTTAAGACTTACGAAAACATGCGTTAATCGTTGGACTCTTTACTGCAAATTGAACCAATCAAGGTTGAGCAATCATGGAACCCTACACTAGTTAAGATTTATTTAGTACACGAATTTCATAAGCGCATACCTGAAACATTATATTTGACGATCGACCTAATAATATACTACATATTAAGATAAAGTCCATAAATTAAGATTACATGTAAGTGGCCGATGAACCTATAACAATTTGTAAAAAGAAATATCGTCAAAAAGATAATTTAAGAGTAGATGCATAAAATGACAAAAATAATTTATGTACATGGCCTTCAAGAAAATGGATGTGAAGGGTTTATTCTCGTTATAATTCATAATCTTTGCCACATGTACAAGATCTCAAAAGATGTCCTCGTCTTATTTGATCTTCAGCAACTGTTATCATTCACTTATGCAGATAAAATAAATTAAGACTCGTCAAAAGAATAGGCCATCACCATCCCAAGAAAAAAATTATATATAATAAACAATCCACGTCATTTTAACAGATAAAAACTTTCGTACGTCTTTGGCAAAATTGGAATTATTCTCTAAGAAAACCTAAAATCACTTCTTCAAGTCGAGGGTTGACAAAGCAGAGTAGAGAATTTTTCCATTTTAATAAATATTTGCCCTTTCGTTGGGACCCAGGGAGCAAAAGCGGGGATATGGATTTGGTCAGTCCTCTGACCACGTATAAGCAAAAAACCGCGAGGCGTGGGCTGGAGAATCAATCTCACACGACCAGGTCAATCCATTCGAAGCTAAGTGTGCATAATGTTCTTGTTCCTTGTCTTAATGGGCATAATACGTAAGCTTTGCACAGGGATTCTTGTATGACAAGATCTCTCTTAGGCCAAGTCCAACCATAAACTAGGGATTAAGTCTCTCTCTTCCCAAATCCTATAAGTACGCAGATAAGCAGTCCATAAGCTCACAGCAAAAGCAGCCTGGAAAACACAATCTTTTGCGGCAAAGTTACTCATAATCTTAGTGCAATTTCTAGGATTCACAGCCGACCATGGCCTTAGGTAGCCTCAGCCTCCTCCGAGCACTTCTCTTCTTGTCCCTCACAGCCTCGGCTCTCTCGATGCGTCCCTACAAGAACGGCCTCTCGCCACACTTCTACGACTATGTCTGCCCTCAGGCCTTGCCCACCATCAAGCGTGTCGTCGAGGCGGCAGTGCAGCAAGAGCGACGCATGGGTGCTTCCCTGCTGCGCTTGCACTTCCACGACTGTTTCGTCAATGTAAGACATATACAGCTAAATTTCACATTAATTTGTTGTTCTAAAAAATAATGATTATTATTTAGCAGTGTACAATAATGGCTAAACATTATTTTTGTTTGGGCGTTGAATGATGCAGGGTTGTGATGGGTCGATACTTTTGGATCCAACCCCGACCGTCAACAGCGAAAAGCTTGCATTTCCTAATAACAATTCAGCTAGAGGATTCGAAGTGATAGACCAAATTAAGGCGGAGGTCGACAGAGTATGTGGACGTCCGGTGGTATCTTGTGCAGACATCTTGGCTGTCACCGCCCGGGACTCCGTTGTTGCAGTACGTCTAGTTTTACTATGTCCCTTGATAACCCTTAATGAGCAAATCTGACTTTACACTCTCCACAAGCTTAGTTGATTTTTGTGTGCCTTGAGACAATGCCAATCTGAATTAGGCATGACACTTCTTTCAATTCCAGTTAGGAGGGCCTTCGTGGAAAGTACAACTTGGACGAAGAGACTCAACCACGGCTAGCAGGACGACGGCAAACAGCGACATTCCTGCACCAAACATGGACTTACCCGCCTTAATTAGCAATTTCGAGAGACAAGGTCTTAAGGTCAAGGACTTGGTCGCGCTGAGCGGTGCTCACACAATTGGCTTCGCACAGTGCTTTACTTTCAGGAACAGGATATTCAATGACAGCAATATCGACCAGGCATTGGCAAAGAATCTCCAGTCCTACTGCCCACGCACAGGAAGCAACTCTAACCTCGCAAGTTTAGATCCCACACCGGCGCGTTTCGACACATTATACTACAATAACCTGTTGACTCAGAAGGGCCTTCTTCACTCTGATCAGGCACTGTCAACTGGTGAATCCGCGCTTGAGCTAGTGAAGAGTTATAGCTACAATTATGAAGCGTTTTGGAAGGATTTCGCTAAATCGATGGTCAGAATGGGAAACATCAAGCCATTGATTGGAAACCAAGGTCAAATCCGCTCGAACTGCCGGAGAGTGAATTGAAATCAGAATAGTTTGAAGTCACTGATTCCATTAAATTATGCTGAGTTATCATGATTTTTTTATTTTTACTTGTTTGTCGGAAGTGTACCATTGTATTCTTTGCTGTCATTAGTTCATTCTTCAGAACAACATTCCCCTGAGAATATACCTTTGTGCCTCGGTAATAAAGTTGTGAGTGTAAATTGGAGTTTCTCCTTAGAACCAAGTTTACTTCTCTTCAAAACAAAGTACTCTTTATCTAATAATCTAACGTATGTTAATATGCTCTAATTCGTAGAGCGAGTGATATGCCAGCTGATGTACATACCGAACATATGCAAACTGATGCAGCGTAAGAAGAATATATGCAAGTCTACATGCAAATGATAGGTCACTGTCAAGCATGATGCAACTATGTTTCCCTTGGATGCTATTGAGGGCCATTTATCAGGATACATTCTTAGCCGTGAAACAGCAGTACTAACTCAAGAACCGTGACAGGATCTCGAATTTAAACAATTTCGATCGAAGTAAGGCTCGTCAGGGACGGTCCAAACCACTTCTTAATCTTTTCTTGCAATGACATAACGTGAACTATCATCGGCCCATGACTTTGGATATAACCTATTGGAGGATAAATATGTAATGCCATCTGTTGTAACCAGAAAAATAATAATTTTGAGAAAGGGATAACAACTTTAATAATGACAAAGTCAATGATCAAATATATTGAATGAATCTTCTCAACAAGTGAAGAGTCCAATGTAAACCAAATATGGATTAGCAAAATTGCTATAAAATTGTAATAAAATTAAACAGGAGATGCGGTATGACTAAGAGAATATCCTTAAGGTGATTAGTTCCTATCAATAGTGATGTACGGATCCCAGGAGTGCCAACACTTGGCACGAAGAGACACGTAAGTGCAAAAACTTACAAACGGTACACTTAAGTGCTAAAATCGAAGCAAAATGGATCACTTAAGTACCAATGGCGAGAAAATCTGGCCAAATTGCCATATGTCCATTTTCCGACGAGTTTATTAGCTGATAGAGCATTTTTTTTCAAAATAAAAAATACATGTGACAATTTTAATAAAAAAAATTGCCACGTCAGATTAACAAAAATTTTAAAATTGATTTAAAAAGGGGGGAAGGGGGAACCAACGAGAGTTGCACAGCCCTCGCCGATTCCCCCTTCCCCCTTTTTTTAAAATTAATCAATTTTATAATAATATATTTTATAATTATTTAATTAATAATTTTTAAAATCTACGTCAACGCAAAACGACGTTATTTTGCGTTGATTTTTCATCGATTCAATTTCCGGTGAGCCACGTAAGCAAAAAAATTAATAAAAAATTATCATGTAGGATTTCCGGTAGGGTTCCGACGACTTGGCACTGAAGTAATCCATTTCTTTTGAAAAGTGGCACTTAAGTGTACCATTTGTAAGTTTTGACATTTAAGTGTCCCTTTGTGCTAAGTTTTGGTACTCTCGTTGTACTTATGCCTATCAATAGTACTAAGCAGCTTCGCGAACTATGCTTTCCACAATATAACACTTTGAACTTGTTTGAATTAGCACTATGCAAACAGAATTCTATTGAACATTTCTTGAAAACGGCACATAGAAAAATAGTAGAGAAGAGATGCGCTACCCATTCATCTATTCTATACCCTATATTTCTCATATACTCTACTCTATACCTTCTTTGAAATGAAGAATAGTTCAATTTCATTTATGGAGTTTGACTGAATATACACATGAACTGAAAGGATACTCGAATTCAAAAGATACATAAACTAAAGAGATTCTCATTTTGACTTTGTGTTACTTGCATTTGGATCACGACATCCTATTTTAGTGATTGTCTTGCCACACTACTAAATGAATAGGTTCCCATATTGTCATTTGATCAATAGTAGAAAGGCTTTCAAGAGCTTATTTATGCACTTTTTTAATTAAGAACATACATGATCACGTGCTTGATAGTTCAAATTCCTTTGTGGCCTAACAAGACAAATAGGATCAAAAACTTATTTTGAGTGGGTCTAGCAATGTCCCACCCGTATGTATATGGAATCGATATGAATTTAAAGTGTTATGAATTTATTCATGGTTTGGCTTCACAACTCCTTTCCCATGAAAAGTTTGCAATATGAAATCTAAAAAATACTTATACGCAATTTATGAAGCATGGACATTCTCTGGGAGCTTCCGTGTCATGTTGGACACTTCGACATGTGTCCGACACACTTCGACATGTTTCGACATGCGGTCAACACGTATTGGAAAATTTGACATGTGGCGAACTCTCCCTGACACACTCTAACATGCAAGTTTGGAATTTTGACACGCACATAGTTATTTGCGGAGTTTTGGTTTTTGGGGTGGGTCTGCAAGTACGAAGGGAGAGAGAATTGTTGAAGAAGGTGATTGAGGGTGGAGGCGAGGCCACGATTGCAGGGGAAGGCCAAAGGAAGAGCAAAGACCAAGTGCTTATGAGAGCTTGTCCTCCTGTGGAAACAAAACTCAAGATCTCAAGCGCAAGTTAAGAAAGGAGGAGAAGCGCAACAGAAAGCCCCTCAGAAAATGTTAAACTTAAGAGCGGAGGAGCAGCTAAAGTGACGATTCTCTCTCTACACCTCATTTCTTGTTGGGAGAACTAATTGGGGAATGTTGATGCGGAGGCCAAATGATGGAGGAATAGAATCTCCCTCCATAATATTCCCCGCCCTGTCTTTCTTTGGTCTAGAAAAGGAGAGACAGAGAGAGGGGGGGGGGAGGAAATGAGAAATTGTTAAGGGGGTCGACAAATGGATGGACAACTAACCAGGGAGGGGCTCTAGTTGCGACCACAAGCTCTCTAGTTGCAGTTGGACTGTGATACCATGATGGAGGGCTAGAGGCGAGGCGGTGAGCGACTGTGATGAGGTGATCGAGAGAGCAGAGATAGAGAGGATGATCTTGCAGGATGAGGAGGAGGAGGAGGATATGGTGGCGACTAGGGTTTTTGGGTTTTTATTCTACTTTCCTCTTTTAGTTTGGGAAAAAGAGTAGAAAAAATTAAAAATGGGGACGTTGGTCCCATTTGGTTTGATTTTTTTTTTTTCTCATTGGAGGGAGGAGGGTGATTTCAAGAAATGAAGTGACAGGTGATGCTGGGGAAGAAACAAGAAGGTGAAATAAACAGGTGGGGCTAACATTCTTTCTTCTATTTGGTAGTGTTAGAGATATACTTAAGATATTTTATAATCCTATATATTCTCCTTGATTGATTCTGATTTGTTACTTTAGATAGTCGGTATGTAAAGCCTATAGATGGGCACATGTACTAGTCATTGGTTAATGAATAAAATATAATTTCTCTTCATTCATTATTCTCACTTTGGTATTAGAGCCATTGTTCTTTGAGGTATGCCCATCGAGTCTACTATATAGTGGTTGCTACAATACCAATTGCACCAGTTGCATTTCTACCAATTCTCCATCAAGACTAAAGCTTTGAATTGCTGTTCGACAAGCTTTCGCTGCTCATTTTAGAAAGAGGTAATGACCATCAGACTTGCTGCCCTTAGACAAGAGACATACTAAAATTTCATTGCCAATCGCCACTGGACGCCACTACACATGCTACCACATGCCATCGCATCTTGGACCCAAGAAACCTACCATTATTTCGACATAAGTTGGATGCTTTCCGGCAATTTTTTCGAAAAAGGAAGACCAAGCCATGACTCATCGTCCTTTGAAGAGGTAGCCTGTGAAATTTTGCTACCAAAAGCCACTGAATGGGTTCTCATGCATCGCTAAAAGCTTCTAGGAGTGAGATCCATGCACCTCTCCAGCCACATGCACTTGCATGCACCTTCGGTCTCTGCTTAGCTAATGTCATTAGCTATGTCACTTGCTCTACTGATGTCATCTTACACATAGGAGCCATATTATCCTCTAGACATTGACCGTTAACTACGTTAGACTGAATCATTGACTAGTTAGACCAGACCTTTGACCGATTCGGACTAGATTGATCGAACCAGTTTCGTTGTTTTTCTAACTAGTTCAATTGCTTTTAGATTGGTTTTTGGTGATTTGTAAATGGTTCCTAATGTGTTTTGGTGTGTTGAATTCATTTTTGGCCTTGGTTTCTTCATATATACACACACATTCAACCTACTATGTTTTAAATGGTAAAGTGCATATAACGGAGAAATTTTGTAAGCATTATCGCCATCGTGGTCATATGGCATCCCATTGCTATCAATTATGATATAAGCAAACTACAAGGTTGAACAATCAACTCTAAAGCCAATTAACTCCTTTTATCTCTCTTGCTATGTTTGTTACTTTAGGTAAATCCGGTTCATGGTATTTTGACTCCGCTTGCTACAATTATATGACATCAAACTCTAATTTGTTTATGTCAAAATCTCTAAATTTATGGTTTCCAAACTCTCTCCAAATTTTATTTTAGTTGGACAATTATGTGAATTTGGCTTTGAAGTTCACTTTTCACCCCATGATTGTCATGTACTAAATCCACGGATGGTATAGACTATTGGAACCAGCTATAGAGTGGGACGCTTATTTGAGCTTGTTTCCTTAAATATTCCTAACTCTGTTTTTTGGTTGTGCTACCATAGTTCATCTGAAATTTGACTTTCTTGATTAGGTCATCATTCTTCTTCTAGATTAAAATCTTTGATTTCCAGTGGTAATTTGGGATCTGTTGATGACAAACATTTTGATCGCTTGCCTTGTCAATTAGGAAAACATCATGCATTGCCATTTGATCTTAGTGAATCTACATCTTATGTTCCATTTGATTTAATTCACTTGGACATTGGGGGACCTTCTCCAAACCTACCATGAGAGGCGTTCATTATTTTGTATTTTTGTGGATGATTGCTCTCATTATACGTGACTTTATCTTATAAAAAGTTGGTCTGAGCTTACTCATATTTATTGTGATTTTGTTGCAATGATAAAAATAAAATTTTCTAAAGACATCATGCGGAACGTAAACAAAGGCATATCTTAGATGTTACACAAAATCTTTTAATCTCTGCCTCTTGTCCCGAAAATTTTTGGGGGGAAGCTTGTCTTACTGCTTTTATACTATTAATCGTAACTCCGTCTCTTGTCATAGGCAACATTTCTCTTTATGAGCACTTATATGGCAAGGTTCCATTTTGCAATAGTCTTAAATTTTTTATAGTGCTTGTTTTGTGCACATTCTTTCACATGAACGCACGAAGTTAGAACCCTGTGCTCGTTAATGTTGCTTTCTTAGGTAAGGCATAAAGCACAATGGATATAGATGTTGGGATCCCATCTCTAATTGTCTTCGTGTGTCTCGTCATATTTCATTTGGGAACATAAGATGTTCTCATCCCTTCATCATTTCAAATCTTCTACTTGTGTCCCTTTCTTTACTAATCCTTCAATGGACTGATTCCTAGAAGATTATGTTCTACCATCCATTAGTGAATCTTCCTCTCCACAATTGTTTTGCATCTCATATTGATGTAGGCTCATCTAATGATCCCACTTTGGCAAATTTTGACACGTATGCCTCATCTGAGGATCTTACACCTTCAGTCATTCCCTATACTTCCGTTTGTCATTCCATTAGAATAAGTTAACCTCTAGTTCAGCTTCGTGAATATCATTGTTACAATACCATTGCTTCACTTCACAAATCTCACACCTACAAAGAATCTAATACCAATCCTCTTTGGTAGCAAGCAATGACAAATGAGTTGCAAGCCTTGGAAAAACTCTCACACATAGGATTTGATTGATTTATCTCCTAGGAAGTTTGTTGTCGGTAGCAAATGGGTATATAAGATTAAAACCAATGCAAATGGTATTGTGAATTGCTATAAAGTTGACTAGTAGGAAATGACTTTACTCAGAGTATATAAGATTAAAACCAAGATAGATGATATAGATGATGAGACATTTGCCCCTTTTGCAATTTTATTGCTGTTGATGTTGTTAAGCATTGGCCTTTATTTCAAATGGATGTTGAAAATGCTTTTCTTAATGTGGATCTCACAAAGGAAGTTTATATGGTACTTCCTCCTAGCTTCATTCATTCATCTAATAAAGTGTGTCGATTACGTTGAGCATTATATGGATTGAAGCATGCTCTCTATCCATGGTGCTCCAAGTTTAGTTCAACCATGGAGTCTTTTGGTTTTAAATCAAACCTCATGACTATGCTCTAATTGTTCGGTGCATATATAGTGGATACGTTATGCTGCTTTCATATATGGACGATATGTTTATTATTGGCGATGGTTAGATCGACATTACCAAACTCCAACAATATCTTATTAAATAGTTTGACATGAAAGATCTTGGGTGACTACGCCATTTTTAGGCTTGGAGGTTGCGTCTAATACTTTTGGTTATTATCTCTCACAAGAAAAATATGCCCCGATCTTATTTCGTAGGTTGGGCTCATTAATAATAAGATTGCTTCTACTTCCATTGAGTCGAATGCAAAATTCAATGAAAATGATGGAACTATTCTTCCAAATCCTATACTTTATCGGTAGTTGGTTAGTAGTTTTATGTATTTCACTATTACACATCTGGACATCACTTATGCTGTTCATATTATTAGTCAGTATATGACTACACTTCGTACGACTCATTTTGCTGTAATTCTTTGAATTTTTCACTACATCAAGGGTATGTTTTTTCATGGCCTTCACTTTTTTGCTTATTCTACCTAGAATTTGACAACTTATTCTGATGCTGACTAGGCTGGTGACCCATACGATCATTGCTCTACTATGGGTTATTGTTTCTTTTTGAGCGACTCACTTATCTCATAGAATAGCAAAAAGTAGACAATTGTCGCTCGCTCTAGTACAAGAGCACAATATCAATCTCTTGCTTATACAAAATCGGAGTTATTATGGTTACAATGGCTACTAGAAGATATGACAGTGCATCATCATAGCGGAACCATAATTCATTGTGACAAATAGAGTGCTATTCATATGGCACAAATTATGTTCTTCATGAATGCACTAAGCACATTGAGACAGACTATCATTTCATCCGATATCACGTTCTTTGTGGCACCCTTAGACTTGCCTCTACTTCCTCTGCTAACTAGACTCATGAAGTTTTCACCAAGACACATTCATCTAGGCATTTACTGGATCTATTTTCCAAACTCAAGTTGACATCTTTCAAATCATCTTGAATTTGAGGAGGGATGTTAGAGATATATTTAGGATATTCTATGATTCTGTATATTATTCTATATATTCTCTTTGTTTGATTCTGATTTGTTACTTTAGATAGTTGTTATATAAAGCCTATAAATAGGCAAATTTACTATTCATTAGTTAATGAGCAGAATATAATTTCTCTTCATTCATTAATTGACACCAAAATAACAAATGAGTATAACTATATTGAGCTTACATGATTGATACACATGTTTTTTTTTTTGAAAAATTAAGTATATGATCTCAGTTTCTTGCATTTGTGGGTATAATTAAGTAGTTTGGTTTCAATTGATGGTGCTTTCGAGCTTGCTTTGTTGAGTTTTCGGATATCCCACTTATGTATTTATATGAGGGTGTTTGTGTTTGGCCAAAAGAGATCTTGTCATATAAGAATGCGTGTGCAAGCTCATGGGTTCATTATATCCACAAATGCAAGAAACTTAAAAAAATTGAATTGATCATGCAAGGTGTAATTAGTCTTAGGCATTGTAGTTTTTTATGGCATCAATTTGGTCAATGTTGTTATATTCATTTGTTAGCTTATTATCCTGAAAAACAGAAGAAAGAATGCACAATTATGTCAGGTTTGTAGGGAGAATAAGGATTTCTAGGTAATTATATTGTAGACTTTTGATGGGAAAGTGGTTGTGAGGGCAAATCACAAACAAATGGCTCAAGTTGAAATTAAAAATGCTCTAAATTCAGATTGGTTCCATGTACACACGTGAATACTATCACACCCAAAATCCACACGGACAAGGGCATAGCACGGCCATCCTTTTACCAAATGATGTAGCCTCAACAACCCAAAATACAACCTTATATAAAATAAAAAACACACACACACACACACACACGACAAAAGAGCATATGATTATAATATCCAAGTTGTATATAACCCACCAAAAAGATACATACGCATCCTAAACAGCTAGCTCATACCAAAAATTTCCAAGCAAATCCGGAAATCAATATGCATATTTACTATACCAATATAATCCACTTTAATATAATATATACATACTACAAATATCTCAAGAATTAACAAAATGAATATCAATGGTTGAATCCATTGGTCAATTTTATCAAACACATACCGATGGTCTATTCCATTGGCTAAACTCGTCAAAACACAAGTTAATGATTCATTCCATTGACTAAACTCAAAAATCAAATGTCAATAGTCCATTATATTGACCAAACTCAAGCTCAAATGTCCAACCATGGTCATGCTTAATACCCGTGACAAAACGACCAAGATTTCTCCCTTGGTTAGGTCTCCACCTATTATAAGCTGGTGGCTTAGCCCATAAGGATATCTTAGACTAGTATGTGCATACCTACACACTCCTCAAGGTTCACAGAGACATTGAGCATCAACTAATAATCACAAATCCTCAATAATCCACAACAGAATCATAATTATCTCACAATTCAAGCATTTAATAAAACTTTACATAAACCAGAAGCTATCCTTTGATAAATGTTTCATAAACCACTTTCAGGAAAATATTCCATCTAAAATCAAATGACAATTCCTTCACTCAAACAACAAATGGCAATAAAAGCCCGGTCATGTTTTATGTAATAAAGAATGCTCATTTTCAACTAATAACATATATTATCCATAATTTTTTACAAACATGAGTTTAAAATACAAAGAAGAAATAGTATCACTCACCTGGAAAAAGCCAAAAACCAACTTCGACAGTTACCGGAGTCATTGCACTTAAATTCCTAACAGTTAACAGAAAAACAATATCAAAAGACCGAGTAAATGGACATTCTGATGAATGACTTGGCTATACTACGCTTATTTATTGATAAAACGACACCTATGCACCAACATAAAGCTTGCCTCAAACGAAAACCAATTGTTATTCGTGAGACACAATCATGCACACAACTTCGTCGCGCCATAAATTTCTCCACAAAATTCGGTTTTATGCCAACTTATAATCATTAAAAATCCATTTTGATGTATTACAACAACCCCAACTCAGCCGTCTCAAAATCTCGCCGAAAACAACTAAAAATTAGTCCCAAAGTTACTATTTGGAACAGTACCCAAACGCGCGCCGAACTTGAAAATTCCGTTCCGAACAAAATGTAAGCTCAAATTGAGATCCGCAAAATAATATAGCTTCATAACATCCTAAATTATCATTCCCATAAAAATTTGCAGCTCAACGACTCAAAAATCGGACTTCGCCGCACAAATATCCACAAATTCCAAACTTCAAGCCCTAATTGCTACTATTCCTTTCAAATGATGATTAAAGACCTTAATCGCTTATCGACGCCATGGAATAGTGTTAAGATGAGCTACTGAGATGTCCATGGTGAGCATGTGGGAGTTTCCCCCTCTTTCCCCTTCTCCTTCTTTTTTCCTTCCCTTCTATTCCTCTCTTATCTCGTTTCTTTCTGTTATATTTTCTTTTGTTTTGTTTTTGCCCGCTAACTTGGGCGCAGCAAAGAAGGAGAAATGAAGATGGGTTGGGCTAGTTTTTAAAAGAAAAGGAGATGGGTGGCTTGTTGGCTCATATATTACAGATACATTGTCTAATTAGCTCAAAATCAATTTTCAAGCCTACTTGTCTTGTGAGGGCTCAAATGGATTCAAGCTGTCAAGCACTTGATCATGTTTGTTTTTAATTAAAAAAAGTACATAAATAGGCTCTTCAAAACCTTTCCAATAATTGATCAAATGACAAAATGGGAATCAATTTATTTAGTGGTATGAAAAGACAATCACAAAAATAGGATGTCGTGATCGAAATGTAAGTTACACAAAATCAATTAAAGAAGTTTTGTCTATTTGTGTGTGAGTCATACCATTATCTCATAAATTAATTGACCTTTTCAATTGGTTCTCAAGTATGAAAGCTTAATCTCTCAAATCACATTGATGAAATAACAAAAGAAGAGAGCTTTTGAAGTGTTTTTGGCATACTCATCATTGTTAGCCTAAACAAGATTTTTACTAGCTCACTGAGTTGTTGCATTCTCACCCTTATGATTTCCCCATTTGCCTTGAATCATGTTATCGTATCGGATTGGGCACATACTTGGCTAGCACTTGGAAATTATTATCAAAAGATTGGCAATCCTCAATGAAATGAATATAGCTGAACTATTGCATTGTCTTTACTTTTTAAATTGGAGACGCGAGCATAGAGTCCCAATTAGTGACTTTGAGTTAGAGTAATTTGCATGTAGATCAATGAGATTTGAGCAAGTGACCTCTCAAATTTGAAGCTGGAAGATTCCCTTATACTCCATCCAATTATGCCAACATTCTGAATTTGTGCAGTTTATATCAATATTCTCAATGTTACGTTAGTTGATTTTGTTATTATTAAATTAGCGTTGTCTTATGTGAAAATTGCAGTTGCATAATCACTGAGGTAAATAAAGGTAAACTACTTAATTCCAAATTAAATTATGCATGTACATATGACTATACAAAAAAAGAAAAAAGACTTAACTAATGACTTGTCTTTAATACATTAAGCAAGCAAGTAAAATGGCTTTTCACCCCAAAAAGTACATAAAATATAAAGGGGTGTGCTCTAAATCCCGTGGAATTGTATGGAGGCAATGGGATTCCTATTTTGGGGAATAACTTTCACTCCTGCCCCATTTTTTTAATATACCAAATATCATGACCTTCTGTACTTTTTTCTTAGGCAAAAAAGGCCAAATAAAACTTATTTAGGAGACTCCAAAATTAAATTTTCTATGCTAAATACTTTTCAATTAACGTGGTATCAGAGATGTAGACTTAATCAATGGAGGATCTTATACCAATCAAACCGGACTTATGATTAAAAGCATTAAATTATCTCTTCGAAGCGATGGCCGGAGAGGCCCGAGTGAGTCTATGTGGTACAGCTAATTATCAAGAAGGAAAATAGTTGCTAGACCCTCGGAAAATGTGCTTCAGGCCTTTTTGGTATGGGGTGTAATGTGTGACGAATTCATTGATAAGATTTTGTTAAGGTTTTGAAGCCGAACAAATCTAGCCTGCTTTGTATAGGTGGGATGTGCGGTTGAGATCATGGCACCAGATCATACAAGTATGGCTCTTCGAGGTGGGAACTGATACGACATTAATCTAAGAAAATGAAAAATCATTAATATTGAAAAATAAAAGTTTGAGGGTTTTAATAAACTTGAATAGTTAAGCACAAAATTCAAGAGTTTCTTAGAGTATTTGGTCTTTTATCTTTAAGCCTCACTTATTGATTTGGTAAGCACATATATTTTGCAAATACCACACTGCGATTAGACAAGAAAAATCTTTGAATCCATTCTAAAAACCCTAATCTTAGCTATGATATTAATAGCTGTGAAATACTGTGGAAACTAATAATCTTGCAATTCAAGTCTAATGTAAGAAGAACAAACTCAACAATGGATAATAATGACTTTAGAAATTTACATGGTTGGGTGTAAGTGGCAATACCTACTCAACTAGGAGAGTTAGCTAGTAAAAATCCACAATGAACTTGAAGAATATAAAGTCTACAATTTTTCTCAATCAATCAAGTGTTTCCAGCCCTACATCACACCCTAAACAAAATCTACGAGTGTTATATCACAATTTTCACAAAGAACTCACTAAAGAAAACTTATAAAGAGAGCCAAATACTCGATTAGGAGTAGCAGAAAACAGCACAAGCTTAATGCTTATACGTGAGAAGATCACTACGAGGGAGCCTAAGCTTGAGCTTGTCAACATTTTCAGAAATACTCTAGTTAGACCCATCTTCACCAAAAAAATTTAAGCTAATAAGTTATGAGTTATTATGTGTGAGCTCAATGTTAAATTTGTTCCCTCTTAATCCAAGTATCCTTCTAAACCAATATATCTCAACTTGAATCTCCAAAGCCCATAAAAGATTGCTTGGAATTATCTTGGTCATGAGATTCCTTCCTTGAATATCTAGCAAAGATAAATACACATTGGCAGCAAGCCACCAAGTATTCGCCGGCTCAATTTGACGCATTGTACTTCCATAATCAACTGTTCTAATACCATTTACATAGCTTGTGTCGAACGGAAAGACGTACTTGCATTTTGCATCACTTGGCACTATGGCTTCACCACTGAGAGTCTTGAAATTCACGCTATATCCAGCGATTTTACAAGGGATCAAAATCATATAGCAATTAGTACCATTAGAGCACTGTCGAATTTGAGAGTCCTGTATCTACTGTAGGAAGACTTGCATCCTATGAACCCCCAGGGTTATCGACTCCGGCCATCAAGGCCAGGTTGTCACAGCCTCCCACAACAAGATAGTTTTGCCTCTGGGAGTACCTGAAAATGCCGTTACTGGGGCATCCTGGTTGGCCTTACAACCAGGATGAGAGTACGATATTGGCCAGTTGGCATTAATGAAGCTTGGGGACTATGCATTAGGTAGCGAGATATTAAACACCACCGTGCTCAATTTCTTAAGTACTGGGGTAGAGATGCATTCGATCTCGTACTAGGGATCTCTGAAGCATTTGGGTCCAATTCCAAAATGATACGGAATGTTTGTGAGTAGCCACGCGTGTTTGGACAGCCTGGCTAGACCGAATTCTGAGAGGAGATTTTGCTGTAGCGGCGAAAAATAAGCACAAGAATAACGAAGGCCACCGGAGATCCTGTTTCAACATCACCAGGAGCATCTTCTCCCAGTTCATCCTCTGTAGCATGCTCCTGCGCTTTGCTATTGCTAGAAAAGAAGAAACCGATGATCCCGACTTGATGCACGGCGCTGCTCTTTAATTGTCAAGCACCTCCATGAAACTAGTAAACTAATGATAGCGTGCAGGAAAACCCATTTATCTATGACTGACGATGGGCTTGTCAAGAGCCAAATATTCCAAAGTTGGCTGCTCTCACGTAAGTTTTGAGTTTGAGATTCATTCTTCTTTGTGCTGCACGAGTTGTCTAATTTGGAGCCAAACAACTTTTAACCATTAATGACGTGAGTTATAAAAACGATTAACTTGGCACCTGTGTGTACATGAAACCATGTGTTCATGGATTGGCTTCACAGTCACAACCACTCTCCCACGAAAAGTCTGCAATGTAAAATCTAGAAACTCTTATTCATACTATAAACCCAAAGAGGTTGTGCGTTCTTTCTTCCATTTGGTAGGAGACCAATCTAACAAATGACATAATCACATTGACAAAATTGATGCAATAGAACCTAAGACTAATTAGACCTTACAGGACCGATTCAATTTTTTTTAAGTTGAAAAATTAATTAGGTCATGAGTTTGCACACGTATTTTTTTATGACAAGATCTCCTTTGGCCAAGTCCAAGGAAACATAGTCTCTCGCCCCGCCCCCCTTCTCTCTCCCCAATTCGTATAAATACGGAGTTAGGAAATCGGAAAACTCAACAAAGCAAGCTTGAAAGCACCATCAATTGTAGCAGAATTACTCAATATTCTTGCTCGAATCCTTGCTAACTCCGAAAGCCAAACATGGTTCTAAATAGCCTCGGCCTCTTCCGAGCACTTCTCTTCTTGTCTCTCGCAACCTCGGCTTTCTCGATGCGGCCCTACAAGGAAGGCCTCACGCCGTACTTCTATGACTACGTTTGCCCTCAAGCCTTGCCCGCCATCAAACGGGTCGTCGAGGCAGCGGTGCAACAGGAGCGACGCATGGGTGCTTCCTTACTCCGTTTGCACTTCCACGATTGCCTCGTTAACGTACGACACGTTCGCAATACTCCTGAGTTTGCATTGGTTATCTAGCAACCCGTACACATTTGCTAACTTGATTCCTTTTTTGTCCACGTCATAATGTAGGGTTGCGACGCTTCAATACTTTTGGACTCGACCCCTACCATTGACAGCGAAAAGCTCGCTGGCCCGAATAACAATTCGGCTAGAGGGTTTGAAGTGATCGATCAAATTAAGGCAGAGGTCGACAAAGCTTGCGGATACTCACTTGTATCATGTGCTGACATCTTGGCTGTTGCGGCCCGTGACTCGGTAGTTGCGGTAAGTCTTATCTTAATGCCAGATATGATGCCTTCATTTAAGCAAAATTACAGTGCAGACAAGTAAAAGAGAGTCTCCAGCAAATTGAACAGGCTATCGTGGAATCACATGCACATACATAATAGTTCGATTATCTAAGAAAAAGCTGAATTTGAACTTAAAAGATTGCTTTCATATTTCAGCTGGGAGGGCCTTCATGGGAAGTACAACTTGGAAGGAGGGACTCGACCTCGGCGAGTAGGACAACCGCTAACTCTGACCTTCCCAACCCGACCATGGACTTGCCTGCACTGATCAGCACGTTCCAAAAGCAAGGTCTCAACTCCCGGGACTTGGTCGCTCTGAGCGGCGCGCACACGATAGGATTTGCACAATGCTTCACTTTTAGGAACCGCACATACAACGACACCAACATCGCCACTGATTTCGCCAGGAGCCTCCGGTCTTTGTGCCCGCGTACTAAAGAGGATGGTAACCTCGCCGGTTTGGATCCTTCGCCGGCTCAATTCGATGCATTGTACTTCCATAATCTGTTGGCGCAGAAGGGGGTTCTTCACTCTGATCAGGCACTTTACAGCGGTGGGTCAACGAATGAGCTGGTGAAAGCTTACAGTGATGATGTGGAATCCTTTTGGGATGATTTTGCGAAGTCAATGGTTAAGATGGGAAACATAAAGCCGTTGATCGGAAACCAGGGCCAGATTCGCTTGAATTGCCGGATGGTGAACTGAAGTGGCAGTTTGTTCAAGTCGTACATTCTTAATTTTCTATTGAGGGTAATGTTTTGCTCTGGTTCTTCGTTTCTTTCCAATGTATTGTTGAATAATTGTATTAAGAAACATTCTTGTAATTGTTCTCTGACCAATCAATAAAGATTTAAGCTCAGTGGACGTAAGTATACCTTAAAATATTAGTCAAACATCTTTTCAAGATCGAGCGTACCAGCGAATTAATATGGATAAAAGACTTCAACTCATTCAAGCATCTTTGGAACGCACTCTGATCAAATCTTCGATTTCTTCCATTGTTTGTTATAGACTACAACGTAAGTGTTTGAAGGACTCTTGCTCATAAAATTCTAGATTGTAATTGTTTATAAGTCATCAGACATATGTGACGAGGAAAACAACAGTAATTTTCATTGCATAACGTGAAAGATAAGTGCTTATAAAGAAGAAAAGGTTTCTAGTTTGGTTGAAGTAATCTTTCGTTTCTTGGCTCAGAAAGAGAATGGGAAGAAGCAATAGACTTGATAGAGGGCGACACCCCACTCTGCCCCATGTCCGCCAACATCTTTACTAAAAAGTTTAAACTAATGAATTATACCCAGTTAAGATATATTAATTACTTCACGTTATACATGTGGAACTTCTTTTCTCCCAATACCTTTGCACTTGCAACTTAACAAATCTTTGGCTCATGTGTGAGCCTCCTACTTTTGGCCTGCTTTCTTTTAATCCAAATATCCTTCCGCACCAATGGTATCTCAATTGTCTTAGTGTAGCCAAGTTTCGTGAGAAGCTAGGAGACACCTTCTGTCACCCAAATTGGGGAGTTACATCCGAGATTCTTTCCTCAAGATATTTGTTAGTTGCTAATCAACACATGTTGGGCCCAGCTCATCCAACTCGATGATTCTAATACCAATGGTTTGGTTGTGGAGATTAGGGGTGTCAAGAATCGAACTAAAACCGAAATCGAAGTGAACTAAACTGAAATTTCATGTGTTTTTGGTTCGGTTCGGTTTCGATTCGATTAACCGAAAAATAATTGTTAAGCTTTCCAGTTCAGTTCGATGAATCGAAATTCTCAACAAAAATTAAACAATCTCTCTTCTTTATCACATCTTCTTCACTTTGGTTCTAATAAGCAAAGAAAAACTAGGAAAATTGAAAAACCGAACCGAACCAAACCGAATTGGATTTTCTATTCGGTTCATAATTAGTTTGGGATGGATTTGGTATCATACCTTATCGGTTTGATTCGGTTTTTGAGAAAATTCAAACCTAATCGAACCGCTTACATCTCTGGAGATCACTAAGAGGGAATTCAAGTTTGAGCTTATTAACATTTGATTGAACTCACTTTCATTTAAAGTTTAAGCAATGTTTATGGTGAATTAAATTATTCATTTCACATCACACCACATTTCTCATATGATATTTTTTTGCCTAGCAATCTCAGTCGTGTACCTAGACAGCATAGTAAGTAACAGATATATACATATATATTTTTATCGAGAAATACAAATTAAGACTTGACAAGTCCAATGTAGATATTGCTACTAAAACCATTGAAAAGTTCAATGATGTAGGCTCGGCTCAGGTCAATTACATATGGAGGATAACGGGCCGGGAGCAGGCCGGCCCAGCCTCTTCCTTCTTTCCCTTCCTCTGACTCGGCCCTCTCTTCCTCATCTCCTCTTTCACGCTAGATACAAATAGGGAGTTAGAAGGACGGCTGAACGACAGCGGAAGGACAAAGGACACAGGAGATAGGCGCGAGCATCACACCGGCATTGGTGGTCAAGGACAGACCAGCGGCAACAGCTGGCGTGGCAGGAAGCCACGCGCGCCGGTGCCCTTTTTCCGGGTAAGGCTTTTGTGTTCAGCCCCCTTTTGACCCGAGGATCTCGTCTTGACGACATCAGGCGGCCGGGCATGGAATTAAGATATTCATCAAATGCCAATCTACATATGTTGGGCCTAGCCTGTCCAACCCAACGACTTTGATACCAATGATTTGGTTGCAGAGATGGCTATGAAGGAATTCAAAGTAGAAGCTTGTCAATATACTTGGTTAGATGTATTTTCATTTAAAACTTTAAGCAATAAGTTATATATCAAGTAAGTCTCTTCATATCACTACACATTTCGCATATGTTTTTTTTTGCCTGGCAATCTCAGAGGGTGCCTTGACATCATTATAAGTAACATTTTTTAGCGAGAAATACAGATAAAGACTTTTCTTTTGGTCAAAACAGTATAAGAATTGCCAAATAGACTATAGATATTGCTTGTTAAATCACTTGGGGATTTCAATGGTGTAGGTCGGCTCTGTTTGACTGCATATGGAGGATAACTGTCACGTCCATGGATTTATTGCCACAGAAGAGTCAAGACTTAACCCTTATTGACCAGGCACAATTTGTAGAATAAATTAGGTGTGCTACTAGCTTCCCATTGGTTAAAGACTTATGAAAACATGCGTTAATCTTTGGACTCGTTCCTGCAAATTGAACCCATCAAGGTTGAGCAATCATGCAACTCCACACTGATTAAGATTTATTTAGTACATGAATTTCATCAGTGCATACCGGAAACGTTAAATTGGCCGATTGACCTATAAACTACTACATATTAAGATAAATTCTATAAATTCAGATTACATGTAAATCGCTGATGAACCTATAAAATTTTTTAAAAGAAATATCGTCAAAAATAAAATTTTAGTGTAGATACATGAATTGGAAAAAAATAATTTTTGTACATGGATTTAAAGAAATTGGATGTGAAGGATTTATTACCATCAGAATTCATAATCTTTGGCATGCATAAGATCTCGAGAGATGTCCTCGTCTTATTTGATCTTTAGCATATGACGTCCTTCACCTATTCAGGTAACATAAATTAAGACTCATAAAAAAATAGACAATCACCATCCCAAGAAAAATTTATATATAATGAATAATCTACATAATTTTGGCCGATAAAAACTTTAATAACTATTCAGCATAACTGGAATTATTCTCCAAGAAAACCTAAAATCACATCTTCAAGTCGAGGGTGGACCAAGTAGAATCCAGCTTTTCCGTTGTAATAAATATTTGTCCTTTTGGTGGGACCCAGAGTACCAAAGCTAGGATATGGATTAAGGTCAGTCCTTTGACCGCGTATAAGCGATAAACCGCGAGGCGTAGGCTGGAGAATCGATCTTACACGACCAGGTCAATACATTCGAAGCTAAGCATGCATAATGTTCTTGTTCCTTGTCTTGATGGGCATAATACGTAAGCTTTGCACACGGATTTTTGTATGACAAGATCTCTCTTAGGCCAAGTCCAACATAAACTAAGGATTAAGTCTCCCTCTCTCTCTTTCTCTCTTCCCAAATCCTATAAGTACACAAATGAGCAGTCCATAAGCTCACAGCAAAAGCAGCCTGGAAATCACCATCATTTGCGGCACAGTTACTCATAATCTTAGTGCAATTTCTAGGATTCACAGCCGATTATGGCCTTTGGTAGCCTCAGCCTCTTCCGAGCACTTCTCTTCTTGTCCATAACAGCCTCCGCTCTCTCAACCCGTCCCTACAAGAACGGCCTCTCGCCACACTTCTACGATTATGTCTGCCCTCAAGCCTTGCCCACCATCAAGTGCGTCGTCGAGGCGGCAGTGCAGCAAGAGCGACGCATGGGTGCGTCCTTGCTGCGCTTGCACTTCCACGACTGTTTCGTCAATGTAAGACATATACAGCTAAATTTCACATTAATTTGTTGTTCTCAAAAATAGTGATTAGTATTTAGCAGTGCACAATATTTGCTAAACTTTATGTATGTTTGGGCGTTGAATGATGCAGGGTTGTGATGGATCGATACTTTTGGATCCAACCCCGACCATCGACAGCGAAAAACTTGCATTTCCTAATAACAATTCAGCTAGAGGATTTGAAGTGATCGACCAAATTAAGGCGGAGGTCGACAGAGTATGTGGACGTCCAGTGGTATCTTGTGCGGACATCTTGGCCATCACTGCTCGTGACTCCGTTGTTGCGGTACGTCTAGTTTTACTATGTCCCATGATGACTCTTAATTAGCAAATCTGAATGGAGACACATCATAACCTTAGTTAATTTTATTTGTGCCTTAAGACATTGCCAATCTGAATTAGGCGTTATACTTCTTTCAATTTCAGTTAGGAGGGCCTTCATGGAAAGTACGACTCGGAAGAAGAGACTCGACGACAGCGAGCAGGACAACAGCAAACAGCGACATCCCTGCACCGAACATGGACTTACCCGCCTTAATTAACAATTTCAAGAGACAAGGTCTTAAGGTCAAGGACTTGGTCGCACTGAGCGGCGCTCACACGATCGGCTTTGCACAGTGCCGTATTTTCAGGGACAGGATATACAATGACAGCAACATCAACCATGCTTTTGCGAAGAACCTCCAGTCCTCCTGCCCACGCATGGGAAGTGACGGTAACCTTGCCAGTTTAGATCCAACGCCAGCGCATTTCGACACACGGTACTACAATAACCTGTTGAGCCAGAAGGGCCTTCTTCACTCTGATCAAGCACTTTCAACTGATGAATCCACACTAAAGCTAGCGAAGAGTTATAGCTACGATTATGATGCATTCTGGAAGGATTTCGCTAAATCGATGGTCAGAATGGGAAACATCAAGCCATTGATCGGCAACCAAGGTCAAATCCGCCTGAACTGCCGAAGAGTGAATTGAATTCAGAATGGTTTGAAGCCACTGATTCCATTAGATTATGCCAAGTTGTCATGATTTTTTTATTTTTACCTGTTTGTGGAAAGTGTACCATTGTATTCTTTGCTGTCATTAGTTCATTCTTCAGAACAGCATTTTCCTGAGACTGTACCTTTGTGCCTTGGAAATAAAGTTGTAGTTATAAAATGGAGTTTCTCCTTAGAACCAAGTTTACTTTTCTTCTAGACAAAGTACTCTTCATTTGCTTATTTAACATATATTAATAATGTCTAATACGTAGAGCGAGTGACATGCTAGCTGACGGACATACCGAACATATGCAAACCGATGCTGCGTAAAAAGAATATGTGCAAGTCTACAAGCAAATGATAGGCCACTCTCGACCATGAAGCAACTACGTTTCCCTTAGATGCTATTGAGGACAATTTAAGAGGATACGCTCATAGCTGTGAAACAGTAGTATTAACTCAAGAACTGTGATAGGATCTCGAATGATTCATACTATTTTGGATGTTTTAAACAATTTGGATCGGAGTAAGGCTCGTTAGGGCAGTTCAAACCACTTCTTAATCTTTTCTTGCAGCCTTATCATCAGCCATCCATATGACATAACGCGAACTATCATCGGCCCATGACTTTGTGACAAGCAGTGATCTATGTTGGATATAACCTATTGGAGGAAAAATACGAAATACTATTTGTTTTATATAGAAAGTAATAATTCTAAAAAAGAGATGATAACTTTATTAATGACAAAGTCAATGAGTAAATATATGTAATAAAACTTCTCAACAAGTGAAGAGTCCACCAATGTAAACCAAATGTAGACTTGTGAAACTGCTATGAAATTGTAATAAAATTAAACAGTAGATGAGATGCAACTAACCAAGTCTTCTTAAATTGTTTGGTTCCTGCCAATTGAAAAAGTGTTTCTAATAATTGTCAAATGACACAATGGGAAGCAATTCATTTAGTAGTACGGCAAGTCAATCACTAAAATAGGATGTCGTGATCAAAATGAAAGTCACACAGGGTCAATAAGATAAGTTTTGTCTATTTATGTGTGAGTCATACCATTATCTCACAAATTAATTAACCTTTTCAACTGGCTCTCAAGTATAAAAGGATTAAACTCTCAAATCACAGTGATGAAATAACAAAAGAAGAGTGCTTTTGAAGTAGTGTTTTTGGCAAACTCATCCTTGTCAGCCTAAATAGGGTTTTTACAAATTCATTGAGCTGTTGCATACTCACCTTACAATTTTCCCATTTGCCTTGAATCATGTTATCGTATCGGATCAGGCATGTACTTGGCCATCACTTGGAATATATTATTAAAAGATTGACAATCTCCAATGAAATGAATATAGCCAAATTATTGCATTGTGTTTGCTTTATAAATTGTAGACCTGGGTAGTGACTTCGAATTAGAGCAATATGCATGCAGTTTGATGAGATTCGAGCAAGTGACCTCTCAAATCCAAAGCTAAAATATCCCCTTATACTCCATCCAATTATGCCAACCTTGTGAGTTTGCGTGGTTGATATCAGTAATCTCAATTTTACATAATTTGATTTTGCTCTTATCAAGACATTGTCTTCCGTGAAAATTGCAGTCTCATTATCATTGAGGTAAATAAAGGTAATCTACTTAATTACAAATTAAATATATATATGTACATCGGACTATCCAAAAAAATAAAAATAAAAGACTTAACCAAATAGATGAATTGTCTTTAATACGTTAAGCAAGCAAGTAAAATGGCTTTTGACAATAAAATAAAATAAAAAGGGATGTGCTCTAATCCCGTGGAATTTTACAAAGGCAATGTTATTCCTATTTTAGGGAATTACTATTGCTTAATGCCTATTTTTTTGAGAAAATTATCTAAAAAGTCTTAAACCTATTGCATTTTTACCAATTTAGTCATAAATCTTTCAATTTTACCAATTCAATGCTAAACCTTTTCATTTCTTGCCAATTGAGTCAATCCAGCCAATTTTGGCCGGAAAATGCCAACATCGCATTTTTAAATAATATTTTGAATTTCTTATGATTTTTTCTTCTTCTTTTTTACATTTTTTGCTTTTTTGGGGGAATTTGGGATCTGGTATGGGGCTGCAATGCCCTCACCAGTAAAAGTGCGCGTGAGCCCTTAACTAGAAATGACAAAGGCCGCGACGCCCTTGCCATTTCTAGGCGAGGGCTCATGCGCCCTCACTTTCGTTGGCAAGGGTATTGTGACCCTCGTCATTTCTAGGTGAAGGCTCATGTGTCCTCGCTTTCGCCGGCAAGGGCGTCGTGACCCTTGCCCATAGCCAATGAGGGTCAATCGACCCTTGCCTTAGGATGGAGAGGGTCGTCGACCCTCACCTCTGGCTAGTGAGGTTGGCTAGCAACCCTTGCTGGCCAGATCCCAACCCCCCCATCCCACCCCAAAAAAAAAAAGTCAAAAAAAATTCAAAATATTATTAAAAAATGCTATGTTAGTGCTAGTCCATCAACGTTAGCATTTTCTAGCCAAAATTAGCCAAATGGGTCCAATTGGCAAGAAGTGAAAATGTTTATGACAGAATTAACAAAATTGAAAAATTTAGGAATGAATTAGCAAAAATGCAAAAGGTTTAGTACTTTTTGGACAAAATTTTTCCCATTTTTTAGGTTGAATATCCCAATATGCCATGACCATTCCAACTTTTTCCTTGGGAAAAAGAAAAGCCAAATAAAACTTATTTAGGAGACTTCAAAATTAAATGTTGTGTGCTAAATACTTCTCAATTAACATGGTATTATTTGTAGACCTAATCAATGGACAATCTTATACTGACCTAAAAATCATTGTCTAAGCTGACTTATGATTAAGGCTCCATTCGTCTTGTAAAATATGTAGTGTTTTTGAGAAATATTTTCCAAGAAGTCATTTTTCCAGATAATATATTTATTTTCCAGTATTAAACTAAAACCTGAAAATGAAGTTTTGCTATTCGATAAGGAAAATATTTTCCTTCATAAATTATTTTTTAATAATTTTATTATTATTTTATTTTTTAAATCGAGGCTCCAGCTTGCCAAATCCCTGCAGAAGGTCAAGCCTTGCCTAAGCCAGCGAGCTTGGGTCTCGCCAAATCCAATGACCTGGGAAGGGCTCGACCCTTGCCAGATCTCGCAACATGGGTGGGGCCTGAACCTTGCTCGAGGTCATTGGAGGTTAGTGAACCTCGGGCGAGGCTCGAGCTCCGCGTAGATCCAGCAAACTGGGCAAGGTTCAAGCCTTGCTCAAGGTCGCTAAAGGTTCACCAACCTTTGGCGGCCTCGAGTGAGGTTCGAGTTCCGCCCAAGTCACCGAATTTGGCAAGGTCGAGGCTCAACCCTACCGGTGTTGGGCGAGGCCGAGGCTTAACTTTGCCGAGATCTGTGAGCTAGAGCCTCGTTGGTCTTTGGTGAGGCTCCGGCTTGCCTATAGCTAGTTGCTAGCTAATGCTATGGCTAGTGACTAGCCAAATGAAGGAGATGAAAAAAAAAGAAGGAAAAAAAATAAAAATAAAAAGATTAAAAAAAATTAATATATCAATTTTTTAGAAAAATGAAAAAGAAAAAAATGTTTGGTAAAAGAAAGTGAGGTGAAGAAGGGGTGGAAAATGTTTTCCTCTTTCTCAAAAGTGAAAAATATTTTTCCCTATTTTAGAAGACTTTTTTTCTTTGGTGGAAAATGTTTTCGCCAACCAATTCATTTTCCAAGAAACGAATATTGAAAAATCTGGAAAATATTTTCTTAAAAGTTATATGAATGGAGCGTAAAAAAACATTAAATTTTCTCTTTGGAACGATGGTCCAAACTGGCCCAAGCCAGCCTATTTGGTAAGGCTTATGATCAAGAAGGAAAATGGTTGCGAGACCCGCCGAAATTGTGCTTCAAGCCCTTTTGGTGTGGGGTGTAATGTGTGACGAAGTCCCTGATCAGACCTAGTTGGGGGTGTTGTTAAAGTTTTGAAGTGGAATAAACTAGCCTGCTTTGTTTAAAGGTGGGCTGTGCGGTCGAGATCACGGCCCTGGCCATAAAGGTATAGCTTTTCGAGGTGATATGACGTTAATTTAAGAAATTGTAGAATCATTAACATGGAAAAACAAAGTTGGAGGGTCTGGATAAACTTTAAATAGTTAAGCACAAAATTCAAGAGTTTCTCAGAATATTTGGTCATTAATCTTTAAGCCTCACTTATTGATTTGGTGAGCACATATACATTGTAAACACCACTTCTAGACTGCGATTAGACAAGCACCAGCTTTGAATCAACCCTAACCTTAGTTGTGATATTAATAGCTGTGAAATACCGTGGAAATTAATGATCTTGTAATTCAAGTCCAATGTAGGAAGAAAAAATCACGAGAGAAATCAACGATGAAAATTAATGGTACTAGGAATTTACATGGTTGGATATGACTGGTGATACCTACTCAACTAGGAGAGTTAGCCACAAAAAATCTACAATGAATTTAGAGAATACAAAATTTACAATTGCTCAATCAATTGAGTGTTCTCAGCCCTATATTACACCCAAAGCAAAATCTACAAGTGTTTTATCACAATTTCTCACAAAGAACTCACTTAAAAATCCTACAAGGAGAGCCTTATATTCAGTTGGGGGTAGTAGGAATGTGAGAGCCTAAGTTCAAATTTGCCAATATAGTCAGTAGGATCCACCTTTACTTATAAGCTCAAGCTAATTAGTTATAGGCTGTAAACCAATCCAGTTGGACCCACTTTTGCTATAAAAAAAAAAAAACTAAGCTAATAAGTTACCATCATGTGTGAACTTAATGTTAGATCCATTCCCCTTTAATCTAAGTATTCCTTTGACATCATGATCAACTTGAATCTCCTACGTCCACCTTTATTCTGGTCTTTTTCTCCAAATCGAATGGTAAAGGTTGTCATTGGGATCGCATTACTATACCACAATGCCCACTTTCATTTTAGGTCTCTTTTGATAGATTAAACCATGAAAGATTTCCTGGAACCGCCTTGGTCACGAGATTCCTTCCTTAAGATATCTTGCGAAGACAAATTCACAATGGGAGTGAGCCACCAATTAATCATCGGTTCCAATTTATTGGGAGGTTGCAACACAAGTCTAATGTTTATATGTGAGGAGATCACCATTAGGAAGCTCAAGTATATCTTCACTTAAAAGTTTAAGCAAATAAGTTATAGGCCAATTAGAATATATTGACTATTTTACATTACATTAGTTTTTTGACGTGGGACTATTTCTAGCACAATTTACATGTGTATATTAACAATTTCTTCCTCATATATGAGCTTAATATTATGCCTGCTTCCCAAAAAATTCAAGTATCGTATTGTATCGACATGTTTCAACTTGAATCACCAACACTCACCTTCATCCTCAGTTTCTTTCTCTATACCAAACCATGAAGGCTGTAATTAAGATTGTGTTGCTACACTACAATACCCCACCTTCACTCCACATTTTTTCCCAAAACCAATTCAACTTTATTAGTCACAAGATTCCTTTTCTTTTCTTTTTTTAATATTTAGCAAATATCAATACACATCGGAAGTGGCCCACCAATCAACCATTCACTTTGATATTATTCTTTAGGAGCATGCAGTAGAAATTTGATACCTATATATAGGGAGATCACCAAGATAGAGTCTATATATGAACTTGTCAATATATCAAGTTAAACACACCTATAAACTACTGAATTATGGGCTAACTAAGATATATTTAACTATTCACACCACACTTTTGATGTAGGGATTTTGCTGATGCAATTTGCATGTGCATCTCAACACACTGCTCAAGTTTGCTCTAGTGCATAATAACTAAATAGAATTCCGTTTCTACATGTTCTAATGTATCTTGTCCACTCACACAAGAAAACTTGCTCAATTTAGGAATACAACTCCTACAAGGAAAATTATTCAATTAGCTTCTTACTTGTTCAAACCTCAAACCATAAGTCTTTTTTAGATATGGATTTTTAGTTGCGTCAGGTTTTGCGTTGCGGGTTTAAGCTCGTGATATATTCTCAAACGCAATGAAGAGTTAAGCTCCTTTATCCATATTAATTTGATTGTACCCTTTCCTGGTCTGAAAGGACGCTCGATCACTACAATTGGACTGGTTAAAGAAAAGATCTTGAAAAGATTTGCGACTAATATTTTAGGCATGCTTACATTTTATTGAGCTTAAAGCTTCAGTACTTCGTCAAAGAATATCAAGAGTTTATCTTAACTCAATTATTAAACCATACATCGGAAAGAATCGAAGAGCCAGAGCAAACCAATACCCTAAAAAGACAATTAAGCATGTACGAGTTGAACAAATGACCACCTCAGTTCACCTTCCGGCAATTCAAGCGAATCTGGCCCTGGTTTCCGATCAACGGCTTTATATTTCCCATCCTGACCATTGACTTCGCAAAATCATTCCAAAAGGCCTCCAAATCATCACTGTAAGTTTTCACCAGCTCATCAGTTGACCCACCACTGTAAAGGGCCTGATCAGAGTGAAGAAGCCCCTTCTGCGCCAACAGATTGTGGAAGTACAATGCGTCGAATTGAGCCGGCGAAGGATCCAAACCGGCGAGGTTACCGTCCTCTCCAGTACGCGGGCACAAAGACTGCAGGCTCCTGGCGAAATCAGTGGCGATGTTGGTGTCGTTGTATGTGCGGTTCCTGAAAACGCGACATTGCGCAAATCCGATCGTGTGCGCACCACTCAGTGCGACCAAGTCCCTAGTGTCAAGACCTTGCTTTTGGAACGTGCTGATCAGTGCAGGCAAGTCCATGTTCGGCGCAGGAATGTCGGAGTTGGCTGTTGTCCTACTCGCCATGGTCGAGTCCCTCCTTCCGAGTTGTACTTCCCATGAAGGCCCTCCCAGCTGTAATATGAAAGTCGACCTTTTAAGTTCAAATTCAGCTTTGCTTAGATAATCGAAAGATAATGTATGTGCATGGGATTCTACGCATAGCTTGTTCAATTAGCTGCATACTCTCTCTTTTACTTGTCTACGCTTTGTAAAATGACCTGCGTCACATGGGAAACTTAAGATTAGACGTACCGCAACAACAGAATCACGAGCTGCAACAGCCACAATGTCGGCACAAGATACAAGTGAGCATCCACAGGCTTTGTCCACCTCTGCTTTAATTTGGTCGATCACTTCGAATCCTCTAGCTGAATTGTTATTCGGAAATGCAAGCTTTTCACTGTCAATGGTAGGGGTCGGATCCAAAAGTATCGAACCATCGCAACCCTACATTATTACATAATCAGAAAGAATCAAATCAGCAAATGTTTGCGTGCTGCAAAATAACCAGTGCGAACTTAAGAGCATTGTGGATATACCGTACATTAACAAAGCAATCGTGGAAGTGCAAACGTAGTAAGGAAGCACCCATGCGTCGCTCCTGTTGCACCGCTGCCTCCACGACGCGTTTGATGGCAGGCAACGCTTGAGGACAAGCATAGTCATAGAAGTACGGCGTGAGGCCTTCCTTGTAAGGCCGGGTTGAGAAAGCCGAGGTCGCGAGAGACAAGAAGAGAAGTGCTCGGAAGAAACTGAGGCTACTCAAAGCCATGTTTGGTTTTCGGAGCTAGCAAGGATTTGGAGCGAGAATAGGAGTAATTCTGCTTCGATTGATGGTGCTTTTGAGCTTGCTCTGTTGGGGTTTAGGATTTCTCATTCCTGTATTTATAGGAATTGGGGAGAGAGAGGGCAGAGAGGGCGGGGAGGGGGAGACTTTTTATGTTTCCTTGGACTTGGCCAAAAGAGATCTTGTCATACAAGAATCCGTGTGCAAGCTCAAGATTAATAATACCCACAAATGCAAGAAAGGAGATCATATACTTAATTGAATCGGTCATGCAAGGTTTAATTAGTCTTAAGCATTGGAGTTTCTTATTGCATCAAGGTCAATGTAGTTATATTCATTTGTTAGCTTGTTGTCCTACCAAATGGAAGAAAGAATGCTCAATCACATTGGATTTATAAAGTGAAGCCAAATTGCGAACAAATGGCTCCAATTAAAGTTAAAAATGTTGCAATTTTAAGTCAGTTCTATAGGCAGTACATTGAGTCGGCCAAACTATTTTATGTTTTTTACTTTTTATGATCTAGATATGAATGTAGAGCCTCGATTCCTTAAAGGTCCATGAAATACCTCAAGTCTTATCAGCCAATTGCATTGGATTTTGACTTGTACACGTTACTAATGATTAGAGCAATTCGCACGTAGTTGGTGAGATTTGAATAAATGATTGCTAAATATGAAGTTAGAAATCCCCTTACGCTCCAACCAATTCCAATAACCACGTGAGTTCACATGGTTGACCTTAGCAAGCTCAATTTTACGTAATTTAAGAGAAATTTTCATTTTGTTCTTATTAATTGACATCGTTTTCCGTGAAGATTGTAGCCTGATAATCCCAAGGGAGCCTTTGTTGGAAGAATCAGGCCCAAGAAGGGCAATGGTTGCTAGACCCGCCAATGGCCGAGTCTGGTGAATAAGTGGGAAGAGGAGATTTTGACCATGTTGTCTGGTCACGGTTTTGTTTGGACTTGGCCTCCGAGACCGTGTTGTTGAAGATTTCGCTAATGTAGAATTAGCCTTCCCACTTTCTAGTGTGACGTTACGTAAGTTTGAAACAATTGACAAGGAATTAGTCATGAGAACTTGCGGGCATCACCTTAAGATCTATAAAACAATTTTTAATGTACTTCTTTTCTCCCCTTTTTTTTTCTTTGCAGGAGATTCTATTAGTTTGGGAGAGCATAGGAGGGAAAAGTACCAAAAAAATTATAAATTTATTGCTCTTATGTCAATTCAAATCTAAACATTTTAATTATATTAATTGAATGTTAAATATTTTTGACAATTTGCCAATATAATCCATCTGATCAATTTTAGTAGGAAATCTTTAATATGGACATTGGTAATCCCACATAACATTAATGGCATTGATGTGAAAATTTTTTATTAACTTTTAGTAATTTTTTTCTTTTCCTTTTTGGTACTTTTCCCCATCATTGACATTATTAACTTTGTGTGACAGGTGTGTTTAATATTTTACATAGTTTTCAAACTATTTTAGGTTATTCGTTATTAAATGCGTTAATGACACAGACACAAAATAAATTTAGAGGATTCACATATGATTAAACAAAAAACAATACGAAGGTGAAGGATCCTCCTTGACCGCGCAAGTTACGTACCATTCCCGGCGACCAGTTCCAGCATGGCAGCACCTATCCTTTCAGTTGACTTGTAAATGTCCGAAGATAATCCATCGTACCGTCAAAATAAGATTGCCCTTAGTACTTTTTTTTCCTCATTAGCGTAGTGTTCCTTCTTTCTTTTCTTTCTTTTCTTTTTTGGGTCAAAGTAAGATTGTATTTTAATTCAATATTACCTTACAATCATATTGGGGGTAATCAAGGAGTGTCTTAAAATGCTAGTTAAAGTAATTTTTGATTGTTTTATCTCGATACAGTATTTGACACCAATAAAGAAAATATCTTGAATTTTAAAAGATCATTCAATGTTTAGAATGACTTTACATATTTAAATTTATATTTTCTAGATGATTCATATATTCGATGTTTAATTAAACACAAAATATGAATGGTAAAAGAAAAGATTTGGCAAAACATTAGAAAATACTAAGTCATTTTGGAGCCACCTCAATGTTCTTGAAAATATAAAAGTATACTCATCACATGTTTGTATCAAATCGACTAAGTCAATTCTCAAGTGCTTTTGTTCTCTCGAACAATATATCTCATAAATTAGCTTGACTCCATCAAGTTATATTTGGGAATTTATGTACTCAGAAAATCAGATGCTCCTTCACATCAGTTATGATAATCATCTAAACCCTAGTTGCCCTCTAGGAAGCCAAAGCAAGAGTCGCTTGAATAGTCATTAGGAGAGAGGATTTGCTCGCATATTTTATTCAATAAACCATCGTTTACTTTGGTTACAGAGGGCGACAAATCATAAACAACTGAGAACATGACACAGATTGAACAACAATTCGCTCATGAAAAAAGAGAGTAACCCACCAAAAAGAAAAGGAACATCATCTACAGTTTCAATTGAACCTTCCTTTATTAGTTCGCTCGTCTACAGTTGCATCGAACTTGGCCTCGTTCACCAGTCAAAGGCTTTATGTTTCCCATCTTAACCATGGATTTCGCGAAATCTCTCCTGAACCTCTCTCCGTCTTCACTGTAAGACTTGACCAGCTTGGCAGCGTGGGGATTGCTGAGAAGCGCCTGATCAGAATGGAGAAGCCCTTTCCGCTGTAACAAGTTTTTATAGTACGAAGTATCGAAGAAGCAGGAGTTTGATCCAGAGCAGCGAGCCTAGGGTCAGATTCGTTGCTTGGAAGGGGCGGGCAAAATGACCGAAGGCTGCGTGCGAAGGTTGGGTCAATGTTTTGTCACTCTAGATCCTTCCCCTGAAAATTGTGCACCGTGCGTATCCTAGTGTGTGCGCTCCGGATAGGACGACCAAGTCCTCAATGTCAAGGCTGTGATTTATGAAGGACTTGGTTAGGTTATGGATACTGCTAAGAGGCGAAGGAAGAGACACTTGAACCTCGTCCTTGCTCGCCGTGGTTGAGTCTCTTCTTCCGAGCCAAACTTTCCACCATGGTCCTCCTAGCTGCATTGGAATAGTAATAAGTCATTCCATTATATTTGATGTCTCTTGTTCATCCGTAGTATTCAGTCCCTTCTTTAGAAGTTGCCAGCACCTGGGTGAGGGGCGACGACGACCAGAGGCAAGGGCCTGCTAGCCCTTGCTAGAGATGGGAGAGGTTGCTAGCTCTCTTCAGATCTAGGCAAGGGTCACCATTCCTCTCCCATATCTGGTTGAAGGTCACCAGGCCTCGCACAGGCTTGGCGACTCTTGCCCAAGGCCCTCGGACCTAGGCAACAAGGTGGGGATCTTAGGCGAGGGTCATCAAGTGAGGGCGAGGGCGAGGGTGAGGGCGAGCAACTCTCGCCTAGATTTAGGAGAGGGTCATTGCTCTCTCCCATCTCTAACGAGGGCCTACTAGCCCTCACCTTTGATTGATAAGAGTCATCGGCTCTTACTTAGGTGCCGATGACCATGTCGACTATTGCCGCTGCCCCACCAATGATGGGGTGGTAGCTACAAGGGAGGGGAGCCCTCCCCATGTTTTCCTTTATTTTAAATTTTAATATAATTAATTTAAATTTAAATTGTGTTTGGACAAAAATGCCTCTAATGGATTGGAATTTTTTAACGACATGTGAGTCGGCAAGTTTAAGCCTCATTTGAATTAGTCATAATCACTCTGAGCCCTTTTTTTAGATTAATATGACCACTTTATGCCCTTATTTGAAACAAAATCTATTCCAGATCCTTATTTTAAAAAATGATGGCACTTCGGGCCCTTATTTGAAATTTTCCCATCCAAATCGGACTATTTTTCTCATGGTAGATTAAAAACAATAACATAAGCATTTCTCTTTCAATCAACACTCCATCCAATAGATTCAACATGATTATGCTTTTTGCTCTCTCCGATAACTCATATCGGTCTCTTTCACCATTTCCCACAATTTATTCTTGCTATTGCTCTAGCAAATCCTTCGGTTGTTAATAGTGCAAGCATTATGAGGTTCCACGACCCAAAGTTATTCCTCCCATTAAAATTCTCATTTTCTATTTTCTTTGTAAACATAATTACAAAATAAAATTTTCATACAGTGACCAAATGATAAAGGACACCAAATGTTTCAATAATTTAATTAGAGTATCGATACCAACTCTATCAAAAGAGCCGGCTTCTAAGAAGTTTATTATGAGTCGTGATAGTATATAATTTACATTCGTTCAATTGCTCAAGTGTTTTCCCTACCTAAATCACCTAGAACAAACCCAAAAGTGTTACATCATGATTAGTCTATGATAGCCCAGGCAGCGGTGCGTGGGGGATGAAGTCCCTGGACGTGCGTAGAGAGGGGTACGTCTCTTGTCCCACATTACCTAAGGGGAGTCTCAGGCTAGTTGATAAGGTTTGAGTTCTGTATATTGTGTAACACATTTTTGGGCTAAACCCAAAGAACAAAGCCGTGTGGGCCTTGACTCAAAACGGACAATATTACACAGTGTTAGGCCGGGTCCTTACAAATGATATCAAAGCCGACTCCCGACTCCCAATCACTAGAGCACGGATGCTATGCTTAAAGAGGGGGAGATTGTGATGGCTTAGGCGGCGGTGCACAAGGCGGAGTCCCTAGACGTGCGCAGAGAGGGACGCGTCTCTTATCCCACATCGCCTGAGGGGGAGAGTCTTGGGCTAGTTGATAAGATTTGGGTTATGTATCCTGTGTAATGTGTTTTTGGGCAAAGCCCAGAGAACAAAGCCGTGCGGACCTCGGCCCTAAATGGACAATATTACATAGTGACAGGCCTGGGTCCTCACATAGTCTCTCACAAAGAATTCACTTAGTTTATTATGATCCTAAACTCCTACTGTTTGCTCTAGTGTGTAATAACCAAGGAGAATGCCATAACTTGTACAAAATATATGTATCTAACATAAAAAAATAAAAATCCTTTGTGGGAAATCCCACTCAAATTAGGAAACCGTTCAAACTAGAAAATCTGGTCGATCCGGTTTCCTTCATGGGCTCAATCTCAGACATGATCTTACAGTTTTGGGCCTTAAAATCTATAGTTTTCAGGTCTATAATCTTCACCATTTTAGCGCATTTACTTATTTCCCGAGTTTATTTGTTGGTAAGGGTTAATTTCGGGTGGCCACGAGAGTTTACAGAGTGCTTTGTCGTTTTCAAACTTTTGTGCACGAACATCACCAACCTCTACGTCTGTTGAGTAACAGGATTCCTTAATTCGGCCGTGTTCCGAGGACCTAGTCTTACATAAGTCGACAGGGCACCTGATCATTTCCGTGGAAGAGACCCCCCCTTAAGTCTGTTACTTCCACGTATCGAACTTGTCTGTTTTAATTTATTTTCACAGAAGTCCCACCAATTCGGTCATTCTCACAGCGTCACGATCAGAAAGTTCAGAGAAGCCAATTTGAGTGTGCAAGTCAGATGGGTCAATGCATTAATTACCTGCAATTAATAAAGCATATAGACTCCTTCCTCGTCGGCCAGTTAATTGAAGGACAATTAATCATGATCCGCTCTCATCTTTGGCGTACGTTATTTCCCGTCCAATGACATCAATTCCTTGCATGTCCAATAAATCTTTAGTCCAACTCCAACATTATGAAATAAAAGTATAAGTAATGATAGCAGAAGAATTCCATGAAAACCCCAGGTTACATGCCTGAGGTGTCCTCTCATATATTAATTCCAAATTTAGGATCTCTAGCCCTCTTAATGTCAAATCTTGTTTCACTGACGATGACTCTTTAGACTTTCGGCAATCCACTAATTTCTTCTGTTCCATTTACGTACATCTTGTTCTTCATTTAACTTATTGAATAAATCACACCACTTTCGAAATTACATGAGGAATATGCATGTTCTGCTATTGCAACAAGTTGCTTCTATTGAGGTCAATAGCTTCTTGATATTGCTAGAAGCTAAAGCCATGGCACACACTTTGTAGAACAAATGAATAATTACATAGCACTCAAGACAAAATACTCTCACTCTTTAATGAGCGTGAACACTAGGATCATATATGTGTGGATCCATTTAATTCACCCTTCTACAATTATTGCGAACCTGACCAAGATTTCCAGTTAACGGCTTTATATTCCCCATCTTAACCATCGATTTCGCGAAATCTTTCCAAAATGTGGTGGTGTCTTCGCTGTACGTCCTCACTAGCTCATCGGTGTTGCCACCGCCAAAGAGTGCTTGATCTGATCCAAGAAGACCCTTTTGCTTCAACAAGTTCTTGTAATACAATGTGTCGAAGCGCGTCGACGTCGGGTCCAACTTAGCAAGGTTTGAGTTGCTTTCAAATCCGGAGCGGGGGCAAAGGGTTTGGAGCTTCTTTGCGAATATGGGGTGGATATTCGAGTCGTTATGGGCCCGGTCCTTGAAGGTAAAGCATTGCGCAAACCCTAGCGTGTGTCCACCAGAGAGAACGACCAAGTCTTTGGCGTCTAGGCCTTGTTTCTGGAACGAGCTAGTTAGTGCGTTTAGGTCCATGAACGGGGCTGGAAGGTCCGTGTTGGCGGTCGTCCTGCTCGCGGTGGTCGAGTCTCTTCTTCCAAGCCTTACGTTCCACCATGGCCCTCCCAGCTACATTACCAAATACCAAGAATCGAAATCATTATCAGTTCACTGTTACATTGATTATTTACACGTATTGACTTAAAAGTTCAAAGCATGCTCAACCACTTACCAAAACAACTGAGTCACGGGCAGCAACTGCCAAAATATCAGCGCAAGAGACCACCGCACTGCCACAAACTTTGTCTACCTCCTCCTTGATCTGATCGATCACTTCGAAACCTCTAGCAGAGTTGTTGTTTGCGCCGGCGAGCTTTTCGCTATCGATGGTGGGCGTGGGATCTAGGAGTACCGAAGCATCACAGCCCTGCATGATCAGCCAGAGCAATGTTTAATTCAACAGACATAGCAGACACATACACACACTAAACATGATTATCGCAATCAGTTATAGCAACATTAGTAATTACAGAAATAGGCAATATGTCGTACATCAACGAAACAGTCATGGAAGTGCAGACGCAGCAAGGAAGCACCCATGCGTCTCTCTTTCTTCACTGCCGCCTTGACAACACGTCTGATGGTCGGCAAAGCTTGAGGACAAGCATAGTTGTAGTGGTAAGGTGTGAGGCCGGTGTGGTGATGAGGAGAAGAGAAAGCTGCGGACGCGATGCTCTGCAGGACAACGGCTAGAAAAAGATTCCTGCCTTTCGATTCCATCCTAGGCTCCAATCGAGGAAACAAATGGGTATTGACAGGACAAATCGCAAATGCAAGAGCTGTTTTCAAGTAGGTCTCGTGGAGTCCTAGGGTGGGTATTATGTTCATTTATAAGGAGGAAAGAAAAACAGCGTCCCTACGATGATTACTTGTGGGTGGTGATCGGTTATAGCCATGCATGCAAGAAACAGGCACGTGCTGCGTATTTTCCTCACAATTTGATCGCTAGGGTTACGCGCTTAGCTATGCAAATTTGGCTCAACCGCAACTGGAAATCAGTTTATCTTAGCTGTAATTCCAAGCAAAATGAGTGGGAATATAGAAATGGGAAACGCGCTCGTAGTTGAACGAATCCAAGTCGTGTGCCGGCGGGTTATTTTGAAATCTATATATTTCGTGCTTTTGGTGGGAGAGTGGTTACCCTCAAAACTTAATGCTTGTCCAAAACCCGAACGTTCACATGTATTCAAATCGCAAATAAGAAATTGTAATTTTTTACATCGGACTAATTGCGAAGAAAATGACTTTGAAGTTTAGTGACGATAGAGAAATTATTTTACGTGAATGTTGGCAGAAGATTTTGCAAGAGTAATGTCGAATATTTTTAAAACTTATACTTATGGGTGAAGGAAGACCACATGGTTATAAAAAGTATATAAGTTTGAAATTTTGTGGGATTAGGAACGGCATGTGGAATCTAAGAAATTGGGTGTTGTGTGAAATAAATTGGGACAAAACCTAACTTTAATACCATGTTATAATGCCCAGTCCAAAAAGTTGAGCTGATCTATAGAGGGAGACCACTTGTATAAAAAAAAGCATACAAATCCTATAGTCAAATAATGTGAGATATTTCAACACCTCCTCTAGAATGCAAGTCGAATTGAACCACTTGTGAAATTTAACAAATTAAGTGGACACACACATGAAATAAACTAAGGTAGAACTTGGCTCCGATACCATAAAGGAAAGTTCAACCCAAAATCATAAGCTGAAATATGTAATTAGGGAAACCACTTTCATCAAAAGATCATATAAACTCCATAGTAAAGCAATGTTGGATATTTTAACATATCTTTTCACGTGCAAGTTGGATTTAAAATGACACATGGAATTTAATGAACAAGGTGAACACATGTGCAAAAAGAACCGGGCTAGAATCAAACTCTTCTACCATAAAAAAATTTGTGAGATCGCTGCCAATTGTTTTAAAAGATTAAGCATATAAGTGAAGGGAGATCACATATATAAAGAGCATATAATCTTGTGATCAAGTGGTGTCAATGATAGTATAACATGTGTAAAGATTAAATTGCCATGGCTAATTAATTTTACGTTGTATTATGTTATCAAGGTGCCTGTGAAAGATTATTGCGATAACGGTTTGAAAACAGCTGTAAAATGGAAGGACTGTATAAGGTGCCTGTGAAAGATTATTGCGTTAACGGTTTGAAAACAGCTGTAAAATGGAAGGACTGTGTCAAAGCAGGCACAGCTGAAAGTGTCCTAATCATATGTCGGATTATTGTGTCCCTGCTGTCTAGCATAAACCTTGCACGCAACAAGAAACCGATCGTCCAACAATTTATTTAGTTTTAACTGTAGTTTTAGGTAGAATTGTGGGCCCGTCGCGATATCTTAAGTTACGACCCATTGACCTGTCGACTGTAGTATCAATAAACATATAGTTTGGAAGCATCCACGAATTGTCTGGGACAACTAGTGCAAAACCCCTCGATCTTGCCTTGACTCGGTTTATTTATGTGGTAACGTAATGTTCTTGACTTAATCGAAAGACTCTGTCCAACTTCAGCAGAAGTCTGCATAGGTAATTACAGGGTTATTTATGGCCTATCATCTTTACAAATTTTAGGGGTTTTTTCCCACTTAATATGGTTGAAGGCGCACTCGCTCCAAAGAAAGCTTTCGATTATAATGAATTGACAATATCCAAATAAAAAATTAAATTAAATTGAGACATGACATCTTCTAATCTCCTTCCTTCGACGTTGATTCAGGTCCCTCTATCATGGTTTCTGATTATTTGATTTTTCCTTCCTTTTTGCGATTCAAAGTATTTTGTTGTCTTATCAAGTGAGCATCTTCTATATTCGAAAATTATTTAAAAAATTTAAAAAATTTCCATGTTAGCATTGGCCACAACATGTAGATGGTTAATGTTTGCGTTAATAATTTTCAGCCACGGCCAAAAATGGCTGGATTGACTAAATTAACAAAATGTCAAAATGTTTAATTGACAAAATATCAAAATGTTTAAAATTAAATTTTAGCCAACCTTAAAACTTAGAACCTAATCAAAACCCAGGCCAATTATAGGTTCTCAGAACTAGTAACCTACCCGATTCTCCCTAGAACTAACTTTGAGCCACCTAATCCAGGTCAGTTTGGTCTAGTTCCATGATTGAATCGACCCGATGCTCGTTCATACTCTCTTCACTGAAAAAACAAAGATGAGTCTCGCCCAAAACACAAGCCTCGAACAAAGGACGCTGCAACCACGAGCATAGGGCACTAATGTCAACGCCGCCACCGTGGAAGCTCGTCTTCTTGTCGCCGATGCCCTAGTATCATCGACCCACATCCTGGGAGTCTTCCCGTCTAACCCTCGATCCCCGACCCCAAGACCCTCCCCCTCTTTGCTCTGCTGCGAGTCGAGCATGGCTCAACATGTCAATCGACATCGTCGAGCCCAAATCCAGGGTCGCCAAACTCAGGTGAAACGAACGAGTGACACCATCCCCATCGGCCCCTTGCCGAGACCCGTGGACTTAGATTCGAGGATGGGGTTTCGACAATGCTTCGAGTGCACGAGAGCAACTAGCGACAGGGGACGACTCGTGGACGTAATGTCGAGGTGGGACAGCTAGGGAACATGAGGCGCACTGACCGCGGTGAATGGTGGCTGAGGTGGGGGAGCCAGAGTTTTCTGGGAATAGAATTAGGGATTTCTTTCTTGGCGTATTTTTTTTCTTTTAGATTCCATAACATATAAAGGAAATTTCATTCTAAAAGGTAATTTCACCTTTGAAATTTAAGGAATCTTTGTTCTTTCACCATATGTATAGTCCATTCGGAATCCTCTCTCCCTATGCGCGTGTTTCATTTTTGTCTCTATTTTTCGGCTAATGCAACACCATCCGGATGCCTCATCAGTTTTGCACAGACGTGCAAATATAAGTGCACAACTTTGTAGGTCGTTGAGGAAACTAGACCAACAATCACTTGAAGTATCGTCGATTAGATTTCGGTGTTGTTCCATAAGCTTAACATCATTGATTGGCATTGTGTTTCCTATCTAGGGGTATTGTTGTTAATTATATTCCAACTATACACCTAAACAAGCTATGTCGTTGAGTAGATCCCAACATAATTTGGCTTTGAAATAAAAGCTAAACAATTAACTGTGTTCAAATTACATCATTTGATTAAATTCTAGTGTAGTTTGTTTTAGAGGTTGTTAGTCATCGAGTTATCTTTGAGTTAACTGTCAGATTTGTAATATACAAGTTAGGAATAAAGTTTGTACTTGCATTTAACATTCTCTGTCCGGATTCAAACAGAACCTAAGTCTTTTATAATAAAAACCGAAAAGGACCGTTCAGTGAAAGATTTGCTTCCAGAGGTTATTAGTCATCGAATCATTCTTGAGTTAATTGTCAGATTAGTAATATACAAGTTGGGAATAAAGTTTGCACTTGCATTTAACATCCTCTATCTAGATTTAATATTGAACCTGAGTCTCCTGTAATAAAAACCAAAGCGCACCGTCCGTTGAAAGTTTTTCACGAGAATCAAAATGAGCGAAACACCTTTTCCTTATCAACTATATCTTTGGCATTTGAGGAGGTAGGTCATAGGCTTTCCAATTAGCTGGGCCTCGAGCCCTCAAGTGAGTGGTTAGGGGTCTTTGGGGTTTTATAAGCAATCTGAATCTCAGGCCTGATGGAAAATGGGATGGTGCCACAATGGTACTTCTATAGTCATGCAGCTTTAACAATTATTTCTAAACCACAAAGACTCTGTAGCTTTTATGAAACATAGTTTACACCGACCTCCACAAATAATATGATTAATTAATTTCTTACTAGAAGTAAAACCACATATATCGGCAAGTGAAAAAAGTAGGTTTTTGGTTATAGGCCCATGTCGCCGAATATATATCCGTATAATTATTGTAGTTAAGATTTATTGACAATTTTGCTGGAAATTATTGTATCAAAATTGCAAAGAAATCAAATTTTAGAATATTGAGGGAATATAAAAAGAAAAGTATTTAACGGTTTGGTTACAAAATCTACTAAATTTCATGTTGGAAATTTCCTATAATGGACTTACATTAATTAATCAATTTTCTATTTTAAATAATCGGGATAATGAATATTCCAATATATGTTAAATGCTTAAGTGATCTTATTGAATTGGGTTTTTGCATCTATTAATAACGGGCCTAGTTGAGCAGTAAAGTATAGGCAATTGTGTTTAACTTAAGCCTGTAATGGGAGGGGCCCAATTGACACACTATTGATTAGGGTTTGCTAGGTTCCCTCTCTAATCTTTAAAAGAATAAGTTATATATATCAGTTGCTTAGTCTCATTAAAGCTGCTATACCGAAATAGGTCATAAATAGGAAAATCTGGCATTCCAATAGATCGCTAATTAAAATCAGTTTGATCTATTTTCTTTTAGTAAAGTTATGGCTCAAATAGGTACATTTTTAATTCCGATGTACATATAGGTTTTGGTGTTTTATAGTCATATATGAATCTAGTTGTTCTTGATTAATTAATTAGTTATTTATGTAGAGAATTTCTACATGTGGTATCAGAGCAAATCATATATGATTGTAGAACCCAAAAAAATAATTTTTTTTATAAGTAAATTTGAAATTCTTCTTTTGAACCGAATATAGTTGTTATATTTTCATGTGGATTTTTTGATCAATTAATTCTGAAATCTTAGGGTTTTTATTCTACATGTCGAGATCTTTCCGACCATAGATAATTTATATATTTTCGCTGAGAATTGAGAGAGAATTTTGAATTTGAAATTCTAGGGTTTGTACCTTGAAAAGTTCTAATTTTTTAAAATTACTTGCAATTGAATAAAGTTTGTTATAAATTGTTATATGGGTATTGTAATACATAAGTGATTTATGCGATGTTGACTGACATATAGCATGATTGGAGTTTCTGCATGATGAGATCAGGGGTTTCGTGCGTGTGTGTTGGGTATCACGTCGGTGAAGATCCTTGCATTGAGTTAGTGAAGAGAAAGTTCATATTTTTCCTGCTCTACTAGAATGTGTCTGTGCATGGGCGTTTTGCTAGTTCTTGAATTGCTTTGAGGTGGACTGACTAATGTGATTTCGTTTTATTTTGATGTTGGGTTATTCATGTGTGCTTGTTTATGGTTCGTGTGCTTGCACATGTAGAACGATTTGAACTTCCTGTGCCCTCTAAATAACTAGATACCTTGTGAGGAACAAAATCCTTTGTGATGTCAGTTGTGTTTTGTGTTTGCAAGAAGCTTTACAGAGTTTTTTTTTTGCCCCGCGCTTGACGAGGGTGTCTGTTTGGCGATTTACACGTCAAGTTTTTTTGCTATTTTTTTTTATCTTGATTTCGTGATCTTCAATTTTCGATTTATTTCATGGTGGCTATTTTGTTGCTTGAAACCCTAGTACATTCGCGATCGAGGGTCTAGAGAGGGTGCGGTCGGTTGGCGAATGGTTTTTTTCGCTTAGGGTGCTTGTGTTTTTGGAGAAAGTGGGATTGTGACTGAATCGAATTATATACTAGCACCGCATTTTCCTTTTCTTTCTTTTTTTTCACTGGATAGTTTGCTTTCTTTCATAAATTTTTAGTCTTGCTTGCACCAGAGCCTTGATCAATTAGCAATGTTGTGGTGGTCGACGGCACATGTTTTTGCCAATTTGCAGATTTGGGGAGGGGCTTAGTGTAGGAAATTGTGAGATCTATTTTGGGAACCTATGCTTTGTAGAGGGAGTATCTCCATGCCTAAAGAGAACACTATCGAGATTAAATTATGGGAGAAGTGACTCTATTTGTATATGTGGATCACCTGTGTTAGGGTCTAGTAGTCTTCTAGCACTTGATTTTCTCTGTTTAATGGTTATCATAGATTTACTCTAGTTACCAAGTTCTTGCCTTATGCTAAGATAATGAACATACTAATGTGCTTGGATTGAAAAATAGAGAGTGGAATTTGGTGCTCCTACTTGTTTATCATAAACTTGAGTTTCATTGTGGATCCATCCTTGAAAGCTTAATTTGAAAGTTCAAAGCTATGGAATTTTTTTCTTTGTTGTTAAATCTGTGATGTCATCATCCCTTGGCGCCTTGTGTTTTAAGCGAGCAAATGTGCTCTCGGGTGCACCTACCTCTTTTTGACCCGATACAAATCAATTAGTCCATTTCCTAAGTAAATCGGTCCGCTATGTTGTTGAAAAGGATGGATATCGAGAGTTCAAAGGTATTAATTTAAACAAGTCTTCCTTCAATCCAGCCGCTAGCCCCACGTGCATGGAATGGCGCATAGGGGTGTGTTTACAGTCCTTCGGGGCCCATTTTGCTCCAAATTTTTTTTAATATGCCTTATTTTTAATTTATGATTTTTTGGTATGGTAAATTTTAATTTTGACATATTTAAATATTTATTTGGAGTTATTTATTGTTATCCATATTTAATTCCATGAAAAATAATTTTGTGCCTATTTTTCTAATTTTTAATTTATGAAAATTTATTATAGTGTATGAGGGATAGAATGACAATATCCACTTTCCCAAATTTAGTATATATTATCTATAATTTCTTGCTTTTGTTTAACTAGATAATTTTACATGCTTAATTGTAGAAATAGACACATAAAATTGTGGCAAAAATTGTTGATTGATAAATATAATATGATTTTGGGAAGCACACGTCACTAAATGTTTCATATTGTTTGATGAATTTTTGGGCAATGATTAAATGGAACATTATATACAAATTGCTAAATTTTGTAAATTATTGATGTTCGTTATTGATAAAAATTAGTATATACAATCACCTACCCAAAGGGGATTACTGTGTATATTAATTTGAAAATTGCAGAAGATAAATTCCAAAATTAAAAGATGGGGATATATGACTCAAAAAGATTTATCTGTCCAAATGGGATAAATTTTTCAAAATTAAGTGTAATTCCCATCTATATTGATATATTAGAGATGATTGATGGGGATGTGTGACTTAAAATGTTTATCTGTCTAAAGGGGGATAAATTTTGAGAGTTATGTATAATTCCCTTTTATGTTGAGATAATGTAGATATATAATTTAAATGATTTGTCTACTCAAAGAAGATGAATTCTTAAAGATATACATATAATTCCCTTTTATGTATAATTCCCTTTTATGTTGAGATAATGTAGATATATAATTTAAAGGATTTGTCTACTCAAAGAAGATGAATTCTTAAAGATATACATATAATTCCCTTTTATGTTGAGATAATGTAGATATATAATTTATTTGTCTACTCAAAGAAGATGAATTCTTAAAGATTATATGTAATTCTCATTATCATCTATATATATAATGATATCATGGAGACGTATAATTTAAATAATTTGTTTGCCCAAAATTGATGGATCATTGATAATTATGTGTAATTCTCCTTGTTATTATTTGGTAATCTTCATATTGTGGAAAATAATGGTGCATTATACACTTTGCCCAAATGAGAGTTTGTGATGTGCTAATTATTTTGTTGAATTGTTCATCGGTCATAATTGATATTATTGTATTATATGTGACAACACTGTAGTTGTGTTTTATTTTAAGAATGACAGTAATGCGTCTATACACTTGGGATCAAATATGCTAATGTTAAGGACTTGGTCAAAAAGGATATTACGATTGAAAATATTAGAACTGAATCCATATTAGCTAATCCCAAAGAATCTTATGTGGTCTCAACTGGATTGTCTTTGTCATTGCTGGGTTCTACGCCATTCTATGGGCAAAGGGCAAAGAGCAGGCAAGACTAGCTAAGGAGATGAGAATCGCTGAGGAAGTTTGAATCATGGAGGAAGCGATCACTAACGAGGCAAGAATGGCCAAGGACAAGACTAAACATCACATTAGCGATCATATTCCATATTTTTCTTTGTTCCATAAATGGGTAAGTATGCTTCCATCTCTTGAATTTACTTTTAATCGCGATGATTTATTGTGGAAGGGCCCCTTTTGACACACATGGATGCAACCATCCACAAACTTGGGGACTATGAGCATATCATGAAATGACATGTAAAATGCACGAAAATTGCACGTGAGATGCGCATTTTCATATAAGTAATTGAAAATATTTTATTTTTATGCTTCTATAATTGTTTTTTATACATATGTTACTGTTTTTTCATCCCAATTCCTAGCGCCCAAAGAATCTTATGTGGTTTCAATTGGATTGTGTTTGTCATTGTTGGGTTTTACGCTGTTCTGTGGGCAAAGGGCAAAGAGCAGGCAAGAATTGCCGAGGAAGCTCAAATCATGGAGAAAGCGATCACTAAGGAGGCAAGAATCGCTGAGGACAAGACCAAACATCACATTAGCGATCATATTCCATATTTTTCTATGTTCCATTAATGGGTAAGTATGCTTCCATCTCTTACAGTTGCCTTTAATCATGATGATTTATTGTGGAATGCTCCTTTTTACACACATGGATGCAACCATCCACAAACTAGGGGACTATGAGCATCTCACGAAATGGCACGTAAAATGAACGAAAGTCGCATATGAGATGCACATTTTAATATAAGTAATTGAAAATATTTTCTTCTTACACTTCTATGATTATTTTTTACATTTTTTGTAATTGATTATGTTGTTATTGTTCTTTCATCCCAATTTCTAGCGCTCAAAGAATCTTATGTGGTCTCAATTGGATTGTATTTGTCATTGTTGGGTTCTACGCCGTTCTGTGGGCAAAGGGCAAAGAGACGGCAAGAATCGCCGAGGAGGCCGGAATCGCTGAGAAAGCGATTACTGAGGAGGCAAAAATTGCCGAGTACAAGATCAGACATTACATTAGCAATCATATTTCATATTTTTCTATGTTCCATCAATGGGTAAGTATGCTTCCATCTCTTGAACTCACCTTTAATCATGATGATTTATTATGGAAGGGCCCCTTTTTACACACATGAATGCAACCATCCACAAATTTGGGGACTATGAGCATCTCACAAAGTAGCACGTAAAATGCACGAAAGTCGCACGTTATATGCACATTTTCATATAAGTAATTGAAAATATTTTTTTTCTTATGCTTCTATGATTGTTTTTTATATTTTTTGTAATTGATTATGTTATTATTTTTTCATCTCAATTCCTAATGCTCAAAGAATCTTATGTGGTCTAAACTGGATTGTGTTAGTCATTGCCAGGTTCTATGCCATTCTGTTGGCAAAGGGCAAAGAGCAGGTAAGAATCACCGAGGAGACGAGAATTGCCGAGGAAGCTTGAATCATGGAGGAAGCAATCACTGAGGAGGCAAGAATTGTCGAGAACAAGACCAAACATCACATTAACAATCATATTCCATTTTTTTTTGTTTCATCAATGGGTAAGTATCCTTCCATCTCTTGAACTTACCTTTAATCGTGATGATTTATGGTGGAAGGGTCCCTTTTAACACGCATGGATGCAACCGTCCATAAATTTGAGGACTATGAGCATCTCACGAAGTGACATGTAAAATACACGAAAGTTGCACGTGAGATATATATTTTCATATAAGTAATTGAAAATATTTTCTTCTTATATTTCTATGATTATTTTTTTTATATTTCTTGTAATTGATTATATTGTTGTTGTTTTTTCATCCCAATTCCTAGGGCCAAAGAATCTTATACGGTCTGAACTAGATTGTGTTTATCATTGCCGGGTTCTACGCCGTAGTGGGTAAATGGCAAAGAACATGCAAGAATCTTATACGGTTTGAACTAGATTGTGTTTATCATTGTCGGGTTCTACGCGGTTCAATGGGTAAAGGGCAAAGAACATGCAAGAATCGCCGAGGAGGCAAGAATGAGTGAGCAAGCGAGAATCGCCGAGGAGGCAAGAATCACCGAGGAAGCTCGAATCATGGAGGAAGCGATCATTGAGGAGGCGAGAATTGCCGATGACAAGACCAAACATCACATTAATGATCCTATTACATATTTTTCTATGTTCCATCAATGGGTAAGTATGCTTCCATCTCTTAAACTTGTCTTTAATTGTGATGATTTATTGTGGAAGGGACCCTTTTGACACACATGGATGCAACCATCCACGAACTTGGGGACTATGAGCATCTCACAAAGTGGCACATAAAATGCACAAAAATCGCATGTGAGATGCACATTTTCATATAAGTAATTGAAAATATTTTATTCTTATGCTTCTATGATTATTTTATATATTTTTTGTATTTGATTATGTTGTTATTGTTTTTTCATCTCAATTCCTAGCACCTAAAGAATCTTATGTGGTCTCAACTAGATTGTGTTTATTATTGTTGGGTTCTATGCCGTTCTGTGGGCAAAGGGCAAAGAGCAGGCAAGAATCGACGAGGAGGCGAAAATTGCCAAGAAAGCTCAAATCATGGAGGAAGTGATCACTGAGGAGGTAAGAATCGCCGAGAACAAGATCAAACATCACATTAGCGATCCTATTCCATATTTTTCTATGTTCCATCAATGGGTAAGTATGCTTCCATCTCTTAAACTTGCCTTTAATTGTGATGATTTATTGTGGAAAGGCCCCTTTTGACACACATGGATGCAACCATCCACAAACTCGGGACTATGAACATCTCATGAAGTGGCATGTAAAATGCACGAAAGTCGCACGTGAGATGCACATTTTCATATAAGTAATTGAAAATATTTTCTTCTTATGCTTCTATGATTGTTTTATATATTTTTTGTAATTGATTATATTGTTATTGTTTTTTCATTACAATTCCTAGGGCCAAAAAATCTTATGTGATCTGAACTAGATTGTGTTTGTCATTGCCGGGTTCCTATGTCATTCTGTTGGTAAAGGGCAAAGAGCAGGCAAGAATAGCTGAGGAGGCAAGAATGAGTGAGTAGGTGAGAATCGCTGAGGAGGCAAGAATTGTCGAGGAAGCTCGAATCATAGAGGAAGCGATCATTGAGGAGGCAAGAATCACCGAGGAGAAGACCAAACATCACATTAGCGATCCTATTCTATATTTTCTATGTTCCATCAATGGGTAAGTATGCTTCCATCTCTTGAACTTGCCTTTAATCTTGATGATTTATTGTAGAAGGGCCCCTTTTGACACACATGGATGCAACTATCCACAAACTTGGGGACTATGAGCATCTCACAAAGTGGCACATAAAATGCACGAAAGTCGCACGTCACTCATTTTGTTCATGGAACATGTAAATAATATGGATGTTTTAGAGTCTTTTGATCTCTTTTGTTAATGTGAGCTATATAGTTTGTATTTCTGAATATTATAGTCATATATAAACTGATAATATTTTTATAATGTCTATTGAAGCATTTACTTTTGATGATAATTATTATTGATTTTATTGTTATCCTTTCTCCTATCGACTGAGAAATTAAAATATGAAACGGTATCTTTAAACAAATTTTAGTTTAAAGACGACTAGATGTCACTAATTATGAGATCTCATATTGAATTATGACATAGTTGTGCAATTTCATGTCGTTTAGAAATTGTGCTAATGCAGTTTCTTGTCATTGAGAAATTGCATTAAGGACCAATAAGAAATAGTGTATATTTTGATCACATGTTGACATTATTTCTTACTACACTACTAAACCCATGATCCATGAAAATATAATATTTATTATATGTGATTAAGGAAGATCATGTGTTGCGGTATTTTCTTAACACATTGATCGCCATAATCCTATAATGAGGTTATATAGAATTGGATTGGTTTTGAGATGCCATTATTGGAATATTATTTTTCAAAGTTGTGGCCACATAAAACAATTTTTTAGTTATTAACCTGAGAGTGTCGTTTTTAAAATAAAATCGTTTTCAAAATAAAAAATTAATTAATTAATGTAGCACAAGTGGGAGAATGTTGGGAATTTCCTATAATGGGCTTACATTAATTAATCAATTTTCTATTTTAAATAATTGGGTTAATGGATATTCCAATATATGTTAAATACTTAAGTGATTTTATTAAATTGGGTTTTGGCATCTATTAATAACGGACCTAGTTGAGTAGAAAAGTGTAGGCAATTGTGTTTAATTGAAGCTCGTAATGGGAGGAGCCCAATTGACATATTATTGATTAGGGTTTGCTAGATCCCCTCTCTAGCCTATAAAAAGGTAGGTTATACTTATTAGTCGCTTAGTCACATTAAAGCTGCTATACCGAAATAGGTCATAAAGAGAAAGATCTGACATTCCAATAAATCACTAATTAAAATCAATCTGATTTATTTTCTTTGAGTAAAGTTATGGCTCAAATATGTGCGTTTTTAATTCTGCTGTACATATAGGTTTTGATGTTTTACAGTCATATATGGATCTGGTTGTTCTTGATTAATTAATTATTTATTTATATAGAGAATTTCTACATTTCAATTATCAATGACTTCGTATGAGACTTTATCCCCAAAATCTCCATATGTCCCTTCTTCGCTGTTGTTCGGAGAAACACCATCGTAGTGGAATAACGTTGAAAGTTAGGCAGGGCATTGGCCTAACGAGGCCCACAAGCAAAAGAAACGTGGAAGGGAAAGGAATTGCCAAATTTTACTTCCAAAGCTCTCTTGTCGTGCAATGCGAATGCAATATTTGTGGATTTCAAAAAGAAAAATGCTAGATGTGTAAGAGAATTCTTACTATTATAATTTGCTTCACATAGAGAATTCTTACTATTATAATTTGCTTCACATGAATCCCCAGTCATAGAAAACTTGGTCGGGTTTAATTTAACACAACATAAATATACTGAAACTATAAATATTGAATTTGTGATCACATCACGTGTCACAACCTCATAAACACCACTTTGTGATACGTTCATACATGGATATTAAAAATGGGACCATCCATCCCAGACAGACGTTGAACCTTTTATTGTCAAAGTAAGCTTGAGAACATAAGAGGTGCAACACAAAGTTAACAACTTTAAAGACAGCAAAAGTTAAACCCAGAGGAATCATCAGTTGATTTTCCTGCAATTCTTCCTAACCTGGCCGCTCGAGCCGGTAAGCGGGCTGAGGTTACCCATCTTCACCATGGCGTTAGCAAAATCTGTCATGAAAGTAGCTGAATTGCTGCTGTAAGTGTTCACTTGAGCGTCCGTTGAACCACCACTAAACAATTGCTGGTCCGAATGAAGAAGCCCCTTTTGGGTCTGCAAGTTCTTGAAGTAGGCATTGTCAAAGTGCGTCGGGCTCGTGGTGTCAAGAGGAGAGAGATCGTTGTCGCCTCCAGAGCTCGGACAGTTCTCTTTTAGTGATGTTGCGAATGTGGCATTGATGTCGTTCTCATCATAAAGCCGGGTCCGAAAAGTCAAGCATTGGGCTTGACCTATCGTGTGCGATCCTGTTAACAACAATCGAACAATTTTTGTAAATCGACCTTAGTATATCTCTCAAGCTTTATTATAATTCTTTATTACAAAGGCAAAGCAATGACCTGAAAGTGCAACCATTTCTTTGGCAGTGAAGCCTTTGTCAGAGAAGGCAGAGATTAGGCCGCTGAGGCTCAGAGTTGGAGAAGGAAGGTCGCTATTAGCAGTACTTAGGCTGGCGGTGGTTGAGTCTCTTCTTCCTAGTAAGACTCTCCAACTTGGTCCGCCTAACTAAAAATTAAATAAACAAATAAATCCAAACATGTTAGTACTAATATAGACGGGTAACATAGCATGCGACTTTTTTCCTCCTAATTGATAGCTAGCAACGAGAAGAAAATGTGCACTTACAGCAACTACGGAATCACGCGCGGCAACAGCCAAGATGTCTGCACAGGACATGACCCCAGGGCAGCTGTTCTCTAGGTGGGACTTGATCTTGTCGATCACCTCATATCCCCGTACGGAATTGTTATTCGCGCCGGCAGTCTTCTCCCCAGTGAAGTTCGCGGTGTCATCCAACAAAATCGATGCATCACATCCCTATTTCATATTTTGCACCACACATTATTAATCAGCCCTTCTAGATGGAAAATCGATCCGATTGGTGTTCATTCATTCAATGGTTGTAGACAGGAGGTTTGAGTGCTATAATTTTTCCTGAAATTAGAGCATAAACACTGGTTGTTTCCCTTATCATTTTCCCCTTTTTGTCCCCATTATGAACGCCTAGAGACACCAGTTTAGATGGGAGTGACACTATTTCTCATGCCTTCTGACTTTAAATCGTTTTGTTTCTCAAGGAACAATGCATCCAATAATTGTCGGACTAAAAGCAAACCCCTGTCTGTCCGGACAAAATCATTGTGCCCTGAAGTGTTCTCTAAATCAAGGCTTTTGGTTAGCAAGTTGGTGCGTTCTTTAATATTTAACAGAGGGGACTCACGACTTTTTGATTTACTAGAATTAGCCTGAGTTTGGTCTTCTTGAATGACCAATTCTGTATCGATTAAAATTGAAAATCTAGACAACTTCCAACCTATGCAGGAAGAAAGAAAAGCAACCCATTAATCTAATTAACAAAGTTGTGAACATGTCATATTTGTTAGTAAAAGATTGATCTGGCTTTGAATATCAAGATTGAAATAGAGACGGCATGTTTGATGGAGAAAGGTCTATTAGGATGCAGGCAACTCTTCAATTATGCATGAAGAACATGAAGATGATAACAAAGACGGCACACTAACTCGATTAACACTCTAAATTCGTGTTGGAAGCAAATTAATGAGGCTATTCACAAGACGCAATTCATTTCTTTAAAGATCTAATATGCTTTTTGGAATACCATTGGATTAACAACTTCCATCAACAATGATATTTTACCATAAAATACCATTTTTAATGTAGAAAAGTATGGCAACCGAAGTGACCGTAATCAAAATATGATTGAAACTTATTGATAAGGCTGATTCGTTTTGTCAAATGTGATAACCGCATGAAGTCAACCACCAACATAAATAGCATGGCTGTCTCTATCTCTCTTTTTGCCAGCTCCAACGTTTTGGACTTTTGCATGATACATCGAGTTCAACGGATGTACACCAGGTAGCTAATTGCACACGCACACACATATCTTATCAACAACACAGCCGGCATAAAGTATGCTCCCTTGCATGGCTTTTTTAATATAAAAAATTAAAGCGGTGTAATAAATAAAAAAATCGACTACACACAATATACAGTGGATAAGGCTGCTTATGGAATTATACGTTTACGCTAGAGGTGTATGCGAGAATTACTCATGAAATTTTTTTCTTTAAATCACCAAAAGAGAAGTGCTTTTATTCTGAGGGCCATGCTTTTTATTGCTGTATCAATGAAAACAACTGACTTCAATAAACAGAACCTATTATTATTATTATTATTATTATTATTATTATTATTATAAACTTGCATACTCGACTAATTCAATATGTGAACCTCCTACCTATTGTTTGGTTAGTGAAAAAGAGAGTTATGTAAATTGCGTAGAAGCGAAATCTAATGATGCCTATGATTATGAGGATGGTTGGAACGTTTCGCAAGCACAGGCACAAAGATGCATCATGCATGCACGCTTGCATGCAGCTTGAATAACAGAAGAGAAACGAAGGTAGAAATCAATCGGAAAGAGAGGAGAGACTCGGAGCAGAGGCACTTGCATTGACGAAGCAATCGTGGAAGTGAAGGCGGAGCAGCGACGCGCCCATGCGAGCCTCACTAGAGACTGCGGAGCTGACGATGGACTTAATGGTGGAGAGGGCGCTGGGACAGGATGTGGAGTAGAAAGTGCCGGACAGCTGAGCTGAGGCTGCTCCGAGGAGGAAACACAGCAACAATAAGATTGCGGGTTTGACGGAAGAGCTCTCACAAGCCATCGCTGGAAGTTGAGTTTCAGCGAAGACGGAGATAAGCGAAGGAGGAGGCAAGCACAAGCTTGATGGCTGTGTGTGGGTGTTGCACTTGAATGAACTCAGGGGTATTTATACAAGAGTTTTTGCACTGTTATGCTTTTTCTTTCTTCTCAAGTCAACGGCATTGGATGTCTGCATCTATAATATCATAAATTTCAATTTTGACCTAACAAGTTCAACGCCAAATAGTATGAAAACACGCACATAAATATGTATGTAACCCGATAATGCGCAGTCTAGACTTATCACCTTTCTAGTTGCAGACTAACCCCGTATACGAATTTTTGGCCCATCATATAGTTATGGGACTATATCATGCTGTCAATTGAAAGTAAATATAACCCGACCTACCTTCATATCATATTTTAGTAGAAATTTCCTTATGAGATATCAAGCCAAGAATCTTATCACTTTCAGCTTTTGAACTTTTAAGAAGGTTCATACGAATTAAAGAAGATGGCTTACTTTGAAAAGTATGCATTTATAGGTATAATTGCATGTGCTTTCTATTTTAATGAACCAATCTCGAGGAGTTGCAACATATTTTGGTTTTTTTTTACTCACTCTATGTTTATTTTGTAGCCTATAAATTTTCATTTGATAAAGTCTTGTAACTTGCATAACTTTTCTAATCAATCCCATCTGTCTCGAAATCTAGCAAGAGTCAGATGTGGAAAGTTTGGGGCCGTGTTCATGTTAAGAAATTTCATCACCCTAGTCCCGGTTGTGTGGTACTTAATTCTTACGTTGTCTAATCTTGCGATTAGTCCCCAGTCAAAAAACCTTTCCACGTTAGACTCCGATCGAGCCCAACGGGCATGTCAACTCTAATTAATCCCATTTGTAGCATGAGGGAACCAAGTTCAACAACTTGAGTAACCATATCAAAAGTTCAATGATTTAATTGAAAGCAATGTACAAGTTCAAGGACCAGAAGTGAAATTTTAACTCAACAGTACACATTCCTTTTTCCCAGTTAGATTGAATAGTAAATTTCTTATCAAAACTAACCCCGCCTATGTCACTAGAAACAGTTAAAAATAAAGAAAACAGTTCAGAAGTAGTTAAAGTTGGATTTCATCTAGAGAGATATTGAAAAATTTTCACTTCCTCACGAAGGTTCACCAACTCTCCAATTGATGAAACATTTGACTTTCACTAACAAAGACAAGCGGATCACGCCATCTAATTATGGTATTCCCTCTTAAAAGACCATGCTTAGTTTTTTTTTTCTAATAAGGGGTACTAGGTTGACAAGTCGGTTAGAAGACAACTAAGTGTATGCTTAGGCCAACCTAGCCGGAGCATTTACACCTCCACCTTCTCGCCCCAAATATGAGATGCTCTATACCTGCCTACTTGACAGTAAGCAAAACCGAAATCTCAACGTGGTAACTACCTTTACCACCAAAGACTCCCCTAATTCCCACCCTAATTCTCATCCTATATTTGTCTTCTCGGATGAGTGGAAATATTGGGTTGACTTTTCAGGGTCTCCCATCCCAAGGTAACCTTGCCTTTTTTTTTTTTTTTTTCTCTTGAGCTTTTGAAGGTCCTATTTAGGTCATCATAAGGCTAATTAACTGCTTGCATGGTATGAAATTTGGAACTTGCTGCATGATGACCATTCCTCTTTGTTCAACAAGCAAACAATGGTTTCCATAATGGACTACAATGTCTTAACGATCGCATCTTGTACTAGCTGAGATTTAAAAAAAAAAAAAATTTGGGAAAAATTGAATTAGAAATAGTATAGTAAACTCTTCTAGGGTACTTAAGTATGACCCAATTGCTTAGGTATATATACACTCATACATATATTCCTTCGGTGCACATCCTGGTGTAGGTGGGTCATAATATCTTATTTCTCACAACAAGTCATGCTGAATTACTCCATAGTTTTATATTATTCCTTTTGGGTAAAGATGTGAAGCCCATCTTAAATAGATAAACTTTAGACCCATGAATTACGTCACTAACCTCATAAACTGCACGTAACAAGAGCTGAAACTACTGTTGACTTCTCAAACATAGAGCTGATTATACCAAACTCATCTTGCGGGCTTAATTCGTATAAGCATCGATCGTACTTCTCGATCAATGAGTCAATCCCTTGGGTTAATCAGTGATATTCCTTTGCGTGCCTCATTTTTCAAGCCTGAGCCGTGTGAATGAAATCCTTATTAGGAATCTAATCCGGTCAACATTTCCAGTGATTGCTAATCACATATTCTCCTTTAGAATCCTTTCGTTTAGGTTAGAAGCAAATTAACTAACTCGTCGGACCAGAGGAATTTTCATGGCGATATCAAATTAGGGTGCGTGAGTTTTTCTCATCTTGTTCAATTTTTAGGATAGAATATGCTACTCAATCACACTTTATCGTTTATTTCATGCAATTGCCTCGCATGATGTTGACTCTCTCAATCGGAAAGGGATAATCACAGCAAAAATTGTCAACCTTTTTCTGGTTAGATGCCAATATCCCTAACTTTTTTTTGTCACACCAATACCTCAAATTTGTGCCAATTTCTAGAAAATACATTCCATCTAGATGGCCATTAAAAATCTCACGTGACGGCGTACATGACATTTGGAAGTCTAAAGTCGCGGCATACATTCATTATCATGTCAATTCCGTTTGCCCGACGTTTCTTCACAAATACTGTCATATTAGATTTTTCACAGCATAATGGACAGAAGCCTTATGGGAGGTAATTTTGAGTCATTGATATAAATTAGGAAGTATTAATGACACGGGAAAAAAAAGTTTATCACTTGTTGGTATTTGGAAATAGACAATGAAAGTTTCGAGAGCTCGTAATCAGATGTGACCTCGGCCAGTCAGAAAATGATCCAGAAGCGGTAGAGGATGAAATGATTTCTTCCCGTGACCCTCGTGATGCAATTGCTCAAGTGCGTTTTTTGGGATTTTGTCGTGAAGGAGAGCAATACTTTTCATGCATCGGATTCACATCAGATCCATGCGTCCGAGTAAGGATACAAAATCCGATAACTCATACGCGTTGGGCTCACATAAGCCGAGTGCGTGAAGCAAAGACGGTTCATCTATCTCAACGGTAGTAGACTTCTATCTGTTTCGAAAAAATAAATGATTTAGAAGGCATTTTCTTGAAAAAGATTGCTTATGTCACTTGAAAAATTAGCCGATGAACAATGTTTTTCCTATTAACAACAATTTGTGTCTTAATATTTTCATGGACAATGAAGATATTTTTTGTTCATCTATTTTTGTAGGTAATACAAATGATTAAATTTTGTAAATATTTTCCAAGTCATTCATTTTCCGCAAAAAAAGTAAAAGCCTAGTCGAACTGATTTTTTTTTAAATTTCTAAGTATTACTTACATTATGCTTTCTCCACTTGATGTTAGCTAATTATTGAGATTACAACATCACATTCGATGTGATTGAAGAAACTTAAATTCTACTAATCACAAACCCAATGGGCAAAAAAATCCTAAGCATATTGCATTTTTGTCAATTTAGTCATAAACCTTTTAATTTTTCTAATTTAGTCTTAAATTTTTCACTTTTTATCAATTGAGTTTATTTAATCAATTTTGGTCGGATGCCATATAGGACCGTCGGTACTAATATGAATAATTTTTATAAGATTTCAATATTTTTTGAATTTATTTTTTCTTATTTTTGCTTTCTTTCTTTTTTTGTTTTTTTCTTCCTTTTGTTGGTGGCTAGCCATCAACCACTAGACATGGCCGAGTTGGCTGGCCACACCCGCCATAAGTGTCGCCCAACCGAGCAAGGGCAAGCCCTAACGAGGGAAGCCCTCACCCAAAGTAGGGGAGGCCAACCCTCACCTAGGCTAAAATGGCCTCACTAGATCCAACGACGAGAGCCCTTGCTGGGGCTCACCCTTGCCCAAGTGAGACTCGATGAAAGTTAGCTTGGGCAAGGCTGACCTTCTCTTGGTTTGGCCTAGGCAAGGGCTAGCCTCATCGGGGCTCACCCTAAGGCTCGCCCTTGCTCAGCCTGGCCTTGACTATGGTCGACCATCGACCATCAGCAAAAAGAAGAAGAAAGCAAAAAAGAAAAAAAAATCAGAAAAAATAATAAAAATGTAATATACATATATATTATTAGAAATTGTCCACATCAGTGCTGATCATTTTATGTGACACCGATGTCTTCATATCAACTATTTCTAACCAAAATTGGTCGGATGGACTTAATTGGCAATAAATAAAAATGTTTAGAACTTAAATTGGTACAAATGCAATAAATTTAAGACTTTTTGGATAATTTTCCCAACCCAATGTGAAGTTTTAAAAATCCTAACTTTATATGTGCAATCTATGTATCGTAGCGATGGACAATCTAAAACTTTTCAAAAAATTTTATGGTGAGACAACCAAAGTATTGAGTGATTAGACTTGGCAAAGGAAGTTCAACTTACATTTCAAGAAGTGAAATTCAGGTAGGTGAGGGAATTCTATCCCCAACCCGAAATTCAGGCTTTGTCACCGTCCAATTAGTCGCTGGATTTTCATCTCTTGTGAATTTAGACACCTACAAGGAAAAATGGTAGCTGCCTGCACTCCTCCACTATATCTCCTAGCGTCTTCTCCCTCGAATCTAGCTTGCATCAGCTATCTCCCACCCACCCCACCCACCTCCACCTTTGAGTCAAATGAAATCAGTAGAATTTTCCCCTCACGTGAAATCAATAGCATTTCTGCTAATTTTTATATAAAAATTCCCCTTTCATTAGTATTTCTACGTTCATCATAAATGTAACGTTCATCACCGAAATTGCCATTACCACTTAATTATGATGGAATTACCAATTTCAGTTTTAACAACACTTTTATTTGATATGTTATTAGCTAGAATGCCTCTTTTTTTCGATCGAGTTCCTCCACCATCTTGTACCCTAGTTGGATTTAGGAAGGACACGTTTTTTGATTATTGCGAAAACCCAGCCTCGGGAGCTTTGAGGCCTCGAATCCAATCCAATTTGAGTTCCACTACCTCGGGTTGACCTAGAATCAGAGGCACACCAGAAGAGACTAATGAGGGAGAAGAGAGACAAGCGGGAAATGAAGGCTGTTGAGGGCAAATGCCGACTGTAGCTTCATTGGATGATCGACGGCAGCGGCCACAAGTGATTGGAAGAGGGAAGAGGGGTGGGGGGGGGGGAGGTTCTTAAAATATTACTAAAATGAGTATTTGGAGGACATGTGAAGCGAATGTGACGGTTCTTTTAATGAAGATGGTAGACAAGAATCTTACATGAATATACCCCCTTTGTACCAAAGATTTCACAGGAGTACCAAAATTGAATGTCCTAAGCTTCTAGCATTAATTAGATCAATTTGTCTGAGCTGGTATACTAATAATAAATTTACCCCAAATTAATATATCAGTGACAAATTTACCATTCATTAATTTTCGTTAAATTTTACTATCAATTGTTGAGTTTAATGACATGTAATAATTGATTTGTAATTTTTCGTGATATGAATCTAATTTAATGGAAATTAATTGAGTGTAAATTTGTTACGAATGTATTAGGTTATGATTAGTTTAGGATACACTTCTACAATTGTACTAATTTGGAGCTTTTGGTGATCAAAAAATTAGTTTAGAGTAAACTAGTATATACCAATTTGTAGTTTTTTATGGTACTAATCCTTAAGAAAAATACATCAACTTATGCTTAATTAAAATCATGGCCATAATTGTTCACGTAAGTTAGACCGAGAAAGCAAGTCGGTTTCGCACTCTTTGTTTTTTTTTTTTTTTTTATCTCTTTGTTCTTCTTCCTTGATTTCAAAAAATTAGAAAAAGGAAATTAGGATGACCGAAGAGCTTGCGTTAATTCTTCCGTTTCGAAAGGTTCGTTATTATTTCGACGTTAGGTAAACCTCTTCAAAGAGGAAAATTAAAAAAAAGAAGAAGAAAAAACTCATAAATTTTCAGAGGGTTTCTGGAAGCGAATGAGAATATATGGAACTAATTCATATGAAAGAAAAGGGAAAGTGTTTTCGTTATGAGGCCCAACATCTCTATCGCACAGCTGGAGGGAAAACCAAAGGGACGGCGCGACCCTAGTTTGCTACATCCGGATTCAAGACAGACAGACGCTCGATTCAGCAACAAGTTTTGGCAAAACACATGTTTGATTAGATCATGCAGCAAAAAATTTGGCTCGATGGTTTATTCATGAGAAACGAACAAAGATGGAAAACTCAATTATGGTCATGATATGGAACTCTAGCTGAAAAATCAGATGGGTCCATTAATTTGATGTGCAAACCCCTAGAAGTGCCAATACTTGGCACTGTAGGATACTTAAATGCCAAAAGTTTAGAAATGTACATTGAAGTACTAAAATTGGAGTAAAAATGATCAGTTAAGTGACAATGGCGAAAAAATCAGGTCAAACTGCCATGTGTCATTTTCCGGCGATTTTATTTACTGACGGAGCAATTTTTTTCAAAATAAAATATCCACGTGGCAATTTTAAGAAAAAAAATTGTCCAAATCATACCATAAATTTTATTCAAATCGATTTTATTTTAAAAAAAAAAGGAGGGGGAAGGGGAGGGTTCAGGCGAGGGTTGTGCAACCCTCACCACCGCTACCATTGCCACCTCACCATCGCCAAGAAGGGCCAATGATGGTGGGTGAGGGTCGGCCAAGGTCACCGGGCTGGGCAAGGGCCGACATCCCTCGCTGGATTTGGGGGAGGGTGCATGACCCTCGCCCCAAATCTAGGCGAGGGCCCACAGGCCCTCGCTGCAAGTCAGCCGAGGTTGCCGACCATTAGCTAAGGCCTAACAACCTCGGCGACCCTCACCCACTGTCACCGACCCTTCTTAGATGATGGCGGGCGGCGACGACGGCGGCGGTGAGGGCTGCACAACCCTCACCCGAACCCTCCCCTTCTTCCTTTTTTTTTTTTAAATTAATCAATTTTATAATAATATATTTTTAAGTTGTTTAATATTATTTAATTAATACATGTTTTTAAATGCCACATTAGCACAAAAATAACGTCGTTTTGGTTGAATTTTTGTTGACTCAGTTTCTAGTGAGCCACGTAAGTAAGTTATATTATTAAAATAAGTCATGTTAGTTTTCCGGCAGCCTTTGCCGAAATTAGCACTTAAATAATCCAATTTAAAAAAACAATGGTACTCAAATGTATATTTCGTAACTTTTGGAACTTAAGTATCCCATCATGCCAAGTTTTGACACTTGGGCTATACTTTTGCCTATTAATTCCCTCCAATAGGGAATTTAGGGTAGAGAACTATCCTTAACGATGCTTGAGTTTAAAATGGAACTTCATGCAGCCCGAAATGTTCCTTCTTCGACTTGGGTTTATCGAGTATATTCTTTGAAGTTGACTTGTGAGAAATTAATCCTCGTGACTGTCCTCAAATTAGATCGGAGAGGTCAATATACTTGGATATGCTTATAGTGCAATTAAGCAAGATACGACGCTGCAGATAGTGCATGGCAATAACGATCGTTTTCCACGAGCATGAGAATAATATTACCCCCTCTGCAAATCTGCATGTTGCGATGGCCTCTCTCCTCTTGTTCTTGGTGAAGCATCATCGCGATCGGTTCGCTTTCCAACCCAATGCCTGACCTAATTCATCCATGAGCAGTGGCTTTGGCTACAAGAAGCTGTCTATCACAATAAACAGAGAATCCCCTGGCCCAACCATATCGGCGAATCAAGAAGCCACCCTCATCATCAAAGTCGCTAATAGATTGGCAAAGTAGAACCTCATGAGGTACGTCGAAACTATGTTGTCGGCTCTTGTTAATGGAGAAAGAATTTAGTGACTATAGAGAAAGCTTTTGGCTTCTGCAGAGTGGAGAGGCTGTCACGCAGGCATCCATTTTGCCTGGAAATACTTCTGGGTTTGGATTTGTTGCTAATCTGGTGAGTACCATCTATATGGTACAAAGATCTCAAATGATTTCATGTGATTTCTAAGCTCAGAGCTCTTCTAAGCTTTGAGTTTCGCGGGGAATTCACTTTATCCGATGAATACACAGCGTGGATGAACGCTGACATTATACATTGTGTAGGTTAGAAAGTAGCAGTAATGCGTGTCTTCCCAATCTGCAAAGAGAGGTTGATGATTCACTTCAAAAAGTGAAAGGCTGTGGACCTATAAACACATGATAGGTCTTCCCACTACTGCTACTAGATACCATTCTAGCAATGGCTTGGCTTTCTCTTCACCTATCGACGCCGTCAAACCCCATCAACTCCACAGCAACGATCGACCGGCTAGACATTCGTGCTCACTGGTTCAGAACATTGCAATCAAGCTCGCCAAAGCGACGGCATTGCTTGTGTTTCTCCTCCAGTGCCTGAGTGGGTCGATGCTGTTAGGGGTTGAGATCCTCCCCAAATCCAAGCTCAACAAGTCCGAGAAGACCTGCGCCTCCAACGATAACCTCAACTGCACTGAGAAGATCGTGCTGGACTTGCCCGTCTTAGTGGTTCTGTAAGTTGTCACCTCTGATGATAACCTCAAACAGTCATCTCTCTAATTGTCCATTTGTTTGTGGGTGAAAAGGCATACTGAAGTTGAGTTTAGTACCAAACACTTCTTATAAACTCTTCTAGAAAATATACACGAATTTGGAATAGTTGTCAGAAGCGATGCATACTAGAACTCCATTGTGATGCCCTAGAACGTCACATGTGACACATATCTTTTCCACTTAGATTCACCTTTGATTAATTGCATGTGGAAGTACTATAAAATAGTCACAACATACCATATAAGAAAGTCACGCGAGTTTAATTATATAAATACCTCCATCTTTATATTAACATCAAATTTACAAGTCCAAAACAATATCCCATGCAACACACAAAATACTTAGGGTTGTCTATCACCAATACTACTCTTACACTCAACAGCCTACCAGTACAAAAGTTCAACTATCTGCTACGAGTCAACAACATCACCTAGTGATTCGTCACCTTCACCATCAAAGCCTCTCAACAGTCCAATTAAATTACCCTCAAGATTCATGTACCAAGCAACAAAACGATGAAGAACCTAGTCTCTGAGCCCCACGTTGACCCATATAGTAGAAGTACACTTAATATATATAAAACTTCCGACCTAGGTATAAGCACATTCTCATATACACACTCATGATGCATAGGAACACGAAAAAGTAATGGTGGTGAGCGGTCCATCCTACATTTCTAAAAAATAAAGAAATGAGTTGAAATCTAGTAAATGAAATATTTAGCATTAAGTTAGAAAAATCATTTTACCATGTAACTTGGTACAAAACAACATGAGAACATAACAAGCAAATAGGTATGCTGAGTGCATGAGCAAAAATTTCACTTATCCTACTATGAAATGCCAATGCAATCTAATAACAACATTGTTTCACTCATACACGTGTTGATGTCATAACATATTTTGATACCATGTAACCACTAATTAGTTCCTTCCCTGACATGAGATCTCATATGCATTTATATATGCACATACACATGCATTAGGTCTGTTACTTCTACTCCTAAACTCTCCCAAGGCATCCCACCACATAGGGCATCTCAATTTCTAGGCATACCAACACACGAGGCATCTCGAAACACTTCTCATGCCATTCCGACACACGGGGTGTCTTGACTCTCAAGGCATGCCAACCGTATTCTATAAATAATATCATCATCCTACTCACTAACATACATGTCATAATCCATCAACTTAACCTTAATGCCTCAAGACTCTTGGCGATTTGATCATAGAAATTGATCCTATATATTATCATTGAATTATGAGAATTTCTGGATTTTACATCTATGAAGCTTCACTATCGCATTAACATATCGTTTTGCCATTTCTTTCATTGAAAGGCCAAATCAATATGACAAAAGATGTGCGGTCTTAGTCAATCGCTCAACAATCACCCATTTATCATTATTACCACTTTGCCTATTTGATAGACCAACTACTAAATCCATGGTGATATGCTTCCACTTCCATCTAGGTAAAAATTTTTTTTTGATCGAACCATCTAGGTAATTTAAGTGGATGCAATTGTTCACTTTTTTTGTGCTCGATTTTCACTTGCTATCATACTAGATATTGATATTTGACCAAAAAAAAACTAGATATTGATCGACAAATTTTACAACATCCATCTTAATGTTGACCCACTAGAAAAGTTTTCTCTCAAGTCCCTATATATTTTAGTGCTCTCTAGATAAATTGAGAATCTAATGCTGTAAGCTTCCGACAATATCTTATTTTTCAATTATAAATCATCGAGAACTGACAAATTAAAAATTGTTGGCAAAAATTTCGGCCAAACAAAGCAATACTAAGCTCTTGGATCTGTACATAGAAGCGCTAATGGCATTGCAAGTGAAGATGGTGGGGTGGGCGTTGGAGAAGGCAAGTGGCGAGCGATGGCAGAGGCCACATTGAGATCTCTGGCACGGATGAAGGACTAGACGTGGCTGTGGAGGTTGGACCGAGGGCTGACGAGTACGGAGGTGGACAAATTAAAAACCGGCAGGAGAAATTTCAGTGAAACAAAGCAATATGAAGCTTACCTCATTTGGAATAAGAGCTTGGTTCACATGCATACTAAAAGTTTAGACATTGATACCATTCTCTATATATTTATCACGGATTAGGATCCTCTAAATTTAGTTAAAATTACTTGTGAGAGCTTGAAGCCTCTTTGTTATACCCATTGGATGGCCAAGATTTGTTCTCCATGTTTCTTTTCTTTTCCACTTTCTTTTCAACTTTTTTTTTTCTGTTACCAAAGTTTCCCCTACATCTTTCTCCCCCCTTCCTTCTCTTCTACAGGGAATGATGCTAGGATGGATCGATTCTTGACCTTGAACCAAAAAATTGAGAACCAATCTTGTGATCCTCAGATCCAAAAAATTGGAACTAAAAGCCTAACAAGTTGAATTTGGAATTGTTGATCAGCATCCGATTCTCAAGTTGGCCAATTTTATGTTTTAGGTAAAAAAACACCACTATTGAAATAAAATATAAAAGTTACGCTAATTTGTTATAAAAAATATTTGTCGATCAAGGGGTTATGTTATTATTTCTTCATCTTGATGAGTACAAATTACTTTTTTTTCCCCTTTGAAGAGGCTTAAAAACTATTACAACATAGGTAGTTCTAGCCTCGGAACTAGGAATCGAACCAAACATGAGTCAGTTATAGGTTCGGGGAACCAAGAACCTAATTGACTCTCCCTAGAATGGATCTTGAGTAGATCGATTGTTGACACCTAAATTTTGACTAAGTATTAAGATTCAATTGCATAGATAATTAGGGTTCCATTTGACCCTAACAAAAACAGATTTTTTGCATCACCTAAGTACTATTATTATTTACATTTACAAAGTTTTATTTTCCTATTTATTTTCCCATTTTTTTGAGTTAAAAAAAAAAGGCCCATGGAGGTGCTGGGCTTTCGCGCCCAACCCCCTTCTTTTCTTCTTATCCAGGCGGGCCCAGGCCCGTCTTCCCCATTCTTTTTTTCCACTTGGGTCCAGGTCCATTTGGGCCCTCTCACCCCCGTGGCCCGGCCCCTTCTCCTCCTCCTTCCTTCCTCCTTCCTTCTCCGGCTTCTGCAGCTCAGGTGCCTGAGCTGCGAGAAAATATTCAGTGGTTTGCAAGTGCCACGTCATCGGATGACGTGGCGCGCATTTTTTACTCATGTCCAATAACAAGTTGACACGTGCCTGCTGAGGTGGATTAAAAAAATAAAGTTTTGATTTTTATCTTCTTCTTCCTCAACCACGAGAAAATATTCAGTGGTTAGCAATCACCACGTCATCAGCTGACGTGGCGTGCATGCTCCACTGAAAAAGTGACATCTGTCGAGTGACATGTAATATGTAGCGGAAATTAAAAAATTAAAATCGGAAGGCGCGGGTGCTCTTTTCTCTCTCCTCTGCCAGACGACTGACACAAGGAAGCAATAAATGCTTGTCTCCCACTTAAAACCCTCTCTCTCGTTTTTCAATTTTCAAGGGCTTGTTGACCCAAAGACTCTCTCTCCCCTCTTTTCTTTCCTAAGGCTTCTTCGACTGCTCTCTCTCTATCTCCACAGAAAATATTCGCTGATTTCTCACTCGAGCAACAAGAAGACGACATTTTTCTTCGTCCATCTTCCCCAGAAAATCGAACATTGTAGCGAGTTCCATCAACACGCAGATCAAGCAGAAAAGCCAAGAGGTTTCAACGAGGGTGCTGGGTTTGCAGCACCTGGCACTGATGAGCGAGGACATCTTCCGAATGCTTAGGGAGATGAGGAAGCGGAGCAGCGTAGGCGGGTTCGAGTTTACATCGTCGCCGCTGCCCACGCCTTACCGAAACCTGAAGGCTCAGGTCGGGGACGTGCTGATGAACAAGCAGATCAAGGAAGAACTCATGAACGATCCGGTGGTGAAGCTATTGACCAGCGTGACCAAGGAAGGCCAGAAGGTTGCCAGGAATGGTGGGCAGACATTTCAAGCAAAGTGTATCCGGACGCATTGCCCCATCTCTATGATAGAAATCAACTAATGGCTCTATATTTGTGTACCAGCAGAGTAATTTTTTGGGACCATCTTAAGTGAACCGTCATGCATTTTTTGGATCCTTTGAAAGATTGAGAATTTTTTAAATGCAAAAGAGAAATTGCATACCTGTTTCTTCATTACTTATCATGCCTTCCTTTTCTTTTCTCTCGCTGTTCTGTAATTTTTTTTTTGCCGACTATATATACACATTATTATTGCATCCAAGCTTCGCCACTTTGAAAGTTCCATCAAGCGGAATTCTTTTAGCAGCAATAGAGCTTTAATATCAAGACTTGGCTGGGACTGCATAAATAGCCAATTAATTGGATTTACAAATATACATAATCGACAAAATGCTACGTATTTGTTAGGCAAGCGGTCGTAAAATGTCGCCCATCCGACGATAGGGTTTTCTTCATTATTGTTCGTCAGAGAAGCACAAACGCACCCAACTTCATTGGCGAAGATTGTTTATTCCACTATACTTCGCGCTAAAATATGCAGCAACAAACTATGCTTCCACTAGAAACCCACACTAAGGTAACAAAAGATGGTACGCAAAGACTCGCTAGGCTTCCAGGGTTTTCTTGTACTCCTCGATGGACTTGAAGAGCTCCGAGAAGTTGCCCTTCTCGAGCCCTCCGGACCCGCCCTTCTCGAACCCTCCTCGCACTCCTTGATCGCTTGTTCATCAGCGTGTCCCCGACCCGAGCCTTCGGGTTCCGGAAGGCGTGGGTGGCGGCGACGGTGTGAACTCGAACCCGCCTACGCTACTCCGCTTCCTCATCTCCCTCAGCGTTCGGAAGATGTCCTCGCTCATCAGTGCCAGGTGCTGCAAACCCAGCACCCTCATTGAAACCCTCTTGGCTTTTCTGCTTGATCTAGTGTTGATGGAACTCGCTACAATGTTCGATTTTCCGGGGAAGATGGACGAAGAAAAATGTCGTCTTCTTGTTGCTCGAGTGAGAAATCAGCGAATATTTTCTGTGGAGAGAGCAGTCGAAGAAGCCATGTAAAAGAAATGAGGGGAGAGAGAGTGCTGGGTCAACAAGCCCTTGAAAATTGAAACGACGAGAGAGAGAGGGTTTTAAGCGGGAGAAAAGCATTTATTACTTCATTGTGTCAGTCCTCTGGCAGAGGAGAGAGAAAAGAGCACCCGCGCCTTCCGATTTTAATTTTTCAATTTCCGGTACATATTCCATGTCACTCGACAGATGTCACTTTTTTAATGGATCATGCACGCCACGTCAGCTGATGACGTGGTGGTTGCTAACCACTGAATATTTTCTCGGCACATAGAGGATAGCCTACGGAAGGAGAGGCGTAGCCGGCGATGGATGGGATGTCTCGCAGGCGCCATTATTATTGTCGAGTGGAGCAGCGCAAAGATCGGCGGGAGACCGGGATGGAGGGGACTCGTCTTCAATGCAAAGCAAGTGGCGCCGTAGAGCGGAGACATGGGCAGCTGAGGTCACGCCGGTTCGGCCGAGGGAGAGCCCGGCTGGCGCGCCGAGGACCGCCGGTCGGAGCACCTCCGTCGATCGGGCTCCTCGCCTATAAAAAGGCGACCATGAGCTCGGTTGAAGCAGGCGAAAAAAGAGAGAGAGAAGGGAGATCTGAGGAGGGAAGAGGAGGAGCGAGCTTAGAGGGCTTCACCGGAGAGACATCCGGAGAGGTCTGAGAGTGAGCAAATCCGGAGGAGAAGCAGGAGCTCGGAAGGTTTCCCTTGGAGAGACATCCAGGAGGCCGAACGAGCGACCGCCGATCCGAGAGAGAGCTGAGAGAGTGAGAGGCACTGAGAGAGTGAGAGGCACTAGGGCGAGGGGCTGCTGCTCAGCCGAGTCCCGCCGCCGCGTGCGGCGCTGGTTGCTCGGCCCGACGCCGCCTGCTGGCGTCGTTTCCCCGGAGAGGCCGAGCGAGCAGCTCCGAACCAGATCTGAAGGAGAGAGACGGAACCGTGAGGGAGAGAGCCACGGGCCGACGCCACCACCGCTCCGCCACCCCCGATGCCACTGCCGCTCAACCACCGACGACACCGCCCGCATTGCCGTCGCGGTCACTTCTGCCAACGAGCCACTCCCACCGCCGTTCGCGTCCGAAGCCGACGACCCCGCCGCTCACGCTCACGGATCTCGGCTAAACCTCATGCCGTCCATGCTGCTGACCGACCGTCCGTGCTGCCGACCGCCGTCCGTGCTACTGACTGCCGTCATCCCCGGTGCCACCCGCCACTTCGTCGTCCCGCCAGCTGGTTTCACGAAGACAGCCGCCGCTCGCCGTGGCCGGGCCGGGAGGCGCTCGGCCACCCCTCGGCGCCGCGGACAACCTCCGACAAAGAGGAGGAGCGGCAGTCGGTTCATGACCGGGTCGGACCCGTCGACCCGCTAGGGTTTGGTTTTGTGGGCTATGGGCTGAGAGGGATTATGCTTGTTGGGCCCTTCTATTAGCTTGGGCCGGACTTGATTTTTTGGGCTTGACTGTTTTTCTTTTATATGCAGGTAATTCCCTTGGGCCAGACGAACCAGGCCCATGAGCCGGATTAAGCCCAACTGAGGGGCCCAGGCCCGGGAACCCGATCTGACCCAGACCCGGGCCGGATCCGAGAGTCCGACCCGGATCCGCCTATTTTATAATATAATATTATTATATTATTAAAAAATAAAAATATTTTATAAAAAAATTCGAAAAATATGTTTTAATTTCCAAAAAGAATAAAAATCCAAAAATATTTCATATTTTGCAAAAAGCCAAGAAAAACCCAAAAATGTTTATATTTCCAAAAAATCAGAAAAAAAGCTAAAAAATGTTTGTTTCAAATAATGCATGGAAAAATTCTTGAAAAATTCAAAAATACCAAACTTGAGGGTTTAAACAAAGATTAGGTACCTAAAGGGTATTAGTGATTAACTAGTATAATCAAATCTTCGATCCTAATTTCTTTAGTTACAAAGAAGTAAAATATTTCTTTTGATATTTTATTTGAGTTTTAATCGATCTACCCCAAATTGATTAGTGATGACTTCTTTTTAAATGAAATTGAATTATAGGTTAAAAACTTTGACCTTAATTCGTAAATTGGTGGGCTTGGGAGAGTCATGGCTAAAGCACTATTCAGCCGAGCCATTAGCTTCCGAACGCGAAAAAGGAAGTCGCGACATTGATCGAATGGTCTAAATCAATTTGGTAAGATTCCCTAGCTAAATCGAACCGATGCTCATCCTTAGGACTCTACATCCTGTGAGTCTTTGATCTGTTAGCTCTTGATCCCTAACCTAGACCCTGCCCTCTCTTTTCTCTGCTGCAAATTGAACATGGCTCTACATGTCAAATCCGACATCATCGAGCCCAAGTCTAGCATGGCTTGGCGAGACCCATGCAAATTCGAGAATGGATTAGGGGTTCAAACACTGCTTCGGTGAGTGCAAATGAGCAAAGGGCGACCACTTGAGGATGCGGTGTCGAGGTGGGATGGCTAGGGGACATGAGGCATGTTGACGGCTATGATGGTGGCTGAGGTGAGAGAGAGAAAGAGAGAGTTCGGGAATATGGAATTAGGATTCTTTCCTTGGCATGTGTGTGTGTGTTTTTTTTTTTAAATATCATTACATATAAAGGCAATTCATTTTAAGAGGTAACAATACTTTCGATGTTTTAGGATGCTTTTATTTCATGGAAAACTCAAGATTTGGAAAATCTCTTCTTAAAAATTGTCACTTATATCACTTACAAAAATGCATTGATGAAAAATAGTTTCATCACCCACGAAAATAGTTAGTCATAACTTATTATCGATAATGAAAATATTTCCATTGACTAATTTTTCTAATCAGTAGAACCTATTTTTTTGGAAAAATATATTTTAAATCTTGAGTTTTTTGTAAACAAATGCACCCTTAGAATATGTTTGTCCTTTCATCGTGTATACTCTATTAGGAATCCTCTCTCAATAGATGTGCTCCATTTTTTGTCCCTTTTTTGGGTAATGCTGATGCGATACCATCTGGATGCCTTGTCGATCAAAGGAAATTGAATTCAATGGTTCCATTAATGGCTTTCCAAAACTTTCCCCAAACACATGAGAATTAACCCTTTAAATTTGCAAATCCAAAGAGTTCTTGACTTGTAGATATTGAATATAGAGCATCTTTTGTGTGAGAGAGAGAGAGAGAGAGAGAGAGAGATACCTCATGACCAAGGCTCGGGATTTGAAGAGGTAGGGCTTGGGATTTGAAGAGGTATATCATGGGCTTTCCAAGTGAGCCATTTCTCTGGGCCTTAACCCCTCAAGTGAATAAATTAATGGTTAGTGGGTGGTTCTATGGGCTCATTTGAATATCAGGCTTGATCATCATTACCAATCTCGACCCTAGAAAATGGGACTCATGAGCTTAAAGGATTATTCTTAACTAAGACTAGGTAGCTTTTATTTACATATTTTACATCGACCTCCACAGATAATATAATTAATTGATTACTTGCTAAAAGTTAAACTACACACATCAGCAAGTGAAATAAGTAGGATTTCAGTTATACAGCCTGTGTCAACAAATATTTATCCATATTTCAATGGACTATGGTCGACTTTCTAAGTTAGTCTTGCTAGTTTCTAGAATTATAGTAGCTAAGATTTGTTGAAAATTACGCAAGAAATAATTGTATCAATTGCAAAGAAATTAAATTTTAGTACATCGAGTAATTAAGATTAAATTTAATTGCGTGGTTGCAAAATCCACTGAATTCAGATTTTCAATGACTTTGTATGAAAATTTACTCCGAAACCACCGGATGTTCCTTCTCTGCTGTTTGTTGGAGAAACACTATTGGAGTGGAATAATGTTGACAGTTAGGTAGGTCATTTGCCTAACGAGGCCCACAGCAAAAAGACGTGGAAGGGAAAGGAATTGTCGACTTTTACTTCCAAAGCTCTCTTGTCGTGCAACGCGTATACAATATTTGTGGATTTCATAAACAAAAATGCTAGATGTTTTAAGGATTTTTACTGTTATAATTTGCTTCACCTGAATGCCCGGTCCCAGAAAATCCGGTCGGTTTAATTCTAACACATTTAAATATATTGAAATTCTAAATAATGAATTTGTGATCACACCATGTGTCACAACCTCATGAACATTCCTTTAATACGCTCATACATATGTATTAAAAATGGGACCATCCATCCCTGATAGACGATACACTGAATAGCTTAAGAACATAAGAGATGCAATACAAAGTTCAAAACTTTAAAGATAGCAAAAGCAAAACCCAGAAGAACTATTAGTTGACTTTCCTGCAGTTTTTCCTAATCTGACCGCTTGAGCCGGTGAGCGGGCTAAGGTTACCCATCTTCACCATGGCGTTAGCAAAATCTGTCATGAAAGTAGCCGAATTGCTGCTGTAAGTGTTCACTTGAGCGTCCGTGGAACCACCATTGAACAATTCCTGGTCGGAGTGAAGAAGACCCTTTTGGATCTGCAGGTTCTTGAAGTAGGCATTGTCGAAGGATGTCGGGCTTGTGGTGTCAAGAGGAGAGAGATTGTTGTCGCCTCCGGAGCTCGGGCAATTCGCCTTCAGCGAGGTTGCAAACGTGGCATTGATGTTGTTCTCGTTGTAAAGACGGGTCCGGAAAACTTCGTGCATCGGGCTTGACCTATTGTGTGTGACCCTGTTAACAACAATCGAACAATTTTTGTAAATTAATCTTAGTACATCGATCGAGCATTATTATAAATTATTTATAAAGGTGCCAAAAAAAAAAAACAATGACCTGAGAGTGCCACCATTTCTTTGGCAGTGAAGCCTTTGTTAGAGAATGCACTGATGAGGCCGCTAAGGCTCAAAGTTGGGGCAGGGATGTTGCTATTAGCAGCACTTAGGCTTGCGGTGGTCGAGTCTCTTCTTCCTAGCGGGACTGTCCAACTTGGGCCACCCAACTAAAAATTAAATAAATAAACAAATCCACAGGTGTTAGTATTAAAATAGCATGGGGAACATAACGTGTGATTTTTTTTCCTCACAATTGATAACTAGAATTAAGAAGAAAGTGTGCACTCACGGCGACGACGGAATCTCGAGCAACCACGGCCAAGAGGTCAGCGCAGGACACGACACCGGGACATGCGCTCTCCAATTGGGACTTGATCGTGTCGATCACGTCGAATCCCCGTAAGGAATTGAGGTTCGGGACAGCATTCTTCTCCCCGGTGAAGTTCGCGGTGTCGTCCAATAAAACAGATGCGTCACATCCCTGTTCATTGTTAATAAGTCAAATCGATTCTATTGGAGTCCATTAGATTCAGTGGTTAAAATGCAAACAGGGCAAATGCTACAACTTTTCCTGAATATAGAGGATAAACACCGATTAAATTTTCCTTATCATTTTCCCCTTTTTGTCCCCTACCGTGAACGCTTAGAGACGTCAGTTTTGACGAGGGCGACACTAAATAGGTAGCTCTCCAACTTTTCTCATGCCTTTTGACTTTACTCCGGGTTATCTCTCAAGGAACAATGCATCCAACAATTGTCGGACTAGGAGCAAACCCCAGCCTGGCAGGACAAAATCATCGTGCTGTGAAGTGCTCTCTAAATCAAGGATTTTGGTTAGCAACGTGGTGCGTTCTTTAATAGTTAACAGAGGGGAGTCACCGACTTTTTGATTTACTGGAATTAGCCTGAGTTTGGTCTTCTCGAATGACCGATTATATATTGATTAAATTGAAAATCAGGACAATTTCCAACCTATACAGAAAAAAAAGAAAAGCAACCCATTAATCTAATCGAGAAAGTCGTGAACATGTCATAATTTGTTATTAAAAAATCAATCCGGGCAATTTGTTTGATGGAGAAGGTCAATCAAGATACGGGCAACTCTTAACCTATGCACAAAGAACATGAAGAGGACAACAAAGGTAGCACACTAAATTAATTAGATAATTTAGATCGACGCTCCAAATTCAGAGCAAATTAGTGAGGCCAAGCACAAGGCACAATTCACTTATTCAAAAATCTAATTTGATTTTTTTAAATTCATCGGATTAACAAATTTCATTAAAAATATCATTTTTTATGTGGAAAAGAATGGCAACCAAAGTGACGGTGATCAAAATATGATTGAAACCTATTGAAAAAGACTGATTGGTTTTGCCAAGCGCGATAACCCGGCAAAGTCAACCACCGACGTAAAAATCATGGCTCTCTCTCTCTCTCTCTCTTTCCTCTCCTGCCAGCTCGAACGTTTTGGACTTTTGCATGATTCATCGAGCTCATCGGATTTAAACCAGGCCGCTAATCATACGCACGCACATCTTGTCAACAACATAGTCGGCATAACGTACGCTCGCCTGCATGGCTTTTGTAACAAAGAAAATTAGAGCCTGTCGGTGTAATAAAAAAAAAGTAAAAAAACGAAATTCTTATTCACCCTTGATTCGAGAATTCTAATCCCCAAATCTCTCACTAACCACCAAATCAAGAGTGGATAAGGCCGCTTATGCAACGATATGTTTACAGTGGAGGTTTATCCGAGAATTACTATTGAAAGAATTTTCTTTGAATCACTAAAAAAAAATGCTTTTATTCTAAGGGCCATGCTTTTCATTGCTGTATGGATGAAAACATAGCTCTAATTCTAAAACGACTTCAATAAAAAGAATCTATTATTATTATTATAATAAACTCAAAATAATGCATGGCACAACAATATACCAAAAAATGGTCGGTCAGACTTGACTAATTTAAAAAGAGAGTATGCAACTTGCACAGAAGTGAAATCTAAGGATTCTTTTGACAATGAATTTGATTGGAACGTTTCACATGCACAAGCACAAAGAAGCATCATGCATGCACGCTTGCATGCAGCTTGAATGACAGAAGAAAAACAAAGGTAAAAATCAATCGGAAAGAGAGGAGAGACTCGGAGCAGAGGGACTTGCATTGACGAAGCAATCGTGGAAGTGCAGGCGGAGCAGCGATGCGCCCATGCGGGCCTCTTTCGAGACCGCGGAGCTCACGCCAGATTTAATGGTGGAGAGGGCGCTGGGACAGGAGGTGGAGTAGAAAGTGCTGGACAGCTGAGCCGAGGCTGTTCCGAGAAGGAAGCACAGCAACAATAAGAAGGCAGGTTTGACAGAAGAGCTCTCACAAGCCATCGCTGGAAGTTGAGTTTCAGCGAAGAAGGAGATAAGCGAAGGAGGAGGAGATGCACAAGCTTGATGGCTGTGTGTGGGGTGTTGCACTTGAATGGACTCGGGGGTATTTATGCAAGAGTTTTTGCACTGTTATGGTTTTTCTTTCTTCTCAAGTCAACGGCAATTGTGAACAGACAAGCTCAACGCCGAGGTGTATGAACATATAGATGTTGTCCGATCCTGCGTGGTCCGAACTAAATAGTTTTCTATTTGTAGACTAACCATAATCTCGAAGTATAAAATTTGAAGAGACACATATTTCCTTTGGTCTACATCACGCGGCCAGTTCTAAGCAAATATAACGCAACCCTATCCTCATATCAGATTCTAGCAGTAATTTCCTCATGAGATATCAAGCCAAGAATCTTCTCACTTTCAGCTTTTGAACTTTCAAGAAGGTTCGTACGAATCGACAAAGATGGCTTACTTTGAAAAGTATGAATATATAGGTATAGTTGCTTGTGTTTGCTATTTTAATGGGCCAATCTCGAGGAGTTGAGACATATGTTGGTTTTTTTACATTTTATGTTTTCTAGTGTTTAAATTTTCAATTTTGGTGTTGAACACGCGTATAGTTTTTTTTTATTGAGTCCTTTGACCGTCAATTTGTTTAATAAATAACTTTTCTAATCAATCCTATCTGCCTCGAAAGCCAGCAAGAGTCAGATGCAGAAAGCTCGGGCCGTGCTCATGTTAAAAAATCTCATTACTCAAGTCCCGGTTGTCTTCCATCATAAGCAGTTGGACCCGATCAGCATACTAGACTCTGCTCTAGACATGCATGGCAATTATGCAAAGTGGAATAGAAGCAACTTGGAACGTGGGGCCATCTCACTAAACTTACAATAAAGGTGGAGACCACCAAACCCGGATTCGTTGAAGATAAACATCGATGGATCTCACCTCTTAGGGACCATGGAAGGGGCAATTGCATTCTCATGCCATGATTCAAAAGGAAGATTGACGGAAGGCCTCGCACGACTAGTTCGAGCATCTTTTGCCTTTCAAGCCAAAATCCTTGCTTGTCTTTATGCTTTCTATCACTTTGCCTGATCGATCTCATATGGAAGTAATACTGGAGTTTGACTGTTCATTGTTGGTGAGTTGTCTAAAAGATTCTTCCCTCTCTCCTTGGGATGTTGAACCACTTATCTCTTAATGCATTAGCCTATTGACCCTTTTTGAGAGTCTAGAAATAGTTTTTTGACCTCGCATTTCAAATAGATTGGCGGATTGGGTTGTAAAAGCCTCTAGATATAAGACCCTTCCTCTAAATTGGGTTGCTAACCCCCCTTCCCCTCTTTGGAGATCCTGTGTTTTGATGCTCCTTACTCTTGTAAAGGGGCTTGAGTTTAATGAATGTTATTTTTATTTCGATCAAAAAGTCCTGGTTGTGTGGTATAAATACTGATATTTCCAATCTCGCGCGTCAGTCCACAATCATAAAAGTCTTTCACGTTAGACTCTGATCAGCCCCGACATGTGGGTCAACTCCAGTTAATCGCATTTGTAGCATGAGGGAGAAGGACTTGATTAAACACATCAAAAATTTAGGGATTTCATTGAAAAAAAGGGACAAGTTCAAGGACCTTAAGTGAAATTATAACTCAACAGTACATATTCCTTTTTCCCATCAACTTCTATAGTAAATTTTTTTTTATCAAAACAAAGCCCGCCTATGTCACTTGAAATGGCAAAAAATAAAGAAAACAGTTCAAAGTAGTCAAAGTTGGATTTCGTCTGGGGAGATTATGACTACTAGGGAAAATTGTCACGTCCTTGGGAAGGTTCGCCTAATCCAATTGATGAAACATTGACTTTCCCTAGCAAAGACAAGCGGACCACGCCATCTAATTACGCCATGTCCCGTCCTTGAAAGACTTTGTAATGCTTCATTAATTGCTTGCATGGTATGAAATTTGGAACTTGCTGCATGACGACTATTCCTCTGTTTAACTAGTGAACATAGGATATGGTTTCCATAAATAATAAAAATGGAATTCTATAGCTAATGGACTAGAATGTCCTAACGATCGCATCTCGTTCTAGCTGAGATTTATAATAAAAAAAAACTAGGGAAATTGAATTAGAAATAGTTTGGTAAAATTTTCTAGGGTACTTAAGTGTGACCCGATTGTTTATATATATATTTTTTCCTACAGTCTACATCACGGTTGGGTAGATTGTAATATCTTATTTCTCGCAGCAAGTCACGCTGAATTACTCCATAGAATTATATTATTCTTTTTGGGTAAAGATACACAAACTCATCTTAGATAGATAAACTCCAGACCCATGAAATACCCACTAACCTCATGAATTGTATATTACAAAAGCCGAAGCTCCAATTGACTGCTCAAAGTAGGAAGAACCAACACTCTCCGAGAGTTTTCATGTCGTGTTGGACACTTCAACACATGTCCGAAACTCTCCAACATTCTTCGACACTCGATTAACAAAGTGTTGGATTCACGTGTTGGAAAATCCAACACTTTGTTAACTCTCCCGACACTCTTCAACACTTGAGTTTGGAATTTTGTAATGTGATTCTGACATGAATGGGGTCAATTTTAAAAAATTTCAATAAATGTAAAAAATAATAAAAATAATGACGAAAGAAAAAAAAAAAACCTAGTCTCCACTTCTTTTTTGATTCTCACTTCTCATGACACACAATTCACCCCCCAAAATTTGTTGTTTTCTCTTCTCTTCCTAGATGCTACACGTGAATCCGGAATGTGGATTAAGTTTTAATGGATTATTAGAATGTAGTTGAATTTGTCAAATTAAAATGATGAATGATATTAATAAATGGTTGATTAATGTTTTTAGTGTGAATTCATTATAGGCTTTATTATTATTATTTATTTATTTGTAAATTTGAATTGAATTAATTTGATTGAAATAATCACAAAAATGATAATTAATCATGTATATATAAAAATATACATTCAACATACAATATGTTCCAACGTCTTGAAATTCTCTATTTTTTGAGAGACAAACATGTTGGCGTGTCGTGTTGTGTCGCGTCGTATGGCATGTCGTGTGTTATTGTCGGTCCTACTTAGTGTTCAAATGCAGAGCTGATTAAACCGAACTCATCTTGCGTGCCGAATCCGTATAAGCATCGATCATACTTCTCCATTAATAAGTCAACCCCTTGGGTTAATTGTTGATATCCCTTGGCATGCCTCATTTTCCAAGCATGCGCCGTGTGAATGAAACCCTCATTAGGAATCTAATCCGGGTCAACATTTGGAGTGATTACTAATGATGCATATTCTCCTTTATAGTCCTTCGGATTAGCTTAGACGCAAATTTACTAATTCGCCAGAACAAGAAATTTTCGTGTCAATATCGAATGAGTGCGTGAGTTTTCCTCTGCTCTTTCAATTTTAAGGATATGATACGCCTGTCAATCACACTATATTGTTCACCGCATGCAGCTGTCTTGCACGATGTTGACTCTCTCGGTTGGAAGGGAATAATCACACCAAAGACTGTAGATCATTTTCCGGTCAAATACCAATATCCCGGACTATTTTACACCAATACCTCGGACTTCTGCTAATTACTAGAAAATACCTTTCGTCCATACTACCGTTAAATGTTAAGTTCAGGTGCTCAAATTAAACGAAATAAAGAGTAAAGTAAGAAAGAGATATCGAGACACAAGATTTTCCTGATTTACCCTTAAACAAGGGTTACATCTAGTAAAGAATTCTACTATAACTAACACATCGCACAAAACTCATGTACTTTCTTATTGATGAGAAGTATGAACCACACCTCAATATATAAAAACCCCACATGGCAATGTGTATGGTCATTAGAAATCTAAAGTGGCAACATGCATCCATTACGGCATCAGTTCCGTTTGCCTTGTGCTCTCCACAAATACTGTCATTTCAGATTTTTAACGACAATCATGGACAAAGCCTTGCGGAAGGTAACTTTGGGTCATTGATTTGAGTTTGGAGGCATTGCTGAGAAAAAGTTTCTCACTCGTTCATAATTTGGAAATAGACAACGAGGGTTTCGAGAGAATATAATCAGATGTGGCCACGGCTGGTCGGAAAATGATACGGACGCGGCGGAGGATGAAATGACGTCTCCATGTGTCCCTCGTTCTGCCATAATTGCTCAAGTTCTTCTTTTTGGGATCTTTCATGAAGGAGAGGAATACTTTTCATGCATCCGATTCACATCAGATCTATTATTAGAAAATGCGACAGCTCATACGCGTTGGGCTCACGGTAGCCACGAAGAAATCTACATGATTAGAGAAGATATTTAATCTATCTCAACAGTGTTAAGGCTTCACCTGTTTTGAGAAAAATAATTGATTCCAGAAAATTTTCCCGAAAAGGATTGCTTATATGGCTTAAAAATTATTTAATGAATAATATTTTCTCTATCAACAATAATTTATATCTAAATATTTTCATGGAGGATGAAGATATTTTTTGTTTATTCATTTTTGTAAATGATACAAGTATTTTGAAAATATTTTCCAAGTTATGCATTTTCCGCGAAATAAACGGAACTTTAATCGATATAACTTTCTTTAAAGTTTCAAAATGTCACCTAAATTATGCTATCTCCACATGATGTTAGCTAATATTGAGATGTGATTGGAGAAACTTAAAGTCTACTAACTACAAACGCAATGTGAAGCTCTAAATCCTTACTTTATATGTCCAATTTAGGTATCGTAGCGATGGACAGTCTAAAACTTTTCAAAATTCTTACAGTGAGAGAACCAAAGTGTAGAATGTTAGAGTTTGCCAAAGGAAGTCCAACTTATGTTTCAAGGAGCGAAACTCAAGGGGGATGATGGAATTCTATCCCCTACCCGTAATTCATGCATTGTCGCCATCCAATTAGTCGTTGGATTTTCATCTCTTGTCAATTTAGACACCAACAAGGAAAAATGGTAGCTGTCTTCGCTCCTCCACTATGTTTCCTCAGCATCTTCTCCCTCGGATCTATCTTGCATCATCTCTGTCTCTTTCGGTCTCAACCGCCCACCCGCCTCCACCTTTGAGTCAAACGAAATCAGTAGAATTTTCTCTTCTAGCAAAATCAATAGCATTGCTGCTAATTTTTATACTGAAGCTGCCCCTTTCATTAGTATTTCTACGTTGATCATAAATTTAACTGTAAATGTATTTGTCACTGAAATTGTCATTACCATTTAATTATGATGGAATTACCAATTTCCATTCCAGCAACAGTTTTATTTGATATCTTATTACTAGAATGCCTCTTCTTTCAATCCGGCTCCTCTACTACCGTGAACCCTAGTTAGATTCAGGAATGACACTTTTTCGTTATTGCGAAAACCCAGTATAGAGGGCTTTGAGACCTCGAATTGAATCCAATTTGAGTTTCGGCACCTTGGGTTGACCTAGATTGATGTTGCAAGGGAGGCCATCGTCAAGTATGAGAGAAGGGACTAATGAGGGAGAAGACAGACAATTGGGCGATGAAGGTCGTTCGGTGCAAATGCCGACTGTAACTTTGTTGGATGATGGAGGCAGAAATTCAAATTTTCCTAAAATGAGATTTGGAGGAGACGTGAAGCGAATATGATGTTTCTTTTAATGAAGATAGTAGATAAGAATTGTACATGAATATACCGCCTCTCGTACTATAAGAATGCACAGGAGAATGCCAAAATTGAATGTCCTGACTTCTAGCGGTAATAAGATCAGTTCATCGCGAATAACCTTTCAACCCGACAGGTGGAAGTGTTTTTCAGCTGCACTCTAATATTTTCTGTGTCGCGAATTCAACAGTCGGTTCCATGCTTCAAATGTCAACTTGTAAGACAAACGCCAAGGACAAAATTTGGACAAGAACAACGGAATGATCTTACAATCAAAATGACTCATCTCGAAACAAACCAAAGTTTTAGGTGAAGAGGCCCGATTATCTTATGTATTCGAAAGATGAGTACGTGCAAAACAAGACAAAGCGAATAAGACACAAACACGATCATGCATTTGTCAGGCGAGGTTTGGCAAGGTAGGTTCACAAAACACGGCCACAGAAAGATCAACATCAGGAAGGGCGAAAATAGTAGTCTCGGCCAACGACTTGGCCAAACTGGGGTCGGATTTCGCTTTAGCAAAAAGGATCATATACATAAACATGGATGATTCGAACATATAACGGTACTTCCAAAAGGTGTCCTAAACCTAAGATCGAAACATAATCGAGTCTTAAAATGTTTCTATCATGCAATCGCATATTGGAACTTTTGATAAATGTATATTCAAACAAGCCATTCTATTATCTGCTTTAGTTAACTAAGCCGAATTAAAAGCTTTAAGGACTCAATTAAATTTGAGCATAAGTTTCAAGGGCTGTGTCATTATTATTCTCATATTTGTCAGTGCTTTACAAGTAAATGGACCTTTAATTTCACTCTTCAAACCACAGTAGACATATGAGAGTGGTACTATTATAAACTTTTGCCAAATTGTCAATAAGACTTTATGCATATTTAGTGTCCCACATACAGTAGGCATTTGACAATTCAATAATAAAACATATAATCAAAGATGGATCCGTCACAATCTCGATAATTATCATCATTGTCATGATGCATCTTGGGTCTCGCTTTCTTGATCGCGACGGGGAGGTGAGGACTTACTATTCATGCGCGTCGCCGTCGGCCCCAAAAGGAAGTCAAATGACGAAAAGAGAGATCAAATTGGCGATGGCAACATCAAACCTGTCCAATCACATGATTGGCGATGCTCGCTTGAGGGACTCCAATTTCTCCTTTCGCACCATTAGAAAAAGGAGGGAATCTAAATGATGCCCGTAATTTTCCAGCGTCGTAATTTGACTATTCTCGTGGGAAAGTAAAGTGGCGGCACATAGAAACACGGAACACGAAAGCGCCATGCATGGAAAAGAGGCGGGGAAAAATCATATGCACGACCCCACGCGCTCGGTTGACCGACGATTCTTTAGGGTTTTGTCGCCTTGTCCGTCAGCTTTGTCTTGGAGATTAGACTGTAGAATCTCTCTCTCTCTCTCTCTCTCTCTCTCTCTCTCTCTCTCTCTCTCTCTCTGGGTTCTATTCATCGAAGTGGAGGACGTTGGTCAATGGTCGAGCTCATTCGTGACGTGGGTATTTGGCAGATTGCCAACTGAAAAGCACTCGACGCGTTAATTTTTTAACGCAATGCAGCTGGTTCATTCAAAGTTCTTTTATTCTTCTGGCTAATTCAGCATGGTGCCCACCATTCGCAATGGAAAAGAATGCCATTTCTAGAAAGCATGTGCTGGCTCTCTTTTGATCACTGCGCACGATGGACTTTGGTTATAGATCTTCAGGGAGCCTGTGCTCATCGTAAGTCAATTCATTTGCAAGAAAGCCGAGGGCATACTTCGATCTCGATTGGAAAGAAAGCAGGTGTCTCCTATTATCGCTGTACCAAGGTGTAGATCCGCTCTTAGATCATGAATGACTTAGCCAAGAAGGGTTCAGGAAAAGATTCAATAAGATTCATGAAAATGCTAAGGTTGTGTTGATTAGTGTTTACAAACATGTCTGTTTAGCAATTCACACATATTGAATGCTCTAAAATTTTGCATAAACACTAAACGTGGAAGGTAGGTGTACTTGCTTTGAATGATTTTCTGGCTGGAGAATGACGCTTGCTATTGAGGTATCGTCAGAGTCATAGAGGATGAGAAGAATAGAGAGAAAGAGAGCGACAGTCATGAATCCTAGAACATCCAAAGAGGGCTTTTCTCTTCATGATTGAGATGAGAGAGCCTGTTGATAAAGTTTATTATATTTCTAAGAAGAATGGAAAAATTATATAACACCGTTGACCATATCGATACACGGTCCTTTTGTTTTATGAGATATCAATTGAAGAAGCATGGTATGACATTCTCGATCAAAGCCCGATGAAATAACTAGATAGGTAGCTAAAAGATTGAGCTAAAAATTTGAGCAAATTTGCTATTTGGACTTGCATTGAAAGCAAGATGTACCACTGTACAGAAAATTTAATATTTTTGTAAAGAAAAATTCCAAAAATAGAGATGAAAATACGATATCTCATTAAAATTGCAAGAATTGAAAATGAAATAAAATTTGAGGGTAAATAATACAGTATATATTTCATTCAAAGCACAACGTACTAGTATACTAATAATATTAAGATTTTGATTTAACAGAATACTAAGAATAATTAAAGAATTAATAAGGAATTTTTAATGGAATTTTTTTTTTCAATTAAACATGAATAAAATACAAGTGCACCTTCAGATTTTAACAAATAAAAATCCGTGCAAGTATCGTAATTACGATTATACACAAATTACACTTACGAGAAGGTCTCTTCGGCATTGCATCTCTCATCATTATTTAGATGATAAAGCGTGGTCGTTGCCCTCTTCTTCACGTTGGAAATGTTTGGCTGGAGTCAATTCTTGTAATGACCAATCATGCTGGCGGACATTCCATTTTCACATTTTTCCCAGTTAAACACGCCTATTGCTTCCATAATTGGTTGGTTAGTACTTAACATGGACTGCAAGATATCATAGATGTTGGTGATGAAGACGAAGAGCTAGAAGAGATGTCAAATGGGTGGGTCGGGTCGGATTTGGGTCGGGTCAAAAAATGATCCGACCCATATTGACCTATTTAACTTGTTTTGACCAATTTTCATACAATGTAAATTTGATGACCTATACCCAACTCGGCACATATCCAACCCAATCCATATTACTATAATACAATGATATTTAATTCAATTTTAGAAAATCCACTCATATTTAATCCATTTTAAGCTCTTTACATATAAGTTACTTGAATAAAACATTCATATCAAATTTAAAATGTAAATTCAATAATAAAAAAATTATTAAATCAAATAAAAATGTGAACATCTTAAATTGAAATATTTTTAAATTTTAAAAAATGAATTTTTAATTATTTATAAAATTTTGAGTTATTATTATTATTATTATTATTATTATTATTATTATTATTATTATTTATTCTTTTCTTTTCTTTTCTTCTTTGTATTCTTCCTTCGTCTTCCTTTTTCTTCCCCTTGTTCCTCCACTGGCGGCAATCACCCAAGACGTGGGTTAGCAAACTTGAGCTTAGCCAAGGCTAGCAAACTTGAGCTTAGCCAAGGCTAGCAAACTCGAGGCTCGACCGATCCAGGCGAGCTCGAGCTCGTCGGCCCAAGCTCCATTGTGAGCCGCGAGCTCACCACACAACTCGTCAATCTAGGTGAGCCCAAGCTTGCCAACTCGAGCTTTGTTGCAACTAGCCAGCTCATGGCTCCTTGGATCTAGGCAAGCCCGAGCTCACCCAAGGCCATCATGCTTGTGGCTCACCTAAGGCGGCGAGCTTAGGGCTCGCCAAATCTAGGTGAGTTTTGGCTCTGCCAAGGCCGGCAACCTCATTGCTCGCCAAATCCTAGCGAGGCAAAGCTTGCCTATGACAATTATTGGCAACCTCACAATTCAGAAAAGGAAAGGGAGAAAGACGATGGTCACAGTAAGAAGAGAGAACAGAGGTGCTGACCTAACTTAGAAAGGAAAGAGAGAGGGGATGGGGATGGAAGGGGATGGAAGGAGAGAGGATAGAGGAGAGGAGCAAGGCTTTGGGTTTCTGAGTAACAAACTTTGAACCCATTTATCTTTTAACTTTACTTTTTAAGATCTATTTATGACCCATATTTAATTTTCGTTTGACCCATATTTGACCCATTTAACTAAAAGTGAGCTATAATATTGATTTATGACCTATTTTGACACCTCTAAAAGTGGTATAGTTTGGGATTTTTATTGTAAAAAAAAAAGTGTAAAGTAAAGTTGTCCCAAGTAGCGTAGTTTGTGATTTTCGGCGATATTTTCCCTTTTTAAATTGGTCATTTTCAAAGAAACACATCTCTCTCTCTCTCTCTCTCTCTCTCCTCTACTCTACTCTACTCTAGTTCTCTTAATGAAAATGATCTCTCACTTGAAGTTCTTTCGATTTTTAGATGTTTATTTTGTAGGTGCCAAAACTCTCCTGGTCTAGGTACACTTGTCTCTCTCTAAAATTGGATAGTTTACATGTATAGGTCCTAAGGATGTCAAGATAATATTTCAAAATCATAAAACTGTCATAATTCTGCTACTATAGTAGGTAGCAAAATTTTCATTGCAAATAAGTCATTATTCTATCTAATCAAATTATAAAAATACCCATATTTTGTTAGAAAAATAATTCGTTGTGCAGCTGAAACTAAAGCTTAGAACTTTGGTCCATTAGGCTTGAAATTTCCGGATCTCACCTTTCCTTTCTTCGGCCAAATTTTTGTTCGTAGTAGGCCCAATACACGCGACTTATACAAGTCAACTCACCATGGCCACTCCAATGTAAACTAGGAAAACTAGGAAGGCTGAGAAGGTATCATCCAATTGAAAGCGTTCTAGGCGACTTGTACTAAAGTTCAAAGCAAGTGAGGCATTTCAAAGATAAATACTATATATTTACCAAAATGCAAAAGATAAATACTACAACGTAGTGAAGCTATAGGGTTTTCACCTTGGGTTTCAAATGTGAAAGTACGAGCATTTTTTACGTACCAAAGCATCCATTATAATCGCTAGACACAAATACCATTACAATCTAATTGCAAAACTAATGAACATTCTTTTTTTTTGGTCGAAGATAGTTCTTCTTTCATTCATAAAAGAGATTTACAAGACAATGATAAATAAGTTTCCGAACATAATATATTCCAGAGGGGCTGGGGGTAGAGACACCTAGTTCGGGGGAAGAGTTTTATTGCGATGAGCTTTAGCTACCCAATCGGCTACTTGCTTGGCTTCTCTTGGATAATGTGATAATTTTGCGTATGACATCCGGGCTAACAATCATATACAGAGAAAGTGAAGAGAGTCTTCTAGTTAGCCTAACAACAAAATGTCTCCTTTTCGATATCTACGAATCGAAAGAACCTTGGGTGAGAGATCATTTCCTTTCCCAATAACAGTGAGACTGCTCCCTACGACTTGCCATTGCCTATATTCCACAACCATCCCAAAGCGACTCCCGAAAATTGTCCCACTCAAGAGAAACAACACAAGCAAGTTGCCCAATGCATTTTGTTCCGATCCCTAAAAAGATAGCTCGACCATTTTGAATTGTACAAAGAAACTATTCTAATAACGAAGACAACTCAAAAAAGATAAAGTTTTGGTCAAACCTTGTAGCCTTTGGTTGCTATCGTCATAACAGAGATGGTAAGATTACCATGGGTCAAGCCCAATAGAGAAATAGGCATTATCATCCACCCCTAATCTCCATACTTTGATGTGAAATAGAATACAGGAACAAAAAAGAAGCAGGCAAGAGTCGGTAACATGAGACCCTTTTAGGACTCTAACTTGAGCCAATTGATAAGGGGAATGTACTAAGATATGAAATCCCATACATTATAAATAGCAATCAGAATTAACGGATACCTAAAACAGAAGTGATGAAGTAGGATCATAGCAAGTACACAAACCTTTTGCAGTGGGCGACATTCAGTATGATATGTATACAATCAACAAATATATGAAATTATCTAACAACTACCAAAAATCTTAACAATATAGGATTAAAATTGAGAAGTGTCACATTTACTTGAAGTAGAGAAATCTACTCCTATTATTAGTACTCACTAGGATCCTAATTGGTGTGTTCCGGTATTCTAATAGAGAAAGCTTGGGAAAATTGTAAATGTCAAAACATGTGTAAGATATAGACCATTGGCATAATCTATGTTTTGGAACAACAATTGTATATTGCTCAATCGATCATCGGAGTCTTCATCTTGCCAAAATTTCCAAATTTTTAAGGTTTAAGATACATTAAAAGGAACACAAATATTACAACTACAAGGAACACAAAAATTTTCAAGGTTTCCCCTACCATGGCACAACTGTCTTTGAATTCCAGCAACAGCAAGATCGGCCAAGACACTTTTACAACCTTCCAATGCTGCCTTGGAACGCAGGAGTTCACAATTGGAATCTTAACGAACAAAGTAGCATACAGAATGATGCAGATAAACTCAAAGAACGTGGAGATTACCAGAAACAACACTGAAAAACAAATTGAAGATTGATGAGATGAGATCTATATATTGCTTTCACTTGACAAAGCTGATTATTACACTCCTAGTTTCCTCTTTGTATAGTGAAGGTGCAACTCAGGAAGGTGGGTTTTACCCACTTACTAATAGTACCTTAAAAAATGAGATGAGACCGTGGTATGACTATAACTTGAGTCCTTAAAGGACTACATACTATTAGCACATGATTGCATATACTATTAGGTCAAACTAGACTTGCCCGAGTGTTAAAATTCCACAAACAACAAGGGTTACAAATATATATGCTCATATGTGCTTAACTCTACTCACAAACTAAGTTACTATTTTACCCTTATTGCTCACAATATTTTCCAACAGTCCCTATGGTACATTTGCATATAGAAATGTGCCTTTTGGTCTTTGTAATGCACCTGCTACTTTTCAACGATGCATGATGGCTATTTTTTCTGACATGATAAAGAAATACATTGAGATTGTCATGGATGATTTCTCTGTTTTTGGTGCATCTTTTGATTCATGCTTGCATAATTTAGCTTTGGTATTACAAAGATGTGAAGAGATTAACCTTGTGCTAAATTGGGAAAAAGTGTCATTTTATAGTGCAGGAAAGGATGGTGTTGGGCCATAAAATAACCGCTAAAAGTATTGAGGTGGACCAAGCCAAAATTGAAGTTATCTCCAAATTACCACATCCTACTTTTGTAAAATTACTTTGAAGATTTTTAGGACATGCAGGGTTTTATAAGTGATTCATAAAGGACTTTTCCAAAATTGCAAGACCACTCACAAAATTGCTTGAAAAAGATGTTAAGTTTGATTTTAACTCTAGTGTTTGCAGGCATTTGAGACATTAAAGGAGAAACTGATTTCAGCTCCTATAATGACACCACCACATTAGAGCTTGCTTTTTGAGTTAATGTGCGATGCTAGCGATTATGCCATTGGAGCTGTGCTTGGTCAAAGGAATGATGGAATTTTTCGAGTCATATATTATGCTAGCCGAACCCTTAATGGAGCCTAATTGAATTATGCCACTACTAAGAATGAGCTTTTAGCAATTGTTTTTGCTTTTAATAAATTTCGATCTTATTTGATTGGCTCTAAAATGATTGTCTATACTGATCATGCAACTTTAAAGTATTTGTTGGTAAAGAAGGATGCGAAAAGAAGGTTACTTTGTTGGATTTTGTTGCTTCAAGAGTTTGATTTAGATATTAAAGACAAGAAAGGGACTGAGAATCTTGTGGCCGATCATCTATCTAAGTTGTCGAATGCCTCTAGCAATGAGGTATCGATTTTGGATGACTTTCCTAATAATGCACTCTTTTCCTTGAAAATGGAATCTCCGTGGTATGTAGATATTGTGAACTATTTGGTAAGTGACATCTTTCCCCTTGACTTGAATTATCAACAAAAGAAAAAATTTATTTCCGATGTTAGACACTACTTTTAGGAGAATCCTTACTTGTTTAAGGTATGTACTGACCAAATAATTAGACGTTGTATTGTTAAGGAAAAAATCTCTAACATTCTTTTTCATTGCCATGATGGAGAAGCAAGTGGCTACTATGGTGCAACCAAAATTGCTATTAAGATTTTACAATGTGAATTTTATTGGCCTACCATTTTTAAGGATGCACATGCTTATGTCTCTCATTATAATAGGTGTCAAAGGACTAAAAATATATCTAGAAGGCATAATATGCCCTTAAACAATATCATGGTGTGTGAATTATTTGATGTTTGATGCATTGACTTCATGGGTCTGTTTCCACCTTCTTTCGATAACACTTACATATCAGTTGCATATGAGTATGTGTCTAAATGGGTAGAGGCCGTGACTTCATGGGTGAATTATTTGATGTTTGGGACATTGACTTTATGGATCTGTTTCCCCTTTCTTTCAGTAACACTTATATATTAGTTGCTTGTGAGTATGTGTCTAAATAGGTAGAGACCGTAGCTTTGCACTCTAATGATACTAGGGTTGTTTGTAATTTCTTGAAAAAGTATATCTTTACTCAGTTTAGCACACCTAAGGCTATTATAAGTGACCAAGGCACACATTCCATAAATAAACAATTTGAGTCATTTTTGCATAAATATGGAGTTACTCATAAAGTAGCTACTACTTATCATCCCCAAACTAGTGGTCAAATTGAGATATCTAATAGGGAAATAAAGAGAATTTTAGAAAAGACTGTGAATACTAATATGAATGATTGGGCAATGAAATTTAATGAGGCTTTATGAGCTTATAGAATTGCTTTCAAAACTCCTATTAATATGTCACTTTTTCGATTTTTATATAGTAAAGCATGCCATTTACCTGTTGAGTTGGACTATAAAGCATATTTTGCAAAAACTAAACTTTGATATGCAGGCAATATGTGAGAAAAGATTGCTTCAGTTAGATGAGTTGGAAGAGATATGCAATGATGCATACGAAAGTACAAGAATTTACAAAGAGAAAATGAAGAGATGGCTTGGTTGACACATCTTAAGAAAGGAGTTTCATATGGGTGAAAATTTTTTGTTACATAACTCTCATCTTCGTTTATTTCTAGGAAAGTTGAAGTCTAGATGGACCGGTCCTTACACCATCACCAAAGTATTCCCTTTTGGAGTCGTTAAGATTATCAATGAGAATGAAGGGACTTTTAAAGTAAACGGTTATAGGCTCAAGCACTACTATGGAGGAGGTTTTAATGCTCAAACATCTATCATCACCTTTGTTCCACTTACTTAGAAGGAGGTACGGATCTCTGGAGTGCCAAAAGTTGGTACGAAGGGACACTTAAGTGCCAAAAGTTACAAAAGGTACACTTAAGTGCCAAAATCAGAGCAAAATGGATCACTTAAGTGCCAATAGCAAAAAATTCCAGCCAAATTGTCACGTGTCCATTTTCCGACGACTTCATTTACTAATGGAGCATTTTTTTTCAAAATAAAAAATCCACGTGGCATTTTTTTTCAAAATAAAAAATCCGCGTGGCAATTTTTTTAAAAAAATTATCCACGTCAGATTTTTTAAAAATTAAAATCGATTTTATTATAAAAAAAAAAGGGAGGAGGGGATCAGCAAGGGCTGTACAGCCCTTGCCGCCGTTGCCGTCGCTGCCCCACCTCGCCGGGAAGGGCCGGCGACAGTGGGCGAGGGTCGGCCATTTAAAAAAAATTAAATTTGATTTTATTAAAAAAAAGGGAGGGGATTGATGAGGGTTGTGCAGCCCTCGCCGCCGCTGCCGTCGTCGCCCCACCTTGCTGAGAAGGGCCGGCAACGGTGGGCGAGGGTCGAGGCCTCCATTTAAAAAAAAAAGTTGATTTTATTTTTAATATATATATTTTAATTATTTAATTAATAATTTTTAAAATCCACGTCAGCCAAAACGACGTCGTTTTGGCTGATTTTTGGCCGATTCAGTTTCCGGCGAGCCACGTAGGCAAGAAAATTAATAAAAAATTACCACGTAGGATTTCCGACAGGGTTCCGACGATTTGGCACTTAAGTGATCCATTTTTTATAAAAAGTGGCACTTAAGTGTACATTTTGTAACTTTTGACACTTAAGTGTCTCTCCGTGACAACTTTTGGCACTCCCGCTGTACTTATGCCTACTTAGAAGTATGGGAAGAGTTCAGTTGTGAACTATAAAGTAAGCGCTTCTTGGGAGGCAATTCAAGTTTTTAAGCTTCTATTTTCTTTTATATTTGTTTGGTTTGCATTTTGTCTAAAAAATTGAAAAAAAAAGAATTTTTGTGGTGATGAATTTTCTATTTTGCAGAGATAGTAGTGTGCACGGTAGGCAGAAGAGGGGTTAGGGGCGTATGGCCATGCAATCATGAAGCTAAGAAATTTTTGTGAGCAACCTCTAATGACACATCTGAACAATTCCTTACCTTACTGGGCATTATTCAACATGGACAATTGCCATCTTCACATCTCCAAAGGAGTATTTCGAACTTTACTCTAATTTGTTTGTCTCTTTGCTTGTATTTAATTCTTTATTTTTTACGCATTAAGGACAATGCTTCATTTTAAGTTGGGGTTAGGGGATCGAAAATTTTGAAATTTTTTGAGCTAAAACTTTTGCTAATCTTGAAAATATTTGCGCCTATTTAAAATTTTTGAAATATTTTTGAAGCAAACTTTATAGGAGATGATGATTTTGAACCGTAATCTACGAAATTGAAATCTTTTCTCATGGTTAGGAATTATTGTGATTTTTAGGGGAATATAAATCTTGTTCAATTGATTATTGATAAATGAGTCGGTCTTAATCTTAATTATGTAATCCATTTTTTAAGCATTTATCATTGCCTTTTGAGTTATGTGTACTTAGAAAAGATCAATGGGAAGTATATAATTCTCTAGAACTCATCTAAGTCTTAAAATTTGTTTGATATTCTCTTGAAATTAATATGATATACTCAATCAAGAAGGTAATATAGGCATTCTTTAGATCGTTTGAGCCTTTCCAACTTACTTTATTACTTGATTCATAGCACCATTTTGAGCTTAATTGACCTATTTTTCTTTGATGACCTTATAATGCTGATCCAAATGTATTACTTTACCTTATACCCCATAAGCATGTTTATCCTTAAAGTTACTTTAATAGTTAGGGATTCTTGATGTGTCTAAAGTTTCTGAAACTTGAAATAGTCATGAAAAGTAAAAAACAAGTAGAAAAAAAAAAGAAGAAAAAAAAAGTCTTACGTGCAAGTTATAAAGTGAAAGTTGTTTACTCTAATACAACTTATAGGGATCTAACTTTCAACTTGAGTGAGCATATTGGATACTCAATGGGTTAGCATTGCACTATGGGAGGGACTTAGGAAGGAATTTCGCCGTATAGTGTGGAAAGAGAAATAATAGAAGCTTTAAAGTGTTAAGTGTTTGTGAATTGCATGGCTATAATAGTGTAAGCATATGGATGATATGTCTTGCATCCTATTTAATTCAAATGCTTTGAGAATTGATATGTTTATGGGGTTTATTGAGCTTAAATCCTTTATACCATCCCCTTAACCAAGCCACATTATAAGACTTAAAGACCTATTGATTTTTGAATGAGTATTCGTTTTCATTAGTGGAGAGAGAATTGAAAAAAAAAATTATGAGACTTGGTTAGTGGATCTTGAGTTTAGAGTGTTATATATTAACTCGATTTATTTGAGCATACATGATTTGGAAAGTCAATGGGCACACATACACACGGATTGCATAGTTAAGGTAGACATAGCTTATGCATTGATTTTGGGTTGATGTGATTTATTTTTTCCTTTGAGTTGTGATTTCACGTAATTATTAATGGATATTGATAACTAAAGATGAGGTTTGTTTATTTTTATTGTTTGCTCGAGAACTAGCAAATTTCTAAGTTGGGGATATTTTATAACTCTATTTTTAATAGAGTATTCTTGCTAATTTAGACTTGATATTTGCTAAATTTTGATGAATTTTGGTGAATTTAATTGCTACTCATGTAATTTTAATTTTGTACGAAATATTTTTAGATTTTCCAAAATATTGCAATATCTTTCAAAATATTTCATCTTGAAGAAAAAGCCAGCCCAAATTAGAAATTTGGAGAATTTGACCATAATTGAGGATATGGTTCAAAGAAGATTAAGGAGATAAGGAGGAATCTTTTCCAAATCCTAGTGGGAGTCGACCTATGGCAGATTTTTGGAAGCTATATAAACCACTCTTGTGTCACATATAAAAAAGAGGAGGGGAAGAATCCTTGGAGACACCATCTTTGCAGAAGATTTTGGGTTTTCTTACTTATATTTTATTCTTCTATTTTAATGGAGTTGGCGGGTGTCAAGGAGAGAGGGAAGAGACAAACTTGAAGCTCTTTGTATCTCAAATTGGTGAATTTATTTTTATTTAGTATTATGTTCTCTTTAATTTTTGTCAGTTTAGTTTTTACTATGTTCTAAATTTCTTTCGTTAAAGCTACAATAGATCTTAATCATGATTAATTGATTTTTAAATACTTTCTCATGCAATAGAATTGTTTTGATTGTGTCATTCTCTATCATGATCTTAATACTTTTAGAAGTTTGGCCAACTTTTGAATGATTTTTTGATATATGCATGATACCAGATGAAGATTGTGTGCATGTGCATTAGTGATATTGAACCATTAATTAAATCTAGGTTAAGGTACACTAGATTATTTATGTGGCTGCGGTAGTAGATCTAGGTTGGGACTACTTAGATTGAATTCGAGAATTTTCACCAGAACTTAATGCTTTTAGGTAGTTTAAATTCACTTAAGGTTAGTGTGGGTTAACATACCTAATTAGGGATTATTAGACCGAGGTCGGCTTATGATTCAACTTAGGGAAGTTTCGCCAACATAAATGGAAATTAATTTGTTGCATGACAAGTTGAGAAAATTAATTATGAATAGTTAAGTGAAATTTGATGCTCTAATGCTTTGTGATCTTGATAATTATTAATTTTCAATTTTCTTTAGATTATTTTTACTTTACAATTTTAATTAACTTTTGAATTCTTTAAGTTTTGACTCTTTTATATTTTAGTATTTTAATTGGTTTAGTTTACTTTTTACTCGTCTTTTCAATTTGGTTAGCTAGATTTTTGGATTGATCACTTTCGGTAAATAATTGGATAATTAAAAAAAAACAATCATTGAGGGAATGACACTCACTCATCACTTTATTACTTGTCGATATTGTATACTTGCAATTCACCTAACAACCCATACCGCTCGAGTTTGTCCTAAGGTAAACTCAATTCCTCATATGGGATTTTTTAGCAAGAAGTGGCATAATGACCAATGTAGCCACCTGAATAATAGTAATGTGGTAACCTTTCATACTTAAAATCAATCTACCATTTCATTCCTCCCCAATTTATAATCGTTCCAATTTTAAGGGGTTTGTGCAGGTTCAGTCTAACTTTAGCTTTGGCAATTAATTAGAGCTATTGTTTCTTGCTTCAATCTTCACTTTCTCCATTATGCCAATTTTTCCTGTAATTTGCCTAATTGCTTCTTTTGTGATCGCAACTCTAGGAAGGCCCAATACCCAAAATGCATAATGAGAGAAATCATAGTAGTGTTTTGGGATATTTGGGTCTCCTTCTTGTAGAATAAGGAGATTACTCACAAACGATCAGGGACCCGATTCTATTACTCTCTCCTTCTCCTAAGCCGAATTAAAGGTAAACAAGAAAAACCCCTGTTCGATAATTTCACATTTCACCGTCTCAATCTTCCAAGCTTTCTTCATTATACTTAAGAAAGCTTGAAAGTTAGCATTAGGTTTAGAGAAAAGCTTTCCATAAAGAAGAAGTTTACTTTCTTGGTTTATAGAGTCTGGGATGAGATCATTCAGCTCAGTGATGTCTTCTTTAGCCCACAAATCACCCATTCTTTTGCACAATGTTGCTATACGCAGGTGATTTTCCCATTCTCCTTCCATTTCTTCTAGAGAGTAGCCAAGATAGAAAGTAAATACGATAGGGGATATCAGGTAAACAAGTAATCGGGGAACTAGGATTAGGATTGAATGGAGCCCTATGAATCAGTTTAGTGAAATTTAAATCAACGATATATGATCGTTTGCAGGTGGAAAGGTTTCGAAGAAAGGTATATGGGCGAGTAGACATGTGTTGACACTCGAATTTTTGTTTATTTTGTTTTAAATGCCCATTTATTTTGCATAAATAAATATATATTAATTTATAAAAAAGATAAAAAAAATTTGATAAAAAAATCGAAAAAAAAAATCGGATGGGCTCAGCCCAGCCCACTCCTCTACTCACCCATACCTTTTTCTTTTTCTTCATTCGGCCCACCTCCCTCTTATTTTTGGCCCATCCCATCCTCCCTTCTATTCTTTCTTTTCCCACATACACACATACATGCTCACAGGCCAGTAGCTGAGGGCTGGCCTTCTGATTTTTCCCTTGATAGACACCCACATGCATAGAGAGGAGAGGGCAATGACGCCGCTCGGACGACCCCCCACCACAGAGACGAAAATGGTCGAGGGAGCAGCTCAGGGGAGCAAAATAGCCGACTGACCAGGAAGAGAGAGCTTGAGGGTTTTTCTGGGTGAGAGAGGAAAAAGGGAGACCTAGAAAAATAAGGGGATCGAGCGAGAGAGATCTGTAGAGGAAAGCAGAAGAAGGAAAAGGAGAGAATTGTAGGGAGCAGCTAGCTAGAGAGAGTTCTGCTGAGGGGGAGATCTAAGCGGAAAGAAAAATAGAGAAAAAATAAAAAAAAGTAGCAAGAGAAGGAAAAAAGAGGAGCAGAACGAGAGAGCAGAGAGAGGAGCAGCCCAGAAGGACGTCGTGTTCACAGCAATGAAGTCGCAGCTGGTGGTGGAGGCCCCCTAAGGCTGGCGACACCATCGGGTTCTACAAGTTTGCGCTCGGTGCCGAAGAGCTCGACAACACCCTTCACCCCAAGCTCAAGGCCAACCAGGAACTCCCCATTGTCCTCTCCGCTTGGCTCGCGCTTGCCGGCGCCGCCATTCTCGTCTGAAACTGTACAGATGATCTGTTGCCCCTGTGAAGACCGTTGGCATCGGATGCATGCTTTGCCTAGAGTGAGAGAAGAAGGAGAAAGAAGACCAGAACAGAAAGAAAACGGAGAGCTAAGGAATCTGAGCAAGAGATTTGCAGAGGTAGAGAAATCTGAGAGATAGATCTAAAGGAGGAGTGACCGAGAGGCTGCTTGAGGGAAAAAAAAGAATTGAGATAAATGAGAAAGAGGGGACGATATTTTCGATAAAAGGCAGAAAACGCATAAGAGAAAATCAGGGACAGCAGAAGAAACAGGAGGTGTGGATCGTTTCTCAAAGGAGCATCTTGAGCGCTTGTTTTCTTTTTTCGTTACTGGGTTTATTCTGGAGTGGAGGCTTCTTCTTCGGCCGTTTTCTTCTTTTTTGGGGGTTCTCTAAGGAAAGACCAAGCAACGAAAAAAAAAAACAGAGAAGGCTAAGAGAAGAGAAGGATGAAGGAAAGGAGCCGTGCGCTCGCCGAAAACAGCTCGTCGGTCAAGCCCGCTACAACACCATTCGTGGACTAAGGAAATTGGTCAGTGTCTATAGAAGCTTCGCCAATCATCATACGGCGATAGGGACTCCATTCCTGATCCAGTTGGCCATATGAGTTCTCTCCTCCACCGAATTTGCGTTCTCACCGGAAAAGCCTTGGTTCGAAATAACCTAACTCAACTTGTTTCCATTGCACTTGTGATTGTGTTTCTGTTAGACATACTAGGGTGAATAGATTTGTTTCAGTCAACGTTTGTTGTCAATTTTTGTGGTCGTCAGAAAGGCACGCTGCAGAAGATGGGTGCCGGCCGTCGGAAGCGACTGGCAGTCAGAGTTGGTTTTGTGTCAGTGTAGGCTGGCGATCGGTGGCCGGAGGTTAGGTGTGGCGTCGACGGTCATTCGAGTCCGTCAGTGTGAGTTGTAGGCATTCGGGGAAGAAGACGTCTGTAGGGAAGAAGAAGAAGATTGAAGAAGAAGAAGACAAAAAATTTAAAAATTTAAAAATTTTAAAAAAAAAGAGAGAAGAAAAGGCCGAAAATGGAAAAAGGCAGGGGTTGGGCTGAGGGCTTTGAGTGGGCCTAAGTTGAGAGTTGGGCCGATTTTGGTGTGGGCTAAAAGTGGCTGGGTTGGGTTTTGTAGAGGTTGGAATGGGCTGAATTATTTCTTTTCTATAATGGGCAAATTTTAATGAAAAATTCATGTGGGGCCTTAGGGCTGGCCCAGTCGCTAGCCCAGCTCTGACCGGTAGGGTCCAGGTCGGTTCAATAGGGGTCGGGTCTCTTGACCCGGTCCGAATCACTTTTTTTTTAAAATAAAAAAATAAAAAAATCCAAAAATTCAAAAGAAAAATCTTAAAAATCTTAAAAATTCAAAAAATATCAAAAATCTTGAAAGCTTGTTCATTTTTTTAATTTCGGAAAATTCGAAAATATTAAAAAAAAAAAAAAAATAAAAATTTCAGAAAAATTCAGAAAAATTCCAAAAAAATTAGAAAACCCTTAAAAATTAAAAAAATTCAAAATTGAATAAGCCTTTAGGGTTCAACAATAGGTTTTATTTTATGTTATATTACTACACCTTATTTTGTCGCAATTTTTAGACATTATTTTCTTACCTTAGAACGGTTAGAACAAACCTTAGACTTTTTGAAGAGATTGCCATGGCCTTATTAACACACAATTAAGTTAGGTACCGACAGGGCGTTGGTCACGTAACTAATATAATCAAGTCCCCGATCCTAGATTCTTTGGTTGCGTAAAAAGTAAAGAAAGCTCCCATGTCTCGCTTAGTTCTTAGTCGACCCCAATAGACTAGTGGTGACTTCTTATTTGAAAATTTTTACAAATATCCCATGTCGTGCAGGGTATGAACTTGGGAGAGCCTTAGTTAATTAGGGGCCGTCGGCCCGAAATTAACAATACCCCTAAACCTATTTAGACAATTTTCTTTCGTCCCCCCTCCGGGACTTTGAAAATTTTATTTTAGATCGCGACAGCATGGAGCTAATTTGGTGGGTGTTTCGTTATCACTTCCATGGGTCACAGAGCAAGCAAAATGGGATGGTAAGGTTACTAATGGGAGAAAGATAGGGAAGAGGAAAAGGAAGGGGGCGAACCTTTCACTATGGGGGTTGTGAGGATTCTGCCATGGAGATGCATGGTATTTTGAAAGATTGAAGAGGAAAGGGAAAGGGGCGAACCTTTTCACTTTGGTTGTTGCGCAGATTCTGCCATGGAGGTGCACAGTATTGTGAAGGATTGGAGTATTAGGGTTTCAGACAAACTATTGCCTTCCAGGATAGAGAGAAAGCTCACACAAGGTGAGAGAGGAAACTCAAGCTTTGAAGCCCTAATATTTGACTTGAAAATGAGTCGTTTTTTACATTGTGTAGGTTAGAAAGTAGCAGTAATGCGTGTCTTCCCAATCTGCAAAGAGAGGTTGATAATTCACTTCAAAAATGAAAAGCCGTGGACCGATAATCACATGATAGGTCTTCCCACTACTATTACTAGATACCATTCCAGCAATGGCTTGGCTTTCTCTTCACTTATCGATACCATCAAACCCCATCAACTCAACAGCACTAATCAACCGGCCAGACCACCGTGCTCACTGGTTTAGAATATTGCAATCAAAATCGCCAAAGCAATAGCATTGCTCGTGTTTCTCCTCCACTGCCTAAGTGGGTTGATGGTGTTGGAGGTTGAGATCCTCCCCAACTCCAAGCTCAACAAGTGCGAGAAGACCTGCGCCTCCGATGATAACCTCAACTGCACTAAGAAGATTTTTTCCAACTTGGCCGTCCCAGTGGTTCCATAAGTTATCGCCTCGATGATAACCTCAAACATTCATCTCTCTGACTATCCATCTGTTTGTGGGTGAAAAGATGTACTGATGTTGAGTTTAGTATCAATCACTTCTTATAAACTCTTTTAGAACATATACATGAATTTGGAATACCCATCAGAAGCAATGCTTACTGGAATGCCATTGTGATGCCCTTGAACATCACGCGCAACATGTGTCTTTTCTAATTAGATTCTCCTTTGATTAATTGCATGTAGAAGTACTATAAAATACTCACAACATACCATACAATAAAGTCACACGGGTTCAATTATATACATATCTCCATCTATATAGTAACATTAAATTTGGATACTTAGGGTTGTCTATCACCAATACTACTCTTATGCTCAAAAACCTACCTATGCAAAAGTTAAACTATCTGCTACAAGTCAACAACTTCACCTAGTGATTCGTCACCTTTGCCATCAAAGCCCCTCAACGGTCCAATTAAAGCACTCTCAAGGTTCATGTACCAAGCAACAAAATGTTGAAGAACCCACTTTCTGAGCCCCATGTTGACCCATATGGTAGAAGTATACTTAATATATATATATAACTTCTAACCTAGGTATATGCACATTCTCATAGACACACTCATGATGCATAGGAACCCCAAAAAGTAATGGTAGTGAGTGGTCCATTCTACGTTCTTGAAAAATAAAGAAATGAGCCAAAATCCAGTAAGTGAAATCTCTAGTTTTAAGTTAAAAAATCATTTTTCCAGTTAACTTGGTACAAAACAGCAAGAGAAAATAAAAGCGAACATATATGCTGAGTGCATGAGCAAATATTTTACTTTTCCTACTATGATATGCCAATGAAATCTAATAGCAACAATGCTTCACTCATAAATGTGCGGATGTCATAACATAATTTGATGCAATGTAACCACTAATTAGTTCCTTCCTTGACATGAGAGCTCATATGCATTTATATATGCACATGTACATGCATTAGGTCGTTACTACTCCTCCCAAACTCTCCCAAGGCATTTCGACACATAGAGCATCTTAATTTTTAGGCATCCCAACACACAAGACATCTCAACTCATGAGGCATCTCGAAACACTCCTTGGGCCATCCCAAAACACTTTTCGAGGCATTCCGACACACAGGGCATCTTAACTCTTGAGGCATGCTGACCCTATTCTATAAATTATGGCAACAAGTTAAGTATCGTCGTCCTACATCACTAACGTATATGTCAGAATCTATCAACTTAACCTTAACGCCTCAAGACTCTTGGCAATCCGATCGTAGAAATTGATCCTGTATATTATCATTGAATCATGAGAATTTTTGGATGTTACATCCGTGAAGCTTCATTGTCACATTGACATATTGCTTTACCATTTCTTTCATTGAAAGGCCAAATCAATATGACAAAAAATGCATGGCCTTAGTCAATCAAACAAGAATCACCCATATAGCATTATTACCACTTTGTGTCCTTGATAGACCAACTATTAAATCCATGGTGATATGCTCACACTTCTATCTAGGTAATTTAAGTGGGTGCAATTGTTCACCTTTTTTTTGTGCTCAATTTTCACTTGCTGGCAAACTAAATATTGATCAACAAATTTTACAACATCCTTCTTCATGTTGATCCACTAGAAAAGTTTTCTTCCAAGTCTATATATTTTAGTGCTCCCCGGATAAATTTAGAATCTAGCGATGTGAGCTTTCGACAATATCTTCTTTTTCAATCCTGAATGATCATGAACCGACAAATTAAAAATTGGCGGGAAACATTTCAACCAAACAAAGCAATATGAAGCTCTTGGAGCGGTACATAGAAGCGATGATGACATTGCAAGTGAAGATGGTGGGGTGGGTGTTGGAGAAGCTGAAGTGGCGAGCAATGGCAGAGGCCACATTGAGATCTCTGGCACGGATGAAGGACTAGACTCGGTTGCGGAAGTTGGAGCGAGGGCCGATGAGTGCGGAGGTGGACAAATTAAAAACCAGCGAGAGAAATTTCAGTGAAACAAAGCAATATGAAGCTTACCTTATGTGGAATAAGAGCTTGGTTCAACTGCATACTAAAAATTTTGACCTTGATACCATTCTCTATATATTTTATCACGGATTAGGATCCTCTAATTTTAGTTAAAATTCTTTGTTATACCCATTGGATGGCCAAGATTTGTTCTCCATGTTTCTTTTCTTTTCCACTTTCTTTTCTACTTCTTTTTTCTTTTACCAAAGTTTCCCCTACATCTCCCCCCTCCCTTCTCTTCTAGGGGGATTGATGCTTGTATGGATCGATTCTAACCTTGAAAAAAAAATCAGGAACCGATCTTGTGATCCTCAGTTCTGAAATTGAAATCGAAAACCTAGCAAGTTGATTTTGGAATTGTTGATTAGCGTCTGATTCTCAAGTTGTTCAATGCTATGTTTTAGGTAAAAAAAAAACTACTCTTGAAATAAAATATAAAAGTTACACTAATTCGTTATAAAAAAAATTGTCAATCAAATGGTTATGTTAATTATTTCTCCATCTTGATGTGTGCAAAATTCCTTTTATTCCCCCTAAAAGAGGCTTAAAAACTAGCACAATGAAGGTAGTTCCAGTTTTGGCACTGGAAATCAAACCAAATCCGGGTCGGTCCTAGGGTCGTGGAACCAGGAGCCTAATTGATTCTCCTTGGAACGGATCTTGAATAGGTCAGTCGACTCGTCCAGATCAGTTTGGTCAGATTTCCTAGCTGAATCAGACCGATGCTCATCCTGAAGATCCTACATCCTGCGAGTCTTTGATCTGGTTAGCCCTCGATCCCTGACCTAGACCCTACCCTCTCTTTCCTCTGCTGCAAACATGGCTCTACATGTCAAACCCGACATCGTCGAACCCGAGTCCAGCGTCGCTTGGCAAGACCCATGCAAATTCGTGGATGGATTAGGGCTTCGAACACTACTTTGGTGAGTGCACATGAGCAACGAGCGACACGCAACCACTTGAGGATGTGGTGTCGAGGTGGGATGGCTAGGGGACATGAGGCACGTTGACGGCAATGAATGGTGGCTAAGGTGAGAGAGAGAGATTGGGAATATGGAACTAGGATTCTTTCCTTGGCATATGTGTGTGTTTTTTTTTAATATCATTATATATAAAGGCAATTCATTTTAAGAGATAACAATACCTTTGAAATTTTAGGATGCCTTTATTTCATGGAAAATTCAAGATTTAGAAAATCTCTTCTAAAAAATTATCGTTTATATCGCTTATAAAAATGTAATAATAAAAAATAGTTTCATCACCCACGAAAATAGTTAGTCATAACTTATTGTTGATAATGAAAATATTTCCATTGACTAATTTTTCTAAGAAATAGAACCAATTACTTTTGGAAAAATATATTTTAAATCTTGAGTTTTCCGTAAACAAATGCACCCTTAGAAGATGTTTGTCCTTTCATCATGTATACTCTATTTGGAATCCTCTCTCAATAAACGTGTTCCATTTTTTGTCCCTTTTTCAGGTAATGCTGATGCGATACCATCTGGATGCCTCATCGATCAAAGGAAATTGAATTCAATGGTTCCATTAATGGCTTTCCAAACTTTCCCCAAACACATGAGAATTAACCCTTCAAATATGCAAATCCAAAGAGTTCTTGACTTGTAGGTATTGGATATAGAGCGTCTTTTGTGCGTGCATGAGAGAAAGAGAGTGAGAGAGAGAGAGAGCGCTACCTTATGACTAGGGGTGATCGGTTCCCGGTCCAGTCCGGTTCCCAAATTTTGGGACCATGGACCAAACCAACCAATCCTGGAATCGGGAACCGGACTAACCGACCAGTCCAGTCCGGTCCGATCCGGTGGGACCGATAACTTTGTTAGTAACCCACATCCAGCCAGGGAGAAGACTTGCCGAGATAATAGAGAACCTATTAGCTGGGACTTTGGTTTCCAAAAGGCCAACACATCATAAATTATTAGAGCGCACAAAATGTCTAACTTCAGCTTGCTTAACAGGGTTCATCAGACCCCTTACATTCCAAAATCCAAAAAACATAATTGACTAGTAAGACCGCTGGATGACTATTTTCTTTTTGGCCATCTTCTGCTTCCCGACCTGTTATCCTGCTCAGACTTTGTTGCCTTGGCAAGAGGAGTGGCGGGGGGGAGTCTTAGCCTTCTAGCTTGCTCAACCTTCACCTCCGTTAGTTGACATTCAGTTATGTTCGTCGCCAGAAGCCCAGAAGGGGGTCTCGCCTTTTGACCTGGACGGGTTGTAATGACAGGTTCTGGTATGATAGGAGCAGCGAGGCCATCACCATCCATGGTTGTTATGACAGCAGGATTATCTTCAGCAAGGCCATCACTATTGACCATATTGATACACGGTCTTTTTGTTTTATGAGACATCAATTGAAGAAGCATGGTATGACATTCTCGATCAAAGGCCAATGAAATAACTAGACAGGTAGTTAAAAGATTGAGCTAAAAATTTGAGCAAATTTGCTATTTGGACTTGCATTGAAAGCAAGACGTACTACTGTACAGAAAATTTAACTTTTTTGTAAGGAAAAATTCCAAAAAATAGAGATGAAAATACGATATCTCATTAAAATTGCAAGAATTGAAAATGAAATAAAATTTGAGGGTAAATAATACAGTATATATTTCATTTTCAAAGCACAACGTACTAGTATACTAATAATATTAAGATTTTGATTTAATAGAATACTAAGAATAATTAAAGAATTAATAAGGAAATTTTAATGGAATTTTTTTTTCAATTAAACATGAATAAAATACAAGTGCATCTTCAGATTTTAACAAAAAAATATCCGTGCAAGTATTGTAATTACGATTATACACAAATTACACTTACGAGAAGGTCTCTTCGGCATTGCATCTCTCATCATTATTTAGATGATAAAGCGTGGTCGTTGCCCTCTTCTTCACGTTGGAAATGTTTGGCTGGAGTCAATTCTTGTAATGACCGATCATGCTGGCGGACATTCCATTTTTACATTTTTCTCAGTCAGATACGCCTATTGCTTCCATAATTGGTTGGTTAGTACTTAACATGGACTGCGAGGTATCATAGATGTTGGTGATGAAGACAAAGAGCTAGCAGAGATATCAAATAGGGGGGTTGGGTTGGATTTGAGTCGAGTCAAAAATGATCCGACCCATATTGATATATTTTACTCATTTTAATCAATTTTCATACAATATAAATTTGATGACCTATACCCAAACCGACACATATCCGACCCGACCCATATTACTATACCACGATGATATTTAATTCAATTTGAGAAAATCCACTCCTATTTAATCCATTTTAAGCTCTTTACATATAAGTTACTTGAATAAAACATTCATATCAAATTTACAATGTAAATTAAATAATAAAAAATTATTAAATCAAATAAAAATGTGAACATCTTTAAATTGAAATACTTTTAAATTTTAAAAAATATTTTAAAAAATGAATTTTTAATTATTTTATAAAATTTTGAGTTATTTTTTTTTTTCTTTCTTCTTTGTATTCTTCCTTCTTCTTCCTTCAGCTTCCTTCTTCTTCCCCTTGTTCCTCCATTGGTGGCGATCACCCAAGATGCGGGTCAGCAAGCCTGGGCTTGGCTAAGGCTGGCGAACTCGAGGCTCAACCGATCCAAGCGAGCTCGAGCTCGTCGGTCCAAGCTCCATCGTGACCAGCGAGCCGTGAGCTCACCACATAGCTCGTCAATCTAGGTGAGCCCAAGCTTCCCTACACGAGCTCTGTTGCGATTGGCCAGCTCGCGGCTCCCTGAATCCAGCCAAGCCCGAGCTCACCCAAGGCTATCAAGCTTGTGGCTCACCTAAGGTTGGTGAGCTCGGGGCTCGCCAAATCTAGGTGAGTTTCGGCTCTGCCAAGGCTGGCAACCTCATTGCTTGTCAGATCCTAGCGAGGCAGAGCTCGCCTATGGCAGTCATTGGCTACCTTACAATTTAGAAAGGAAAGGGAGAAAGACGATGGTCACAAAAGAAGAGAGAATAGAGGTGTTGACCTAATTCATAAAGGAAAGAGAGAGGGGACGAGGATGGAAGGGGATGGAAGGAGAGAGGATGGAGGAGAGGAGCAAGGCTTTGGGTTTCTGAATAACAAACTTTGAACCCATCACCACTGCCTTGGTGGCCGCAATGGTTTGGGCTCTAGTCCCCCTCATGAAGGGGAGGGGTTCGAATCTTCTCACGATCACTTGGGGTCGTAAGTGTGACGCTAGGGGTGGTGGGTCCTCCCGCTTACATGTCACTCTAGGGTTTGCTCCCCGGCTGCTAGCTGTGCGGGGTTCCCCGGGTCGCCAAAAAAAACTTTGAACCCATCTATTTTTTAACTTTACTTTTTAAGATCTATTTATGACCCATATTTAATTTTCACTTGATCCATTTAACTAAAAGTGAGTCATAATATAGGTTTATGACCCATTTTGACATCTTTAGGAGCTAGCAACCATTTTTATTTTATGCTCTATTTTGCCCTAAAATTCTAAAAAATGACCTAAAGTCACCATAAATCATTTAATAATTAAAAAAGTTTACAATACATGCGATTTGTCAACAGTTAAACTAAAAAAACTTATATTGATTATAAATTGTCCATGGTTATGTATGGCTTGGATTGCTGCAGCTCATGTTGCGCCTAGTGTCCTCGGTCCTTGTCTTTTGACATGTTTTGACCTTCATTTTCAAAACGTATACCTATGTATACATGCAGTTTCATGTAAATTAGAGGTGAGCAGTTCTAGGCTCTATTTAGAACCAAGCTGTCGGAATAGCTTCATAATTTTTGGAACGTGGAGCCTAACTTGCATACTTAGGAATCTCGAATCTACCATGTCATAAGTTCTAGAGTTAGCTACAAGGTTTACCCATGTTCTACTTGTACTCTTAATTGTTAGGGGTGTTAAGAACTGAATCGAAACCAAAACCAAACCGAAATTTCATGCATTTTTAGTTTGATTCGGTTTTGGTTAGGAAAACTGAAAAATAACAATTAATTTTTCCGGTTTTAAGTTCAAAGCTTTTTGTAATACAAAAGAAAATTTAGGGTAAATGCGTCACAGTAAGCATAGTTTAGGGTTTTAGTGTCATAAAAAAAATTCAAGGTATATTTGTTTCAAGTGGTATAGTTTGGGAATTTTATTATCACAAAAAAAAAAGTGCAAGGTAAATTTATCCCAAGTAGCGCAGTTTGGGATTTTTAGTAATATTTTCCCTTTTTAAATTGCTCATTTTCAAAGAAGATGAACACATTTCTCTCATTCCCAGTCCCCTCATCTCTCTCTCTCTCTCTCTCTCTAGTTCTCTTAATGAAAATGATCTCTCACTTGAAGTTCTTTTGATTTTTAGATGTTTATTTTGTAGGTGCCAAAACTCTCCCGGTCTCGGTACACTCGTCTCTCTCTAAAATTAGATAATTTACATGTATAGGTCCTAAGGATGTCAAGATAATATTTCGAAGATCATAAAACTGTCATAATTCTGCTGCTACAGTAGGTAGCCAAATTTTCATTGCAAATAAGTCGTTATTCTATCTAATCAAATTATAAAAAATACCCATATTTTGTTAGAAAAATAATTCGTTGTCCTGCTTAAACTAAAGCTCAGAACTTTGGTCCATTAGGCTTGAAATTTTCGGACCTCACCTTTCCTTTCTTCAGCCAAATTTTGCTTGTGGCAGGCCCAATCCATGCAACTTGTTCAAGTCAACTCACCATTGCCGCTCCAATGTAAACTAGGAAAACTAGGAAGGCTGAGAAGGCGGCTATACATATCATCCAATTGAGAGCGTTCTAGGCAACTTGTACTAAAGTTCAAAGCAAGTGAGGCATTTCAAAGATAAATACTATATATTTACCAAAATAAAAAAGATAAATACTACAACATATCGAAGCTATAGGGTTTTCACCTTGAGTTTCAAATGTGAAAGTACGAGCATTTTCGACGTACCAAAGCATCCATTATAATCACTAGACACAAATAGCATTGCAATTTACTTGCAAAACTAATGAACATTAATATACAGAGAAAGCGAAATGAGTCTTCTAGTTAGCCTAACAACAAAATGTCTCCTTTTCAATGCATACGAATTGACAGAACCTCGATTGAGAGATCATTTCCTTTCCTAATAACACCAAGATTGCTCCAAAAGACTTGCTGTTGCCTACACAACCATCCTAGAGCAACTCTCGAAAAATGTCCCACTCAAGAGAAACAGCACAAGCAAGTTGCCCAAGGCGTTTTGTTGCGGTCCTTGAAAAAACAGCACGACCATTTTGAATTGTATGAAGAAACTATTCTAATAATGAAGACAACTCAAAAGAGGTAAAGTTCAGGTCAAACCTTGTAGCCTTTGGGTGCTATCATCATAACAGAGATAGTAAGATAACCATGGGTCAAGCCCAATAGAGAAACGGGCATTATCATCCACCCCTGATCTCCATACTTTGGTGTGAAGTAGAATACAGGAACAAAAAAGAAGCGGGCAAGAGTTGCTAAAATGAGACCCTTTCGAGACTCTAACTTGAGCCAATTGATAAGGGGAATGTACTGAGATATGAAATCCCATACATTATAAATAGCCATCAGAATTAACGATGCATGAAACAGAAGCAATGAAGCAAGATCATAGCAAGTACAGAAACATTTTGCAGGGGGTGACATTCAGTCTGATATGTATACAATTAAATAATCTAACAACTACCAAAAATCTTAACAATTTAGGATTAAAATTGAGAAGTGTCACATTTACTTGAAGTAGAGAAATCTGCTCCTATTATTAGTACTCACCAGGATCCCAATTGGTGTGTTCCGATGTTCTCATAGAGAAAGCCGGGGAAGATTGTCAATGTCAAAACATGTGTAAGATATAGACCATTGGCATAATCTATGTTCCGGAACAACAATTGTTTATTGCTCAATCGATCATTGGAGTCTTCATCCTGCCAAAATTTCCTAATTTTCAAGGTTTAAGATATATTAAAAGGAACACAAATATTACAACTACAAGGAACACAAAAATTTTCAAGGTTTTATTGCCATGGTGCAACTGTCTTTGAATTCTAGCGGTAGCAAGATCAGTCAAGACACTTTTACACCCTTCCAACGCCGCCTTGGAGTGGTAGGACTTCGCAACTGGAATCTTAACGAACAAAGTAGCATACAGAATGATGCAGATAAACTGAAAGAACATGGAGATTGCTAGAAACAACACTGAAAAACAAATTGAAGATTGATGAGAAGAGATCTGTATATTGCTTTCACTTGACAAAGCTGATTATTACACCCCTAGTTTCCTCTATGTATAGTAAAGGCGCAGCTCAGGAAGGTTGGTTTTACCCACTTACTGATAATACCTTAAAAAATGAGATGAGACCGTGGTATGACTATAACCTGAGTCCTTAAAGGACTGGATACTATCAGCATATGATCGCAGATACTATCAAGTCAAACTAGACTTGCTCGAGTGTTAAAATTCCACAAACAACAAGACCCCTACATGACAGGATGAATTTAGCAATTGATAAAGATTTTCTGATGACTAACAAAGAATTACGTACTAGCTCCCTTGCGAAGACCGTCATGAGTCTTGTTAAAGGCTGCTTTCGTGATCAGCCTCAAAGCAGATGTTAGAGCTCCATATGCAGCTGAACCAACGAAATACGACTACATAAATGAAAATCCTCCAGTAATTGAGGTAGAAAGACCAAGATCGACTCAAAAGATGTATCATCGAGGGAATAATTTGCAGAAAGAGTGCAATGAAAATGGTAGGAGACTGCTCACCTGCATGAATTCAGGACACATGAAAGACAGATCGCCGGCCATACTGCCCTGAACCTGAGCATTGGCCACTCCAAACTAGGCAACGAGCACACATATACCAAAATAAAGTCCAACTCCTCCTTTCCCTGACGTGGCTAAGTCCAACTATCATGTATGGAATCCAGCAATGGAGTTAATGTAAGATACTAGATTTCACTGAAAATAAGCTGAATTAGATAATTGGACTAGTAGGAGCACCATGGATAGGAAGATTTATGCCTTTGGACAACTTACAACTATGAGAAAGAGTGTGATTAGGGTGAAAAGAGTGTATCCAACTATATTCCTCTTTCTTGTGTCGACTCTGGATTCATGGTACACTAAGATGGCTATCGTTCCAATCGCGAATGGTTGATAAACAACTGTAAGCACTCTTGAAGGATGATAATGCTTCGGCCAACATAAACATATAGTTAGAATAGTCCAATCAACCTGTGACTTTAGGCTCCTCCGAGCAAATTACAAACCGAAATAATACGAAGAAAATATATCAAAAGAAAAGTAAATAGTTTGCTAGTCCTAAAATAGCACTTCCAAGATGATCATGTTAAGAACTCATCTCAACCTCACCCAGCATAGTGATTGTTATATCAGCCATACAACAACAAACTATTATTGCTACAAGGAAAGTGATGAAGAAGATGAACCTTGGCCATGATGAAAATGGTGAAATCACGGTACAACAAATCAACTTGATTAGCAAATTCTCTAGACACACTTGTTTTCTTGTCAGACTTTTAACAATTATAGAAGTGTAACTTTTAGAACTCAAACAGAGCCAAGAGTGTTCTACATCAAATCAGACAGCTAAAGAGAGCAAAAAGTTCACTAAATATAGATCACAAACAGAGAAATTAGGGTATTGACTTTCAAAAAGGGTGGGAAGTTGGGAATAACATGCAATTGATTACCGGGAACACTTTATAGTAGTAATCTCCAATGGTCAGTATATTGTTCCAAACCACGAGAGACCCAAGTCCAAGGACCCAACAGAACACCATGGCCTTAAACTTCCCCTGAAAAACATTTTGGTAAATTGATTGTAACATGTCATCAAACAGGCGGAGAGCCATTGATCAATATAATTACCCATGTACTGGTTTTCCTAATAAAACTACGAAAACAAGACAAACGAACGCATTGAGACACAGACATCAAGTCTAACTGGAACCCCTATTTTATCATCATTGGCCATTGTTGCTTCTTCCCTGCAAAACTCACCAAAGAAAAAAAACTCAGCCCACAAAAATAGTTACCTTTGAGTCTAATCAATCATAAGCTATATACGTAAGAGACATTGAACGGTGATTACTTAGGATGCGATGGGGTTACACCGAACAACAACTCAGACAACAGGAAGAATTTGTCTTTTTTTCCTGTATGAAGAGCGCGCAGGGAAACTAAAGAGCGCAGATTATCGGTGATCCAACGGGAGGAATTCAAAGACTCTTTGCCTCTTTCAAGTGATGGAATTTAAAGTGCATCGAGATATTCTTATCTATTTTTGGGGAAAATCTTTTAAAAAACCTTATTCTGTTCCTACTCTAATTCTCACGACTCAGACTCTTTTGCCATGCCTAGTAGGACATAATCTTATCTTATTTATTACTCTAACTCTCACAATCATACTCTTTTGAGTCAAAATCACAATTGAAGCTAAATCATCCATATCCTAACCTCCTTGAGAAAGTGAGGACTTGAACCTCATACCTCTCATTTTCCATGTGAAAATTATGATTACTGAGACAAACTTCAATGCTTTGAAAGACCTTATTCAAGCAATGAAGTATTTAAGAGTATCTAAAAGTCTTTTTTCCTTTTCATTTTTTTTTTTTAAAAATCGAGTATCCATGAGTTCACTCTTCGGTGAATAACTTAATCTTTTAGGCCTAAAACAAGAATCTAATAATGAAAGCCACGACTCAGCCCACCCTCACTTCCCTTCATCTAATTTGCATAAGGAGCCATTAGGAGTATAATTGTAACGTACTCACCAAGTGAAACCTAATACATTATATTTCTAATTTTAAAATATGAATATATGATCTATTTAAAATTTTTGAACACGAATTCTGTAAAATTGGGAAGATTAGGTTATAAAAAGCATGAAACATTTTATAAATTGACTTCTAACTATCTTATTAACTTTTAAAATAATGATTTTATCAATTAGTTAGTCAAAATAATAAATTAATCTTACGAATGTATATGAATTTTCATGAAATCTTCTAAAAGAAAATTCTTTATTTCCTCTTTTTGATCCATGTTGCAACCTATTTTTTCTGTCTCGAGGGGAAAAGAAATATTTATAGGTTTAGGGGTATTGTCCAAAGGGTGGGTCCAGGACCCTTATTAAACATAGGCTCTCCTAAGCCCATAACTCACATAATATTGGGTGTTCATAAAAATCTTCTAATGAGGAGTTGCCACTAGTCCATTGGAGTTAACTAGAAATCAAGCGAGATATGGGATTATGCCTCACTTTCTACTCAACTAAAAAATCTAGAATTTGGGACTTGATTACACCAATTAATCAATTAGTGCCATTTCGGTATTTAATCTTGTTCATTTCAAAAAAAACTTTTGTCAGGCAGTTTGGATTGATTTTAGCCTTATGTGAGGTGATCATGCAGGTGCGCAATTATTAAGATAACAATCAACAATTAAAGGAAACATTAAATAAATTACAAGAGAAAATAAGCACCTAACATTAAGAGATAAATAAATGACAATCCTAATTAAACTAAAGGGAAATCACATTCATCACATCGTAAGCATGCAAGCAAGGACAATTGTATTCAAATATAATTAAAACCCTAAGGTGAAGCCATGTGGGCTTGTTCAACTTTAAATACAATTTTAGACCGATGATTTTCCCACATCTTTTAAGAGAGAAACTGTCCAAGAACTATTTTAAAGCCTTTTAGGGAATTCTATTTTCTATTTAAAAAAATTTTGATTTTTTTGGAAATTTTTGATGAAATTTTTTTTTTTTTTTGAAATTTCCAATATTTTTAATATTTTCGATTTTTTTGAAAAAAATTTCCAATTTTTTTTTTAAATTTTCAGGTTTCTGGATTTCCATGAATCTTCTATTATTTCGAATTTTTAATGATTTTTTTAATATTTTTAATATTTTTTTATCATTTTCTGAATTTTTGAATTTTTTGATGATTGTTATAATATATAAAAATAACTTGGGCCGGGTCAGGAAACCTGACCCTGTTGACCCGATTCAGACCCCATCGGCCTCGGTTGGGCTGAAGCAACTAGGCCGGCCTTAAGCCCACTAAAAATTAATCAAAGGTCCCGATTCCTAAAAAACAAGCCCATCTCCAATTTTTATCTTTAGCCCAGCTAAACGCCCATTTCCAATTTCTACCTCCAGCCCAGTCATCCTTGGCCTACGAAAAATTCAGCCCAACATGCACAAGCCCGAGGCGAAGCCCATCTCCTTCTTTCTATTTTTGGCCCTTTTATGCTTTTTTTTTTTATTGTTTTCTTTTACTTTTTTTTCCTTTCTGGTCTTCTTCTTCTTGCAGTCGCAACATGCTCGCCTGAAGACTGCAACTCCTTTCGCCGAACAAACGCCACCGCTGCCGCGAGTCTTCACCGATCTTAAGGAGGTCGCCATGCCATCGTCTAGCCGTCCGATTGACGCCAACGCCGCCGGCCGCTAGCTGGCCGGCATTCTAAAAGTCGCTGGATTGACTCCGGCGAGATACGCGAACCTCGACCTACCCAAACGGTGGGGGATAACCAACTAAAAAGCTAGGAAAACGAAGGAAACGGTGCATGAAAACGACGTAATTCCTAGGGATGCAAAAAAAGCTAAAAGGTGGGCTCCAATTAAGGGGTAGAGAGTCGGCCACTTCAGTGAGGCATTTTGTCGAATAGCTAGCAGGCACTACCAAAGGGGGTTATGGAGTCAAACAAAGCATGTCGGAATGCACGGTAGCATCGACGGGGTATCACTGGGGCCGAAGCTCGCGCAAACTGGTCGGCTGCGAGCTCTAGCCCAGCCTTTTCCAAAAATGGGACGCTGGAAATTCAGGGAACCTACCTCGTTTGGGGAAGAGTTGCGGCGGGCAATGGCGAGCGGACGGGCCTCCAGCGACGGCTAACCATTCCCTCGAGCTCGCCTACTCCGTCTGGTTCGCTCTCTCACGTTCGAATTCTCTCTCCGTCTCCCAAATCCTCTCTCTCTCTGAGATTTTTTTCGTCCCCCCCCCCCTCTCGGTCTTCTTTGTCCGACCTTTATATCGCTCTTAGCAAGCCTGTCTAACTCCTGCCTCGCCAGCCTGTTGACCGGCCTGGCCCCCCGACCCACGGATTGCGCCGGAGCTTCTTCCCCCGATCTGCCTACAACTATCCTTCACTTTTTTCTTCTTTCTACAGAAGACGTTCTGCGTGAGGGAAGAGAGGAGAAGAAGGAGCGGGCTAGGCCGAGAAAGAAAAAAAAAAGGAAAACGGGCCAAGCCCGTTCAAGGAAAGGGAAAGGAGAAAAGAAAGGGGTTGGACAGGCCCGGCCACGGCCTAGACCCACTATGACTATTTCATTTTATTTTATTTTGTAATTTAATTTTTTTTGGATAAATTTTAAAATTAATGATGCAAGTGCTCCTAATGTCTCTATGCAATACAACTTTAATGAAATTTTTTTGTTGAAGGGTTAGAAATTAATTCCTAATTTTTCAATGCGATTAATAAATAATTAAACGAATCGCCAAAATTTAAGTATAAACAATTCATTTATATTGGTCTTTTTTATTGCTTTTTGAGAATATCTTGGGAAAGTTTCATGGATTATTATGACTCTAGTGGCTCAAATTTATATAACTGAGTTTATGAAGTAACGGGGATGATTTTTCTTTTTTCTTTTAATTTTTTTTCTTCCCTTCGGTCTTCTTCTTCCCCGGGGCTCCTCCCTACCCAAAGCCGACTTCCCCTGCAACACCTCCTCACTGAAGCTTCACCATTCTCTGATGGCCGCTCGCCAGCATTCGGGCCACCGTCATGCCATTGTCCAGCGTTAGTGTTGGAAGATATGCGAGATCCGATCACGATTGCAATAAATCAAGATCTTCTCAATATTGGATCTGATTTATTTATGATTTGTTTCCTTTCTTGTACATCTCTTGTATTATAAATTTGCATCAATTGTACATTGAATGATATAGAATACAAAAACATTCTTTCTCCACATACTATTTTCTTCTTCTGCTTCTGTTCTTCGTTTCCTTTCATGGTATCAGAGCAATTGATCTGCTCTTAATTGCTTCCGCTGGATTGCCTGTTGACCGGAGGTTCTGACCTGCAAACAGAATAAACACTCCGGCAAAGGAATCAATTTTCATTAAAAGAAGCAGAAGACAGAAGTTTTTACCTATAATGGAGCATGCCATTACATCAGAGGCCCAAGATCAACATTCGTCGACTCAAATCCCTGGTGACCAGCAGCAAACCCAGGCTCAGACTATTTTGGGGCAGCCCATCACGGGCCAGCCCATTGTGGGCCAACAGCCCATTGCAGGCCAGCCCATGGGGGGCCATCCTTACCAGTGGGTACCTTTCCCACTTTATTTTGGGTCAAGCCCAAATCCATCACTGCCTGGGAATGTGGGCTACCGGGGATTCGCCCAGACCCATGAAAGCCCACCAACCAATAATGGGGCAAGCTTCATCCATGGGCCTGGAATTTCACAGACGGGCGGGCCAGAAATTCCGGTTGCGGGTGCGGGGCAGTCAAACGGATCGGGAGGACCGAATGCGGGTTTTCCAGGCGGATCTGTAAATCCGGGTACGGGTGTAAATCCCTACCCGACTTTTCAACCCGGTTACTTGCCGTATTCCATTACGGCCATCACCGGACGACCAGAACCCGGCGACGCCTTGTACGTCTCCGCCGCGGATGGACCGGAGTTGCGGCTTATCAGCCACCCTCTCACGGGACCCGAAGGATACTCGACCTGGGCACAAGAATTCCGACGGGCTCTCATCACCAAGGACAAGGACGGGTTCATCGACGGTTCTGTTGCCGTTCCGACCGACGAAAAAATGGCTCGACAGTGGAGAAAATGCAACCAATTGGTAAGAACATGGATAGGAAATTGCATAAACCCAGAGATTGCAGCCGGCTTACCACCCACAGAAGACTCGAAAATTATGTGGGATAACATAAAGGAAATGTATGGGAGGCTAGATCGGGCGAAAATTTTCTCTCTCACGCAAGCACTCTCCGAATTAAAACAGGGAAGCATGAGTGTTACAGCATACTTCAACAAATTATCCGCACTCTGGAATGAACTAGAAGCAGCAGAAGAAAAACTCGACGGACCCGAGGCGACTTTGCAGCAGTACAAGGCCATCAAAGACAGAGAAAAAACGACCCGATTCCTCCTTATATTGAATGATTCGTACCTAACCTTTAGATCGCAGATCCTGGCGATGGACCCAGTACCACCGCTCGGTCGTATTTTTCAATTGGCTGTCCAAGAGGAGAGTCAACGACTCATTTCGCCGGAGAATACGAAAGGAGGAGAGAGCATCGCGCTCGCAACTCGCGGCGAACGGAGGGAGTCAAACCCAGATCGGGAGAAGGAGCGGCGATCGGAAGGGTTAGGGTTAGGAGGATCGCGGCCTTTTAAAGGTTCTGGAACGGACGGCCCAGATCGAACGCTGCGATCGGACGGCTCTAGGGCATCTGATCAGGCGCCCGAATCCGACGGTGGAAATGCTTTCGGATTTAAAGCATCCAACGGTGGGCAATTTTCGGGTGGATCAAAAAATTATGGGCAATTTTCAAAGGGAAAAGGAAAATTATTTTGCGATTATTGCAAGCGGCCCCACCACACAATTGAAAATTGCTGGAAATTACATGGCAAACCCGGAGAAAAAGAAAAAAGGGGGAAGGAAATATCTGCAAAGCATATCAAGTAATTGGCTCAAATTTAAATCAGCCTATTACAAATGGGCAGTATCAGCAAATTATGCAGGCATTGCAAAAATTGGACATTTCCAACAAAGGAAGCAGTTTCTCAGGTATTTCTCATTGCCTGATAAATTCAATTTCCAGAAATGCTTGGATAATTGATTCAGGGGCTAGTGATCATATTATCTGCGATGAGAATTTATTTTCTAATATTCATAGAAAATTGGATATTCCTATTTCTGTTCAGTTGCCAAATGGGAATATTACTCATGTCACCATAACAGGGACAGTTAATCTTAGTCCGCAAATTACCCTAGAAAATGTCCTTTATATCCCAAATTTCCAGTTCAACCTTATTTCTGTGTCTAGAGCCTGCAAAGAAAATTCCTGCCAAGTATTATTCAATGCGATACTGTTTCTTTCGGGCCCTTTCGACCGGCAAACCGATGGGCTTGGGTAATCTCTCTGAAGGATTATTTTTTTGGAACAGCCATCCAAGAAATTTAGATTTACCTTGCAATTCCTTGAATAAACAATCATTGTGTAATCTAACTACCAATGATAAAGATTTTCTTTTGCATTCGAGAATGGGTCATAGTTCTCATTTTCCCTTCCATCATTGTCCTATATGCCCTTTGGCAAAACAATCACGTGCACCATTTCCTGTTAGTAATAGTCGTGCAAATAGCATCCTTTCCTTAATTCATGCCGATGTATGGGGTCCCTATCATACACCACACCATGATGGTTCTCGTTTCTTTCTTACTATCGTGGATGACTATTCTAGAGCCACATGGATTTTCCTTATGCAATCTAAAAATCAAGTCTTCCCAAATTTGAGGACCTTTATTTCCTTATCGAAGAATCAATTTGGGAAGCCTATTCAGCGCATTCGGACAGATAACGGGAAGGAATTTTTTAATCATGATTGCGCTTCTCTTTTCTCATCACATGGCATCTTGCATGAAAGTTCATGTGTATATACCCCACAACAGAATGGGGTAGTTGAGAGAAAACACAGGCATCTATTAGAAGTTACACGTGCATTGAAGTTTCAAGCATCCATACCGGAAGATTTTTGGGGGGATTGTGTAACAGCGGCAGCATATTTGATAAATCGAATGCCGACAAAAATTCTCAACGGACGGAGTCCTTTTGAGGTGCTTTTTGGGAAGAAACCGGAACTCGACCATTTAAGGATTTTTGGATGCTTATGCTATGCTACCACAGTGGGACCTAGGGACAAGATGGGTCCCCGTGCCAGGCGTTGTATATTTATGGGATACCCGAGTTTACAAAAGGGATATCGTGTATTCGATCCATCCACAAAGGAATTCTTCGTTAGCAGGGACATAACATTTCATGAAGACATTTTTCCTTTTGAAAAGGAATATTTTTCAGAGGAAAGGAAAGTCCCAGGCAACAAAGTTACACCCCTGAATGAGGATGAAAGGCCCGAATATTTTCTGATTAAATCTCCTGGAAATTCAAGCAACCATTTAACATCCAATGCAGATATTCCCTCTCCAATGATGATGGAAACAATACCGGAGAATATACCCAATGAAGAAGTCCATAGCCCTGCATCAGAAGATATTATGGATCCTTCACAATCATCATCACAGGAGCCACCACGACACTCTGGACGAATCACTCGTCCACCAACGTGGACTAGGGACTATGTTTGTGCTGCCAAAGATCTACCAGGTATTCCATACCCCATATCGTCTTATGTTTCCTTTAACCAATTATCTCCGGAACATAGACACTATATTTGTTCAATATCTGAAGAGCGAGAACCCTCTAGTTATGATGAAGCACACACTGACCCACGATGGCAGAAAGCTATGGAAGCAGAGTTGCAAGCCCTAATGGAGAATCAAACATGGGAACTTGTAACCTTGCCTCCTCAACGGAAACCAATCGGGTGTAAGTGGGTGTATAAGATCAAGTATAGGGCAGATGGAACAATTGAACGGTACAAAGCACGCCTTGTGGCTAAAGGATTTACACAAAGAGAAGGTTTCGATTATCATGAAACCTTTTCCCCCGTAGCCAAAGACGTTACGGTCCGCTCTTTTCTATCGGTTGCAGCTTTCCAAGATTGGAAATTATATCAAATGGATGTTCACAATGCTTTCCACCATGGGGATTTAGATGAGGAAATTTACATGGAGCTTCCACAGGGTTTACGGAGACAGGGGGAGGATAGAGTATGTCGTCTCCGCAAATCCCTTTATGGGCTCAAGCAGGCTTCTAGGCAATGGTATGCCAAATTCGCTAACTCTCTCACAGCTGCAGGATTCAGACAGTCCAAATATGATTATGCACTTTTCATATGGACCAAAGGTATGTCATCTATTTACTTGATGATATATGTTGATGATATATTGATTATGGGAAATGATGAAAATGCCATAAAGGGGCTCAAAGAATATTTGCACTCCACCTTCCATATGAAGGATCTGGGATCTCCAAAATATTTCCTGGGAATCGAAATTGCCCGATCCGAGCAAGGAATTTCTCTCAGCCAGCGGAAATTTGTATTGGAGATTATATCAGAAACAGGCTTATCGGGATGCAAACCGGCTGTTATTCCAATTGAGCAAAACACCAAACTCACTACGGCAGATTATGATGAAAGGGTATCTCAAGATGAAGACCTCACACTTGAAGATCCATCAAAATATCAAAGGCTCGTTGGAAAGCTCATTTATTTGACTATGACGAGACCGGATATATGTTATGCAGTTCAAACACTCAGCCAGTTTATGCATAAGCCCAAGGAATCACATATGAATGCTGCTCTGAAGGTCGTGAAGTATCTAAAGAAATGTCCGGGACTTGGATTACTCCTCTCTAGAGGGTGTAATATGGAAATGACGGCCTATTGTGACGCGGATTATGCAACGTGTCCTATGAGCAGAAGATCTGTCACAGGTTTCTGTATTAAATTTGGGGAATCTTTACTCTCTTGGAAGACAAAGAAACAACCAACAGTATCTCTATCTTCAGCAGAGGCAGAATATCGAGCCATGGCGAAGACCACTTGTGAGATAGTATGGTTGCGAGGATTGCTTCAAGATCTTGGAGTGAAGATTAAGGGACCAACCAAATTGTTTTGTGATAATGATGCAGCACTCAAACTTGCATCCAATCCTATAGTACATGAAAGAACAAAGCACATAGAGGTGGATTGCCATTTCACTCGAGAAAAAATCCAAGAAGGAATAATTAAGACAAGAGGAATTGGGACTACAGAACAGCCTGCGGATGTGTTCACCAAACCTCTTTGCCAGAGACAACACGCATATCTGTTGAGCAAGCTGGGCGTCTTGGACATCTACAAGCCACCAGCTTGAGGGGTAGTGTTGGAAGATATGCGAGATCCGATCACGATTGCAATAAATCAAGATCTTCTCAATATTGGATCTGATTTATTTATGATTTGTTTCCTTTCTTGTACATCTCTTGTATTATAAATTTGCATCAATTGTACATTGAATGATATAGAATACAAAAACATTCTTTCTCCATATACTATTTTCTTCTTCTGCTTCTGTTCTTCGTTTCCTTTCAGTTAGTTGTCCGGTTGGACCAACGCCGGTCACCATTGGCCACTAGTTGGCTGGCGTTTTCTAGCATTGCCAATGAAACCGAAGATGAGAACGCAAAGGAAACCAGCGTTGCCCTCGGCCGAGCTAAGCCGAGCGTTCGCAAACCGAGCGACCATGCGCCGTAGAGACACCATCACAAAGCCGGACAAGCAGTGACGACTTTGTTTCTACAGAAAAAAATGGATTCGACGCTGGATCTCGCTCTGGCATTTCGTCGAACAGTTAGGGTGCGCCGACAAAAACGAGCATACTGAGCCAATCGAGGCCCAAACCCCACCAAGGCATTTAGCAATGAGCAAGCAAAGATTCACATGCAGCACAGCACAACAAAGGCGGGATCGGGACTCGCACGAACAGCCACGACGAAAGAAACATGGAACGATAACCAGCAATCCGAGAGCAAACCGAAGCCAGAGGAGGTGCTCACGGATCCAAGAGAGACATTTTCACAAGCAGTTGGCATTCGCCACCAAATCCTAAGGTTTCCAGCTCAACTGAAGCTCAAGCACGCACCGGGACTCTCGACACACCACATTCAAGACACACAGCAACCAGAGGAGGAATGGACGAGGCCGGAGTTTGCACGAGCCGGTCGGCCGTGAGCTCCGGCCCGTCATGCCCATAACTGGGCAAAAGGGAGGGCGGCAGGCTGTCGAACGGAAGGAGTCGCCGGCTGCACGCGCGTGCAGCTGAGGCGTCGGCTGAAGCTCTCCCACCCTCACTCAGTCGCTTTGACCTCTCAGGCTCTCTCTGTTTCTTTCTCCCTGTTTTTCGCCGAAGCCAAGACCACCCAAAATCCTTGTTGCCCTCTCCCGAACGACACCTCCTTGAGCTCTCGCTCACCTTCTCCTTTTCCAGATAGTCTTTTTCTCTCTCGAGCTCTCTCCTTCTCTGGCTTTTTTCTCCGTTTTTCTCTCAGCCCAGCGGAAGAAGAGAACCCTGTCCGAAGCTCTCTCTCTTTCCTTCCCTTTTATCCTTCTTTCAGTCCTTTCTCTCTCCTCCAGGACGAAGCCAGCTGTCCAACCGGTTGTCCTGGCCGAGCGCCGGGCGCGACATCCTCCGCGCCACCGTCCTCTGTACCCGTCCTTCGTACGTCGTCCTTCCCGATTCCGTCGTCAGCCAACGTCCAAGCAGGGAGGGAAGAGGGATAAAAAAAAAGAAATGGGCGGGCCGGGCCGGAAAGAAGGAGAGATGGGCCGGCCGCGTCGAGCCCGGCCCCACTACTTTTCAAAAAAATAATAATTTTTTTCATTAATTTAAAAAAAATATTTTTTTCAATAATTAATACTAGCAATGCAAATGTTCCTAACATCTATAAGCCATGCAATTTAATGAAAACTATTTTTGTTTAGAGGTTAAAAATTAATCCCTAATATGTTATATCATTAATGAATGATTAAACGAGTCGTCAAAATTTAAGTGTCAACAACACTTAACCAATTAAGCATAATTTTCCTTCCTTGCCTTTGTTGCATATTCGCTTGATCTGTGGCCAAAGTCTTATCCGCGCGCACATACACATTAGAATTTATACTTCAGCAACCCAACTTCTTAAGTGAATATATTAATGGGTTAGTGGGTTGTTCTATGGCTTTATTTGAACCTCAGGCCCGATCATCATTATCCATATCCACCCGGTAAATGGATGACGCCACAATGGCATCTCCAGTCACGCAGCCTTAATGATTATTCTTAACTACAAAGACTATGTAGCTTTTATTTGCATATTTTACATCGACCTCCACAGATAATTTGATTAATTGGTTACTTGCTAAAAGTAAAACTACACACATAAGCAAGTGAAATAAGTAGGATTTTGGGTATAGAGCCTATGTCGCCAAATACTTATCCATATTTCGTTGGAATGTGGTCTACTTCCTAAGTTAGTCTTGCTAGTTTCTAGAATTATTGTGGTTAAAATTTGTGGAGAATTATGCTGGGAATAATTGTATCAAATTTGCAAAGAAATTATATTGCATAATATAAAGTAATTAAGATTAAATTTGATTGATTGGTTGCTAAATCAACTGAATTTCATTTTTAAATGGCTGCATGAGATTTTACCCCCAAAATCTCCATATGGTCCTCCTTTACTGTGGTTCGGAGAAATAGTAAATTAGAGGGGAATAATGTTGGAAGGTTGGAAAAATTAACTAGAAAGTTCTAAACCTATTGTGTGGCGATCAATTCAATTTTAAACCTTTCAATTAGGCTAATTTAGTCATAAACATTTTAAGGATATGTTAATTTAGTATTAAATCTTTTAACAAAGTACCAATATAGCCCTTTCGATTAATTTGGCTGAAAATCGCTAAAGTTACGATCAAGTTGGCACCAGCTTTTGTAGTGGCAATGTTGGGGTTGATGGCACCTTCAACACCAATGTGAACAACATTTTCAAAAAAATTTAAAATTTTAAAACTTTTCATTTTCTTTTCTTTTCTTTTCTTTTTCAATTCAAAGGGCCAATGGCGTAGATAGCAACCTCCACCAGCCCCTTGGTGAGGGCCATCGACACCTATATTTGGCTCATGAAGCCCCCACTAGCCATAGCAAGAGCAAGTGAGCCCTTAACAAATCTAGCAAAGGCGTCAAGACCCTCACCAAGGCCCTTGCCGGCCACAAAGAGGGCGAGTTGGCATAAATACGCTCGCCTACATAGTTTTTATCAGTGTATATTAGAGCATACACCACGGTATAAAAGAGAAAATTTATATAATCATTCGTATCCACTCTAAATTTGAGAATTATAATTACCAAAACTCTCATGAACCGCCAAATTAAGGGTGTATATAATCATTTGCGGAAAATATTTTTACACCGTTAGTCTATGCCAAAAATAACCATGAAAAAGTTTTTCTGAATTACCAAAAAAATTAATTTTCTCTAATAAACAGAATCGGTTATTAGCATAATGAACTCACAAAAATGCATGGCACAACAAAATACCAAAAAGGGTCAGGCTCAACTAATCAATATTTGAACCTCCTGTCTATTGTTTAATTGGTGAAAAAGATAGTGCGTAACTTGGCCAGAAGCGAATCTAATGATTGTTTTGACTGTGTGGATGGTTGGAACGTTTCAAATGCACAGGCACCAAGATGCATCATGCATGCAGCTTGAATGAAAGAGTGAAAACAAAGGTAAAAATCAATCGGAAAGAGAGGAGAGACTTGGAGCAAGAGGGACTTGCATCGACAAAGCAATCGTGGAAGTGAAGGCGGAGCAACGACGCGCCCAGGCGGGCCTCGCGGGAGACTGCGGAGTTCACACCGGATTTAATGATGGAGAGGGCGCTGGGACAGGATGTGGAGTAGAAAGTACTGGACAGCTGAGCAGAGGCTGCTCCGAGGAAGAAACACAGCAACAATAAGGAGGTGGGTCTGACTGAAGAGCTCTCACAGGCCATAGCTTGGAGTTAAGTTTCAGCAGAGGAGGAGGTAAGCGAAGGAGGAGAAGAAGCACGAGCTTGCGCGAGTGTGTTTGTGTGTGTGTCGCACTCGAATGAACTAAGGGGTATTCAAGAGTTTTACTTTGCACTGTTATGCTTTTTCTTTCTTCTCGAGTCAACTGCATTGGATGCGTTCATCTACAATATCAGTATTTTTATTTTTTTTAACAATCAATTTCACCACCAAAGTGTGTGAACACACGCGTATGTATGTATGCGGCGCGACCATCCGTAGTCTGGACTAATTAGCCTTTTATTTGTAGACTAATCCTAATCTCGCCGTATAGAAATATTTTGCCGGACATACATCTATAGGTTTATATTATGTTGTCAATTCTAAGTAAATATGACACAATCTATAGTCATAACAAATTGAGCTTTGCTAACATAACAATTTTAGGCTACTACGAGAATAACAGCTTGTTATGAGTCAAAAATTCTTGAAAAAGTGAGCTCTACAATAATTTACATTTATTTATTATTTGATTTTTTGTGATCCAGAATAAATTGTTATCTCATATTAGATTAAAGACCGTCGCCCATTTATTTCTGGCTTTAATTTCCTTTCGAGATAACAAGATAAATATCTTCTCACTTTCAGCTAGAGTTACTCTCCTTCTATCCTAAAATTGCTTTAGAACTTTTAAGAAGATGGCTTGTTTGGAAAGTAAAAATTAAGGCTTTATTTATTTCACAAAAATCAACTTTTAGGAAAATGTTTTATGAATTTTTTGGCATTTTGTTCATTGAAAATAAACTAGTTATGAAAAACATTTTCTGTCAATAATAAAAAGACAACTTCAAATGTGAGGAAAATAATTTCCTCTTTTCTGTGCAATACTTTGAATTATTTTTTAATTTTAATTTTAAATTATTTTTTTTCTTTTTCCTTTTTCTTTAACCGGTCATTGGGCATGAGACAGTCAACGACTAGCTCTAGTCGAGGGATGAGCTTACCCGTGGCGTGCGAGGCTTGAGCCTCACAAATGGGCAAGCTTGAGGCCTTGCCAAAGGTCATCCTTGTCCTCATTGTCATCAATTGGAGTAGGGAGATTAAGATTGATCTAGGCCATCGCTCTGGACCTGACGTGGTGACTCACAAGATTTGTTTGAAAGTAGGCCGTAAGCTCGACCTTGCCAACTTCGAGTGAGGCCTCGAGCTCCTTGATTTGGCAAGGTGGAGCCTCCCTAAGGTTGGTTCGGCTCGACTCGGCTCATTGGAACCTGGCGAGCTCATCCTTCACTTGTAACTAGCTATTGGCTGAGGAAGAAAGAAAGAAAAAAGAAAGAAAGAAAGAAAATAACATAAAATTAAAAAAATAATTAATTTTTTTGATTTTTTTGTAACATACTAGACTGCATATTATATTTTCTAGTTCATTTTCAAACTTTAGCCAAATATCAGAAAAATATTGTCATATTCCTGAAAAAATAGATTTTTGAAAAATATAGTTTAGAAATGTGATATTTTTCGTAAAATAAATGAAGTCTAAATATGAATATATAGGTTGGATAGTATATGTATTTATTTTAATGAACGAATCTCGAGGAATGGGGACGCATGTTAGTTTTTTTACTCGTTCTCTGTGTTTATTTTCTATCATCCAAATTTTCGTTTTTGGTCTTGAACTGACATATTATTTCCGTTTAAGTCTTTAAATAGTCAATTCGTTTAGTGGACTCCCATGACTTTTCTAGGATACCCATTTTTCCTTGAAAGCCAGCAAGGGTCGGCCGTAGAAAGGTCGGGGCCCATGCTAAGAAATTTCATGACTCAAGGGTCGGTCGTGAGGTACTTAATATTGAAGTTTCTAGTCTCACGCATTAGTCCACCGTCAAAAAAATTTCTGCGTTAGACTCTGATCAGCCCCGACGGGCACGTTAACTCCTATTATTTGCATTTGTAGCATGAGGGATTTTATCTAGAAAGACACAAGTTCAAAGACTTGGTTAAATATATCAAAAGTTGAAGGATTTAATTGAAAGAAATGTACAAATTTAAAGCTGTCGAGACCTATTTTTTCCGTCATGAGGGGAAAAGAAATATAAATATAGGTTTAGGGGTATAGTCCAAGAGATGAGTATGGGACTCTCTTTAGACATAGGCTCTCTTAAGTTTATATCTTGCGTGACATTGGGTATTTATAAAAATCTTTTAATGAGGAATTGCTACTAGTCTATTGGGGTCTGCTAGAAACCAAGTGAGATATGGGAGCATGCCTCACTTTCTACGCAACTAGAGAATTTAGGGTTGGAGACTTGATTACACTAATTAATCAATTACTGCTCTTTCAGTACCTAATCTTGTTCATTTCAAAAAGAATTTTGTCAGGTAGTTTGGATTGATTTTAAAATTATCCACTAACATATGAGTTGATCATGCGGGTGCACAACCATCAAAATAATAACCAGCAACATGAGGAAACATTAAATAAATTGCAAGAGATAATAAGCACCTAATCCTAATTAGACTAAGGGGAAACCATAATCATCGCATCATGAACGTGCGATCAATGGCAATTATATCCGAGAATAATTAAGACCCTAAGATAAAGTCATGGGAGCTTGTTCAATTTTAAGAATAATCTTAGGTCGATAATTTTTCCATACCTTTTAAGAGAAAATTGTCCAAGAATTATTTTAGAGCTTTTTAGAGAATTCTAAAACAAACTTGGAATTTTTGAGATTTCTAAAAAAAAAAAATTGGAATTTCTAATATTTTAATATTTTGAAAAAAAAATTTAAAATATTTTTCCAAAATTTTTATAAATTTTCAGGTTTCTGAATTTTCCATGAATTTTCTGAAATTTCGAAATTTTTTATGATTTTTTAATATTTTTAATATTTTTCATTTTCTGAAAATTTGATTTTTATTATTTTTTATAAAAGAAATAATAATTCGGACCGGGTCGTGAAACCCGGCTCTGCTAACTCGATTCGGACCCTCTCGGTCCGGGTTGGGTCACAAAAGACTGGACCAGCCCTAAATCACTAGGGATTAACAAAAAGGCCCACAAAATTCTTATTTTTTTTTTTAAAAAAACCCATTCTAATTTTAGTTCTCAGCCCAACTAGCGTAGGCCCGCTCGACGCATGGGGTCTTAGTTTCTCTTTTTTACACTTTCTTTTTGTCCTTTTCTGCCTGCAGATTTCCTTTCCCCCTGCATCGCCTTCAACCTTCGTAGCTTCTCGCCTATGGACTTTTTCTTTCTTTTCTTTTTTACGCTTTATTTTTCTGTTTTCTCTCTTTTTCTTTGCTTTCTCTTTTGTCTTATTCGCTAATCTTCTTCTTCATGCATAGTCTTCAACCCCATGCGAAGAACTTAAGACCCGAAACCAAAATGCCTACCCAAAGACCGTAACTCCTTTCGCCGAACCAACGTCGACGCCACCGCGAGTCTTGATCGGTCCTAAGGAAGTCGCCATGCCATGGCCTGGCATCGGTCGTTCCGTTCAACCAACGCCGAGCGTCGCTGGCTGCTAGTTGGTCGGCATTTCGAGAGTCGCCAGTTGACTCCGGCGAGATACGTGCGCCTCAAACCACCCAAATGACGCGGGATAACCTATCGAAAAGCTGAGAAAAAGCCGGGGACGGTGCATGATGATGACATAATTCCTAGCGAGGCAGAAAAACTAAAAGCCGGGCTCCGGTTAAGGGGTAGGGTCGGCCACTTCAGTGAGGCATTTCGTCGAACAGCTAACGGGCACTACCGAGGGGAGCAATGGACTCAAATGAAGCACTCAGAACACATAGAAGCATTGACGAAAGCTCGCCGGGGCCAAAGATCACGCAAACTGGTCGGCCGCGAGTTCCGGCCCAGCGTTTTCTAGAAATAAGACACCGGTAGTTTAGGGAGCCTACCTCGTTCGGAGGAAGAGCCGCGGTGGGCAATGGCGGCCGGACGGGCCTCTGGCGACGACCAATGGCTCCCTCGAGCTCGCCTTCTCCCTTTGGTTCGCTCTCTCTCGGTCTCTCACCAGTCCTCCCCCTCCCGGTCTCTCTCTCTCCTTGATTTTCTCTTCATCCCAAAGCTTTTTAAGGCCAACGGCAGGCGTGCTTTGGCTCCTGCCTTGCCATCCTGTCGATCGTCCTGCCCCCCTGACCCGTGAATCACGCCGGAGCTGCTGCCCTCGATCCGCCTGCAACTGTCCTTCACTCTTTTCTTCTTTCTACAGAAGACGTTCTGGGCGAGGGAGGAGAGGGGAAGAAGGAGCGGGCTGGGCCGAGAAGGAAGAAAAAAGAGAGGAAAACGGGCCAAGCCCATGCAGGAAAAGGGAATGGAGAAAAGAAAGGGGTCCGGGCAGGCCCAGCCCTGGCCTAGACCCATTACGTTTTTCTTTTTTAAGCTTTTTAATTCATTTTAATTAATTTTTTTTAATTTTTTTTTGTAAAATTTGTTTTGATAAATTTTAAAACTAGTGATGCAAGTGCTCCTAATGTCTATATGCGATGCAATTTTAATGAAAATTTTTTGTTAAGGGGTTAGAAATTAATCCCTAATTTTTACGATGCAATTAATAAAAAATAAAATAAGTTGCCAAAATTTAGGTATCAATAAGAGCCTGAAGTATAATTTTAACTCAACAATACACATTCCCTAAGTGTATTGACAGTGACACGCAATACGCGGCATGATACGACACGACATGTTTTTAAAAATAAATAATTCTGACACATTGGGACATCATTGTATGTTATATAAAAAAATATCATTTTTATAATTATTTCAATCAAATTAATTTGATTTAAATTCAAAAATAAATAAAAATTAATAAAAGAACCTAGAATGAATTCAAACTAAAAATATTAATCCATCATTTGTTAATATCATTCATTATTTCAATTTTGATAAATTCAACTCAATTCCAATAATTCATAAAATTTAGATTAAAAAAAATCCACATTTTGGACTCGCGTGTCAAAACGTGTCAGAAGAGAAGAGAAAAAACAAATTGAGGGGTGAATCATGTGTTATGAGAAGTGAGTCAAAAGAAAAGAGAATACTAGGTTTTTCTTTTTTTCCCTTTATTATTTTTAAATTTTTTTACATATTTACAATTTGACCCCTCATTTATTGAAAATTTTAGAATTGATCGCTACGTGTCGGAATTCTGAACTCATTTATGACTCGAGTGTTAGAGAGTTGACCAAGTGTCAGATTTTCCAACACATATTGACCGAGTGTCGGATAGTGTTGAAGAGTGTCAGACACATGTCGAAGTGTCCAACATGACACGAAAACTCTTGGAGAGTGTCAGTGCTTCCTAACACATTCCTTTTTCTCAATTAACACCTATAGCAAATTTCGTATTAGAACAAAGCCCGCCCATGTCATCAGAAATAGCCTAAAATATAGAAATTAGTTCTAAAGTAATCAAAGTTGGGATTTGTCCAGAGAAATATTGACTATTAGGGAAAATTGTCGCGTCCTTACCATCTAATTAAGGTATGTCCCGTGCATAAAGACTTTGTTAGGGTGAATTAATTGCTTGCATGGTAAGCTTCGGAACTTCCCTCGAGACGATCATTCTCGAGCTCACTGGTGACGTGGGTTTGGGGCACTTTGCCAAGCTATAAGCACTCGACGCGTTAATTTATAATGCGTTACATCTGGTTCATTCAAAGTTTTTCTTATTCTTTTTGGCTGATCCAGCATGGTGCCCACTATTCGCAATGGAAAAAGTATACCAGTTCTAGAAAAAGTGTGCTGGTTCTCTTTTGTTCACCGCGCACGATGAGCGACTTTGGTTATATGTTTTGGGAGCGTGTGCTGATCGTAACTCGATTGATTCGCAAGAAAGTCAAGAGCATTCTTTGATCCCGACTGGATCACCGTACAAGAGGAAAGTAGGCGTCCCAATCCACCGCAGTACCAAAGCGTAGATCCGCTCTTAGATCATCAATGACTTAGCCAAGAAGTGTTCAGGAAAAGATTCAATCAGATTCATGAAAATGCTCCGGCTGTGCTGTTTAGTGTATATAAACATGTATGTTTAGCGTTGTATCTTCATCTAATCTACTATTTCTAGCGCAGTTTCACACAATGGAATGCTCTTAGCAGTCATTTAAAATCAGAATGTTTCAACAAAAAAAAAATCAGAATGTAAATATAGTTGATTTTTGAAAGAGAAACCCTAAATAACTCGAAGACGTCGTTTCATATTGAGCAAATCAGAGAAGAAAATCTTGCATCTCACACTAAACTTGGAAAGCACTTGTCGTTGCTTTGAGCGACGTTGTGGCTGGAGGAGGGTGCTTGCTATCGAGGTATCATCGGAGTCATAGAGGACGAGGAGATTGGATAGAAAGGGAGCGATGATCGTGAATGTAGAAAATTCAAAAGAGCTCCTCTTTGGGATTGAGACAAGAGAGCTTGTCAATAAAGTTAATATTATCTCTAAGAATATTAGTCAGGCATCTTTTACTTTTGCCAGTAAATGGAAAAATTGTATGATACTACCGACCAGATGGATACCAGGTCGTTTTTCTTTGATGAGACGTGAATTGAAAAAGCGTGCAAAGATGTATGTACCGAATTGATCTATGAAGCGAGGCAACAATTTGGAAGTAGATATTTGGGACAACAAAACTTTAATCAGTGGTACCCTCTTATTCTGGGGAGGAGAAAACCAGACGACTACGAATAAAAGATAGCGACAGAGAGAGAGAGAAAGGGTAAAAGAAAGAAAAGCCACACGCTTAATCCTTACCCTAAAACGCACAAAGAGAGAGAGAGAGAGAAAAGATATTGTAAAAAGCCCATACAATCTAATCAAATCCGGCAAGGATCCTTCTGCGAACCACCTGGCTGTTGACTGAGTCGCCACTATAGATCCATCGAAGCGCGGCTAGAAGCAGCAGCAGCGGGAGGGTTCGGGCTCGTGGCCGTTTGACCCAAGGCCGTTCGCGGAGGCGGAGGCCGAGGCGTGGTTTGAGGGGTTTTTGGGGGGGGAGGGGGTGTCGCTGGACCGCTTTACGTCCTTGACAGGGATACTGCTCATAAGATCAACTTGACACGTGAGGGAGGGGGGTTGGGGGGTTGGGTGTTCGAGCGGTGTTCTTGAACCGGAAGACATTTGGGACGATGGAGTGGGCAACGAAGCAAACGGTGGTTGACGTACAACTCTCTTTCCTATTGTAAGAGAGAGAGAGCGACTGATGATGCCGTGTGTATGGGCCTCCAAGCGCGTCCCAAGTTCCAGCATTTATACGAGCATGTATCAGGTAGGTAGGAGTGGGAATCCACCGCGTGAAAATCTCACTCTATCTACTGGGCCGGCACATGTGGCCCGGGGCCCACCCTCCCTCACCACACATCACTCGTCTTTCTTCCCTCTCATCTTTTTTCCTTTGTTCTTCTTCTCCCTCACCTCGCCTCACGTCGCCCTCGGAGGGAAGGGAAGAAGAAGAAAATCTCGCCTCACGTCTCGAGGAGGAAGAAGGAGAAACCGGATTTTTTCTGCCTTTCGAATGGCGCACGTAATCAACTAGCTGACAAATATTCTCTTGAACGATTGATTAGAGAAATTTGAGATACAAAAACGAATTTATCAAAGTGAGACAACATAGTGAAAATGGATATTTGAAACAACAAATCTCCAACAGATTGTACCCACATTTATCCCGCGGAGGAGACGACCAAACGTCTAGGAATGAAAGGTAGAGAGAGACCTGGAATACAAAAAAATCCTCACGATTTACTCTTAGCCAAAAATTCAAAAAAAAGAAGAAATAAATATCGGGAAAAGAAAAGCCACACTTTTGATCAAATCCGGCAAGGAACCCTCGGCGAACCAGTTGGTCGTTGACATTGACTTTAATTTGTGTCGACACGCGTGCTCTTCCTTACTAGCCTTCTTTTCCCCTGAGGTAGGGTGTCCTTTTTCCAAAGCGCCTTCTAGCCGCCTAGCCGCCGAGAACTAGTCAGCCTAAAGACATCACTGTGAAATAAAATTAATATCATGAAAAAATTAATAAATTTGTAATAAATTTATTTCAAAATCATTTTTAAATTATCAAAAATATCAAATAATATATTTATTATAAATTTATTCGAAATTAATTTTGGATCTTTGTTAGCTTCTCTCAAATCTTACTGTGAAAATGTTATATTGGATGATACATGACAATGAGTCAATTGATATAACAAATTCACGTGGAATTCATGACTCTTTTTTATTTCTTCAATTAGCCCAAATTTGAAAACATTTAGGAGAAGTGTGCTCGGGCAAGTTCTGAGACCTAATCATGAAGATGAAGATGACTAAAAGGAAAGTCCTCGACGAAGAAGAAGACGAAGGAGAATCGGAGTGCTGTAAGGGAGGGATCGAGGGAGGGCCCAAATTGTTTTTAAATGACGGCTAATGAGAGAGAGAGAGTGTCTGTCTTGGAGTCTAATCTCCAAGATAAAGCTGACAGACAAGGCGGCCAAACCCTAAAGAACTGAGGGTCAGTGGAGATAAATTTTCCACGCGTGGCGCTTTGATGTTTTGCGTTTCTGATCGTCAAATTACGACGCAGAGAAAATTATGAGCATCCTATAGATTCCGTTCTTTTCTGGAGGTGAGGAGGGAGAAATTGGAGTCCTCAACTCAGCATTACGAAACATATGATTGGGCGGTTTGACGTTGTTGCCATCGACAATTTGATCACTCGTTTCGTTACTTGACTTCCGTTTGGGGTCGATGGTGATACGTATGAATAGTGAGTCCTCACCTACTACTTTCGATCATGAAAGGGAAACCCAACATGCATGATGGTGATAATGATAACAATCGAGATTGTGACGGATTGATCTTTAATTTTATGTTTTATCCTTTAATTGTCATATATTTAGCATATGTGGGACACAAAAAATATGTATATAGTGCTATCGACCACTTGTCCAATTAGCTGAGGCCGCATCTAATGGGAAAATTACTGAAAAATCTTATACTTATCATTTTTAAATGATAAATTGGAGTGCTCTAAGGGAGGGAGGGAGGGAGGGAGCCCTAATTGTTTTGGCTAATTAGAGAGAGAGAGAGAGAGGTGCTATGGATTTTCATGTGAACTTACTATATCAATTGAATTATTATTATGTGTCATCTAACTCAATAATTTCATGGTAAAATTTGACAAAACCCAACAATGGATAATTATGTTACGAGTATAACAATTTGTAATTTTTAATGACACAAATTAATTTTGGGTAAATTTGGCATGAGTGTATCATTTGTGATTGTTTTGTAATCCATAGATTAGTTATAGATAAATTTATCACCGATGTATTAGCTTTGTGTTTTTCATTATATTAACCCTTATATAATGTAATTTTCTCATTATAGAATACCCTCATCTTTATCAACAAGAAAATTTATTTGGGGGGGAGGGGTGATGTGTCCCCTACAAGTTATAGGGTTGTGGTGAGATTTATTTGTTATAGGAGCACCATTATACTCCATTTGTCTAATAGAACTGAAAAATATATTCCATAGTTTGGTAAGGAAAATCTCATTTGATTTTCTTAAATATATGCACACTATTTGGGCCCTAATGACTTGTACATGGGTAGCTAAGGAATCCAACACTAGTACCGAGGTTCTAGGTTTGACCTCTTCTAACCTCGACATGAGCATCAAGCTTGGGCACGGGCACCTAGGTCCCAAGCACAAGCATGATCACCGATCCTAAGTCCACAGAAGCTAAGCCCGAGAACCCGGGCATTGGCATCAAAGTCTTGGGCTCGACTTTGATGGACTGGGTCTCAAGTGTGGGAATCCAACACTAGTATCGGGGTTCTAAGGCTAACCTCTTTAGACCTCGACCTAGGCATCAAGCCCAGGCACGGGCACCTAGGTCCCAAGCACAAGCATGAGCACCAATCCTAAGTCCATGGAAGCCAAGCCCGAGAACCCGAGCACTAGCAATGGAGTCTTGGGCTTGACTTTGATGGACCGGGTCTCGAGTGTGGGGACATAGGCAAGGGCACCACTTCTTGGGACTTGGGCATGGGTGTTGGGGTCTCAGACCCAAACATAGGGCATGGGCTTTAGAGATTCCTTTTATAGTCTCCCTTTAAAAAACCCTAAAACAAATATGCATGGCCTAAAATACTCTTATTACTAATTTGAAAATCAAAACTCAACAAATCTCCACCTTGACTTCAAATCTTCAAAAGGGGGCCATGCCAAATGTCACAAGACCCTCTCCCTCACCACCAAAAGTGACCAAACAAGATCACCCCCAAAACAATGGAATCGATGATGCACACCCCTAAACCTATGTGAGTGTACTTAGTGTAGGAAACAAGGAATGAAATGCCATCAACTCTGCCTAAGCAAATCAAATGACGAAAACGCCAATCAAATCCAAACAATGCTTGAACTTGGTCAAATGAACTGGTTTAGTCAACATATCTACCAGATCATTCGCTGTAGGTACTTTCTTCATCATAACCATACCCTTAGCAACTTCATCATGCTCATAGTGATATAGGAAGTCAATCTGTTTTGTCCTCTCCCGATACATCGCATTCTAGGTCAATTGGATTGTAATTTGATTATAGCAAAAGATAACGGAGGCTCCTTGCTATATCACCCCAAGTTTAGTAACTAAACATTTCAAACAAAGAGTTTCTTTTACTCTTCCATTGCTGCCATGTATTGTGCTTCGATGGTAGACAAATCACTTGTATCATGCAAAATTGCTCTCCAACTAACTACGGAATCACCAAGCGTAAAAACATAAACTGTTAAAAATATATTTTTATCAAGATCGCTTATATTATTAGAATTAACAAAACCATCACTAAATGTTCTATATCACGACTTCAGTCAAAGACCAAATTCACATTGGAGGTATCACAGATGTATCGAAGAATCCATTTCACGACTTGCTAGTGAACTTTATCCAAATATGCCAAATACTAGCTCCACAACACTAAGAGCATGGGAAATATCTGGACAAGTGTAGATCATAATATACATGAGACTACCCATAGCACTAGAATATGGAACTCGAGACATATTTTCTTCCCCTTCCTTAGTTTTAAACGACAAAGAAGCTGAAAGTCTACAATTGGGACGCCAAAGGAGTTCTTATCGGTTTGGCATCCTTCATGCCAAAGCCCTCAAGTACTTTCTCAATATACTTCTTCTATGAGAGGTATAACTTCCCAACCCGTCTATCTCTGCGAATCTCCATATCTAGAATTTTCTTGGCAGTTCCAAGATCCTTCATCTCAAATTCCTTGCTAAGTTACCTCTTCAAACGTTATATTTCTAAAATATTTTTTGTTGTAATAAGCATGTCATCCATATATAATAGTAAATAAACAAAATAACCATCATGAAATCTCTTATAGTACACTCAACTGTCATATGCACTGCACGAGTGACCATGACGCAACATAAAGCTATCAAACATATTGTACCAGTGTCGCGAAGATTGCTTAAGACCATACTAAGAGCGTTTCAACCTGCAAGCATGATCTTCTTTACCTTCAACAATGAATCCCTTGGGTTGAGACATATAGATTATCTCCTCAGGCTTGCTATGTGGAAAAGCGGTCTCGACGTCAAGTTGCTCAAATTCTAAAACATAAAGAGCCACTAACGTGAGCAATACACGAATGGAACTATGTTTCATAACTAGAGAGAATACTTCATCGAAGTCTATCCCATCCTTTTGAGTAAAACCCTTTCGCTACCAAATGTGCCTTGAATCTTTCATCTTCAACCCTTGAAATTCCCTCTTTTCTTTTGAAGACCTACTTGCATCCAATAACTCTTTTGCCCTCAAGCAATTTCACAAGATCCCAAGTTTGGTTCTTATGAAGAGGCTTCATCTCTTCATTCATCACAATAAGCCACTTCTCAAATTTAAAATAAATAGTTGCTTCACAGAATATAGAAGGTTCTTTAATACCAAGCTCTTCAACAACTATAAGAGCATACGCTATCAAATTAGCAAAGCCATGCCTTTGGGGAGACTTAATTTGCCGTTTAACCCTCCCTGCAACCAAACTCTAAGGTTGCTCAATTTCTTCTACTTCATCTTTGATCAACTTAGAGTCTTGTTGCTCACTGTCAATTTCTAGTTGAATAAGAATATCTTCATAAGTTCTTTGTGAATGATTCATAAGAAACTCCGCCTCTTTCCCAACATTTTCCCATTGAATACTTGTAGACTCATTAACAACCTTTGTTTTTTCTAGCATGGAATTTTAATCAAAGTAGTATCCCTACTAATTATAAAATTTGATGATTGAAGGTCAGAACACCACAATCTATATCCCTTAACCTTGTCTACATAACTAACAAAAATATACTTCTTGGCCCTAAGTTCAAGCTTACCCTCTTTTACATGGTAATAAGCGGGACATCCAAATATTTAAATTAGAATAATTAGAAGGTTTACCTGACCATACCTCATTAGGAGTCTTATATTCAATTGCTGTTGAAGGGGAAGGATTCACCAAATAACAAGCCTGTGTTCACGGCTCTAGCCTATAAATCTTTTCCAAGTCTAGCATTAGAGAGCATACATCTTGCTCTCTCTAAAAGTGTCCGGTTCATGCGCTCTGCCGCCGATATTGTTGAGGTGTGTGCATGACTATTTGGTGTCAAACAATCCCAAAATCTTCGTAGTACTTGTTGGAATCATCTCCGCAAAACTCATGACCATTATTTGTTCTAAGACACTTTATCTTCTTCCCAATTTGATTTTCTATTAACATCTTTGACTTTTTGAATGTATCAAAAACATCGCTTTTACACTTTAAGAAATAAACCCAGACTTTCCAAGAAAAATCATCAAAATGTTAAAAGATTAACTATACCACCCTTAGATGTTACCTGTGTCGGTCCCCACATATCAATACTGAAACTAACTCTACACCGCTTCTTGAAAACACACTGTTCGCAAAAATAGGTGAGACCATATGATCCCCACAAAGTAAACCACATTTAGTGAAGATAGTCATTCCTCTTTGGTTCATATGGCCCAACCTCAAAGAAATAAGGTTCTTCTTCAAATCTAGAATGTGCTTAACGTTGTCAAAGTTCTTACTTCATTATTATGACATTTGATCCACACCGTACCAATACCCATAATACTGCAAACTACATTGTTTCCCATCAAAATTGAACCACCACTGATTTTCTCATATGTATGAAACCAATCTCTATGAGGACATATGTGGTATGAACATTTGAATCCAAAACTCATTTGTCATCAACATGATAATTTGAAGACAAAATAGTGAGAATATTGTCTGCATTAGCTGACTTATTATTCTTCACCAGATTAGTTGAATTGGAACTCTCCATCAACTTCTTCCCCTTAGCTTTAAGCACTGGACACTCATTTTTGTAGTGTCCAAACTTGTGACAATAGTGACACTTCACTTTACTCTTATCTCAACTTAGCTTAAACATTAAATGCCCTTTACTATTACTGTGTCTACCATGATGATTCGACTTTCCCCTAACAATTAAGTCATCAGGTTTATCATCATTACTACTACTCGCATTCAACTTTATATGCATCTCCGCGGAATTCAAAGAGGTCTTCATATCCTCAAGAGTTATGAATTCCTTTTCATACAACATAGAATTCACAAAATTCTCATACACAATTAGGGCTTGATTTTCATCATTTAACTTCAAATCTAGATTTTTCATATCCATAACAATCTTGTTAAATTCATCTAAATATTCTTGAACGGGATTACTTTCTAGCATCTTTAGCATGTAAAGACGCCGTTTCAAGAATAATCCTGTCATAAAAGATTTCTTCATGCAGAGGCTCTCGAGCTTATTTTACAATTCTGAAGCTGTTTCTTCATTAGCAACTTCATGAAGCACCTTATTGGACAACGATAATTGGATGGTGCTATGCGTCCTCTCTCCCATCTCCTCAATCTTAGCCATAGTCATGTTGTTGGAGTAATTTCCATCCAAGACTCTAACTGAACCTTCCCAACGTAACAATGCCTTCATCTTGATCTCTATAGCCCAAAATTGTTTTGGCCATCAAAGGGTGCCACTTCAAACTTGATAGATGCCATTTCGAACAAAAAGACTGAAATTCCTTCACTTTGATACTAGTTTATTGTGGAACAACACCAAAAGATACATTGACCGAAGCACAAGTAGTAAATGATGAAAACAAAATTAAAACACATGAGACACAATTTACGTGAAAAACCAAAAATGGGAAAAATCATGGGGAGAGAGGAGGGTTTTACTATATTCAACAACTAGTACGAGAGTACAATCCAAAAGCTCAAAAATCACTTGGTGACCCACAAGATATAAAGATCCAATAAGAAGATAGGAAAATAAAGGAAGTGAAACATTATGGAGGTTAATGTTAGATATGTTTAAATACATTCTTTTTATAGTCTCCCTTCAAAAAAATCTTAAAACAAATATGCATGGTCTAAAATACCCTTTTCACTAATTTGAAAGTCAAAACTCAACATTTATAAAAAATAAAATAAAAAACCAAATCATTGCATATGACTTTCTTGAATTGGGTACTTTAATAATAGATGACAAACATACATTTCACTTAAGTAAAAGGTTAACTAAAACACCACACATGTAAAATATAATAAATAATCAAATCGTTGCTACCTCCCATTTCATTCTCTATGCTTTCTTTCTCTCCACTCAATTATGCAAAAATCACCACTCCAATACCAACGCTCCGTTGTCATCCACCCTGGTCCCCCATGTTCGCCTCTCCACCACTAGTCTTTTAGTTGCTATTGTTGCTCACCAAAAAAAGAACAACTCAAGTGTCAAAACATGGCACGAGAGGACACTTAAGTGCCACTTTATTTTAAAATCGGATCACTTAAGTGCCAACTCCAACGAAGACTGTCGGAAATCTGACATGGCTTATTTTAATAATATAACTTACTTACGTGGCTCGTCGGAAGTTGAGTCAGCAAAAATTCAGCCAAATGTCATCGTTTTTATGCTAACGTGGTATTTAAAAATATATTAATTAAATAATATTTTAAAACTTTAAAAATATATTATTATAAAATTGATTAATTAAAAAAAAAAAAGAGGAAGGGAGTTTTGGGCGAGGGCTTTTTTTAAATAAAATCGATTTTTAAATTTTTTTCTGGTATGACTTTTTTTTGCCACGTGGAAGATTTCTTTTTTTTTTAAATTACCAAGTGAATATTTTATTTGAAAAAAAATTGCTCCATCAGTAAATAAAATTGCCGAAAAATGACACATGATAGTTTGGCCAGATTTTTGCCGTTGGCACTTAACCGATCATTTTGCTCCGATTTTGGCACTTAAATGTAAATTTCCGAACTTTTGGCACTTAAATGTCCCCTCATGTCAAGTTTTGGCACCCTAAGGGTCTGCATGTCGTTGCTCACCCAAAATTGACATTCGACCAAAAAAAAAAAACTTCACTCATTGTACTAGTTCTTAATCCCTAGCTCTTGCACACTACTCTCATCACCTAGGGGGCTTTAACCTCAAAATATGAGTCAAACTAGGGTTGCAAATCTCAGTCGACCGCAAGCTGCAGCTACTTTGAAATAGCTGAGCTTGGATGACCTTAAGTTGATCACATCTAGGCATCGCGGGCAAACAGAGAGAGGGAGAGAGGATTTTATCCAAGGAATCAATTTCTAAACAAAAAGAGTCAATTGGGAATTCACATAGATAAATGAAATCATATTTAAAATCACCTTCATTTTTTTTTTTACTTTGTTCAAAAAGACAAAACTTCATTAATAGTTGGAATGAATGGTACAATTCAGTCGTTGTCTTCAAGAGCTCTCCAATGATACCCTTTTCCAAATAGGACACTCAGTTCTAAAAATATCACAACTTTAATTAAAGTCATCCAATCGTTAGGTGTCTAGAAATTAATGAATTGACTCAATCCATTAATTTCATCTTAAGATCAAGTCATAAACTTTTCAAGGCTGTAAGAATCACAACGATCGGGTTTTATGGATGTAACACTGATATATTTTACTATGATTCTCCATTCAAGAAAATGCTTAGAAATCTGTGATCTTGACACTTATCTCTAAATTCAGACCAAATTTTTGGAAATCGGATCACATCCTTCCCTTGGATGCAAAAATCCGGTCGATTGGGACGTCAAACAAAAAAAATATGATTTGTTAATTTTTAGAAAAAAAAAAGGCTATCAGTGACACCAGGTAGCATTTGCCAATGTTAGTTAGCGTTGGACAAGGTCCATGCGAGAACTTGTGGTGAACATTTTTTAAAAGTTAAAATATTTAAGTGATTACTTGAAAAGTTATGACACTTAAGCCGAGTGAATACCTCTTAAATATTCAGCATTCATGTGATCAATTGAAAAATTTTGGTACCCAATTTAGTGTTTTGTAAAAATTATGTCACTTTGCTCTTATCTCAAAAGTTCGATTTTTATTATGTTTGTCTTAATTTAACTCCTCTCTCTCTCTCTCTCATAGGGGTGATCGGTTCCCGATTCGGTCGGTTCCTATTCAAAAACCAAGAACCAAACTAGCAAACCAGTTCCCAATTTTTGGGGCTATGAACCAAACTGATTGGTCCTAGAATCGGGAACCAAACCAATGGATCAAATCACTTGTTGTCATTAAATTGAAAAAAATATACATCCCATGTGGACTTCCAAAAATATACATCCCCTAGTTAAGACTCTTGTCTCCATATATTTTTCAACAAGATTGCTTTCTTGAACTCAATCCTAGCAAGGGTTAGACTCTTTCTTCCAAATCAAGAGCTCTCTTTAATTACAAAGAACACAATGCTCTTTGAAACATGTGCACAAACTTTAAAACAAAGCCCTCTCTCTAAATGATAATCCTTTATTCCCTCTAGCAAAATCCTCCATCAGACCCTATGGCCATGCACTGTTAAGTGTTATGAAAACAAAAAGAACAAGCTGAAGATCCACACAAATTAGGGATATTAGAGAGGTTTGTCTTTCCAAACAGACTTCACACACTTACCTTCATTCTCGCAAACACAAAATTTATTAGTGAGGCAAAAAAAGAAATAATAGAACCCTATATCAACAAAAGTTCAACACACACTTCGGAAAATAATGGTAGAATTAATTTAGGGTTATTCAGAAATTTTAAAAAATAAAAAATATACGTAAATGGTAGGTCCAATTTTATCGGTCCAGTCGGTCCGATTCTCACCTTAAAATCATGAATCGAATTGACTAGCCACTGGTTTAAAAAATAAGAGCTAGAAACTAAATTGACACCCCCCTAAAACTGCCTAGAATCAACTAATCTAATCCAATCTGATCCAGGCAATTCCTATTGCAAACCCATCCTTTCACACACACTTTTACCCTGCTTCTTTGTAAAGCATGAGAGTTGAGCCTTACACCTGAAATTAAATATTCACATCATACTCATTTTCCTTCCTATCGGACTGCATGCCCAGTGGAAACGTTCGACTTTAAATAGCACCCAAATTGCTCATTTCTAAAGAAGATAAATGCATTCCTCTCACTCCTAAACTGTGATCTCTCTCTCTCTCTCTCTCTCTCTCTCTCTCTCTCTCTCATTTTAACATATATATATATATATATTTGTTGACACCTAAATTTTGGCGTCCTATTTAGTAAATTATCGCATAGTAAATTAGGGGATCAACCATGCCCCTAGGAAAAAAATAAAAATAAATTATTGCATATAATTTTTAGAAGCATTTCATGGCATATAAATGGAATCACATTTTAAATTGGACCAGCATTGAATAGTTTTGAACTTAATTGATTGGACCGAGTCCACTAGAGTATTAAACTTTCACTACGTTCATGGAATACATTATCATGGAAAGTTAGTGCTATATATGGATTTCCTGCTCTTAAAATATCATAATTCTAGATTGAAAGTAAATGGAAGTGAAAACCCTAGCCCTATTCTTATAAATAGGCACTTTAGGGTTCACGGAGAGGTGGGAACTCCACATTACACACGCAAGGTAGAGGATAAGGGTTCAAAGTCGAGAGCAAGGAATCGTCCATGCAAATAGAGGAGGTAGACTCTTCAACTCATAAAATTGTACAATTCGCCGAAGGAGAACAAGCATGAAAGAAAAAGAAGGCTTTCACAAGAGGAAAGATGTAAGCTGCAAAAACAATGACTTAAGATCTCCATAACTATAATCAAGAACGCATATATAATCAAGTAAGGTGATTTGTACACCTGACTTGGAATCTATTGTTCTTGATTTCTTGGTGTAGAATAGTAACGATCCAAAGTTCAAGTGTTTTTTCTCTATTGCCCTCTATATCACTAGCTTAATGAAATTGCCCCTTATATAAGGATATTTGTGTATGTTAAAGTTAGAGAGACTTAAGCACTATTTGTAGAGTTTTAAATCATAGGCCAGGTTTTACTTGACCATACTAACTAGCCTCATATTAGACTAATTAAGAAATCTTATCTTACCAATTCTGTAAAATGGTAAATTATAATATCAATCAATATAACCAACATCAGAAAAACTCTTACATTCTCCCATTTGGGCTATATTAATTGAAATTGTACTATTTATGCGCACCTTTATATTGGTCTACAGATGATTCTTAATTGTCAATCCGATCTCATAAAATCTCAAACACCGAATCATGGCGGTAATTGCATATATACACACAAAACCTTCCATGGCCACAGGTGTTTTTAACTCTACTATATGTATTCAATATGATATTGTGGTAAATGAATAACACTCCACTAAGAGTAATACCTTGCATGTTATCTCCTTTGTCAATTAGCATTCTCTTTCCTTAAGTGGATGTGTCACAAGAAGATATTTTTATGGTTCCAATGAACCTATATATGTCTTATCTTTATAGTTAACCTTTCTTTATATGTGATGAGACATATCTCTAAGGCTAATAAGTGAATACCCCTAGCCTTTACTCAAGGTTTACATAATAACTTGAGATTTTCATTAATATGCATTCAACATGATAACTATGCATTCATAAGCATTTTATTGAATGCAAAAGAGTTGGTACATATTAAAATGTTACAAATGTAACAAACACATATGTAAATTTTGTTAATGCAAAATCAAAACAACTCCCACTAAACAACAATAACCCATGATACTCTTAAGCCTATGATTATGACGTGTCATTCAAATACGCAAGAGTCACTTGTGGAAATATGATCTATTGTATTGTCACCATTCTGCATTATTACCTTTATGGTCAAATACTTAACCGTTATATGCTTAGACCCCTTGAGATCTCTGTTGTTGTTGATAGACAGTAATGCAAAGTTATTGTCTCAATACAACTGTATAGGTCTATTCACAAAGCCAAATATGGTCAACTTCCTAATGGGGTTCTAGAGCCAAATACCATGAGTAGCGGTCAAAAAGCCTACTACAAACTTCTTGCATAGTAGAGGGTAACATAAATTCATGCTTCTCACTTTCCTATAACACTACACCTCCTGCTAAACATAAAGATGTATCATGTTATCAATTTCATGTCATGTTGATGGCTAGTAAAGTCTGCATTCGAATGCATTACTAGCTGTAGGTCCTAAATATGTTTGTAAATTAGCATATGATCTTTCATATTCTTTAAGTACCTCAAGACCTTCTTGACAGTAACCTAGTGATCGCGTCTTCGATTTGACTGATATCTACCTAGAAGTCTTGTCACAAAAGTGATGCTGGCCTAGTTAAATTTTAGCATACATTACACTTCTAAATACACTAGCATAAGGTACATCCTTCAATTGGATTTTCTCAATATCGGAATAAGGACATTGTGACAAATTCAGTTAATCACCCTTAGTGACAAGACCAATTTATGGCATACCAAAATTTTCCAAAATATGATCAATATATGCCCTGTAAGACAAACTCAATATAAGGTGAGAAAGATCCTTATGGATCTCAATGCCAAGGACAAAGAGTGCATTTGGTACAACTTTCCTAAGGGTCTTTCAGCCTCCAAAGCCCCTTGTGGGATGCTTTGGGTGTTTAGCAATTTTTCCCAAGAGGCTTTTAGTCGAATGATAGCCTTAGGAAAACCGAAAGCCCCAATGCTAGCAGGAACTAGCATTAAGCTTTCAACATTTGCCAAATGTTGAAACTAATTTTTTTCTTCTAAAATTACTCTCACCAATTCTTCAAATTTTCGATTTTATCCATTGTACTTATTCATCTCTTTTGAGCAAGGGCTATGGCTATCAGTGAGCCAAATCTGGCACCGATGGCTGTCAAGGTCACTCGACCTAGGCGGCGCATGACCCAAGTTAGGGTCTACTAGGTCTCGCATGACACTCGTGACCTAATTGATGGTTGAGAGAGTCACTCGACCTCAAAGAGCAATCACCTATGGTTACGCGACCCTCATGAGATCGAGGCAGGGACCACTTGAGGCCACGAGACCTTAGCGGCATTCACTTGGATCGCATGTAGCCTAGGTCAACCGACCCTTGCCTGGGTTATACCACCCTCATCGAAGGTCGCTTGAGGTCAAGCGACCTCAACTGATGGCTGCCAAATGCTAAATTAGGCTCACTAGTGGCTGTTGCCCTTTGCCAGTTTCGACAAAGGGTTTGGATCCTTTTTTAATAAAAAAATATAAAAAAGTATACTCAAAGTCCATTGCAAATTTATTTTTGCCAAACACAGCTTGAGCTCAAAGTCCATTTGCAAATAATTTTTATCAAACACAAATTGCGTTTCCCCAAAGAGTTTTGGCTTTCAACATTTGTATTATACTCAAGCCCATTTGTAAAGCTGAACCAAATGTACCCAAAAGACGCATCGCCAAGGTTCTTCATGTCAAATTCTTTGATAATATCTACTTATCTCATGCATTAATATAAAATCATTGCTTGCAAGAAAGATATTGTCAACATAAAGTATGAGAAAAATTAAATTTCCTCCCATTGATGTTGTAGTATATATACACCAATCTACATTGTTTTCAACAAAACTGAATGAAGTAACAATACTATGAAAGTTCAAGTATCATTGTATAAAAGTTTGTTTGAGGCCATAAATAGACCTTTCAGTCCACACATGCTTCTCCAAATCATCTGCTGTAAAACATTTTGGTTGCACCATATAGAATTCCTTGTCAAGGTCTCAATTTAGAAATAAGGTTTTAACATCCATATGGAGTAACTCCATATCAAAATGAGCTATTAAAACTCTGATCACTCCAAAAGAATCTTTTGAATGGACTAGGGAAAATGTTGCTTCACAAGCTACTCCTCTTTGAGTGAAACCATTAGCTATCAATCTAGTTTTAAAACTCTCAATATTTCTTTTGGAGTCTCTTTTAATCTTTTACACCAATTTGCAGCTAATGAGCTTGTGACATTGAGGCAACTCAATAAGCTCCCAAACACCATTATGTTTCATATACCGCATCTTATCTTTTATCACTTCTAATCACAGATCTAATTAAGGACACGAAACAACATCTCTATAAGTCATTAGATCAACCATACATTTAATATCATAGTCATGCTCTCCTAGATAGACTATATAGCCTGATGGTATAACTGATCGTATTTATTTAATAAATCTCCTAAGTGGAGTTACTGCAACATTATCCTATACTTGAGAGACTTGAGGAACTTTATTAGGAATTGTCTCAACAACAGGATCCTGAACATCAACAAGCTCAATCTGTGGCATAAAAAACTCCAGTAATTGTTTATATAGGCAAAGACGAAGATATAGTGTTCTCCATTGTACTATTATCATTAATAGTCTGTAAGCATAAACCCTCTTCGGCCACGTCAAATTCCAAGAACTTCGTTGTCTATGATTCCACAATTCTCGTGCCTCCATTGAGGTTATAAAACTATACCCCTTCAAATAATATGGGTAAGATATAAAGTAATATTGAATAGTTTTGGAGTCCAACTTAGTTAACGTCAGATTATATAACCTCACTTTTGCAGCACACATCAAACCTTTTCAAGCTAGATTTACGTCCAGTCTACAATTCAAAGGGAGTTAATGGAATAGCTTTGGTAGAAATATGGTATTGTATGTGAAAGGGCTACTTTCAAAGCTTCACCCCATAGAAAACTAGCTAACTTAATCTTATTAATCATACTCCTTATCATATACATAAGAGTGCGATTACTCCTTTTGGCGATACCATTTTATTCAGGACTTCCAAGCGTGGTTAACTCAGCTACTATCCTAGAATATCTTAAGTATATGGCAAATAGTGCTTTAGGCTGTCCAGCATTGCTATGCCTGCCAAAATGCTTATCATCTTAGTCAAATCTAACAACTTTTATGACTTTTCCCAATTGTTTCTCAACTTTAGTCCAAAATCTTTTTTTGAACTTGTCAAAATATTCACACTTTTCATTAATGAAGTACTGAAGGAATAGTTGTCAATAAATGCAATAAAATAAAAATTTCTATACAATGTTGCCATATAGGGTCTACTAATATCAATGTGAATAACCTCCACTAGGTCAAAACTTTAAACCTCGGTTTTCTTCTTTATCTTAGTCATTTTACCTCTACAATAATTTATGCAAATCTATAGGTCATTTTTAATAGTATGTAGGATGTCAGCTTTATCAACCTTTCTATTTTTTTCCTTAGAGATGTGACCAAGACATTTATGCCACAATGCATAAAATTGTTCCTTAGATAGAGGTCTTTTGGAAACAACATTTTCAGCCGTATAAGCGACGTACATATATCATCAAGAGTTAAACATAATATGTACAATTCATTGAACATATTGCAGCACATAACCTTATCTGAATTAAAAAATATTGAAACAATATTATTCTTTAGTTCAAAAGAGTAGCCCCACATGTCTAAACATAATACAGAAACTAAGTTCCAACTAAATGAAGGTACATAAAATGTGTTTCTTAGTATCATATTAAAACTAAAATCTAGAATTAAAATGATATCCCACGAACTCATCATCAACTTTATTGTGAATTCGCACAGTGACCTATGATTTATCCTGATTTGGGTTCTTTCAATTTATGAATCCCAATATGGTAAATGCCACATAATTTGTTACATTTCTATCTAGCCACCATGAATTAGGCAAGGCTTCTAATATATTAGACTCATGAACAATTGCCAAAAAATCATTAATTGCAAGCTCACACTTAACTAACCCAGCTTTATATTTATTGCAGTTTTTCTTTATGTGACATTTTTTCGTAAAAAGAAGCAACGATCACTATACTTTGAAGATGCTTTTTCAGGACCAAACATTCAAAATGACCAATGGTTTAATGAGTTCCTTTTATGAGTACAATTTTTGGACTTCAAGTCTACCATTCTTAGGATGTAACCTCTAACCCCACTAGGACCATTATACCTTACGATGAAGAAACCTTGTAGATGTCTCCCAATCTCGACATTAGACAAGGCACAGTTTCAAGATGCCAAACCTTCCATCATTCGTCTAGTAGTGTAGTTAGTTGAGAAACTACTCTTTAAATGTTATTGAATGGATTGCTTCGTGGATAACAAGCAAATCCAATTGCTCTTTTCCTAAGCAACAAAATGTGTTTTCTAGGGTTCTGTATTATCGGTAGTAAGATCACTGACTTATCCTCATTAAAAGCAATTCAAGCATCTACCAGCTCCATCGCAAACAGAATTTTTTTTTTCTATTTCTTAAAATTTGAGTCGGTAAAAGTCTCAATCCTAATAGAGTTGCCTTTTTCACAAAAGGGTGACTAAATAACAAGTAATATATATATATATATATATATAATTAGTATCATGTGAGTACTGTGTAATTTGAAACTGTACAAGTAAACATCCTGAGAGTTATACATTCATCATCATATAATCACCTTTGGGCAAAATACATGACACATAGTTGTATACTCTCCACATAACAGAGGCCATGAGTATATATTCCAATATCTATGAATCCATCACCTTTGGGTCTTTGAACCACATGGATCAATTACTCCTCAAAATATGTTGTTTATGTATCTCTCGATGAAGTAATACACAATCATCTCTTTTGGGAATATGATCATGCATTAGAACAAGAGACGGTACAATATGAAATCGATATTTCTCAAATCCAATCAAGTATGTCACTTTGGCAGTTAATCCCAATTGAATCCTTGAAACTCTCTCATATTAGGAATATCAGTTTTATCATTTTTAATGTGTAAGATGTAGGATGTCAACTTTATTAGCCTTTCTACTTTTTCCTTAGAGACATGACCAAGACATTTATGTCACAATGCATAAGATCGTTCCTTAGGTAGAGGTCTTTGGAAACAATATTTTCAGTCGTATAAGCGACGTACATATATCATGAGTTAAACACAATGTGTACAATTCATTGGACATATTGCAACACATAACCTTATTTGAATTAAAGAACATTGAAAAAATATTATTCTTTAGTTCAAAAGAGTAGCCCCACATGTCCAAACATAATAGGAAGGTACATAAAATGTGTTTCTTAGTATCATATTAAAACTAAAATCTAGACTTAAAATGATATCTCCTACTAACTCAGCATCAACTTTATTGTGAATTTACACAGTGATCTATAATTCATCCTGATTTGGGTTCCTTTGATTTATGAATCCCCATATGGTAAATGCCACATAATTTGTTACATTTCTATCTAGCCAGCATAAATTAGGCAAGGCTTCTAATATATTAGACTCATGAACAAATGCCAAAGAATCATTAATTGCAAACTCAAACTTACATAACCAAGCTTTATATTTATTGTAGTTTTTCTTTATGTGACCTTTTTTTTTTTCGTAAAAACAAGTAATGATCACCATACTTTGAAGGATGCTTTTTTAGGACCAAACAGTCAAAATGACCGATGGTTTAATGAGTCTCTGTTATGAGTACGACTTTTGGACTTCAAGTCTACCATTCTTAGGATGTAACCTTTAACCCCACTAGGACTAGGACCATTATACCTTATGATGAAGAGTCCTTGTAGATGTGTCCCAATCTCGACATTAGACAAGGCACGGTTTCAAGATGCCAAACCTTCCATCATTTGTCTAGTAGTGTAGTTAGTTGAGAAACTACTCTTTAAATGTTCTTGAATGGATTGCTTCGTGGATAACAAGCAAATCCAATTGCTCTTTTCTTAAGCAACAAAATATGTTTTCTAGAGTTCTGAATTATCGGTAGTAAGATCTACTGACTTATCTCAGTAAGAGCAATTTAAGCATTCACCAGCTCTATCACAAACAAAAAATCCTTTTTCTATTTCTTAAAATTTGAGTTAGTAAAAATCTCAATCCTCATAGAATTGCCTTTTCACAAAAGAGTGACTAAATAACAAGCAATATATATAATTAGTATCATGTGAGTACTATGTAATTTGAAACTGTACAAGTAAACATCTTGAGAGTTACATATATATCATCATATAATCACCTTTGGACAGAATACATGACATGTAGTTGTATGCTCTCCACATAACTGAGGCTATGAGTATATATTCCAATATTTATGAATTCATTACCTTTGGATCTTTGAACCACATGGATTAGTTACTCCTCAAAATATGCTATTCATGTATCACTTAATGAAGTAATACACAATCACTTCTTTTAGGAATATGATCACGCATTAGAACAGGAGACGGTACAATATGAAATTGATGTTTTTCAAATCCAATTAAGTATGTCACTTTGGCAATTAATCCCGATTGAATCTTTGAAACTCTCTCATATTAGGGATATAAACTTTATGTCTCACGTTCACCATATACTTGTAATTTTAACTTGAAGACATGGGCAAATTTGTTACTAAAATCATATGTCATGTCAATTACATTGCTCCATTTATTAATACACATTAAACCTCATACATGCTAATTATGAATCACACTCTACATATTCTTTATGTGAATATGCAAACTTGCACTTGGATTTCTAAAATCATAGAAAAATATAGGACAATACGCAAAAATACCCGAAAAATATGCGTATTTAGGGTTTTTGTATGTATTTTCACATCCTTAAAAGCATCAAGCATGTAAAATAAATGCATTATAGTGTAGATCATCTCAATACAAGAACACCAATACCAAGAACACTCCGACTGGAGCCCGTACACCCCGCTGAAATGGGCAACACGAGTAATACACGCCTAGGGTGCTTGAATTGGTTGAACCCACTAGTTCGACCGGTTCGACCGGTTCAATCAATCAACGAACGGTTTGATGGGTTACCGGTAATCGTGTTGGTTCACCTGGGCCGAGTCCTAGGTTTGAATTTGGTCACACGAGCAATCTTAATCATTCGTGTCCCCGGTCACTGACGTCGTCCCTAGTGCACACGGTGCACGCCCCGCATGTGAGAGTGTGAAGGCGCGTGCTCCACGCATGCCACCACTTAGTGGTGCTTGGCCACGCGTGCCACGTCCCCGGGTGGTGTGCAACCACTCAAAATGCTTGTCTTGACGATCTCATTCTGTTTATATGGTCAAAGTTAATTTTTATTGGACTTAAAATCACAAAAATAGGGCAAAAATCATATGTTCGAGTTCTAGGCTATGGTTGTTGCGATATCACATGTAAACTATGAAAACGGCAATCTAAGATCTCCATAACTAGAATTAATAATGTATATACAATCAAGTAAAGAGATTTGTGCACCTGATTTGGATTTTATCCTTCTTGATTTCTTGTTGTGGAGCAGTGATGATCCAATAGGATATTTGAGTATGTGTTAGGGTTAGAAGCGAAACTTGAACACTATTTATATAGTTTTAAGTCATGGGCATTTTCATTACAGGTAGGGCTTTACTCCGCCACACTAACAAGCCCATATTATATTAATTAAGATAACTTATATCTCATTTTATTAGACTAATCCTGTAAAAAGTAAATTATAACATCAATTATTGTAGCCCACGTCGTAAAAACACTTGCAAAAGATATAGCGTTTGAGTTCACAATCTTTTTCTTCCTGGCGATCACTCAACAAATTTGCAAGGCCACGCCATCGAGTAATCCTTCAGTCTTATTGAAGAAAGAAAAACGTGAAGAGAGAGAAGAGAGGCAAGAAAAAGACAAACAGGAGTTTGCTCTTAAAAAATCACATTATTGTGATGTCGTTGCCGCTTTTGCACCGTGTTATCTCTACTTCACGCCGTCGTCAGCAGTCCGGGAAGACCTTCTTTGGCCGAGAACTAGCCTTGCCGAGACAGCATCACTGCTGGTCACCCTTCACCATTCGAGCACCAAGCCACGATCTCCGTCAGGTTCTAATTTTGAAAGTTAAAAAATCTCATCCAATTTTGATTTGACTATTTGGTTTTCTAAATCATTATCTAATCTGAATATTTGAGTGTTTTTGCATATTTTAAGATTTTGATAGGATCACTTGAAACTAGGAATTTTTTCCTAATCATAATGTGCACATGGGTGGCAATCTGATCTCAATCCTGAGATTCGATTGTCATCGGCATGAAAAATCAGTCATCTTATCCGTAACCCTTTGAATACGATCATGGCTTTATTTGTTTTCAAATTTGCACTGCTGGAAAAGTTCGGTGATTATCTTTTACGATCTGGTGGCTATTCTATGATGAGTGCTTGTCCTTAGTTTGATTGTTTTTATAAATAAAAAATAAAAAACAAAATCTCACTATAGATTAGATTAAATTGCATTCGTAGATAAGTTTGCATGTTTAACATTGATTTTAGGGATAACTTAGATTAAAAAAATTTCCTAGATAACCTTACATGATTAGGATAGATTGCATGATAGATAAAATTTCCTATTTAAATTAGGATAGTTTAGATAGGATGCATGTTTGAATTTATTCTAGAAAGCTATGGTAATTTTTCAATTTAGGTTAGGATTTAGAATATATTATTCTTAATTTAAATTATATATTATCATAAAGTTGATAGTTTACTTAGGGTAAATTTTATCGGATTTAAACAAGAAATACCAAAAATATTATCTTGGAATGGATTAGATTCTTTTTCTTAGATATAATCACATGTTTAAATTAAGCTATTTATTTATTCCGAATTCTAAATGAAAAATATAAAAAGATATCATGTGCATGTCATATAGAATTAAGTACATAACTTGCATGTCATTTAGTAATTGCATGATAGATTCATTTAATTAAATTGCATGTCATGCAGAGTAGTTTAATTAGAATTGCACGTCATGTTAGAGTAATTGTTGCTTGTCATTAGAGTGGGTTATTAAACTAAAATCGCATGTTGTATGACACGCAAGTTAAGTTTATTTAATTAGAAATACCATATCATGTTAGAATAGACATATTTTGTACGTCATTGGATTTAGATTAATTGCATTATATGCATTGCGCGGAGGTTAGTTTTCATCTAAATAAGAGAAAACCCAAAAAAATAGTGGAATAGCTTGTTAATTAGAAATGATATTTAGGTTGAAAATGTGATTTTCCGATTAACATTAGACAAGTAATTCCTCTATTTCCTTGCCATTTACTTATCACTTCGTATTATTGAGTGTCCAATTAATGTTTACGCACCCACATTGTCACACGCCGAACCTCGAGCACGCAACAATCCTTTCACCTTAATCAAATGAATGCGACGTCCTAGGACGCGTCACCGACCATTCTTTTTATCTTGCAATTAAACGCATGCGGAAGCAAATTAATAACACCCAGTCAATAAATAGCAGGGATAGCAAAATGACCACAAACATAGCAGCAACGTCATTTTTATTCTTGTATTAATTAATCCTAGGAAGTTTATACACGAGCCCCTCAATTGGGCGACTTTCTCTATAGTCATCAAAAGATACTAAACATGGTTAATCTACTTCCTTCAACCATTGAGCACACCAACTTGCTGCCCTTCATGACATGCTCCAGCACTACCAAATCCATGGCAATAGAGATGCCATAACTACGGAAAAATGGTTAACAACAACAAGTGAGATATAATCTTAGTGAGTTATCGCCCTAAGCCATGGTTAAGACATTAACTCGCCGTAGGGTTTCTAATAGGCTTTAATCTTCATTACTACGGCAAATCAATTGCAAAGTAATTCTCACTTGCCTTAATTACAAATATGATCTACCCGGTAAACCCCATAAGAAACAATCAACAATCAACAATCCATTGACTCGTAGGCATCATTACTCGGTCATGACATATCCTAAACAATATAAATTCTCATGCGCACCATAAACAATGCAACCAGCATTGTAATCACCATAGTGATCAATCACAGGCAAGTCGATTCGCGGGCAATCTTACCTTGCCATTGCCATACCCTGCACAGTATCTCACACATGCCATGGTCAATGCAAACAGCACATGCATAATTAGAACACGTCACAATATGTTTCGCATGCAACCATGCATTCACACGTGTTTCAATTATTAACGCCCCTTAAGGCCACAACTGAACTCCCGCCGGTGTTTATTGGCATAGCCAAGCATCGCCTCGGCCCATCAAGCGCAGCTACGTCCGAAACTCCCACCCAAATGGCATTCTTGAAGAAGCATAGGTCTGGCCTCTACTATGACCCGCATCCAGACTCCCGCCGGGATTTCCAACAAGTCAGACTTCGTCCCCTGATCTCATGCCAAGATGACGGGTTCGTTTATGTGACCACATGAGCACACCACAATGATCTATTTTAATCTTGCATAATAGCCGATGCAAACGTGGTACATGCTCAACATAATAAATTACTGTACATTTTTTATGTAAAAATTGCAGGAAAATAATCGCACGTTGTCACATAATTATTGAAAACCCATCAAACTTTGCATGCATTACTTTTAAAACATACTAGCCTCATTTAAACTGCAAAACTCAACATATGCACCTAACACCTTGGAGTTTCCCTTTTACATGTCCATAAAAACCCTTGTAAAAATTAACACTTTGGGTTTCACATGAGGCAAATATTTTTCAAGGCAATGCAAGCATTAAACAGCATGGCACATGCAAGAAACATCATAAAATTCAGGCTAAAAGTATACAAACGTCAAGGCATAATTATGAGAACAACAAAGCACTCGACATATTCAATCACACGATCAATATCATATTGATCAAAGTAGCAATTCATCATGCTTTAATAAATATGAGCTCATCAAATTATTACCGCAATTTAATTATGCGTGAATAGTACTATTCATAAGTAAATTAAAAATAAATTATTATTAAAATAAATAATAATTTCGAATTTAATAAATAAATAAATTATTAAAAGAAATTAATTTTTTAATAAAATAATGCTAAGCAAGATTATGCCCCTAATCTTTGATTATCCTAACTAACCACCATTAATAAGTACTAAGCATGATTAACAAATTAATCAAAGCTAACCATGGTTAATAACCTAACCATGCTTCCACCATGGTTAATTAACTCAACCCTAGTTAATTAACCCAACCATAAGTCAACTCTAGTTAATTAACCCAACCTTGGTTAATTAACCTAACCATAAGTCAACCTTAGTTAATCAACCCAACCTTGGTTAATTAACCAACCATAGTCCACTTTTGACTAAACTAACCATGGTCATCTTTCTAACCACCTATCTTAACTCTAGTTAATCTTAAGTAATCTCCTAACCGAGATTAACTATAAATTAATCTACCCTAAGCAAGTTTAACAAACTAATCGAAGGATTAGAGCGTAAACTCACCTAGCGGCAATTCCGACGACATAGGCACAACAGCGGCGGCAAGGGCTACACACGGCTACGTCCAAAACATCGAGGGACGCTCGGCAAAAATGGTTCTCGATGGAGGCAGTTTTCAATTTGGCGAGAACAGCGGGCAGACAGCTTGTGGACAGGTGGTGCGGCTCCTCAGTGGTGGACGATAGCTTGTAGACGATGATGGCGTGCGGCAAGGCGCAAGATGGTGGCTGGTTTGGGGGGGAAAACAGCAGCAGGAAGCAAAACAAAAAAGAAACTAAAGAGAGAAAGAGATGAGGAAGAAGGAAATGAAACGTGGGGGAGTAGGGAGGAAGAGAGAGAGAGAGAGGGAAAAATACAGCTCAGATTCAGCCTCAGATTCTGAAAACGATGTGTTCACCTTCTTCCCTGACCCTCCTGATGACATCCACACCACTGAACCAATACACCATCCATACATTCTCATCCATATTTTTTTATCTAAATACCATAAACCAATCCCTTTGGTGGCACTTATTGATACTGGAGCAAGTTCTTCCATCCTAGATACTAAGATTCTCCTAGAAGAATTTTGGAAACCCTACACCAGGTATTTCAATTCAGCTTATGGTGACACCTTTGCTACCAAGTATCGTAGTAAGTCAATTACCATTCAATTCTTTCCCCAGTGTTCTATTACCACCAGGGTACTTGGTTCCAGATCCCCAAACAAAGATATTATCATTGGTTGGAACATCTTGACCCAACTCCCCAAGCTTAGAATACTTTCCCGTGGTCTACGTTTCAAAAATTAATTCAGGGAATTCGTAGAAATCAAACGATTCTATGCACTCGAACCCGCCATGTTTGACCCAATCATCCAGAGTTTACTTTCTTCTTGTGCTGAGTCACACTCCCAATTTTCTCAAACTTACACCCAGCCCTTATGGAAAAACTCCCTTTTTTTATGTCAAACTCCCATTCAAGAAGAATGAAGACATTAATCCGACGAGAGCCAGTCATTCTGGCATGAGCCTAGAACACCTTGCACTTGCCCAGCAAGAATGCGCAGAACTATTGGCACAATGTCTCATTGAACCATCTGACTTTCAATGGGCATGTGAAGCATTTTATGTCAACAAGAGAGCTGAACAAAACCGTGGAAAAATGAGGTTAGTAATTAATTATCAACCTCTGAATGAGTTCCTTCAGGATGATAAATTCCCATTGCCCCACCGAAATTCTCTCTTTCTAAGCCTTGCTCAAGCAAAGATCTACTCAAAATTCGATCTTAAGGTAGGATTCTGGCAGTTGGGAATTGACCCATCAGACATACCCAAGACAGGGTTCTGTATCTCAAACCAACACTTTCAATGGATAGTTGTTCCTTTTGGCCTCAAAACTGCACATTTCCTTTTCCAAAAGGCTATGTGCAAAATCTTTGAACCAATTCTTCCAAACTCTCAAATCTATATTGATGATATTCTTTTGTTTAGTCCTAATGAACAATCCTATTGCCAGCTTTTGGCACAATTTGCTAATATTGTCAAAAGGTATGGCATTATGCTTTCCCAGAAAAAATGATTATTGCCCAAAAAGAAATTGAATTTCTTGGCATGCATTTGAAAGAAGGAACCTATTGCCCTGAACCCCATATTGCTGAGGAACTCCAAAAATTTCCTGAGAAGGATTTGCATGCCAGACAAGTCCAGCAATTCCTTGGCATTATTAATTATTTGCGAGACTTTATTCCCCATATTTCTAAATATCTCAGACCTCTCCACAAGATGCTCAAAAAGAATCCTCCCCCATGGGGACCCAAGCAAACTCAAGCTGTTTATCAGCTTAAACAGCTCCTACAACATCTTCCTCCCTTAAAGATCGCATCTACTGGCACAAGGATCCTCCAAACTGATGCCGGCGACAAATATTGGGCAGCCATTCTTTTTGAAGAAATTGATGGGAACAGGCATATTTGTGCCTACAAAAGTGGTCGATCCTCTCAAGTAGAAATCCATTACCATTCCACTTTCAAGGAAATACTTGTAGTTAAATACGGCATCAAGAAGTTTGAATTCCATCTCATTGGACACCATTTTCTTGTTGAAATGGATATGTCATCATTTCCCCAGATGCTCAAGTTCAAACAAAAGCAAGTCCCTCATCCACAATTGCTCCGATGGGCTGAATGGTTTTCTAAATATTCCTTCGAAGTCAAACATATTCCATGAACTAAGAATGTCCTAGCCGACTTCTTGTCCAGACCGAAAGAACTGATTCAATCCATTCACATGTACGTCAAGAAGGAACCTCTTGCCGAAACATATCGCACCACTGACATGCAGTGTGGTTGGCCAAGTCTTAAATACCCTCCTGAGATTCCATTAGCCATTCGACATGATGTGCTGAAAGAAAGACTTCCGGAACTAATGTGGGAATATCAGTTCCGAATTTTTCGTGAGCATGGCGGCCTAATGCTCAGACCAGATGGACTCCATCCACAATATCCATTCATCCATCCCCTCCGATGGTCTCCTAATGATGCATTTCTCGAAGATCTAAAATGGTTACTATGGTACATGTTCAACCTGTACACAATAGCCATTGAATTTCCTACTGAACAGATTTTGCAGGTCTTTATCAAGGATGCAGCTGGACATGATCATAACCAGAAATATCTCCTAGACATTTTTGTATGGTTTAAACCACTCCAGTACTGGAAAGAACTTTTCAAAATCCAGAATCGATAAGGAAGGCCAGAACCAGAACGCCATACTATTGTCCTGTTCCACCGCCCATGGACATATTGCCATCCCACTGGATGGATCTCTGACAAACCTTCTGTTGCAGGAACGTCAAGTTACAGGCCTCAAGTTTTTCAAGAATCTGCACAAATTCACCAGACGCTACCTTACTCCATCACCACCAGCAGATCTTCATCAAGAGAACTCCAGAGAATCATATGTCAAGAAAATCGCACCATCCCACCAAAAGCATGGCCGTTCGCCCAAGTCCCTGTCTCCTGGGACCACCTCGACGCTTGGGATCCGACGAGAGAAAAGATCCAAGAAGCCCTCCAGATCTTTCAACAAAACAATCCAGACTCCTCCACCCCCTATGATCCTTAGGGGGACCACTTTCCCAAGATCCATAGGGAGACACCCCAAATTACGCCCATTTTCCTGGCTCTTTCGGTGCTAGCTCCTCCCGCCCGCCAGATTTGTCGGCAGAAGAAATTGAGAATCTCATCCGTGCTTTCAAAAGAGAAAAAGATGGAAGCTCCAGTCCATCCGATATTGATGAGGATGCACTACTCAAGGAACATATAGCTCACTATAACTCTAATGATTCGGACTATGACTACAATGCTAGAGACGGAAGAGACAAATAAAGGACGTCCTGAAAACATTGTACACTGGTCTTTGTACACTGTACACTGTTCATCCAGTCTGTTTTTACTGTAGCACCAGGCGAAAAACTACTATGCATAGCCTGTCACGGGATTTCTTTAGGACTCCCTAGTTGTGTAGCCCATAAGTGGCTAGTTTGCTCCCATAATTATGTCCGAGCAAGGCCAGTCTGCCTGCTCTTGTCTTATGTACCCTCCTTTGCCTATATAAGAGCAAGGGGTCTCCATTGTAAAAACTAGAGAGTGAAATAAGAAGTGTGTTGTGTACTCTACTTCCAACATGATCTTCTAAACACTCACATTCTCTTCTAGTCCAAAACGATGGTTCTAAACAAACACTATGATTGAGAAAAATCCTGGAGTATGCTCTGCACTTGCCCTTAGGGGATCCTGTGCATCGGAATTTCCGATATTCTAGAGATTACTATGATCTAAGCTCATGGCTCGAGAAACGACTTGGTGGCTAACAGACAGTCCATTTTAAGGCCAGGAGAGCGGTGTGTGAGATAATATACCTTCCATAAGTTTGCAACTCGAGTTTATGAATTAGTTTCATAGGACCCGAAAATCGACGGTTTACATTAGGATCAGTCCAGTTCCCGATTTTAATTAATAGGAATCGGTTAATATTGATCCGGTTCCAAGACTCAGATGTGAAACCATTCATCTCGACCAGATGGGTACATATATTGCGACACGTCATTTGCTCTTTCCCACGCGTTATTCCAGCTTCGCTTTTCGTCCCATCGCCTCCAGGCCCTCCCCCTCACTTTTCCTTTTCTTAAATGCCCTGCCTTTCCTTCTTTTCTCTGTGCACCGTGATTGCTCACCATCACCATCTTTCCATCTTCTTCTTCTCGCTGGCAACAGTCCAGGTATGCGTCCCCATTCCCCACCCATAGACGACATCTTGCGTTCTTATGCACTTTCGTCTCCTCTCTCTCTCTCTTCTTTGTTGTACCCGGTGACATGTCTTGCAAGCAGATGGGTCCTTTTTCGTTTTTTTCCTCGGTTGTCTCTGTGGCCATTTTGTTTGATTGGGCTCTCGTGAACGGTGTTGTTGCTGTTATTATGGATTCTTGGAAATTCTTCTTATATCCGCGTGGAAAATGTATGAGCTGTGTCGATATGCAGTGTCTGATTTTCTTATTCATTTTTTCGTACGTGGCCTCTCTATTTGTCGATCTGTAGATTTTTGCAGCTAAATGATCTTCAGACTCCGTATATGTTTTTAATTCTTCAATTTTGGCCCAGAAAAATGTTTTATTTTTTACCCTTCTCTCTCTGAGTTGTTCAAGCCACTTTATCTCCATTCTTTTTTCCCGGTCCTCTTCTCATTCTTTAAATTGGTACCTGAGGAATAACTTTGATCTTCTTTTTGAAGACCACTTTTTATGTTCACTTTTGTGGAATGTTATGGTTCTGTTTGGGACACTTCGATCAGTTTCGTGGACCCGTCTGATAACCCCAGTTTTTGGTAGGTTCATGAAAACAATGGGCGGTTCTCGCCAATCCTGAAACCAATCATCTCTAGTTGGCATATGCATAACATTCCACCTAGCAAAATGGTCGAGGGACACGACTCATGAAAGCTTCACTCGGCGGAATCAACCACCAAAACCAGAATGAACGGAGACAGCAACCACTGCACAATCACAGTGGCCGCAGAGGGTCAACGCGACTGGTCTTCTCGCATTGAGGGCCGATTTGGCCAGATGCCTGCTCTTCTGAAGCGCTCGGCTGGCACCTGCGCTTGCAACATCTTCAGAGTACACAAGAGCCAGATGGAGAACAAGGACAACCCTTACAAGCCCCGGATTGTCTCCATCGGCCCGTACCACCATGGGCAAGCGCAGTTGAAGCTGATCGAGGAGCACAAACCTCAAGTGTTCTCCGCACTGCTCAACCGGACCAGAGGCGGTGCGGGCCCAAACGATTATTTCAAGGCTATTGCCTCGCGGGAGACCGACATACGAGATAGCTACTCAGAGGCCCTCAATTGCGAAACCTCAGATTTGATCGAGATGATGATTCTCGATGCTTGTTTCATCGTTGAGTTATTCCGTGCCAGTACCGGGGTGATCCAGGCTCCAGACGACCCCTTGTTCTCCACGCGATGGATTTTATCGTCCCTCTTGCTTGACCTCGTCATGATTGAAAACCAGATCCCATTCTTCATTCTTCAGGAGATCTACGCATTATCCAAGTCTCCTGATGCCAACTGCTCGCTCACTGACATCGCCATAAAGTTCTTCAACTACGGGCTCCAATGGCCAGAGGAAGATCTCCAGAGACACCGCGAAGTCCCCAATATCATGCACTTGCTTGACTTGTTTCGGCTGTGCTTGGTCGGCCATTTAAAGCTTGAGCGTTCCAAACCAGTCGATGAAGATTTGCTGGATGAAGATTTGCTGAAACTGACGCCTTCCACAAATCAGCTGCTTCTCGAAGGAATAAAGGTTAAACAGGGGAAGGGCAAGAACCTAATAGACGTCAAGTTCGATCATGGAGTGCTCCAGATCCCTCCTTTGACTATCGACGTTTTCACTTGCTCCTTCTTCCTGAACTGCGTGGCTTATGAGCAGTACTACCATTGCTGCTCCACGCACATCTCCAGTTACGTGGTCCTCATGAGGTGTCTCATGAGCACGGCAGAGGATGCAGCGGTCCTGTCTCTGGGCGGCATAATCACGAATTTTCTGGGGACTGACGAGGAGGTCGTGAGGTTCTTCCGTGATCTTGCCAAGGATGTCCTGTTCGATATCAAGTCGAGCTACTTGGCCGAGATATTCGGGCAAGTCACCCAGTATCGTCAGAAGAAGTGGCGGTTGCGATGGGCGGGAATCAAGCGTGAGTACTTCGGCAGCCCCTGGTCCTTCATTTCGGCGGCCGCTGCTTTCACTCTCTTAGTTCTTACTATTATTCAGGCCTTCTTCACCGTTTACCCTTATTATCATCCCAAGAAGTGACCAAAGCTCTGCGACACAGCTTCAGGGAGGCATATGATGTTTAATGTACCATCCATTTAGTATGGAGAAATCAGACCAGTATAGTTTGTGCTTCATTTCTGGGTTTTGCTTTGGCTACTGTAATCCAAATTCGTTTTAGATTGTTTAAACTTAATTACATCTCCATCACTGCAAATGGATTAGAAAATTTGACGAAGAGCACTGTACTAACTAGAGAATTTAATGTTAGTGCAACTGATCGAAGTCAACAGACAGAGATTTCTTAAACGCAGGATCGTGGTCGTCCAAAAAGCAGAAATAATCGCTAATGGACCGTTGAAACAGCGAGGTGTTAGGGATCGAATTGGGAAAAATGGACTCAAACCGGCCAAAAGGTAGATTTTTTATTTTAACGATCTTTGAATGAGCTTTGAATGAAGTTCCTTAATTATGTTTACCATTACGGAATTTCATCTGAATAAAAAGTAGTTCCTGGTCCATGTGGATCTCTAAGGATGCGTTTGGTTTAACATTCCTAAGGGGCTTTTAGGCCTGAAAGCCCCTTAGAAAAATGCTGAACCGTTTGGCTAAGCTTTGAAGCCAACTTTCAATTGAAAGTTGGTCTTCAAAATGTTGAAAGCCCAAGGCTACTAGGGACTAGCCTTGGGCTTTCGGTGGGTGCGTTGGTCATGGCGTTTCAAGGGGGCTGGGCCCGAAAGCCCCTTGGGAAATCTTTGGACCGTTTGGTTTAATTTTTGAAGTAGCTTTCAGCTTTCAAGTGGCCTTCAACTAGCTTTGAGCTTTCAGCATTCAGCGGAATGCTGAAACTATTTTTTCCCTTCCAAAACTACCCTCACTAGTTTTTCATATTTCCGATTTTGTCCTTGGTTTTTTTTTTTAATTGAGAAAAGGCAGCCCTCCTTCGCCGGTCCGGCAAAGGGCGACGGCCACCGGCGAGCCGGGCGGCCATCGGCGGAGGTCCCCGACCTCGGGCGACCTTCGGCGAGGGTCGCGCGACCTAGCCGAGGGCCGTCGGAGGTCGCCCGACCTCGGCGACCCTCGGCGAGGGTCGCTCGACCTAGGCTTGCCGCGACCCGTGCAACCGCCGCTTGGGTCTCGCGCGCCGCAGCGGCCTCGCTTGGGTCTCGCGAGGGTCGCGCGACGGCCGCCGGGTCGAGCGACCCGCCGAGGTCCCCGAGGTCGGGCGACCTCCGGCGGCTCAGCCGGGGCCGCGCGACCCTCGGTTGGGCCGCGCGACCCTCGGCGGAGGTCACCCGACCTCGGGCGACGGCCGCCGGCGCTAGATCTGGCTCGCCGGCGGCCGTAGCCCTTCGCCGGTCCGGCGAAGGGTTTGTCCAATTTTCCAAAAATATATATATATATATTTACATATATTATATATATACCTATAATACCCCTCAAAGCCCATTACGAAAGTTTTTTTTACCAAACGCACGTTCAACTCAAAGTCCATTTGCAAAGAAATTTTACCAAACACAATTGCATTTCCCCAAATAGCTTTGGGCTTTCAACATTTGCATTGGACTCAAAGCCCCTTGCAAATGCTGAACCAAATGCACCCTCAGTATCCCTGAATGCTAAAATCATATTTTTTTCCTTTCAAAACTACCCTCAATGATTTTCATATTTTCGATTTTACTCCCAAATTTTATTTTTTTTAATTGAAAAATGAGGCAACCATTCGCCAGTCCGGCGAAGGGCTACGGCCACTGGCGGTCGTCGGCGGAGGTCGCCCGACCTCGGGTGACCCTCGGCGAGGGCCATGCGACCTGGCTGAGGGCCGCTAAAGGTCGCTCAACCTCGGGCGAACTAGGTGACCGTTGCACGGGTCTCGCGGTTGCAGGCGGCCGGTGGTCGCGCAACCCTTGCGAGACCCAGGCGAGGGCCGCCTGCAGCCACAAGACCTAGGCGGTGGTTGCTTGGGTTGCGCGACCCTCACCGATGGTCGCCCGAGGTCAGGCGACCTCCACTGACGGCCGCCGGTGCCAAATTGGTTCGTCGACGGTCGTAACCTTTCACCGGTCTAGCAAAGGGTTTTAGGTCAATTTTTTTTTTATATATATATATATATATATATATATATATATATACATATATATTATACCTATCAAAACCCATTGCGAAAGTTTTTTTTATCAAGCGCACATTCAACTTGCAAAAAAAATTTACCAAACACAATTGCATTTCTTCAAGTAGCTTTGGGCTTTCAACATTTGCATTGGACTCAAAGCCCTTTGCAAATGCTGAGCCAAACGCATCCTAAGTGAATGATATAATTCGCACATTTTTTTTTATAAGACCAATTGATTTTACCCATTCAGTAATTCGCATCCCTGCACGGCCGAGCCATTCAGTTCAGTTGGGGCTGAACTTTTTGTTAGGGCCGAGGGTACCAACTAGACTTCGAAAGGTGAGGATCAACCTATTCGACATGTATCAAATAAAGAACCCTTGATTTTGTTTGTTCTTTCATGTCATTGGTTTTATTTATTTTTTTCGAAACTTTTTACTAGTTTAGGGTCTCATGCGTATAGATATATGCCATTAGTTTTCCTCTAAGATAAATAAAATGAATTGAGAGAATTTTTTCCATGTTTTGTAATTTTTGTGTGTGTGCGCGACTTCAATTGTGCTAATCTAGTGCGATCAAATGTTGTGTATCCCCATTTCTATCGCATCCCATCGCTCCCGTCAACTTGGCCTATTTTGCTTTGGTCGACATATTCTCACAAAAACATGCATCCAACCAGTTTACAAATGTTCTCTCTTTAGATTGATTAGAGAAATTTGAGGTGCAAAAACGGATTTACGGAATTGATCTGGAGCGAGACAAAAAGTTTTAATTGGATATTCGAGACACGAAAACTCTATTCAGTGCTACCCTTTTACTCTGTGGACGAGAAGACTAGACGACTAGGAAAGGATGGTGGAGAGAGAGTGAGATGGATACAAAATAAAATAAAAAACACACGCTCAATTCTTAGCCTAAAATAAAAACAGACAAACAAGATAAATATTGTAAGAAACCCACTAATCTGATCAAATCCGGCAAGGATCCTTCTGTGAAGCAGCTGGTCGTTGACTATAAGTCAACAAGGAAGTTGCCCCATGCATTGAGTTTAATTTATTTGCGGTCGACGAGGAAGTTGCCCCACGCGTGCTCTTTCTTACTTGCCTTTTTCTCTTTCCCTAACTTTTCCTAAGGTAGGTGTTAATTTTTCCAGAGAGCTTTATAGACGCGGGGTACTAGCCAGCCTAAAGATCCGCCTATATAGTGTAGTTTTCTCATTATCAAATGCCCTCGTCTTTATCGATAGGGAGATTTTGAGAGGCAATGGATCCCCTACAAGTTATAGTAGTATGGTTCCAGTGAAATTAGTTTGGAATTAGAGTACTCACACTTGATGACCCTTTAAGTTAGCTGGTTCTTGTAATGGAGTTTTGAAATTTTGACTAAGAAAGGTTGGACACTTGATTAGCTAAGGTTGAATCTACCTTTGACATGGCACATGCAATTAACTTGTTCACACATATTCTCTCGAAAGATCGATTAGAGAAATTTGATATGCGAAAACGGATTTAGCAAATTGATCTTTTAGGGTCGAGGGTACCACCTAGACCTCGAAAGGTGAGGATCGACCCGTTCGACAGGGGTATCAAATAAAAAATCCTTGATTTTGTTTGTTCTTTCATGTCATTGGTTTTATTTTTATTTTTATTTTTATTTTTGAAACTTTTTACTAATTTAGGGTCTCCTGCGTATAGATATATGCCATTAGTTTTCCTCTCAAAATAATAAAATGAATTGAGAGAATTTTTGTCTGTATTTTATAATTGTTAGGCGTGCGAATTTAGTGCTATCAAATTTTGCGTAACCCAATTTCCATCGCATCCCATCGCTCCCGTCAACTTGGCCGACTTTGCTTTTGTCGACATATTCTCACAAAAACATAAGCAAACTGTCACATATTCAGGTTTTTGTTCCACAGAACGGCCATTTCCATTACATAAGGTTGAATTCGCCTCTGGTAGGGCACATGCATCTAACCAGTTCACAAATATTATCTCTTTAGATCGATTAGAGAAATCTGAGGTTTAAAAACGGATTTACGGAATTGATCCGGAGAGAGACAAAAAGTTTTAATTGGATATTCGGGACACGAAAACTCTATTCAGTGCTACCCTTTTACTCTGTGGAGGAGAAGACTAGACGACTCGGAATAGACGGTGGAGGGAGTGAGATGGAATACAAAATAAATTAAAAAAGCACACCCTTAATTCTTAGCCTTAGAAAAACACAGACGAACAAGATAAATATTGTAAGAAACCCACTCATCTGATCAAATCCGGCGAGGATCCTTCTGCGAACCAGCTGGTTGTTGACTATGAGTCAACGAGGAAGTTGACCCATGCATTGACTTTAATTGATTTTCGGTCTACGGGGCAGCTGCTACCCGCGAAAAAGAAAGGACTATTTTATTTGCTCTTTCTCACTTGCCTTTTTCTCTTTCCCTAACTTTTTTTTCTAAGGTAGGTATTATTTTCCAAAGAGCTTTCTAGACGCGGGCCACTAGCCAGCCTAAAAATAACCCTATAAAATGTAGTTTTCTCATTATCAAATGCCCTCGTCTTTATCGATAGGAAGACTTTGAGAGCCAATGGGGCCCCTACAAGTTATAGTAGTATGGTTCCAATGAAATTAGTTTGTAATTAGAGTACTCACACTTGTGACAACCCCTTAAGTTAGCTGGTTTTTGTAATGAAGTTTTGAAAATTTGACTAAGAAAGGTTGGACACTTGATCACCTAAGGCTGAATCTACCTTTGATATGGCGCATGCAATCACATATTCTCTCGAAAGATTGATTAGAGAAATTTCAGATGCAAAAACAGATTTAGCAAATTGGTCTATAAAGTGAGACAACAAATTATACATGGATATTTGAGACGATAAATCTTGGCTGGATGGTACCTTTATTTATCATGTGGAGGAGACGAACATAGGACTAAGAATAAAAGGTAAAGGGAGACTTGGAATAAATAAAAGCCTCCGTATTTTCCTTAGCTTTAAATACAAAAAGAGAAAAGGGAATACATAATGCATTTGATCAAATCCGGTAAGGATACTTCCGCGAACCACCCCAGTCGTTTACTATGGTCGTTTTGAGTCAACATGACAAGTTTTCTAGGGTAAGGCATTATTTTCCAAAGTGTTTTCTAGCTGCGGGGCCTTAGCCGTGCTAAGATTCAATTATATGATGAGTTTTCTCATTTTAAAAGGCCCTCATCGTTTTGAGTTAGCATGACAAGTTTTCTAGGGTAAACCATTATTTTCCAAAGTGCTCTCCAGCCGCCGGGCTCTGACCGTGCTAAGATTCCATTATATAATGAGTTTTCTCATATTAAAAGGCCCTCATCGTTTTGAGCCAGCATGATAAGTTTTCTAGGGTAGGGCGTTATTTTCCAAATTGCTTTCTAGCTGCCGGACCTTGGCCATGCTAAGATTCCATTAACTAATGAGTTTTCTTATTTTAAAAGGCCCTCATCGTTTTGAGTCAACATGACAAGTTTTCTAGGGTAAAACGTTATTTTCCAAAGTGCTCTCTAGCCGCCGGGCTCTGGCCTTGCTAAGATTCCATTATATGATGAGTTTTCTCATTTTAAAAGGCTCTCATCGTTTTGAGTCAGCATGACAAGTTTTCTAGGGTAGGGCATTATTTTCCAAATTGCTTTCTAGCCGCCGTGCTAAGATTCCATTAAATGGTGAGTTTTCTCATTTTAAAAGGCCCTTATCATTTTGAGTCAACATGACAAGTTTTCTAGGGTAAAACGTTATTTTCCAAAGCGCTCTCTAGCCGACGGGCTCTGGCCGTGCTAAGATTCCATTATATGATGAGTTTTCTCATTTTAAAAGGCTCTCATCATTTTGAGTCAGCATGACAAGTTTTCTAGGGTAGGGCATTATTTTCCAAATTGCTTTCCAGCCGCAGGACCTTGGCCGTGTTAAGATTCCATTAAATAATGAGTTTTCTCCTTTTAAAAGGCCCTTATTATTTTGAGTCAACATGACAAGTTTTCTAGGGTAAAACGTTATTTTCCAAAGTGCTCTCTAGTCGCCGGGCTTTGGCCTTGCTAAGATTCCATTATATGATGAGTTTTCTCATTTTAAAAGGCTCTCATCGTTTTGAGTCGGCATGACAAGTTTTCTAGGGTAGGGCGTTATTTTCCAAATTGCTTTCTAGCTGTCGAGCCTTGGCCGTGCTAAGATTCCATTAAATGGTGAGTTTTCTCATTTTAAAAGGCCCTCATCGTTTTGAGTCAACATGACAAGTTTTCTAGGGTAAAACATTATTTTCCAAAGTGCTCTCTAGCCGCCGGGCTCTGGCCGTGCTAAGATTCCATTATATGATGAGTTTTCTCATTTTAAAAGGCCCTCGTCATTTTGAGTCAGCATGACAAGTTTTCTAGGGTAGGGCGTTATTTTCCAAATTGCTTTCCAGCCACCGGACCTTGGTCGTGTTAAGATTCCATTAAATAATGAGTTTTCTCATTTTAAAAGGCCCTCATAGTTTTGAGTCAACATGACAAGTTTTCTAAGGTAAAACGTTATTTTCCAAAGTGCTCTCTAGTCGCCGGGCTTTGGCCTTGCTAAGATTCCATTATATGATGAGTTTTCTCATTTTAAAAGGCTCTCATCGTTTTGAGTCAGCATGACAAGTTTTCTATGGTAAGGCGTTATTTTCCAAATTGCTTTCTAGCCGTTGGGCCTTGGCCGTGCTAAGATTCCATTAAATGATGAGTTTTCTCATTTTAAAAGGCCCTCATCGTTTTGAGTCAACATGACAAGTTTTCTAGGGTAAAATGTTATTTTCCAAAGTGCTCTCTAGCCGCCGCACTCCGGCCGTGCTAAGATTCCATTATATGATGAGTTTTCTCATTTTAAAAGGCCCTCATCGTTTTGAGTCAACATGACAAGTTTTCTAGGGTAAAATGTTATTTTCCAAAGTGCTCTCTAGCCGCCGCGCTCCGGCCGTGCTAAGATTCCATTATATGATGAGTTTTCTCATTTTAAAAGGCCCTCATCGTTTTGAGTCAGCATGACAAGTTTTCTAGGGTAGGGCGTTATTTTCCAAATTGCTTTCTAGCCGCCGGACCTTGGCCGTGTTAAGATTCAATTAAATAATGAGTTTTCTCATTTTAAAAGGCCCTCATCGTTTTGAGTCAACATGACAAGTTTTCTAGGGTAAAACGTTATTTTCCAAAGTGCTCTCTAGTCGTCGGGCTCTGGCCTTGCTAAGATTCCATTATATGATGAGTTTTCTCATTTTAAAAGGCTCTCATTTTTTTGAGTCAGCATGACAAGTTTTCTATGGTAGGGCGTTATTTTCCAAATTGCTTTCTAGCCGCCAGGCCTTGGCCGTGCTAAGATTCCATTAAATGGTGAGTTTTCTCATTTTAAAAGGCCCTCATCATTTTGAGTCAACATGACAAGTTTTCTAGGGTAAAACGTTATTTTACAAAGTGCTCTCTAGCCGCCGGGCTCTAGCCGTGCTAAGATTCCATTATATGATGAGTTTTCTCATTTTAAAAGGCCATCATCTTTAGCAATAATAAGATTTTAGGGGGTAGTGGGTCCCCTACATGTTATAATGGTGGTGTTACAGTGAAATTTGTTTATCATCCGAGTACTCAAGACAGGATAATCCTCTGACTGAATGGCTAAATGGTTGTACACAAAGTTCCCCCAAGTTGTTATGCTATTCCATAACACCAAAGTAATCTAAACAGAGTGTCTCATAGCACCTTTTCTGCATTAGTTTCACGGTGGATCATATTTTTTTGGGAAAATTTCAAAAGAGGACCCGACGTAAGTCTATTTTCTCAAATGATGACCCTAAGTGGCCATTGTCTCAAATGAGGATCCCAAGTGACTAAACTAGTCTCAAATAAGGACCTCAAATCACCAGCCAGCCAAATATTCACCGGTCAGCGAGTGTGTAGCATTTTCAATGGCTGGAATAAGGGCAATTTTGTCAAAAAAAAATATTGATAGAAATTAACAAACCCTAAAAACAAAACCCCCAAACTCTTCTTCATGTTCTTCTTCATCTGCACTTCATCTTCTAGGTTCCTTGTCCCCTCTTGCTCGGAGAACCCAAATTCTTTGTTAATGGAGCAAGATCCCTGACTCCCCGAGTTCCAAACAGACATGCCAGCACCCCACTCGGCTCTTTTTGTCTCTCTGTCTCTCTATCTCTCTCTTTGTCTCTCCTTGTGGAAGTGGATTTGAATTGTGCTTGAGATATGGGTCCTCAACATTGAGATGTTCTCCGCCTCTCAATTGGGAAAAGATGAAGAATCGAGGCTATCGTGTTACATACAAGTGTCTGAATAACGAAAATGTGGCTTTACTCGAGATTTGTCTTCTTCTTCATTGGAAAGAAATGAAGACAAAAAAAAAAAGGAAGAAAATGTGAAAAAACAAAGGTTGGGGTTTCTTGTTGTGCTTCAATTCGTACTCTATTAACAAAAAATTTGGGTGCTCCAAGAGAGAGAGGATAGAGAACAAAGAAGATGGAGAGTATAAGAAGAAAACGTGAGAACGTGAAGAGTTTGGGGGTTTTGTTTTTAGGGTTTGTTAATTTCTATCAATATTTTTTTTTGACAAAATTACCCTTATTCCAACCACTGGAAATGCCACATACTCGTAGGCCGGTGAACATTTGGTTGGCCGACGATTTGAAATCCTTATTTGAGATTGGTTTAGCCACTTCGAATCCTAATTTGAGACAACGGTCACTTTGAATCCTTATTTAAGAAAATATGCTCACTTTGGATCCTTTTTTGAAAATTTCCCTATTTTTTTTCATTAGTTCATTGGTAACTCAAGCAACCTTTCTCTAATTAAATCTCTAATTGATAGTTGACAAACATATATGTCACTTACATAAGATATTATTTGAAAAACCATAAATAAATAAATATATAAGTAGGCTTGCACTATTTTCACCTTCTTATTGGCTCTTAACATCCTCTTTCACATTGAATTAACTAAATTATTCCTTGTGGGTCTCAATTTTGATTTAAGATTGTTTATTAGCTCTTTTTCTTCATTTTCTTTTGTTATTTGATAGGGACGAAACTACCCATATTCCTCTTAAACAACATTTATTAAGGTTTGATATGGGCCTACTTTTGATTTAAGATTATTGCTTACCTTTTTTTTTCCCTTCTTTTTGGGTTTTTTTTTCCTTTTCTTTCTCAATTAAAAAGAAAAATTGCTATACCTCTTTTCCCAAAAAAAAATTATTTGGTAGATAGCTAACTAATTATTTGATATAAAAAGATAACTATTGTGTTAGTGAGTTGTACATTTCTCCCTTTTTTTTTTGTACTGGGAATTTATAATTTAAAAAATAACCTAAGAACAAGCAATAGGGAAAAGAATTATTTACCAACTATAGTATGTATTTCATTTAATTATAACTTTAATATATGTCATTACATTATAATTTGTGTATTTTAACTACTCAACTTTCATTTTCTTTGGCGAATCTAATAGTCAAAATTGTAATTATTTATTTCGTGATGCATTAAATATTTTGGTGACAGTGATCCATTCATGTGTTCATGGCAACAAACTTCAAAAGAACAATCAATCAAATGAGATTTTGTCTTTCTTCTTTGATGTGCAATATAAATATTATGTCGATTTGATAATCACCTCTTTTATTGCAACCAATAAGAACATATTTGTCTTTCTTTAACATTTTTATAGAGACGACATAATTTTGAGTAAGAAGATGCATCTGCAAACTACTCAAAAGACCTCTCTTGTTAAAAAAAATTATCTCGTAATGTTTCAAATGAACTTGTAGACCAGATTTATTGTTGTTTTCCATTCACACTTTCATCATCAATATACATTTAAGCAAGAAACAATATTGCCTTCCATAATTTACAAAAAACAATGCAATGTAAATGAATAAATTGTGTGTAATGCATACATTAATCAAAATATCAAGATCGAAAAATTCACCATTTTGAGGATAATTTAAGGAAATAAAGTAAACCATTTGTAAATAAAACTAATATTTCTTTACTCCAATATATGATTAGTGCTCACCCAGATTATAGCAATGGATAATAAGTTCAGAAGAAAACATACATGAGGGAAATGTTGAAATGTAATGAGTGTAGAAGAAGCAGCTAGGATTAACAAAATTTGTTTGAAAGGGATGTGGATGCTTTTGCCTTTTAGTAAATTGAAAAAAAGAGAGGAGAAAATGTAAGAAATAATTTTAAATTAAGAGTGGGATCTGTAGGAATAATATAGTTAATTTAATGTGAAATGAGGTGTTAAGAGCCAATAAAATGATAAAAATAAGGCAAACCAAAAGTAATGCAAAACCAAATTATAACCGACTCCCATTTCCTTATCTTTCAATCTCTCTCTCCACTCACTAATGCAAAATTTGCCGCTAGACTGCAAACGCTCCGTGGTCATCCACTCTCGTCCCTAAAGCTTGTCTCTCCACCGGTAGTCCCTTCATTGCTATCGTTGCTCGCCTCCATTTGGCGGCATCTACGTGTCGACGAGTGCGCAGAGACAGAGGAAGGGAGGGTTTTACCGAGGAATGTCAATTCAAAAAAAAAAAAAAGTCAAGCATTCTATGATAAGAAAAAAGAAGAAGAAGAGAAAGGCATGTCTATAAGCATCTATTTTTCTCTTATGATTGTTGAAAAATTCGAGAAACTTTGATCGAAAACAAAACTTCAATAAAAAGTTTAATTGAGGTTTAATTGAGGGATACATTTGAGTTGTAATCCTTAAGAGCTTTCCAACCATACCAAGATGGTGGGTTTTGAAGATATTGCAATTCTTAACCAGGTTCATTCGATACCAAAAAAGAAAAAAATTAGGGTCATTCAATCTTAAGGTGTCGAGAAATATATAATTTGACCCAATCAATTCATTTCATCTCAAAAAATCAAGTCATTGGCCTTCTAACGTTGCAAGAAAACATTAATTAGCGAAATACTATAAATTTGTACTATAATTGTCCGTTCAGACAAATGCTACAAAATTTGTGATCACGATACTTTTTACAAAATTGGACCGAATATTTGGAAATTTGGATTGCGACCTTTCTATGGAAGCAATAAATGGATCGACTAGAGACCAAATAACAAAAGATATGCTCAGTCAAAGTTTGGTCAATTTTTATAGAAGCTAATCAATGGCACGAGGGGGCATTTGCCAGCACTGAGCAAGCCTTGGGCAAGGCACGCTTGGGCCCAACTAGAGAAGGCCTTGACCTTGCACAAGGCCTAAATAGCCTTGTCCACTTGGGCTTCGCAAATTCCCCTCAAATGTGGGGTTTCATTTCAAGCAATCCAAGGTTCTTTCTCTCTCGCGAAGTTCTTTCCAATTTTGGTGCTTATTTTGGCGGCGTTAAAACTCTCCCGATCTAGATACACCCTCGATCTCTTTCCAAAACTAAAATATTTACATGTATAGGTGTATTGGTGTCGTAGTAATTTTTTTGAATCACAAAATCCTTTCATTACTCCGCTGAAATTGAAATAAAATTTTGAGAGAAAATGTGTGGTTATTGTTTCGAAATATTTTAGAAAATAGCAATGTTTTTTTACTAGAAAAATAAATCATTGTACCGCTGAAATTACCGTTGCTATTATCTGGATTATTGAAGTGCCCTTATTCTACTGAAGTAGAATCTGAAGACATGGGGATTAAGGAGAATATAGTAAAGTGCTTACATATGTGGAAAGCCCCATTAAATAAGCGGACCTTAGGTTCATACACCGAGAGGGATTGGTTCGACAGATTAGAGGAGCATAGATCCTCGAGAACCGTCGGCCGATGAACCGAGGCCCCCTGCATGTGATTATTTTTTTAAAAAAATCTGTAGGAATTAGTGAGAAAATGATTTTTTGATACAACTAAGTCCGTCTTTCAAAATTGGCACCCATGCAATGATTGTTATTCATTGAACTCTTGAGATGCTGAGGTGCAATGAAACGCCGTGTACAATGTTTTGTATCGAATAGCTCATTGTGGCTTTTTGAATGAAATGTTGCATTTGAAGTACGCATGTTTTGATTATGCACTTTGTAGATAAAATGACATGATACACATGAACAAACGCAGGGCAAGTTACTGATTAGTTGATGTGCCTACATATGAAAATTCTGAACGCTTGTGATCTACTACAAGTTACGAGTGTTGTAATGTGAACGGGATTTGAGAATGGTAGGCTCGTTGTTTCTTTGGTAAGTTAGTCTCCATTCGTTTGGTAGAAAGTGTTGTTATTTTGGAAAGTATTTTTCAAGAAGCCATTTTTTAGGAAAACGTAATTATTTTTTGGTGTTCTGATGACACTTGAAAATAAAGTGGAAAATATTTTCCATTGTTCTCTTCGGAAAATATTTTCCTTTATACACACTTTTTTCAATAATTTTATTATTATTCTATTTTTTAAAATCATTATTTATTACTTTTTAAAAATTGATTATTAAATTTTATTTTTTTTATGTTCCCTTCTTCCTTGGCCAATCGCTGGCCATGGTGATGGTTGGTGGCTAGCCACGCTTCAAGCTCACCTTGCTGTTGAGGCTCAAGGCTCACCTACCTCTAGTGAGCTCGCCCGATCAATGAGGCTCAAGCCTCGCCAGATTGGCGATGCCCAAGCATTGCTAGAAGATGGTGAGGCTCGGGCCTCGTTAGATTGGCGACTCTTGAGCTTCACTAGAGGCCACGAGGCTCAGTGTCATCGATCTGGCAAGGCCCAAGCCTCGCTACCTTTGGCGACACCAAATCGGCGAGCTGAACTCACCTATCGTTGATTGCCGACCATTGTCGTGGCTGGCGATCAACCGAAAAAGAAAAACAACAAAAAGAAAGAAAAAAATAAAAATCGATTTTATTACAAAATAACAAAAAATTCAATTTTTTTAAAAAAATTAATTTAAAGAAATAGAAAGAAAGAATTGAGGACTAATAGGGGCTATGACGTAAAAGTGAGTAAGTGTGAATAATGTTTTTCTTAACTTGAAAAGTGGAAAACATTTTCCTCCACTTTAAAAAACTTTTTTCCTAGTGAATTTATTTTCTGTGAAACAAATGTCGGAAAATCTGAAAAACGTTTTCTTGGAAGTTATTTTCCATGAAACGAGCGAAGTCTTAATAATAGTTAATAGCTCATCATCACTTTGTGAATGAAATGTTGCATTTGAGTTACGCATATTTTAATGATGAACTTTGTAGGTAAAATGACATGATACGCATGAATAAACACATGGTAAGTTACTAATTAGTTGACGTGCCCGCATGTGAAATTCTAAACGCTTGTAATCCACTACAAGATATGAGGGTTGTAATGTGCAAGAGATGTGAGAATGGTAAGCTCGTTGTTTCATTGGTAAGTTAACAGTGGTTAATTGGATGAAAGAGTTATCAATCTGCATACTGACAATATTTTGGAGACAACTCAAAATTTCAATTTATTATTATACTTTTGGCATACCTCTTTACAAGGCATGAGAGTCGAATTTTAAACATGATACTAAATCGTTCTCATCCGAACCTCTTTAAAAATATGGGAATTTGAATTCTCCACTCTCAATTCTTTCTTGTGATTTGTGGAACACTAGACTCAGTCCTTCGTTTTCTTTGACGCGGCATGATATGGAAAATGTCTCAGTAAATGAGCCGTGGCACGATGCTCCGACTTTTCTAGGTAAGAAATGTCTATCGACATGGAAGACGTCATGCGGCTTTGCATTAGCATAAAATCCCACCACGCAAAATGCTTAGAGGACACGACTCAAGAAAGCTTGACAAGGCGGAATCAACCACCAAAACTGGAATGAACGGAGACACCAACATTTGGCAATCATAGTGGCCGCGGAGGCAGGGTGCGGCTGGTCTTCCCGCATGGAGCGGCGGTTCAGGCAGACGTCGACTCTTCTGAAACAGTAGGCCAGCAACTATTCTTGCTGCATCTTCAGAGTCTCCAAGAGCCAAGTGGAGAGCAAGGCCATGGCTTACAAGCCCCGCATCGTGTCCATTAGCCCGTACCACCATGGGAAAGAGCAGCTGAAGCTGATCGAACAGCACAAGCCATGACTGTTCTCCGTGCCGCTCAATCGGACCAGATGCTATGGCACGGGCCTGGACAGTTACTTCGAGGCTGTCGCCTTACTGGAGACCCGCATACGGGATAGCTACTCGGAGGCCCTGCATTTGGAAACCTCAGATTTGATAGAGATGATGATTCTTGGTGCTTGTTTCACCGTCGGGATGTTCCGAGTTGCCTCCTCGGTGACTAAACCGGACAAAGACAACCCCTTGTTTGCCATGTCATGGATTTTCTCGCTCCTCATGGTCGACCTCCTCCTGGTTGAAAACCAGATCCCATTCTTCGTTCTTCAGACGATCTACGCCTTATCGAAGTCTCTTTCTGAAGCCCATAGCTCCCACAATGAGATTGCCTTTCTGACAGCCAGAGGAAGAACTCAAGAGACACTACGGAGGCCATGATGTGATGCGCTTGCTCAATTTTGTAAGAATTATTGAGTCCCTCATGATATTATTTATTAATGATTTAATAATTATTAAAATGCTATAAAATAAATATTGACTACAAGAAGTTACGACTCTAATAAAATGAAAAGAATCCTCACGGGGAAATTATTGCTCTTTCGAAGAGATGCGATGCTTATAAAAGTTAAAAGGCGCTTTGATGAAAGGCATCTATTGATAAAATGTATAAATAGAGTCAAATCCTCTCTCCGCTCACAATACCAAAACAGAAAGAAAATGTATGGTGTGTGGGTAAGGGAAAGAAATCGTATTTCTTTATTTAGTTCAAAATTTTCGCTTTTCCGCAAGAATTATCTTTAACAGTATCGCTATGGATAAATGTATGTCATCATCTCTCTTATTGTGAAAATCATGAAGATCAAAGATCCCTTGATTTTGAATTTTTGCATTATAGAATTACATTTATCCGACAACAATTGGTATCAAAGTAATGGTTTAAGGTTTTATGATTTTTTGGATTATTGATATATGTATGATTTATTGATAAAGGCTCGTTGAACGATATCAATCTTTTCGTGTTACTTGAAGGTGTGGCAGAAACCAGGCGAAAACGAAGAAAAATGGTGAATAGGTGCAAAAGGGAGAAGGCACACGAAATACATGCGGCTGCGCTATAGTGGTAATGATAGGCGCGTGCAGTGCATGCACCCAGGCGGACCATATAGCCTATATGATATAGGCATGCGCTATACTATGTCCACACCCTAATTACGGTTTTACCCCTCTCTCCATTGATTATTTACGATTTTGCCCTCTTGGATGATTATTTACGTTTTTGCCCCTATTTACCGTATAGTTACGATTCTCCCTTGTTGATTATTTACCATTTTGCCATTGGATGTTATATTTATGGTTATGCCCCTGTGGAATCACAGTTTTATAGCTTTGCCCTTATACTTTAATTATGGTTTTGCCCTTGCATGCAATTTGGTGAATGTTTGTGCTTTACAATATTAAAAAAATTCATATTATGAATGGTTTGTTAGTTACCAAAGTAGCTAAACCTTAAGGTCATTTGAATTTTTTGATATTGTAAATTATTTTATTCAATTATCCATGATTAATTGATGCTATGAGTGAAATTGATATGGGTATATTGAAATTCATTTATTATAAGAACTTAGGGTTAATCAAAATGTTAATTATTTTCTTATAATTCATGAACATAATAGTTGGTAATTAATATATCTTGTTAAATTTGTTTATATATCCAAAGATAGCAAATAAATTTTAATGAGATGTATTTATAATTACCAAATAAAAGTTATTAGCATCATTATGGTTTATGTATGTTTGCATATCATAGGATTGCCTAAAGTAGAACTATGATGTACATGTATTGTTTAGTTTGAATATGATTAGATGATATTCTCAAAGCAATAATTTATAAGTATTTTTTTGGCATATTTGCAGTATTTATGCCTATTTCACTTCATTCGCATGGTTTGTCTGTTCCTTTATTCAATAATATGAATTTCTCTGATTGGAGTAAATAAGTCCAGTTTCACTTAGGAGTCCTAGACCTTGATTTAGTACTTCAAGTTGAGAAACCGGCTGCTATTATTGATGAAAGTAGTGATGATAAAAAGTTTTTTCGTAAAGCTTGGGAAAGATGGAATAGATTAAGCTTAATGTTCATGCGAATGACAGTTGTAAACAACTTAAAAAATATTCTTTCCAAGATTGACAATGCTTCGGAAATTATAAAATTTGTAGAAAGGCGTTCTCAAACTATTGATAAGTCAAAAAAGATGCAAAAGCACAAGATAGACCAAAATAGAATATCTATTGTTCATCTCTCTTTGTTCTGAGTCCTTGCCCTCTGCAGTTCGGGCTCTGTGGTGGCCCTTTCGGGCGGCTCCTAGCTCCGGTGAAAGAGCATTTCCGGAGGAGAAGCTGTGCTGTAGGCAACTGCAAGATTTGTTCGCATCGCAACTCTGCTTAGGCTCTGTGGTGGCCCTTTCGGGCAGCTCCTAGCTCCGATGAAAGAGCATTTCCGAAGGAGAAGCTGCGTTGTAGGGAACTGCTAGATCTGTTTGCATCTCAGCTCTGCTGGAGCTCTGTGGTGGCCTTTTCAGGCGGCTCTTAGCTCTAGTGAAAAAGTAGTTCCGAAGGAGAAGCTGCACTATAGGTGACTGCAAGATCTGTTCTCATCTCAGCTCCGGTAAGACCTAGCTCCCTGCATTTCTAAGCTACGATGGAGGAATTTGCTAGGTCTAGATAGCTGGGTTTCGGTTCTCTGTTAAAATGACGGGTAGGAGTTCTGCTGTCCTGGAATCTCATCCGGGAAGAGGAGGAGGTCGTCAACGCAGCCAAAGTAGGGCTCTGGCTGTTCGGTATGCATTGGATGATTCGATGCAAAAGGGAAAACATACTGCCCATACCCCTGTTGCTGGTGAGACTAGTAATTACCGTAGAACAAGATTTCCCTTTGCTGGAAAGGGAGCGGATGGGTCAAGCAAAGGTCAAAATCATAATACAGCTGAGCAAGCATCAAATGTGCTACCTCATTTAGATGGAGCTCCAGCACCAGCCACTCAATCTTGGGCAAATGTAGCCAAAGCGGCTATGAAAGGTTACTCCTTATCCTTTATTAATCCTGGTCCTGTTGGGGTAAATGAAGTTTATTGCTCTCATGAAGACCTTGATGCTGCTGATCCTATTTGGTATGAATGTCTAGTAGGATATCTTGTTGGGAAGAAACTCCCGTTTAAGCTAGTTAAGACGGCCCTTAAGCATCTTTGGGGCCAATATTTGCTAGAGGTCAAAGCTAATTATCAAGGTTTCTTTTTCTTCCATATCTCGGACCTTGACTTTAGACGGAAGGTGATCGAAGGCGGTCTGTTGACAGTGGCTTGAGTGCCCTTAATACTTCAACAATGGCATTCCATGTTAGAGCTGAAAAAAGGAGATCATTCTTTAATACCGGTTTGGATTAGACTGAAAAACCTCCCTTATGGGTTGTGGTCTGCTACGGGGATTAGCAAAAAATCTTCCACAATCCATGTTAATATTGTAAATTTTTACTTTTTGTAAAATCTTTTCAATTGTGATTTTCCCACTCGTATATATGCTATAAATTTAATACAAATCTCCTCACCAATAAATGTGCAATCAAATTCAAATTCATACTCTTACATTTTCTCGAGGTATGATTATCTTCCAAATGTTGATTACATCTGGCGAATTTTATCTTCATGAAAGGACAGCTTCCTGAGCTCTACCTCCATTTAGAGAGAATTTGTCAGATCACCTTTAAACAGAAGAAAACAGTAGCTCCTGTGAACTAATGAGACATTGCACTCCTTCCATAGTTTGACGATCTCCTTTTGCAAGTTTTTGAATTGCAAAAACCATTCCAAAGGACTTCTTTTATCATCTTCAATTGGTTACAAGCGAACATCCATAGCATGTTTCGTAGGAATAGATTGGGGTGAAGATTTGTATGGCTTTATGCATAAGCGGTCCTGTAATTGCACAGAGTGCTGCGAAGCTATGATTACTCTGTTCTGTGTTTTGCGTTTCAGCAGCAATCGGCAATCGTTGGTGGTCGCTGGTGAGAGGAGCAAACTCAGAATCACTGTCTTGATACTCTCGGTCAGCTGGAATTTTCATTGATGGGGTCAATGGTGAACGAAGTTTGAAGGAGTAAATGTTCTGGCCATATGAAGGATGGTGAACGAAGTTCGATAGGCTGAAATTGACTGAGTTTTTCTGGTTGATGAAGGTCTTCTGTGATGTTAAGTTTGTGAACAAATTTAGGAGGAGCGATGGAGTCTTTCAGGACTCTGTGAGAGCATTTGCAGAATTAGAAGAAGGAACAATGGAAAAAAAAAAAAAAGGGACCGAGAAAGAAATAAAAGAATTTAAAAAAAATAAATAAATATAAAATAATATAAAAAATCGAAAATAATAAAAATAAAATTAGAAAAAGGCTAGGAAAACGAAGGCCCCATTTTGGTGGTTGGATCTCAGGATTGCATTTACATTAGCTTCATTTAGTTGGTAGCCATATAACTCAGGAAGTTCATGTACAGTTGATTCAGAGTAATTTGAATTTTTTTTATAGCCATCCTTTAGAATAAAAAATAAAAATTGCATTTAGATAATTGCATCACGAACCTTCTGGGGACCGACAAGGAGGCCACGAGGTTCTTCAGTGATCTCGCTAAGGATGTCCAGTTCGATATCAAGTTGAGCTACTTGGCCGAGATACTCGGGCAAAGTCACCTGATGCCATCGGAACGAGTGGCGAGTGTGGTGGGCTGGAATCAAGCGCGGGTACTTCGGCGGCCCATGGTCTTTCATTTCGGCTGCCGCCACTTTCATTCTCCTAGTTCTTACAGTTATCCAGGCCTTCTTCTCCTAGTCATACCAAGAAGTAACCGAGCTCTGCCACACAGGTTCAGAGAGACGTATGATGCTGATGTACCATCCATTTAGTTTGGAGAATTCAGACCAGTAAAATTGGTTCTTCATTTCTGGGTTTTGCTTTGGCTACTGTACTCAAATTCGTTTTCGATTGCTTGAACTTAATTACATCTTCATCCCTGCTAATAGATTGGCAAATTTGATGAGCAGCACTGTACTGACTAGAGAATTTAATGTTAGTGGAACTGATCGAGGTTGACAGACAAAATTTTCTTAGAGGCATGATCATCTTCGGCTCAAAAGCAGACCATTGAAACGGCAGGTGTTATGGATCGAACTTGGAAAATGGACTCAAACCAGCCAAAAGGTGGCTTTTTTCGAGACTGAAAACGATTTTAAACGAGCTTCGAATGAATTTTTTAGGTTGTGTTAACTGCTATGGAATCTTAAGAGCTTTCCAATCATATCAAGATGGTGGGTTTCGAAGATATTGCCGTTCTTAACTAGGTCCATTCGATACCAAAAAAGAAAAAAAAGGATCATTCGATCTTAAGGTATCGACAAGTTTATAATTTGAATCAATCAATTCATTTCATCTTAAAGAATCAGGTCGTTGGCTTTCTAACGCTGCAAGAATACATCGACAAGATTTTTTTTATGTCAAAATACTATAAGTTCGTACTCCAATCATCCGTTCGGACAAATGCTACAAAAATTTGTGATTCCGATACTTTTTTCGAAATCGGACCAGATTTTTGGAAAGTTCGGATTGCGAGCTTCCCGTGGACGCATAAATTGGGTCGATTAGGCACTGAACAAGAAAAGACATCCTCAGTCAAAGCTTGGTCAATTTTTCTGAAAAAATTATATATAAAATCTTTAAAGCCATCAATGGCACGTGTTGGCCTTTGCCAGCACTGAGCAAGCCTTGGGCAAGGCACGCGTGGGCCAGCACATTCCACCTTGTAGGCCAAGCGTTGGACAAGCCACCCTAGGCCCAAGTCAGGGAAGGCCGGGTGCAATAAGGCTGGACTATTGAAGTGCCGTTATACTGCTGAACTAGAATCTGAAGACATGAGGGTTGAGGAGAATGTACTGGAGTGTTTGCAAATGTAGAAAGCCTCATTAAATAAGCCGACCTTAGGTTCATAAACGGAGAGGGATTGGTTCGATAGATTAGAGGAGTAGAAATCCTCGAGGACCATCGGTCGATGAACTCTGACCCAGTGCATGCAGCCTGAAGGGCAAAGTCTAAATAACTGGGGTAGTAGGATCGACGATCAATTATTTAGACTTTGGCCGAAAGGCAACCAACTTAGTAGAGGGTATTTCACCCTCACTTTCTCATCCCCAGGCACGAGAGGTTACTATATCTACCTATCCAACAGTAGTTAAGATCAAAGTCCTGACGTAATATCTACTTTCACCACTGAAAGCCCATCAAATTCCCCCTCAAATCTTTTTCTTCCTCGAGGAGGAGGGAATACAGGAGATGACATTGTGAGGTTTCTCACCTTAAAGCAGATTTATCACATATTTTTTTTCCTTGAGTCTTTTAAGAACCTGCTTAAATTCAAGAGACCTCGTGCATGGGATTGTTTTTCAAAAAACATATGTTTTCAAAAAAAAAAAAAAATTTAAAATAAAACTAACTCCATCTTTCAAAATTGGCACCCATGCATTGATCGTTAATGATTGAACTCTTGAGACGCCGATGTGCATGAAACGCCATGTACAATGTTTTGTATAAAATAGCTCGTCCCCGCTTTGTGAATGAAATGTTGCATTTAAATTACGCATGGTATTCGACCAAAAAGAAAAATTACGCATGTTGCGAATATGCACTTTGTAGGTAAAATGACATAAAATGGCAAGTTACTAATTAATTGACGTGCCCACATGTTAAAGTTTGAACACTTTGTAATCTACTACAAGATATAAGTGTTGCAAAATCATTATCTTGCTGTTAAGCTACTAACTAATCGAAGAAGCCCACTTATCTGATCTAAAAGCACTTAGTAGTAGTCTAATAATGTGCACTAGATTAAATTGGCAAAAGTACAGTCCAAGTGCCAAAACTTGGCACGAGAAAATACTTAAGTACTAAAACTTACGAAAGATATACTTAAATGCCACTATTTTTGAAAATTGGATTGCTTAAGTGCCAACTCCGGCAAAAATCGCCAGAAATCCGACGTGATTTATTTTAATAATATAACTTGCTTACATGACTCGTTGAAAGTTGAGTTAACAACAACTCGGATTTGATCAAGATGATGATTCTCAATGCTTGTTTCATCATTGAGATTTTCTGCGCCGTTGCCAATGTGATCCGACCGGACGCCAAGGACCCCTTGATCTCCATGAGGTGGATTGCGTCCATCATGCTCGACCTCCTCCTGATTGAAAACCAGATCCCGTTCATCGTTCTTCAGACGATCTACGACTTATCCAGCTCTCCCTTGGAAGCCAACCGCTCTCTCAATGAGATTGCCTTAGGGTTCTTCAACAGCGCACGCGGACGGCCAGTGGAAGAACTGGAGAGACACTACCAAGTCTCCAATGTCGCGCACTTGCTTGATTTGTTCCGACTGAGCATAATCGGCCATTTGAACCTGGAAGATCCAGGACCGGTCGATAGAGAGTCGCTGCAACTGATACCCTCCACGAAGCAGCTGCAACTCGCGGGAATAAAATTTGAATTGGGGGAGGGCGATGAGCTAATCAGCATCGAGTTCGATGATGGACTGCTTTGAATTCCTCTGATCCTTGACTTTTCACCGGCTCCATCTTCCTCAACTGCGTTGCTTTCGAGCAGAGCTACCGTTACTGCTCCAACTAGGGGTGTGCAACCGGACCGGGTTGACCCGGGAACCGGACCGGACCACCCGAAAAAACCGGTTCGGGAACCGGTTCTTAGTGGAACCAGTCCGGGAACCGGTTCCAGCTTTTGGGAACCGGTTGGAACCGGTCCGGGAACCGGTTCCACTGGAAAACCCACCCGGCCCGGACCGGTTTTTTTTTTAAAAAAGAAAGTACAGAATTTGGCAATTTGCAGAGCAGCAGATGCACAAATGAACCCTAGCTTCTTCTCTCCCATCGCTGCTCTTCTCTCATTGTTGCTCACTTCTTCTCCCTCGATCTACTTGCTCCGCTGCTGCTCAACCGACGAGGCGACGATTGCTGGTCGCTTCTTCTCCCCCGACGACGAGTGTTGGGTCCGCGAAAGGTAACCGATTTTTTCTCTCTCTCCCTCTCCCTCTTTGTCCTTGTGTGTGTGTTTGTGTCCACTGTCCATGGCGCACCTGCCAAACTAGATCCGGGTCGAGGGCGTTGGGAAGGTGGTCTGCCTCTGGAGCGGGAGGTTCTGGACCTCCGGGGCCGGTTTCGGTTTCGGGTTCGGGGGCGGGGTCGGGCTGGGGGAGGTGGAGCGGGAGGAGGACGCCGTCGACGAAGAGCTCGTCGGCAGAGGGGAGGTCCAGCTGGGGGAAGATGGGGTTTCGGACCATCCAGAACTCGAACTCCGGCGAGTTGGAGGCACTGCTGCTCCGCCGTCCGCTGCTGCACGGGGAGAGTGTATGCGATGGCTGTGGGTGGTGGTGGGGTTCTTGTGCAGAACAGCAAAAAATTATCTCAACTCTAATGAAAATTATCTCGGCCCTGCTGCTCCTCTTGTGCAGAACAGGAGAGGGCGCTCCTTGTGCAGAACAGGAGAGTGTCCACAGTTGATTGAGCCAGTTTGATTATCTCGGCTCTGATGAAGATTTCGCTAATTAGTCCAAGAAAATTGTAATGCAAAGATGCCAAACTTCCATAGAAAATTTGTGCATCTGCTGCTTTGGGAGAAGATGACTTTTCTTAATCAGTAGCGAGAAAAGTACTGACTTTTCTCTAATCAGTAGTGAGTAATCAGTCCAAGATGACTGCTCTTCTCCCACTGATCAAACTTGCACACCCATCTAGACGATGACTGCTCTGGGAGAAGATTTTGCTAATCATTCCAAGATTTCGCTAATCCGTAGCGAGTAAGACTTTGAAATGAACATGCCTTCATTCTTCTTGGAAGTTTGATGGGTCAGCTAGAGGGAGATGGAGAGACAAAGTGTGGCTTTGGATAATTTTCTATGGAAGTTTAAACTTTGTCAATTGCTTTTGCTCTTACGAAAAATTAACTTGCCTTAGAATGATTCGGTGTGTAAGTTTGATCAGTCTAGATAGATAGAAAAAGTGCTGACTTTTCTTATTATTCTCTGAATGCTTAAACTTTCTAGACGGGTGTTGTTTCTTTTGAACAAATTAAACTCTTTGAACCTTTCTTTGTACATGAATTGCAGGTCTTTGTTAGAGATTTTGCACAAGAGTTGTGGGCGACCGATTTGCTCGCCAAATGGAGGAAATGAGTTGGAGTGAGTGTTAGAGCAAAAGAGGAGAAAAATGGTTTTATGTCCAAGCATATTCAAGTTAACCACGTCGCCACCTCGCTGTCCAAGCAAATTAAATTGCTTATTTTTTATGCAAATTAGTTGTGTTTGGTGGAATATTGAATGTAATGCAAAGTTAAATTAGTAGTTGTGGGAATGATGCTAATGTTAGACCATGTTTGTTGATAATGTTTATGCAATGGTATGGTTTTTGCACTTTCTTGTCGGTCAAATTAGGAGGATTATGTTATTGTTTTCTCGCGAATTAATGTAAAATTTGAAATTGTATAGGATATTAAGTGGTTAAAAAACAGGTTCTAATGAAAACAGGGTAGACCCTGTTCCCGGACCGGAAAAACAGGGTCGGGTCCAAAACAGGGTCCAATGAAAACAGGGTCGGGTACAGGGTCCAAAAAATGAGAACCGGTTATAACAGGGTCGGGTACAGGGTCGAGGTCTGGACCCTACCCACCCTGGACCCGATCACCCCTAGCTCCAACCACATCACCAATTACATGATATTCATGAGATGTCTCGTGCGCTCGGTGGCGGATGCAGAGTTCCTGTCTCAGCACAGCATAATCACAAACTTTCTAGGGACTGACGAGGAGGTCGCCAGATTCTTCAATGATCTCGCCAAGCATATCATGTTCGATTTGAAGAAGTTACTTGGCCAAGTTATTCGGGCAAGTGAACCGGTACCACCGGAACAAGTGGCACGTTCAAAGGACGGGAATCAAGCGCGAGTACTTCGGCAGCCCCTGGTCCTTCATTTCGGCTGTCGCTGCTTTCATTCTCCTAGTTCTAACCTTACTCTAGGCCGTCTACACCGTTTACGCTTACTATCGTCCCAAGAAATAACCAAGCTCTGTAACACAGCTTAAGATAGACATACGATGTTGATGTACCATCCATTTAATTTGAATGAATCAGACAGTAAGATTTGTGCTTCATCTCTGGGTTTTGCTTTGCCTATTGTACTCCTAATTTGATTTAGATTGCTGAAACAAGTTATATCTTCATCACTATAGTTTTTTTTTTTTATCAGTCATCACTATAGTTAGATTACTAGCAAATGGAAGTAGTCCATAAAGCATAATTCAAAGGTAATTATCTGACAGAGAGCACTCTGTTAATTAGAGAATTCTAATGTCAGTGTACATTATCAAAACTAACAGACAGATTTCTTAGACGCATGATTATCGTCGATTCAAAAGTAGTAGTAGTCTCTAATCAAACCATCGATGAGGCGAACAAGGTGCCTAGATTCCGATTCCATTTACCAGCTAGGAAGTTCAAACAATAAATTCAAAAGCTGAGGTCCGTACTAACGGTATATATTTTTAACCGAGATATCCTTCCAGTGGAAAAAAGCTTGCACCTAGTACATTGATTTAACCATTTTTAGCACTTTTAATATCTTTTCTCCCACCCCCAAAAAAAAAAAAAAAAAAAAAAAACCTAAGTAAACCATTTCTCAATTGGGTTTTTGTTTCCCTATAGCGGCCACTTCCATTTCCTCTAGGTTGAATCGTCCTCTAGTATGGCTCATACAATCAACAAGCTCACAGATATTCCCCCAAAAGATCGATTAGAGAAATTTGAGATGCAAATTTGATCTACTAAGTGAGACAATCTCTTTTAAGATTGGCAAATCTATGGTACCCATTTATCAAAACACCGTACTTGATCAAATCCAGCAAGGATCTTTTTGCCAACTAGCTAGTAGTTTTATTTTTTTGGGTCTTATCCTATTCTAATTGTCAACTTGCTCTCAAAATTTTACCTATCTATTTGCAAAGCGTGAGAGTCAAATCCTACACTTGAAACTAAATGTCATTACCCTTAACTCTTTTGAGAATTTAGGGAATCGAAGTCTCCATCTCTCATTTTCCATGAAGGGCATTCCCAATAATTCGACCATTTCATAGTTGATTATGAGTCAATTGACCAATTTTTGTGACGGAGGTTTGAAAATTTGACTAATAAAGTTTGGACACCTAATCAGCGGTCATAGTTCTCCCCACGTTGATATGGTGGAACCCATATTTTCTTTCATAAATATTGGTAATTGAAGGAAACTTCCTCTAATTATATCTCTGATCGATAGGTGATGAACATACATGTCACTTACATAAAAAGTTAACAAAAAAAAAAAGCTCATATTTTAAAGATCAAATCAAATCATCGGCTCCTCCCTTTCTTCTCTTTTCTTTCTTTCTCTCCACACTCGCTTACGCAGGAATTGCAGCAACGCCACCGACACGCGGTTGTCATCCACTATCTTCTCTAAATCATTTGTTCCTCCGTTGCTATCGTTCCTCACCTCCACTTGGCTCGCCGCCCTAGGCCTTTCTCTCCGTCTCTCACATACTATTCTCATCGCCTGAAGGGCTATTACTTCAAATGCGAGTCGACCTGAGGTTGCGGACCTCAATTGATAGTCAATCATAAACTTCTTTCGATCTAGGATGGAGGAAAACGTATCTAGAACATGTTTTATTCCCTATTAATTGTTGAAAAATTTGAGCAACTTTGATGGAAAACAAAACTTCATTAAAAATTCGATCCAAGGGTACAATTGAGTTGTAATCTTCAAGAGCTACCATTGCCCAAATAAGAAGGTTGGTTTTAAAGATATCGTGACTCTTAATTAGAGTCCTCTAATCTTGAGGTATTGAGAAATTTATGAATTGATTTGACCAATTAACTTCATCTTAAAGATCAAGTCATAGAAGATTCTTTATGTAGAAAAAGATATTATCACCTTTTACTATGATTATCCGTTCTGGTAGATGCTGAAAAATTTATGATTCCAAAAATATTTTTGGAATTGGACCATGTGTTCGAATGTTTCGGATCACAAGCTTCTGCGGGCACAAAAATCCGGTCAATCGCATCAGATAAAAAGATATGTTTGGTCAAAGTTTGGCTAATGTTTAAAAAAATAAATAATTTCAATAATTTCAATACAAGAAAAACAGCCACCAGCCGCGCACCAACACTGGTCAAGGCCTGCCTAGGCTTGCACATTACACTATTTTAGGCTAGCATGGGCCAGCGCACTTAGGCGTTACACACTAGACCTCAAGCACGGTCCAAAACTCCTAATTCACTGTTTAGTGATTCATCCGCCTTATATAAAGGCCTAAATGGCCATATGCCGCATTTGATAAGCCTTGTGCAAGACTTCCCTCATGCAGAAAAGAAAATGACTTTAAACCAAAAAAAATAAAATAGAATTGCTCATTTCCAAAGAAGATAAATGCATCTCTCTCACTCCTAACTTGTGGTTTCTCTCTCTGATTTTAAGGCTAATACCCATTTCCTTTCTTCGAAGGAGATGGCCCATGACATATGGGTGCCCATCCACTAGGCAATTGCAGGGATGGCCCAACGCTGTGCAACGTGGGCCAAGAGCTGTGCAATTCTAGGCCTGTAGAGGGAGGCCGGGCCTTGTGCAAGGCCATTTTGACCTTGCACAAGGCCCATATAGCCCTCCGCTTGGGCTTCAAATTTTACATTTAAATAGGGGGTTTCATTTCAAGCAATGTAAAAGACAATTTAAAAACCATTCACATTAGCGCTAACTATGCGACATCAACACCAATCACACAATGTCAACACAGGATGGCCAAATTTGGCTAGATGGGTTCAATTGGTACAATGCAAAAGATTTAGAACTCAATTGACCCAATAAAAATCTATGATTAAATTAGCACAATTACAATAGATTTTGGACTTGTTTGGTAATTTTCTCCAATTGACCTCCTAGATACATTCATACATGCATTTGGTAACATTTTGACCTCTTTCTGCAAGTTATGTAGAAATGAAAATGGTTAAGCGCCAGTTTCACCAACATCGTTGTTCCCTTGTGTAGAGTTCAAGCAATTTCACTTATTATCATATTATTTAGCATATGGATTCAACTGTTCACATCCTTTCTTTTCTTTGCTTTTTAATTGAATGATATAATTTGAAATATATAGTATTCATGATTCTTTAAAATTCGGAAACAGCATTTTTTGACCAAAAGGCATAACATTCTATTCCCATTATCCAAATGGATGTCTTTCATATATATATAATAAGAGAAAGGTCATTTAGGTGCATTTAGTTTTTTCTCACATTTTGATATGATTACTATAGCTTATTTTTATCCATTTTATTGCATATCAATTTCGAGTTTGTTAAGTATGATGGAATCTTCTCTCTCGCTTGTATAGCTTTCCTCTACCTTTAATGGTAGCAAACCCTAACTTTCAAATCTTTTTTGTTGTTGGTCTTGACCTATGTGCTCTCCATCATTTCGATAGCTGTGCACCCATGTCCCACAGGATCAACATGGGTCTTTACCTTTTTTCTTCTCAAATACACTGATGGAATCTCCATCATAAAACCCTTTCCTCCATCCATACCCACAATGCGTACTCTAGATCTTCGTCACTATAAACCCTAGACCATGAGTTACTGTTTCATTGAGATTTTTCCTTAATACTAGCCTTTGTGATTCCGCACTTGTGTTGTACTCTGTCAAGCCTCGTTGGGTTACATTCTCATTCCTTACAGTTGATCCCTGCAAAAATGGCTAAGAATGTTAATCCAGAGGCACAATTAGCATTGTTGTGTAGAAGGTTGGGTAGTCTATGCATTGAAGTAGATGCTCCGAATAGAGACCTCATGGTGTCTAATGAAAAGCTAGATGAATGCAGCCTCTCAGTCTTTGGTAAGCTTTATAGGAGCCCAAATATCAACTATAAGGCATTCCTTACTACTATGAAGAAAGCGTGGAAGGTAGATTCAGTTTCCCTCACTCAATATGAATTGGGTATCCTTTCCTTTACCTTCAGTAATAAGTTGGACAAGAATAGAGTCATTGAGAATAGCCATTGGTCTTTTGCAAGCAATCTATTAATTCTAACCCCCTGGGTACCTAATAAACCACCTCACTGTTATAAGTTTACATCTTGTGCATTCTGGGTCCAAGTCCATGGACTACTAATGGAATGGTGCTTAGTGGAGATGGTCTCTCATATTACCCAAATTCTAGGAGCTGTTCAAGAGGTGAAAATAGAAAAGAAAGGAGATGCATTTCATAGAGTAGGCAAAGCAAGGGTGGTCCTAAATTTGGATTCACCATTAAGTCCAAGGACATTGATTCAGTTAGGTGAGGAGAAATTTTGGCTAGACTTTAAGTACAAGTGGCTGCCTTGGTTTTGTTATTCATGTGGCAAAATAGGGCATTACACTACTAACTGTCTTGACATTCCCTATGATGAAAGGAAGTATGGTGACCATTGCTATAGTAAATTTGGGTATTGGCTTAAATCAGAAGCTTGAGATCCCAGCCCCTACTGGAAGATCTACTATGATGATGCTGGGATTATTTTTGAAGGGATGGAGGAAGATGAAGTAATATTAGAATCTCCACTACAAAGCACCCATATGGGCTGTCTTGAAATAGAAAAGGTTGGCGAGGTCGAACAAGGGGCTGGAAATAGCCAAAAACTTACTAAAACTATGGTAGTAACAAATGACCAAGGAAAACAATTGGTTTTGGGTGGCAAGAAGGTGAGGACTGATAAAAGCGAAAGTGTTGGGTAGGCTATAGATGGATCAAAATTGAAAGGTTATTCAAATCAAAAAGGGACCATTGTGGTACCTTCAACTAAGAAGTTAAAGAGGGTTAACCCTTATAGCTCACTTCCTTTGGAGCTAACGCTGCTGGATGAATCCCAACTATGGGATACTCCAATCAGGATTTCTAATAAATCTGTTGTAAAGGCTCTAGTGGCTAGCCTGAAAAAGCCACGGGTTACAAATGAATATCTTCTGTTGGAACATTCAAGGTTTGGGCTCACCTTTGACAGTTCAAGCACTGCGAGCTTGGGTGGCTCAAGAGGCCTAAATTAGTGCTACTAATGGAAATAAAAAACCAGGAATCTGTCATATGTCGGATTAGAAGATAGTTGAAGTTTCAAAATAGTTTTGTGGTAAACCCAGTGGGGATTGCAGGGGGTCTAGCCATAATGTGGAATGACTCGATTAAGGTGCACATAGAGGAAGTTTCTCATGAGTATATCAATCTAATTTGTGTGGAGGCAAATGGCATAAATAGAATGAGAATCACATTTATACATGTGCCAAATGTATATCAAGGGAGATTACAGCTTTGGAACAAGTTGAGATGGATTAGCTTGTTAAATTCCCTTCCTTGGTTGTGTTTGGGGGATTTTTATGAAGTATTATATAATTGGGAGAAAGTGGGTAGATGAATGATTGAACATTACCGCCTTAATAAATTTCAAGAGTGCTTGAATGATTGTTCGTTAATGGAAATTGAAAGTAAGGGTTGTGCTTACACTTGGGCGAACAATAGAGAAGGGGATACTTATGTTAAAGAGAAGTTAGATACGGCATTATGTAACCTAGAATGGAGCTCTTATTTCCGGAGACTAAAGTCTATGCCTTTCCTACCATTGGATCAGACCACAGCCCCTTACTGTTGGTTAGCTCAACAAAACCAGCTAAAAGAAGGAAGGAATTTAGATTTGAGGCCTATTGGACTGAAGATGCTGAATGTAAAGAGATTGTCCACCATGCATGGCATTCTATCCATCTGGAAAATGCATTGTATACTGGAAAAAATTTCAAGAGGTTATTAGGGCCTTAATTTCTTGCAATAAAAAAAAGTTTGCAAACAACCATCGAAAAATTGAGGCTCTTAAGAAGGAATTGCTGGTTTTAACAAATATTACTAGTCTCATTCATGAAAAATCCATATCTCAAAGGATAAAAGAGGAAATTGAATTATTGTGGAGACAGGAAGAAATGTATTGGAGAATGAAGTCAAGAATAAATTGGTTAAAATGGGGAGATAAAAATACTAAATATTTTCATGCAACCACAATTCAAAGGAGACAAAGGAATATAATTTCTATGGTAAAATCTTCAGAAGGTGAGTGGATAAGTGAGAGAAACCAGACTCAGCTGATGACTACTAAAGCAGCGGTTTTCCAATTAGGAGCAACAAAGGCCCCTGGACCAAATGGCTTAAATGGTAGGTTTTTTCAATACCATTGGGAAATTAGTAAGCAAGATATTTTCAAGGTTGTTAAGGAGTTTTTCTTGTTTGGGGTTATGGAACCAGCTTTAAATAGAACATACATTGCATTGGTCCCAAAAATACCCAATCAAAAAAAACTGGAACAGTTTTACCCCATTAGTCTTTGCAATTTCATGTATAAAATTATTTCAAAGACAATGGAAAATAGATGAAAGCCCTAATACCCAGAACTAATTTCTGAGGAGCGGAGTGCGTTTGTTAGTGGTAGACAAATTCAAGACAATATATTGATCATTCAAGAGGTACTCCATCAATTGAGAACTCGAAACAGAAGAAAAAATTTCTAGGCTGTCCTTAAACTTGATATAAGGCGCATGATAGAGTGGAATGGGATTTTCTTGAAGCATGTATGCTGAAAATGGGTTTTTGCGAAAAATGGGTTAGGTGGGTAATGCAATGCATTACCACAGTATCTTTTAGTGTAAAGTTAAATGGTGAACTGCTTTCTTTCTTCACACTAACGAGAGGTATCAGATAGGGTGACCTTTTATCTCCCTATCTCTTCATTTTGGTGGCAAATTGCTTGTCTTGTTTGATAAATACAACAATTGAAAATCAAAGCATAAAAAGGGTTAAGCTAAAAAGAAACTGCCCAACCCTGTCCCATTTGTTGTTTGCGGATGATTCCATATTTTTCCTGGATGGATCACTTATTGAATGCTAGAATTTCTCAGCTGTCCTCAATCAATATTGTTTTACCTTAGGGCAAGCTGTTAACCTGAACAAGTTAGGTGTATTCTCCAATAGAGAGTCCTCAGTCATTGAGAGATAACTTGGCTAGGGAGCTCAGAATTCCATAGATTAGCCATACAGGAAAATATCTTGGAGTTCCTTCAGATTGGGGTGCCTTAAAGAAGCAAATGTTCACATGGATCTCGGGGAGAGTGAATATGAAATTGGAAGGGTGGAAAGAACAGTTGATTTCGAAGGTAGGAAAAGAAATATTGCTGAAAACAGTGGTCCAAGCCTTACCACAATATGCAATATTAATATTCAAAATCCCAATTTCCATTTATAAAGAAATTGAACAAAAAATAGCAAATTTTTGGTGGAAAAATAGTGACTCAAAAGCAGGATTACATCGTAAAAATTGGGAAATTTTGAAAACTACGAAAGATAAAGGAGAAATGGGCTTTAAAGACTTGATCACTGTCAACAAAGCTATGCTAGGCAAAAAGACATGGTGTTTAATCAAATTCCCAAATTTATTGTGGGGCAGAATTTTCAAAGGTATTTATTTTCACACAAAGGAATTCTGGCATGCACCAAAAGGAGCAAGGCCATCTTGAGGTTGGCAAAGCGTACTTATTGGAAGGGAAGCAATCTCAAATGAACGATGTGGTCAATAGAAAATGGGGAAAAAGTAGATATAAGGGAAGATAGGTGGTTGAAAAGAGGCTTTATTGGTGGACTTGCAAACTGGAATTATCCAAGGAAAGTGGCTTAGTTGATTCTCATGGAAGAAAAACAATAGGATGTGCCAAAACTAGATGGGCTCTTTGATGAACAGACCAAGCAGGAAATTCTTTCCATCCCAATCAATCCTAATGGGCAAAAGACGAGCTGATGTGGACAGGTACAAAGTATAGCTGCTACATGATTAAAAACGCCTATAATCTACTCAGACAATGTACTGACGGCAAACCAAAGACAGAGCAACCATAATCTTCATATCAGCCACCCAAAACAAGTGAAGATCTTTCTATGGAACACATGCCAAAATGCAATCCCTACAAGAGAGAATCTGTGGAAGAGGAAAATTATGCCTAACCTTGTCTGTACGCTATGTCGATGTGAGGTAGAAACGGTTGAACACATCCTCTTGCTCTGCCCATGGACACAAGTATGGTCAGATCCTAGCCTTCAGATGCAAAATATGTTAAAGGAGACGACCTATTTTGATGCTTGGATAGTGGAGTTAACAGAGAACAAAAATAAAGTACCTTCTCTTGAATCGGTGGCGTCGGTATTGTGGTGCATCTGGGTAACTCACAACAATGCAATCTTCATAGGCCATGTTCTGGAAGCAGAGTATACAGTCGAAGCAGCCCAGATCTTGCAAGAAAAAATTTCCAAAAATGGCGAAAAACAAGGAATCATCAAGTTCTCTCGCCTGGGTAGCACCGAAGAAAGGGGAACTCAAAATTAACATTGATGGCGCTCTCGGGGAGAGTACGATGGATGGCGCCGTAGCGTGCATATGTCGGGGCTTCACCGGGAGCCTTGTCGTTGGACACACCAAGTCAGTCAAAGCCTCCACTCTCGCTCAGGTTGAAGCCCCAGCTTTGCTCGAAGGTCTTCAGTTCGTGCAGAGAAGGGATTTTTTTTTAGCTTTTGTGCACGTTTACTTTTTACCACGGGGATTTATGACGAGATCGTGCGTTAATTCAGCCAATACAGCTCGCTTTACTTTTTTCCTTTTCGCATTTACCTTGCTTTATTTATTTCTATCGTTAGTATTATTAGTGCTATTATTACTATATTCATTTATCTTAATATTGATTGTGCAGTGAAGTAAGGCCACTTAGATTTGCATGTTTAAAAATGAAAAACAAAAAAAGCTGGATGAAACAAGGTAACATCATCGCCGAGGTCAAGAGTTCAAACCCTCTCGTTGCTAAAGTGTTGTAAGAGGGGGTCTTGGTATTGGGGTCCTAGACTAGCTTCCGCCAAGGTTTACGTCTAAATAGCGGCTTGCGGCAAGGCTCGACGGTGCCACCGGGCACTGGAGGGTCGTGTGCTCTCCTGAAGGTTGAGCTCCGGCGGTTCCTCAATCATCAAAAAAAAAAAACACTTTTGGTAAAATAAGCGTAATAGACTTCCTGCATTTAACTTAAACTTCTAACCAGCCTAAAATAAGTTAGTGGTTGCTCTAGTCTTATTTAATAAATTATATACAAGAAATTAAGTTGCAATTGATAGGTCTTAAAAGAATTTCTTTTTCTGCTAGATCAAATTTATGAAATTTATCTTTTTTCCAGATCATTGTTAAGTCTGTTTTAATACTAGCATTAGTGAACCCTGCATTACCTATCGGTCGGCACATCTAAGCCGAAGAGCTAATGACTGGCTGATCGTGAACAGAGGCTTCGCGCACGTCATGTTTTCTTAAAAAAGTTATTCCAAAATTATAGATATTTTTCCAATTATTTTATCTCAGAAACCCAGTATTATATATGGTTGAGCGAATGAAATTACATTTGCCCAAGTAGGCCAAATAATAACATGGCTCCATCATTTCAAAATCATTCATCCATCATCAAGTAAAATGTCATTTGGTCAAATTGCACGTGTATACACTCGCTATTAGAACTCATACATATTTACCACGTCATTAGGCACATTCTAAAGAACACACAAACACACATGACACATGAAGTCGTGCCGGGGCGTAAAGTGGCGTGGAACTTTACTTCTCATTACTCTAAAAGAAAATTCAAAATTGCACTCATATATTTCAAAAAACTATTTGATGAGTGAATTTCAAAAACTTGATTGAAAAATATAGTACTGAAAGGCCATCGTGGGATGCTAAATAACTCCTCCCCTACACGTACCAGATCGTCGGACCGTAGTCCTTTGCTTTCAACGAAATGGCCATTACCTTCACATGCGCACTTAGATCTCTGATCATCTTAAATTTAGCCATAACTACCTAGAGGGTCGGAGTTATTTTAATTTTTCAATCAAAGTCCTTGCACTGATTATTCAATTTCCTAAAGTTCACATGATGCATTCGAACGTTTATCTTGTTTGCATTTGTCTGGCTTCTGCTTTGTTTATGAGACACTAAACCGTCACAAATGCATACTTAAATCATGTGCATTACACTTCATGAACACATAAACCGTGATGGACAGACTCCATCCACCTAGGAAACCTCAACCAGGCAGACGGCCATGTACCTTCACAACCTGGTCCACCATTGCGTCATTTGTCCCGACAGGCTCGAGTGCATTATAACTTCACAATTTACAAGTGACAGATTTTCCTCAAAAGCTGTAAACCCTGAATTATAACCAAAAGAAAGTTGAACATCTAGCCAATGTCTGTTCCTATCAACTCGAATGAGAGAATTTCATCCACCATCATGACAGGGAGGGGAGCTTGTCCTAAAGTACCAAGACAAGAAGACAAGAAGACAAAAGCAAACACTTATTTGCTCATGCATCACCCCACCACAATCTAATTATAAAAATGTTCAAGGTGGTTCATGGTGGATAAACATGTCACTGTTCCGTACAGTAGAGCTTCATGTGTTGTTCTTTATTTAATCAGTGAACCTACAACACCACTTTATGCTCACTTCCAAACACAATGATCTCTCATACTCAATTGAATTATCTGCTTGTGAGGAATGGATATTCGTATAAAACTGATGTAATTGATCGCTCAATCATTGTTACTCACCAGTTTTAATAGAAGACAAATTCCAAAGACCCATGACGACAACAACAAAAGCCTCTCAAACGAGGGCAGCCACGGTTTGTACCAGGATTTTTTTTTTGTTATATTATTTTTTCCTCTAAAACAAAATGCTACATGGCAAACCAAACAATTTAGGATACGCATATCGCGGCAATTCTATTGTTCCGCATAAAAAAAATTTGAAATTTGATCCGTGCTTAAGTGAATCTCTATAAGTGTTGGTAAAAATAATAATAATAACTAATGATTTTTTTTTCTGGTGGTAACTTATGAACACTTTTGTAAAAGTACCAACTTTTTTTTAATAATTTGCAAATCAGCAATTTGTTGTGCAAACTTACGCTTTTATTTGCATAGCTTAATAACATTTCAAACAAACTAAAAATCTTATATGAATTACCAACAAAAACAAGAGCGATTCACTAGCTTTTGTGAGATTAATCTAATAATTAGTTGAGTTATCAACTATCATTTAAGTTACTTATTAACGTTTAATTTTTTTTAATTTACCAAATTTTCTATTTAGTGACATCTAGATTTTAGCAACCTATAGTTATTCATTACATATAATATTTAGGGATCAATCATGACCTCTAAACAAAATATTAGTTAACTTACGTACAGATATTAAGAGCACTTTCCATGTAATGGCATTAAGCCCATATGATCGCATTAGAGCACACAGATTGGTGTAGGGAGATTCTGAGCTTATTTGAATAATTGAAGTGAGTCCATGAGTTGAAATTTTGCCCAAAGCCCATTAATTATACAACGGCCAAAAATTATAAAACCAGGGGCCGAGTTATGAAAATTTGGTGTTATTGATTCAAAATTTGAGAATGGAAGCAAAACAAGAAAGTTGAGAATTGATAGATTTACTGGACTATTTTATTTGCACGATCACATAAGAGGGGATTGGTCCTACGTATAACATAAAATTGATTCGTTTGAGGTTTTGTGCATACCTCGACATTCCTCATACGTTAATTATTAAAAGGATATTCCCTCTCTCTCTCTCTTATACAAAGGGAATTAAGGGTAAAGACCTGTAGACCCTTTAAAATAAAGAACGTGTCCGTAAAACTTGCCATTCCTATATATCATATAGACAGGCTACGCAGGCCCTAAGCGCCCTTTTCTGGTGATGTTACCTTTAACCACCACTGAGGATCCAATAAAGCCCTGGGTTAAAGGAAGGAAGCGAAACAGGAAAGTCGAGAATTGAGAGATTTAATGGACTATTTTATTTGCACGATCGCATGAAAGGGAAAGGAAGTTCTGCCCTTTCCTCGAGGGGACCCTTCTTTCCCCGTATGAAAGGGCACAATAACACGCATTGGGAGGAGGGGAATAGCGAGAAAGAGACACAAGAAAGGGTCAATTTCTTCGCGCAAAAAGAGGACTTTTTTTTTCTTGGGTGAAAGCAAAAAGAGGACTCGACACGAGCAAAAAGTGAGAAAAGAGGGAAAGCCTTGCACAAACGAGAGAACAAGGTCCAAAAAGAGTACCCAAATAGTCAAAAGCGAAAAGTGAAAAAGTAGTTCCCTTGGTGGCACCCCATCCACTCCGACGCTCATAAACCGACTCCGGGCATCAGTCCAACGGCTCTCTCGTCCGCGACCCCAACCGTTCTCCTGCATTTCCTGACGTGCGCCGGCAGTTTCCAGTGACGTCCCGGCAGCACCGGCAATTTCCTAGCAACGGCATTGAACCTAATGGCACCAGCCCGGCGCTGGTCCAGTGGCCTCCCCGAGCAAAGCCAGGTCTCGGCCACACCCCGCAGCACCTCCTACAGCCAACAACACCTCTTGCCGAGTGCCTGGCAGGTTTTCTGGTGAGTTCCCATCACGACCAGCAGCCCTGGTGATCCCTCCTCAAAGGCCATTCCCAGCAACACCTTGGCCACTTCGGCAAATTTTCCGGCCACTGCCAGCTTTCATCGCCGTGAATACTTGCTGCCAATCACATTAGTGTCTTATTTATGTAATTTCCTAAAACTGTAATCAATTTGAATAATCAACTACTTAAATTTGGATCATTTTGAGTCTAAATTGATTTGTTTGAGCTTTTTAGGCAATATTCTGAATAGGAAATTTCTTTGTTTAAATTGAATATTCGTTTATATAGGTTTATATATTGCGTATTTTTTAAAATTTAGTAAAATTCATTATCATGAAAAGAAATCACATTGCATGTTAGGATAGATTACTTTCTTAGTTTACAATTGCATATCTAGGATCAAGGTAGTAATTAGGAAATTTCCGACTTTAGAATATGATTTAATCTAAACTCTTTCCTAATTTAAATTAGGTCATTATGTGTCGACACCAAAAATTTTGATATTAAATTTAATCTTTCCGACACCTAAACAAAAATACCAATAGTATAGTTCATATTGGCCCTCCCATGATGTTGTCACAGAACATAGCGAGCTCTGCGAGGAGCTTCAGCTGGCCATGTCCAAGGATGAGTTTAAATGCCACACTCAACTCCATCGTCAATGAGACTTGATCCCCGTGGCTATTCGGTTGGACAGTTAGATGTGTTTATCAATTCATATATATCCACTGTTGAATTATTTCGAGCCCATTTTTGAAAAATCGGATGTACTTAATCTTCGAAGGAAAACTTGGGATTGTCGAGAAATTTGAAATTTGAATTGGTGACATTTGAACTCTTGTTGCGGGCGTCAAAGTGGATAAAGTTCATAGCCAAATGGAAATTGAGGAGATCTTTACTTCTATACTTCTCAGTTTTTCTCTGGAATCAGATTTTGACGCCTACCGAGCTCCCAGAGACAGCGACAACTCGCCTTCGCTGCTACTCTTCACCGTCAGCTCTTGTGCTGGACGTCGCTGCCTTCCACCGCAACCTGCTATCCATTTTCTATTGCTGGGCCGCCATCTCGGCCTTGGCATTCCCTGCAAATCCAGATTACGTCCCTGTGGTCTCGGTGAATCTCTGCTGCAGGCCGATCAACTAGCCACTTCCCTGTTTGGCTCCTGACACCTCCAGTTGGTTCCAGGGAGGCTAGTCCAGCCCGGACATCCGCTGAACCCCAGTCATGCACTATCGTCGCTGCCTATTGCCCAAGCACCCTGTCCAGAGCTGCTGCTACGATCCAGCAGTCCCTGGCACCAAAACAGCGAGCTTCCAGCAGTCCTTGGCGTCAATCCGGTGAGTTCCAGTTTTGTTCCAATGCTTCCCCACGTGCCTGGTTTGCTGCAGCGTTTCTGGTAGCCCGCTAATCAGCCTTTGCCGAGCCTTGGTTTACTTTTGCAGGTTGTCCCATTGTCCAAGATCAATCCTTGCCGTCTTGGTCTTTGCCTTTGAGGTTCCTGTTGGTTCGATCACGGCTCTTGCTGCTGATTTATTCATCAACGTTGTTGCCGCCTCAACTTCTTGGGCACTTGCCTCGATTCTTTTTCACGGTTGCCAGACCGCCTCATCACCGTGGAAGCCCAGGAGCCCATCTAGGTAATTTCGAAATCCGTTTGTTTATTTCAATATTTAAATTGCCTAGTTTGGAATTATTGGAATCTACTTGATTTGTTTGAAATTCTAGGCATATCATCCCGATTAAGAGAATTCTCATATTGAAAATCTCAACATTCTAGAATTCGAGATGTTAAATCGGATTATTGATTATTTTGATTTTTGTTTGGGGTCTTCATGAATATATTGATTATATGTTTAATTCATGTCTTTTACTTTGTTCCTTTTTGAGAAATACAAAAAATCACATTCCATGTTAGGATAGATTAATTTTTCTAGTTAGAATTGCATGCTTAGAAAATATGTGTGAAGGGGAAAAGTAATTGATATTATTCAATAATGTTCTATATTTACATGAAAAATAAACCTCAAAGGTCCTAAAGACTACTTTACCCTTATACTCAAAGAGACTACTTTGCCCTTATACTCTAACAGTCCCCCTCAAGTTGGAGCATAGATTTTGATCATGCCCAGCTTGTTACAAATATAATCAATCCTCCCATTGCCTAGAGGCTTAGTAAAAATATCTACAAGTTGTTTACCAATTCGAATATGACTGGGAAAAATCAATCCACTCTATAGCTTCTCTCAAATAAAATGGCAATCGACCTCAATGTGTTTTGTTTTTTCATGAAACATGAGGTTGGAAGCTATATGCATTACAGCTTTATTATCACGCCATAGGGTTACAAGTACTAAAGCTTTAAAGCCTAACTCAGTCAATAGCTATTAGATCCATATTAATTCACATGTAACTTGTGCCATGGCTCTATATTTTGACTTAGCACTAAAGTGAGCAACAACATTTTATTTCTTACTCTTCCATGATACCAAATTCCCTCCAATCAAGTACAATAGCCAGTGGTTGACCTTCTATCATCTGGAGAACTTGCCTAATTAGCATAAGAAAATCCTTCAACTCTACTATGACCATGGTTTCAATAAACAATCCCTTTGACTAGAGTCTTCTTCACATACCACAATATCCGAATAACTGCATCCTAGTTAGAATACCCCACTAACTAGAAAGGCAATATCTAGACGAGTAGCTATGAGATAATTCAGCTTACCCTTTAAGTATCATATATCTCTCGGGATTATCAAAGATCTCTCATTCCTCAATGGGCAGTTTAACCCCTTATTCCATAGGTGAATCAAGAGGTTTTGATCCTAACATACCTATCTTAGTAAGTAAATCCTGAACATATTTTCATTGTGATAAGACAATACCTTTCTATGACTGTGCAACTTCAATTCCTAGGAAATACTTCAATTTTCCTAAGTCTTTAGTCTAAAACTGATGCTGAAGATAGATCTTTAGCTCTATTATACCAATCAAGTCATCTTTTGTGATGATAATATCATCAACATAGACAATCAAGAACAATTTGCCTCCCCCTAACTTTTTGTAAAAGAAAGAGTGATTATTTCCACATCTAGACAGTCCAAAAGAAAGTATAACCTCAGAAAATCTTCCCATGGGGATTGCTTCAAACCATATAAAAAATTTTAAAATTTCCAAACTAGTCTCCCGGGCTCCCCTTGAGCAACAAACCCCGGAGGTTGCTCCATATAAACTTCTTCATTAAGAGTACCATGCAAGAAAGTATTCTTAACATCAAGCTGAAATAAGAGCCAATTATATGTGGCCATAAGAGAGATCAAAATTCAAACAAAAGCAAGTTTGGCAATAGGAGAAAAATTTTCCAAATAGTCAACCCCATACACTTGAGCATACCCTGTAGAAACAAGCTTTGCTTTTCAATGAGCAAGGGAACCATCAGGATTGACCTTCACTGTATATACCCATCGACAACCAATAGCAATTTTGCCTGAAGGAAGAGGTACCGGATCACAAATTTGATTAATATGAAGAGCCTTTATTTCTTCTTCCATTGTTGCCATCTAGTTAGAACTTTGTAATGCCTCGGCTATAGCCTTAGGATAGGATGTTGTAGATAAAAAAGATCGAAAAAGAGACACTGAAGAGTAAGGGATAAAGTTTGCAATAGAATGTTGAGTATAAGCACGTGTACCTTTGCGATGAGCACTAGGAAGATCAAGATTATATACAAGAGGACGGTCAGCTAATGGCGAATCTGGAGCAAAAGACATTGTAGTAGGGTCAGGAGGAAAGGGGGATCAATAGCTACCCAAGGACATCAAGTACAGACTTTAAAAGGAAGTGGTTCTTGTGGAGATACCAGTGGAATAGTTGGAGCAGTTGATCGAATAGTGGTCACCTATAAATCTTCCTCCAATTCAAACATAGTAATTGGAACATCATGATAAGGAGTGGATTCAAAGAAAGAGACATCAGCAATTATAAAGTATTTTCTCAATGATGGAGAATAGTAGCAATATCCCTTTTAAATACGGGAATAACCCATAGACATACACTTGATGGCCTTAGGATCAAGTTTTGACACTCCAAGTCAATGATCGTGAATAAAACAAACACAACTAAAAATTCAGGGTGGCAAGACAAATAGTGACTCTTGTGTAAACAAAGTAGAAAATGGAATGTCACCTTACAAAATAGAAGAAAGCATGTGATTAATAAGATAGTATGCAATTAAAATAGCATTGGACTAAAAGGTTTTGGGGACCTTCATCTCAAATAACATCGATCTAGTAACTTCCAATAAATGTCTCTTCTTCTTTTCAGCAACACCATTCTGTTATGGTGTATCGAAACATGAAAATTCATGAATCATACCATGTTGAGTCATAAAATCAAAGAAAGGTGCAGAAAAGTACTCCTTAGCATTATCAAAACGCAAAACTTTGACATGCACATCAAATTGAGTATGAATTTCAAATATAAATGCACAAAATATAGAAAACAATTCCAAACGATTATTCATTAAATAAAAACAAGTTACTATGTAATGGTCATCAACAAAATTATATATATATATTAGAAACCCAAATTGGAAACTACATGACAAGGATCCCAAATATTTGAATGAACTAACAAAAAAGGAGATGCTGCTCGTTTAATGACTTGAGGTGGATAACTAATACGATGTAATTTGTCAAGTTGGCATGACTCACATTTTAGACTACAAAGAGACCGAAAATTAAATTCTAACTTCTGAAGACTATTTAAAGAAGGATGACCAAGACAACAATGAATCTAATGTAGTGATGTAACACTGGAGCAAGCAATTGAAGGAACGTCCTCAAACACATACAACCCCTTGTCTCACATCCTTTACCAATCGTCCTCTTCGTAGCCAAATCCTAAAAAATACAAGAATAGGGGTAGAATGTCACTGAACATTGAAAATTTTTGATTAATTTACTAACTAACATGAAGTTAAATGGAAATTGTGGAAGATAAAGTATTGAAGACAATGGCAATGAAGGAGTTAGATGAACAACACCAACCCCATTAACATGTGTGAATGATCCATTAGCTAAGGTAACTATGGACAAAGATGGAGTAAGAGAAAAAAATATACTTGAAAAGCTTGACATGTGATTAGAAGCCCCTGAATTGATGGCCCACGGACAATAATTTGTTGAAAAACATGCAATAGCATCTCCTATCTATACCAAAGTAGCAGTGGAAGAAGTAGGCTATGAAAACTAAGATTGGTTTTACCAAGCAAATTCCTCCTCGAACATAACTATCTTGCCATTTAAAGACTGTGGAAATGAGTCAACACCATATGCAGTATTTGGAAACTATTGTTGCTACCCTAGTCTCCTATGTAACTTACAGCAAAATTTCTAAATATGATCAGGTTTATCACAGTAATGACATGTTTATATGGTCGTTGAAGTATCAGTAGACACATATTATTTTGCTGACCTTTGCCTCTCCTTGTATTTGTGCCTTGGCTTCCCCCCTCAACCACCATGTCCACTATATCCTCCACGATTTCCCTCATCACTCCTACTAACACTATCAGTTCTAGACTGGGATACAAAAGCTAGACTATCTACCATAGATGTATCAAAAGAAGACTCACGAGAAACTCAAAGAACTCAAGCAAATGTATTAGTGAGTGATGTAATAGTCTCTCATCCAAGAATCTAAAATATAACAGTTTCATATTCAGGGCCAATACCACCTAAAGATCCCATTACAACCAATCATTCTCTATAAAGTTGCATTTGCTAAACATTGGCTAAAGTAGAGAGAATAGCATTCACCTCCTCATACATTCTCTTAAAATTAGCAAAGTATTGTGTAATTAAGTGTCCATTCCTTTCAAATCGGTTAAACTCCTGCAATAACTCATAAATCTGAGGCACATTATTATGACTAGAATATAACATATCCAAATACTCTCATAATACTCTAATAGTGTCTATATGAGTTACTAAGTTAGCTACATTACTTTCCATAGAGTTTAACATCTAACCAAGAATACATGCATCAATAACATCTCGAGTTGCATCATCACTGGGTTTAGACTCATTAAGTGTCTATGCTAATTCCTGCTTGTCAAAGTAACTTTCGCAATTTTCTTCTACTAATGGAAGTTAGAATTGCCTTCAAGTTTTCTATCAGTAATTCCATTAGATGATGAGGAAATAACTTCAGTCGTCACATAACTATTTTTTTTAGAATCATCATGTCTTTTATTCATTGTAGGATCATCCATTCTCTAATAACAATAACAATAGCCTCCTTCAGATAACTCAACCCCAACGATTTAAAAATCCAAGATTTTGAAAAAATTTCACAATACCCAAGATTTCAACCACCCAAAAGAAGAGCCCGAACTCACAAATTAGAGCATCAATGAGTCAAGTTCACTAACTGACTCAAGAACTTCTCTGCAATTCATTCGCTCATCAAAATCCGTGAAAACAAAATGCCCAAAAAAGGGTTGTACTTGTGTTGAACAGTTCTAGCAATTATCGAATTCAAAACCCCTCATCAATAGATTAAAAAGTCACGAAATCAAGACTTGTGGCCAAGGCACAATGGTTGAGGAAGCCGAGAAAATCTTGCATAGTCTTGCTGATAGATCCATAAAGCCAAATAATTCTATCACATAACCTCGCACAAACAGGGTGAGAGAGCCGAGGAGATCTCAAAACCATCACGCGACCTCACGCAAGAGGGTTGTGCGGGTCATGTGAGAAAGGTTGCATGTGACCACATAAAATGTTGCATGCAAGATGGGTCGCGCAAGAGAGAGAAAATTGCAGATTCAGAGGCAAGCAATGGCACCAATACCAGTGAGTGGTCAACGGCAGCTAGGGTTAAAACCTTGCTCTGATACCATGTGAAAGGAAAAATTCATTTGTATTATTCAATAATGTTCTATACATACATGGAAAAATAAACCCTAAAGGGGTTAAAGACTAATTTACCCTTATACTCTAAAAGACTACTTTGCCCTTATACTCTAACAATATGTATTAATTTAAGTTAAGAAAATTATTAAATTATCTTTTAGTTTGAATTAGGAAATTACATATTTAGGGGTTTCTTATTTTAGCTTAAAAGAAAATTATAAAAATGAATTTATCATATAGAATAATTTGCAGCATTACCACATCATCTTGTCATGTCATCAATGTTATGTTATCTTGCCATGTTATCATGCCAAGTCATTGTTGCCATGTCAATTAATAATTAAATGCCTAGGGTCATAAGTTATGATGCATGGCATGTAAAAATTTACTTGCCCTAAGAATTAGGTCATATAGATTGCATATTATATCATATTAAATTAGAAATCACATAATATCATTAATCATAACTTAGATTAAAATTGCTCTCATGCTTTGCATATGCGTTAATTTTCATTAAAAAGAAAATCCAAAAGGAGTTAATTAGAATTGCATAATTATTTAGAAAGCATGGCTGGGCATTACATTTCTAATACAATACAGATATTTGGAAATTAGTAAGGTTATGCCTTGCTTGTTCAGGGGATTTAAGTCCTTGCCCTTTTTTAGCAATTATATAATGTTTCAATTATTGAGTGTTGAATTATTGATTGTCACCCCTATGATTACTCTTGCATGTGGCTAAGGCTTAAAATCAACTAAGATGGCTTGCAAAAATAAAGAGAAAAGGTATCGAAAGTGCATTAGCTTGATCTAGCTTAATCAAGTTCCCAAATCTTTTGAATCTTTGGTTCGTAAAAGTAAAATGTATTCCCACAATTTATTTGGTTATCTAATCAACCCTAATTGATTAATGGCGGCTCCGAAAGGTAAGTAAATTGCATGTTAAACAAGTTAATTCCACTCTTCTCCTTGTAGGAGCTCCTCCTCTTACTAGTAAGAGCTCTATCCTATCCATGGTGATAGCAAACCCTTCAACAATCCTTTAGCTCTCCTTTTGACCCCCTCTCATGGAACTCTTACAATTTTCCTCCCCACAATATAATTTACCACAACATGAAGCACCCCCTCCCATTAATTTTCAAACACCCTTTCCCTATTTCCGCTTCCCATTCTTTTGCCCAACAATGACACCTTTACCATATCCAATAGCCTCGCACCCACTCCCCATAACCCATATCCAAGCTATCCAATGGCAACCTTACCCACACCCATTTGGTTCTTTGCTTTTCTAGAACCCTAAATGCTCTATTTCTAAAACCGTATGGCTCGTTGAAGATTGAGAATGTTGTATGTGATGAAATGAAGATGGGCCTTTTCTCCTTTACATTTAGTTCGAATAGTGACAAGGAAAAAGTTCTAGAAGTCAGCCGTCATCTTTCTCAAGCAACTTGATTATCCTCCAATGACTAAATCTGAAGATGCCTATTTACCGCCATGAATTCACACATTGTGCCTTTTGAGTGGAAGTCTTTAGCTTACCTTTAGTAATGACAATTGAGCTTTTGTTGCGCAAGATGAGATAAAAAATGGGGAAAGTTTGGGAATTGAAAATGGAGGAGGGAGGCAATCTGTGTAAAATGAGTAGACTTCTGGTTCTCTTAGACCTAGTATCACTACTAAAATCGAGGGTGGTTGAAAATTTTGAAAATGACCAAATGTGGGTTGATTTTAAGTATAAACGCCTCCTCATTTTTGTTATTCATGCATCAAATTGGGCACTTTACTACCAGCTATGTGGATGTGCCATATAAGGAACCTAAACTGGGGGAAAAGAGTTCCAGCAACTTTGGCTACTAGTTAAAAGCATAAGCATAGGAGCTAAGCCTATTTTAGAAGTTGTTCAATGAGAAAACAAAAATGCTAGAGCTGGAGGAGGATGGAGTTGCTCCTAAGACACATATTCAGGCCATCATGAGGAAGGAAATAGAAACTATTAGTGCTGAAAATCAGCAAACCCTAATGAATGTCCAACAAATGGAGTCATTGAAGGAAAATGGCAAAGAAGTCATGGAGTTTGGGATGACGGCTAGAGGGAAACATCAAAAAGACATGCAATTCCTACTCTTAGACTCCTCACTATCTAACAAATTCACTAAGTTCCTATTCGAGCCCATAGAGGAGATTAGGATGACTCTTAAAATTTCGATTACAAAAAAATCCCCATAACTCTCATGGAGTTGAGTTTACTACTCTAGATGAAATATAGCTCTTGGAAACTCCTATTAGGATTGTGGATAGCTCAAAGGAATAGGCTTTAATAGCTAGCCCTAATAAGCCATTGATGGATAAATGAATATTTTGAGCTAGAATCGTTAGGGGTTGGGCACATCTCTAACTCTCCAAGCACTAAGAGCCCTTGTAGCTCAAGAAAGGCCTAGTGTCATGTTTTTTTATGGAGATGAAGATTAAGAAAATAATAGTGAATAGTCCAATATGTGATTTATAAGGAGGTAGTGGTGAATTGTCAAGGGTTAGGCATACCTCTGACTTCCAAGCACTGAGAGCCCTTGTGGCTTAAGAAAGGCCTAATATCATGTTTATGATAGAGATGAAGTATAAGGAAGAACAAGGAACTAGCCTGTGCGATTCAAAAGAGTGGCAAAATCAAGAGAATCACTTTTGTATATATGCACCAATGGATTTACAAGAGAAGAGAATCCAATGAGAGATGTTGAGAGGCATTCACTTAACTAATACTCTGCCTTGGGTGTGTTTAGGGGACTTCAACAAGATACTTTATCATTGAGAAAAGTGGGAAAAAAGGAAGTGAACTATTATGTGAGCTACTTTCCATGATTTCTTAAATAATTTTCTCTGGTGTATATTAAAAGTGAGGGTTACACTTTCACTTGGGCTAACAATAAGGAAGGGGAAGCCCTAATCAAGAAGAGGCTAGAAAAGGTGCTTTGTAATATAGAGTGGAGGATCACATACCCAAATGCTAAGATATTTACATTGCTAACAATAAATTCCAATCATAGCTTAATTCTCTTGTTGTTGGAGCCTAAGGTGGAGAAAATAAGGGGAGACTTTAAATTTGAAGCCTTTTGGTTGGAGGACGAGGAGTATAGAGAGATGGTTAATTCAATACGACATGATCCTTGGTTTAAAAATGAATGTTTGCTGCATCAACTTCAAGAAATCATTGCCTCCGTACTGAAATTGTACCAAAGGAGATTCTCGAATATAGCTAGCCAAATTGAGAGTCTAAAACACTAGTTGATTGATCTTAAAACAAGAGCTTGAAGTAATCTAGTAATGAAGTGACACAGAAAATGAAAAAACTTATTAAAAAGTTATGGAGGGAGGAAGAGCTATATTGGGGAAGGAGTCACAAATCCAATGGCTAAAATGGGTGATGAAAATACGAGATACTTTCATGTAACCACTATGCAAAGAAAACACAGAAATAGAATTGCGATGCCAAAAATTAGTAATCAAGAATAGGAGTCATGAATGCAATGGCTAAATATGGGGATGAAAACATGAGATACTTTCATGTAACCACTATGCAAAGAAAACATAGAAATAGAATTGCAATGCTGAAAATTAGTGATCGAGAGTAATGTCGTGACCCATCCACCCTATACATCCGGGGGATCAAGAGAATTCTATCCAATACTAAATCAATGCCTAATTCTAGTAAGTGAGCACATGAATGAAGCCTTGGTGAGTCTAGTCATAATGAAAGAGATGGAGAATGAATTCTTCCAATTGAGAGCCACAAAGGCATTAGGACCCGATGGACTTAATGGCTAACTTTTCCAACATCACTAGGAAGAAATCAAAGAGGTTGTGTTCCATGAAGTAGAAAGTTCTTTGTTTAGGTACACTCCATTCTGAATTCAGTAAAACTTATATCACTCTAATCCCAAAAGTCTCAAACCTAGAAAGTGTTCCAATCCTCCCCCCCAATTAGTTTGTGTAACTTTGCATACAAGATTATCTCCAAGGTTATAGCAAACTGCCAAAAATCTTAACTCCCTAAGATTATAGCAGTGGAACAAAGTGCCTTTGTAAGCAGAAGACAAATCCAAGACAATATGATGATGGTCCAAGAATTGCTAAATCAATTAATTAGAAAAAGAAAGGAGAAATTTCTAGTAGTGTTGAAACTTGATTTGCAAAAGGCATACAATCATATACCTAAACTTCTTCCAACCCACTAAAGGCATTCTACAAGGTGACCCCCTCTCCTCCTACTTGTTTATTATAATGTCTAATATTATCCTGCATCTTTCGAACATAGCAGTTGAAGATGGTAGTATTATAGGGATCAAGTTAAACAGGTTACGTCCGACCCTATCTCACTTGGTATATGCGGATGATGCCATTTTTTTTTTCTGGATGGAAAGATTAGGGAATGTAAAAACCTAGTTGTAGTTTTAAATCTATATTGCTTTACATCAGGACAGGCTATAAATTTGAACAAGTTAAGAAATTTTCTTCAATAAGGGATTCCCGAACTATTTGAAAAGGAATATGGCTTCAGAAATCAGAGCTCCCATGATTGATAAAATTGGAAAATACTTGGGTATACCTTCTGATTGGGGACAAACAAAGAAGGAAATGTTTCCTTAATTCATGGCTAGGGTGAATATGAAGCTAGAGGGTTGGAAAGAGAAGATTACGTCTAGAGTAGGAAAGGAGACATTGATTAAAACCATAATGCAATCCTTGCCTCAATATACCATGTCTATATTCAATTCCTTTCTCAATATATGGAGCAATCGAGCAAAGGATAGCCTCTTTTTGGTGGAAACGGAATGAATCAAATGTGGGGTTACATTGGAAGAAATGTGATATCCTCAAAACAAGGAAAGATGTTGGAGGGGTCTTCATAACCTAATATGCAATAAAGAAATGTAGGGAAAATAAACATGGAGGCCCTCTCAATCCCCTTCTCTTTGGAGTAAGTTGTTTAAAGTTTATACTTCCTAGAATGTGATATTTGGAAAGCAAAAAAGAGGTCGTGTCCATTGTAGGGGTGGCGAAGCATGCTAGTTGGTAGGAATTCTATTTGGGAAGACATGAGATGAGATATGGGTAATGGAAAATTGATCGAAATAAGAGAGGATAGGTGGCTAGAAATTAGAACAATTGGCAAATCAGCGAACCATGACAAGCCCCAAAGAGTAGACGAATTCATCAATAGCGAGTATATGACATGGAATGAACATAAATTGTGGTCTCTCTTCAATGAGGATGTTGTAAGAGAAATGTTAGCTATTCCCATTAACAACAACCCAAAGGGGATTGAATAATCTAGATAGGAAACAAAACAGAGGAATACAAGGTAAAAAGTGCCTACAAGAGCAACATTTAGCAAGCCTACAACAACAAATAGCCTCAGCTTCTACCTAATTCCAAGTGCCGAGATCTTTCTGGACAACCTTGTGGAAGTCCAATACTATCTCCAATGTGCAATTATTCCTATGGAGTGCTTGCTAGAGTGCACTACCTACCAAAGAAAATTTGTGCAAGAGAAAAATTGTACCTAACTTATATGCCCCTTGTGCAAACAGGTACTAATAACAGTCGAGTACATCCTCCTCCTTTGTTCGTGGATGGCCTTTATTTGGGCGGATTTGAGGCTTAAATATATAATTTTCAGGCCTACCCATTACACGCCTAGATAAATGAGTCTTACAAGTGTTTGAATGGAGCACAAACCTGGTGACTAATGAGGAAGTAGCTGGAATTTTGTGGTCAATTTAAAAATTCCAAAATGCTTTCATCGTCAACTTGGGTCGCCAGAACCAAGCAAAGCTATAGATTTCACAATTACAAAGGAGGCCAGCTTTGTGAGATGGAATTCAAGCTTGAAAAGCATAACAAAGCTTCGAAATTGCTCAAATCTTGCTTGGATGTCATTGGCAAGGGATCCCTTAAAATCAACATGGATGGCTCAAAATTGAAAGGCTCTTCAAACTCAGTAACGGCCAGGGTGGTGCGCGACTACAAAGGAATAGTGATCGATGATTTAGTATACTCTATTCATGTTGGATAAGCCATAACAATTTAAACATTAGCACTTCTCATGGTCTCCACTTAATGGCCGAAAAGCTAGGAAGAGAGGAGCCTTATGTGAGAAAAGTGTAAGTACAAATTGATTGTACTTTGCTCATTCGGTGCCTAGTTTAAAAGAGTAAAGCCCATGGACCATTTGGCCTGGACAGACAAATGCATGTCTAAATTGGCCCAACTTAATTTTGTGAGTTTATCCTATTGTCGAAGAAAGGCAAATCAACTTGTAGATTGGCTAGCCAAGGCACAACCGGGAAAAAAAAAGAACTTCCTTTCAATTGGTTGCATTATCCCCCAAAGCCTATATTGGATATATTAGTTTATGATGTAAACAAACTTTTACTACGAAATTTCAAGCATTATTGACCATAAAACAAAAGAACAAAGTTGTGATTGGTAGGGCTTGGGAAGACTCCGTATTAAACATAAGCGATTGCCTCGTGTTCATTTTAGTAATGCATTAGCCTTTCCTTTGGTGGTTCACATTTAGGAGAGAAATTATTAAATGGTTTCAAAGCACTGCATCAATTGCTAACAAGTCATGTGTTTTTTTAGTCATGTCCAATAATAAGACATGTCCGTTGAGTTGGAATAAAAAATTAAAAGACCAAATTCTCTATTCTTCCTCGCTCTTCCTTCATGAGATAATTAGTAGGAAGGTGACCTTCAACAACCATGGCTGTCGTCACCTTCATCAAAATTCATCGTCCATGACCCTCTCACCTCCTTCAGCATCCCTTGTCCATGGCCAAACAAGCCGTTGTCGCTCACGGCCCTAGCTTCACATTTGACCAAACTTCTAGACCAAGCCACCCCTTCTGGCATTGCTCAACACCAATGATAGCCATGTACAAGTTACAAGATGCCTAAATGCATTCATCCATGGATGGCCAAATATGGAGATTTTGAGAGCAATATTGACGAAGGTGACAATAGCCATAGACAAGGTACATGATACTAGATCTGGAAATTGGGAAAAAAAAAATAGAAAAAGACAGAATTGGAGGGGAGGGGAGGGCCGACCTGACGCTAAAAGGGGTGTCCTCCATCATTCATGGCTACAAGCTTTGCTTGTCCATGGCTCGTGAGGAGCCTCATTCACAAATCCAACGACTACAGATTGTCTATGGCCGGGAGTATTCACAACGATCTCCAAATCTTGTCCATTGACAAACAATGTCAACTAAGAAAGCTTTTTTGCTTCACTGGAGTTATAGACCTCTCGCCAATTTTTCTTGAGTTTTGGCTGTGTGAGGTTGGGATGGAGGGGAACAAAGGATGGAGGAGGAAGAAGAAGGGAGGACTTAGTCTTTTTACTTTTTTATTCCAACTCAGTAGGCATGTCTTTTTATTGGACATGACTAAAAATCACATGCCACGTTGGAAACTGACATGGTGCTTTCAAACCATTGAATGTTTTCTTCCTCTATGAAGGTTACGACAACATGACTAAAAATCACATATGTTTTATTGAATCAGTTCCACGTCATCACTTGTCACGTCATGATTGCCATGTTATTGTTATTGTGTTATCATATGCCATGTCATTACCTCGTCATTCTTTAAATCATAGTTTACATATCATTCGGTAACTTCATTTTTAAATTTGCATAAATTAAATTGCATATCATGCTAGATTAGTTCATAATTTTCCTGTCATGAATATTAGGTCATTCACATGTCATTGATTTAAATATATGCAGTTTTAGAATTGCATATAGATTAGTTCTCATTGACAAGAAAAGTTCAAAAGGAATTAATGAGAATGTCATTGCATTTAGAAATCATGGTTAGGTTATGCATGCATTTTGAATTAACATCTTGTAAATATTGGCAAAGTAATTACGGTATGGTTGTGCTTTGCATTGCATTGAGGTTAGATCAACTTTGTGAGTGTTAAATGATTGATTGTATGCCTACATAATCACTCTTGTATGTTAGTGGCATTAGATTAATTTAGCGTAATGAAGTCCTAGTATTCATGATACCACTGGTTTGTGTGAGTAAAGTATCCTTTTATACTTTATTAACTTCCTAATTGACTCATGATAGATTGGTGACGACCCATGAATAAATTACATGTTAAATCGATTAAATTAAAATTGAAAGTTGACATTGGTGTGGATTTGGAAGATATGTGCTAAGTCTTTGGATTTAGTAATCCATTAGCTTTCTCTTTATTGGTTCACCTCTAGAAAGGCTGCGACACTACTGATTTACTCATTTTTATTAGCCTTTAATAAATGTTCTTATTTACAAACACTTATTAGAGATCACATTACACAAAATTAGCAAGTCACCCATTTTCCTCTTTTAGGATATTCCTAATATTGAGTTGTCAACTCTCATTTGAGTTATTCAGCAATATTTACTTGGCTTTTTAGTTTATCAAACCTATCTTTTTAAAAGTATTAATTTGCATTTCTTAGCAATACCTTAGATTTATAAAAAAATTATAGATATTATTAAAATATAATTAGGGTGAATAACCAATTTTACCTTGATTAAGCTACCAACTCCTTTCAAGTCTCCAATTCTCCTTTACGTTACTTACCAAATTTATTGTTTCTAATTATAAAATTTTCTTATCTTTTTTCAACTTTTATTTACATTTTTAATTATCCCTTAAATTTATCAAATCTTTTATGAAATTACTAACTCTAATTTAAGTGATTATCAATTATTCTCCAATTAAGTGATCAACAGTTTCTTGATTATCGACCCTCGTTTGAAGTTTATTACCAATTTTCATTTACTCTTGAGTTACTTAATCAGGAAAAAAGTTTGTAAGTCCCTAAATAAAGGTACATAATTTAACATAATAGTGTGTAAATGTAATGAATTGGTAAGAAAATTAATTAAAAGCTGATAAATAATAAGAGAAGGTTATTTTTCAGAGATAAGAAAAGTTGGTAATTTAAGAAAACTAAATAAATATTTCACTAACTCAAGTAAAAGTTGGTAAGCAATATTAATTGGTAATTTTTAATAGTAGAAAAGGGTTGGTCAAGTAAGACAAATAGAAGTGATAACTCAAATGACAATTTGGTAAATTAAAAATAAACATTGATAAGCAACTCAAATGAGAGTTAATAACTAAAAAGCTAATTGGTAACTTAAGAAGAGAAAAATAATAAGTCGCACAAAAAGGTTGGTAATTTCAACTTAGTGGGTCAATTTAAAACATTGCTATAAGAGATAAATAAAAGTTCATACAATGAGAACCTTTTTTGTTGTTGTTAAAGATAAGAGAAGTTGGTAATTTAAATTTAAAAACCAAATAGGGTTTGATAAATAACATAATAAGAGTTTGATAACTTGATTAGTGAAAAGTCAATCACTATATTGAGATTGTGAATTACTAAAGATAGTTTACATCTGAAAAGTTGATAAGTAAGGACAATAACAATGGCAACTTGATGAGAAAATAGTAAATTTTGAAGGGAAAAAAAAAGGAGTAAACATCAGTAAGCAACTCAAATGAAAGTTGGTAAGTCAAAATTAATTATTGATTTAATCGGAAAAACTTTTATAAGTCATAACAAATAAAGACTAATAATTCATTCAATAGTTAGCAAACTTAAGCCATTGGAAGAAATGTAAATAAAATATGATGAATAATAAATGAATTTAGTATCTTTCAAAAGTCAAATAAACAGTCATAAGTAAATCAAACAGGAGTTTGAAATGCTAAATTAATTGATAACCTAATTAAGGAATAGCTAGTAATCACTTTAATTGAGGTTGATAATTTTTCAAAAAGAGTTTGAAACTTTAAAAAGTTGGCAAGAAAGGCAAATAAAATCGGTAACTCTATAGAAAATTTTTTAAATTAGAAAAAAAAAAAATGGTAATAAGCAACTCAAAAGAGTAATCCAAAATTATTTCATTACTTAATAAAAGAAAAGTGCTAAGTAACTCAAATAAAAATTGGTAACTTCAAATAAAAAATTGGTAATTTCATATAATGGCCAAAACATTTGGGGTGCTAATAAAAATGTAAAGAAAAAGTTTGTAAATGATAAGTGAATATTTTTATTTATTAAAAATAAGAGAGATAATTAATTATAAAAAATAGATAATTGTTGATAACTACATCAAATAATAAGAGTTGGTGCCGGTAATTTAACAGATTAAAGTTGGCAATACTACAATTTAAGTTGATAAAGATTTGGTAATTTTAGTTGGTCGATAAGCAATACAAATAATAGTGGGTAAATCAAAAGAACATTGGTAAAGTTTGAAGATTATCCTAATAGACTTAAATAAGCAACTCAATGAGACTTGGAAAACCAAAATTAGTTGGTAATCTAATGGGGAGTGAAATATAATCGCACAAGTAAATATTGATAAATTCATAAAAGAACTAATAAGTTTAAGGAATTTGTAAAAAAGACTAAGTTTAACGAATGTTGATAAGTAAAAAAATCAAATTAAATAACTCAAATAAGAGTTGATAACCCAACTAATTACTAATTTAATATGAAAAAAAGGGAAAATCACTCAAATAAATATTGATAAGAAATACAAATAAAATTTTATAATTAGATAAGAAAAATAACTAATTTGTAACATGTCTAAAAGTTATTAATTTCATGAAAGTGTCAGTAAGTTACCAATAAATGTCTGAAAATCAAGTAATCGTAACTCTTTTTTTTTTTTTTTTTTTTTCGTATTTTCCTTTACTATTAATTTTTTCAACCGTCGGTCCATTGACAATTTTCATCTCTAAATCATCTACCAAGATCGAAAAAAATCATTTTTTTCAATGAAATACAAGAATTGCCCTCCAATATCTGATTTTTATGCTTGGTTTCTCACCAAACAATGTACACAATTAATGGAATACTTGACTCCCCACCAAATAGGGTCAACGAATTGAAAAGTATTTTCATGAAGGTTTTGGCCTAAGCTAAATAGCCATCAACCGAAAAGTTCCTTGCAAAACACTACATCCGCTTACGAAATTAAAATGGTGAAAAGATGAAAATGATCCTTAAGGCACATTTAGATGTGATAATAAAAATAATATTTTTTCTGAAAATTCCCATGAATCGACCCGAAGCACACTGCTAGTAATTGAATTACTATAATATAATATTCATAGAGGTTAAAATAGCAAAGTACGATTAGATTGTGATACGATTTTACATAGTTCTTCAGTTATTTCCAGTTAGAAAGGTTTATATTAAACAGCGAGTATGGCTATTAACTGACCTTACATTGAAGATTTGATGGTTATGGGAGACATGGGTGAAAAATAAATGGATAATACACGATAAATTTTTCTTGCACAAATCACCTCCATTGCTATTAAAATGGATAATCAAGGTTCTAGGAATCATCTAACTGTCCAAAATCAATGGTGATAAAGGTGACTTATGTACAAACGGATTAAATAGTTTTGTATCGTGTATGCAAGCTCAATTCAAGATTTGCCATAAATAGGAATAATTCTAATCCAAAAGCTTAAATAGTCATTGGAGAGAGGGAGATTATATGCTTATAAAGACCAGACAAACCCCATAAGCTAGCAGCATGAGATGCTTTAACATCTACCATCGATGAATTACTGATTGTAAAAGTTAAATCATGATGTATAGTTTAAGTAACAACAGTTCTAAGTAATATAATTGCCAGATAGCAAGGAAAATACATCACCAAAGGAACATAATAACATCTTAGATTATCACTCTAAAACATTTAAGATTACATTTTTACATTTTTGTTTCAATAAGTTGATGTGGGGGCAGCTCTGCTTCCCCATTTTTTAAATGGCCTCCCACAGAAAAACCCATCAACCCAAAATTTTGTCTATTTTCTTCAAAATGTTTCCTGCCATTATGTCTTTCGTTTTGGCAGATAATGAAATGACCCCAGACAATTCCAATCTTGAACAGCTGTTGAGCACTCATTACATGAACTATCATGACAAGCATGACTTAGCTTGCATCTTTGTTTGTTTCATTCTAGCAACAGTAAAAATTGCCAAGAATCATGACTGAACAAATTTTGTCCTGATTATGCGCTAAACCCATTCTTGGCCACAACTCATTCTATCATTGAATATTTTAATTACAATTGTTGCATCTTGAGCCTCTCATTTCCCTCCTCTCCCTGTCTCTTCTTTGCTGCAGGTTCTGCCTTCTATTAGAGCAAAAAGGAAGCAAAAGTGAGAGAGAGAGAGAGAGAGGATTCACAGATTGTTCAGGTGTGATTAATCTTCTTGTTCGTCACTCCATTTCTTTATAGCTTGCAACACCGCCTGCTTCACCACTTGAGCGTCTATGTTGTCATGCCCATCTTCCTGCGAAAGTACCCAGTAATTTGCACTTAACATTCACAAAGAAAGAAATATACTCTTGCAAGTAAACAAACTATATTTCAATGTGTGCATCTTAAGCAACTAATTCAGTATTAATTTTTTTTGGTTGACACACTATGGCGTAGAACATCACAACGCCATCAGAACCGCATTGCATGTTAACTAGAAAAGGAGTACGGTTGCAAGGGGGAAATAAGACGTGAAGTCAATTTGATAAATAGACATGTCTATTTACATAAGTGACTATCCATCTTATAAAGAGCACCTCCAGGTTGAGGCACTTTTCACATGAGAAGTCAACTCCACGTGTGCATGATTAAGTTTATATAAGTGACTATCCATCTTATAGCAAATGCATTTTCCATGAGATGAAGCACTTTTGCTGACAAATTTTTCCACCACCATTGTATGGTATAGAGAAGTTAATTTCAACGCAAGTTTTTTGTATCTGGAGTAATCGAACATTAAATCAAGAATAAATGAAGACACTAAGATTTGGAAGCATTCTATATCTTACTTCTCCTCCAACTGCTTGTAAATGGAAATTGTCAGCACACGAAACCCTAGCATCCAGAACGTTGAGCCCCAGCTCCTCAAAGGCTTCAAGTATGGAAACAAGCAAACCTGGACAGTTCTTTTCCGAGTACACATTTATTCGGAACCCCTTCTCTAGGCTTTCCACATTAACCTCCTGAAAAATTCACAAGCCAATCCATTTATATTACAATTTCAACCATAAGTATGTAAAATTCTTAAGAAACCTATAGTATCTTAGATCCACTTATAGCAGAGGAAAGAACTCTTTAATTAGCACTGTAGAAATGTCTGACATGGATTTAGCAATTAAGGTTGTTACAGTAATCCAGTCGTATCACAAGACCATTAAATGCTTGCCAAAAAGTTTCTCTCGGTGTAAGTAAACCTAAAAAGAGTCTGCTACTTTTGCGATATGTGTTTTGCATTATTTCGGGCATGTCATCGACTATACATAGAAACGCATACCATGGGTAAATCTTGATCTGTTGAAGTTCCAAGCTCTTCGTTTAGCTTGTCTATCTTTTCCTTCAACTCCTCTATGTACTTGGCTGCATCCACAATGATTGAAGTTTTATTCACCTGCCAAATGATTTCGCTGTTATTTAGTCAACGAATAAACATGCAAAGCATCATCTACGCAATCAAGAACTTGATTTCCCTAGAGAAAACATTGAACAAACGGGTAAATTTCCACAGAAAGGCGCTTCTCATGTTTAAAGAAAAGAACTTGTAGAATTTTTTGCATCTGATCTTTCTTTTCTTTCTGGAGGATTCTTTCACTTGTGCAGTGCTTTACAGGAAATATGGGTGATGAATTCGACCACTTACTGCACTGGAGTTGGTGACGGCGCGAAGTTGCTGCAACTTCTCGTAGAGAGCCGCTCTTCTTTGCTCGCGAGAAGACATGGCTGTGGAGCTCCAAAACTAGACTCGGCTACTGGGGTTCTCTCTCCTTCGGTTCTGTTTCCAATCGAAGGGAGCATCAAGAGATAAGCCATTTTAAATAGCGTGTGTGAGCTCACGAATAACCTAACCTATCTGATCATTTGTTTGTTTTTTGCACGAGGGCCTCCGTTTCTTTATAATCTAATACGCCACGATGACACCCAATGAGTGTTCTGCATATCTATCAGAGTGAAATTACTTGTTGCCCCACATTCCATCCAGATAGGTTATGTGGGGAACTCTATTTTTATTTCTTTCCTCGTATCCTGAATAATGAATGGAAGATGAGAGAGAGAGTATTAATTACCAAGGACAGAAAAAGTAGAAATACCTTCTTTATTTGGTGGTATTTAATTATAGATCTAGTCATAATCTGATGGTATGAGCAAGTCATGTACTAACCATAAAAAGAGTATAGATCTAGAAATCGAGTCACCTTACTGAAACGGAAAAACAATAGTCATTATTTAACCCCTAATGACCTCTAACCATTCCTCTAACCATTGCCACTCTCCTCCAAGTTCAACCCTCTCTCTCTCTCTCTCTCTCTCTCTCTCTCTCTCATGCACACGCGAGTGCATTGCCATTTCCCTCAACAGGTTTATCTTCTTTGGGATAACCCCGAGAGAATACACAAGTGTAAGTGTGGTGATTTGGAAATAGTATGGCTTTAAAACATTCAAGAATAGCCCAAGGTATGATATAAATGGCATGCATCATCAACGAAGGACCTAACCAGCTTCAATTCGTACCATGCTAAAATTTCAGTCAATCACCTGGAAAACCTAAGCTTGTAGAGCATCTTGCCAATTGGGATGAGTACACAGATTAAAATTCCACTGGCAATCTCGAACTATGGCTCCAGCTTGCATTGATCCCAATAGAACCCAATTTGTCTTTTTGGTAATTACACAACATGGTTTCTTATTCACATGTGGAAACAATCTCCCGACCGCCGGACTACAAATCACATGTAGTTTTCCCGCTTGTCGATTGTGGACCATTATGCATCATTCCCATCCAAAAAAATTTCGAAGTAATTGTGATTAGGTGAACGTAGTAGGATTGTTTAGGTGATGAGATTCGACGATCAAGGACCACCACTAGGAAGGTGATTCGACAATTCCTTCCCCACTAGGTGCTCACGTGAGCTACTTCGTTAACAACTTCGGGATAGACCTTGCCATATTCCTCATCCCTATATCAAACCGGGGTTTAAATAAATAGTAAGATTCTATATAAAACTAAACCTCAGCTTGGCCGAAAGTACGGCCTGTGACAACAGCTACAGCCCGGAAGAGAAAGGGCGCCTTAGCTTTTATGAGATTTTCGGAAAAATCCCGACGGCGGCAACAACTTATACCCATTTTTCAGGAAACCGCCTCGCCCAACAGTGAGATGCTGAAATTCTAAAACATGTATTATCAAGCGCATAAATTTGCAATACTTCAATGCAAGGTCACAATGCAACGGCATTCCAATGCAGCCACGGCTATACCATAAGTTATTGCGATTTTCGTTGCCCTTGGCAGTACAGGACCACAAATCCACCACGGACTTTGATTACGTTGCTGTGCTGCTAGGTGGGCTATACATCCACCAAGAGGAGTTTACGTGAGTGTCGAACAGCATTTAAATAAACAAACCCTAAAGTCGTTATGTAAGGTAAGGTGTATCAACTAAGATTAGGGAGAAATTAAATGCAGGTAAGGTGGACCGACTCTGCCTTCCTTAACACGGAATGAAATATAAAATTGCCTATCGTGGGTGTTTGGAAGGTTTATCTAGCTATCCTACGTCATCAGTGGAGGATAGAAGTCGTTTTATTTAGGCCAATTCCATCTCGAATGGACTGTCAACTGATCTCGCGCTTCCTCCTCTACCGGTCCACCTAAAAGGCTGGAAAATATTCATGTGATTGGAAGTTTGCTTTTCCATAATCTAGAGAATACGGGCATGGAAACTTGGCCACCTTGAGGCTTGCGAAACACTTTACAAATTTCATAAACCAATTAAGTTCGGACATTTGGCTTGTGCAAGAAGCCTTGTCCGAAGCGGAAGGAATGCATTTAATTGAATTTCAATCACGTGATCTCTGGTTTTTAAATCCAAAATCCCTTAACATCGTAACCTCACAGCAACCTTCTCAGGTAAACATAAGAAATTGTCCATTGCTAACTTAAAGGGAAACTTCAATCACTAGATTTTACCCTAGCGGTCATACTTCCTATATAGGAAGAGAAAGCTAAGGAACTCGAATCCCCTTCTTCTCAATAGAGTTGAGGTGAGGGTGTTCAGTTTTAAGTGTGGATTTCGATTCTCACATCTGAATTAGGTGTAGGAATCAAAATCCACACCTTATAAAAGGGCAAAACAAAAGTCAGAGAGTAAGTTGAGAGTTAGAGTAAAACAGACAAAAAAAATTAAAAGGGAAACTTTTCACTAAACACTATTACAACAACAAGGAAATTAAACAGGAGGAATGAGAAACGCCAATTTTAAGACGTGTGGGGAAAGTATGTGAAGTGACGTCTTGTATTTGGCCAACAACAGAGAAAACAAAAATAAGTGATGTTTTGCATGGCCAACATATGAGAGAGAGAGAGAGAGAGAGAGACAGAGAGACAAGAGAGGGGAGATATGAACCCGTGAGAGGTTTTTGGAGGGATTGACAGCTAAACAATATTTGACGCTTCCTTAGCAGCGCCTCTCTCCCATGTCCTATCTCACGACAGATTCCTCCCCCCACAATACGCGTCCTCTCGGAAAAGAATGTCTCCTTTTTCCATTTCACATTCCAACTTGTATTTTGCCACCCTTCGCCGTCCACGCCCAATACCTCCGTTTTGGAAAAATCACATCCGAGGAACACGATGCAACGCTACAGAAGGAACCAATAATGATGCTTGTATATTCATGAAATTCGTGCAATTGTGAGAAATTTAATCTATTGATGTCCTACATAATTGAGGTCTCTTAAACCTAGGGGCAAATTTTGGAATAGAGATCGAAACTGGCACCGTGAGTAGGACTTTGTGGCCCACATTATCAATATGCGATTTCCATGTCCTAATTACCACAATTAGGCAAATTTTGCCTCCCCCGCCCCCCGGCCCTGCCCCTAAGCCACTGTGGAGTCCACCACTGTGGTCTAAGGTTGTCAGCCTCAAGCGATCCGGATCAAAGATCTCCTAAAGTCAGGAAATCTCCAATTCACAAGGGATTTTTACGTGACGCTGACCAACATTTGCTTTGACCTCCGAATCCATCCCCTACACATCACAAGGATAGCGAGGTATAAGTAAGGTGGCGACGGTGTTGAGGAGGCGGAGGGGCAATTATCTAAAGGACGACTAGAGAGAGGATGCAACGACTTTGGTTTTTTCCTTGGACTTTCTTACTCGGTATGGGAGCCAGCGGATTTTTCCCCGACTTATTTCGCATCTAGTGCCAAAATCCCTACTTGTCCTCACATGGGCAAATCAAACGCACGCGCGGCATCACTTGTTGACATTACTTCCTCCTTTTCTGTCGTGTCCCAAAGACGGACAACTGCCGATTACCATATAACACGAAAAGCAAGAATGTAATTGATTGTACAGTCCCAACGATTTTGATACTTGAAACATGCAAGTGCACGTCTGGAAATCGATCTCGTGACAATCTAATCCCCATCCGCTGTTCTTACTTCTTCCGGACTCGCGAATCCATCCATCATTAAATGCTTAATATAGCAGATAGGTGCACGTGTGATGTGTTGATCTTGGAATTTTGCAAGATTGCAGTGTCCTAGCCCGAATGGTAATCGAGACCAAAGGGTCATTTTCAATATATTAAGTGCCTAACAGTTCACATGTATTTCGAGAGTGGATTGAGTACACGTATTGCCCATCTTTTTTTTCGTGTGTACTGTAATTGGAGTATCCCAAATTTTCAAATCGCTCAATTTCTGTTCACATCCATTGTGTAAAGCTTCATTTTGAAGACGATTAAAGCGTGTCCAACACGAGAAAACTACTTTAATTGGAGTATTCCGTACGTTGTTGATCTAAGCCCAACAATGCATCTCTAGCAATGTTCAAGTGACCTTGCCATTGGCAAGCTACTCCTGAGCAAGGGCTGCAACGCTCACTACTTATTGTGGATGGTACGTTGGAACCCTTGCCATATCAAGGATTTCTTGATGAACTCGTCGATCAAGGGGCGGTAAAATACTCTCTCTCTCTCTCTCTCTCTCTCTCTCTCTCTCTCTCTGTGATTTGCTGACACAGTGGCGATGTTATTAATTTAAGGAAAAAGAGTAGATGACGGCTCCGTTAGCCTCACAAGAGTGACGGAACCTCATCAACCTCTTATTTTATGCTGGAAATTCGGAAACTTCATCCGCTTTCCAATGAATTTGTCTTTTCGCTTGAGTGATTGTTTATGAACGTTGCTGCTACCTCTCCAACAAGTGGCCCACCCTCCACGAAATGAAAATGTGCGGCCATGGTTGCACCGTTATCAATAAAAAGTAACGGTGCGGTTATCTTACCAAGGCCCTTAAATTAGTGGTGCTAGAAATCGTAGATTATTGGAAAGTGGACTTGATTTAAGAAATCAAGAAACATAGAGGACTCAATTGAGCAACAAAACAATATAGAAAACTAAATTGCACAAATAACGAAATCACGAAATAAGAACTGCAGTTTTACCCTATCTACATCAAAACAAGCCTAACTAAAGTATTCAAACTTTTCGACTCATTGAACCCAAACATTTCCGGCAGTGAAAGATGGATTTGATCGATGTTTCCCGTTACCTACCAATCACCAGACTCAAAGATTACATGTACCAAGAGACCAAACTTTCATACTACAAATGTAATCATGACCCTTTTGGCACGTTATAAGTGACCAAAAAATGGTTAGGAGTTGCTGTCATTGTGGGTCACATTTTGCAAGCTCATATCCATGAGAACTGATGAGAACTGACGTTGATAATCAAGAGACAGCCTTGCCACGCAAACTTTGCATCGGGCGACATCATTGATCACGGGCAAAGTTCGAGTAGCGAAACAAACAACGTGTCATCCGAAATCCGTAGACATCATGCAGCAAGAGACAAACAAGATCATTGCAAAAAAACGAGTGCCCTCATCGAGGAGAACGCAGAGTCAGGTGTCCTTGTCCCGTTTCCTCACATGTTGGATAGCAGCAAAAGTCCAGCGATGGATACAACGATGGAGATATCCAAGGTATTTCGCCAGTAAACGAAATCTACTACCCGACAAGGCTGAGCAGGGCTTTGGGGCCCGCTGGAGAGCTAAAAGTTTATTTGCCTCGCGCTCCTTGCACGTTCGATTTCCCCCCAACATGATTGGAAATAAAGAGAGTCCTTCGAGTGTATACATGTGACAGCGAACGGATAGGCCTGGTAGAATTCGAGGCAGTATCGTTTTAGCATATGAGGTATGTTCATCATTAACATGTACAGATCCGTTGAAAAATGAGATCTATGTTTCTTAATGTGATGTATTATGAGGGACTAGACCTCGCTAGGGATGGATTGGCTTGGTTCGAGATTGTTTGGTGAAATTTGGATGAGAATGGTTTTTCCATACTCGATTTACTTTTCTTTCCATTATTACGGATGGAGGCGTGTCGAAATTGAATTACATTTTGATGTAGAACAGCTGGCAAATGCTCATATGGAAACCTTTGAGTATTAGCAGAACGGGTGGTCCCACCCACACCCTAAATAAGGGGTAAATTTCAAAGATCATAACTTTTGATCTCAGAGGAGATATGACACATCAAATCAAAGAAAATTGTGAGATCTTTGAAGTTAAAAAACTAGCTATGCTGATTTGGGCAATTTGATCTTCAAATTCACACATTTTCCTAATTTCCAAGCCGTCAAAGATTTCAAATGTGTTTTGCAAATTTGGGGACACATTTTGAAAACTTTTCCCTTTATCAATAGTTTTTTTCCTTAATTTTGTTATAATTTTTTAATAATTTGATTGTTTCCTAAAGAGCGACCTCTTTATGGCACTTGAGATAATATAAATGGTACTTCATTATTCAAAATAAACATTGTCCTTTCAAATCTTTTTCTGAGCATATTACATTGTTTGAAATTAGAGCAAATCTCTCATATAACGATGACTAATAACATCAATGAAAAGCTTCCTATAGCTGAGGGCCGTGAAAACAAGCCTATTCCACAGGCTCAGTTTAATCACAAGGTACGGACCCTAGGAATGCCAAAACTTGGCACAGAAGGGCACTTAAGTGCCAACAGTTACAAACGATACACTTAAATGCCAAAATCAGAGCAAAAGAGATCACTTAAGTACCAACGGCGAGAAAATCCGGCCAAATTACCACGTGTCCATTTTCCGATGACTTTATTTACTAACGGAGCATTTTTTAAAAAAATAAAAAATCCACATGGAAATTTTAATAAAAAAATTGTCCACGTCAGATTTAAAAAAAATTAAAATCAATTTTATTAAAAAGAGAGAGAGAGAGAGAGAGAAAAGAAGGGGATCGGCAAGGGCTGCACAGCCCTCGCCAATCCCCTTTTTTTTTTTTTTTTAAAATAAAATCAATTTTTTAATAATATTTTTTTTAATAATATTTTTTAATTAATAATTTTTAAAATCCACGTTAGCAAAAAAACAACGTCGTTTTGGCTATTTTTCACCGACTTAGTGTTTCCAGCGAGCCACGTAAGCAAGAAAATTAATAAAAAGTTGCCACGTAGGATTTCCGATAGGGTTCCGACGACTTGGCACTGAAGTGATCCCTTTTATTTTGAAAAGTGGCACTTAAGTATACCGTTTGTAACTTTTAGGACTTAAGTGTCCCTCCGTGCCAAGTTTTGGCACTCCCGTTGTACTTATGTCGTTTAATCACTATGTGAAGCAAACCGAACAAAGGTTTCAAGACTTACTTCTCACTATCTAGCATTTGTCCACCAACCCATGCCAAACTAGGTCATCGTTCAAACAACTACCCATGGCGGAAGATGGCCAATGTTGTCAAGCATGATGGTGACATATACAAAGATGAGAACGTGGATGAAGAAGTGGATGACGAAGAGGGCGAGCATGTCAGCCATGTCGTTAGGCAACTGTTGATTGCCCCGTGAAGAGAGGACACCCACTCGCAAAATAGTCTTTTCCGTATCCCTTGTACTTTCAACTACGAAGTCTGTGATGTCATCGTCAATAGTGGAGTTATGAGAACATAGTGTCCAAGGTCTTAATGTACCATTTACAACTAGAGATAGAGTTACATCCCTTTCCTCATACAATTGGTAGATTCATAAAAGGGCTGAACTCAAGGTAATATAATTATGTCATTTACATATTTCAATTGGAAAGTTTTATAAGGATATCATTATTTATGATGTGGTGGAGATTGGTGGATGCCATGTCCTGTTGGGATAACCATGGCAATACAACATTCTAGGCCCGAGAGAATTTCTACTCCTTTGTGTGGGAAAGACAAAGATTACATTGAAGCCGAAAAGTAACACTCCTTAAGCCCCAAAGAAGCATAGTACGGGTATTATGCTAAACATTCATAAATGTGAAAGGATGTACATGATTGTGGAGAAAAGTAATCAACAAGTTGTTATTTCCATTCCTAAGGCTCTTCAACCCTTATTAAAAGCATGCAGCGATGTCATTTCGAAGGATCTAACTATCATATTACCTTCCATAAGGGATGTCCAACATGAAATTGACTTTCTTCAGGAGCGAGCCTCCTTATTTGCTGCACTACTAGATAAATCCGAAGGAAAACCAAATCTTATAAAACCAAGTGGGAGAACTCCTTTGAAAGGCTTCCTGCACAAGAGCATGAGCCTTTGTGCACTCATTGCACTCCTCACTCTGAAGAAAGATAGAGAATGTGTATGTGCATTAATAGCCAGATAATTAATCAGATTACTATCAAATACCAATTCACAATCCCTCACCTAGATGACATGCTCAACTGACTTACTGGATCAAAGGTCTTTACAAAGATCGATATGCATAGCTGATACCACCAAGTCCACATCCACCTTACCGACAAATGGAAGACAAACTTTAAAACAGGTGAAAGTTTGTAACGGTGGCTTGTCATGCCATTTGGCCTCACCGACGCACCTAGCACCTTCATGCCTTTGAAGACTCATAGCCTCAAACATTTCATTAGCAAGTTTGTAGTGGTCTACTTGGATGACATCCTCATATATAGTCCAAATGACTAGCGGCATGTGGAGCATCTAAGGGATGTCTTGTCGACCATGCAGAAGAACCGATTGTATAGTAATTTGAAGAAATGTAGCTTCATGATGGACTAACTCCTCTTGTTGGGGTATATTGTTAGACCGAAAGACCTTCAAGTTGATGTAGAGAAAGTAATCGCCATTTGCGACTAACCAACTCCTGAGACCATTGGGGAGGCACACAACTTCCATGGGCTCACAACATTCAACCGATGCTAAACCCAAAAATTTCTACCATGAAGGCCCCGATAACTGAGTACTTAAAGAAGAGAGAATTTCATTAGGGTGACGAAGCAAAAGCTAGCTTTTCTCTCATTAAAGAAAAACTTTCCATTGTACCTATAGTGTAGGCATTAGCGTTATTCTCTCCAAGGAAGGTAAGTCTATTGCTTATTTTAGCGGGAAAACAATGGTCAAACCATGAGCAAGAGTACTTTGCTATAGTATGAGCCATCAAGCATTGTTAGCCTATCCTTATCAACATGAGTTTGTCCTCAACACTAATCATTAAGCATTCAAATATATCAAGAGTTAGAAGCATCATAATGGAATGCATGGACGTTGGGTCTCCTTTTAGAGCAATTCAATTTCATGCTTTGATAAAAGGCGGGCCACTAAAACAAAGTCGCCGATGCACTTTGTCGTCATGCTGCAACACTTATCACCATACGCACTAATGTTGTGCCCTTTATGCCAAGGAGGACGACTTTCAAGGCACCTAGGAGAAGTGTTCTACAATAGGCTATCATGGCAACATGATCATTCAAAACAAATTCTTCTTCTTTGGCAATAAGTTGTGCATCCCTCACGGCCCTTTGTGAGAACAACTTATCCAAGAGCTCCATGGTAGCACCCTCAAAGGACAATTTAGGCAAGACAAAACCATTGCCTTGGTTGAAGAGTGTGCTATTAGCCTCAACCAAAGTGGGATGCCGGGCGATTTGTGAAAAAGTGCTACATTTATCATATTGCTAAAGGCCAATTTCATAACATTGGTCCTTACAGCCCTCTATCTATCCCTTACAAACCTTCGGTAGACATTTCAATAGATTTTATGTTGGGCCTTCCCCAAACCCAACAAGGTATCAATTCTATTTTTTTATGGTAGTGGATAGGTTTGCAAAGATAGCACATTCCATGCCTCGCAAAAAGACTTCTAATGTTTCTCACGCATTAAGCTTATTCTTTTGAGAAGTAGTTCACCTACATGGTCTGCCCATAACCATCACCTCCAACCATGACACCAAGTTCTCTAATCATTTTTCAAGGACTCTCTAGCGCTTATTTAGGATGGATTTATAGTATAGCAGCTCCTTTCATCCGTAGATTGATGGTCAAACTAAAGTTGTCATTCATACTATGGCAAATATCATTCAGTGCCTCTGTAGTGACATGCCTAAGCAATGGGACCAATATCTTGCTTCTATTGAGTTTGCCTTCAACAACACCATCAACCACTCCATAGGCAAGTCTCCGTTTAAGGTCATCTACTAGCGAACTCCATAACATACACTAGACCTTGTGCCTTTGCCTAAAGTCCTAGGATGTAGTTTTATGGTTGAGAACTTAGCAATAAAATTGCAGGACATGCGAGAGAGTGAGAATTAATAGCTGAGCTAGAAGTTTCCATCACTATCTACAAAGTTGCTACAAATAAACATCACTGCCTCAAAATATTTGCTAAAAGTGACAAAGTAATGGTCTACCTCCGAAAGGAACACTTCCCTACCAATACATATAACAAGTTGAAGCATAAGAAAGGTGGCCCTTGCCAAATCGTGAAGAAGATCAATTATAATGCCTGTGTTGTTGACTTATCAATTATAATGCCTATGTTGTTGACTTTCTAGGTGACCTCAACATCTCCCTGACATTCAATGTGACAGATCTGTTGAGTATAATTCTTCGAATACTCCCTTTAATTCTAACAATAACTCGGGGTCAAGTTATTCTAAAGTGGACGAGACCAATGTAAAACAGTAAGCAAATACTTATTTGGAAACTTTCGAGTGTCATAAGACCAAGCGATCCCACCCACACCATAAATGATGGATCAACTTCAAACAATCATACCTTTTGATATAGTAGGAGTTATGACACATATCAAATCAAAGAAAATTGCAAGATATTCGAAATTGCAAATGGGTTATGCCGATTTGGGCAATGTTTAGTCTCCAAATTCACGCATTTTTCTTGATTTCCGAGCTGTCAAACATTTCAAACGTGCTTTGCAAATTTTAGAATGTGTTTTGAAGATTTTCCCCTTTATCAATATTTTTTTCCTTAATTCTGTTAGTTGATTTTAATTATTTGATTGTTTCCTAAAGGTGACCTCCCTATAAATATGAACTTAAGATGATGTAAATGGTACTTCATTATTCAAAATAAACACTTTCATTTAGAATCCTTTTCCAATCATATCTTTCTCTACAATACATTTTAGCTTGTTGGATGCTTTTTGGGTTTGGAACAGGTTGTATATGGTTTAGCATCACTCGACGCTTTTGCTTTTGCTTCTTTCCAATTTAAAATTTTATTTATTGTTCGACCCAACATGTTGATCTATATGATCTTTTAAGCTTTGCCATGAATAAAAACTTTAAAATGCCTCTTTTTACCTTGATAACATTGATAAATCCAGATAAATTTATATCCCTATATCGGAGACTCTCTTCTTCTTTTTGAACGGGGGGTCATGTCTTTTCTTTGAAATGTTTATGTCTGCTTAAATTATTAATCGAGACTTTTACTGCGGTCATGTTATTTACGTTTTCTACCTGCATTTTTATTATAAAGTAATGGCAATCATCTGGGGATCGCTCTCTTGTACTATGTTTTTGCTCATTCTTTAAACCATATATACTGTTTTATAAGGAGAAAAGGAGTTCTTACTTATGTCCATACAAATGTAATATTTCTTGGATGAAACGATTGCTATGATTATTATACCCATCGCCGCTTTTGCGTTCAAGTCCATGGCCTTCCATATGATGGTTTACTTGAGGAAGCAATTCTTCGTGCCCAGAGAAAATTGGGAAAACGGCCAGATAGAACCTGCAAAATAGCTAATTGGGTTGCAAAGGCCCATGGATAGAAAGCCCAACCCTAAAATTGGGTCTTCTATCCCCACGAGCCCCTTGAGAATTATTGTGTTTTGAAACTACTTTTATGTATTCTTATGTTTTACCTTAAAAAATTGACATCGGCTTACTACCGACCAGGAAAAAAGAGGGAGGAGGGGAATGACACAAATGTTTCATGGACTGTTGTTTAATGTGCAATATCATCCTTGAGCTTTTAATTTATCAATGTGATTTATGAACTTTGTTTCAACATATAATGTAGTCGCTAATTTTTTAATTTGTTCAATGTCATCTTCGAATTTTTAAAATTTTCATATAGTCTAAGGATTATAGTGAATAAATTAAAAATCTAGAGACGATATTACACATTGAATTAAAGTTCATGGATCACATTGCACAAATTAAAATTTCAAGAATGCCATTACAAATTAAATCAAATACTAGAAAACCATCTTTTCCCAAAAAAATATAAAACAAGTAGAGCAAAGATTAATGATGGCCTCCGTAGGCCTTCGCAATCAGATACCCTTCCTAGACACGTAGGAAATTTGATTTTTTTTTTTTTTTTAGTCTACTTAAGTGGAGAATGACCATCATCAATTACTCATGTCAACGTCTCATTCCAATTTGCCATATAGGATTGAAGTTACTTGTTTTACAATGTGTTTTTACGTCACTTGATTAGGATCATTCGTGGACATTAATGTCTAAATGGATTCACGATTCCCAACAGCTCCGACCAAACTCGACAAAGATTGCGGAGCTAGAATGTGAAATGCAGCTTGAGAGTCAACATCCAGCATGACCCAAAATTGGGGCCATGGAAAATAGCCCAATGCCAAACCCTAAAACTCCACAAATTTTGCTTTTGGCCCAAAAGACAACAGAAAACGTGGACCAATCAAAGGGCGGCACGATGACGGAGTTAGAAAGATCAAACCAGACTGGCCGGTTTTTGTTCGATCAGGAACACTGTAACGACGATACACCCTTTAAGTTCGATAATTCAAAAAAAAAAAAAAAACCTGAAGACGAGATCATCAACAAATGCCTATGAAATTCGGTACTGAGAGATCAGCATTTTTTCTGTTTATTGACCTTCAACACCATCAAAAAAGAACAATCACCATGCCCATCAAAAGAATCTTGTCAAAAGGTAAGGCCCCTCTACACATGTTGACACAAAACGAAAACCAAAGAACCAAATCACAAAAAACAAAACAAAAACAAAAAGGGAAAAGAAGAGGAAAAAAATCAAAATGCCCTTTGCCAATGGACAAACAATTTCTATATGCCTCCTGATTTTTCAGTAAAAAGAAGAAAAAAAACTCGAAAAATCACCGGCGGTCGATCAAGAGCCGTTCCGAGCTCCCGACAATCTCTTCCTCCTCTTCCAAATCAAATAATACACGAGCCCGCCGACGACCGCCGCCAAAACCAATCCGTCCACCACGGCCACCAAAGCCAAAACCCATTTCTTCAGACCCGACCGGCCGCGCCTCCCCCGGCTCCCTTTCGGTACCTTCACCAGGTAACTCAGCCCGCTCCCCCGATCCACCTGCTTGATCCCGATCACGATCCCGTAGACGTAGCATTCCCGGAGGTACGATGAGTACAGGGCAGCCGCGCAGTCGCAATCCTCCGAGCACAGGCTCGTGCACTCCTCTTTGGTAATGTTGGCCCGTTTCGACCCGTCCTTGATCACGCTGTCCACCCCGTCCAGCTCGATCATCTCCGTCGCTGGTCGGCCTGCCCCGCAGAACCCGCCGGAGATCACCTCGCCGCAGTCCAGGCCGGTCCCGTCCATCTTCCTTGTCAGGCGGATGCACGAGCAGGCGCTCGAGAGGGTGCAAATGCCATAGGGCGGGCAGGACATCGGGAGGTCGCACGTCGCGTTGAGCGCCAGGAATGACGCTGCGAACTTCGCCTCCCTAGGGGAGTAGTAGTAGAGCCCCATGTTGCCGGTCCGGTTGTCGAGCGCCAGGAACCGGGGCGGCTCGGACCGCGGGGCCGTGATCCGCGCGATCTTCTTGTACTTGTAATTGAACAGCTCCAGGCCCCTGGTGCCCAACTTGACGAACGTGATGTTTCGGCTCAGGGAAGGGGCGAACTCCCAGTAAGAGTACTTGGATCTGCCGTAGTTCAAGTACAGAGCGACCCTGTAGGATTCGATCTCGAAGGAGTAGAACGATGTCGAGTTCGCCGGGTACGACGTCAGCCGGGTCGCGCCGCTGAGCCGTTGGCCCCAGAGCATCACGTCGGTCGGGAAATTGAAGCTCTGCCACTTGATGCGGCTCGACGCGTCCACCAGAACCAGATTGCCATTGCCCTGTATCTGCAACCTCTGCATTGCATTTCAGATGGCAATGTGAATCCCCCGTCGGAATTTACCGCGTTTTAGTAAAATTTCTTAATATGATTAGCATTATTTTATAATTTATGGAATGTGAGCTAATAAAGGCTCTCTAGTAATGACTGTTTTAGAAGTATTGACTAAATTAATTGAGAAATCAATGCTGTGGAAAATCGCATCATTTCTGATCAGGCATCATTCCATCCGAGTTTTCCAGAACGGCACATTACCTCGACTGCCTGGCCGGAGGTCCCGGTCCGCCACCCGATCCTCTCATCGGGACCCTTCAGCCGGAGGTCGCCGTCGGCGGCGAGCTCGAGCGCGCACCGGTCCGCCACGTAGAAGCGCGAGGAGTGACCCGAGCTCCACACCTTGACGTCGCCGAGGAAGACCTCCAGCGAGCACGAGTAGTTGGTCCCGCCGCCGCTCGCCTCCACGCTCAGCGCGACCCTGAAATTGGGCGGCGTGCCGCCGTCGGCCTCCATCAGGTAGGCCCGGCCGACGAAGCCGGGGCTGTATACCGGGGGGATCGCGATGGTGACCCGGTAGCCGGCCCGGATGTCGGGTTCGGACTGCCCGAGGGAGAGCAACACGGCGGCGAGGAAAACGAGGTGGTGGTGGCGGCGGCGGCGGTGATTAATCATGGGTTGGTTTGGAGGTTGTGGGTTTCATGTCCGAAGGTTTTAGTGCTGCTCTTGGAGTATTTTCCGGCGAGGATAGAGAGAGAGAGAGAGAGAGGGGATGAGTGCAGGAACCATGCATTGTCCCCCTCCTAATCCTCTCTCTTCCCAAAAGGGCTTGGGCTTTTTCCATCTTTTATCTTAATTAATTAATGTTTGGATGTTCTCCCTTCTCTCCTTTCTTTTTCTTTTTCTTTTTTCTTTTCTTTTTGGCTCTTAAAGGTGGAGACTGGACAAATTATTATGTGTTTTCATCATTCATTTAGTTTTTTTACTAGGGCTTTTTTAACAAATCTCTAAGATTCGTGGGGGTATTTCACAGATCTGGAATTTTACCTAACTGTTTGAGGCGAATCCTCTCGGGGGTATTTCAGCCATTTTCTTTTTCAAATAGTGAGTTTTGAGACGAGTGCTTTCTTTACGAGATTCCTCACGTGGGATGTAGTTAAGCTTTGTTCGGATTAAGATTAATTGTATGTTTTATAATTGGACACACTTGTCTGTATCTATGTGTACCGATAGGCAAAAAGATAAGGAAAAAGTGGAAGGGATTGAATAGTTATGCTGATTAGCTGTTAATGAAAGAATGGATCCAAATGGGATGCATTACGACTAGGTGAGCTAGTTTCAAAATAGAATCTAAAATTGGAGAATCGAATCGGTGGAAATCTATTCGGCTCTAGATTTCGAAGTATATAGAGAAGTTTCAGGTTTCAAAAATCGAAGAATCTGTTTTGATAGATAGGTTCCAAGTTCTAAATAGAACCTTAAACAAGTTTCTATGTTTTTCTTAGTGTATATCTTTACGCGATTTTGCAATATTACATAGTATTCGATGATAAATGTATAACTTAAAACCACTAATCTGAGTTTCTATTTTACGACTAAGACTTTTACTTCATTGATTTTTTATAATTTTTGTATGTCTAAATATAACTTATGGTCAGTGGATTATAACGGCAAATAGTGGCCATTAAAAATAATAATTCATTATAATAGTTCAATTAACAATATAGATGAAATCCGATAAATACGAAACATGTAATAGAGTAAGTTTCCAAGTTCCAAGTTCCAAGAAATACAAGATAGATTCTAGGTTCAAAAAAATGAGGCATCTATTACGGTGGATAAGTTTTGGATTTTAAGTAGAACATCTATAGAGCCTATTGCTCACCCCATGACCTAAATATCCTTTATTGTACTTAACATTAGAGTGGAAAAGATTTCTTCGTCAATACACCAATCCTACCTAATCCCTAGTCATTTGGTCGGATTTGAAGGGTTCTTGTCTCTTCTGATCCTTACATTTTCTCCCTCCCACCTCATTTCCTCCCATCAAATAAAAGTCCTATTTTTAAAATGCTTTCCATTTACCCTCAATCAAGGGTCCATTTATTTTGGAAAAAATAAATGATTTGAGATATATTTTCCTAGAAACAATCACTTATATCACTTACAAAAATAAATGAACAAAAATTATTTTCATCATTTCATAAAAATATGTAAACATAAATTATTATCAATAATGAAAATACTTTCCATTGATTAATTATTTCAAACAACTATTTTTTTATAAAATGGTTTTTAAATATATTATGTTTCCCGAAACAAATGGTACCTAGATGTACGTGGACAGCCAAACATAGGGAACGACAAACTACCATGTGTCTCTTCTAATTCCCCATATCTTGTCCCTCCCATCTATTTCCTCCAATCAAAGAAGAACCCTATTTTTCAAATGCTTTCCCTTTCCCCCAAACCTTGTGTAAGTTAATAGCCAAACATACAGATGGATAAACCATCCTGTGGTCCGGTACGAGTACACAGGATTCGCTCCTTTTTCCTTAATAAGAGTGGGGTAATCATGGCATTATGGCCAAGAAGCATTAACTACGCTCGTTCTCATACATGGAAAAAAGGTGGCCATAACTTCCTTGTGTACTCCGAAACCAAGTAGTAGTTGGAGTCCAGGCTGTTCCATGTGACATTGTTTAAGAGAAATTCAGAACAGTTCGGGATTTCTGCTTAAATCTAGCAAATCGAGATGTCGCTACTTGACCATTCGACCACGCTTTTTGACGACGATAGTGGCAAGAACCCTCTCGGGGTTTTGGTAGGGCCCCAGGATTCATTCGACCGTGGTTGAGGGAAATGAGTGCGCTGCGCAGGTGCGTGTTTCTTTGGAGCATATGATGGTGAAAACGAAGCTGTGCTCGCCACTCCTGGTGACCCCTTTTGAAAAAGACATGTTATTATATTGTTAGGCATGCCTTGCTGCTAAAGTAGGAGTTGCACTGTGCTGTGCATGACGCCGATCCAACGTCGGGGTGACGTGTTTTGGTCGGATAGAGATCCTCCACCGTCTCTTGTTATTGTCCCGATTCGAAGGTTGTTGCTTTCTAAAAAGTCGAGGTGATGTGTTGAACGACTTTGCTTAGGTTGTATGCTGCCGCCGCCGCTTGAATCTAGGGTTTTGACCCACTGAGTACACTTGACGAGTTGATGCATTTTCTTTCTAAATCTCTTACTAGCATTTCCCTGTAACGGGTGTTCACTTCCCAATATGGTTCAGTCCCACAAGAATCAAGAATCGGATCAGGAGCATCTATTCTCAATTTTTAGAGTTGGGAACCAAACCAGTCGATCAAGTCTAATTCCTGAGTGATCCAATGGAACTGCAGGAGAGAGAGAGTGAGTGGATTCTGTTATGGCATCATCTCTGCGTGCGTTCGACTCCCTTCAATTTGCTTTGCTAATGCGCTCATTTATGCTTTACGTTTGCAGACGCAAGGAAAAGAGTACGAGAGAGAGAATTGGCTTTCTTTTATAGTGGCATGGGCTTTTACTCTCTCTAGGCTGCACTTATTTCTCTTCCGATCGGGCTATAATTCTTGTTGGGCTTATCTGGGCTTTGAGCTAATTGGGGACCTTCAATATTAGTCCAGTCTAGGCGGCCTACTTCCTACCCTGGAACCGGGAATTGAATCATCACCCATGACCGGTTTCAATTTTATGGAACCGGGAACTAAATAGACTCTCCTAAGAACTAACTGATCTGGTCTAGTCCAGAAAGTTCCCCTTGCACGCCCCTAATTTTCATGAGCACATTAAACTCAGTGCATTAGCCCGCTTTTGATATGGGTACTGTAGGCTAGCTAAATTTGCACAGGCCTAGACCGGTTCAGGCCTTGAGGTCAATCCTAATTTAGCGTCCTGTTAAGAAAGTAAGTCTTAAGTAGAATCAGGTTTGCATGACCAAATGACCTTTTCCAATATAGGCTATCGATTGATTGCCGTCGTAGACCAGTAGATGCATAATCTTCCATATTTCAATACATAGTACATCGGCATTCTACACATGCCAGTATTGCATCACGAAACCGTTGAACTAGTACATAGAAGCAAAACGAAAGGAGGAAAGGTGAGGTGATTATTCGCCTCCTCGTCATCTGAATTTATTCAATGTCTGGGTGCACGAACAGAGGACAGGAACATAGGAAGACCGAAAGGACAGTTCAGTCGAGACCTTGCATCTTCCTGAACATGACCAGGAACTCGTAGACCTTTTCCGGGTCGGGAAGGACCTTGCGCACGCTCTCCCTCTGCTTGCACCTCTTGAGCCAGGCTGACAGCTTGGGACAGTGATCCTCCACCTTAAAGCCCCCGAACTTCTCGTACGCATGGAACCAGGATGCCATTCCGATGGCGATGATGTCCACGAAACCGAATGCATCTCCCTCTCCCCAAAGTAGTTTCTCTCCCCAAGGGCTTCCTCTAGTTGCTTCAATATCTCTATGAAGTCCCTCGTCCCCACCTCCCTCTCCTCTCCGTTTGTCCCCCATATCTGGGCCCCCGCATCGTGCACCTGCTCCAAATCAATCATTATTACTTCCCACGTTGGAGAAGTTTTAGTAAAACTGGTGACTAGTTATATAGATGACAGAAAGGATAGAGATGAAAGATGTTCGAAAGGGTGTTTAGTTAGGAGGTCAAATATGGATCCTGCTGATTAGTTTGACATGGTAGAGTGACTTTTGGAATGTGAATGAAGGGTAACTTTACTTTTCCTACCTTCTTGAATTGCAAGTATTTTGTGATATAAAGTTTCAATATGTCAACTCTCGCTCACTCTCAAAACTAAAGAAAGAAGGCTATGACGGGACCAAACCCTAACCTTTTTATCGATGAAATCCGCCCAAAACCTGGCCTTAGCCCGCCCATATGCACAACTCGGGAGCAAAGGTGGTGAAGCCCATGTCTCATCAATGTACCCAACTATGATGGTGGACTCGGACAAGGGCTTCCCATCATGCAGGAGCACTGGCACTTTCTTGTGGATCGGATTCGACTTGAGCAACAACTCACTCTTCCCTCCGAACAAATCCTCCTCTCTGTGCTTGTACTCAACGCCTTTCTCATTCAACGCAATCTTCACCCTCATGCAAAATGGGCTCACCCAACAATCCAAAAGCACCACCTCCCCTTTGGACATCTTCTTGGTTTTGATCTTTGTAAGATTATACTCTTGTGCTCTACTAGATAGGTCGGGAGTGACTTATATACAAGAGATCACGGCCTTGTGCTATGAAGCATTGTGATCATAATTGTGATCGTAACGTTGTTGCTGTTGCACTGCTTTCTTGGTATATCCCTCTATGAGACAATGTGACCTCGTGATCATCTTTATATTGTCGCTCTATGACCACTCTTAAGCTTCTTGCTTTGAATATGGATCGAGAGTCTTTATTAAGCCTTTCGAGTGGTGTGACACTTGTATCTTCCCACTTCGATTTTATCGACAAGAAGGCGGACCCACCGTTGACGTAGTATAGGGAACCCTCATTCTATTGTCCTCAACTAAAGAACAGTGGAAGGTCCATGCGATGCACGAGGTTGGAACTTTGTTGGTTTCAATTCGATACCGGTGATAGATCGACTTCGGAGAATTCCATCAAAGTGCAAAAATTTGTTTCAATGCGTTCCAAGGACGGACGACCAAGTGGCCACTTTCGTGGATAATGAATAGGTCTATTCAAGTGTTAAAGAAAATGCTAAAGTTCTAGATCTATAGAATTTGTTTATCATGAGATATAGGAATGGATGACGCTCATTTAAGTATCGGGATTTTTTTTCGCTGACTCGAGTATTATATTTGTGTAAAATCACTCACTTGAGTATTCATTTCCACAATTCACCCTTTGTGGCTTTTTTTCTTTTTAACGTGGTTTTTTAAAAAGAAATTAAAGTCCAACATAGAAAATGTTGGTCCAGCTTGGCAAGATTATAAAAAACTGTCATCGTTTCTATCTCGTTCTCTCTAAATGCTCTCTCTCCGCAAACCACGTCATCTCTCCTATGCTTTATTAAAAGACAACGTTTCTCCCTCCCTCCCTCCCTCGGTATTATCTCTCACTTGACAGAGACTACAGGCACAAGAAATGGCGATGGTGACACCGGAGAAAGTGTAAAGAACAAGGAGATAATACAAAGGAAAACAAAGATGGATAAAACGCTCGCCACTCGTAAGAATCCACCTTAGAAATAAGAGTGAAACAAAAAATCATTCTTATTATCAAGTCAAAAGCTAAATAAATTATGAATAAAAACAAGCGTACCTTCTTATTCATCATAGCATGCTTATAAAGGTGAACTTGGAGCAACCCTCCAAGCATGAATAATTACTAAGACTCTTTGGAAAGACAAAAGGACTCATAAGGAAAACAAACTAGAAAATAATGAAAATTAAAAAGGAACTCTAGAAACTTTAAACAACATTTACTAGACCTTGAAAATATAAAAATAAATTTATGTTAGATGCATGTATACAAGATTTGCTTGTTTCAATGTTACTGAGTTAATGGCATTCAAGAAACATAGACAACCTCCAAATGCGAAGTGATCGAAGTAGACTTGGAACCGATAATTGCCTTGTTGATCAACAACTAGGTTGTAGATCAATAATAATGCAATCAATGACTTGCCCACTGAATGACAACTCCCTTGTAGAATTGATAACTTCTAGGAATGCTCTAGCATCAGACAGCATGGAGGGAAAAATTAAGACTTGGTACAAAACAAATCTTGTTGGACTTAACAACCTTCAATAGGAAAAAAAAAAAACGACATTGGCTTTGGCTTTGTTGATACAATCGTGAGCGGCTTCTCTTACTTCTGCCCTGCATTGCGAATCCAATAAGGCGATCTGCCCCAAATTGAAGGATTGAGGTTCGATTAGGATTCTTGAACAAGGAAATTGAATTTTGCCCCAATTTCTTTAAATTAGCTTAGGATTCTTCAATCATATGTCTAAACAATGTCATTTGCCTTCTCAATTGCTAAGTTCATCTTACCAACGAGCCACAGCAAATTATATATTATTAATTGATGTCACATCAAATTTTCCAACGAGTCAAATCATCAATAACATTCAAATGATCGTTTTTTAAAATTTCTTACATTTAAGTGAGTAAAAAAAAGTTATGCACTCAAGTGAGCGGTACGTGAAAATTATAACACTTTTAATATTCTCATCCCGATATGAGAGACTCTTTAACTAACCCTTTGGACAAGAAGCATTGCTCTGGTTAGAATTATATCTTGAGTTTGACCTACCCGAAAAAATTCAATTTGAATTGAAATGCGATAAGGCCCTAATCGCATGAAAGTGAATATTTCGGGTGTCTGATCTCGGAGTCTTTTGTCCAATGTTGAAACGTAAAAAAAATACTTGCTAGTCGGAGTAGGAGTCGATTTTGGCCGAACACAAGATTCTCCTACTTTCATGATGAGTATAAGAATGGTCTCCTAGGCTGTTGATTTTTTTTGGCGGGCTGCAAGTGCACTGATGTTGATGTGCAGTGCTCGTAGTTTCGTGCAAAGTGGAGAATGTCCATGGATTATTTGCCATGAATTACAACCCAATGAAGTTCGTGTTCAAGCCGAGAAGTTACTTGGGTAAGGATTTTTGCACTCATGAGTGAGATTAAGAATTGTTTAGCAAGAAATCATGTGAGGCTAAACACTGGGAGATTATTGAGTATAATTGAGATATGGGAAATATTAAGAATATTTGAGTTATTTGAGTGTAATTGTGATCTCCGTTATATCATTAATCTATGGTGGAATCCTATGTTGCTTTCTCATGAACTAGGTCACGCCAACCAAATCCAATTTACTTTCTATTTATTATGTTCATTATCGTATTTGATCTCTTACTTGTCACAACCATTAGTATCAAATCAAGCTTGATTGACTTGTTAACTTGCAGTGAATAGATGGCGATAGAAGAAAGAAAGTGAAAATCGACAAATTTAATAACAAAAATTTTAGTTTTCATAAAATACATATTGAGGATTATCTATATTAGAAGAATTTACACTTACATTTATCAAGCAAGCTAAAATTATTTGCTGGATAAACAAGCATGGAATGTCATTCTAATGAAGTTGTCTTGTAATCTCGTGTTTAACATTTATAAAAGAGAAGAACCCTGCCATTGAACTTGTACAAGAAGCTTTGTGTGATTAACAAAGTCTTCTTCACCTAGAAATGGGCGTAGGTGCGTAAGTTGCTAAATTATCAATGAATTCAATGTAGCCATTGATTGAGTTTGATTGAGATCGATTTCGATATTGATTTCTATTATCCTTATCACTTGATAGTTGAAATATTACCATTGCTGTTAAGTGATTTTTCTCAATCAAGAAGCTTGACTTTTGATGAGACTCGTGATTTGATTCTAAGTGAAAACATCATAGGAAAATTCGTTATGAAAAACAAACGATTAAATGCAATAAACAAAATAAGGAAATAAATCATATATCGAATTTGTGTCCTAACCTACTCAAGAAGAACAGCAACATTCCACACTAGATTAAACTATATAATAAAGATTACAATCACACTCAAGTCACTTAAATTTCTTACCATTTCTCAATCCCCAATCACAACCAATAATCCACATCGTGTTTAGCTAGAAACACTCTCAACTAGATTGAGGAATTTACAAATCCTACCATAAGATTTAGGAAAATTTTCAAATAGGGGCCAAAATACCCTCATTTTCTCAAATAATGGTCCAATGTAGACATCATTTCAAATAATTGCCTGAAATTGCCCCATCAGTCCCAAAAAGAGTGCAAAGTAGTTATGATTATTTCAAATAAGGGTCTAACCTCACTGGCCACAAATATTCCAATCAATCGGGGATATTTTCATCTTTACACAATTTAAATTCAATGTAAATTAAATTAAAAATAAAAAATAAAAATTTTCATAGAAAAGGAAAAATACAAGTGAAAGGAGGTTGGCCACCACTCTATCACTAGTGGGGCAGTGGCAATGATCGATTACTAGCTCCTAGGCAAAGTTCCATGGGGTTGCTAGCGCCTAGGCGGCGAGGGCCAATTCTCATTGAAAGGGGGGAGAGGGTAACGACCCCTTCTAGATCTAGATGAGGGATGCCGACCCTCTCCCAATGTGGGAAAAGTACCAAAAAGTTATAAACTTATTACATTTTTATCAATTAAATCCTAAACTTTTAAACTTAACCAATTTAGTGCTAAATTTTACACATCGGTACTAATTCAATCCATTCGGCTAATTTTGGCTAGCCTACAATGATGTGAACGCCGGTTAGCACTGGTCATCTTGCCAACGTTGACAAGGCAATTTTTAAAATTTTTTGAATTTTTTTTTTTTTTGTTTTTTTTTTTCTCTTCTTCCTCCTTAGGCTTCCTCTCCATGCAACTACCCATGAGACTCGACGCCTCACTGACCACTTGGCAAGAGCCACAAAGCCCTCGCATAGGGCTACAGGCGAGGCCAACCTCGTTGCTACGGCCTTGTCGCAAGTGAGCCTGCCTAGATCTAGGTGAAGCTGCCTTGCCTGTGACCTTATGCAAAACCAAGTGAAAGTTGTGACTCTCGCCAACCGCCGGTGAGGGTTTTGTGGCCCCCACCCAATGATCGACGAGGCTTTGATGAGGCTTGCCAATGGCTGCATGGAGAGAAAGCCCAAGGGGGAAGAAGAGAAAAAAAAGAAAAAATATATATTTAAAAATTGCTACATTAGTGTTGATTGGACGATCGACATTGGCGGCGTCCGTGTTAGCATCAGCCAGCATCCATGTCAACACTAGCTAGCCAAAATTGGTTGAATGAACTGAATTGGTATCGATGTATAAAGGTTTAGGACTAATTGGTCCAATTGAAAATTTAGGACTAAATTAATACCAATGTAATAGATTTATGACTTTTTTAGCACTTTTCCCCTTTTAGCGTCCCCAAACCTAGGGGTGAGGTCCAAGGCATCGAACAAGACCACTAAGCATACATGAGGGCCAACAACCCTCCCCAGGCTAGGATAAGGGCAAGCAACCCTCACCCAAATCTAGGAGAGGTCGCCTTCTCTCTCGCTTCTGGTGAGGATCGCCGACCCTTGCTTAGGCACCGACGATGGGCGATGGCCAACCCTCTCCCGCCTATGTTTTTCTTTTTTTTTTTTTAAGTTTTTTTTTCTTTGTGAAAAGAAAAAAATTTAAATTTTAAAAAGATGAAATTACCTTTATAGGCAATGAAGTTCAAGTCATTCTTTAAGATTGATATGGACACTACATACCCTTATTTTAAACAATGTCTACTTCATGCTCTTATTAAAGAAAATGAGAGCACTTCATATATTTATTTAAAATAATATCATCTTCAGATTTTTATTTGAAAAATAAGAAGTATTTCAAGCCCTTATTTATTCCAAAGGCATCGGGAGTTTGTAAGTTCCAAAACAAAATCAAAAAGTTGTGGTAAATTTGTTTTAGTTGGTGTAGTCCGAAATTTCATTGGTTTTTGACCACTGGAAGCAAGACCATACAAAACCCTCTTGGAGGCCATGCCGTTGCGAAGAAACTCCATCTCCCTCCATTTCCATGAACTCCGTCGCTCTCAACTCGCTCGCCAGACTCATGCGCTTCCCTCCGGGAAAGGTCGTCCGCATCGGTTCATTCCTCTCTCTCCCCTCGACGACGACACTCTCCCTCCCGATTTTCCCGGCAGACAAGGGCGCCCTCCGTTCGCTCTGCTCCTCACGCTCCCTCGACATACCGACCGTGACGGAGCTGGTATCGAATCAGCACTATTCGGAGCTCAAGGCACGCCTCAGGGGCTCGACCTCAGACCCCGCCGCGATCCTCCGGCAAATTCTCGATTCCGGGTCCGACCCAGAGCTCGCTCGCAGGTACTTCAGATGGTCCCGGGACGAGCTCAAGCTCTCCCACACGCTTGGGCTCACTTTCAGACTGGCGCACTCGCTGGCGGATGCCAGGAAGTACCCAAAGGTGAGATCTTTCTTGGACGAGTTCGTGAGGGGGTGTGATGATGACACGGTCTCTTCGATATTTCACTCCATATCAAATTGCGGCGGCGGGTTTTGCAACGGGTCGATCATCGTTGACATGTTGGTGTGGGCATATGCGAAGAACGGGAAGACCCAGTTGGGTTTTGAGGCATTTAAGCGAGCTGGTGATTATGGGTATAAGCTATCGATCATTTCTTGTAACCCATTGATGAGTAATTTGGCGAACGAGGGGTCTGTCGGGGATTTGGAGCGTGTTTATAAAGAGATGATCAGGAGGAGAATTAGGCTCAATGTGGTGAGTTTCAATACGTTGATATCAGGCTTGTGTAAAGCTCGGAAATTGAACAAGGCTCATGACATGGTTGAAGACATGAAGGCTCGCGGGGTATCCCGAATGTGGTCACTTACAATGCCCTCATTGATGGACACTGTAAAAGTGGGGGATTGAGCAGAATGTACAAGGCAGATGCGATTCTAAAGGAGATGGTCGAGAGCACGATCCACCCAAATGAGATTACATACAATATTCTCATTGATGGATACTGCAAGGACGAAAATGTGGCAGCTGCAGTCAAGGTATTCGAGGAAATGCAAAGGCAAGGTTTGAAACCTAATCTTGTCACGTATAATTCTTTGATCAATGGGCTTTGTAACGGTGGGGAGATTAGTCAGGCCATTAGCTTGCGAGATCAAATGTTGAGTTCTAGTTTGAAACCGAACATTATCACCTATAATGTGCTCTTACATGGTTTTGGGAAGAATGCTATGTTTAAGGAAGCTAGAGAGATGCTTGATGTCATTGAGAAAGAAGGGTTGGTTCCCAATGTTGTCACATTCAACATTCTAATTGATGCTTGCTGTAACAGTGGAAAAATTGAAGAAGCGTTCTTGATCCATGCTTCAATGGCGAGCAAGGGAGTTCTTCCTGATGTTTCAACGTATAATAGTTTGATTACTGGTCTATGCAGAGAAGGGAAAATGGACGAGGCTGAGAAACTGTATGGGGAGATGAAGGATAACAGCTTAAAGCCCAATGTGGTCACGTATAACATATTAATTGGTTCGTTGTGCAAGAAGAGAGAGTCTAGAAAGGCACATAGGCTCTTGGATCGTATGGTTAAAATTGGTTTGAGTCCCAATCATGTGACTTATAATACTCTAATGGAGGGATATTGCACAGAAGGGAATCTCAGAGCGGCAGTGAAGGTTCGGGAACTGATGCAGAAGAAAGAAGGGTTGCGAGCGAATATTGTTACATTTAATGTGTTGATTAAGGGTTTCTGTAAGCAGGGTAAACTGGAAAATGCAAATAACCTGCTTAATGAAATGTTGGAGAGAGGCGTGGTACCAAATCGAACTACCTATGATATAATTAGAGAGGAGATGGTAGATAAGGGCTTTGTACCAGATATAGATGGGCACATGTATCATGTATCAGGCTGACCAATCATAATACTTCGAGGAGTCAGCCATTTTTGTTCAGATTGCCTGTGTTTGGTGGGATTTCATAAGCTATTTTGCCAAGGAAGTAGTTAAATGAACCATGGGATAGCAAAAATTTGCAGAACTGTTGTCCTGGCATGGCTAATTGACTGGAGGTCCAAAGTCATCCCCTCCAATAAGTTAAGATGGTTGTTTTTGCATTTACTTCAGGATATCAAATTTGCACTTGGAGATTTTGCTGGAAACAGAGACTTGCAGGTATGTCTATCCTGCGTCAATGCATTTTGTATTATTGTGATTGATACGGTTAATGGGGTTGCTATACTTGCTTATTACACTCAATCTCTAATAGAGAAAAGGTCATTCAAGAGACCCCTTTATGAATAATTTGTGGCTAGCTTAGAAAGTTCCATAAGCCATGGATATCACAAATCTATATGAATCAACTGCTCATAAGTCCTCTCCAGTAACTTGAAAGATAACATGGAAATGGATGAGAGGAATACTGCCCTTTTCTCCTTTGTTCTAATGAGATGTGTATTCTATCATCATTTTCTTTTCACTTGCTGCAGCACAGTTTCATGAGAGAATTGAGGTTGACAAGGATAAAATTCCATCTCAGCTTTACCAGGCTTGTTCGAGTGATTCTGATTTGACCTGGGTATATGTGGATTGTTTGACTGCACCTGCCATGGGGAAAGTCCAGGTCTGTGAGTTCGTCCACAGTTTTAGATTTTAAAGATTGATTGGAGACGATTTTTAATAATCTTCTTTTTTAATTTGACTATGGAATGTGGTGAACCCATTGTCTGTGGCCTATAATTTGCAAAGGCATGAATTCTTGCTCTGATTGGGGTACATTGAATTAAATACACTGGAGATTAAAAATGCATGACATTTCATCCTGAAGAACAGTGAAGAAGAAAGTTATATTTCAAATTTGTCGTTTCTATCTAGACAAAGCATAGTGATTAGTTTAACGCTTTTCTGGATGACGTATAGGTTCCTCTTGACATGAAGTTTTCTTGTCGAGAGACTTCACTTTGGCTAGATTGTATATAATAAGTGATCTCATAGGCATGGTGACTAGTGAAGATAATTTGGCATGCAGTTCATCTCTGTTCTATGTCGGGTTCTGTTGTTGCATTCTGTAGCTCTTCAGGAATTATGTTACAGAGCACGTTGAGTTTCTAATCAGTGTTTGTGTTGGCTACGCTGGGAAACAGATGACAATATGTTTAATCATCCTTCTGGTTTCCAATTAACCTTCTCTTTCCTGATCAAGTTCTCTGGGTAATCTTTTTTTTTCATTACCTTTTTTAACTAGTTCATCTATAATTATTTGCTCCAGGATTACCAGGTACTTGAATGTGAGTATGCAAAAGAGGTTTAAGCTTTTTGGCCCCTCTGCTGTTGCAGACAAAAAGGGAGAAGAAAACAAATTGGTTTTGCCGTGAAAAGCTTTTCCAAATTTAAGAATCACAATAACCTTGGCAAACGAGGTTCAATATGATTAGCTCAGGTCATTTTGAAAGTATGCAAATCTTTACTAAGTTTCATCCTCCTTGCTCGGAATATCTAAACTCACAATGTCTTTCTGCCTTGTCAGGTAAAAAACCAATAGACTATAGCAGCTTGGAGGAGCAACACGGATGCGCTTGCACTCAATTCGTGAGGAGGCCTGGATGTGCATTTTTTATTCAACCTGGCCTTCCTTGGAGATCAAAGGATAGAGAAGTTCTAAGTTCTATCATATTACTTTGAACAATGTTTAGCTCGGCAGTCGTGTATAAGACATGGTGACAACTATTGTCGTGCTTTAACTAATTACTCTTAAGCTTTTCTTTTTTCTTTCTGCGTCAAGATTCAATCTTTGCTCTTCATTGGGTTTAGTACATGGAGCTAGATGATGTTGCCTATACGCTGTGACATGCACCTGTTTGAAGCTCTTTCTTGTTAGTTGACTTTGCCCTAAATGATCTTTGTTCAGAATTAGGCAATTTGCAGCCATATATATAGGGAAAGAAAGGATAAGTGATTCTTAATCGCGCCAGCATACGGAACACAAAAAGAGCGACTATTTATTTTCTCCAGCAAAACATCAATTCCCTCAACTGATCCCATAATCCACACCACAGCAAAACTTGGCAGAATAATTTTGTTTGAACATTCTAAATTAAACTGATTGTTTCCTGAACTAGAAGGCAGTAAACAAAATACAATTTCATCTGAACTAAACTACAAAGAAGCTGTCCATGGAAATAAAAGTCAACTCATATCATTTCCAACTGGAGAGCTCTTCGGCAGTTGCCAACTACAGTGACTTTTGGCAGAACCACTCTTAAGCTTTTACGGGTGCAGCTCTGGGTCTCCATAATCCAACCCTGTATTTGTGAGCATACTTCAATATCAGCTTCCTCTGCAAAACCGAACAAGAACTTAGGACCTCTTCACAGGACCTCTTCACAAAGGAAGTGAAATGTCCTTATAAGTGGTCAAACTAATGTCATTTGAGATCAACCCAATGATAGACCCCTGTGGACAGAGCAACTATTCCCCTTATTAATCTTAGTTTCAAAGTTTATGCCAATAAGGTTAAGACTGCATGCACACCTGACAATGAGCTCAGACAATTTCCAATCAACTACAAAGGTAAAAATATCAGTTTTGGATGCGCAAACTTTCAATGGTGTTGAAAAATTCAATTTGATTTATCGATATATGTTCAAAGCATGCCTCACAAATACAATAGATGTTTGGCTCCTCGCCATTATGCAAATAACACAAACATATTTAGCCTTTTCAATAGACCATAGTCACTGTAGAAAAAAAATTTCTTTGGGTATCCCTAGATCAAAAAGACTAGCTGTCAAAGCAAAATCTGCAAAACAAATGAGTTCCAGTCTTGCAGATGAAGGAACTATATACGGTGGGACTATAGAGCAAGACTATGAACCTAGTCAATACTTCAACTATTCAATGACTTGTTTCCAGATCATTAATGCATTAAACATGCCAGAAGATCATCTTCTACCAGCAGAACACCTCAAAGTCATATGAAGGGCAAAATTTGAGTAGTGCATTGTCCGCACTTTTTCATATACAAGAGAAAGAGTGGTGTTAGAAAGCCAAATGAGCAATGATCCAGGGAAAGACAATTTACATGTTTGCAAGGGATGCCAAGTTTCTTGAGCTTAAGCGTGCGGGAAACAAGTAGCTTGTTGAAGTCACCAATCTCAGACTCGAGCTTGGCGACATGGGCTTCGACCCCTCCGCCAACACCCTGCAAAAACTCTGGTATCCCAACCTTCACTGCACAAAACAATGCAGAAAAAGACACGTCATTAGGCTGGCAACTCACGGCTGAATCAGCACGATTACCAAGTTTTGCTTCGACCAGATGAAGATTTCTAGAGCATTGCTCGTCATACACTCCAGCATAAAGTGAAAACAATACCAAACCTTCGAACCTACAGCTACACAGACGTGGCAGGACACCGCACCAAAGCTATAGAACCACTCATTGGGATGACTAAAAACTAACTGCATCAGAATCAGTTCGTTGTTCTACTCGCAGCCTCGTGTAGCTAACATAGACTATAAATGACATGGCAACAGTTACACGGCACAACCACCCTGTCCATCGCCCAAGACACATTTCTCTCATGTCACTGATTAAGCTCATTTACCCATTATCACAAACAGACCCATCATAAGTTACTTAGCTCCAAACACGCTATAATTCAAAAACCCCATCTCAAAGCACATTTCTCTCTGCCACATTCGGCTAACTGGCCCGAAAGGGTGAAAAAAAAAACAAACCTTTGGCTCTCCAAATGCTTCTCTCAGCAGCTCTATTCAGCACTACAATTACGCAGCCAGTAAAAAATCGAAACGCAACTTATTTACGTATTCCTCTGCTTCATTCAGCTAACTGGCCCGAAAAAATTATTAAAAAAAAAAAAAAAAAACAAACCTTTTGCTCTCCAAAAGCTTCTCTCAGCAGCTCTATACAGTACTAGAATTACGCAGCCAGTAAAAAATCGAAACGCAACCTACCCGCATACGGAGCGGATTTGGAGAAGAATCTGGAATTTGCAGGAACGAACGAATCTGATTGCGCAATTGCCGAGGCACCAGACGACGAAATTGCCCTCCCGTTGAGAAGAACTCGCCGCAGAAGCATCGCCATCGCCAGCTGCAAAGGGAAAACACCTCCCACCGCTGTGAAACGGCGACAAAAGCCCTCTCGGTTCTCGTCTCCCTTCTCGCTTCTTGCAACACTGCGAATCCGAAACCAGATCAGCAACTGAGACCGACGGCGTAGAGCGAGAACAGCAGGCGAGAGAGAGAGAGAGAGACTTACCGGAGTTAGCCGCGCTGCGGCGGCGGAACTTGGCCCGGCGGTGGTGCACGGTCGTCGGAGACTGAGTTGGGTGGGACGCGCGATAAGTGAGAAATGCTGGGTTCAGCTATCGATCCTCGTATTTGATTTATTGGGTGCCCTAATACAAATTATTTATTTTTTGGGTCAGACCCCAATATAATTTCAAATACCTTTTTTTTTTTTCTAACTTTGCGAATTTCTTAAAAAAATAAAAATAAAAAAAATCAAAAATTCTACTCAGCAGAGACTCATTGATAATGGTGCCAACCTCCATCGACTAGCTTGATCGCCAACCTCGGAATATACAATTTTGTTCTCAACCAAACGTTTACTTATTTTAACGTGTTAGAACTGAAAAAAACTTTTTGGAACAAAAAAAGGAACAAAAATCCATTTGATAATTTTTTTTGTTTTAAAGAATATATTTGAAGCAAAATCAAAAAGTTAAAAACAAAATTACTTCTTTATTCTCAAGAACAATTCTAGAATGAAGCCAACACCATTTTCTTTTTTTCTTTTTTCTTTCTTCTTTTTCTCTTCATCCTCTTCTTTTTCTAACCAATCGTTGACCATGGCAATGGTCAGCAACTGACTAGATGAGATTCGCAACCTCACTAGAGCCTCACCAATGCTCGATGAGCTTCACCCAACCATTGGTGCCCTCGTCAGTGAAGTCATCCTTGCCAAATCTAGCGAGGCAAGCCTCGTTGTCTACCTTGTGGTGGCTAGGTGGAAATTTGCCTTGACCTCGTTGGCAACCAGCAAGAGAAAGAAGAAAAGATGGAAAAAAAAAAAAAAAAGGAAAATTTAACAAAATTATTTAAAAATTAAAAGAAATTTTAAGTCACAAAATTTGAAGGTCCTACCAATGGCATTTTTATTCTAAGAATAGATATTTTGGACAGTTACCAAATGCCTTCAAATGTTAAAACACTCATCTAAGAAACATAATTAACAAAACTATTTTTAAGTAGAAATTATTTATAGAAACACAATGGTCATCAAACACATCTGTCATGGCCATAGTTGGGTGGATCTCGATGCCGTAGTGATCTTGCTTCATGGACCACCGAGCATGGGTCGCCTTGCTTCGCCAACCACTTAGCAATGGTCACACCCCATGACAATGGTAACTCCCACAATTGACATCGCTTGTGGAACCTATGGTTCACAATACACCCATAAACCAATCTCATTTTGTGTTGCAACAGTTGAAAGAGGCGCCACCCCTCTGGTGATCGTAATGGTCAGGTAAGCCGGATGTGGAGGCCATCGTTCGTAAGTAGTCGTACCACAATGGAGAAAGGTTTTTATTTTTTATTTTTTATTTTTATGAAAATTATTTAGTTAATCTTTTATTATTTTCATCCAAGTCTGGGTTATATAAAGTTCCCGACCAAACAAGATAAATGACATAATAAATTTCTCCATGTTTGTGATCTTATCATATCCTATCGATCTCAATTTTTATCTTCATGATTAGACATGATATCAACTGATACAACCCCACATCAAAATTAACACTAAGTTTTGTTAGGTGTTTTACATTTGATTTCAATTACAACTACCTTCAAGCTTATCAAAGTCAATCTAAGACTGAAAACAAGCAAAACCACTTTCTTATAGAAAGCAAGACTGAAGATTTGTCCCCCTTTTTCTACTTAAAATATCATATGGAACGCATAAGTACTAAAATTCACAAAATAATAACGCCAAGCAAACTCCCGTCTTGTCTCACTCATTGAAGTATCTTTTGGAAATCCGTCGCCTTATTTTATAAAACAAACCTACTCGGGACAACTTAGGAAAAAAGATCGAAATGTTGTCGAGTTTTCTTCGAAATAAGAAAGCGGTGTGCATCGATGTAAATTCCACGTATTTTTGGAGGTGATTGGAGAACTCCTCTAAAAAAATTTGATATGAGATGTAATTGAGATGATTTGCCCTAAGTTTGCTAAGGATTGATTCAAGCAAGCCCGGCTTTAGGTTTGATGTCTCTCTGGGGCAGGATTTATTGTAAGTATGTCATGAGAGTCTAGGCATAAGTTCATTATATATGTTAAAACTTTTATACGGTGTTCACTTTTATGCCAATTTTTTTTTGTTGCCTTAACTTTGAAAAAATGTTCACTTGAGTGCTACTTCTCTCGAAAACTGATGTGGCCGCCGGAAAGCTAATATACTGTCGATGGATAATATTTTAATATTTTTACATATTTTTATTTTTTATTTTATTTTTTATTATTATTTAGGGCTAACGAGAGTCACCGGCGATTTGCGTTAGGTAACACTGCAACGGCCCTCGCTAGTGGCCAATGAAGCTCCAAGGCCTCACCCAAAGCCTCCATAGCCAAGGGCAAGAGTTCCACGGCCGACGAGGATCATTGGTGACCCTCGCCGGCCTTAGAGAAAAAAATTCAAAAATTCAAAAATTCAAAAAAATATTATAATATTGTCCATTGGCAGTCATGTTAGCAAATTGGAAATGACACTCAAGTAAATATTTTTTCAAAGTCATGACACTTAAATGAACAAAAAAAAAATTTGCACAAAAGTGAATGTCGTACAATAGTATTGGCACTAATAACATACTTCCTCCTGAGAGTCCATTCATTCTAGAAGATTGTTAAAATCATACAAGAATGAGCAAAAGTGACAATAGTGGCGGCTCCACCCCAAGGGCTACCGGATGCCCGCCGGCCTCTAGCAGACCATAGCACGGCCACCACCAAACTGCAACTCTAACCCTAGCAAGTGGCGCTAGTGCTTGCTAGAGTCAGAGGCCTCGCTCCCTTCTTTTTCAGTTTCAAGTTTTTATTTTATTTTCTTTTTTCTTTTGTGCTTCAAAAATATATTGTTTATTTTTTTCGAAGGACTAACATGAACAAATATATACACATATATATAATTAAGAGACCATATTAATGAAAAAAGCACCCCGTTAAAGTAAAAGAATTTAATAAAAACATAGACTAACCGTGCAGTTATCCCAATATCTTTTTATGACGATAATTATGTTAACTGTAGCGGTGTGTTCTTGTCAATATTTATAGGGCAAATGAAAGAATGCGTCTAAGGATATAGGAAGTGGAGAATATGGATGGTTTGTCCACATACAATGCTAAATAGACACCTATGTATGATCATTTCGCTTCGGGTTATTCTATTCCATCTACTAGAAAGAGAAGAACTTTACGGAGATGTGGTTACGTGAGGATTCCTCATATGTCCGAGGGGCAGATTGTAAGATCCTAGGCCTCAAAGAAGTCGAGGAATAGAAGATGCTCTAGCTAACGGCCTCATCTTGAAATCAACAATCGTGGGATGAGCAAATTAACATGCAGACACGAAGGTCAAGCTCTTCGGGATCCAACCTCCAAACTAGAGTTCACACGTCTGAGAAAGATTGACAAGGTGCATCGTGTCTTGGGTGAATTTGCACAGGAGTTCTCTAAGAAATTAGGAATGAAGGAATGTGCTTATCAGATCTCGTTCCTGATGATGGAAATGTTTGATCGCATTTTCATTCCAATGGCCAAAAGTTAGTTTGCGATTGCAAGAGCTTCTCACGACAGCATTCATCCGACCTGAGTGAAGGGCCTGCTACGCGATGTATGATGCTCCAATGGCTCGAAAGGGAACCTCAAAGCAAACAATAGTCTCTCTGTAATTAGAGTGAACCAGAAGATGGAAATGGCTTGTTTACTGAAGCGTCAGAAAGTGGCACAGCATCAAATCCAACTGCCCATCAGAGCAATGGAAATCGGAGATTGTAGATGAGGGTTTTGTATCAGATCTATACACAGCTGGGGACGTACGCAATGTGGACTTTTTGGAGGAAGCAGCCGTTTTCGTTTCGGACTGCATCTGCTTGGTGGGGCTTTTCGTGCGCCGTTTTGTCAAAGGAAGTGGTTAGGGTTTACTTCAAGAAACCAAATTATTCGGTGGAGAGCTTGCATCATCGCTCGAGTAGCCCTTTCTTTTCTCAGGAAATTGATAGGCATTACATCACAAAAGACCCAAAGCTCACTGGCGATCACATTCCTCCAACCCTTTTTCTAACAAGTGCACTTCGCCCCAGTAAACAAAGGCTTGAAGAACGCAAGGTGTCTCATGGAATCCATGTAATTCCAGGGAGTAGGTGAGAGTGAGTACTTAAAAAGGATTTGATGGTTGGTCAATTGAGTCCTTAATGTTATGTATGATCTAAGTCCTAAACCTACTATCGATGGCGTTCCGATGCTGGAAATCTTATGTCTCTCCAACTTGAGCTTTCATTAACATCATGTGGCCACAAACATGCTTGAGAGTCACCTTGAATTTTCAGCGTAAAAATTCTACCAGTAGTGAGTTTATCACTTGATTGCACATATTTTTACAATGTTAAAGACTCAATCATTAAAGATGGGTCCTGCACTTTCATCTACCTCACTAGAAAAGTGAAAAATCTTCGAGTACGATAGATTTGAATGAATCAATAAAAGCTGTGAAGAGATTTTCATTGATTTTAGACAAGAAAGCAAATTGTTAGAAACTAAAATGTAAGAATACTAGGAACAAGCGTTGCCTGCAATGTAAATAATACTGAGAAATCGTTGACGACAATGTAAATAATACTAAAAATTAAAGGATTATAGAAAGTAAAGAACACCGGATGTTCTGTGATTGATTGGGTGAACCTTTACAACATATACACCGTGAGTTTTTATAACCCATGATCGACATTAACATATATGTACATATTGAACAGTCATAAACTTCACACATGATTCCTATCCAGCACTTATCTATAAGAAGTTACAAATATCTAGATTATTGACTTCACTATCTTAATAGTTACAGACTCATGTTAGTCTTCCACCCCTGCCTTTTAATTGACAAGCTAACCGTTCTTCGTTTCGATAATCGATTGTTCTGCTTCAATACTTAGTTGAAATATCGGTTCCATTATCTAACAATTACAGGCTCCTATCAATCTTCCACCCCTCCCATTTCACTGACAAGCTAAAAGTTCTTCGTTCCATTCATCGATTGTTCAGCTTCAACACTTGATCGAAATCTAATAGTCTATTGTTATCAATTTATTCTTATATTTCCAATCAAGACTGTTGTCGATCACGCTTAACATCGAGTTGCCAATCTTCTCAAACTTCCTTAACTCTCTGACCAAATCTTGTTCCTGTCGACCAAACTCTGCTTATCAACCATCTCAAAGCACTTTTTTCCATTTTTGAGTGTTAATGACTTGATCTAATAATACATCCCTAATTTCTTAAATTCAGATAATCATGATAAGTGGAAAAATCATAGTGAATATTGGTAAAAGAAAAAAAAGCTAATAATTATGGGTTATCGCATATTTGAATACATGAAATGACTAATCACAAGTGAGTAAATAACTCGAATTAGAGTTTCCGAATCATCTACAGAACATATCACAGATCAGCTGTAAGCCTACAAGAATCGACACACAATGGAATCTCGAACCGATCCATTTTAGGAGCTATAACGGTTCGGGACCTGTCGAGTCCCTCCATTAAATGCGCAATCGCGAGCAATAATCATACACAAGATCCGGGGTACCAAATGACAACCCCAAAAGACCGACACCATCATCAAGAAGGACAAATACTTTGCACCTGGAAAACCAGAGACATGTATCATCGCCAGACGAACAAATCATGGGCAAGTTCCGAACCCCCCATGTAGAGACCAACCCCCCAAAGAACAAGAGGGCGAGAAAAAAAAGATCCGACAGCACAAATATCAATCGAGCTCAGAACGCACGATGTCTGATGGCCATCGACATCAGAATCGGAGAGTACGTCCTGGCAGAAGCAGAAGCAGAAGCAGCAACAGAAGAAGAAGTGGAAGCAGAAGTAGAAGTAGCAGAGGGAGGAGGACGAGGACGAGGACGAGGAGGGAAAGGAGAAGGTTGCCTGGCCATGACGGAGGAGAACCGGAGAGCCGACAAGACAAGGGAAGCGAGGTCCGCGAAAAGGCAGGAGAACTCGGCGAACATGCTGAAGCTCTTCCGCATCAGCACCTTCATCAGTAGCGACGCCGCGTCTCCCAAGAACCTCGCCATGTTTCCTGCTCCTCCTCCTTCAAGTCGTCGTCGTCGGCATTGGCCAAGAGCTTCAGAAGAGAGAGAGAGAGAGAGAGAGAGAGATACTCTAGGTTTCGGGGATGGATTTGGACAGTGTCTTTGGGGCTTACGTGAGGAGAGAGGGGCTGAATAATGTCGAAGGCTGTATTTACGGAAATGCCCTTTTGACATATAGAAATATATATACGCGCATGCCTAGGTGAGGTAGACGTAGAGTGCTTCTCCAGTGACACGAAAGATGGTGAAATATGCTTTTGAATATAGCTTCGATAGAGAAGAGATGACAACTTTGAATCGATGGTCTTGTCATGATCTTTTCTGACTTAATATTATATCATTGGAGAACTTCACATGTGAATAATTTTACTTGAGTTGTAATTTCTTTTAAAAGCGGGAATTATTTATTGGATAAAACCCTATTTTGATTTCTTGGCATCAATTTATCAAGTTTGGCAAAAATAAAAAAAAAATAAAAAGAAAAAAAGGAGGTTTACTTTGTTTGTGGTTCAGTATTACCTCATATTTCAATTAATTAACTTATCTCCCCTTCCATAAAAAGGTCATATGTTAAAATCAAGCTAATTAAAGCTCATTTTTCAACGCCAAAGACTGTTATACTTTCTTGAAACTCTCTATCATTTTCAACTTAAATCGAATTGAACCTAATTATATGTCTTTTCAAAGGAAAAAAATTATAAATAATTCACAAAAATTTGACACCCAATTAATCACATTAAATATCCAAAATAATGCTTCGGCAGCACTTACAATAAATTTTTCACCGCCAGTCCAATGAAGGGCAAGGCGAGAGTTAAGAAAGACAAAAAAAAAATCCTGAATAAGAAAAAAAAAAAACACTCATCATCCCCAAAGTTGGAGTGGCAGCTCGCGGGAAATACGGGGCGAGAACGAGGGCAAAACCGTAAAAAAGGAGATGGGGGCCCGGCGGAGACAAAATTCAGATTGCTGGTAGGATGAAGACATCATGAGCTCATCCCGAGCCGGTACCGCCCTCGATCTTCGAAGAACCGCCGCTGCGAGCCAAGTCCGAGCTTTCCGCCCCAAATATGTCGACACTCCCATGACAAAATGGACAGTCGATTTGCTTTATTTATATAATAATATAAATAAATAAATAAGAACATTTAAATTGCAGTGTGTACGACCCCAAAAAAGTTTTTAAAAAAATAACTCACGCCGTTCTCGCGATTCAATTGGCTAGATAAAATTATAGCATACTTGGTTATTTATTATTATTATTATTATTTTATATGAATTACTATATTTATATGTTCATAAGATTGCATATATTGGAGCTAATTGTATTATTAGATTTAATAAATAAGTGAAACACTATTTGCTTTTCTTGATGAAGGTAAAAAAAAAAAATCATTATCCAATCTTAACCAATGGAATGGGATCGGAAACTTATTAGAAGTTTTTTAAAGCATAGTGCATAAGTTATGAAAATTGCACAAGGTACCCATCTCACTAGGAAAGCCGGGTCTATCTCAATCGTTGAAAATACTTTTCTCCAAAGGCTGATGTTTGTTTTTTTTCTTTTGTCGAATGGGTTTAATGGCGATTCGGACAAGAACTAGATTGCGCAACAAGGATTGAGAACAATTAAATCCAAAGGAAAAGATATGTGAGCATTGAAAATTGACAAGCTGAGAAAATAAGTAGTTTTTTGTGATGACGATCGTGTCCTTGGAACAATTACACACCGCCTTGTATATAGTCTATTATAAAGTATATTTGCTCAAAAATCACAACAACATCTCCATATTTTTAGGCTCTATAATGGCACGTCAACCTTATCTAGAGGCGGTTACAATTCTTTAAGTGCCAATGGACCTGACCCCTTAATTGGTGGCTTTGTCTTCAAATGGCATTCATCTATGTTCAACACTTAGCCAACTCATCGAGTGCTAATTGCTGATCAATCACTACCTTAAGTCGATGGTTGTGCTCTTCAATCATCAATGATCATCATGTGATCAACAAGTAATTCGTCATTAATAAGTTACCGATAATCAAATCGAATTTAGCACACTGGCTAAAATCGACATCATGTCAATTAAAAAACCCAATCGTCCTTTCGATGTGAACAGTACCTAAAGAGCAAGAAAGAGCTGTCCACATGGATGTCAAGAGCGATGGCACTAAATGCAGCAAGCAACAATGTGACGCCCATCGCCGACAAGGGACAACACCCGGCTATGGTCGAGTTTGTGATCCCAAAATTATGAAAAATGCAATGGATTAAGGCTATGGTTTTGCAAGGATAAGGACGCAGCACGCAGGCTACCAAAATGGGCTTTCAGAATTGCGATTGATTCCCCCTTTCCACGTCACTGGCCCCACCCCTCCTTTGCATTTAACGGGGCCGTTGAATGATGAACGAATTGTACATTACAACTAAGAGACATAGATGCAGAATATTCGGTGAACGATGACGTGGCACTTTATTTGATGGAAGGGCCATGTTGAGCCATTTATTGGAAGGATGCTTAATTGAACAAACCATGCAAGTACCCCAGTCTTAAGCAAATCAAGGGCAGTTTTGTCGAAACACACAAAAATTTCGCAAAAGATTAAACTAAAAGTAAATCCTGGATAAGTTATTTATATTCGAAACATTTTAATAAAGTATAAATAAGTTAAAAATACAAAATTAAAATCAAATGAACGAGAATTGATGTGCTCATATGTGTTAAATTAAAATAAGATGACCGAACACATACAAAAAGTGATTTTTGAGGCTGAAAATATAATAATAAATCCATTTTTAATTTAAAAAAGAAAAATTTTCTGGGCGACACTCAAACCCAAGTTAGGTCAATATGAGCCTTTTCGATATGGTGGGGTTAGTCTTGGAGACTGAGCCTAGAAATTTGGGCCGGGCCCAAAAATCAACATATATATATATAACAGTCACAAACTTCACACATGATTCCTATTTAACACTTATCTATAAGAAGTTACAAATATCCAGATTATCGACTTCACTATTCAATAATAACAGACTCATGTCAATCTTCCACCCTTGCCGTTTAATTGATAGGCTAATAATTCTTCATTCCGTTAATTGATTGCTCTGCTTCAATACTTGGTTGAAATATCGACTCCATTATCTAATAATTACAAGCTAGTGTCAATTACACCCCTCCATTTCATTGACAAGCTAAATCTATTCATCGATTGTTTAGCTTCAACACTTAGTCAAAATCTAATAGAGTTTATTGTTATCGATTGATTCTTAAATTCCCGATCAAGACTCTTGTCGATCGTGCTTGACATTGAGTTGCCAATCTTCTCAAACTTCCATAATTCTAACCAAATCTTCTTCTTGTCGACCAAACTCTGATCGTTGAATATCTCACAACACTTTTGCCATTTTTCAGTGTTAACAACACGATCCAACAATGCCACTTTAATTTCTTAAATTCAACCAATCACGAGGACCGGAGAAATCATTGTGGATATTGTCAAGAAAAAATAAAGTAGGCTAGTAATTATGGATTATCACCTATTTCAATGTATGAAATGACTAATCACAAGTGAATAAAATGATTCGAATTAGAGTTTTTTAATTATCGACAGGGCAGATCACAGATCGGTCACAACCTACGAAAACCCACACATGACAAAATCTCCAACCGTCCCGCACCTCGAAATCGCAATCCGTTCTAGGAGCTATAACGGTTTGAGACCTGTCGATTAAATCCGCAATTGCGAGCAAAAATCATACACACGAACTGGTGCAGCAAATAACACAAACCCCAAAAGACCCACACCATCATCAGGAGGAACAAACGCTTTGCACCTGGAAAACCAGAGACGTGCATCGATCCTGCTCATCGCCAGGCGAACAAATCATGGGCAAGTTCCGAACGCCCCATGTAGAGACCAACCCCCAAAGAACAAGAGGGCGAGAAAAGAAAGATCCGACAGCACAATATCAATCGAGCTCAGGACATACGATGTCTGATGGCCATCGACATCAGGATTGGAGAGTACCTCCTGGCAGAAGCAGAAGCGGCAGCAGAAGAAGAAGTGGAAGCAGAAGTAGAAGGAGCAGATGGAGGAGGACGAGGAGGGGGAAAAGGAGAAGGTTGCCTGGCCATGACGGAGGAGAACCGGAGAGCCGACGAGACAAGGGAGGCGAGGTCCGCGAACACGCAGGAGAACTCGGCGAACATGCTGATGCTCTTCCTCATCAGCACCTTCATCAGTAGCGACGCCGCGTCTCCCAAGAACTTCGCCATGTTTCCTGCTCCTCCTCCTCCTTCAAGTCGTCGTCTTCGTCGGCATTGGCTAAGAGTTTCAGGAGAGAGAGAGAGAGAGAGAGAGAGGCTCTAGGTTTCAGGGTTGAATTTGGACAGGATCCTGGGGGCTTACGTAAAAGGAGAGAGAGGCCGAAAGATATTGGAGGCTGGATTTACGGAAATGCCCTTTTGACAATATTTATAGGGGGAGAGATGATGACTTCGAATCGAAGGCCTACCTTTTTTTTTTTAAAGCTCCTATCATACGATTCGAAAAGTTCACATGAGTCTGATATTAGTCCAGAATTTTTTTAAAGCTATAATGCTAGAATTATTTATGGGATAAAACCCTATTTTGATTTCTTCGACCCAATTAATCAAGTTCGACCAAAAAAAAATCCATTGTTTGTGATATGCAATAGCAAGTATTATGTCGTGTTTTGAATTTATTCATCCATCTCTCATTCTGTAAAAAGTCATATATTAAAATCAAGCTAATTAAATAAAACTTGATCAAACATGTGTCTATCCAAATGAAGAATATAAATAATTCGCGAAAATTGACGTTCGATTAATCATGTGGATTATAATGCTTCGATGACACTTAAAAAAAAAAAAAAATTTTGCTTGACTAATGGAGGGCAAGGTGAGAGCAATAAATTATAATTTTTTTGGATAAGTGCATTGAAAATTTTAAAACTTATTATGAAAATACAATCAAATTCTAAATTTCAAAAAGTGCAATTAAATCCTAAAATTTATCATGAAAGTACAATTAAATCATAAAACTTATTACGGAAGTGCAATTAAGTTCTCAAACTTTTAAAAAGTGCAATCAATGGAAAAAATTAATTAAATTAATTTAACAAGTTTTAAAATTTAATTGCACTTTTTAAAATTCTTATGATTCAATCACACTTCCTAACAAATTTTACAACTTAATTATACTTCTTAAAAGTTTCAAAACTTAATTACACTTTGTAATAAATTTTAGAACTTTAAAATTTTCGGTGCACTTATCCCTTTCTTATTTTTTTTAAGCACTCTCTTGTATTAAGCTCCATTGGTTCCGACCAATTAAAAAAGTTCCAGTGGCAGCTCGCGGGAGATACAGGGCAAGTACAAGGGCAAAACCGTAAAGATGGACCCGGCAGGAGACAAGATCGGGTGCTGCAGAATGAAGACATCATGAACTCATCCCGAGCTGATACGACCCTCGATCTTTTCGAAATCCGCCGCTCCGAGTAAAGTCCAAGGTTTCCCCCCGAAATATGTCGACACTCTAATGACAGAATGGAAGGTCAATTTGTTTTATTGAAAATAATAGAAAAAGAAACACTTAAATTTCGGTGTGGCCTACTTTAGCTTATGACATCATCACGATTTAATTAACTAGACAATTTTTTACCACTCTTTTTTTGGGTCAAATTAGTACACTTAATTCATTATTGTTTTTGGATATAATAATTCATTTTGAATAATTTATTTTTTATATTCATATGATTATATAAATTAGTGTCGATTCAATTGTTAGATCCAAAAGCATATGAAACACTACTTACTTTTCTCGGTGAAGTTAAAAAAAAAAAAAAATTCTATACAGTGTTAGCAAATCGGGATGGGATGAAAGAATTTTATAGAAAGTTTACTAGAGATGCGATAAGTAGTTTATGAAAGTTAGTGCCAGGTTACTTGTTTTGTTAGAAATTAGGGAGTTGTCCCGAACAGTCAAATACCTTTCACCAAAGATTGATCTTTGGGTAATTGTAGAACGGGTTTAATGGTGATTCGGGCAAGAATTGAATTACATAATATTGATCAAGAACAATTGAATTTTGAAGGGAAAGAAATGCGAGTACTAATAAATTGACAAAATAAATAGGTTTTTGCGATGATGATCGTGTTCTCGCAATAATTACACTCTACCAAAGAGTACAATTGCTCATAAATGGCAACCATATCTCCATATTATTCAGCTCCGTTATGGCACATCAACCTTGTCGGCAGGCGATTACACTCTTAATCAGTATCTTTGTCTTCAATAGGCATCCCAACTTTGTCCTCTTTCTTCATTTCCTCTATATTCAACACTTAGTCACCCATTAAATGATAATCGTTGACCAATCCTATCGCACGTGGATAGTTGTATTCCTCAGTCACCGGCAATCATGGATTGATGGCACTGGTTGCGGCAAATGATAGTGTGACGCCCATCACCAACAAGCGACAACATCGGGCATGACGGCGAGGAGCACAAGAGGGGCATGTCGGACAAAAAAGCATGGAATGAGAAATGTCAAGTTTATTACAAGTTTTATTTTTGAATTTGAGAGTGCGTTTGTTTTAATGAAAGTAGTTTCTCGGAAAGTATTTTTCGGACTTTCTGCTGTTTATTTTTCCAAAAACGATTTGGTCAATGGATAATACTTTCCAGTCAACATAAATATCACGTATTGTTTAAGGAAAATGAATTCCTCTGCATGAGAAAGGGAAAACACTTTCCCTCTTTATCAGGTCTTTAGGTCATTCCCTTTTTATTAGGTCATCTTTGTCATTTTCTTTTACTCTCCAAAATCTCTCTCTTTGTTTTTTTTTTACACTAGTGTAAATTATTAGTTTAAATGTTATTCAATCATTTTTCAAATGCAATCCAAACGCCTGAAAATATTTTCAATCACATATTATCAAACACAAGAAAACGAAATCATTTTCCATGAAAATGATTTCCTGGAAAACATTTTCCAAAAATGATACGATTTCTGCGAAATAAATATACCCTGAGTTGGTAACCCAAATTTGTGGAAATGTGATGGACAAGACCAGCGGAGGTTGAATTTGCTATGGTTTGGGCCTTCGGGCATGAGATTTTCAAGCTTGAAATAGCCTGGACTAGCCTAGGGTAATTTTTAATGATGAAAACATATGTTTGAATATGTATAATCAAATATGAGTAATAGAAAATACATTATTTATACTCGAAACACTTTAATAAGGTATAAATGAGTTTGTTTTGGCCAGAAAAGTATAAATAAGTTTAAAATTCATAATTAAAATCAAATGTACAAGAATTGATGCCCCGATATGTGTTAAATTTTAAAAAAATGGTCGGACACAAAAAAAACAGAAGTAATTTTTTTAGGCTGAACGTATAATAATAAATCCATTCTTAATATTAAAAAAAAAGAAAAAGTCATTGGGCTATGCTTGAACCAATTTAGGTCGACCCAAGCATTTTCCGGTATGGTGGGGCTGGTCTTGGAGACTGGGCCTAGAAATGCCATGCCCAGTCTGTTTGGGCAGGGCCGATGCGGCCCAAAAATGCCTTCAGGCCCGGCACGCCCACCTGGACAGGAATCATTGATGTACATTTGTTAAGTGTACAATATCATATGAGATAAACTCAAGTGGAAAGATAGCGTGCAAAAATGAGCTTTGCTCGAGGGAAATAATTGGATGGGACGAAAGGTTCTTGGACTTTAGTAGAACGTTCAATGCAATCTCTAAATTTCTTGTCGTCGACTGGGTCCTTGAATTACATGTATTTTTATTCGAATTGGTCCCTTATGTTATAATAAAAAAAAAGAGGGAATGACAATGCTGATGTGACAATGAAATTGTTGTTAAGTATAGAAAAGAAACTATGTAGAATAAAATAGGGAGAGGAGTGTCAATAAAAGGTGTTGTAATTGCAAGGACAATGTTGCTGTTACCTAGACAATCGGTAAGGGATGGCATCCTCTACGCAAGCTCATGCCGTTTTTATAAGGATGATGCTAACAACAATCATAATAAACTTATTATAATTATTATTTATTTCAATTTCCCATTGATGTTTTTCCCTATAAGGAAAGTCATAGCGACTTTTGTAGAATTTTGAAATAATAACTGATAATATTATCAAGTTAATTATATAAAGGGAAAATTTCAAAAAATGACATGAAGTGAACTCTGTTTTCTCAAATAAGCATCCAAAGTAGCTGTTGTTTTAAATTAGAACCTAAAGTGGCTAAAACAGTCTTAAATAAGGATCTCAAAACTTTGGCTAGCCAAATGTTTGCCGGGCGATGAGCATGTGGCATTTTTGGTGGCTGAAATAAGGATAATTTTGTCAAAAAAATATAGATAGAAATTAAAAACCCTAAAAACAAAATTCTCAAACTCTTCACGTTATCACATTTTCTTTTATGCTTTTTATCTTCTCTGTTTTTTGTCCTCTCGCTTGGAGCACCCAAATTTTCTATTAATGGAGCACGAATTGAAGCATAATAAGAAACCCCTACCTTCGTTTTTTCACGTTTTCTTCCTTTCTTTTTTTTTCTTCATTTTTTTCCAATGAAAAAGACAAATTTCGAGTAAAGCCACATCTTTCTTATTCATACACTTGTATGTAACACGAGAACATCAATTCTTCATTATCTTTTCCCAATCAAGAGATGGAAAACATCTCGATGTTGAGGACCCACATCACGGGCACAATTCGAATCCATTTCCACGGAAAAGAGAGAGGGGGTCTGGCATGTTCGTTTGGAACGCAGGGAGTTAGAAATCTTGCTCCATTAACAAATAATTTGGGTTATTTGAGCAAGAGGGGACAAGAAATCTAAAAGATGAAGTGCAGAAGAACAAGAATGTGAAGAGTTTGGGTTTTTTTTTTAGGATTTGTTAATTTCTATCAATATTTTTTTGATAGAATCTTGCTCATTTCGCCATTGGAAATGCCACACACACTTAGGTTGGCGAACATTTGGGCGATAGGCGAAAGATGATTTTCTTTTATTTGAGATTAGTTTAGCCACTTTGAGTCTTCATTTGAGACACCGGTCAATTTGGATCATTTGAGAAAATATGTTTATTTTGGATCATTTTTTTGAAATTTTCCCTTATATAAAATAGCAATAAAAAATAAAAAAGACTTAAATAATATTAATAACAATGTTATCATCACCATCATCATTGCAAAGGTTGTAATTAAAATAGGTATATATACAGTAAAGACTCCACAATTTTCTTCATCATTTTGATGACCACATTAATATCATAAATTGCAACACCTTAAATAATGTGTCGCCAATTGTACGTGCATTGACATAGCATAGTCACAACCACAACATAACCACAGCTGTACCACACAAACTCAAATGAAAATTGTTGAAATCAATCTAATACCAAGACAAAAAGGAGAACAACAATCAAACTAAGCCACTTTCTATAAGCAACAATCGTACAGAGAGACGATGGCAAAATGAAACTCATTTCTGTGATATCATTGCAACGGTGTGAAGAATTGTGAATCGAAATGAATATTATGGAGCCCCCCTCGCCTTCTCCTCCTCCTCTCTCTATTTCTCATTTGGTAAAAAATTATTCTCCTTTTATTTTTTTCGTGTCAGCAAATAATCTGATCGGCATCAAAATGTCATGCAGATGTGGTTTGTCATATTTGTCTCCCCGCCCATATACATTTGACAAGAGGGTAACTCGAAAAAAAAGGTACACAATTTAAGGACATGATCGCATAAAAAATTGTCTAAGCACTTGATTGAATATTTTGTGAAAAAAGTTGAAGCAGTAGCAATGGCATGTATCCTTGAGATTTCTTGCATAAACTGAATCAGCGATGGAACCAAGCTAACTGCGGTCGTTGATAAAAAAGTGAACTTTACGTAAGTTTTCCCGAGGTCCAACCGCGTCGGTCGATCGAGGATTTCCCTCCCTCACCTGCCACTCACCTCGGACGTGGGGTCGGGTGCGGCGAAAGCAATTGCGGAAAAGCTCCGGTCGCGCCAAGATCTGGGCAGACGTCGGGAATCCCGAGCAAGTTCTGCTCCGCTTGGAGTGCACTCCGAAAGGTCCTCCCTTTCGCTCTAGCTGACGCATTGTTGCTACCATCGTTCATCTCGGGCAAAACCCATTTGCTGTCGCCGTCTCCTTCGCATTTCTTTGGGCGCCGACAGACCCAGAAGGCAATCGGTCCGAATATCTTCGGAGACAATGCGGAGGTACGACGCGCGAGGGAAAAAGATATGGTTTTCGCTCGCGACCCAAGCGCCGCATCGGGGTTCACTATGTTGGGTTTCTGTTGTTTTGGTGGTTGCAGGTCGGGGTTCCACCACAGGCAGCACGGTAGGCAGGGCGGATTCAGGGGAATTCTTGGGAAGGTGGCGCTCGCTGCTGTCGTGGTCTTGATCTGCACCGTGTCTTTCTTGTTCTCCTCGTCGATGAGCGGCAGTGGCGGATCCGGCTACTCCGTGGAGGTCTGTTAATTTTACTGTTTAGTTAGCTTATTTGGTTGCGGAGATAATGTGGGGAAGTGATCTGGAGTCTTTGTTCAGGTGTAGGGAAGACATGGTCCGTGCCAGATGGCTTGTTAATTAGGGAAAGCTAGATGATCTGATCAATCATTTCCGTTATCTTAGACAAACTAGATTATCTTCAGTTGTCGGTTGGTCAGTGGGTTTACACCATCGGAAGTACTTGGCAGACTGAAGATCCTTTAGGCACTCTTTGGCTGTTATGAACTTTTAACAATTTCAAACTGAGATCGTGGGTGGTAGTTATTGTTTAAATTTCTGTATAGCAGTGTGCATATTTTGTCTGTTCGGTTGGTGACAGATGGCCTCTCACAATATGTTGATGGGTTACGGAATTCATTTTGCATCGGATTTATGTGCATCCATCAGTTGGTCTTAGGGATGTTGGAGTAGGATGAAGGGTAACTGTGGTTGGCAATTTCATAGTGGAAGCAAATGCTAATTGCTCGGTGTCAGAACTTCTTTTTGATAGGTAGTGTCAAACTCTTGTCTGGGAATGACCAGAAATGGGTGATTGATGCCATCTATTTATAAGAAGAAAGGCTTCTAGTTGGAGATTTCATATTGTATGGTTGTTCCCTTGTCTTTCTTTAGCAACTAGCAAGTAAAGTTTTAAAAGTTCTTTTGTGGTGATAATGTTTGAGATATTCAGCTACCATTTTCATATGCCACACTTTGAGTGGTCTTGGTTTTGACCTCTCCAACCAATCACCTCATGTGTTTCTTTGCTAATCAGGCTAATGTAGAGAAGCTTTGGGAACCTGCTTATTCTGATGGTTGGAGACCATCGTCTGCTCCAAGAACTGATTGGCCTTGTAAGTAACCTTTCCAGAATATGATATGTTGCAATGCATATTTAGCTTGTACAATCCAACATTCAATTTTTTTCTTTGTCATGTTGCTGCAGCTCCTCCAAGCGAGAGCAATGGCTATCTGCGAGTTCGTTGTAATGGTGGTTTAAATCAGCAACGCAGTGCGGTTCGTCTCTTATTCTGGCCATAAAGTGGTTCTTTTTCCTTTGTTTGGTCAATGCTTTCTTTTGGTAATCTTCTGTGATGACATCGTATGGTCTGATCACAATGAAGCAATAATTACTTGTTGGCTCATTAATTCTGCTAAACAAGTTTGGTAATCCTCTTAATTAAATTGGATATGAAGCATTCTTAAAAGTAAACTTTGTGAAAATGATGTGCATCTTGAAATTGCATAGTAGAGGCTAGTGAATACCTATGAAAAAGATGCTGGTGGGGCTTCCTGATATGTCAATCAGGTATTATTTCTTGATAGTTATTAATCCAGTTTTTTGCTGAGACAGCTATTACTTGCCCTTTGCTAGTCCACAATCTTGTGTGTTTTGTTATTAAGATACTTGATGTGGCAAAGCCAACAACTGTTTGGGGTATGTTGTGCCTGAGTTACGAACATCATCTGGCATCCTTTATGCAACAAATCATGGCAAAGTTGAATGGAGTATGTTTAAGGACGTGCATGAATGATGGTTAGAACCCCCAATTTCAGATGTTTATTGGAAGGAATCTTCCAACTAAGATAACTTCTTGCCTATCAAAGCTCATGGCTTGAGCACCCTAAATAGGAAAATTACAAAGGATCTTGACTTTGTGTCTTAAAAGATATGGAACCTGCTCCCCTTTGTAATCCTTTTTGGGGTGTGAGAGTGATTGACTTTTGTGGGTCAAGTAGCTGTTGGGCCTTCAACTCGATAAAAAAGCACTATGCCTTGGATTGTTTGGTGGAAGGCATTAATGGAGGAGATGAAAAGATTGGCTTTAAAAGAGGAGGGTGTCAAGCAATCACTGACAATGGCCAGTCTCTAGCTGTCCCTATAAAGTGAGGGGTTTGCACTTTGCTCCACTGTTTTGAAAAAATGAAGCATTTGTGAAAATTGCCGACATAATATAGTCTTCATAAGGACTAATAGTGACATCAAAGAAAGCTGAATATTGTTGCTGCAAACGTAGTCATCAGAAATAGAGATCTTATAGTATAATAACGGTTGCTGGTAAATTTAATGCTTGGAGAAGTAGCCGCCTTGATGCTTAAATCTGAAAGGTTATGCTCACAGGCAGATGTTTCTGGCTAATTGGCAGTGCTGGTTTGGTTATTAGTTAATCAAATAAGATGTACAAGCTGATACTAGTACTTATGGTTGGGTATAAAGAAAGGTTACTGATATTAACCAATTTGGAGTTGTATTAGTTCCTGAATCAATTGTTCTTCAGTGGTAGGGGTTATTTTAGTCATTCTTACTAAGGGTTGCTGTGCCAGCAGCCCCATCCTACCCTTCTTCATTCGGTGGATGAGTTGCAGCCTTAGTGGCATGAGTTAAAACTTCACTGGCATTGGGAGCTTGCTGCTGTATTGGTGCTTATTTTACTGATGGCATTTGAGGATGAGATTGATACAGTATCTAGACTGGTGAAGTGTCATGATTAATATGGAAGACAGTGGAAGGAAAAGCCGGGCAGTATATTTTATTTGATTAATGTTTCTAAGTGCAGAGAGCCTTTAGCTCTACTTTGGACTGCAGAGGCACACACAGGCAAAGTACACTAATTTGGATGTAGTTTGAATTTGAGTGATGAACTGAAATGCCATATCCAACTTGGACTCAATTGCTTATGTGTGGATTGCAGGACTTTATTGCTGCATGTGATGTTAAATTGTAAGAAAGCCTAGCCCCTGTTATCAGCATTCCTCTGCATGCTGGTCTAGTAGCCAATAGGAATTGATTTTGTTTACCCCTTCTTTCTGTACTGACGTTGGTGGTGGTTTTTGTGGATATTGTGTGATTATATCAGACAAAAAGTTCTTTTCTCAGAATCTGGACACTAAACTGGTCATTCCTCTAGTATTATACAGATCACACAAACTAATGTCTAGTTCCTTTTGGCTGCTTAAGATTTGTAATGCGGTGCTTGCTGCCCGGATCATGAATGCTACTCTTGTGCTACCTGAGCTCGATGCAAACTCATTCTGGCATGATGACAGGTAAAGTTCATGTTTCTGATACTCTAGACAAAGTGAGTCAAGATTCCATAGATGCTGTAATATAGTTATGCTGGTTTCTTATTTTCTATGAGATTAGCTGGAATTACAATAACTTTGCTCTATATGCAGTGGTTTCCATGGTATATATGATGTTGAACATTTCATCAAGACACTGAGATATGATGTGCGGATAGTGGAAAAAATACCAGAAGTTCGCAAGAATGGAAAAATGAAGAAGATAAAATCTCATCAGGTAATCCATAAGAAATTATTTAGGCGTAGATTAGAATTTGTCTTAGTCTAGTGAATGAAGGTAAGGGAATCAAGCATTGGCGTATATGATTTCTTGAAAATTGATGGTTGTCTTTTGTCGAATTTTGATTCAGCTGCGTCCACCTAGAGATGCTCCAGTCAGTTGGTATTTGACAACTGCTCTAGAGAAGATGAAAGAACATGGTGCTATCTATCTTACCCCCTTTTCACACCGTTTGGCTGAAGAAATTGACAACTCTGAGTACCAGAGATTGAGATGCAGAGTAAATTATCATGCTTTGAGATTTAAGCCAAATATTATGAAGTTAAGCAAAGGCATTGTGGAAAAACTCCGATCGCAAGGTCACTTCATGTCAATACATCTTCGTTTTGAGAAGGATATGCTGGCATTTGCTGGGTACGTCTTGTGCTTCCCAAGACTTTTTCAACTTAAAATGGGTTTAAGAGTCTAACCTGATGACAGAATGCATTTGTGTTAGGTGATATAGTTAAAGTGCTTGTGAGACTAAGGTTAAGAACTGCATTAGTTGATGCTCAAGAAATTTGTTGCTTTATCTACTTGTATGCAATGGATCTTTCAGGACACGGTTATCAGATTACTTGTCTTGGTGTCATTCAAATCCGGAAGATAGTTGCAAACAGACTATTGGGGTCACTGAGATTGTTCTGGGCTGTAGTCTATTGATGTTGCTATATATAGTCTTTCATCAATGATATAGTTCTTGGACAATGTGTAGTTTTGGAGAAGTGTGACAAAATCTTTTAAACTTATGGCCAAAAACAAGGAGAAAGAAAACAGAATCTTGTAACTGGTTTTATAGTATGCTGATTTTCAAGACCTTATTTTACACTGAAAACGAAAGACTGGCTAATTATTGGGACCTTTTTACTTCAAGGAGGAGTCTCTTGCTCCCCATACTGGACAGTTATTGAGAATGATTGCAATTGCTTTTTATTGACTGCTGCTGCTTTCTTTGATGTTATGCATCTCTACAGGTGCTTTGATATATTTACCCCTGCGGAGCAGAAAATATTGCAGAAGTATCGAGAAGAAAATTTTGCTGAGAAAAGACTTGTCCCCAGTGAAAGGAGGGCAATTGGCAAATGTCCTTTAACTCCTGAAGAGGTAAACGTTGATTAAGCATCTTATAGAAAAGAACTGTCAGTAAATGTTAGCAGCAGGGCTCCCTTGTAGCCACTTCATAATAATTTGGTACCTTTTCTTGAGTAGTTGTAGTCTTGTAGCTAGTAATGAATGCCCTGTTTTCTTGTGCCCCATTGCAGGTTGGTTTGGTCCTACGAGCTATGGGATTTGACAACTCCACGAGAATATATTTAGCAGCTGGTGAACTATTTGGGGGTGAAAGATTCATGAGACCCTTCAGGGCTTTATTTCCTCGCCTTGAGAACCACAGTTCAGTGGATCCCTCTGAAGAGTTAGTGGCAAATGCCAGAGGATTGGCAGGCTCTGCTGTGGATTACATGGTCTGTTTACTTTCAGATATTTTTATGCCAACGTATGATGGTCCAAGCAACTTTGCAAACAATCTTCTGGGTCACCGCCTATATTATGGCTTTAGGACTACAATCAGACCCGACAGAAAAGGTCTTGCACCGATCTTCCTCAATCGAGAGAAGGGACATGCTACTGGTTTTGAAGAAGCTGTCAGGCGAGTCATGCTTAAAACGAATTTTGGCGGCCCCCACAAGCGTGTCTCTCCTGAGTCCTTTTACACAAATTCTTGGCCTGAATGTTTCTGCCAGATGTCAACAAATAATCCTGCTGATAAATGTCCTCCTGAGAATGTCATGGAAATTCTGGACGGTCAACTAGAGAGGGAAGCAGCCAATGACTTGGAATCATCAACAGCATCTAATTCTACAGTATCTGTCGCAGAATGATGAGAAAGCTAGAGAAGATAATAGTTTTCTTGATCACAACAAACCCCATATATCCAAGCAGAGAGATTGTTACTGGCCTTTCAGGTAATCCTCACATCTTGATTGGCCCTTTGGCATCTTTCAAGTAGATCGTAACCCTATCCTCCTACCCTCTCTAGTCCCACTTGCTTTTGGTCATTCTGGAATTTTGAAGCCTAGAACACCAGTCCCTCTGCATGCAGAATTCCCCTTGCCACTAGGGTGTATATTGATATACTTCTTTCAGGATACAGAGACAAGGCTAAGACTGTAATAAATCACAATAATCACATGAAATCATCCTGACGTTGTGGTTGGAGAATAGTGAAAAGCTAATTCATATTGGCTGGATTGGGAATGCAGCTGAGTGGATTTTATGCCAAACTAGGGTCTTTGTGCTTTATGAAACATTTGGAAATACTTCCAGGAGATAGACATGAACAATTGTTTGAGGGTCCTTTTTTTTTTTGGTCGAATTTGAAGGTCTTTTGAGTGGCAGAGATTGCTGTAGTTTGTTTAAAGTAGATTCGCTCAAAATGCCATTTCTCTTCCTGTTTCACCCATTGAGATATTTATACTTTGGGTCCTCTCCTTCTATATTACACCTTGTTGGTCTTTTTTCTGATCTATTAAAATGGTTCAGTGAACTTTTGCAACCACTCTTTCATGAATGCATTGTGTCATGATGTTCTGAGTTTTAATATGGTGCTTCCTCTAGTTTCCTTTCCTTTGAGTCTCATCTAATGTTTGACTATATTCTGTCTAAGCTGGAGTTGGAGAGTGCCTTTTCTGTCTGTAGTCAGATACCTAGGACAGTCCTGGGTTTAAATATGGCACATGAAGATATGTTTATAAGTGGCTTCTAGTTGATGTTGCATGTTGTCTAGATTAGAGAGGTAGTAATTGATGGGAATGCTCGATGTTGCAGCCTATGATACTTGGGCCTCAAATATTTGAACAGTTAATCAAGGTGGTACCAGACTCTAACCTTTGCCATTAGGGTCAGCATAGTTCTTGAGACACAAGCATGCACTTTGTCCTGGGGATAATGAATATTGTAACTTTTGCCAAGCTCATTGAGATGATGTGTTTCATCTGTTTTTTTTTAAGCAACTCTTAAATGTGCTTAACAATATTTTCTGATGGAAGTCTTTAGTCTAGGCTACACCTGAGATCTGCTTATTTATTTTTTCCATCGAGTTTTGAATTGATCGTTTGTCTGATGTCTTCTCTTTAATTTCCATGGCACCAGCTAATGAAACATTGTCGGACGATAGAAGCTGTAATATGAAATTTTGGTTTGTGGACTGCGAGGTATATCATGCAAAAGTAGGAGTATTGTGCTATTGAATATATTGAAGCGGCCCAGAACGATGGTAATTTCTTTCACCATTTATTTAATTTGAACGTGTGTTGTACTAATGCCTGGTTAATACAAAAGGTTGAGGCTGTAAAATATCAGTGACGTCACTATAGTAAAGGCATTCAGCAATGTTCTGCCGACAGGTTTTTTACTCTTTTTTAGATTTTATGATTTTGAGCTTTACCTTTCATCATATATCTTCATCTCAAGTGATGGTTTTCCAATTCATCTTGAAAAATTTGATGAGATGCGAACGGTTGCGAGAACTATGAAGATAGATGTGCGATGGCAGTATTCATCGCCATAGCTTTGCGTTTTGAAATCAAACCATGCTTGCGAGTTGCAGCTGCATTGCCTTAAGCACATTGATACGTGCATGGGATATAAGTTCTTGTACAAATTCAGGTCTTGGAATTCAACTGAGGTTCATGATGTGGACTTTGGTTACTTTTTTCCCAAAATAACCCTTCCATTTGCAAAACTGATGCTGCCAATGAAACCAACCCGGAATTCTGTAACACCTGAGTTTTCAGAAAACTAGACTAAATCCAGGGAACCCCTCAAATCTTCAGTCTGTTGTGTACAGATTGCTTACCAGTAAATTTACCATCCAAAAGGACACTTGCAATGCCAAGATTTTCATAACAACACAGGCATCACAAACTTGAATGAGCAGGCTGGTCACCCCAGCTTCGGAAACAACAAAGCAGCCATTAGTAGGACCCTGAAGAAAGATAGGGAAAGAGGTAAAAAGCTCCAACACAGTAATCAATCGGCCAACGCCATCAACCATAACAATCAGCTTACAAGCCGGAAGTTATCATTTTTGCAGAACAAATCCTAAAATCTGTGAGTTCGCCATCAAGAGCCTGTCCGTGCGGCACTCAGAAGCCTTATTAAGAAGAATTTGACGATGAAGAAAGCCAGCCCTGTATGAGGAACCGATAAAATGTGACGTGTCGAATAAGAATCTAGATACACTCAAAACCTAAAGACAAATTGCCCCATATTTACATCCTATAAGAAGCAAAGCAAGCTTTGTTATGTGCACTTCACTTCCTCCCACCAACCATGCTCGGACCAGGACTCCCGGAGAGCGTGGGAGATCCACTGTTTGTCGTCTTCAGCCTTCCATTGGCATTGCCAAGGACGTTCAGATCTTCAAACAACCTGTAAGAAGGAACAAAAGGCTTCTGTCCAGGTGAAGGCGCAGAAACATTACTAGGAACCGAAGGTGGAGCGGGTCCATTGCTTCCTCTAGCAGGGAACGAGTTAAAAGACTGCAATGGTCTGATTCCCTGTGGAGGCGTGTAAGATGCAGGGGTCTCAGCTCGAGGAGTCCAAAATGTGCCAGCATTTCAATGTGGGGACTTGGTGTTGGTGATTGGAGTAACCATTGCCAGACACCCATGGTGGTGGAGGGTAGGGTGATGAATATTGAGGTTGCATTTGGGAAGAAAACGGTCGGTATGATTGTAGATGAGGTTGAGGCTGAGGCTGAGGCTGAGGCTGAGGCTGAGCCTGGGCCCATGGAACCACGTAACTATTATATGCTAACTGTCCTTGAGATCCAAAATTATTTTGGGTAGCATAAGGATTGGCCTCCATACTGGGAGAAACAGGTACTTGATTTATATTTTGATTCAACGATGGAGTGTGAGGAGGTTGGGGTGGGGGAGACGTGGTTGTCAGGGCGAGACTTAGGAAGTCGATCATGTCTTGGTCTTTTGTAGTCTTAACAGGAGCTGGTGGGTTGGGCAAAGCTAAAGCCAAAGCATCAGCTGGAACAGCAGTGGACGTAGATGGAGCAGATACACTTGAGGATGCAAAACTGGTGTTCCCAACAGCAGTTGTGCTTCCAGGAACGTTCTGCGGTTTAGAATGCCTGCATTTGGGGGATACACATTAGTATGACAGGCCCAGACGAGCCTCCACATGACTTGTCATCTCATGCTTCAGAGAATAGTCACCCAGAGAACTATCCATGATTAGCAGATAAAAATTACTGAGTTCAGGATGCAGATTTAGCTCCATGTAAGTTGTACGAAACTCCTCAAAACACTGGATGAATTTTTAACATTGATTTTATTTTGTGATCAGATGCGTAAAATCTTTATTTGTGGCGTGAATGCAAAAATCTGCTGATGCACTGATTTAAATACCAGCTCAACTGTAAAACAGAACAACTTTTGAGAAAACAATTTTGCACCATCTATTGTTCAAGGTTCAAGAATCTGCTAACCTTCGTGCAAGCTGAGCAAAGTCATCTTCTTCTTCATCCTCTTCATCCACAAAGCGGCTTGCAAGAGTAGCAGGTGGTGTAGAGGGTGCTGCATTTGCTTTTGGGCTGGCATCTCTTTTCATTTCACTCTGTTTAACTTCACCCTGTTCCATGCCAGGAGCACGAGCTCCCTCCAATTGTGTGTTAAAGTATGCTATCTGATTTGGCAATGGGGACCCAGAAGCGATGGAATCATGTTTTGCCAATACAATTTGTAGGCCATCGTTCAATTCAAGACCTCGAGCAAGAAGTTCTTCATCACTGCAACAAAGCAACGTATGCCATACATCCACTGAAGAATTACAAGCAAATCCCAAATAGCTGGCAAATAATGCCAATGGAGTGGAAAACATAGCAGTAAACAGGCAAAAAATAAAGCCCAAGTGAACTGAAAGTTCCTCAAGACCAAAGATAGACAAATTCATGAAGTACATTGAATGAGACAAAAAGGAGACACGACATGCTGACATAGGTTACCTAGTTGTAGTGAGCATCTGCATAAGCTTCTTTTGGTTGGAACGACACTGATTCACAAGGTCGACAATAATTTCGTCTTTTACTGACTGCAATGATAATAGATAAGAGTCAGACTCAGAACTCAGTTAACTCTCAATCGTTACAGAGTATCATGTCACTTACCTCACGACTACTCGGGTTCACAGCTTGCAGCATCTCACTTAGGAGGTCCGTCATGTTCCGCATTGAATCCATGGTAGACAGACTGGATGATCAAAGGGAATTGGCAGGGAATAGAAGTCAGAAAAGGCTACAAGACAGGGACTAGCACTAAAGAAAGCAAGAAAATGACGGAAACCACACATGGCTTTTTACAAAGGCAAAACCCTGACCTTAGAGATTCTATCTCAGTTGCCATTGCTTCGTCAAGTCTTCTAGTGGAATTGCTTGGCATGCCATATCCAGCTTGAGGATGGCTCTCGGTTGGATGGGTCACTGGCGGTGTGAATATTGGTGCTGCATCCAATGAGCGCTGGGGAAATTGAACGCCGGAACGCTGGAATTATGAAAATATAAACATATAAACATTGTCATCACATGAAAATAGTAATCTCTACACAATGCCCCTACACAATTGACAACCACCATTTCTTCACCTGTCCAGCTTTATGCTTTCATGATCCCAACTATAATTCCATGCACATACAAAATAACTAAGATGCCATTATCATTATATTCTGCAGAAGATGAAATCCTCAGCATAGCACTTGAATAACACAAATGTAAAACAATCGTTATCAGTCAGATTCAAAATATTTCTCAATGAAAAATTGGATCGTTATCAGTCAGATTCACAATATTTCTCAATAAAAAATTGACATATTTCGCAGGGACCTAGTCATGCCACCAACCATAAGCCGGAAATAATAAATAATAGCATATTCATAACTTTTCTTTTGTAACAAACAGCCTTTCAGCAGAAAAGTAACCCCCCCAAAAAAAAAAAAAAAAAAAACATAATTTGATCTGATGCAGAAACACTTGCAACTCATCAGACGGATACT